>LR990352.1:20000000-22437500 GCA_905147345.3 Mythimna impura
CGTAGCCGATGTGATGCAAACTTGCATCGATTACGAAGTTAGGCAAACAAAATTTGTTTCAATTATTATTGACGAAACCCCCGATGTTAGTCATAGAAAACAACTGTGCTTGATTATCAGATATAATTATAAATGAAATTCATGACTGTTTTTTGGGCTTTTAATTTATTGTACCTAATCAGTAGTTTGTGAGAAAATTGCGATGATACATACGTAGGTACCTACATACTCAGTCGAAAACTGAACTTTCGTTTTTTGAAATCGGTTAAAATTTTATTGGGCTTGCCTTGTTTTGAAACCCTAGGCACGCCACTGTCTCATTCAACGCATCATTGTTGCAAGGTCGTTTGCCGGTTAATTTCGAATAGTCTAGTTCTTCAATAAGAAGACCTTCTAATGATTATACTCTGCTTAAGGCCACGTATGCTTGACCAACAGCAAAGAGCTTTGAGCCCAAGTATACAACGGCATGGTCGACAGTACTACCCTGCATTTTGTGTACTGTGCAAGCCCAACATAATATAATTGGCAACATTCTTCGTTCTACAGTACCGTGACTATGTTTTACTGGAAAGTGCATACTCTTGGGTAAAATGAGATGAATTACCAAAGTCTATACGGACGCATGGTATGCCAGTGTTATATATTTGTGCTCTCCAGAAGTAGCTCTCCATTAAATTTCTGTTATCTGTCCAATGGCACCAGTTACCAGACCTTTGGATACATCTATATTATAACGCAACATCACCTTGGCCCCAACGAATATTTTCAACTCCTTAGGTGCCCTCCTGTCTTGTAAATGTCGGATGGTATAATATTATTTAAATTTACGTAGTCATTTTTTCGAGTACAATCTATTAGACTATCCTGTGCCATTATTTTGTTAATAGTTACCCCACTAGCTCGAAATTTAGTAACTTAACATACAACTAACAACAGGCAACGTGAACACAACGCTGTTGTTGTTAATGACGATCAAAGTACTCTTAAATACGAATCTAACGAGCCCAAACTCGATGGAGTTGTGTCGTTTTATTGCTGAGTTCCTATGGCCACCTTCCAGCTCCATCATCAGACCGTGGTTACTATATAGGATCAAAGTGCTCGTAACTACAAATCAAACTAGCCCAAACTCGATGGAGTTGTGTCGTTTTATTGCCGAGTTCCTATGGCCACCTTCCAGCTCCATCATCATAGGTCTGTCTTTCTGGTAGGTGATCAACCGCGAGAACGTTGGCCTTCTACTCTACCCTGTATCACTAACTTTCCAAAGATCTTTAATTGCGGATGCTAATTATGTCCAAACATTTTGAAGATTCACAGTTGCACAATAAATGAAAGTCTTTGTTTGATGCTAAGCTCTTTCTGAATGGAAACGTTGAGTAGTCCATTTTCTCCTCAGTAGACGCCTCCAACACCACATCTCAAGAGCCTCAATTTTTTTTTACCGAGTTTTTTTTTTGGATCGTCCATGTTTCAGCTCCATACAGGAAAATAAAAAATATTAAACATCTCATTAAGCGAACTTTGGTGCTTTTGGTTATACGGCGATCTTTCCATACTTTGGTGAGCTTCTCCACGGCTGATCGTGTTATGGCACATCGTCTCTTGATTTCTTCTTCGTAACTTCCAGTATTTGTGATGGTGCATCCCAGGTAGAATTAACTCTGGAAAACTTCGCAATTGGCTATTTCACGTAAGTTAGATTGATTGTTAGTCTTACGATCCACCACCATCATTTTGGTTTTCTCGCAATTTATGGCGAGGCCAAAATCAGAACTGGTTGCTTCTGGAAGCGAAAGAAGCTGTTCCATGTCTGCCTGTGACGTCGTAACAAGAGTAGTATCGTCCGCATATCTCAGGTTTGATATTATACTACCTCCAATAGCTTTACAAACAAGTAGAATAAAATTATCAATTTTTATTGGACATTATATAGATTTTAGCAGCAACCAGCAATGTAGTATTTTGCGTGAATCTGATGTAGAAGTACTAGTTGTCAGTAAAGAGTTTATGCAGACTCATCTACAGATTGGGCAGAATTGGAGTAACCATTCATTGCAGTTTCTAAAGATACTACATTATTCTTTCACAAGAACCTTGTACTGCTCAACTGTAATTTTTTTTTAAATCTTGCGTTGCGCAACCAAATTCAGCTGGACAGAAGAAAATCTGAAATAGCTTTAGATTTACATCATTCTGGAAATGTTTGTATAGACGGATCTCAACCTCGGTTCAGATTGGCTAAAGTACATAGTTCTTTCATGGGGTACTGTGTAAAATTTTATAATAAAATACCAGTTGAGATTCTACAACTAAATGAGTCCAAATTTAAAGCATGCATTAAACGCACACTATGTAGACAAGCGTATTATAAACTGGAAGATTATATCCTTGATAAAAGCGCTTGGCAAAATGCCGGTCCTGCTCCGCAGCCACAGCCACTTTTACCTTCAAATTAGTTTTTTTTTATAATTTTGGAAGAGATACTGTTCCCCTTTTTGTATTGTTGTTTTCGAAATGTTTTTTTTATTTTTTATTTTATTGGTTTATTTCAATAGAGCTTATGATAATTTATTATCTTTTGTATTTGGAAACAATAACATTGTATAATGTAGAAGCACTTTGTTTTTCAAGTTTTGTGAATGTGAAGTACCATGGAGCATTTTTATTAGGTTACAAGTTGTTTGTCATTACGAGCATGGCAGTTGAGAGTTTGTCATGCTCACTCAAATGTCTCGCTGATGGTGGCACGTGTTATTGGGTCATTCGGTTCCCTTCAAAATGGTTGAACTGAGTGGGGCTGATGCACGCGTCATGCTCGTGAACGGGTGCCGTCAGTTGAGACTGGTCATCTCTTAGCTGCCAGTGACTTAATTCAATTTATTTATTTTTTTTATTAGTTTTTATTTTATTCTTTTATTATTATTATTACTTATCTACATTGTGCTCACATATTAGAAGCGACAAGAAATATGTAACCAAGATTTATGTAACTCATAATATGATTTAAAAGAGTGTCCATGGAGTTTCTTGCACGTTCTTCTCCATAGAGATCTACGCTTTGGAACGTGCAATTTAGCTTCACTTGTATTTTTTTTTGACCGACCGACATTTTGACAATTCAAAAGTGCCTGTAATTGGTCTATTTGAAATAAACGTTTCTAATTTCTGATTTCTGATTTCTTATATCAGGGTATTTATCGTGTGTTTTATCGTGTCAAATCTTTTCGACTATATCATAAAAAAATCCATGCACAAACATTACCGCAAAAGATATAGATTAATTAAATGATATTTATTTTATATTTATAGGTTATAAATATAAATAATACTATTACATGACCATAACTAGTTCTCGTCATCAAGACTGAAATCAGAGTCGGTCCCCAAGTTAATGACACAATGATAGATTTAATTTGAGCTAGATATTATATTGTTTTAATTCGGTTAAGGGGAAGATAGATATAAAATTCACTAGAGTGGAGGGTCAATTTAAATGTTACAAATTAAAATAAAGTTTGATATAAACATTGCGATTCAAGTTTCATTATTATAACCTTAACTTGATACGAATTTGCACACAGATGCTGGGGCCTTAGATTTAGGGGATAATTAGTACAATTAAGCCCTTGGGCTTTCCAGTTGAAGAGAGTCACTTTTATTCTAAACGCTTAAGTTTCGGTTTTATATTATGGTTTCAAATAGTGAATTTAATTAACCCTGACTAAATAAGACGCCACATAACATATAGCAACATGGTGGCTACACATTAGGGAGTTTAGTTTAACCATTGAGAGTGTAAGATCTGGGACGCGTATGTCGATACATTAAGCCGTAATACCATGCTGTCTACAGACATTATGACGAATCCTCAGTTTCTGTTTATACGAGTAGTATTAAGACTGAGAATTGATTATCAACATTATGAATATTAGACCTAGATTCAAAATTCTTAAGGCAAGACATAAAGTATATATAAATAATTATGTTAAGTCGTGAATTCAGCGTGCGTAAATAATGAAGACTATACTTTCGGACAAAATGATGTTCAATTTTACCCTATAGTTACAGAAAGTTCCACATAATTAACATTGACCAAGTGTTTCGACTGATTGAGTGTTGGTTATATATTTATATTTAACATTGGTTTACTATCTCGAATAATAGTGCAATCGTGGATTTCTTTTAGATACTTTACCTACTCTCAAGGGCTTTTACGATAGCCATGGTATTGACCTAGTTCTTAACTCTGTATCCTGTGCTAGGTTGAACGCGGTTTTGCTAAAATGTATAACCACTATTTTAAATGCCTTAGCAAAATAAAATTACTTCTATGATGAACACCAATGGAACATAAATGCCTATCTTGGTAAATTCAACGGCGTGTTATTAATTCTGTTACTAGAAAGACCGCCACAAAGCTACTAGGATCACATTCACAGATACTTTAAATGATAAACTACGACGACATTACGAAGTACGAAACACGTTACAAAGCTTAAGAAATGAGGTGAGCTCCAATATCTGAGTTAGACAAGCAAAATTATACTTACGTTACCAATAAAATCCCTGTTACTACCTACAGCATAGGTGATCTAATTAAGATTAGTAGATCTGATTGCAATTATGAGGGTAAAATTGCATTTACCTCATTTTAAAATTTATAAATCCATTCCAAATACAAAAGTTTTAAGTATAATAATAATATAATATATAAATTGACGAGGAACAGAGCTCCCACCTCTCTCTTGCCTTTATTGGCTGGCTTAAAGTGGAGATTCGCAAGAGCAAACGTGCTCGGGAGAAAAATGTATAATCCAGTAAGGTGCTGATAGGGATCTTGACCATACTTCCGGGATTGTCCTGATAGCCGTGGTATACCTCTCCACTCCTTAAGCACCTCAGGATATGTTGCCCTCTTGTTGCTACGTCACTTCGTGCTAGCGACCGTTTATGGAAGCCCATTTATTGAGTGTGCAAGTCACCCCCTGCCTTTTGTCGATGGATATTAATAACATTGTTTAAGCAGGGTCCATAGTCTTAACATAGTTCCTGGTAACCAGTCCACTTAAGACTCCAAAAACCATAACCTTATATCTTAGTTTTCCATATGTCGCAATAGTTTCCCACCAACCGGGGGTTGTCCTTGGATGCACTAGCATAGTGCGTACAGGGATAATCACCGGTTTGTACCACTTTCCATTAAAAGCGTCTAAAAGGGCCTCTGCGAGTTGGTTTCGGCTCCTCGTACGCCTTCCAAAGGTCCAGGACCTTAGGGTGCTGAGATAAATAAATATAATATATTAAGTATAATTACTGGAATTCCCGGTTTTGGCAAACTGAGGAATACATTTAAAAGCATACTTACCTACCCCCGACGTTTTATGATCTTAGATATATAGAAAAGCCTTTGACAAGAAAAAAAACCTTACAACACTATTCTTCTAGTATGAATGTTATAAACATATAAAGTGCCGACAAACCAATGATGATGATCCGGAAGCATATCTATAATCAACACTAAGCCGAATGTAATGATTTTGAATGTAAGGCTCATTTTCTTATCGAACTGGAATGAAGTTTCATATTTTTTATGATTAGGTATATTCTATCATTGAAATTGTAATCGTGCGTCAGGTGATCGCACGATGTCGGATGGCCAGATGTAATGATTTTTTAAGAAAATATTCATAAATTGTTCAACTTCCATCTATAAGCGATAGATGGCGCTAGTGGTTGCATGAACTTAAGACATTCGTTATAGAAATTATGTAATAATTTATAGTATTAAAGTTTATGCATTTGTTTCGTATAAATATATCATAATTGTTAAAATGAAATATTTACTTGCAGTTAATTATAGATAAACCCTAATGTATATTATATAGTCAATTGATGTTACGTACTGTTTACCTACTTTGCTCTGATTGGTCGGTAAGTTGACTGAGTGTTTGTGAAAGTTTGTGGTGGAGAAACATTGAGTTTGTAACTGTCATTTTTGACAATGTCAGTCTGTTTTGAATTGTTGAACAGTGAATATATCCTACCAATCCGTGTATTTGAAAATGATTGTTTATGGATTGATAAATATGAAATTGTGTAGATCAAAGTAAATAAAATATTATATATCTGAAGCTTGAAGTTTATGTATGATTCATCACATATGCTTGATTTTTTATGAACTAACCCGATTCTCTCAAATGTTCGACAAAGGTAAACAATTGTTTGAGTTAGTCTTAAGGTGGATTGTATGTTTTTGTGTTTTCTGTACTGGGCGATGTGGTCACTAAGCGATGAAGTCCTTTAATCAAATTAAAAAAAAGATTCTTTGTAAGTTTAATACAACTATTTTAAATCAAAAACTCCTTCCTTACAGCGTTTTTGATAAGTGCGGGAGTATTGAATCCAAGTTCGCGACCACCATATGTTCCACCGACTGTTTCTGAAGCAAATCAACACATGTCTTTCTAACAGTCTAAATCAAAAGTTGTAGACTTAGTGCATTGAATGCCTTCTCTTTAATTTTAAATGTTTGTCATTGAAATCATGCTAAGTCTTCTGTAGTACTTTAATCAAGAAACTTACAAATATGGTAAAATTATAAATGTGAAAAAACTGCTATTGGAAATTCAGAAAAGGTCCTTACTTAGTACAAGCCCTACTCGGAAAAACGTCCTCGTATCATTAGTGAATAGTCTAGTACTAGGTCCTCGCATCATACAAATCGTCGTATCCTACGAATAGGAAAAACTGCATATTATCAACTTTTCAGGATACACTTTTAAATTAAATATTATCAAATATGTATTAGTGATTTCATATAATGTGTATTGTTAGATTCGGCTAGGATTATTTTCAATAAATTATCTTTATATTTTAAGCGCATTTTTTCCCTTAAGAGTCTGTGGTCAATTGGACCCGCTCGATTAGTGTCCGCGGGATCACTCGACCCAGTCTCATTTTGAATGGGTCGATTGGACCCACTGCCCAATTTTATTATAAGTACAGTCACGGAAGAAAGTCGAATCTTTTAGTTTTCAAAGTCAAATATCTGAATGGGAGCCAAATAATGTATCCATGGATTTTGAAATTCCAACTATTCAAGCGCTGAAAAATACTTTCCAAGAAGTGAAAATAACGGGGTGTTTCTTTCACTTTTGTAGAAGTCTTTGGCGTAAAGAACTGGGTCCGTCTAAAACACTAACGGGTAGGATGCATGTAAAACTTTGTGCTGCTTTGTCGCATCTTCCTCCAGAATCTATTGATGAAGGTTGGTTTTATATCATGGAAGAAAGTTCAGCTAGCGACAACATCATAAAATTGAACGATTATTATGTTAAGACCTGGTCGGAAAATTCTACACTAGCAAATACTCGGAACACTTATCAAGAATTGCACAAAACTAATAACACCGTAGAAGTGTGGAACAACCATATTAAAAAATATGTTAAAATTAAGCCAAATATCGCTCAACTTCTAGAAGGATTGAGTAAGGATGTGGCTTATTATTCAACTGCGGTGGAATCTCCTTACGGTATCAAAATATCAAAGCGGCTGCCTGAAACCAAGGAAAGAGAGAATAAGATCGACTATGCTGTAGGTGAACTACTCAGCGGCCAGATTACTGTAGGGCATTGTTTAGAAAAAAAAAAATTTAATCAAGTGAGACTAATTTTCAACTGATTTACTGTCTTTAAATAATATTTTATGGCAATATCGTTCATATTGCCATGACATTTTTTTTACTATTGTTGATTTTTTTAGATGTTTTAAATGTTGATTTGTATAATTACAAATTGTAGTTTGTCTCGATTTTACTTATATGTACAACTTAATTTAAAAAGATTTTAGAATTTGATTGAGAACAAACGTTTAAATCTAACTAAATTGCGTTTTATTATATTTTGACTTACCACTTTTGTGCTTGACTGTATCCACCAGTAGCTTTAATAAATGGTTTTTTTTTTAATTTGAATGTGGGTCCATTTGACCAATGAAAATACAGAAAACAAATTGTGTGGTCAAGTGGACCCGCGGCACCAAAATCGAGCGGGTCCAATCGACCACAGACTCTTCTCTGTTGTGTTAATAAATTTTTAATATTGGGTACATAGAAAAAAACCATAATGGTGATTGTGGCCGTGTTCTGTGGAATGGCTATATTGCGAGACGAAGTCCTAATTACGTTTGAGCCTTTCTTCTGTTTCAAATTGTGTTTTTGTCTTTTATTCTTCCGCAGATAAAAGGCATAATGTAACTTATTGCTCAAGTCCAGCACTACTTCGCATTATGTAATTAAAATGACCTAATTAGTAGGTGTAAATTGGGGTTTCTGGATCAGAAGAGATCCAGAAACACCCAATTTACCCCACCATTCATTGTATTCAAAAATAGGTACTATTTGCTCTAAAATTCAATCATTCATCAATCAGTCATTTATTTATTCTAATATTTCAATTATCAGAGGAGATCCAGAAACACCCAATTTACCCCACCATTCATTGTTTTCAAAAATAGGTACTGTTCATTTTAGAACTGGTGCAAAATAATCCGACCTAATCAGACCTGTTTTCTGGGTACTAATAGTTATTATATTTTATGTATGGAATAATGTTCTAACCTGATCTGATCTGTTTTCTGTGGGTAAGTAGTCATTATATTTTGAGTAATATTCTAACCTGATATGATCTGTTTCAAATGAAATTTTATTGCGAAATCTTCATTTAAACTAAAACAAAAAAACCAGACCATTCATTGTACTCGTATTCAAAAAGAGGTTCTATTTGCTCTAATATTCAATCATTCATCAATCAGTCATTTATTTATTCTAATATTTCAATTATCAGAGGAGATCCAGAAACACCCAATTCACACCATCTTTGCATCGATTCAGATGAGCGATGAATGATGATTGATGTCAAGTGCATATCGTATTTAATAATCACAACAAATATACGAGTATATATATATATATATATATATGTTCTCTTACTAGTGAATTACTGCATTCTCTTTTCTTTCTCTATAATTTGGTTAGTAGGTAGGATTTTATTTTTATGACAGTGTAATGAATTCTCTATACAGAATCGAACCCGTAAACACTTAGTGCGGATAGATATGTCTTGATCATTTATTTAATGCGCCAAACGTGTTGTCTGCGATGCACATACCTACTTTAAGATGTGTCTATTCGACACGACATAACAACAACTTAACGAAAATGGAATGTGCTTGGTATTATCTAATGCGCTGCCTTTTATATGTAGTGCTGTGGCTATATACTTAAATGTTATGACGTAGAAATAAAAAACAAATTAATATTTTGAATGATTATATTTTAAGTATCAATATTTGAACTTAACTTTTTAACTATTTTAGTAACTAAATACTCAGTTTCACTCATGATTTCATCAAAATCACTTCGCACTAAATATTGTACATTAACACTAGCACAATCAGGATCACAGTCTATACCTTCTATATGACGACCATCCACATCATACACCATTATTTTTATTATTCGATGAACATGCCCAGTATCTTTACGCATAATAAACGATGTATTTTTAAAAGATTTTGATTTATTCTTTTTCTTCTTAATTTTCTTCTTTTCTATTTCTTGCTGTCTACTTTCTTTACATGCATTTGCCGCAACTTCGGCGTACCAGGTCTCTCGATCTTGAGCATAATCGAATGGATTAAGAATTGGATCTGAGGCCCCGATCAAATTCTGAAATAAAAATACGAATTATTTAGTGTTATTAAATAGCATCAAATATGAATTCAATCGATCAAATCAATGTTCACTTAGATACTTACGTTACATTGTTGGTCAAAGTTATCTAAAACAGGACTATAGGATGGTGAGCCTGACATCGCATTTAATTATATATCCAGACTTAGTTAAACATCTAGAAGAAAAAAAAAACATAGCTTTATGTATTTATGTACTGGACAATGTGCTTAAATTAATTTACAATTATACTGATAATAATATAGGTAAAATAAAATACTGAGGAATAATATTAAAACTTACCAATATTACACGATAAAGGCGACTGCAACACTCAGATGTAGAAATCGAATAGATTTTAAAAGCTTTTTCTAAATATATATATATATAATTTAATTTTAATCTATAGAGTTCAAAATCGTATGCTTTTATTAGAAATTGTGTCCTATACAAAAATGGTGCGGTGAAATCGAAACCATAACATCAGGATACGTGATCAACTTATTGTTTACTTAGAATGATATAAAGAAAATAAATATTACAGTGCGTTTGTTCATTGTATTTTTTTCATACATCCAATTAAGAAAAATCGGCAGGCATCGTCATTGTACATAGCTAGTATGTCAGTTATAATTATTTTTGCAATGTAAGTATTTATTTATAAGGACAAGATCAAAACAATAATACAATATCGACATACTATCGTTACGTTTGGTTTCGTCTGTTATTATTGTAATATTTTTTAAGCTTATTTTATTTGTTGTCACCAATACTTTTTTTGTTATTTCTTTACGTATATAGTAAGGTCGATAGATATACATATCTATATTTTAAATCAAGATTTACTTAATGTGTATTACTCCCGCATTTTGTCGCTATGTTTTAGCCCCATGTAAAGGTAGCAACTTATCACATGGGATTAAAACAGCGTTTGCTATTTGCGATTTTCGGGCCCTCTTTTATCACACTAATATAATAAAGACGAAAGTTTGTGAGTATATATGTGTGTAGGTATATTTGTTTGTTACTTCTTCACGGTCGAACGGCTGAATGGATTTGGGTGAAATTTAGCACACGGGTATATCATGTCCTGGAATAACACATAGGATACCTTTCATCCTAGGAGTATGTTCCCTTGGGACTATTTTTTATTTTCATGCGGGCAAAGCCGCTGACAGCAGCTAGAGAATACATAACACATAACCGTCTTTTGCTTGACGCAGTCGGGTAAAATTAGTAGTAGGATTAGTTGAACGGTATAGTATTACAATATTAATTATAACATATACCACCTGTATTTGGAAGCAGATATCTGACACAGCATTTTCACAACACATGCTTCTATCCAAATTTGGTATAATATGACGTAGATTTATCACTATTTAAGAGTCCTGCAGCTGAAGTTCAACCACATTACAGTTCTTCAAGAGCTAGCGACATCTTCGTACACAAGTTTATCAGTACCTACATAGTTTACCAGATCTTTGCTGCACTGTTTAAAATGTAAGTAACGTTGTTCTATTATCTATGTTTTATTAATTCTATCTATTCAACTATTCTAATAGTAACTCGTTGGTCAAGTGTTCTTTTCAATTTGAGCATGAGGTCCGAGGTTCAATACTCAGACTGCGCAGTGCTAAAACACATGGGGGTTTTTGCCCACCTTTAGATAAATTGAGGCATTATGATACATTATTAAAGTAGTAACTATTCTAATATTAAATCATTTATCATTATTCAACTATTCAATAATTCATCAGTTAATGAGGATTAAGTAAATGATTATATAAGTAACAAACGGTAATCATTTATCTGCTGATAAATTGCTCATCTATTAACACTTGCTCTTTTAAATACAATGAAACATTGTTAAAAAAATCCGAATGCCAGACAGATACTTACAGGGTTTAAACTTTAACACAAGATTAGCTACTAGGCACTAGATAAAATGATCAATAAACTGTCACTATTATATATGTTTAATAAAAACTATTTATTTTCAGGTCGAAGTATAATGCGGACCAGCTTTTCCCGTCTGACGATGAGTCGGCATCGGAAACCGTGATGGCGAAGGCAAAGCCGGAAAAAAAGAAGCGCAAGTCACCGCAACGGTCCACCGAGTGCCAGCCCAGCACCAGCAAGAAGCAGAAGACGAGCACCCGCCCAACTGCCCGTGATCTGTTTGGAAGCGACTCTGATGACAACCAGTTAGAAGCAACGGGTAAAAAAATTCAACCAATATACTCGTACATTACACGCAGATTAGCAAACGGTTTTTCAAGGCAGATTAACGAACGAAAAAAAGGCAGTTATTATATAGAATTAAAAATATATAACTGCGAGGATATTGAACGAGTAGCACCAGTAAATAGATGGCGCCACTCAATCATAACAGTTAAAAATAAATGTGAAACTGAGGCCGAGTCATGGAAGCATTTAAATGCTTTTGTCAAGAGTGTTAGAACAGAATTTAAGGACTGTACCCCTACATTTATAAGTTCATATCAATAATTATTGTTATTGATTATTCTATTATTCTTATATTGCTTTTTACCCATTCTATAATAAGTAATGTAATTGGTTTGTCATAAAAACCGTTTTAACAAAAATTATAAATGTACTCGTAGATAAATTAGGTTTATTATTATTATTATATTCAATACATATATTCATATTGTTTAATCACTATGTACTTATTCCATAGTTTAGTGTTATTAATAAATATACTTATTCTATACAACCACATTTTTTCTTTTTTTCAGTTAAACCACTTCCTAGTTCATCAACATCAAGTACTTATATTTACTGTGATAAATGTAAAATTGAGATCCTAGAACATGATTACAGATATCATAAGAGAACTAATATTCATAAATCCAATTGTTTATTGAAATCGAAGTTTGCAAATATTGATATTGTTGCCACAGCCTTTAAAAACAGATTAATAACCTATCGCTTAAATCCATCTCAAGAAGACGAGTACCTTCTACCAGAGGCGTTCTTAGATGGCAAGCGAGAAGATATTTATAAAATAATTGAATTAACATTATTGAAACATACCTGTATTAAAGTGAACTTTGAGTTGTTTGCTTATTTTGTTTTACCCTCATCAGGTGAGCAGCAACTGAAGTCTTTTAATACAAAGTATAATACCGTATATCAAAATACTAATTATGATGAGTTATATTCACATGTAAGAGAGATTTATAAAATGAAATTAACAGAATTTGAGCATTGTCAATCAGGATGGTCATTTATGTCTATAAGTCATTTAGAAATGAATGTTAACAAGTATTCACCCTTGCGAGGCGGATCCTACATTGATCTGCCTGTTAAAATTAAGAATACAAAGAGCTGTCTGAACATACAAAATAATGATAATTATTGCTTTTTGTGGAGCATAGTTGCAGCGTTATTTCCAACTAAAAATAATGTCTGTAGACCAAGCTCATATCCAAATTTAAGTTCAGTATTTAATATAAAGGGGATGTCATTTCCGCCCTCACATAAAGATATTCAGTTATTTGAGAAAAATAATTGTGAAATAAGCGTGAATATTTACGGTTTGGATAAAAATCATACTGTTATCGGTCCTTTATATGGAACCAGTAATAAAAGAAATAAACATATTAATTTGCTGTACTTTGAAAGAAATCATAAAGCTCATTACTGTTTGATAAAAGATCTTTTGCGTCTGGTCAGACGACAAGTTTCACATCATAAAGGTCAAATGCATTTATGTGATATGTGTCTACAATTTTTTACAAGTGAAACAAAATACATGTCCCACAGTTGTTCTAAGATTATTACTTTACTACCTGAAAAAAACAGTTCTTTAAAATTCAAACATTATGAGAGACAACAAAAAATTAACTTTGTTATATACGCAGATTTTGAATGTTTGTTATCTGACTTTAAAGAACCGAATCCCAATAAAAATACCCTCAGAAATAAATGTCACCAACCATCATGTTTCGCGTATTACATATGTTGTTCCCATGATAATAAATTAAATAAATTTGTTTCATACAGAGGAAAAGATTGTGTAAAGGTATTTGTTAAAAAAATAATTAAGGATGCACAGTTAATACACAAAATTTTGATATCGAAAAAGCCCATGAAACCAATGACTAGAAAACAAATTGATGATTATTGTAACGCAACTATATGTCATATTTGTAAGCTATTATTATTTGATGACAAAGTGCACGATCATGATCATATTACTTCTGAATATAGAGGTGCAGCTCATTCACATTGTAATTTATCGTATAAAGTATGTTCATTCATTCCTATCATATTTCATAACTTATCTGGTTATGATGCTCACATATTTATAACAGAATTGTCTAAATACGATGGTGATATAAAAATTATTCCTAAAACTAAAGAAAAATATTTATCCATAACAAAAATTATGAAATGTGATAATGACAGACTACCGTTACAAATTAAGTTTATAGATTCTTTTCAATTTCTTAATTCAAGCATTGACACATTGGCGAAAAGTTTATCAGACAAAGATTTCATGCATTTATCATCATATTATCCTCGCAAGGATGAATTTGAAGTATTAAGAAAAAAAGGTATATATCCATATGATTATGTAAATTCATGGCAGAAATATAATGAAAGCGAACTCCCAGCAAAAGATTGTTTCTATAACAACTTGCAAATGAAAAACATAACAGATCATGAATATGAACATGCTCAAACCATATGGAAAATGTTTAATATTGGTTCCATTGGTGAATACACTGACTTATATTTAAAAACTGATGTACTTTTGCTATGCGATGTGTTCGAAAATTTTAGAAAACTATGTTTAAAGAATTACAATCTTGATCCTGCATACTATGTTACATCACCTAGTTTGAGTTGGGACGCTATGCTTCTTTACACTGGCGTTCAATTAGAGTTAATCAATGATTTAGAAATTTATGAAATGTTAGAAAAAGGCATACGTGGAGGATTAGCACAATGCACTTACCGTTATGCTGAAGCCAATAATATTTACTTACCTAATTTCGATGATTCCAAACCATCAACATATTTAGTATATCTTGACTGTAATAATCTTTACGGTTATGCTATGACAAAAAAATTACCCATTTCTGATTTTAAATTTATGAAACATAACGATATTGTGAATTTTAATGTATTAAATGTTCCTGACGATTCTAACTACGGTTATATTTTAGAAGTTGATATGATGTACGGATTGTTTACATAATTTACATAGTGACTTGCCCTTCGCTCCAGAAAAATTTACACCTATTGGGGGGAAGACACCTAAATTAATTGCTAATTTGTACGATAAATATAACTATGTAATACATTATGTTCATCTAAAAGAATGTTTTAGAAATGGTTTGGTACTAAAAAAAATTCACAGAATACTTAAGTTTAAACAAGAGAGCTTTTTAAAGAAATACATAGACTTAAATACTAGATTACGTCAAACAGCCTCGACACCATTTGAAAAAGATTTCTTCAAACTGTTGAATAATTCTATATTTGGTAAAACCATCGAAAACAAACGCAAACAAGTAGATGTCAAATTAGTTACTAAATGGAATGACAATTCGAATAAGACAAACAAATCATTAGGTGGGGAGAAATTGATTGCAAAGCCAAAGGAGACAATTTTTTTTGTTTGGGGAATAGGCCCACCACAAATTGTGGCGTATAGCAATGAAATGTACGTTAGTTTATTCATTACAATCTCTAGATTACATTGGTAATATTGGCAAAACTTTATCTAACTGGAGTACCGTGAAATACGGCAGTCAAAACATGACTCTCATAATAACCTAAAATCTCACAAGAGCGATTGTCTAATGAGTGGATAGGTCTCCTTGGTATTTTAAGTTAAAATAGTGCACTGTTCAATAATATACAGTATAAAACAAAGTCACGTCTGTACTACGTGACAGACTTTGATGTGATTTACACGATTTGATAGACTTATTCATGAAAATGCGTAGATGTATTCATTTCGAAATAGCGCGGCTTTTGCCGGCCATTGACTGTAGATCTAAAATAATAAGGTGATGTGTTTTATGCTGGTTGTGTAAGGAGAAAAAAAAACACATTATAAGTAGCATCACAAGTATTTATTACTGTTCATCATCATCATTTTCAAAGTCATCTCTTAAAAGCAGTATTTCATCTAAAAAAGATGCAGGTGGCTCAACCTCACCTTGATGCCGCGCCCAAGATAAAAACAACACTATAAAATCACCTAAGCACAGCACGGCTGCCCAAATTCAAAACCTAGTAACAGGTGATTTGAAAAAAAAAACGGTTTTTGGCATTTTTCGACTTACTAGACAGTATCAAAATGATGTGGACCTTAAAACACCCAGTTTCATACGTAATTTAAAAAAAATAATTTAGCAAGTCTAAGCAATTTGGCATGATTACGAAAATTTCCTTGAAGTACAAATTTTAAACTCAGTATGTCAAAAAACAAATTTAAAACCCTAGCAGCTCAAGCGACTTACTAAGTTATGAATTTGAAATACCAACTTGCTATGTTTTGAATTTGAGGCCGATTGTAAAATAGATGAAATTTCGTTTAGTAAGTCCAGTGTCACCGGCGAACAAGTGTTTTGCTCCGTGTTAAAAAATAATAAAATGAGTTACAAGCAATTTTATCGGTCTAGGCGTATAATGTGTGCTTTGCAGAACGTAATCGAACGAAGGTAAGAAATAACCAAATCATTATAATTACGAAAATGTAAAAGAAACGTGAAATGATCTCAAAATAGAATTGTCGTTGCATTATCTTCATAATAAAACTAACAAAACTAGTATGTTGTGCTGACTTTCGTGTAATGAATGTGCAAAAGCCGATTTTGCTTATTTTAAGGGTATGTTTTGCTAATTATCGACTAAAAGAAGTGGTTTCGGATTAATGGGCCTTAGGCAGCGCTAGTGGCATCAGCACTAGATAAAAATTATTACCTCTGAAAAGAAAATTGAATTAAAAAATCAGCCACAATGGGCATCTCTGTAATTTTTAATGTGGTCCCATATAAGAAGTTTCTAATTAAAACAGTAATGTAACGTACAGAGTATGTTTATGACAAAAGTAGCCACTTTTCATTAAAACACGCCCTAATCTCTATCAAAAGATACCAGAAACATTTTATCAAAGTCCCCATTTGTAGCCGATTTTTAAATTAAATTGTATTTACAGAGAAAATAATTTTAATTAGTGCGGGCGCTACTATCGCCACATAAATCCCCTTTACTCTTTGCTGTATAGAACAGAACGGGACTTTACCCTAACAATGAAAGTTTTTTTTTCTTTACCCAAACTATTTAACTAATACTTACTGCCTTATTATTTGCCTTTTTGTTTTCAGTGTTAGTTGCGTGTTAGCCTTGTTCTTTTTTTCGGCTTTCAGAGCAAATGATGAAGCTAAAATAGATACTGACCAAACAGTTATCGACTATTGTCCCTGGGTACAACAATTAACAATCCTATCCCTGGGTCATCAGCAGAAAATGTAACGATCTATGATAGTATCGTTTCTGATAGCAACCTTGGATTTGATACTGCTTACTTGAGCGATAACTCCGTAGTTGATCCCGATTATATACCTTTGGTAGTACAAAAACCTGCACTACAGTTATTTGATGGTAATTCCGAAGATAATTCATAAGGTTCTAGGAGATCTCGATCTCCAAGAACCTACGTTTGCCATGGAAAATCAAATTGATAACCTAGTAAGCAGACTTACTAAGTTTCGATATTGTTTTTACATTTATATTTGGGTTAATTCACAAATAAAAATAAAGTATGAGCTATTCAAATGTAACTATACACCAAAAATTATTACGAGTATAACAATTAAAATGTCAACAATATAGCACAACTTTACGTCAAACATCCAAATCGCTATCTCTTCTGGTTTCTTCGGGCGAACGACTCAAACTAGCCGATCAGTTTTTTGGCTCTCCTGAACATTTTTGTTGGAACGAGTTACTATGTTTTGATTTTAAGCAGCCGAGCAGCCAACAGTGCGTCTGCCCACTAAACAATTACAACAGTATCCAGCAAGAGCAGTATTCATCATTCCGTTAAAATCGTGCTGCACAATTGATACAACGGCTTTGTGGATTATGCATGTATCTACAGATGCCATTTTCATAAAATCTTTCGAATAAAAATACGAAAAGAACAGAAGAAACATGCAACTATCTAGTAATCGGAAACAATAATAATGTTGTCCTTGTCTGTCAGTGTCAAACTGATTGAAACTGGACCACAGAGCATCTGCAACGGGCTATTAATTACGTTTCGTTCCACGGTGATTTTTAAAGTACGTTACTTGATTGATATTTGTGTTAACCGTTAATAACAGCATTAAAAACAAGTTCGCTGTACCAATTAATTATTATCTCTTGAAACGCATTTAAATCCGATGTCACCGCTGCGCACTGTAGTAACATATTTTTTTTCACGTTAAAATAAACTTGAAAACGCTCCTAAACAAGCATTTTTTGCCGTAACACTTTTTTACTATTATTTCATTATTCCGGTTAGATTTCTATATAATTTTTGGTCTGTTAATTATAATAAGATGATCGCTTTTTCCATGTGTAATATGATTAATAAACATAACCGTTTAATAGTGGGCCCAAAAAAATTGTCTCCTTTAAAAAGTATTTCTATTTTTGACGAAAACTTTATTGCCGTTCAATTAAGTCATGAAAAGCTAATTTTAGATAGACCGATATATGTGGGATTCGCTGTACTGGAATATTCAAAACAGCACGTGTATAATTTCCATTACAAATACATAAGGAAGAAGTATGGTGATAATGCCAAACTATGTTATACTGATACTGATAGTTTATTATACTTAATAAAGACACCTGATTTTTATAAAGACATACGTGATAATATTCATCAATTTGATACTAGTAATTTTGATATCAATAACCCTTATGGTATCCTTAAGGCAAATGAAAAAGTACCTGGCTTATTTAAAGACGAAATGGGAGGTAATATAATCACGGAATTTATTGGATTGAGAGCAAAACTTTACTCAATTAAAACGGTAAAAGCAGAAATTAAAAAAGCTAAAGGAATATCAAAACCAATCACAAAAAATTTAAATACATCTAACTATAAGGAAGCGTTATTTGACAATATTGAATTAAAGTGTAAAATGAATATGATCAAATCAATAAGACATGTATTGTATTCACAGCAAGTTGATAAAGTAGTTTTAAAAAGACTTGATGATAAACTACAAGTACAATCAAATCAGATAAATACGCTACCTTGGGGTCATTGCAATGGCTTATTGTAAGTAGAATAATATATCCGATATATAAAGATAGTTAATTAATGTATGTTACGGTTTTTGTTTAAATTATATTATGCATTCATAGTAATATTCTATTATAATCCTAGTTTAAACATTGTAAGTAGAATAATATATCCGATATATAAAGATAGTTAATTAATGTATGTTACGGTTTTTGTTTAAATTATATTATGCATTCATAGTAATATTCTATTATAATCCTAGTTTAAACAAACTACTGACATAAGGCTGATTTAATTTTGTTAAAAATGGCATATGGATTTGTTTGGTTAGTTGTAATGGTTGGTTTTTGTTAACATGTTTATCATACTTGAATAAAATACTTTTAACCTATAAACCTCTTTTTATTTATGTTACCTTGAAAAAAATAAATAAAAAAAGAATATATGTATTAATCTGCGATAAGAATAACATCATTCTTGCACAGGTGGTATACTTGCATTAAATTTATTTTTGAATTCACCCTAATATTTTGCATATTATGTATATATGTGAATGCTAAACAGTATTGGATTTAATCGGCAAGATGAAGTTGATCAAGCAACCCATATCCCTAAAGGTTAATAACATAAGATTAAGTGACTCTGCTCACCACATCAGACATAGCGCTTTATTGCCGAATACTATTCGCTGTATAATATGTGGTCCGTCGAACTGTGGCAAAACGAATGTTATGATTAGTTTACTACTGCATGAAAATGGGCTCAAATTTAGAAATCTATATCTCTACTCTAAAACTTCTTTTCAACCTAAATACCGTTTCTTGACTGAAGTATTGAAAAGAGTACCACAGGTTAATTTCTATGAGTTCAATGATGATAAAGCTGTCATTTCTCCGAGTGAAGCTTTAACAAATTCTGTATTTATTTTTGATGATGTTGCGTGTGAAAATCAAGTTAATATCCGAAATTATTTCTGTATGGGTAGGCATAAACAAATAGATTGTTTCTATTTATCTCAAACCTACTCTAAAATTCCGAAACAACTGTTACGTGACAATGTGAATTTTCTAATTATATTCAAACAAGATGATGTGAATTTAAAACATATTTATGCGGAGCATGTTAGTTCTGATTTACAGTGGAAAGAGTTCAGAAATATTTGTCAAACTGTTTGGAGTAAACCTTTTAATTTTCTACTTATTAATAAAGAATCGTCATTAAATAACGGAAGGTACAGACAGAATTTTGATATGTTTTTTAATTTTGACTGACTGTTTGTGCACATATAAGTAATTAACATGCAAAATCAAATTCAGTATAATTTGTTCTTTAGCTGAACACAGTTATTATAATAAAATGGAGAAAAATATTAAAATAGAATTAGTAAAGTCTGTAGACTCCATAAAGAATAAAATAAAACAAATGAAAAACCAGGACCACTCAATGAATTTGTCACTTGATAAAATGTTAAAACCTGTCACAGATCCCCTTAAAACCCTAGTTGATTCGAATAAGACAATAGAAAAAATACAAACTTTTGAAAATACACACTCTAATTTTGAAGACATGGAATTGGATGACATTAGTACTAGTTCATCTACAAAGTTTGAAGAATGCTACGATCCAGAACCGAATTCTGTACAGATCGTTAAAAAGTCTCCCCATACGGAATTACTGGATGATTTAGAAATATCATTAGAGGGTCGTGATATCCATAATATTTATGATGGGGTAAATATACCATTTGGAATTAGGAGTGTAAACAAAAAATTACTAATGGGTAATTCAATAGTTTCATTTTCTAAAATAGATAATGTGAATGATGATAATGTCATTTTAATTAAAATTGGTGACAAAAGCTACAATTTAACCCCCGGTTTAAAAGAACTTTTACTTCGGAGAAAACCTGATTTGAAACTAATATCGAGCAAAGATAAACTTGTCTATAAAGATATGTTGCATTATACAAATGCACATAAGAGAGATTTTAATCGTAATGGGCAAATAAGAGGTGATAAAGGTATAAAATATCGTGAAATAATCAAACCATTGTTTTCTGAAGCGTTAAACAATAATATTGTTACTAAATTTGGAAGAAGCTTACCAACACTAAAGAAATACAAAAATAACACTGACTTGGTATATTGGGACGATCCTAACGAACTGGTTGACAGATTGAAACTATTAATTGCTTCCCGAGATGCCGGTAATACAAACCATGATAATGAAATTTTATCAATAATCGAAGAATTAAAAGAAGCTGGCATAATTAAGTAATAAATAGTCATAATAATATGCTTTTTATTCAGTATTATAGCTGAATTCAAGACAAATATACTAAATTGTGAACATGAGTAAAGCTGACGTGGTAAACGAAATTCATAAAAATGCGAGGGTTTTTTTTTTTTTTTTTTTCGGTGGGAAAATCATCTAATGACAAATCTCGCTCTTGGGCGGAGCGAGAGATAGTGTCAGACTTTTACTGACTAAAAACCCACTCCTGTTCCTTCGTTGCCTTCGTCCCAGGGCCCCGGGTTTCGTTTTCACACTACCCATGGCCCCAGTAGGCTTCGACCCTGCTGGGCCCCTACGATTTGCTGACATCTCCCTGAGGCGCGCGTGGAACAATACGCGCCGTCGACGACTTGGCTCGGTCCGGACGGTTACCGGACGGTCCGACGGCGAGCCACCCATTGCTCGCCGTCCACAAGCCCGCGCCTACGGTGGCCGGAAATCGGGATCGGAATCCCGGCGGCGGTAAGGGCGTGAGGACCGTTGCCTCACGCGATCGGCCGCCTCCTTTGCTAGCATTACTGCTTCACAGAAGGAGGCGACCGCCTGCCACTCTTCCTCGCTCCGGACCATGGCCTGTACCAGGGCCCGGCGCGAGAGATCGCCGCCGCCGATCGCCCCCACAAGGACACGGCGTTGCTCTGCCCAAGCGGGGCACACCTCAACCGTGTGCTCCACCGTGTCCTCCGGGCGGTCCACACAGTGGCGACACCCGGGCGTTGCTTCCGCACGAATCCGGTGCAGGAACTTCCCGAACTTACCGTGTTCGGTGAGAACCTGCGTCATGCGAAAGGTGAGGACGCCGTGAGGTCTTTCCAACCACGCCTCAAAGAGGGGACTTACCGCCATAATTGTGGCGTGCCCAGCACTGGGTTGCGACAGTCGCTGTCGCCATTTCACCATGAGAACCCGCCGGAGCTCTGTCCGCCATGCTGCGACTTGTCGCGGCAGCGGAGTTTCACCCCGGCGTTGCATCTCCATGCGCAGGTCGTGCATGTGTGCAAGGACTGTTGCCTCCAGATCCCATGGTGGCTGGCCAGCAAGGAGGCTCGCCGCTTCGCGGGAAATCGTCCGGTATCCTCGCACCATCCGTATGGCCATGACCCTCTGGCATGCGTTCAGCCGGGCCGCCGGCTGCTTCCGCAGCGTCGGCGCCCATACCGGTGCGCCATAAAGGGCCATGGACCGAACGATCCCCGCGTAAAGCCTCCGGCAGGAGGCGTCTGGACCTCCCAGGTTGGGCAGGAGCCGCCCGAGGGCAGCCCCAGTCCGATTTAGTTTGGGAGCCAGACGTCGGAAATGCTCCTCGAAATCCCATCGGCTGTCGAGAACGAGTCCCAGGTACTTCATCGTCGACCCGACGCCGATGTGGACTCCTCCTACCGTTAGTTGGGAACCCCGTGGTGGCGCGTTCCGAGGGCCGTGAAAGCACATGGCCTCGGACTTGTGCAATGCCACCTCGAGTCCCAACTCCTGGATCCTGCCCACGACTGTCGCAACCCCGCGTTTCGCTAGTTCGACCGCCGCCTGGTACGACTCTCCCCGCGCCAGGACCAGCGTGTCGTCTGCGTAGCAGACCACGCTGACCCCGTCAGGGAGGTCGCCGCGCAGCACGTAGTCGTATCCGATGTTCCACAAGGGCGGCCCTAGTACCGATCCCTGCGGAACACCGCACGACATCTCTCGACGTTCCCACTCTCCCTGGTGACCAGGGTAGATGATGTACCTGTCCGACAGGTACGCAGATACCGGAGTGCCCTCCTAATGCTACTCCAAGGCAGGGAGTTGAAGGCGTTGGCGATGTCCAGAGACACCGCCACGACACACCTGCCCTGGGCCACCGCATCCCCCGTCGTGAGAGCTCGCACGCGCATGATGGCGTCCACCGTGGAGCGCCTCCTGCGAAAACCGAACTGGCCGTCTGCTAGAACCGGCCCCACCCGTGTTAAGTGCGCGACGAGGCGGTCTGCAATTACTCTTTCAAAGAGCTTGCCCACCTCGTCGAGCAGCACAATGGGCCGGTACGCGGACGGAGAGTCCGCAGGGCGTCCCGGCTTCGCGATGAGGACCAGTTTCCCCGTCTTCCAGCGAAGTGGGAACTGGCCCCTCTCCATGCATGCGCTGAAGAGCCCTCTTAGTCGAGGCCCGAGAGCCTCCATGGCCAGGACCCAGGCCTTCCCAGGCAAACCGTCGGGTCCTGGGGCGGTATTTTTGGCACTCAGCCTCCGTACCGCCACTCTCAACTCTACCTCGGTCACCTCTGGAGCATTTTCGTCGTCGTCGCCATCGTGGTCCACGTCGGATACCGCTGGTGGCGGAGCCATGGGCGGGGGAGAGTGTTCCCCTCGCACGGGGAACAGAGTGCTCACCACACCCTCCACAAGCTGGGGCCGGAGACTCTGCGTCAGCGGAGGAGCCCAGGGGCGGATTTTGTCCCGCACCACCTTATAGGGGCGTCCCCATGGGTCCCCATTCAGAGTCCCCAGCCACACGTTGCGGGCCTCGAGTTTGGCCCTCCTTATCTCCGCTCGGAGGGTGCGCTTTGCCTCTCTGTATCCCTCGTACAGCTCCGCCTCTCTGGCCTCCGCATCCGGAGGACGGATGCGGCGCCTGCGGTACCTGGCATACCGGCGTCGCGCGGCATTGCACGCATTGCGCAGTGCCGCAATCTCCGGCGACCACCAGTATACCTGGCGCTGAGCACGTCCTGGATGGACTCGGGGCATTGCCGCGTCGCAGATTTGCGACATGGCCTCCCGGAACCACTCTGCCTCGACGTCGATGTCGACAGGCCTGTCCGGTGCTTGCACCCAGGCCTGTACCGTCGCGGCTTCCAGGAGGAGCTCCCGGTCCATCTGCCTCAGCGCCCAACGCGGACCACAAGGGTTCCGTCGGACCGGCGCGGTCGAGGTTTGGGCGGAGACGTCAAACCGGATGTACCGGTGGTCTGAGTACGTCTCCACCTCCTCCATAACGCGCCAGTCGACGACACGTGGCGACAGAGCGGGGCTGGCAAACGAGATGTCCACCACTGAGTCACCCCGCATCCGCACACACGTGGGGACAGAACCCCGGTTTAGGACGACCAGGCCTGTCTCCAGAGCCCAGTCCTCCACCATCCGACCCCGCTGGTTCGTGAACCGGGAACCCCAAGCCAAGTTCTTGGCATTGAAGTCCCCGCACACGACCACAGGGAGGGAACCAAACCCAGCGACGACGGCTTTCAGCTCCATTAGGGAGATGTGAAGATCGCCGAGAGATCTGTTCGGGGACAGGTAGACTCCTACCACTGCAATGTCCCCGAACCGTGCTGCCACGCAACCCCGCCCCCTCGTGACGGCCTCGAGGGTCGGGGTACCGGCGGCGGCCGACGAAATTAGGGTCACCGAGCCGTCAAGGTCCCGCACCCAGTCTCCCCTGGGCAGGACATAGTACGGCTCGGAGACCACGGCGATATTGATCGACCACTGCGCCATGCTCTGGAGCAACAGATCCTGAGCGGAGGCGCAGTGGTTGATGTTCGCCTGGAGGAGACGTAATGGAGTAATTATTGACAGTCCATTACAGTCTCCTCCCGTGCCCCCCGTGAGGGCCCTGCCGCGTTAGGTGCGGCGGCGACAGCGGCAGCAGCCAAGGAGGCGGCTGCGGCGGTGAGTACGTCCGGGTGGATGGGCCTCCGTACCTTGCCCTTGGCCTTGGCGGGGGGGTCGCAGGACCTGCCCCCAGCCCGGTGGTCGGCCGGCTTGCCTGCCGCCGCACATGCGTAGCAGTGCGGCGTTGCACGGCATTCGACGGCCTTGTGACCAGCCTGACCGCACTGGTAGCAGCGGTCACTGCGGTCCACCTCTGCGGCGCAATGGGCCCCCACGTGGTGCCCCACGTGGCAGCGGTAGCACCGCAGAGGTCTGGGCTCCAACAGTTTTACCTGTGCGGAGACCCAGCCAACCAAGAGCCTTCGGCCTTCGCCCGTGATGGCTTTGGCCGCCGACACGGGGCAGCTAACCGTAACGGCTCGCATGCCCGTGCTGTCAGCACGGATGGTGCCCGCCCGCACTTGATCGGCCTGGCACCCTCCCGTCCTGACGACGGCGGCCACCACCTCATCCACCCTAACGGAGTCATCCAGGCCCATGATGCGCATGTCTATGCACTTTGTGGGCCTGGACACTCTGACCTCCTCGACGTCCAGGGACGCCCTGATCCTTGCGGCCAGGGCGTCTGCGGCAGAGCCGCTGTCCGCACCAGGGACCTCCAATATTCGGGCCCCGGTTGCGGTGCGCCTCATTCGGAAGCCTTCAGAGGCTCCGAACTCGTCGAGGTGATCTACCACCGCCTGCTTCGCCTTCGCCATGACCATGTAATAGTTCACGCCCCTCTTTTCCGCAGCTGGCTGTAGTGTAATCACTACAGCTGCGGAATTCGGGGCGCGAAGTCTGGCTGCCATGGCCCGCTTCTTGCGCCGCTGTCGCCGCTCGCGCTTTTTCGCCGCTCTAGCCGCCTTGCCCGCCTTCCTGCTGGCGCCGACAACTGTCCATTCGGCACCAGCCGAGGGTTCTTCGGGCAGGCGTGGCCTAGTCGCCGCCACTGCACGAGGTCCCGACGGTTTAGCGGCAGGCATCACTCTGCCTTTTGGGGAAGGAGTAGGCTTCCCCTGCCGTTGCTGCTGCTTTGCCGCCGGGACCGGCCTCGCAGGCTCCGACACCACGGCTTCACGCCCAGTTTGCCCCAACTGGCCCGCCTTGGGCGCAGCAGCCGTGGCCGCGGCGGCGGCGGCGTAGGAGACCGTCCTTTTCTGGCCGGAAGCCGCAAGCGGGGGGCGCAGCACAATGCCCTCCAGGACAGCGAACTGCCGCTGGACCCGCTCCTGGAACTGCTGCTGCTGCTCCTGCTGCTGCTGCCGGAAGGCAGCCAGCTCTTGCCGCAGCAGGGTCAGAACCGCACTCTCCGGCTTTGGCAGGGGCTGCGACTGGCTTTGCCCTTGCATGCATCCCCCGTTTGTCGCCACCTCGGGACCAGTTTCACGGAGACCGGCCAGGTCCGCCTCGAGCCGTTCAATCCTCTTGTTGAGGGATTTCTTGAACGGCTCCAGGACGATCCCCAGTGCCTCGGTTATTGAGGTCATGGCCTGGGTTATGGATCGCCTCTTGGCGGCCTTCTCCCTCTTCTTGGCCACGCCTGCTATGGCAGCTGCCACGATCTCCGTGAACTTGGTCAGCGCCTCCTTCATGCCTTCTGGCTCACTGCCAGAAGGCTCCGGCTCCGAGGGGCTGGCCTGGGCACTGCTTGCCCCGGGGTGGCGCCCCTCCCTGGCAATCTTTAGGGCCCGCTGGTTCACCTCCTCGGCGGTGGGCTTCCTCCCTTTTCTCGCCATTCGGCCCGCACCTCGTCCAGCAGTGGAGATTTTGCGAGCCGAAGCTCCACGCCCATCGTCGGAGGATGTCCTCCGGCCGTCCCTGGACATGGGGCGCTTGAGGAATGAGTTCCTCTTCTTTCTAGAGGTGGCCTCATCCACCTCCATTCTCTCCGAGTTGAGCGAAGACGCGGCATCGGAGTCCGACGCCGTGTCTTCACTCACCTCCCTGAGGCCGAAGCGCCTGCCGACCTTTGTAGTACCCACCGGTGCAGTGGAAGTGCTGGGAACGGGTCCCAGGGACTCCACGCTACCGGTGGGTGAGCCACCCTGGCTCCTAGCGTCCACGGAGGACGGTAACAGGTCCCTAGGGGACCTGACGCGCTCTTTGCCCCCCCCCAGAATACGAGGGGCAGCCCGAGCTCTGCTCGGGGAGGGATTCTCCTCCTGCGGTGCAGGCGGTACCCTCCTGGGGTAATAATTTCTTTAGAGTCGCGTCCATTATGTGCTGAACTCAGCTTTGCCTTTTTTTGTGGGGTGGGGTCCCCAATAACCACGTTCGCCATCTTGGTCACGTCTGATAAGCAGACGCGTACCAGAGGCGAACCCACTCTCAAATAAAACCACTGTCCAAAAACACCAACAGCTGTTGGTGCCGATGCTTCTGGACAGTGCACCCTCCGTGGCGGTCCATCTGGACTCCGCCTGTGTGTGTTCCTCTTGGTCTGGTCTCTCACTTGAGGCCTTCCGGCATGAGTAGCTCTACCGGCATAGCCCTCAAGATCACAGAGACACGCAAGCCCCACCACGACGACAACGTGGGAACACGGTTGGTGGGGAAAAATGCGAGGGTGAACTATCCACGAAGACGTGTTATCATGAAAGATATAGATGACTTGTGGCAAGCAGACTTAATTGATATGCAATCAATTTCAAAAGAAAATAAAAGTTACAGATATATTCTTGCCATCATTGATACATTTTCGAAATATGCTTGGGTCTTTCCTATGAGAAGTAAAACCAAAGACGATGTGTGTAACTCTTTCAAAACTTTGTTGGATAAAGGGCGTGTTCCTAAAAATCTGCAAACGGATAATGGAGCAGAATTTTATAATAACAAATTTCAGAAGCTTATGAAATCGTATCATATTAACCATTATTCAACTTTCTCAACAAAAAAGGCTTCAATAGTTGAACGATTTATCAGAACATTGAAATCTAAAGTCTTTAAGGAATTCAGTTTAAAAGGCAATTACAATTGGGTAAATAATACCCTCAATGATGTTATTTACAAATACAATCACACTCACCATCGCACTATTAATGAAATCCCTGCTAATGTAGACAATAGTAATAAAAAACTGATATTAGAAAGGTATTTGAAATTGATAAAAAATGATAATTTAAAAAGCAAGTACAAAGTAGGTGATTATGTGCGTATCAGTAAATACAAAGGAACATTTGAAAAAGGTTATACTCCCAACTGGTCAACAGAAATATTTAAAATTCGTAAAATACAAGATACAACTCCTATAACTTACTTAATCGAAGACACTATCAGAGGTCTGCCTATTTTAGGTGCATTTTATACACAAGAACTTCAAAAAACAAAACATCCCAACGTATATCTAGTCGAGAAAGTTCTTAGAAGAAAAGGTAACAGGGTTTTAGTAAAATGGTTAGGTTTATCTTCAGCTGAAAGCAGTTGGATTGATAAATCGAATGTAATATTATAAATAAAACTAACATTAACAACAAACTCGAATCACATAACTATTTATTAAAGTATTCAAACCGGAATCATCAGTCTTATAATGTGTTTTGGAGAGAGTAGTCTTCTCAATTGGCTTATTAATAATTTACCATTTGAATTACATTTACCAGGATATAATTACTGTGGCCCTGGTACTAAATTAATAAAAAGACTTACACAAGGAGATAACGGTGTAAATAAGTTGGACGAATATTGCAAAGATCACGATATTGCATATCACAAATCATCAAACTTAAAGGATCGACATAAGGCTGATTTAATTTTGTTAAAAATGGCGAAAGAGCGAGCGGTTGCTTCCGATGCCAATATAGGTGAAAAACTCGCAGCTCGCTTAGTAAGTAAGGCTATGTTAGCAAAAATTAAAACTGGTTCTGGTTTGAACAAAAAGCATTCTCCAAAAATTACACCTGGAAAAGGGTTAAAAAGTAAATTAAAATCTGTTATTACAAAAGCAAAAAGACACCTAAAAAAATTTAAACCTAAGAGCAAGAAAATGGCTATAGAATTAGCTATTGCCGCTACCAGGGAATTAGCTGATGATTCATCGATTAAGCTCCCTCGTATTATTCCTATTCCAAAAACTGGGGGAGTATTACCTTTGATTCCTATTTTTGCGGGATTATCAGCAGCGGGAGCTTTAGCAGGCGGTGCAGCTGGTATTGCTAAAACCATAAATGAATTCAAAATGGCTAAAAAGCTGTATGAAGAATCGAGGAGACACAATGAAAAAATGGAAGCTCTATGTATTGGGAAAGGACTACACCTTAAACCACATAAAGGCGGCCTTGGAATTTTCGTATCAAAGGAAAAAAACTAAGATATCGGCTACCCAAACGGGCCTTAACTAACTTTGACATTTTAAAGTACGGGAATAGAATTCCTTATTTTAGAGGTGTCTTTATGAGAGATGAGCTCCCTAAATGTCCTTATAAAAAAGAATGCGGAGTTATTAATTTAGATAGTTCTAAAAATCCTGGTTCTCATTGGGTAGCCTATGCAAAATATAATGATTATGTTGAGTATTTTGACAGTTATGGAAATCTTAAACCACCGAAGGAATTTATAAAATATGTAGGTTCTAACATTCAATATAATTATGAAAATATACAACGTGATCACCCCTTCAATTGTGGACATCTATGTTTAAATTTCTTAAAGAATTTTTGGTATAATCAAGAAATAAAATAAACAGCATCATATAAAAGAGTTCAGTATGCAAGCATGTCTACTACAGTTACTATCTCTGGAAATAAATCAGAACTGATCTCATATTTTCAACCACCTCTTCATTTATCTGATCAGTACGAGTGCGGTTTACTATACTTTTCAGTATTAAAAACAAGACCGAATGTGCCCGTTAATAACAGCAGTTTAACAGCTGTAATCAGAATCGAATGTGATCTTGTGCACGGTTCATACTACAACGGATTACCGACTCATTTTATTCATGAATTTATATCTGATACTGCTTCAAGTCACGGCTACACAGAAATACCTCAGAACGTTATTTACTTCCCAGTGAACAAAAATATAATTTCATCCATATCTGTAAGGATTGTAGATCAGTTTGGTTATTGTATTGACTTTGGTGAAGAACATATTCAATTACGTCTTCATTTAAGAAAAGCAAAATGATAGTATATAATAAAAACCCTCCAGTGAAAATAAAACGTCTTATTCCGTCAACGACCATTAAGGTGCACAGACGTAAGAAAAACGTGAGAAAATTGACTAAATCAAATAAAGATTTTCTTAAAGCTTTAGGGTTTAAAGTATGAGTATACTACAGATTACTGATTTACCACACTTTGATAGTTCAATCGAAAGTTATGAAGTCCATTCATACAATCCCTACAATAACAGTTTTAGAGAAAACGATGAAATCAGAATCCCCATACACCAGCAAGATATATACGTGCTACCATCAGCCAGTTCAATCTACATCGAAGGTCAGGCAAAGCTGTTCGGTAAGGATGGGCATCCGATCAAGAAAACTGTTACGTTCACTAATAACCCTGTTATGTATTTGTTTCAAGACATCAGGTACGAAATGAATGGAATTGAAATAGATCGTATAAAAAATTCCGGAATAACATCAACAATAAAGTCATACATCTCATTAAATGAAGCAGAAAGTAAAGTTGCTGCATTGTGGGGTTGGAATTTAAACGGGTTCCAAAGTGATGGGCGTTTTAGCGTTGTGGTGCCTTTAAATAAAATTTTAGGGTTTGCAGAGGATTACAATAAAATTGTGATAAATTGTAAGCACGAACTTATATTGAATAGGAGTAATTCTAACTTAAATAGTATTATGCTTACTGATGAAGTCGTTCAGCTTCAAATAGATATACAAAGAGTTCAGTGGAGAGTACCACATATAAAAGTTTCAGATAGAGAACGTTTAACACTTTTAAAGCATTTAGAAAGAGATAAACCTATTCAGATGGCTTTTAGAAATTGGGATTTATATGAGTATCCTTTACTACCTAAAACCACAAAGCATTCTTGGTCAGTAAAAACTGCTTCTCAATTAGAAAAGCCCCGGTATGTCATTTTTTGCTTGCAGACTAATAGAAAAAGTAATAAATCGAAAGACAGCTCAGTATTTGATCATTGTGATGTGACAAACGTAACGCTATTTTTGAATTCTCAATATTACCCTTACGAACCTTTAGGCTTAAAGTTTTCTGAAAAGAAGTACAGTATATTATATGAAATGTATGTGAAATTTCGTCAGTCGTATTATAACAGCCCAGTCGATACCTTGCTTGATCTGAAGGATTTTAAAGAAAAAGCACCACTTTTTATCATAGATTGTTCAAGGCAAAATGACTGTTTAAAAACAGGCCCGGTAGACGTCAGGTTGGAATTTGAATGTTCAACATTGATACCAGATAACACAACTGCTTATTGTTTAATTATTAACGATCGACTTGTGGAATACAAACCGTTAAGTAACATTGTGCGCAGGCTATCATGACTGCAATTGTAGATGTTCAAGGTTTCAAAACAGAAGCTAACGAATTTATAATAAAGGAAATTGCGATATTATGCGATAAAAAATACAGGTATTTCTAATAAAACCTCCATTCCCATTTTACGATTTGACTAAACAAGAACGACGACAAGTAAGTTGGATTGAGCGCAATAGAAAGATATACTGGAATGAAGGAATTGTGCCTTACTCGAATTATCAGAATTTGGTTATAAATATTTTAAGAGATAAATGTGTTTATGTCAAAGGTTCAGAGAAAGTGTCGTGGTTAAGAAACATTGTAAATAGTACTACTTAATGTTAATAACTTAGAAGATAAAGGTTGTCCTAGTTTAATAAACTTATATAAACAATATGAAAACTCTCATGATGTGTATAGTTGTATTTATCATGATTCAGTATGTGCTTTGAAAAACGTTCTCTGTTTAAATAAATGGTGTATAAACTATATAGTATAAACACTCTAAGTAACTAATAAATTTTTGAAATAAATATTTTCTTGTTTTATTCATTAAAGGTCGATTATATAGTATTTCCCACAGTTCATAGTTTAATTTTCAAACAGATGTTCGAATCAAAGTATTGATTAAGTGAATGCAATGAAAACCATATAAGGAAGTGCATCGAATGAATGATGAATTATGTCATACAACATGCGTATCGTTAAAGTAAACAAAGGGCATGAAGTAGTCCGCTATTTTGTTACATATTTGACGACACGTTTGGCTTAATGGTTAAGACCGGATCACAACACAATCAAATGCAAAATTACACGTTCTTCAACCACAAAGACGAAGTATCGTGGGTTCGATTCCCACACGGACAAATTGATATTTGTTCCGGTCTGGTTTTTTTTGTTTTAGTTTAAATGAAGTTTTCGCAATAACATTTAATTTAACCGCTAAATATTATGATCAAGAAACAGATCATTATCAGGTTAGAATATTACTCAAAATATAATGACTACTTACCCACAGAAAACAGATCAGATCAGGTTAGAACATTATTCCATACATAAAATATAATAACTATTTAAGTACCCAGAAAACAGATCTGATTAGGTCAGATTATTTTGCACCAGTTCTAAAATGAACAGTACCTATTTTTGAATACAATGAATGGTGGGGTAAATTGGGTGTTTCTGGATCTCTTCTGATCCAGAAAGCCCAATTTACACCTACTCTAATTAACTACAAACTCGTTGATGTTATGATATTTGAACTTATTCAATACTACAATTTAACAAAACGCGATCCGCGCCCGCGCACCCCCACTACTCGCGAAGAAAGAGGGCGCGACGGCGAAAAGCTACAAGCTTTTTTCTTCGATGAAAACGTAGTGCTTAAAATTGTGGCTTTTTAGAAAACCTAATTATTTGATAACCTGTACCGTTTTTAATTGTGAACTGGTTATATGTGGTATGATGAAAAGAATTGGATTATGCAATAAAAAAAGAAAGCCCCTATGTTCGTTAGGGCAGTATTCGTAGGATACGACGACACAATAAAAAAAAATGTATAAAATGAAGTCCTCAATTATTATCGTCCTCATTGGTCATATGGTTAAGGTCCTCGTTTGACTCACACACAGGTCCTCGGATGGTATTTCTCAGGCGGGTTTACGAGTGTGTTCAGATCCCCGCATCGTTCACAGAAAGTCATACCAAAAAATGTTGAGATAGCGCTATACGAATAGTCTCATCACCCCAAATATAGTTTTCTCTTTCTTTTTGTCTTGTTAATAAGGTCGTAAGTTATCGTTAACCTAGTTTTCTAAAATATTCTCGGATGGTGACTTACAGCTATAGTCCTCGTATGGATGTCTGTACAAATAATAGTGTCTTATGCGCGTGTGTTATGGTGTACTCGTATGTGTTGTGTGTGTGTTGTGTTTGTGTTTCGTAGGTGGCATTTTACCCATCCCGAAGGAGGAGAAGCAGGAATAATATGTGTCAAGGGAAATAAAAGATTGAAATAAGCAAAAGCCTAGCTTGAATTTAATCAATTCACACAATGAATGAAAAATCAATATACGCAATAAAAGAAAATTACTTAATTAAAAAATCCCGTTTCAGGGATGACAAATCAAACATTATTATTATTATAAGCCCGTTGTGTCCCACTGCAGGGCAAAGGCCTCCCTTCCGTTATTCCGTTCCTTTCTGTCCTTAGCTACTTCTGGCCAATCAAACATTATTTTAACTTAAAAATATAAATGAAAGAAAGTACCGGGAATCGTTCTTATTAAAATATAGAAGAGAGATAGATAAAAGAAAAGAAACGATAAGAAAGAAAAGGGTGTTAGTGATAGCGTGAAGATTGATAGGATAAAATAGAAGAAAAAAAAGTTTTGCTCCAACCCCAAATAACACAAGACAAGGGTAGGAAGATGATGATAATTCATTAAACGCATTATTTTGGAGTCCTACTCTGGAGGCGATACAATAAATTTGGATGAATAACACGTTCAAGCTGAAGAGCGTAAGCATTCGGCGTTTCTCGCCTGGGTTGACGCTCGTGACCGCAAAGCTCCGGATTTGAGCTCAAAGAAGAGAGCTTTCAACCGTGCTGCCAAGTCCTACAAAAAAGCACTGAAGAAGGCTCGGTTCGACCGAATTACCCATATTGGCACAAAGCTCTCTGCACAGCCATCCGGAAGCAGAGCATTCTGGTCCCTTGCCAAGTCGGTCGAAGCGAACTTCTGTAGGCCCACATTGCCTTCGCTGGTTAAACCTGATGGAACACTGGCTCACTCGGCGAGAGAGAAAACAGGTCTCTTTGCATCTCTCTTCGCCCATAATTCTCGTCTTGATACTAGCAGTGCTACTCCACCGACTCTACCTCACTGCAACACCTCGATGCCTGAGGTTCGCATAAGAAATAAAGAAGTTTTGAGAGCACTGTGTCGTCTAGACGAGAATAAAGCTAGTGGACCAGATGGTATACCAGCAATAGTTCTCAAGGCATGTGCGCCCGAGTTGTCTCCTGTATTGATGCGCTTGTACCGCCTCTCATTTAGGACTGGTATAGTGCCCAAGTCCTGGAAGCTTGCCAACGTGCAACCCGTGCCCAAAAAGGGCAGTCGTACCGATCCTGCCAACTATCGGCCGATTTCAATAACCTCCATACTCTGCAAGATTATGGAGCGTGTATTGAACTCGCGCCTCATGGCATACCTGGAAGGTAACGATCTCCTCAGTGACCGACAGTACGGGTTTCGCCACAATCGGTCTACTGGGGACCTACTAGTGTATACCACTCACATGTGGGGCGAGGCCCTCGAGAAGAATGGAGAAGCGATTGCTGTCTCCTTAGACGTCTCGAAGGCCTTCGAAAGGGTATGGCACGCCAGCCTTCTGAGTAAGCTTCCAGCGTACGGCATTTCCCCTGGTCTGATTAACTGGGTAAAAGACTTCCTGAGTGAACGGTCTCTCCGAGTTGTTGTCGATGGATGCTCATCAGAGCCCATGACCACTGATGCCGGAGTTCCTCAGGGGTCAGTTCTCTCTGCAACTCTTTTTCTGCTGCATATTAACGATCTGCTGATGCCCGGTATATATGGGTATGCAGATGATAGCACAGTTGTAGAGAGATACCTTCCAGGTGCTCGGACTAGTAAGGAACTAATCCAGTCCGAACGAGAGGCTATGGTAGAGCGTACGAATGTCTCACTTCAGGCAGTCTCCAAGTGGGGCGAAACCAATCTGGTAGAATTCAACGCCACCAAAACACAAGCGTGTCTGTTCACCGCCAAAAGGAGCCCGTTCACCTTGGCTCCTGCTTTTCGGAATGTATCCCTGGAGTGCACCGACCGCCTCCAGCTCTTGGGAGTTGAAATTTCCTCAGACCTCAATTTTGGGTGGTTCATTGAGTTCAAAGCCAAGGTAGCTGCTAGAAAACTAGGCGTTCTTGCAAAGGCCCGACGGTACTTCACACCGGGACAGCTTCTAATGTTATACAAAGCACAGGTCCGATCGTGTGTGGAGTACTGCAGTCACATATGGGCTGGTGCTGCAAAATGCCATCTAGCAGCTTTGGACTCAGTGGAAAGGCGTGCGAAGAGGCTAATTGGGGATCCAGATTTGGTTAAGTCCAATCTACAAAGCCTCGAGCACAGGCGCAGGGTAGCCAGCCTATCGGTATTCTACAGGTTGCATTTTGGAGAGTGTGCGCGGGAATTGCATGACTTGATTCCGCCATCTCATTTCTACCATCGGACAACCCGACGTACGGCGAGTATCCACCCTTACGTTGTTGAAACTTCAACGGTCCGGACTAAGCGTTTCGCTTCGTCGTTTATACCGCGTTCATCGAAGGTCTGGAACAATTTGCCTGCTGCGGTCTTCCCGTCCAACTATAATTTGGGTGCCTTCAAGGCTAGAGTGAATAGGCTCTTAATAAACTAGTGCGCCTCACCATCAATGATTGCATCACTGCTTACCATCAGGTGGGATCGCAGTCAAGCACTGGTTTATATCAATAAAAAAATAAAATAAAAAAAACATATTTAGTGCTGCATTCATCAATTCCCGGTACTTTCTTGATAGCAACGTAGCGCACACTACTCTGCAGCTATTTACACAAATAGCTACTGCAATTAAAACAGTGGTGGCTAAGGTACAGTCTCAAGTACACTGTTCTATGCTATACAGAAAGGAGTACACCTGTGCTCAAGCATGCATGTGTGTCAAGCAAGCATGCATGCTTGCTTGACCTCTACAAAGCATTTGACTTCGTGTCATACGACGCATATGGAAGACTTAAGAAGACCGGCGTGCCTACACAGGTGAAACGGATTTCTTATCTATGGTACTAAAACTACCTTAGTTATAATTATAATTATATATTAATTACGAAGTTTTTTTTTTTTTCGTATTTTTATATTTTTTTTTGAGTTTTTTTTTTTAGACACGTTTAATTAGGAATGCGACGTGAAACAAGTTGTTTGAGTTTTCGCAAGCTCTTCAACTAGCACGTGTATGAACTTACAGTTGGACTCAGCAGCACGCGAGTGGAATGCTGGGTTGACAATGTAACGCGGACGATATGGAAATCAGAAATCAGAAAAGTTTATTTCAAATAGACCAATTACAGGCACTTTTTAATTGTCAAAATGTCGGTCAGTCAAAAATAAAGCTAAATTGCACATTCCAAAGCGTAGATCTCTATGGAGAAGAACGTGCAAGAAACTCCATGGACACTCTTTTAAATCATATTTTGTGTTACATAAATCTTGGTTACATATTTCTTGTTGCTTCTAATATGTGAGCACAATGTAGTTATGTAATAAATAAAAAATAAAAATAGAATTAAGTCACTGGCAGCTATGGTGCTGCTGACCCCAACTGTAAGCGCAATTGCAGACACAAAAAGAACACACAATAAAATGGCTAGTTACAAGACAAATGCTAGCCATAAATGAAATACATTATAGGATTAATAACTAATTATAGAAAAGTGAGTACATGATCGTCAACCGCCGACCATCTTAGAAGTACGGTCAAGATATTTTATTGTGGAGAGTTGCGAGCCTCCAAGCTTTTCTGCCTATTCCTATACAACTTTGCTTCATCTGAGCATTTGATGGTAATACAATTTCTGTGAAAAAAGGAAAAAAATAATAATTAATGCGTGACAGCTAAACCTAAACAACAAATGTTTATTAAGTACGTATAATATTTAGACTACCGTTCGGTAGATATCTCTAGCGAGTAAAGAGAAGAAACTAGTGGAATAAGAAGAGAAAATACGTGTATGTATGATAAAGTTTTGCATTAAATTCTTACCTTACAGATTTTCTTGAAACGCCACACTTCCTCATCACTGTGAGTATTACATCCTCAACAACCTGAGGATCTAAACTCTTCTTTGGGGGTCGGCTCAAAAACGCCGGCGACGCCTTGCCTGTCAGACAGTGCGTCGCCAATACACTAAAATGAAAAGTAAATGGTTAGAAACTTTTTTTTTTAAGTGAAAACTTCTTTAGGCGTGCAATAGTGACACCGCGAGCCCTTAACGTGATTTATTTTGCGATCTAAACTGAACACTGAACTGAAGTGTTAAAAGGATGGAGATAAATAGGGTACATAACTCCATCCCTCTTTCTCACTCGCATCATCAACATTTTAACACGTCATGGTAAGGTCCTGAGCACCCATTGAATGAGACTGAGCCTTCACGATTAACTATATGTTATTGTATCATAATTGTTAGAGTCGTGTTTGACCACTATCTCGCGAGAGATGGGTTTCTACTCGGTAAATGCCCAAAGTTCCCATTGCAGGGTATTTACTTTTTAGATAATAAATTACTTTTATTATTTTGTATTACAACTGCTCAAATAACCTGAGATAACAATCAAGTTTGTTTACAGTAGTAGTTAGTCAACAATGGTGATATGAGGTATTCGTTTTCAAATACAAAAACGCGTTTTTTACAAAAGCTTTTTCGCAAACACTTAGAAACCAAGTTGACGGCGCTTTCGTGTTTAGTTTTCAAAAGACATCAGAGATGGCTTGGTCCGGACGGTTATCGGACGGTCGGACGGCGAGCTATCCATTGCTCGCCGTCCGCAAGCCCGTGCCTACGGTGGCCGGAAATCAGGATCGGGATCCTGGCGGCTAGGGCGTGAGGGCAGCTCCCTCACGTGTGCACGTGCGGCATCCTCCTTTGCTAGCACTACTGCTTCAAAGAAGGAAGCGACCGCCTGCCACTCCTCTTCGCTTCGGACCATGGCCTATTCCAAGGCCCGGCGCGAGAGATCGTGGCCACCCACGAGGATACGGCGGTGCTCTGCCTAAGCGGGGCACACCTCTAACGTATGCTCCACCGTGTCCTCCGGGCGGTCCTCACAGTGGTGACACCCGGGCGTTACTTCCGCACGAATCGGGTGCAGGAACTTCCCGAACTGCCCATCCTCGGTGAGAACCAGCGTTATGTGGAAGGTGAGGACGCCGTGAGGTCTTTCCAGCCACTCCTCAAAGAGAGCACTTACCGCCATAATTATTGCGTGCCCAGCACTGGGTTGCGTCAGTCGCTGTCACCATTTCACCATGAGATCCCGCCGGAACTCTATCTACCATGCCGCGACGTGTCACGGCAGTGGAGTTTCGGCCCGGCGTCGCATCTCCAAATCCTCATCGCAAATCGTGCATGTGTGCTAGGTCTGTTGCCTCCCGATCCCATGGTGGCAGGCCAGTAAGGAGGCTCGCCACTTCGCGGGGAACCGTGTACGGTATCCCCGCACCATCCGTATAGCCATGAACCTCTGCATGGCATACGTTCAGCTGGGCCGCCGGTCGCTTTCGATGCCTGTGTAGAGCCTCCGGCAGGAGACGTCTAGACCCTCTAGATTGCAGGAGCCGCTTGAGGGCAGCCCCAGTCCGATTCAGTTTGGGAGCCAGACGTCGGAAGTGCTCCTCAAAATTCCACCGGTTGTCGAGATCGAATCCCAGGGACTTCATCGTCGGCCCGATGCCAATGTGAACTCCTACCGTTAATTGGGAACGCCGTGGTGGCGCGCTCCGAGGGCCGTTAAAACACATGGCTTCGGACTTGTGCAGCGCCAACTTGAGTCCCAACTGCTCGATCCTCTCAACGACTGTCGCAACCCCATGGTCGACCACACGGTATGACTCTCCCTGCGCCAGGACCAGCGTGTCGTTTGCGTAACAGACCACACTGACCCCGTCAGGGAGGTCACCACGCAGCACGTAGTCATACCCAGACTGCCCTTGTGGAACCACAAGGGCAGTCCTAGTACCGATCTCTGCGGAACACCGCACGTCATCTCTCGCCGTTTCTACTCCTAACTTAAGTGATTTGATTTGTAACGAGTGTCTATACCCTTCGCCTGATAAACTACGCCCTATCATAAATCGCATTTCGAGGTAACAGATCCAATTAACATTGCTGATGTGGCTCGAAAGCCTTTAAAGTTAATAAATTGTTATTATTTTATTAGTAAACTTTGACAGAATTTTCAAAAATTACCTTCGCGGGAATAGCGCCACTAACAATTTTCTGGTAGCGGAAGTATGCGATTTCCAGTCGATGTTCTTTAACAATCTGGCAGGCACCTTAGCGTTTCCTTTTCCAATGGGTACCTGAAAAGACATGATGATTGATTAATAACTACTTCAATTGGCGGAAAAAACTTTATCATCCTACCAATTGCAAGTTTCCTTTCATCATGGTGATGATTACCCAAAAGCAGCAAGTAACGAATCTTGACGGCCATACTGCGCAATAAATCCATCGTTACAAATATATAGATTCGTAGAGTTGCATTTCAAGTCCAGGCAATCTTTGCCCACTCCAGGTTGCTTGGAATGGTCGAGGAAAACCATGAGGCTGCCTATTGTATATCTATAGTTCAAGGTTTCCTTTATTGAATACCATTTATGTATTGTCTTTGTAAACCATACTTTAACTATTAGAAATACTTGAATACGAAATCTATAATAATTACCAAACCGTCATCATTCGCTCTGACATTAACATGCAGCGGTTTTACAGCTCCTGTACCAACGTTTCCATTTGGTTTTCTTGCATTCTCTTTCTTTAAGTTCGAAAAAAGCGACATAAGTTTTTCGTAACGACGTTTCAATGATCTTTTCAACCGTTCGATTTGAGAAAGTGCTGTGCTTCTAATGTTAGATTGGCGTCTTGTTCGTTCGTTATTTCTATTCAACGAGCCTTGTGTTTGTTTCCCAGTTGATTGTTGCGGTTGATACTTGGGCTTAAGAGTGTATTTTTCGTTTTTGATCATCTTGGTGCGCTGAATTTTAGCATTAACCTGAAAATATAAACATATATATTTTTTATCATATTAATCAAAGTAAAGAAAATAGTAAAAGGGATCTGGCTTGTTGACAAAGCTCTAAACTTACCTCCGAGAGGTTGCCGCTGTCTGTATTCACATTCGATACAGGGCTGTGAGTATTCTTTTGTTGCTCTGTAATTTAAGAATTCACGATTTCTAATTCTGTTGGTGTTACGGGCAAACGAGTATTTGATTAAATACATTTACATCAGCGACTGACGTCATAAGTTTGATACGTCAGCTATGTACGTAGTTACTATACATAACCCAAAAAGGGGAGTCAATCAGAGGCTTAACTAACCACCAACCAGAGTTATGGGAAGTATATAGGTCTATATACTAAGTTCCCAGAAGTAAATAACACAGAAAAACCGTTACGAATAATCTGGCTATCTATTGGTGATATTGGGTTGATGAAATCACGCCATTATTAATGGCCAATGGCGAGTTAACGGGATGCGGGGGTCGGGAAGTGAGGTGCAGCCTGCGCTAGGAGGATTCGCTAAAAGAAAGTGGGAAAAGACACTACTTGCGACCAGTTGTGAGGGTACTATAGTGGTACATTTTGGCAAGACGATATTCGATTCTCGCCCGACGCTCGCCCCGAACGGTCGTGCCGCTCTGTGCTCCGCGCCCGCTCCGTGCTCTGTGTCGTGTCACGTCACCCCGCGTGACGTCATCGTGGTCGCCGACCGCACCAGCGATCCGAAGCCTTCTTTTTCAAGGCAGTGGAGGATAGACTTTTCCTTACGGAAACAGTCGATAAACGTGTGCCCCTTCAGGGAAAATCCACAGTTTCGTGGTCCTTGACGGGAAACCTAACGGTGTTAACAACGTCAAGGGGGTGTTGCCCCAATACACCCGCCGAACCCCTTCAGGGCTAGGCAGTCATTTGGAGTCGGGAGCTAGGTTTTGGCCTTGGGGGATCTCCTAGTCAAACCTATTACTCCGAGTTCTCTTTCAGCTACTCACCTGGTGTCGGTTGGGGTGTCTATCCCTTCGCACCAGACCCTGGTAGGGCCCGATCGCACATTAAGATTGGCGATCGGTTTCAAGCTTAGGGCTCACCATTAGGTACACACCTCCCAGTTAGCAAACCCTTACTGGGAGGGTCACACACCCCCGGGCCCGTCCACCCGGGGACGTAGGGTATTAGGCATAGGAGAGTTACAACTAATGTAACAAAGCCCAATCCCACCCTAGTCATGACGGACGCTATTATCTTAGCGTTCGTCAAAGAGGTCCTTTTCAAGGACCCCGATTTTCTCGCCAAATATGGCGAGAAAATCGCTTTAATTAAAAGCTAGCTAGCTTTAATTAAAAGCGCCCCTCCTCCCGTTCCGACGAGCGTCACCGATTTTAGTGACGTATTGTCGCCATTCCCGGCCAACACGGACTCAGGTCCGTCCCCGCCGTCCCCCTGTCCCCGCCCCTTACCGGGAAAGGCTTCTATGCCTCCCCTTTTAGTAGCCCATTTTGCCAATGAGGCTATGGACACGTCAGTACCCGCCAGCGACTCAACGTCGCATTCCTCCGCCTCGGACTCCGAGCAGTCCACTGATTCCTCCTCCTCCGAGGACGACTTCCAAGTCGTCCTAGGGGGCAAGAGGAAAGCCCGAAAGGCCGCGCAGGCCTCCAAAGCAAAGAAGACCGTAGTGTCTCCTCCCGCCCCCGCTACCCAGCCCGCCCCTGTTACCCAGCCCGCCCCCGTTTCGCAGGCTAGCTGCCCTCCGTCCGCTTCTGGCACTCAGCCAAAGAAGCAGCGCCCCCCTCCGCCCTTGTACATCCAGGACAAGGCGAAGTGGACAGATGTGTCCAAAATGTGTAGTGATCGCAAGATCAACTACACGAACGCCCGCTCTTGCCAACAAGGCATTAAGGTTCAGGTCCCGACGTCAAATGACTATCGGGAACTAACCAAAGTCCTCCGTGATAGGAAAATCTCCTTTCACACGTATTCCCTCCCCGAAGACACGCCAACCCGAGTGGTTATAAGACGTGTCCCCAAAGAGATCGCCACCGAGGACATCAAGTCCGACCTCCTGGCGCAGAACATCCCCGTGTCCGCTGTCCACCGCCTTCATAAGGCGAGAGGAAGCGAGCTCTACGACATGGTACTTGTCGTATGCGACCCCACCGAAGGGCACCACCCGATCTTCAAAGTCAAGTCGGTGTGTTCCCTCTCTGGCATCTCCATTGAGAAGCCTTTCAGACCGACGATAGTCGGTCAGTGTCACCGCTGCCAATTATATGGCCACTCGCAGCGGAACTGCTACGCTACACCCAGATGCGTTAAGTGTCTGGGCGAGCATGGCACGAGCGACTGCCCTCGGCCCAAGGACCGCACACTCTGCACAGAGCCACCCAGCTGTGTACTGTGCGGTCAAGCCGGGCACCCGGCTAACTACCGTGGCTGCCCTAAAGCCCCCAAAATCCCTCCCAAGCTGGCAAAGCGTGCTGCTGCTCGCCAACAGAGGGAAGTTCCATCTGGGAAAGCCCCCTCTTCCCAACTCCCCGAACGTCTCGCACCCCAGAGACCATCCCCATGGAATCTGTTGAACCATCACAAAGCCTTCCCGGCTTTGGCGGTCTCACAGCCCATCCCAGCGCTAATGGCCAAGCCCATTCCAGCGCCTGCCCCCGCTTCTGTGGCCCCCGTGGCCGCAAAAACTCCCCAAAGAGCGGCTGCGTTCCCACGCAGAACCGTTGGCCAGATCATTCTGGACAACTACCGCATCTTTATGACGCAGGATGCTAGGGATTTAGCTGATGAGCTAACCCTAGCTGAAATAAATGGCCAGCTCGACTTCGCTAAGCGAGCTGCGCTATTCTCAAAATATGAGTCGGTCACGGCCGAACTCGACAAATTACCCTCAATAACTCTTGATGGATAGACATCAAAGAATTTGTTCTTCCAAACCGCGATCCCTTAAATTAGGCTTCTTTAATGCCAACGGCATTATCAATCAGAGAGATGAGATCGCCACTTTTCTCCGCGACCATCAGTTAGACATTCTCCTTATCCAGGAAACATTCCTCAAACCCCACCGTAAAGATCCTAAAATTGCCAACTATCGCATAGTTCGCAACGATAGATCTCGCTGCCACGGTGGTGGCACCCTCATTTACTACAGGAAGGAACTGTACTGTATCCCTCTAACCCCACCCGCGCCCTGTTCTTTCTTAGAATACGCAGCCTGTCGAGTAGGCATGACTGGTCATCAACCGATCACTGTCATCTCCGCCTACTATCCCCCACCGACTTCCTCGTCTCGTATGCCAGACGAGTCCATCGCTCTCACTAGAGACCTCACCGCCCTCTTTGGCTTGAGTGACTCCGTTATACTAGCGGGCGATCTCAATGCTAAACATCCCGCCTGGAACAGTAGTACGACCAACCCTAGAGGTAAGGTCGTGTTCAACCTTGGTGCATCCCTTAACTTTGACATCATCGCCCCGATGTGTCACACTCACTTCCCCCTAAATCCCAACCATAGCCCCGACGTCCTCGATGTAGCGCTCCTGAAGAATGTAAACCTCCGTTTACAATCTATAGAAGCAATACACGAGCTTAACTCCGATCATCGCCCCGTGATCATACACCTAGGCTCCCGCTCGGGTAATCTCGACCCCGGCCAGCCTCCCCCGTCCCAATTGATCACTGACTGGAAGAAAGTAAGCGAAAGACTGAAATCTACCACGTCACCTCAATTGGATTCTATCCCTGACCACATCGACTCAGTCGCTGACACGACGGCTGCGATCGACTCGCTCACTGATCACGTACAATCCGTCCTGAACGAATGTTCAAGGGAGATTCCAGCGACGGAGGACCGTCGCTGGAAAATTCCGGACGATGTACGGGCTCTGATGACCGAGAAGAACGCAGCCATCCGTGCGTACAGCGCTTTTCCCTGCGACGCTAACAAGGCTCACATGCGTAGATTACAGCGTGCTGTTAAGAAACGCATGACCGAGCTGCGTTCCCTCCGCTGGGACAAGACGCTTAGCGAACTCGAGCCTACTCATCACGCCTTCTGGCAACTTCAGAGGAAATTACGTTCCACTGAAGAGTCCTCTATCCCTCCGCTCACCCGCCCTGACAAGAGTGTCGCTTTCGACAACTCTGAAAAAGCGGAATGCCTAGCCGACAGCCTCGAAGCCCAATGCTCGCCTAGCTCTCAACTAGTAGACCAAGCTCACATCGACATGGTGGACGCTGAAGTCGAACGTAGAGCCTCCCTCCCTCCCGTTGAAGACCCTGATAACCCTCTACCCCCCGTCACTCCCGACGAGGTGGAGGATATCATCAAAAAACTTCAACCCCGGAAAGCCCCCGGCGCCGACGGTATCACGAACAGAGTGTTCAAACTCTTCCCTCCCCAACTTATAATGCTAATGACCGCCATCTTCAATGGCGCATTAAGCAATAATATCTTCCCCCAAGCATGGAAGCAGGCCACCGTTATCGGTATCCCCAAACCAGGCAAGCCCAAGTCTGACCCTTCCAGCTACCGCCCCATCAGTCTCCTCAATGTTCTCGGTAAAGTCTACGAGAGGCTTATTTATAAGCGTCTCAAAGATTTTGCCGAATCCAAGGGTCTCATTCCTAATGAGCAGTTCGGGTTCCGTACCGAGCACTCATGCATCCACCAAGTCCACCGCATCGTAGAGCACCTAAGCGCTGGCTTCCAGCGTAATACGATGACGGGTGTCTTGTATTTCGATATAGCGAAAGCATTCGACAAGGTCTGGCACAATGGCTTATTATATAAGCTATACCAACTCGGAGTGCCAGACCGTCTCGTGCTCATCATGCGAGACTTTCTGTCGAATCGCACCTTCCGCTATCGAATTGAGGGTGCCCTCTCCACCCCCCACCCCATCCGAGCAGGAGTCCCGCAAGGCTCCGTAGTATCCCCCTTAGCCTTCACGCTGTTCACCAGCGACATTCCCCAGAGTAAAAAGGCCCAGTTGGCTCTATTCGCCGACGACACGGCAATTTACTACACCGGTCGTGACCCCAGAGTTATCGCTCGCAATCTCCAAACCTCCGCAAACATTTTGGGCAAATGGTTCCGGAAATGGAGAATAGAGGTTAACCCTGATAAGAGTCAAGCTGTTCTCTACTCGAGACAGCGGAAGTCCGTCCTCCCTCCCCCTCCGATCACCATGTACGGCAAGCCAATCCCCTGGGAGAAGCAAGCCAAGTACCTCGGAGTGATCCTAGATCAGCACTTGACCTTCGCCGAGCACATAAAGCAGGCTCGCTCGCGAGCCGCTTTCGCTCAAGGTAGGCTCCACTATCTCATGACTGCTCGCAGCAAATTATCACTTAAGTGCAAGCTGCGCCTCTTCACAGCAGTAATCCGCCCGATTATGACATATGCCTGTGCTATCTTCGCACACGCCAAGCCCCGTTTCCTCCATAGGATGCAGACCCTCCAAAATCGGACCCTCCGTAAAATCCTCGGTGCCCCTTATTACGTCCGAAATGAGAATCTACACTTAGATCTCAAAATCCCCACCATCCAGCAGTTTATGAAACGCCTGTGCAAGCGTTTCTTCGATACTGCTGTGAAACACCGCAACCCCCTTATCGTATCGGCCGCCCGATATGAACCCTCTCTCATCTCAAAGATTCGCCGTCCTAGGCATACTCTTGTCACCCCCGACGACCCCATTACCCTGCTCCAAGAGAGCCGTAAGGAAACCAGTACAGTTCGTAGACATTACAGACCGCCGTCATTCCGTCCTCGCCGCCGAGGCCCGCCGCGACAGACCCGTCAACGTCCTCCCCGTCCTTTGCTCGAGCCAGCCCGCGCCGCTGAGCCGTAGTTTTAAAATTCCCCGTTAATAATAATAATATCTTGTGCGATCCAGCCCGTCCCTTGCTGCCCCCCCCAGCGACGCCCTAAGCCGAGGTCCGTACCCCACAGGGGGTGCCCTTAGCGTGTAGTCGCTTAGTTTTTAAGTTAGTTAAGTAAGCCCTGGCTGGAGGCTTTGATTCTCGAATCGAGGCCGCCACAGGCAAGACCGGTTAAGCAGCCGACAACCTCCTAGGTTGACCTGCGAGAGGCCACACACAAAAAAAAAAAAAAAAAAAAAACAAGACGATATTCCCTCTCTGTAGTTCGACACGAACGTGACCACGTCAGTCTGTCTCAGCACCCTAGACTCGTAAAGCGGCCCTAGATTCCAGATTTCCTAAGTTCCTAGGTTATTTAGAGTCGGTGAAATATTGTAAAGTGTCGTCACGTGTGTAAAGTAAAGGACTCCGTTTGTCTAATGTATTTACTGTTGTGATAAACGTTTATGTGTTACAATAAAACGGCCGAGGCCTTTCAACGTGACCATTATGTTTTGTTGTTGTATATTTACTTCCCTCTGTCCCCAACAGTTGGGAACAATAATAATAATAATAATTCTTTATTGTTGTAAAACATGTACAAATAAGTGAACCCCTGAGCTAGGTTAAGTGCCTGTATTTCAGGAGCCAGTGACTTCTTCCATTTTAATTATACAAAATTGAAATAAATATAGACATTATTATAAAGAAATAATTTAGGTAAAACATTATTTGCACAACTTGAATATAAAATTAATTACATATTGAATAATTCTACTTTTTTTGAATTACTAATTACAATAGTCATTTAATTAAAATGTAAGCCCTGAAAATAAGATAAATATCTTATAATGAAACTAAACAATTACCTAATATTAAATAATAATACAACTTAGATAACAAATAACAATCATTGAAGGATCGGTGGTAATTGACAATTTAGAAATTAATCTTTTTTCCTTAAGATTTTATCGAATCGAACCATAAGTCGCTCTATTACAAGGGTGGTAGGTATAAGAGAGAGAAAAATAGTGCAAACCCATAAAAACAAAAGGAAAATCGGGATTCACTTCATAAGAGCGGCCAACTCGAGGTACATTTCCATACAACCGCTCTTACGTGAGTAAGATGTTATATTACACATCTTTCTCTAGATATTTTGGTAACACAGCTATTTTGTGGATATTATTTGGGCTTCTTTAAAAATCAAAACACAAATTTGTTTAAAACTAATCTAGTAAAGACCTCTGAAAATTTGCTATTTTACGTGAACTTTAGCGCTCCATAATGTACTCATCTACACTAATCTACACTAAAATAAAAGGAGAAACTGACTGACTGACATATCAACGCACAGCCGAAACTACTGAGACTAGGAGCGTGAAATTTTGCACAAGGGTTCCTTTTATGACGTAGGCGAGCACTAAGAGAGGATTTTTTAAAATTCACCCCCTAAGGGGATGAAATAGGGGTCCAAAGTGTGCAAAGTTTGCATGGAGAAATCAATTTTCACGCGGGCGAAGCCGCTGGCAGAAGCTAGTCTACACTAAAAGTAAAAGGTCCGATTGCGAAATTTTTTGTTCTATTCCTGAGTGACATGGGTTATTTTATATTAAAAAATCAGTAGGGTTTTCTACTAAAATTACTGCAATAAGGTAACCCAAGGTGTAAATCGATTACCTATAAATTTCCTTACATCGCGTGCGCTGCAAAAACTGTTGATGATAGAATAAAATAATGTACTACAACTTTGTAAAGCACATTATTATCTACAAAAAAGGCTGCAACACTATATGTCTAATTATTATAGTTATGTCACAACAATATTTACTTTTTTTCAATTTAAAAACTAAATATATTCGCCACATCTAGAAAAGAAACTTTATTGGCACCTTAGTATTAATCCTTATCAAAATAAATTACTTTATAATTAAGTCTGGTTTAGTGCTTGTATATTACTTGTTTGAAAAATTCAATTTGGACATTCTATTAGAGAGATATCATGATTTAAGAAATGCAATATAAAATCATTTAACTAGTCAGATGATGTTTATCTGTCATATTATCAACAATATTATCAAAATATTTTTTTTTCACTGATTCTAATTGGACAAGGATTTAAAAAGATAATACGAAACTCGCTAGTGTATGCACGGGAATTTTAACCGAACGCTCAGTTCGTCTAGCACTCTAGCCGAATTAAACGCGAGATTGTCGCAGTTATACAAACGACAGTCAATCGATTTCATCAAAGTTTTTTGTCTTTAATCTCTGACTCACTGAAAAACTGATCTCTTAAACGGTTAAGGTGTAAACTTTAATACTCCATGAATTTCGTGTTCTCTATTTAATGTCATCCAAAATCACTTCTTAAGAGTTGGGTCTCACTCAAGTAAGGTTACTAAACGTAAAGCTTCCTCTTCATCATTAAAATAAAATGCTTTTCACTGGTTATAGCCGCTTACGTTTGTTTGTTGTCACATTGACCGCCACGTGGATGTTCACCGATGATAGTGGTAATATTATGAAGCTCAAGAGTCTATTTGTTTGAACGCGCTCTAAATAAATAAAATAAATCTCAGGAATTGCTGGTTCGAATTAAAAATTATTTTACTGTTGGATAGGATTTCTCGAGAAAGGCTATATGACAATACGTTATCAACCACGGGAGCGGAGCAGTAACAGCCAGTATATTAAAAATATAAAAAAGTACATCTTTAGAAGCCTTGCACTACTAATCGAGATTCTGAATGACAACAATTTTTCTGAAAAACTTTTAAGGGTTTAAAAAAACAAGTATTTCCTGGACCAAGTTTTGTGAAATATTCGAGTAAATCACGGAATTACCGAATGCCAACAGAGTTTTTAGGCGTTATCTCTCTTTTTTCGAATTGCCTTTTCATCAAACATCGCGTTGGATTGCATTAGATGAAACAACTTGCTTTTAAATCATGCTCAAGGTTGACGATAGGCGAGTGGAGAAGGGGAGGGCCCTCTTAAAGGCAATAAGTGCTTTTCTATGTTCTTTATGTATGATAGAAATTTGAATAAACGAGGAAAGAAAATATTAAAAAAAAAAAAATAAGTGACTTTTTTAATGTTTTTGTTTTTAAGAATTATTTAAAAATATAAATAATATGTATATAGAGAAAATAAATGAGAAAATAATAATATAATGTGACTAGGGGACAAAGCAAAATCGCGGGTGGCATGTTGAATCCCGAACAAAACGAAGGTTGCTTAGCTTAATTACCTATGTATGTCTTAACTTTGTTAATAAGGTTAATTGCTTCAATAATTATTATTATTAAATTGCCCCAGACAAATAACGCTATGTCCCCGTGTTGGATACTCTACTGTTTACACCATCTGTGAGATAATTAAATAACAACTACTAAAACTATCACTCGACATGTTTTGATATTTGAAACAAACAAAATTCACTTTTGGTTCCAAGACATGCCAGTTACCTTACGATGTTTTCCTTCACCCTTTTGAGTGCAGTGGTGATGAAATCAATTTTATTCAATAAATTACACAAAGTAATGCGCCTGGTTGGGTTTGAACCTGCGACCTACAACTCGTTACCACTCGGTCACCACTGCTCTCAAGTCAGTACTTAACCGCCTTTTTTGTTTTGTTAGTGGCCAGTTTGATTTTTGAATAAACTTGTTAGATGCGCGTACATTTTAATACACACTGTGTTATTTTTTCAAAATAATGGTTTTGGACGTTCCAAATTCAAATCTCATTATTCCATATGAGAACGCCCATACTACATTCGAGCCCTAGGGACAGGATGATTTGCTAAGTGAGGGTTGTATGATATATAAAAGGGCATTTTGTTTTGGATTGTATGGGAAATATAAATGTAAAGACAAACCAAAGTTGATTAACATGTTCAGAGCAACGAGGGACGAGGTCTATTACGCCTATTATGGGTTTTACTTGCGATGCAAAATATAACCTTCTTTGCCATACGGAAGCCGTAACTTAAATTTGGTTTAGTTTAGGAAAGAGATGAATACTTATAACTATAACTAAATTGCATTATTGAAACTGAATGCAAGGGTATATCTACTTTAATACGGGGTCACTTTGAAATAAAATTTTATATTTTCTTTTAATTTAGCCGAAAAGCTTTTAGCTTCTTAGGAGCATTCATCCGTTAAAACTACGCAGAAGCCAAAATCAATGATTTCCGACGGACAATATAACAATAATGTGTTTAATTTCTAGATAAGATATTGACGTCATATTATTGGGAATTTCATAATCTAGTGTAAAATCTAAAAAGATTTTCAAATGATCGTATAGTTTTCCCATTAGAACAGTTCTTATCCAAGCGGTTTTTAAAACTAGCGGTCGACGGTCTACGCAGATGCGAGATAGTAGTTAAACCGTGTATGGTAAACTTACAACATTTTACTTAAAAAAAAATGATAACATTGACTAGTGCATGGCCCAAAAAAAAACACGATTGCTGTAAGTTTTCCTTCAAGAAAAGTAATCTCAAAACTGTCATTTTTAGCCGTTTTTGGAGATATTAAACGTGTTAGTTTAGGATAATATATGTATGAGGCATTTTTGTTTTTTTTTAGACTTATTAATTGAACGCATTTACGATCTATGACATGGTACAATATTTTTTTTAATAACTTATTTGTTTACACTACAATTAATTATTTAATATCACTATATAATAGACGCGAAATCGCGTCAGCGCTTTGTACCGGCCGAGGTCTTTCAGATTTTTAGTCTTTCTATTCTACAGTGATACTAAATAATTAATTGTATTGTAGTGCACATTATTGTTATATTTTCCGTCGGAAATCATTGATTTTGGCTTCTGCGTGGTTTTAACGGATGAATGCTCTTAAACGTTACGGGGTCTAATAAGCCCCTTACTGCCATAATGATAGTTTTCAAACAAAGTCTTAAACACCCCGTACCGCAAGAATGGATTATAATCAAAGGTCGGAATTAGGTAGAGTTTATTAAGTACTTATACTGATTTCATACAGCGAAAGAAGAAAGTGGATATGCCTCAAATGCAGAGATTAATTTCAAAGAGCAGCATTTTTTTAAGACACTCAGAAATATAGCAGAAAAAATTTCTTCCTGCATTAATGACGAGGAGGAAGTAGTGTATAAATTTGTTAACCTCACCTCAGTTGACGTAGGGAGATCTTTTGCAATGAAAAATACTAATAAATATTGTATGTTAATTATGTTTATTTTATTTGTCTTATCTGTCTCTGAGGTTTTTATTATTATTCATTTGTAATATTGTAGGCCACATGGGATTTTTCATTAGAAATCCCGGGAAGATCCATATTAATATCAACATTTCGATGCAAGTACATGAATAACTACCTAATTCCGACCTCTGATATTATAATACAAAAATGAGTGATGCTGTCAACGTGTTAATAAAATCTTGGCATACTGTGCAAAGAGACTCTTCCAAGGAAAATCTTGAAACTTTTAGAAATCATCTCCAAAGTCGTATCTTTTTGTGACATCATGTATAATACGAAATATCCTGAATCGTATAATACCAAACTTTATGATAAATGATAAATGATAAATGATATTTATTTTGTAAATAGGTTTAAAAAACACTTTTACACGTCAATTTTTTTTTTCGTCATTTTTAAACTAGATGAGGCCGGTGTTTCCTAGCTGACTACCCTGAGAAGAAACACCGAAACAAACTCAGGGGTCAAAGTCTCTTTTAAAGTCCATACAGTAAATATGTAATGGTCAAATCACATGAGAACCATGCAGATTTGTCTGAAATGGTCTTTTGAAGAAAGAACCATACAGATTTGAGTGGACCTGTACAGTCAGTGCAAGCATTTGTCAGTATTTGTAAAGCTCAACTCAGGGCTACTAAGGAGCTCAACGACTTGACGAACAATACCAAGGAAAGGACATTTGGTTAGGCCGCAGAAAATACTCAAATTGCCAGACACATCAAAAATTACTGAAAAGGAAAAAAAAAACAATCAACATAGTCCTCACGTTCACAATAATAAAAGGAAAAATATAGGTAGTTTACAAAATGTAATACTTTAGCAAAGTAAACATTTTTGTCAAAAATTAATAGAAGAAGAAAAAAAAAAAGTTAAATTGCAAAGTAAAAATAATCTACAATATCGAATTGTAATAAATAATAAAAAGCACAATTGAAATAAAAACAAAAGAAAAAATAATAATAATAAGACAACAGTTGCAGTGCGTACCTACTGGAGCAGGTCAATCCCAAGCCTTTTGGTCCTCAACATAGTCCTTTATAGTGTAAAAAGCCTTTTGGCAAAGTTTTCTCTTTACAAATAATTTAAATTTATTAAGGCTTAGTTGTTGAATATGACTAGGAAGTTTATTATAGAAGTGTATACATTGGCATCTAAATGAGCCCCCTATTTTTTTCAGCCTGGTTGTAGGAACCACAAATTTGTGTTTGTTCCTAGTATTAAAATTATGAACATCACTGTATTTTTTAAACATGTTTATATTTTTATGTGCATACACAATATTCTCGTAAATATACTGTGAAGGTACAGTCATTATATTGATTTCTTTAAATTTATCTCTGAGGGAGTATCTGGGACTTAATTTGTAAATAGAACGAATAGCCCTTTTTTGCAATACAAAAATTGACTGTATTTCGGCGGCATTTCCCCACAGTAGAATACCGTACGACATGACACTATGGAAATAGCTAAAGTAAACTAAACGGGCAGTCTCTACATCAGTTAAATTTCGAATCTGTCTAACAGCGTATGCTGCAGAGCTAAGTTTTTTTGATAATTTGTCTATATGTGGGCCCCACTGCAGCTTAGCATCTAGAGTTATGCCCAAGAATACTGTATTATCTTCAGGACTCAACTCTTTACCTTTTATTTGCACACTAGTTTCTACTTGCCTAACCTGAGGCATGGTAAACTTTATACATTTAGTTTTTTTTTCATTAAGTAGAAGGTTATTTACATCAAACCAGTGTACTATTTTTGAAAGTGCTATATTTATATCGTCAGTAACCGGCTGCTGACGTTTAAGTTTAAACAAAAGTGAAGTGTCGTCTGCAAACAACACTATGTTATGGTTATCCTTTATGAGGTAAGGTAAATCGTTTATATATATAAGAAACAAAAATGGGCCAAGAATTGAACCCTGAGGGACACCCATTTTTACTACAGATCCAGGAGATCTTTTTCCGTTTACATCAACTCTCTGAATCCTTTCACTCAGATAAGATGTAAGAAGATCCAGGGAGGAGTTCCGGATTCCGTAATGGTGTAGTTTCCTGATTAATGTTTCATGGAGAACGCAATCGAAGGCCTTTGACAAATCGCAAAAAATGCCCAGGGCATCGCATTTGTCTTCCCATGCATTATAAATATGTCCTAAAAGTTCAACACCGGCATCGGTTGTTGAACGACCCCTTGTAAAACCAAATTGTTTGGTATGCAATAATTTATGTCTGTTAAAAAATCTTTGTAGTTGCTCTAAAATAAGTTTCTCAAATATTTTACTAAAAGTGGGTAGCACTGAAATGGGTCTGTAATTCGTGGGGTCAGATGTACTACCCGTTTTGAACAATGGAATTATTTTACTATTCTTCATTAAATCAGGAAACTCACCGCGATCAATACAATTATTAAAAATAAAAGCTAAAGAAGGAGCTATAATGTGGATTATAGACTTAACAACGTCCACAGAATTACCCCATAAATCTGCAGTCTTTTTTACATTCAAGGAGTTAAACGTCTTAATAATATCTACATAAGTCACATGTTCGAAATTAAAATCAGAATCGCAAACTTTAACATTTTCTTTAAGCAGAGACTCTGCAGCAGTGGGTGACGAGTTCAGAGATTTTGTTGTTGATATGGGGATCTCTGAAAAGAAGTTCTCAAAAGCCGCGGCAACCTGTGAGTCCGATGTGATCACATTGTCATTAATTACAAGTTTATAGTCACTAGATGGTCTTGTAGACTTTCCAGTTTCTGTTTTATGTAGGTATATTTTTCAAATACCGTAAAATTTGTATGTGACATATAAAGAAGAAACGCAAATCAGAACCTTATTTATGCATTTACACATTATAGGTTTTACTTCTCAATTTGTGATAAATAACCTTCGAAATGGCCAGGTAAAGTTAATGGTATTTCCTCTACTTTGCCTAGGTAAGAATATTCCAGTTAAAATGTATTTTCAAATTAGCAAATTTGGTACCGTAGCATATAGGTATAATATTCCTTTAAATATGAATAGCTGGTTATAAAGTCAGACGATTTTTGAAAAATTGTACTTTTTTTTTTTTTTTAGGTGGGAAATCATCAAAATGACTTCTCGCGCTCTGGGTGGAGCGTGAGGGCGTGTCAGACTTTTACTGACTAAAACCACACCTGAATCCTTCAATTACCCTTTGCGTTCTAGGACTACGGGTTTCCCTTTCAGAAATTCTCCGCGGTCCTAGCTACCGGGCATTGGCCCTGCTGGGCCCCTACGGTTTGCTGACATCTCTTTGAGGAGCGCGAGGATCACTACGCGCTGTTGACGACTGGGCTCGGTCCGGTTTATTACCGAACAGCCGGACGGCGAGCTACCCAGTGCTCGACGTCCGCAAGCCCGCGTCTACCATGGCCGGTAGTCGGGGTCGGAATTACGGCGGCTAGGGCGTGAGGACCTTCGTTCCCTCACGCGTGCAGCCTCCTCCTTCTCCAGCATTACTGCTTCGCAGAAGGAGGCGACCGCCTGCCACTCCTCCTCGCTTCGGACCATAGCCTGAACCAGGGCCCGACGCGAAAGGTCGCTGCCGCCAATTGCCTCCACGAGGACACGGCGGTGCTCGGCCCAAGCCGGGCACACCTCCACCGTATGCTCCACCGTGTCCTCTGGGTGGTCCGCACAGTGATGACACTCGGGCGTTGCCTCCGCCTGAATCCGATGCAGGAACCTCCCGAACTTGCCATGTCCGGTGAGGACCTGCGTCATGCGGAAGGTGAGGACGCCGTGTTGCCGCTCCAGCCACTCCTCAAAGAGGGAATTTATCGCCTCAATTGTAGCGTGCCCAACTTTTTAAGAGGTGGGTCTCACTCAAGTAAGGTTACTAAAAGTAAAGCTTCCTCTTCATCATTAAAATAAAATGCTTTTCACTGGTTATAGCCGCTTACGTTTGTTTGTTGTCACATTGACCGCCACGTGGATGTTCACCGATGATAGTGGTAATATTATGAAGCTCAAGAGTCTATTTGTTTGAACGCGCTCTAAATAAATAAAATAAATCTCAGGAATTGCTGGTTCGAATTAAAAAATATTTTACTGTTGGATAGGATTTCTCGAGAAAGGCTATATGACATTACGTTATCAACCACGGGAGCGGAGCAGTAACAGCTAGTATATTAAAAATATAAAAAAGTACATCTTTAGAAGCCTTGCACTACTAATCGAGATTCTGAATGACAACAATTTTTCTGAAAAACTTTTAAGGGTTTAAAAAAACAAGTATTTCCTGGACCAAGTTTTGTGAAATATTCGAGTAAATCACGGAATTACCGAATGCCAACAGAGTTTTTAGGCGTTATCTCTCTTTTTTCGAATTGCCTTTTCATCAAACATCGCGTTGGATTGCATTAGATGAAGCAACTTGCTTTTAAATCATGCTCAAGGTTGACGATAGGCGAGTGGAGAAGGGGAGGGCCCTCTTAAAGGCAATAAGTGCTTTTCTAAGTTCTTTAAGTATGATAGAAATTTGAATAAACGAGGAAAGAAAATATTAAAAAAAAAAAAATAAGTAGATACTTTTTTAATGTTTTTTTTTAAGAATTTTTTAAAAATATAAATAATATATTATGTATATAGAGAAAATAAATGAGAAAATAATAATATAATGTGACTAGGGGAAAAAGCAAAATCGCGGGTGGCATGTTGAATCCCGAACGAAACGAAGGTTGCTTAGCTTCATTACCTATGTATGTCTTAACTTTGTTAATAAGGTTAATTGCTTCAATAATTATTATTATTAAATTGCCCCAGACAAATAACGCTATGTCCCCGTGTTGGATACTCTACTGTTTACACCATCTGTGAGATAATTAAATAACAACTACTAAAACTATCACTCGACATGTTTTGATATTTGAAACAAACAAAATTCACTTTTGGTTCTAAGACATGCCAGTTACCTTACGATGTTTTCCTTCACCCTTTTGAGTGCAGTGGTGATGAAATAAATTTTATTCAATAAATTATACAAAGTAGGTAATGCGCCTGGTTGGGTTTGAACCTGCGGGCTGCGACCTACAACTCGGTCACCACTGCTCTCAAGTCAGTACTTAACCGCCTTTTTTGTTTTGTTAGTGGCCAGTTTGATTTTTGAATAAACTTGTTAGATGCGCGTACATTTTAATACACACTGTGTTATTTTTTTCAAAATAATGGTTTTGGACGTTCCAAATTCAAATCGCATTATTCCATATGAGAACGCCCATACTACATTCGAGCCCTAGGGACAGGATGATTTGCTAAGTGAGGGTTGTATGATATATAAAAGGGCATTTTGTTTTGGATTGTATGGGAAATATAAATGTGAAGTACAAACCAAAGTTGATTAAAATGTTCAGAGCGACGAGGGACGAGGTCTATTACGCCTATTATGGGTCTTCCTTGCGATGCAAAATATAACCTTCTTTGCCATACGGAAGCCGTAACTTAAATTTGGTTTAGTTTAGGAAAGAGATGAATACTTATAACTATAACTAAATTGCATTATTGAAACTGAATGCAAGGGTATATCTACTTTAATTCGGGGTCACTTTGACCTCATACCGCACTGAAGAAATAAAATTTTATATTTTCTTTTAATTTAGCCGAAAAGCTTTTAGCTTCTTAAGAGCATTCATCCGTTAAAACTACGCAGAAACCAAAATCAATGATTTCCGACGGACAATATAACAATAATGTAAAAATTTCTAGATAAGATATTGACGTCATATTATTGGGAATTTCATAATCTAGTGTAAAATCCAAAAACATTTTCAAATGATCGTATAGTTTTCCCATTAGAACAGTTCATATCCAAGCCGTTTTTAAAACTAGCGGTCGACGGTCTACGCAGATGCGAGATAGTAGTTAAACCGTGTATGGTAAACTTACAACATTTTACTTAAAAAAAAAATGATAACATTGACTAGTGCATGGCCCAAAAAAAAACACGATTGCTGTAAGTTTTCATTCAAGAAAAGTAATCTCAAAACTGTCATTTTTAGCCGTTTTTGGAGATATTAAACGTGTTAGTTTAGGATAATATATGTATGAGGCATTTTTGTTTTATTTTAGACTTATTAACTGAACGCATTTACGATCTATGACATGGTACAATAATTTTTTTAATGACTTATTTGTTTACACTACAATTAATTAATTAATATCACTATATAATAGACGATGACATATGGCTCCGAAACGTGGTCGCTTACAATGGGCCTCATTAGAAAGCTTAAAGTCACCCAAAGGGCAATGGAGAGGGCTATGCTCGGAGTTTCCTTGCGTGATCGAATCAGGAATGAGGATATCCGCAGGAGAACCAAGGTTGCCGACATAGCACGAAGAATCGCCAAACTAAAGTGGCAATGGGCAGGGCACATTGCTCGCAGAACAGATGGCCGTTGGGGCCGAAAGGTTCTGGAATGGCGACCACGTACCGGAAGACGTAGCGTTGGAAGGCCTCCTACAAGGTGGACCGATGACTTGGTAACGGTTGCGGGGGTCCGATGGATGCGAGACGCACAGGACCGTTCGCTGTGGCGACGCTTGGGGGAGGCCTATGTCCAGCAGTGGACGTCTTTCGGCTGAAATGATGATGATGATGATATAATAGACGCGAAATCGTGTCAGCGCTTTGTACCGGCCGAGGTCTTTCAGATTTTTAGTCTTTCTATTCTACAGTGATACTAAATAATTAATTGTATTGTAGTGCACATTATTGTTATATTTTCCGTCGGAAATCATTGATTTTGGCTTCTGCGTGGTTTTAACGGATGAATGCTCTTAAACGTTACGGGGTCTAATAAGCCCCTTACTGCCATAATGATAGTTTTCAAACAAAGTCTTAAACACCCCGTACCGCAAGAATGGATTATAATCAAAGGTCGGAATTAGGTAGAGTTTATTAAGTACTTATACTGATTTCATACAGCGAAAGAATAATAATAATAAATAATATAACACTCAGAAATATAGCAGAAAAAATTTCTTCCTGCATTAATGACAAGGAGGAAGAAGTGTATAAATTTGTTAACCTCACCTCAGTTGACGTAGGGAGATCTTTTGCAATGAAAAATACTATTAAATATTGTATGTTAATTATGTTTATTTTATTTGTCTTATCTGTCTCTGAGGTTTTTATTATTATTCATTTGTAATATTGTAGGCCACATGGGATTTTTCATTAGAAATCCCGGGAAGATCCATATTAATATCAACATTTCGATGCAAATACATGAATAACTACCTAATTCCGACCTCTGATATTATAATACAAAAATGAGTGATGCTGTCAACGTGTTAATAAAATCTTGGCATACTGTGCAAAGAGACTCTTCCAAGGAAAATCTTGAAACTTTTAGAAATCATCTCCAAAGTCGTATCTTTTTGTGACATCATGTATATTACGAAATATCCTGAATCGTATAATACCAAACTTTATGTAGGTATATTTTTCAAATACCGTAAAATTTGTATGAGACATATAAAGAAGAAACGCAAATCAGAACCTTATTTATGCATTTACACATTATAGGTTTTACTTCACAATTTCTGATAAATAACCTTCGAAATGGCCAGGTAAAGTTAATGGTATTTCCTCTACTTTGCCTAGGCAAGAATATTCCAGTTAAAATGTATTTTCAAATTAGCAAATTTGGTACCGTAGCATATAGGTATAATATTCCTTTAAATATGAATAGCTGGTTATAAAGTCAGACGATTTTTGAAAAATTGTACTAGGAATAAAATTTGTTAACTAGATTATGTAGTTTACTAATTAATTTAAAATATAAAGTTTAGGCAAAGTAACGATAGGTAAGCCAAATTATAGCACTAGACGGTATTATAAAATTTATGTATTAAAAAAAAAAACTCACAATAAAATTAGAAGAAAAAAATATTTTTAGGATATCTATCGATTACTAGGATATCTCAAAACGTATGTACTATTTGTAGCAGAAAAAACACTGCATTTACGTTGGCAACAATGATTAAAACCATGAAAAGAAAATAAGGCAATAATTTAATTAAATCCGCTTAAATTAAAAAAAAATATCCATAAAAATTACTCCGAAATCGCAAAAAAACAGACTGCAAAAAAAAAATTAAAGAAAAATATCTGGAATAAAATTAACAAATCGGAAACTAATTCAAAAAAAAGTCAGTAAAAAACTTTCATAAATCTTACCTGAACCGTTGCTTAAGTCTAGCAACGCCAGAGCAGCCAGTCGTTCTGAGTGGGTAAACGCCATTTTCGAAGAATTTTTTCCTTTTTTTTTCTTTTTTGTCTATTTTGTCTTTTTTGTCTTTTTTTTCTTTTTTTTCTTACTGCCCATGAAACTAATAAAAAGAAACTGTGATTACTATACTGAAACACACTTAAAATAAGAATAAGAAAGGCAGACTACGGTTAAGTCAAATAAACTAAGTACATACTCACATACGAGTATATCACCCTTACGCGCTTTTTGAGCAAGTAGGCCGAAACTACTAATTGCCTGGCAATGGGGGGAACAACCACACACCACTAGGTATCAAAGCAGACTGACAAAATTTAAAATAATTTTAGTTCAATGGCTAAACCCCACTCAGGTACCTTGTAAAAGTACCCCTTCTTCACCCCAAGCTTATTACCTATAACTAGGTATTATTTATTATCTACATCTTCAATATTTGGGTACCTTTGAAAGCTTAACAAAAGAAATTCCTCAATTGTAAAATCTCTAGAACAATGACAGTAATATAAGTAATTGTTTCGCCACATCTTTGACTAGTCATTTTTAGCAGAAACTCATTTAATAGGGATTATCTTCTTTGCAAAAATTTCGTCCCAACGAAACAATAGGAACTAAGTCTCCACACATTTAAACAATCACTGACATAAAATACCACGCATGCATTAGATCACGTAAAAGTAAATAGGTATGCAAGTTACTGGTAGATTTATTCAAGCTCATTAAATTTTGATAAATAAACACCACATCAAAATCAGCATAATTGTAATATTCACATTGTTTCGTATCGCAATAATGCAACATGTATCTTTTCTTATTTTGGTGCATTCCATCCTATCCTACATGTCCTACTAATAATATATGATATTATTATATGCTTCGATGTTTAAATGTCCATCAGTCTATTACGCCTCAACGGCCGAATGGATACGAATGAAACTTCAGAGACCCTACCAAGAGCTCTTAACACGACCCATTTGATGACCTAAACTGAACTGGAGTTACACAGAGTGTATAGCTCCATCCCTCGTTCTCGCCTGACATTTTAACACGTCACAATAAAAACTCCAGGTGTCACAAGAATATTATCATGATATATCCCTGTAATAATAACAACGAGACATATAAAGTAGCAATAGATAGTTGTTTGTTCAACTTTCAGCTGGTTCAGTCAAAGCTTAGGAGCTTCGGGCAATGAGAAGGCCGCAAAGCTAGTTTTCGTCCACAACCGAGACCTAAAAAAAGAACCAATAAATATTCTAAATAAAGTAGGAACTTAACTATTGCTCAAAAATTGCTAAAAAGACTAAACACTAATCTTAAACAAATACAGCCCACATTTATTTAATATTAGTGTTTTGGTCAATAGATATTATTAATTTAAAAAAAGTCTATAAATAAATTAGACTCGAATGAAGTTTAGTGTTGTGATGTAACTGCACTTGAACCTTTTTTATTTTATTAGTGATAGGCTCGCGTTTGACCACCATCTCACCTAATGGTAAGCGATGATGTGGTCGACGATGGAGCACGCTTGCCTAGAAGTAACCTATTCACTTTTGACTTAAAGAAGTAAGTTGTAGCTATCAAGAAACACAGACTCCTGCAAGGAATTCCACTCCTTGGCTGTATTCTGAAAGGAAGACTCGGCCCTGGTACGAACGGCAACGAGCGAACGGGAGTGGGTTTTTAGTCAGTAAAAGTCTGACACTATCTCCCGCCCCGCCCAAGGGCGGGGGATGTCATAAGATGATTTTCCCACCGAAAAAAAAAAAAAAAAAAAAACTCCTTGGCTGTACGCACAATAAATGTGTTCTCAAAACACTTTGTGCGTATGGGGGGGATGTCCACCATGTACCGGTGGCGCAACGCCGTACGTCTAGTAGTCCGATGATGGAACGGACTTGGCGGAATTAGATTGTGCAATTCCGGTGCACACTCCTCGAAATGTAAACGATAAAAAACCGACAGGCTAGCACCAACTCAGTGGCGATGCCCAAGGCTTTGGAGCTTCGACTCAACAAGTGCATCATTGCCAATGATTATCTTGGCTTGCCTCTCAATCGACTCTAGCGCATCAAGCTGGTATTTGGCAGATCCGTCCTAAAGATGAGAACAGTACTCCATACACGATCGTACTTGCGCTTGACCTATCAATCATTTGAACATTATTATTCTCTCTTAATACAAAACACTTGTCTGCCGCAATATATCACAAAAACCAAGCGAATTCAGCACCTCTACACGATATGATTGATCACTAATGTTTTACGATATCGTAAAATAGTCGTTCCTTCAGTCGTCTCACTCAATGATCATTCATTGAGTTGTTTAGCCCATCTCCTGATGTGGCCGGCGGGTACGGGCGGGCTGTCCTACATCACGAAGTACGATCATTTCATGAAATGGTTGAACACTTCATGAAATGTTCAATTCTAAGATCTGGCCAGGACATAATATAAATAATATTCATGCTAAATCTTCCTCATGAATCACTGTCTTTTTTGTCTTTCCTTTAAAATTATACTGAACTATCGGTCTCATGTGGTTTCACCCGCGACTTTAGTTACTGCTTCGCTCTCGTGGGTTGTTACGTAATGTTATGTAGCATATAGCATATACTCGATAAATGGATTTTTACATAAAAATAAGTCATATTCATATTCATATAAATATGTCAGGTACTGATAACAACACACTAAGTTCTAGGATTTCAGTTTATTGAACCAAATTTTACTTTGCGCAAAACACAAACACAACTCACACACAACACATACACACAAACACACACCATTACTTGTACAGACATCCATATGAGGACTATAGTCATAAGTCACAATCCGAGGACCTTCTAGAAAACTAGATTAACGACAACTTACGACCTTATTAACAAGACAGAAAGAAAGAGAAAATAATATTTGGGGTGATGAGACTATTCGTATAGCGCTATTTCAAAATTTTTTGGCATGACTTCCTATGAACGATGCGGGGACACACTCGCAAATCCTGGGCAGTACCGTCCGAGGACATGTGTGTAAGCCAAACGAGGACCCTAACCATATGCCTAGAGACGCCTATACGAGGACTTAATTTCACACACTTTCTCTTATTACTTGCAAGATGCGAGGACTTAGTACTAGACTATTCACGACCGATACGAGGACGTTTTATCGAGTAGGGCTTGTACTAAACGAGGACCTTTTCTGAATTTCCAATAGCAGTTTCTTACACACTTATAATTTTACAATACTAATATTTGAGCCATATTATTAGGTATACAACCAGTTATACACATTAATTTTTGATTTAAGTACTATCAGAGGTCTTACCATGATTTCAATGACGAACGTTTAAAATTATAGACAAGGCATTGAATGCACTACGTCTACAACTATCGATTTTGATTTAGACTTTTAGTCGTGTTAGAAATACACATGTTGATTTGATTCAGAAACAGCCGCTGGAACATTTGTGGTCACGAACTCGGATTCATAGTGTTTGGCGGTAAGATATATAATATTATGGGTTAAAGAATGAAATTGCCGTTTTTTTTAAAACGGGTTGCTTTGAAGTGTTATATCTTTGGATTGACTTGGAATTATAAGTTCAAATAAACTTTTTATTAAAGGTGCGTTATTCTTTTTCCGAAATTAGGTATTTATTGGATTCTTTTTGTGTTGTATTTTCTGTAATATCGCAGTTCTTATAAGCATGAAAGCTAATAAATAAACTTTTTTTTTTTCATATTAAATGTTCCAACGTAGAAACTATGCATTTCAAAGGGCAAGCAATATCAATTACGTATACCTACGACTTTCTTCTAACAAAAGAACTTTGTGCTCTTTGTTTAATAGCTCTCGTTTTGGAAATTTTGTCTTGTAACCGCCCTGAGAAGAAAAGTTATTCGTGAGATAAAATTTTCCACGTGAAAGTGATTGAAACAAAAATAGACATCCCATTCATTAGCAGTTTTAAGTCCATACACGTCATCAATATTCGCTTGAGACACATTGTTTCCATATTACAAAATAATGCGAGTTTTCCTACATTTCGTACAAAAATAGTTATAAGTACTGCCATATTACAGAAAATACAAAACACAAAGAATCCAATAAATACCTAATTTCGGAAAAAGAATAACGTACCTTTAATGCAAAGTTTATTTGAACTTATAATTTCAATTCAATCCAAAGATATAACACTTCAAAGCAACCCGTTTTAAAAAAAACAGCAATTTCATAGTTAAGGACCTAATATGTTGATGTTATTTTGCCAGAAAATTATTTGATTTCGGTAGGTATCTTTATATTAATACATAAGGCTACAAACTCACGAGATTTAGGGTCTGCTTTATTTATTAGATATTATTGTATTTATTATATTTAGTACACACTTTCTTCGTGTAAAGCTGTTTAACAGTCACTCGTATTGTTTTGAAACTTTATTAATAAATAGCTTTGGTTAAGCTCAACTTACAATATTGCGTAACAATACAGTAATATAATATAATATATTCCACACCTATCACACAACGCCGTCTAGTCCCAAGCTAAGCAGAGCTTGTGTTATGAGTACTAGACAACTGATAAACATACTTATATATTTCTAAATACATACATATTATAGATAAATTACACCCAGACACAGAACAAATGATCGTGCTCATCACACAAACATTTGTCCTGGGTGGGAATCGAACCCACGACCTCTAGCATAGCAGTCAGGGTCACTAACCACTAGACCAACAGGCCAGTCATTATCCAGCCAGTCATCATACAGTAATGGTAGAGCTATGAAGCTGAAGCTGAAATCGTCTCCGTGTAGGGCAACTCTTCGACGGTTACCGGTATTGTTTTGAAACTTTGTATGATATTGATTGATATTGCATAGCAATACACAGTTGAATTAGTGTTATGAAACTGCAGCTTGAATTGTTTCCATGTGAGACAATTCTTCAACGGTAACTTGTACAGTCTTGGAAATTTGTAGGCTATTTGTTGACTTTGCATAATTATATAAAATCATGGTGGTCTTATTAAGCTGCAGCTAGAAGTCTCCATGTGAAATAACTCTAAACTTTGGATAGTATTGGTTGACATTGCATAGCAATACACAGTTATAATGGTGTTATAAAGCAGCTGAAATCGTATCCATGAAAAAACTCTTAAACTGTTAAGTTGAAGACTTGTACTGTTGATGAGCATAGGAGTCTCAAGAGTATCGTCTTGAGAATTCGTATGCTATTTATTGACATTGACTCCGACAAGCATAATTTATTGCCTAAAACTGTTATGCTCCACCGTGTCCTCCGGGCGGTCCACACAATGATGGTACCCGGGCGTTTCTTCCTCATGAATCCGGTGCAGGAACCTCCCGAACTTACCATGTCCAGTGAGAACCTGCGTCATGCGGAAGGTAAGGACGCCATGAGGTCTTTTCAGCCACTCCTCAAATAGGGGACTTACCGCCTTAATTATGGCGTGCCCAGCACTGGGTTACGACAGTCGCTGTCACCATTCCACCATGAGATCCCGCCGGAACTCTGTCCGTCATGCCGTGACTTGGCGCGGCAGTGGAGTTTCGCCCCGGCGTTGCATCTCCGTGCGCAGATCGTGCATGCGTGCAAGGACTGTTACCTCCAAATCCCACGGTTGTAGGCCAGCAAGGAGGCTCGCCGCTTCGCGGGAAACCGTGCGGTATTCCCGCACCATCCGGATGGCCATGATCCTCTGGCTTGCGTTCAGCTTGGCCGCCGGTCGCTTTCGTAGCGACGGCGCCCATACCGGCGCCCCATAGAGGGCCACTTTTGTTTTTAAGAAATATTTCTCAGTAAATCATGTTTCTTGTATCAAAACCATACTTGTTGGAGTTCATATTTAAGGATAGTGTATAGTCTACTGTAGCCAAATATTCCTAAAGTTGGCCTCAATCTTATTCTTGGCGGCAAAAAACTTGATGTTTTGGCGGAGACAGTTTTTTATATTGAAAATAGCAGTGGGGCGCTCATATTAAAACTCTATAAGGTAGATTAAGCTCACCTGCATAATATCCAGTAAGAAAAATAAGAGAATTGACAGATAGGTATAGCCACAGCTAGGTTAGTTTACTATGCTTATTTTCACAGCATTCTAGTTTATGGCATATTGTTCCGCGGCTGATGTAGAATTAATTTTCATATCGCAAAAGAGAGCAATCCGGGCTATTTATAAAATAGATTTATACTGACTCTCCTTTACTTTATATTTTAGAATGTATTTTGTATGTTCGCAAAACCTCAAGACTTTTCAAATAAAAGCGATTTTCATAATATAAATACGCTTTGGAAATAGTAATACCCAAATGAAGACTAACTGAGAAAAGCCAGTCATTCCTCATATTCAGCATACGCTTTTATAACAAGCTGCCAAAGTCGGTTGCAGAACTTAGTAAGGGAAAAGTCAAAACCCACATCAAGCGTGACATTACCAAGAAGTGTATTACAAGATTAAAGACTACGTTGAAGACACACTTGTTTGGCCAATGACTGCTTCTGTACATATAGCTTCCCTAGTAACTCATTAACTGCATTCACGTTGTTTTTGCAACGTTTTTATATTATTTAGACCTCACCTACCTTAACTTCATAAGTGATTTATTGATAAACAACTCATTTATTGATAGGATTATTATTATTATTATATTTTGATTCACATTTTTATTATTATTGTGCTTTTGAGTACAATATGTCAGTCACTACACAGTCCTTTCACACCTATTAATATTGTAACCTACCTGGCCTTTTTCTAACTGTGTTGGAGTCGGCTTCCAGTCATACCGAATGCAGCTGAATACCAGTCAGACATTCATAACCCAATAACTGGGCACAGGGGCGTCGGCTTTTAGAAAACCTCATAGGTGCTCATGCTCATTTGATGGACTCGAAAAAGTGGCGAAGTGTGTGAAGAGAAATGTACACTGATCGACCGACCAATAAATAAATGTCCTACTTACATACTGCGTACTTAATTACTAATTATGTTTGATAAAAATATAAAATGAAACCATTATATAAAAATGAAACTATTAGTACTACTAGTTTTTATTATCAAGAAATATTATAATTTGAACGTAATCTAAAAGGCGATTACTGATCTGTTCCTTGATGTCTATTCTCAGGGGCCCTCGAGCACCCATCGAGTCGGCGCCCCTGACTGGGCAACTCTATACTAGAACACGCGAACTACTATTACTACTACTGCTACTACACTATAGACTGATGGTCAGACTTTCTGGCATCTGACTACATATCAAATAATTATATACGAATGACAAGCAGGACTAACGGCGTGTCAGTAATGTCCTATATAAACTTAAAAAAAAAACATATACATTAATTCATTTATTTAAAATTTATTTATTTATTTAAACTTCATGTACAGTAGTGGTAAGTACATAGGCGGACTTAATGCAACAAGGCCTTCTCTACCAGTCAACCTTTGGGTTAAAAAAGACAACACTGTGGTAGGTTTGCACAATAAACAAATAACAGATACTTCAAACAGAGTGTAGCGACCAAAACCGCTACGTCACCCGCTGCCGCTTATGAGCGTGTCCGCAGCAAAAATAACGCAACCACCACGCCATATCATATGATCCTTTGTTCAAGTAGCCAGGTAGCGGGCGCCTCAAAGTAATTAGAAAAAGTGAACCTTAATGTGTATTTGACACTTTGTATAAAAAGCCTGGACTTGTTTTGTTAGGTTTCACATCGTTTTCCGTCCTTGCCGCCGAGGCCCGCCGCGACAATCCTGTCAACGTCCGCCCCGTCCCTTACTCGAGCCAGCCCGCGCTGTTAAGCCTAAAGTTTAATTATAATATAAATACCCCGCTAATAATAATAATATCTTTGATCGATTCAGCCCGTCCCTTGCTGCTCCCCCAGCGATGCCCTAAGCTGAGGTCCGTACCCCACAGGGGGTGCCCTTAGCGTGTAATCGCTTAGTTTTTAAGTTAGTTGAGTAAGCCCTGGCTGGAGGCTTTGATTCTTGAATTCAGGCCACCACAGGTAAGTCTGGTTAAGCAGCCGACAACCTCCTAGGTTGACCTGCAAGAGGACACTCAAAAAAAAAAACATTGTGAGGTTTCACATCGCTTTTGCTTGGCTTGCCCTTAACTCCTTGCTTATCTGTTTCTTTGTTTTCGTTGCGTGCATGTAACAAGTTGAATGTACAAATTAATCTTGTTACAATAATAGCATTTATTGTAACAAGTTTAATTTGTACAATAAACAAGTTTGATTAGTGCTTCCGCTTTGATTTAAATAATCTACACGTGAGCCTTTTTTTTTCGTGTGACATCCCCCGCTCTTGGGCGGAGCGGGAGATAGTGTCAGACTTTTACTGACTAAAAACCCACTCCTGTTCCTTCTTTGCCATTTTTCCAGGGCCCCAGGGATCTCTTTCGCATCACCCATGGCCTCAGTAGGCTTCGACCCTGCTGGGCTGGGGTTGCTGACATCTCCTTGAGGCGCGCGTGGAACACTAAGCGCCGTCGACGACTTGGGCTCGGTCCGGACTGTTACCGGACGATCGGACGGCGAGCCACCCATTGCTCGCCGTCCGCAAGCCCGCGCCTACGGTGGCCGGAAATCGGGATCGGAATCCCGGCGGCGGTTGGGGCGTGAGGACCGTTGCCTCACGCGATCGGCCGCCTCCTTTGCTAGCATTACTGCTTTGCAGAAGGAGGCCACCGCCTGCCACTCCTCCTCGCTCCGGACCATGGCTTATTAATTATAAAAGCATTTTATTGAAGAACAAGTAAAGTTCCCGATACCGTCGCAGAGTGCGACAGTACCTACTTTACCTATTACCGATTCTAATTGTGTCACAAATAATGTATAATTATGAAATGTTCTTGAATGTACTTGTTGATAAATGATATATTATTGATACATAAAAATATAGTCATATCAACGAGCTCTTAACGCTATTCATTTAGCGACCTGAACTGAACTGTTAAAAGGATAAAGATAAATTGGGTACATAGCTCCATCCCTTTTTTTTCGCTCACATGACTGAAATTTTATCACGTCATGTCGCCTGTCAAACCTACTTCTAAAGATCGATGAATAAAAAGCGTGACTGTCCATCGACTTCTAAAGTCGACGCGCGGATGGTTGTTTTAAATGCACACAAATGTCGATCAAAACTGTATCTTGTTTATATTGAGCCAGTGTAAGAATATAGAACAAGTGAGGCATAGAACATCACTTGCTAGACATCTGTTTACAATTTTCGGTGGAATGTCAAGTGGTTTGAGCCGCCCCGCGCCACAGTCATTGAGCACTTACCTATTGAATGAGCCTTCACGCTTGACTATATTTTTATTTGTATCACAATTGTTAAAGTCGCGTTTGACCACTATCTCGCAAGAGATGGGTTTTTAACTTGGTAAATGCCCAAAGTTCCAGTTCGACACAACATACTTAAAATAGCAGATGTTAGCCAACAGGCAAAAACTACTAATTGCCTGGCAATGAGAGGAACAATCACACACCACCAGGAACCAAAGTAGGCTTACAAAATTTTTGAAAACATCCTTAGATATGTCAGTTCAATAGTTAAGCTCCATTCAGGTTCCTTGTAAAAGTAAATCTCTTTCCTCCCCAAACTTATTACCTACAACTATTCAAAAACTTATATATTGTCTACAACTCCAAGGTTTGGGTACCTGTAAAAGCTTAACAAACAAAATTCCTCAGTTGTAAAGTCTATAGAACAATAACAGTAATATAAGTAATTGTTACGCCGCATCTTTGACTGGCCATTTTTAGCAGAAACTCATTTAATAGGGAAAAGGTTTGCAAATATTTTGTTCATAACGAAACAATAGAAACTAAGTGCGCAATTTGCCTGCTGCGGTCTTCCCGTCCAACTATAATTTAGGTGCCTTCAAGGCTAGAGTGAATAGGCTCTTAATAAACTAGTGCGCCTCACCATCAATGATTGCATCACTGCTTACCATCAGGTGGGATCGCAGTCAAGCACTGGTTTATATCAATTAAAAAAAAAAGTCTCCATACAACTATATCATCACTGACCAAAAATACCACGCGAGCAATGCGTTCATTCTAGATCATGTAGAAGTAAATAGGTGTACACGTTACTAGTAGATTTATACTATATAGTTTTTGCGCAAAAGCTTCGCTGGCAGGCAAGCTCAATAAATTTTGGTTAATAAACACTTCATAAAATCAGCATTCCCATAATATTCAAATGGGTTCGTATCACAATAAAGTGGACCCTGCGGGAAATAGAGAAGAAGAAGACAGCCCTAGAGATGTGTTCCACGCGCGCCTCAAGGAGATGTCAGCAACTGTAGGGGCCCAGCAGGGCCGAAGCCTACTGGGGCCAAGGGTTAGATTCTGAAAGGAAGACTCGGCCCTGGTACGAAAGGCAACGAAGTAACAGGAGTGGGTTTTTAGTCAGTAAAAGTCTGACGCTATCTCCCGCTCCGCCCAAGCGCGGGGGATGTCATAAGATGATTTTCCCACCCAAAAAAAAAGCCCTAGAGTTGTGGTGCTGGAGGAAAATGCTCGGAGTATCGTGGACTGAACCAACGAGTCTATATTTCGAGAACTAGCCATCAAGCAGCATTTATCATCTTTGATACAGTCTCGTATCCTCATCTTTTTGGTCACGTATCTAATAATAATATGTATTCAAAATTTTTTACACTGTAAATTAATACAGTCTTAAATATAAATCTTAATTCTGAGTCTTACGTGCCTGAACTAGGAAATCTTGTGTTTCAAGCGAGAAGAGCTAAAATAATTTAAAATTAACAAATAATCAAAAGGATTCTATAGCACAATACGTGTAAAAAATCTATAATATAGACAAGTTATCTTATATCATAATCAACCTTATAATGTTCCCACAGCTGGGACTCAGGTTTCCTCTCTAGGATAGAAAATGGGCAGTAATCCGCCGCGTGGGCCCAGTGCAGTTTGGTGAATGTCACATGTCTTCGAATTCTAAGACATGCCGGTTTCCTCACGATGTTTTCGTTCACCGTTTTGAGAGAAATAAATTACACAAAGTAATACGCCTGACTGAGTTTGAACCTGGGACCAACGTCGGAGACGTCACCACTCGGCCACCACTGCTATCATAAACTGATAAAATATTATCAAATCTTGACTTGTAGAATCTTAATTAACAAGGTACTTTAACTAGATCAAAAATTGTATAAAAAAAAAATCATCGTAGGACATTTTTTGAAGAGCCTCCTTAAGGATTCTAGTACATCATCTTCCTGCCCTTGTCCCATCTTATTTGGGGTCGGCACAACATGTTTTTTTCTTCCATTCTATCCTGTCAACCGTCATGCTATCACTAACTTCCTTTTCTTTCATATCACTGTTCACACAATCCATCCATCTTTTCTTTGGCCTCCCTCTCCCTCTCCACCCATCCACATGTATACTCATAACTCTTTTGGTAACATGCGTTTCATCTCTCCTCTTTACATGACCATACCAAGACAAACGATTCCCTTTCAACTTTTCAGTCACTGGCGCCACTTTCAAACTTCCTCTAATATACTCATTTCTCACTTTATCCATTCTCGTCACACCACACATCCATCTCAACATTCTCATCTCCGCTACATGCAATCTTTTTTCATCCGTCTTTTTCACAGCCCAACATTCTGATCCATACAGTATGACAGGTCTTATCACGGACTTGTAGATTTTACCCTTCAACTTGGGGGGCATCCGTGGGTCACAAATTGTTCCAGTGACCTGTCGCCATTTCATCCATCCTGAATTGATCCGATTTGATACGTCTCGGTCTACCTCGCCATCTCCTTGGATAAGCGAACCGAGGTACCGAAAGTCGGAGCAGATTGGTATGGGCGTTCCAGCGAGAGCTAAGGGCATAGGACCGGAGAGACCACCGAAATCACAGAACAAGTACTCGGTTTTCGTTCTGCTCAATTTTAAGCCAACACTCTCCAGTCTGTGCCACCACACCTCCAATTTGCTCTGGACCTCTAGGCCACTCTCGGCAACCAGCACAATGTCATCGGCAAACAGCATACACCAGGGAGCCTCTTCCTGGATTCCCGACGTCAGAGCGTCCATTATCATCAGGAAGAGGTAAGGGCTGAGGGCCGACCCTTGATGTAAGCCGACAGCCACACTGAAGCTGCCAGTGTTGCCCACTGCAGACCGGACTTGGGTACTGCATTGGCTGTACATCGCTCGGATCAACTGCACATACTTCCCAGGCACACCTTTCTCCTTAAGGGCCCACCACAGAACCTCACGAGGTACCCGGTCATATGCCTTTTCGAGGTCAACGAATACCATGTGCAAGTTTTTATGCGCACCTCTGTATTTCTCGCACAGCTGGCGTATAGCAAAAATGGCATCCGTTGTACCCCGACCAGGCATAAAACCGAATTGGTTCTGTGAAATTTCACTCTCTTCTCTTAGCCTCCTTTCAATAACTTTCTCCCAGGCTTTCATAGTATGTGACATTAGCTTTATTCCTCTATAATTGTTGCATTCAAGCACATCACCCTTGTTTTTAAAGATGGGCACCAGGGAACTGTTGCACCACTCATCAGGTATGGCTTCTTCCTGCAACAACTTATTGAAGAACAAAGCTAACCACATCCATCCATCCACTCGCAGCAACTTCCACACTTCAACTGGTATTCCGTCTGGACCAATTGCCTTACCATTCTTCATTCCATTTATAGCTATTCTGACTTCATCCATACTAATCATTCTCACTAAACCCACGTTCACTGGTTTGCTCTCTAAAATCCCATTCCAGTTGTTTTCCTCATTCATCAGTCTTTCAAAATAGTCCTTCCACCTCTTTTTGATTTTACTATCTTCTAAGGATTCTAGTACAGTTAACTTGATTAAAGCTATAAATGTTTGCTTTCGCGTTCAATCCATTGTAGAGGAGAGGACCGAGAAACAGGTAAAATTTTTATGTGAAAGCATGTTTGGTATGATTTTGAGGACAAACTAGACCTTTACGCCTTTTGTTAGTAAAATCCGTGCTATATATTAGATCTGCGTGCTGTTTTAATACAATACCCATTATAAATAGACGTCGGACTGTTAGTACTAGTTAGGAGAGCTCAGAGGGCAATGCTCAAAGTGGCTACTTTCCACTTTGAGAATTGCCCTCTGGGCTCTCTCGATGGTTACTGACAATGTTTTACCCGCTCCATCCCATGTGGTTCACAGTATGTTACTATCAATTAACATAAAGCAAAGTAGACTTGTCTAACTATTTTTGAGTCTGCAATGAAACAGGTTCTATCACTTAAAATCAATGTGTATATGACGAGAGCAGGGAAGGAATTGACGTAATATTAGGGCACCCCGACATGGACAGGTTAGGTTGACATACATTTTCACTGTTTTTCATACAACTGCTCTTACGTGATTATGACGTTATTACACATTTTTATTAGATATTTTGGAAACACAGTATCTTGTAGATATTATCTAGGCTTCTATTGAAATCAATTTATAAATTTATGTAAAACTAATCCAGTAAAGACCTCTGAAACTTTGCTATTTTGCATGAACTTTGACAGTTCATACCTCAAAAATTAAAAAAGTTACAAAAGTATAACAATAGAAGCCTTGCAAATTTAATCAAGATTCTAAATGACGACAATTTTTTTCAAAAACTTCTAAGGGTTTAAAAAAAACACGTACTTCCTAGAACTAGTTTTGTAAAATATTCGAGTAAATCACAGAATGGTAACAGAGTTTTCAGGCGTTTTCTCTCTTTTTTCGCGTTGCCTTTTCGTCAAACATCGCGTTGGATGAAGTAGCAAGCTTATAAACCATATACTCGATGTAGGCGACAGTCGAGTGAAAAAGGACCCTCCTAAGACCCCTTCTAACCTAAGAGCCTTATTTTAAGCCCCGCGGACAGAAATATGATATGAGTACTTATACATACTAAAATTAACGTGAACTTGAAAATTCTTCTGGCTATAAGTAACATAATGTAATTTAATTACTATTAATACCGTGTCGGGGTGCCCTAAAATGACGTCACCTCTTTACCTACCCTCGCCTTTTACACACATTAGAGGCTATGTATTCGGTATTGTGTAGAATACCTTGGCAAAGTATAAAGTAAATAATATTTCATACATTACCTACATTATCACATTACATTATTTACCTATTTCTTTCATCACCACTGCTCTCAAAACGGTGAAGGAAAACATCGTGAGGAAACCGGCATGTCCTAGAACCAAAAATTCGAAGACATGTGACATCCACCAACCCGCACTGGGCCCGCGTGGTGGATTACGGCCCATCCCCTCTCCTAGAGAGAGGAGGCCTGAGTCCCAGCAGTGGGAACATTAAAAGGCTGAATATGTATGTATGTATGTATGTACATTACCTACACGTTTTAGGTATTCTATACATTGTCTAGGTATAGTATAGAATACCGGATTATACAGATTGCCGGTAACTGTTACATGGATTATTTTAATGTTTTCTTTTTCTGTGTGAAACTACATAAAATCACATGTCATGACTTTATTCGATTGTCGACACGTATATTCATCGTACGCATATCACTACAGCGCTTCAAGACACATTCTACTGAACCAACAATGTCTGAATATTATGGCACAAATTCTACAAAATCATGATGGTCCGATGTCAGAAGTTGTCTTTAACTATTTCCTAATACAGGATTTTTTGGAAATAGAAAATCGTCCAATGACTATTACTAACCAAAACCACACCTGTGTCCCTAACCCTACGGGGTCCTACGGTTTTGTTGACATCTCTTTGAGTCTTGCATAGAACACTCGGGCTCGATCCTTACCGGACGGGTAGACGGTGAGCGACCTATTGCTCGTCGCCCGCAAGCCGTTCCTCATGTTCGCGGTCATCTCCTTCGAAAGCATTACTACTTCACAGAAGGCAAACCGCATCAAATTCCCTGCGATTTGATTAGATGTTGCATACAGTCAAAACATATAACGAGGGAGACGTATTAGACGTATTCTATTCGTCTTCTTTCTTTCTTTTTTCCTGTAAGATTCATTTTTATATACATGTATTATCTATATAAAAATTAATCCCTATTCCCTTGGTCACGTCATCACGCTCCACGCGTGAACAGCTAGACCAATTTCATTTATTCTTTTTTGTTTTGTTTGTTTATTTATTTATTTAAACTTCATGTACAGCTGTAGATAGTGGTCCATAGGCGGACTTAATGCAACAAGGCATTCTCTACCAGTCAATCTTTGGGTTAAAACCCTGTGTGGCTGTTTGTTGTGGTTAAGAGAAAATTTTCATGTTTGTTGTTGGTATGAAAGTTGAGCGGAACATAAAAAAAACTTAATAACTTTTTAATTTTCACGCATTTGACAGTTCGTATGTCCGGGTCAGCTAGTTTTATATAAACAATTAAGTGGCAGGAATTGCACAACGGATACAAGATACAAGATTATTTATTTTTCTAAAACATGAGTATACATATAAATGCAAGATGTTACATAAAGTTCAGTTGAATCACGTGCGAAGCAGTAATGCTAGCAAAGGAGGCGGCTGATCGCGTGAGGCAACGGTCCTCACGTTCCAACCGCCACCGGGATTCCGATCCCGATTTCTGGCCACCGTAGGCGCGGGCTTGCGGACGGCGAGCAATGGGTAGCCCGCCGTCCGACCGTCCGGTAACCGTCCGGACCGAGTCCGAGTCATCGACGGCGCGTATTGTTTCACGCGCGCCTCAGGGAGATTTCAGCAAATCGTAGAGGCCCAGCAGGGTCGAAGCCTACTGGGGCCACGAGGAGTGTGAAAGTGAAACCCGGGGCCCTGGGACGGAGGCAAAGAAGGAACAGGAGTGGGTTTTTGGTCAGTAAAAGTCTGACACTATCTCCCGCTCCGCCCAAAGCGGGATTTGTCATTAGATGATTTTTCCACTTAAAAAAAAATCCTCCGAGCAATTTTGTTATTAGATGAGTGAACAAAAAGTCCCTTGGGGTTAGATCTGGTGAGTTGATCAAGCAGTTCAAACCATATTAATTTGTAAATTTTCACCGTGGCAACCGCTGAGGTGTGAGATGGCGCGTTGTCTTGGTGAAAAAGGATCTTTTTCTGCATCTCACATTGACTCACTCAAATGATCATAAGCATAAGCATATTCAGCCTTTTAATGTTCCCACTGCTGGGACTCAGGCCTCCTCTATCTAGGAGAGGGAATGGACCGTAATCCACCACGCGGACCCAGTGCGGATTGGTAAATGTCACTTGTCTTCGAATTTTTGGTTCTAGGACATGCCGGTTTCCTCACGATGTTTTCCTTCACCGTTTTGAGAGCAGTGGTGATATAATAAATTACACAAAGTAATGCGCCTGGTTGGGTTTGAACCCGCGATCTACAACACGTAAGTCGGAGCCGTTACCACTCGGCCACCACTGCTCCAATGATCAAATAATAATAATAATAATAATAAATCGTTTATTTCCCTAGGTCTGTACCGGTAGAGTTTACTTTGCCGTAACATACCTAGGGTCAGGGGCCAGACTAAGGGAGATACAATCCGCAGGGCAGTTTTGTGGCGAACTGATGGGCATTAGCGATCCCACGTACCCGATCTCCCGGGAGAAATCTTGTTCCTCATCTCCGGCTTGCCTTTGTTGGCCGGCCGTAGTGAACACTGACGAGGAACGGAACTCCCACCTCTCTTTTGCCTTTATTGCCTGGCTTGAGTAGAGATTCGCAAGAGCAAACGTGCTCAGGAGAAGAATGTATAATCCAGTAAGATGCTGGTCTTGACCGTACTTCCGGGATTGTCCTAATAGCCGTGGTTAACCTTTCCGCCTTTGAGAGCAGTGGTGGCCGAGTGGTAACGGCCCTGACTTACGAATTGTTGGTCGCAGGTTCAAACCCAGCCAGGCGCATTACTTTGTGTAATTTATTTCATCACCACTGCTCTCAAAACGGTGAAGGAAAACATCGTGAGGAAACCGGCATGTCCTAGAACCAAAAATTCGAAGACATGTGACATCCACCAACCCGCACTGGGCCCGCGTGGTGGATTACGGCCCATTCCCTCTCCTAGAGAGAAAAGGCCTGAGTCCCAGCAGTGGGAACATTAAAAGGCTGAATATGTATGTATGTATGTAACCTTTCCGCTCCTCAAGTACCTCAGAATATGTTGCCTTCTTGTTGCTACGTCACTTCGTGCTAGCGACTGTTTTTGGACATTGTTTTTTGACATTTATTGAGTGTGCAAGTCATCCCCTGTCTCTTTATCGATGGAAATTAATAACATTGTTCAAGCAGGGGCCATAGTCTTAATATTGTTCCTGTTAACCAGTCCACTTAAGATTACAAAAACCATTTGTCAATATGTACGAGATTACCATTCTATGCCACTTCTTTCAATGGAGTGTCAGTGGTTGACCATTGGAAAGTCATAATGACGCCACTATATTAGTAAATTACCAAACTTGTCAAAATCAACAATTATGAAATCAATGATATACCATTCTGACACTATTGTAATATCAGGCTTGAGGCCCTGGCTGAAACTTTGGTGACTAACTATCAGAAGAAGCATAACTACATTAACCAGCTTTTATTGACGAGTGCTGCTATCTTCACATTTGATTGAGGTCGGAAACTTTCAGACCACCCACGTAGGGTATAGTGATATGTATCTGGGATAGACTAGACACAAAGACTCTTTTGAACTCCCTGTTCCATCATTAGAAAACGTTATAATTATTAGACACAGTAAAACTAGTAAATAACCTATCGATTCTGTTTACATTTTTGTTTTACTCTAAGTTAGAACTTTAAATATTTACTATTTTTCCTGCTGCCAACGAAGTCAAAACAGTCACAATTTTTTGGTAACTTTTAAAGTTATCCCTGCCATATAAAATAAAATTAAAAAAATCACACATTGAGCCATCAATTTCAATATAAACGTTTCTTTTTGCTATCTAATATAAGCTAATTGTAAATATTTTAATTACCTACCTTTTGAAATATTTAAATTTTAAACCTGGCACTAAAGAAATAGCAATTTCTTACATTTATCCATCCATTTCGATAATGCAACGTGGCATTTTATTACGTACACGGTTATGCTAAAAATTTTAGATACATTTCATTTGTGCGAAGCTTGCGTTTTTTTTTTATACTTCGTAAGCATTCTCCTTTCATACATAAATCTATTTTGTTTTTAATGTGAAGAAGTAACACACAGACACACACCGCCACACGTACAGTCACCCATCAAAAGTGCTTAGATACCTTAACGCCTATTTTCCCTTGCACGTTAGAGTTCAAGTTTTCGAAAATTAAACTAGATGGCGTTGGTTTCTTCACAGCTAAGTGGCGAGCAAAGGCAATCTCACAAAGTATAAACTTGACTTTTAGTTTAACAAATAATAGACACATGCGTCATCATTGTCGTCAACAACTGATTGTAGTTCATAATTTCATCGTTCAAATTAGAGTCATGTTGACCTAGTGGTTTAGCATGTGCAGATAGATGCGTAAATCAATGAGCCATGAGTTCAAATCTCACGTAGTACTCACACTTTTTGTAAGTTAGTTGTTTTGTAAGTCTTTTTGTAAGTAACAAAAGAAGTTGGAAGGAATATTAAATCAAAGCTAACAAGTGGATATTTATTTGCAATATAATATTCAAGTGGGTAGTTACTCAGCAAAATGAAAAAAATGCAGGTAAACAGTTGACAAAAGGCACTATTAAAAAATAATATGTTTATTTCTTACAATTTCTTAATCAAATTTAACAATCACCGTTTATTAATCACCGAATAAGATTATAATATTATATATAATTTCTTATTGAGGCCATAGCTTAAGTATTCGTTTCCAAAATTGGAAAGAGGTTTGAAGCTTATGTAACCTTAACAAAAACAAACAAAATACCAGATAATTTTATCACAAAGGTCAAAAGGATTAAAAATGTAGGCTAAAAACTATAAAATTGCACAACAACACATCAAGTGCATCAAGTGTTCATAACTTTTTTAAGTTGTTTTAAATACGGATATTAAGTTAAACACACATAACAAGGTCTCCAGTTAATACAGAAAATAAGTATATATATAGCATAGTGGTTCGTCGACCAACGTCCGTTTTCTTCGTACTCCCTTATCATGGTTTGATGCTGCAACATGTTTATTAGTTTTAGTCTGCCAGCTCTTTGATGGTGTTTCAAAGAACCATCTTCTTCAAATCATCATATCCATAGAACAACTGTTTTTCTCTGCAACAATAAAACAGAAATATATAATATCCAATAATGATTATTATATAGGAGTTTTTTGTTTAAAAGCGTTAAAAAAAACTACTTACGTTTATACCGGTCTCTCTGGTTACTTCTGACAAGTTTTTACCTTGATTATGCATAGCAATTTTTTGAGTTCTTTTTACTAAATCTATATAACAATGCATATTTACTCATTTTCGTAAAATAAGTAGACAATACACCTGGTTAAAAATAAAATTGAACGAAAGGCGCTGGAACGATATAATCGAAATTAACTTAGCGAACAACCAATTGAGCTTAGTCATAACTCTTTGGTCTAAGTATTATTTATACTACCTACTAGTTATTTTTTATAAGTAAATCCATATTCAACCTACCCTCTAAAGTTTGAAAACTAACACATAGATAATCAAATATTTATAAATTGATACTTATTCAATTTTAATATCTTCATCTCTAAGAAATTATAAATTATTTCAATGTTTGAAGAAACAAAAAGAAAGTACAAAAATAAGCATTAATTAAGCATTAATCATTTGAAGCACAGCGGCGCCATCTATTAACAGTATAATGTAATGTTGTCGATAGCAACATTTCAATTAGGTTTTACGCTAGATGGCGTCATTTCTCGCTTCACACGATTTTATTTCTGTACTTCCTATGCACTTTTGCAGCAGACTTTACATACAAACATTCCCTTTTGTAATAAGTATTAGTGTGACTAGAACGGATAATAACAATGCTAGTCGTTTGCAGGACTGTCTAACGCCTTTCTCAAAACGGCAAATCCCCATCCGTATTGTTCTTCATTACATTGAGTGGTGGGCTCAAAAGTTACCATAAAACCATTTACTGGTCCTTTGTACCTTCAATCTTTTGTTTAATTTTCCCTAAAATGTGTATTTCGTTAATGGTATGCCTGTAATAGCTATGGGAAAGGAAGTAAAAAAAAAATCTGCACAAGACAATCCACTGACTGTACACATTGGTAGATAATATTATTTGAATTCTTCAGCCAATTTTAGGCAAAATATGACTTTTTTCTATTATCTTTATAATAAAAGAAAGGATGAAAGATAAAATAGTACCAAGTCTACAACCGAATTGTATTGTAGTAATGGATATTGCATCATACGATTGCACATAGATAAAAAGTTGGTCTAGTGGTCAGTGGCCCTGACTGCTATGCCCAAGGTCGTGGGTTCGATTCCCACACAGGACAAATATTCGTGTGATGAGCACGATCATTTGTCTTGTTTCTGGGTGTAATTTATCTATAATATGTATATATTTAGAAATATATAAGTATGTTTATCAGTTGTCTAGTATAGCATAGCACCTACTCATAACACAAGCTCTGTTCTTGAGCGGAGTCTAGTCGTATTGCGCACGGTGAAAAATCAGTATTTTCATACACAGCGCGCGGTGCGGCAACAGCGCGGCGCAGTACTGCGAACGTTCGACAACAGGCAAGCACAAGCACCACGTGTTCATTACGGTGTTGAAAAGTACTGTGAATAGACCACAAAGCTAATTTCATCTTTTAAGGAAGAAAAGTTAAAGGCTGACTCACATTAAAAGAGACACAATTTTGGGAAATTACTCTGCAAGCAAACATAATGGAAACCTATGTCAAATCGCAAAAAAAATACGTTTTTTCATACCTACCGAATTTAAATCTATGGAAATCCTTATCAAAATAAACTACATATTTCATATTTAAGTCTGCCATTACCTGTATATTACTTTTTGAGTAATTCGATTTGGACATTCTATTCGAGAGATATGATTTTAAAAATGTATTAGAAATAAATAAAATTGTTGAGTGATGGATGTCACTAGTTTACATGAGTTTTGTCCTTGAAATGGAATATATATTAAATATAGGTTACGTTACTTTGGATATCTACCACTCGGAAAAAAAAGATTTTTATAAAAATCTTTTTTCAAATAATAATAATAATATATTTATTTGTTTCTGTCATAAAGGTACAAAGGTTGATAATAACTAATAATTATTTTGTAACAGTCAATCCTTTGTGAGAGCTGGGACCCAAGTCTGTTATTTTTATAAATTAATCATTCCAACACGTACACGATCCTATTGTCATTTTGCTAAAAGTTCATAGTCTGTTAAATTCATAATGGTCGATCATTGGTCAGTCATTGGTCTCGTAATAGAATTGTGGTAGAATGACAAAATCGAGCGGTCTCGCAACAAATTAAAAACAATGACTGCATAACAACGTTCTAATGGTAGGACACTGATCAAAGGAACTGTCAAAATTTTAGCAGATTACCGCATAAATACGTCAGACATTCATTTTTCATTATGTACGAGATTACCATTTTATGCCGTTTCAATATATGTATTAGTAGATTACAAACTTGTCAAAATCAGCAATTATGAAATCAATGATAGACCATTCTGACACTATTGTAATAGCAGACTTGAGGCCCTGGAGTTCTGTCACACAGGTCCTGTACCCATTATAGACTCCAGGGCCTCAAGTCTGCTATTACAACAATGTCAGAATGGTCTATCATTGATTTCATAATTGTTGATTTTGACAATTAGACTTTGGTAATCTATTATTATAATGGCGTCATTATGACTTTCCAATGATCAACCACTGACACTCCATTGAAAGAAATAGCACAGAATGGTAATCCGGTACATTATGACAAATGAATATCTGCAGTAATCTGCTAAAATTTTGACAGTTCCTTTGATCAGTGACCTACTTTTAAAACGTCACTGTGCAGTCATTTCTTTTAATTCGTTACAAGACAGCTCGTAACCCAATTCTATTACGAGACCACTGATCGATCAGTGATTCGCCATTATGAATTAACAGATTACGAACCTTTAGCAGAATGACAATGGAATCGTGTTGGAATTACGAATTTATAAAAATAGCAGACTAGGGCCCCAGGCTCACACCTTCAAAATTACAATTCTAATTGCACTTACGTACTTCTGACATTAATGGAGTTTATAATTATGTTGAGAGGAGAAAACATGAATACAAATAAAATAATTCTAAAACAAAATTAAAAATAGGGGGCGTTGTGTCCGTGAGTGCAATATAAGTACTCACGCTCCAAATAAACAACAGACAGTTGAACAGAAAAAATCTAAATGGGAATGCAAAAACTGAATTATTAGTGACATATTTACGCTCATAATTTTGCAATAGATTTTCAGCTATTTCTATGTAATTATCACTTTTTTATTGCCTAAAAAATGTTTAGCGACACTTGAAAGAGTTTTTTTTCTAGTGTGTTTAACCGGTCATATTATCAACAATTTATTCATCCTTATAAAATAAGCAGGTTTGTTGGTACAATTACTAGATACATGCGGTTTTTGCTTTTTAATAATAATAATAAGCCACCTGAACAACCACACTTCCTGATTGACTATCTAATCACGTAGGGGGCGGACACACAAATGAGAAATTACTGGCGTGGCTAACGTGGCATTGGAACCTCATTCAACATGGAGACACGTTCAAAAAGTAAACGTAAAGGACCGTTGTCCGGGGGTGATCGCCAGGGTGCACCTGGAGCTGACACTGGGTGTCACAGCATGCGAACCGTCAGCGGTGAGGAATTGAGCAGGCGGGCTCAACTCCTCACCGCTGGTAAAGATACTACAGCCAAAATCACTGACGATGGTGACAGACAGACATACAATGGAACCGTACATTCCTAGTACAGTATCGCACGCACCTTCTGGAAGATCAACACCATCCATACCATCGTCACCACCGTGGTGACGACGATGGTATGGATGGTGGTGGATTAAAATTACTACTGAGGAGTACTAATTTTCCAACCAGTTTATCTTTACAGTCCGACCCACCTCGGCTTTGAATGTTGCGCGAGAGATATCTACCTTCTTAACCGCGTCCACCAAGGCGGGCAAACAAAGAGTCCGCATGAGATGGAGCAAAGAAGTTAACCAACAACAACGTGACAAATTCTCAACCAATACTTATATTAGCAAAGAAACTCAACTAATAGTCGTTCACACTCTGGTATATTGTACAGCATTAGTTATTTCCGAAGAACTTAATTATAAGATCACAGAACATACAGTAAATACAAGGCCAAAAAATAATAATAAGCCAGCTTGGCAGCAGAGACTTGAAAAAGATATAGAAAAAATACGAGCAGATTGTGGCAGACTAACCCAGTATATTAATAACAATAGATCAAACAAGGTAGTTAAGAGAGTAGAAGCAATATTTAAAAACATGACTGTTCATACTAGACACGAAGATGAGAATAGGAAATCGGAAGAATTTTTAGATACTTTGAAACAGAAATTAGCACTTAAAGTTCACAGGTTAAGAAGATACAAGAAAGCGCAGGAGCGTAAAAATGACAACTCCTTAGTTTGCTATGGACGAAACTAACTTTTATAGAAATTTATAGACTAAGCCACAAACTGACACAATATTTGAGGATACTATAGAATTACCATACTATTATTGAATAGATGACGCTAGTGCCAGCAATAAAACCAGCTCCGTGATTAAAAAATGTTTATAAATAATTAATTCGTATTTAAGTGAGAAAGACAAGAAAAACAGTGAAAGTATTCAACAATAATGAAGTGATAGTATTTTCAAACGATTCCACTTAAAAACAATAAAGTTATAAATGAAAAACATTGCCGTGATAAATGTCCTAAAAGTTAAGTTCATCAAAAAAGTGATAATAAAATCTGCAGAAGCTCACGAAAAGCGACTTCATCAGCATTTGAACATCGAGGCAATCGAGCTTCTCGACCACACAAATATAGTGAGAAGACTAAAAAGAACAAAACCGTTCGCGTTCATTACATTCTTAGTAAAGACAATTTTTTAGTTTAGGATAGAATTAAATTACTTATTAGTCTGTACGGCTAGATTGTAATAAAAAAAAAGTAAAAAACTAAAACCCGACTACGACAAAAAAAAGACGCTGAAAAAGTATGAAACAAGATTTTCAAGATGCTGAAATAAACAAAGTAACTGGAAAAACAAGAATAGAACAAAAAGAAAAGCCGTAGTCACACGCTATTAAAGTGTTTCGATTATTACCTACCTATAACGTGTGACTACGGCTTTTCTTTTTGTTCTATTCTTGTTTTTCCAGTTACTTTGTTTATTTCAGCATCTTGAAAATCTTGTTTCATACTTTTACAGAGTCTTTTTTTTGTCGTAGTCGGGTTTTAGTTTTTTACTTTTTTTAATTTGAAAGATTTTGGTGTTAAATCACTGTGCTTCTATACTATTTATTTTAGTATGAACAAGTGAAGTCCTTTCAAATGATACCAAAACGACGTATTTATCTTATTTTTTTAACACAATACTTTTTGTCCACTAGAGGGCGCCACATTGAATTTTGATGATATTTTTTTATAAGTACCAGTGAAGCCCTTTCAAATGATATGAAACACGGTGTATTTATAATTTTTTTTAAACATGACTTTTTGTCCGCTAGAGGTCACTTTAAATTTGAGCAATATTTTGGAAATGTGCAAGTGAAGCCCTTTCAAATAATACCAAACACGGCATATTTATCTCCTTTTTTATTTTTAACGCATTACTTTTTGTCCGCTAGAGGGCGCCATATCGATTTTTGTGACACGTCACGTAGCCTATGTTTAGCGGACAATTAAAACGGTTCTAACGATACCTCATACGTCGAGTTCCGATAAGTAGATTAGGAGCTATGAGGGAACAGATGAACATACTCACGTACATACATACATACATAGCCTGTCAAAATCATAACCCTCCGTAGTCGGATAAAAAATAGGGTCCATCCTTTGGATGTACTCTAGTACCAGGTAAAAAAAAGTCCCGTAAACCCGTGAATAAAGTCAATCACTTGTAAAACCGTGTCAATGTGTAGTGATTTCTAAATAAACTGCATCTCTTAGTGACATAGTGAAATGCAACGAAAAGTTTTTACAAGTTTTTTACTACAAAAAACACAATGACAATATAAATAGAAAAATAACCGTCTTCTCAAATTCAAATAATTAATAATTAAAAAGTATCAACTAATTTCGAATCTTAAACTATTGAACGTGTGGCCGAATTGGTTAAGACGATGACTTCTTGAAATAACAAAAAAAATACACTTCGTGACCGCGAGTTCGAATCCAAGTTCTACACAGTCCTTTTTCCTAATGTTTTCAATCAATTTATAATGATGGAATTCCTAGAGAATATCACATTTCGACATCGGAAGACTATTTCTCAAACCAAACCCCGTAACCGATTAACATCAATGAACTAAAGCAATAGTAGTTGCAATAACTCTACGCTAGATGGCACTTGCAATAGTCTACCAAACTTATCCGACGATGAAAATGATAAACAGCTATCTAATCTTAAAAATTAGATAGCCTAACTTAAATTAGAGTTGTCTTCAGCTCACCAAGAAATTAATAATCTGCCACTTGAGAATAATATGGAATTTAAAAAATATTTGGTACATACAAAGAGATTTATAGATACAATAGAGCGGCTATCAGAAGACATGTCTTAGAAAAACTGTCATCCAAATGCCTCAGTGATGCCGTCTAGCTTAGAATAGCAAACACGCGAATTAAATTTGTCAAAATTTAGATAAATTTAACTATCGCTCGGTAGGTGGCCAGGGGTCTTGCCATGATATGTTAAAAGGTCAGTTGTACGAGCGAAAAAGAGTGCTGGAGCTATACAACCTTACATAGCTCCATCCCTTTAACAGTTCGGTTTAGGTCGTAAAATGGATTACGTTAAGAGCTCATGGTAGAGCCTCAGTATGTGCTAGGTACGGTTACGCTTTTCAGCAATAGATGGCGTTATCACAAAATCAGCAATTGTTGTAGAAGAATCTATGAAAATTATTGAATTCTAATTAGTTAATAGAGACAATAAGAAAAGTGCTATTGGACACATTCTTAGTAAAGACAATTTATTTATTTATTTATTTAAACTTCATGTACATTAGTGGTACATAGGCGGACTTAATGCAACAAGGCATTCTCTACCAGTCAATCTTTGGGTTAAAAGAGACAACACTGTGGTAGGTGTGCACAATAAATAAATAACAGATAAATATCAAATGAAAAGTAGTATCATTAAATTATGTTACAATAATAAAATACTTATATAAGCTAATATTATAAACTAATAAATACATTATAACTAGGAGAACTTAAAAATAACAATTATGACGAAGACCAAACTAGGGTTGAGAGGACTTCAAGTAGTAGTTCTGAATTTTTTATTGGTTTAGGATAGAATTAAATTACTTAATGGTCTATATATATGGCTTGATTGTAATAAAATTAGGGTCCATCTTTTGAATGTTCTCTAGGACCAGGTAAAAAAAAAGTCCCGTGAATAAAGTCAATCACTTGTAAAACCGTTTCAATGTGTAGTGATCACTAAATAATCTGGTTCTCTTAGTGACATAGTGAAATGCATTAAAAAGTTTTTACAAGTTTTTTACTACAAAAAACACAAAGATAATGTAAATTTTGAAACAGAAAAATAACCGTCTTCTCAAATTCAAATAATTGATAATTATTAAATAGTATCAACTAATTTCGCATTTTTAACTATTGAACGTGTGGCCGAGTGGGTTAAGACGCTGACTTCTTGAAATAACAAAATGACCGCGAGTTCAAATCCAAGTTCTACACAGTACTTTTTACCCGACTACGGAGGGTTATGATTTTGACAGGCTATGTATGTGAGTATGTTCATCTGTTCCCTCATAGCTCCTATTCTACCAATCGGACCTCGACATATGAGGTATCGTTAGAACCGTCTTCATTGTCCGCTGAATATAGGCTACGTGACGTGTCACAAAACTCGACATGGCGCCCTCTAGCGGACAAAAAGTATGTGTTAAAAAATAAAAATGGAGATAAATACGCCGTGTTTGGTATCATTTGAAAGGGCTACATTTGTAAATTTCGAAAATATTGCTCAAATTTAAAGTGACGCCCTCTATCGGACAAAAAGTCATGTGTTAAGTTTAACACCAAAATTGTTTAAATAAAAATAAAGTAAAAAAACTAAAACCCGCCTACGACAAAAAAAAAACGACGCTGAAAAAGTATGAAACAAGATTTTTATACTTCGAACAGAACAAAAAGAAAAACCGTAGTCACACGTTATTAGTGTTTCGGTTGGTACGAGTACCTATAACGTGTGACTGCGGCTTTTCTTTTTGACAGGCTATGTATGTATGTGAGTATGTTCATCTGTTCCCTCATAGCTCCTAATCTACTAATCGGAACTCGACGTATGAGGTATCGTTAGAACCGTTTTAATTGTCCGCTAAACATAGGCTACGTGACGTGTCACAAAAATTGATATGGCGCCCTCTAGTGGACAAAAAGTAATGCGTTAAAAATAAAAAAGGAGATAAACACGCCGTGTTTGGTATTATTTGAAAGGGCTTCACTTGTACATTTCCAAAATATTGCTCAAATTTAAAGTGACGCCCTCTAGCGAACAAAAAGTCATGTTTAAAAAAAATATAAATACACCGTGTTTCATATCATTTGAAAGGGCTTCACTGGTACTTATAAAAAAATATCATCAAAATTCAATGTGGCGCCCTCTATGATAAACAGTTAACTGAAAAAAAAATCAGAAAAATAATTAAATTAACCCAAAGAGCACAAAACAATCACTTTATAAACTCGGACAGTAACAAATCAAAAACATTTTGGCCTATTATTAATAACAATACACGCAATGCTGAGCCAATATGTAGGATCAAAATTCCTCATGTTAAAGCAAATACAATTCGTTCTTGTATTTACTAGGTAGCAATTATGCTACATTACACTATTCACTATCACTAAACACTAACTCAAACGGTTTTGTTCTTTTTAGTCTTCTCACTATATTTGTGTGGTCGAGAAGCTGGATTGCCTCGATGTGCACATGCTGATGAAGTCGCTTTTCGTGAGCTTCTGCAGATTTTTTATCACTTTTTTAAACATTTTTTAATCACGGAGCTGATGTTGAGCTGAGCTGGCGCTAGTGCCATCTATTCAATAATAGTATGGTAATTCTATAGTATCCTCAAATATTGTGTCAGTTTGTGGCTTAGTCTGTAAATTTCTAAGAGCAGTGGTGGCCGAGTGGTAACGGCCCCGACTTACGAGTTGTAGGTTGCGGGTTCAAACCCAGCCAGGCGCATTACTTTGTGTAATTTATTTCATCACCACTGCTCTCAAAACGGTGAAGGAAAACATCGTGAGGAAACCGGCATGTCCTAGAACCAAAAATTCGAAGACATGTGACATCCACCAACCCGCACTGGGCCCGCGTGGTGGATTACGGCCTATTCCCTCTCCTAGAGAGGAGGCCTGAGTCCCAACAGTGGGAACATTATAAGGCTGACTATGCTATGCTATGCTATGCTGTAAATTTCTATAAAAGTTTGTTTCGTTCATAGCAAACTAAGGAGTTGTCATTTTTACGCTCCTGCGCTTTCTTGTATCTTCTTAACCTGTGAACTTTAAGTGCTAATTTCTGTTTCAAAGTATCTAAAAATTCTTCCGATTTCCTATTCTCATCTTCGTGTCTAGTATGAACAGTCATGTTCTTAAATATTGCTTCTACTCTCTTAACTACCTTGTTTGATCTATTGTTATTAATATACTGGGTTAGTCTACCACAATCTGCTCGTAAGTTTTTCTAAGTATATCTTTTTCAAGTCTCCGCTACAAAGCTGGCTTATTATTATTTTTTGGCCTTTTATTTACTGTACCTATGTTCTGTGATCTTATAATTAAGTTCTTCGGAAATAACTAATGCTGTACAATATACCAGAGTGTGAACGACTATTAGTTGAGTTTCTTTGCTAATATAAGTATTGGTTGAGAATACTTTGATTAAATAAACAAACAAACCGGTTTAGTTTAGGTGTGTACCAAAGTTTGGGCAGCTTTGGTCAAACTGCCGGATTCATTCCGGAAAATTTATTATGAGCTGTTTTAAATTTATCGTGTATTTCTTGTATATGAGAATCTGTGAGATGATTTTTATCAATATTTGCAAGGATCTCAATTTCATTTTCTAACTTTAGAGCAATACTTTCGGTTTGCGTTGATGTATGTATAGTTTGTCAATATATGCTTGTGACTGATAGAATATTTGAGATTAGAATAGAATAGAATAGAATAGAATAGAATAGAATAGAATAGAATAGAATAGAATAGAATAGAATAGAATAGAATAGAATAGAATAGAATAGAATAGAATAGAATAGAATAGAATAGAATAGAATAGAATAGAATAGAATAGAATAGAATAGAATAGAATAGAATAGAATAGAATAGAATAGAATAGAATAGAATAGAATAGAATAGAATAGAATAGAATAGAATAGAATAGAATAGAATAGAATAGAATAGAATAAAATTTATTGTACACTAAAATAGTAACAAAACTTTCAAACGTCAAACTTGTGTGGAGATTGTGTGTTAGAAGTCTATTGTCTAGTATATAGTCTATGCTATTGGACACATTCTTAGTAAAGACAATTCATTAGTTTAGGATAGAATTAAATTACTTATTAGTCTGTATATACGTCTAGATTGTAATAAAATTAGGGTCCATCCTTTGGATGTACTCTAGGACCAGGTAAAAATAAAGTCCCGGGAACCCGTGAATAAAGTCAGTCACTTGTAAAACCGTGTCAATGTGTAGTGATTACTAATTATACTGGATCTCTTAGTGACATAGTGAAATGCAACGAAAAGTTTTTACAAGTTTTTTACTACAAAAAACACAATGACAACATAAATTTTGAAACGAAAAATAACAGTCTTCTCAAATTCAAATAATTATTAATTAAATAGTATTAACTAATTTCGCATTTTATACTATTGAACGTGTGGCCGAGTGGGTTAAGACGCTGACTTCTTGAAATAAATACAATTCATGACCGCGAGTTCGAATCCAAGTTCCACACAGTCCTTTTTCCTAATGTTTTCAATCAATTTATAATGATGGAATTCCTAGAGAAGTGATATTCTCATTTCGACATCGGAAGATTATTTCTCAAACCAAACCCCGTAACCGATCATCATCAATGAACAAAAGCAATGTAGTTGCAATAACTCAACGCTAGATAGCACTACTTGTAATAGTCTACCAAACTTATCCGACGATGAAAATGATAAACAGCTATTTAATCTTAAAAATTAGATAGCCAAACTTAAATTAGAGTTGTCTTCAGCTCACCAAGAAATTAATTATCTGTCACTTGAGATTAAGGAATTTAAAAAAATATTTGTTAGATACAGAGATTTAAAGATACAATAGAGCGGCTATCAGAAGACAAATATGTCTTAGAAAAATTGTCATCCAAATGCCTCAGTGACGCCATCTAGCTTTGAATAGCAAACACGCGAATTTGTCAAAATTTATATAAATTTAACTATCGCTCGGTAGGTGGCCAGGGGTCTTGCCATGATATGTTAAAAGGTCAGTTGTACGAGCGAAAAAGAGAGCTGGAGCTATACAACCTTACATAGCTCCATCCCTTTAACAGTTCGGTTTAAGTCGTAAAATGGATCATGTTAAGAGCTCGTGGTAGAGCCTCAGTATGTACTAGGTACGGTTACGATTTTTAGCAATAGATGGCGTTATCACAAAATCAGCAATTGTTGTAGAAGAATCTATTAAAATTATTGAATTCTAATTAATTACTGCGTAAATACCAAGAATATTTACGAAAATAAGCCGATGTTAGGTCCAGTCATTTTACCATAACAAGATTTGTAATAGCGTAATGCGCAACTCGGCGTATTTTCAGCAGCGACAAAACTAACGGAATATTACAAACGTATATAAACACATTTAATGACATGCAATTATGTCACTATCTTACACCTAATTGTAGCATCGAGAAACTTATTGACAATCTACAATCCAAATTGTCAAATTACACCTTAAAAGACTGCTGCATTTATTTATAAGTGAGGAAGATTTTCGTACAACAAACAGCTACTGTAACTTGGTTGTTCACTTAAGGGAGGTTAACATGAAGAATTTTGATCCTACATATTGGCTCAGCATTGCGTGTATTGTTATTAATAATACGCCAAAATGTTTTTGATTTGTTACTGTCCGAGTTTATAAAGTGATTTTTTTGTGCTCTTTGGGTTAATTTAATTATTTTTTTGTTTTTTTTTTCAGTTAACTGTTTATCATTTTCATCGTCGGATAGGTTTGGTAGACTGTTACTAGTGCCATCTAGCGTCGAGTTATTGCAACTACTATTGCTTTCTTTCGTTGATTGATGATGATCGGTTACGGGGTTTGGTTTGAGAAATAAGTCTAGAGTAAGTCAAGAGAATATCACTTCTAGAATTCCATCATTATAAATTGATTGAAAACATTAGGAAAAATTACCTACTGTGTAGAACTTGGATTTGAACTCGCGATCACGAAGTATATTTTGTTATTTCAAGAAGTCAGCGTCTTAACCCACTCGGCCACACGTTCAATAGTTTAAGATGCGAAATTAGTTGATACTATTTAATTATTAATTATTTGAATTTGAGAAGACGGTTATTTTTCTGTTTCAAAATTTACATTATCATTGTGTTTTTTGTAGTATAAAACTTGTAAAAACTTTTTGTTGCATTTCACTAGGTATGTCACTAAGAAAACCAGATTATTTAGTGATCACTACACATTGAAACGGTTTTACAAGTGATTGACTTTATTCACGGGACTTTTTTTTACCTGGTCCTAGGGGGTAATTAGGGTCCATCTTTTGAATGTACATTCAAGAGATGGACCCTAATTTTATTACAATCTATCCGTATAATATAGACTATTAAGTAATTTAATTCTATCCTAAACTAATAAATTGTCTTTACTAAGAATGTGCCCAATAGCACTTTTCTTATTATCTCTATTAAGGCGAATACATTTCGTTCTTGTATTTATTAGGTAGCAATTATGCTACATTACACTATTCACTATCACTAAACACTAACTCGAACAGTTTTGTGCTTTTTAGTCTTCTCACTATATTTGTGTGGTCGAGAAACTGGATTGCCTCGATGTATACATGCTTATGAAGTCGCTTTTCGTGAGCTTGTGCAGATTTTTTATCACTTTTTTGATGAACTTAACTTTTAGGACATTTATCAATCAGTGGCGGTACCTTCATACAAGCAGAAAAGCCAGGCATGCCTTACTAAAATGCTCGATAGAGAATCAATATCAAACCCGAACTATTTAAAAGTTCGCGCGCTTTAATTCTTATCAAAATAACACAAAGTATCTACCTATGCCACACTACTACACAGCGCGCGCAGAGTTTCGCATTGGCAGCATCTACGCGAGGGGTACACTACATAAATACGAAAAACTTTATTCCGACAGTCACAAATACGAATTTCAAAATACCGATTTTCATAATTCCGAATGGTTCAAAATTCCGAATATAACAACTCCGACTTATCATTACTCCTATTTTTATAATTCCTAAATTTCAATTTTCCTAACTTTTATAATTACTATTCTCAAAATACCGAGTTTCAATAGATCGAATAACGAAAAGTCCGACTTAATGATAATTCGAAACATCAAAAATACGAATTCCGATTATTAAAATACCGATTAATAAAATTCCGAAATAAAAACGCCTCATAAAACTGTATAGCAAGACAAATAAACACATAAATGCTCGTCAGAGGTCGTAGTATGAGGGGGTAGAATTAAACAACTAATGACAGATGCGTTTTCCAGCATGCAGGGGATTTATTGCGTGCAAGCAGACATGCAGCATGTAAGCAAGCATGCGACTTGCAAGCAGGCATGCAACATGCAGGCAAGCATGCAACATGCAAGCAGGCATGCAGCATGAAAGCAGGCATGCAGCAAGCATTGTTTCTGTCACGGCTCCGGCGCTGCGGGGTTTGGGCGGCCCCACGCGAGCTTATCGTCGCAGATGGTTTTAACGCTCACCACCGCGTTCGTATGAAGTTGCATTCGTATGAAGTTGCTCGCGTATGCGTGACCTTGTCACCTTGCCAACTCTGCAGTGTTGCCGTTTTAGCGACGTTGTGAGATCTTGGAGATTTTTAACGAGTTTGGAAACTTTTTTTAAGATTTAGCAACAATAAAAACTAGCGACTTTTTAAAATAACGAAATTAAATATTCAAAAATAAAGGCAATTTTTTAGAACTGGTCTCGTTAATTTCAAAATACGATGTCGTTTTAGAAAAGCATATGCAGCATTAGAAAAGTGACAAACCGGGGCCGAGTTATTTATCTAACAAAATTCAAAACGATATTATTCATTCCGTAGCCGATGTGATGCAAACTTGCATCGATTACGAAGTTAGGCAAACAAAATTTGTTTCAATTATTATTGACGAAACCCCCGATGTTAGTCATAGAAAACAACTGTGCTTGATTCTCAGATATAATTATAAATGAAATTCATGACTGTTTTTTGGGCTTTTAATTTATTGTACTTAATCAGTAGTTTGTGAGAAAATTGCGATGATACATACGTAGGTACCTACATACTCAGTCGAAAACTGAACTTTCTTTTTTTGAAATCGGTTAAAATTTTATTGGGCTTGCCTTATTTTGAAACCCTAGGCACGCCACTGTCTCATTCAACGCATCATTGTTGCAAGGTCGTATGCCGGTTAATTTCGAATAGTCTAGTTCTTCAATAAGAAGACCTTCTAATGATTATACTCTGCTTAAGGCCACGTATGCTTGACCAACAGCAAAGAGCTTTGAGCCCAAGTATACAACGGCATGGTCTGTCGACCATGCCGTACTAGTACTACCCTGCGTACGTAGTACTGTCGTACTACCCTGCATTTTGTGTACTGTGCAAGCCCAACATAATATAATTGGCAACATTCTTCGTTCTACAGTACCGTGACTATGTTTTACTGGAAAGTGCATACTCTTGGGTAAAATGAGATGAATTACCAAAGTCTATACGGACGCATGGTATGCCAGTGTTATATATTTGTGCTCTCCAGAAGTAGCTCTCCATCAAATTTTTGTTATCTGTCCAATGGCACCAGTTACCAGACCTTTGGATACATCTATATTATAACGCAACATCACCTTGGCCCCAACAAATATTTTCAACTCCTTAGGTGCCCTCCTGTCTTGTAAATGTCGGATGGTATAATATTTAGAGATTAAACGAACTTACCTGTGAGTGAAGTTCGATCCTAATTATATGAAGGCTTCGTCCGAAGATATTAGCATCTTATACACATGTAGTAACGCGTAGTACACACCATTCCACACTATTTTGAGAATAGATTTCTTAAAACAATTTTCACTTTGTTTTTTTTTTTTTTTGTGGGTATTTATATAGTTAACTTGTTTCTTGCGCCCGCATTCTGTTTCATTTAGTTTAGAGTCTATTTAGCCTGTACACCTTATATTTTACGATTATCAAGGGGAAAGACTGAGTGGGTGGGAGGGTTGCTAATCTCTTCGGACGAAGCCTTCATATAATTAGGATCGAACTTCACTCACAGGTAAGTTCGTTTAATCTCTAATTATATTTCAGGCTTCGTCCTCGAGATTAGCATCTTATACACATGTAGACTTTTAGAGACAATTAAATCGTAAAATGTAATAAAATAAAATAGAAAAGTTCTATGTTGCATTGTATCGTATATTGTTGTAACGAAAAGAAAACTGAATTTCTTACATTAATTGATGTAATAATATATACCATATAATATAATTAAAACATTACTTCTTAAATGAATCATTCAAAATAGCCATACCAAAACAATCACTGGACACATTATTAATAGGTCTATTATAGAACTTAGCGAATGTTTGGGAGCTGGAGCTCCAACCAGCAGATTTTCTGATTTGTTCAATATTAACGCCTAACCTGTGCGCAGCAGATGTGGCAGCATGGCGCGTGCTATGCGCAGTGAACGTGGAAGTATCAATTCCGCTTAAACTTAGCGTATGTTTTACCCATCTAGATAATGTTTGTGCACCAACCGACTTATGAGGCTTTATAAAACTAATGAATAAAAGGTCCGTATTGACACGAATTCCTTTAGTCATTTCAAGGTAAGTTAATATAGCTTTAGCTGGGCAAATCTCTGGTTTTTGATCGAAAAATGGAATAATTAACATAGGTTGGAGTGTTGATGTTTTTATTAGATCAGGAATTTTAATTTTAATCTCTTTTGGAAATTTTTCAATATTACTAATTCTAATCTTTGATAAAGTTTGCACCCTATGTGCAGTAACGAGAGCAAGCAGAGTAACCAATTTTTTTGAAAGTTTTTCAAGACTAAGTGCTTCATTAGGATACCATTTTTCCAGATAATTTAATACCAGAGATGTGTCCCAGGTTTCGTTATACTTGGGTAGTGGAGGTCTAGAACGAAAAATTCCTTTGAAGAATCTCTTTTAATGTCTTCATTTTCGGAAATGTTTTCTTTGCTAATTAAACTCAAAGCCGACCGGTACGAATTAAGCGTTCCGTATTGAGCACCATTATTATACGCATTATTATTATTATTATTTATTATTATTTATAATAAATGAACCACTTTTTATAGCACCCTTCATATTGCTTATAAGAGTTATCCGAGAGAGAGTTAAGTACAATATCCATAGACGTAAGTGGGATACCTCTTCTTATCATCGCCTCGCGGATAAGATCCCTGCCACCAGGGTAATGTTGTTGCGCAAGTGGCGGCGACTGCAATTAGACGATAATATCAAATTTTCATTAGCTTTGAAAATTATCATTTCTGACGATAAAAGTTCTTTAAATAATGGGTACCACGGTTGGGTTGGCCAATTTGGGACAACCATTATACCTTTGGCATTATCGGACTGAATTTTTCGAAGTGATTTTAATATCATAGTAAACGGAGGAAAAGCATAAAAATAAAAATCTGACCATGACATTGTAAAAGCATTAAGCATCCGGATCTCTATGCCAGGAGACATATCTTGGGCATTTATTATTTAATCGACTGGCAAATAAATCAATGTCTGGGGATCCTAATGTTGTTTCAATTTTACGATAAGCATAGTCAGCAAGTTGTCATTCAATATCTGGGTGCGTACGTCTTGACTCCTGGTCTGCTTCAAAGTTCTCTGAGGAACGAATATATGATGCAAAAACATACAGATTTCTGTGTTCGCACCAGTGCCAAAGTTGTTTTGTAACGTCTGTTAAATGGGGGAACTGAATACCTCCCATCCTGTTAATATAGGAGATAGCGGTGGTATTGTCAATACGAAGAACAATCTGTGAGTTAGACAGATCTTTAGCAAATATTTTAAGGCCAATATAAGCAGCCATTATTTCTAAGTAATTTATATGTTGGCTGAGTTCATCGTCTTTCCACAGGCCACTGGCTCTTTGATCACCACACGCAACTCCCCACCCCGTTGTTGAGGCATCGGAAAAAATTTCAAGGACATAATTGTCTATTTTAATTTTACAAGAGGAATGGTCGATAGCATTGTTCCACCATTGAAAGTCTAATTTTAATGAATCTGGTATATTCATAACTGTCTCATAATTATTATTTGTATTTTTTAAATTAAGGTATTTACATCGTTCAAAAAGTTTTGTATAGAGCCAACCATACTCCACAGCTGGACAGGCAGACACCAAAAGACCAACAAAACTAGCGAAAGCTCTGATTTTGCATTGTTTTAATGATGACATTTTTTTAATTTCTAGTTTTATTCTATTAATCTTTTCTTTTGGTAAACTAACCTGAAACTTTTTTGTATCCAAAATATATCCTAAGTATTTACAAGTGTGGGAAGGAGCGAAATTACTTTTTTCCTCATTTATGATAAAACCAAGGCACGTAAGAAGGTTTTTAGTTACCTGCAGATTTTTGGAACATGTTTCATGATCATGACCAATAAGGCAGATGTCATCTAAATATATTGTAGATAAATATCCACGTGTTCTCAATAATTTAATCACTGGTTTCATAACTTTTGTGAATACAAAGGGAGCAGTATTCAGGCCAAAAGGTAAGATATTAAATTCATAAATAGAGTTCTCAAACTGGAACCTGAGATATTTTCGATAATCTTTATCTATCTTTATTAAATAATATGCGTCTTTTAAATCAATAGTGCTTATATAACAGTTTCTTGATATTAGTTTTATTACTGTCCTTAAGTCTTCCGGTTTAAAGTGATTAGTATTGATAAACTTATTTAAGGGTTTTAAGTTTAAGATAAAACGCATCTTTCCATTTGGCTTTGGTATTAAAAAAATGTTTGACAAATATTGGTCTGATCTAGCTTCACATTCCGAAAGCTCTCCTAATGATAATAAATTATCAATGGCTTCAACAAAGTGGGCTTTTTCTGACTCAGAATATTTCGGAACACTGGGAGGTACGGACTGAAAAGGTAACTGAGAAAATGGAATTTTATAACCTTTTATGTATGAAAGGATCATAGGATCGTGAGTGATCATTGACCATTCTTTATAAAACAACGACAATCGACCAGCAGGTCTTACCTTGTTTAGCGATGTTTGTAGTACTGTCGCTGAGGCGGATGCTGAGACAGCTTCGATGAGCTGGCCGGCCGATTGGGCGCCGAGGTCGTTGCAGGCTCCTTTATCCTTGGTGGACCCGTCGGCCTGCGACTCGGACCCGGATTCCGCCAGTTTAAATTCCTTGAAGGAATAGCTGCAAACTTCTTATTTGGAGGTTTTTGTGGCGGTGGTTTAAGGTCAGTACCAGATTTATTGATGGATTTCGCAGTTTTTATTGTTTCGGCTAAGTTCTCGCCGAAAAGAAACGTATCAATTTTGGAATTCTGAAGCTGTTCCCTAACTTCCTTCTTTACAGCATTTAATAGGAAATTTCTGCGTGTAACCGTGTCAGCGTGTTGGCAATCGCAGATGATACGCGTGGAATCCATCAAAAGTTTGAGTAAACCGGTGTTTTTCTCCTTAGCAGATAATAGAAGAGTTATGCCTTCTCCTAAAGAGGAAATGGCTAAGGTAAGTAATTTTTGCTTATTTTCAATAGCTTTGTCACGTTTTATGATGATGTCTGAGATGGCGGCCTTTATTTCAGCATTTAGTTCTGGAGGATCAATCAGCTTGGCATTTTCAGGAGTTAAATATTTTTCTTTAAGCTCCTTACGTTGTTCTTTTGTTATACCCATTGTAGTCCAATGTTGGAACCTAACTGATAATTCATTATTTATATCCTTTCCATACTTCTTGTCTGTTGTAGGATCCGCGCCTAGTATGTCCAACAGGTCACTATCAAGGCCCTCTGTTACCGGTATGGTTGGTTCTGCCAGGGGTACCGGTTCTAGGACTACTGGTAAGGAAGGGTCCACAGGGTCCGGTGGGATTACCACGACAGACGGTATCTTAATAGAGTTTTCATCTCGTGATGTGCTTGGGATTGGATCTGGATCCGCCTCCACCTCGGGTGGTGTTAATTCCACGTCTAATAGTAGATCGGGAGAACGCTGATCTAGGTCTGACATGACCACTTCATTGTTAACCGACTCGTGTTCTTTGTCTGGAAAGAAGACGTAAAGTCCCATGTAGCCCGCAAGTCAATATTATAATGTAAGTGACAGTCCCAAGTTATGATAACACGTAACTGTCCACAAACAAATTTATCAGCACCCTGAGACAGTCCCATTGTACTGCTCGGTGGGCCGGATAGACTAGCACTGAACTAAATTGTTAGAATTTAACTTTAGGTAAGAGACAGTCCCGATGCAAGCATGTACTGTCCGCAAACCTTTTTTTTTTTTTTTTTTATTATAATTATATCTTATACGATCTTGCCCGTGTTTGTGAAAAAACAGTCCCCTGTGTACTGTCCGTAACACAATTTTTCGGGCCGATAAAATCACTATGAATAAATACATATATTGTAACGTACAAAATAGCGATCAATAAGTACCTAGGTCAAACACGGATTCGGATTATGAACACGAAAAAATAATTCAAGTAGGTACATACCTTCATAATCTAACGGTGTCCGGCGGCATAAACTAGTTGTTGACGATAATTCTGAGTCATCCGAACGATACCGATCACGCGATAGCCGCCGTTTACGTCTTAATTTTCTTTCTAATCTTCTAATCTTTCGTTTTATTACATCACAATCATCACCCCTTCTTTTAGGCATTATTATATTCAATTACACAATTTTAACTTTAAAAATAACGTTTAACGCGAGCGAGTGTGGAACGGCGCAGCACTAAAAAGCAAATGAAACAGAATGCGGGCGCAAGAAACAAGTTAACTATATAAATACCCACAAAAAAAAAAAAAAAAGTGAAAATTGTTTTAAGAAATCTATTCTCAAAATAGTGTGGAATGGTGTGTACTACGCGTTACTACATGTATATAAGATGCTTATCTCGAGGACGAAGCCTGAAATATAATATTTAAATCTACGTAGTCATTTTGTCGAGTACAATCTATTAGACTATCCTGTGCCATTATTTTGTTAATAGTTACCCCACTAGCTCGAAATTTAGTAACTTAACATACAACTAACAACAGGCAACGTGAACACAACGCTGTTGTTGTTAATGACGATCAAAGTACTCTTAAATACGAATCTAACGAGCCCAAGCTCGATGGAGTTGTGTCGTTTTATTGCTGAGTTCCTATGGCCACCTTCCAGCTCCATCATCAGACCGTGGTTACTATATAGGATCAAAGTGCTCGTAACTACAAATCAAACTAGCCCAAACTCGATGGAGTTGTGTCGTTTTATTGCCGAGTTCCTATGGCCACCTTCCAGCTCCATCATCATAGGTCTGTCCTTCTGGTAGGTGATCGACCGCGAGAACGTTGGCCTTCTACTCATCACTAACTTTCCAAAGATCTTTAATTGCGGATGCTAATTATGTCCAAACATTTTGAAGATTCACAGTTGCACAATAAATGAAAGTCTTTGTTTGATGCTAAGCTCTTTCTGAATGGAAACGTTGAGTAGTCCATTTTATCCTCAGTAGACGCCTCCAACACCACATCTCAAGAGCCTCAATTTTTTTTACCGAGTTTTTTTTTTGGATCGTCCATGTTTCAGCTCCATACAGGAAAATAAAAAATATTAAACATCTCATTAAGCGAACTTTGGTGCTTTTGGTTATACGGCGATCTTTCCATACTTTGGTGAGCTTCTCCACGGCTGATCGTGTTATGGCACATCGTCTCTTGATTTCTTCTTCGTAACTTCCAGTATTTGTGATGGTGCATCCCAGGTAGAATTAACTCTGGAAAACTTCGCAATTGGCTATTTCACGTAAGTTAGATTGATTGTTAGTCTTACGATCCACCACCATCATTTTGGTTTTCTCGCGATTTATGGCGAGGCCAAAATCAGAACTGGTTGCTTCTGGAAGCGAAAGAAGCTGTTCCATGTCTGCCTGTGACGTCGTAACAAGAGTAGTATCGTCCGCATATCTCAGGTTTGATATTATACTACCTCCAATAGCTTTACAAAAAGTAGAATAAAATTATCAATTTTTATTGGACATTATATAGATTTTATCAGCAACCAGCAATGTAGTATTTTGCGTGAATCTGATGTAGAAGTACTAGTTGTCAGTAAAGAGTATATGCAGACTCATCTACAGATTGGGCAGAATTGGAGTAACCATTCATTGCAGTTTCTAAAGATACTACATTATTCTTTCACAAGAACCTTGTACTGCTCAACTGTAATTTTTTTTTAAATCTTGCGTTGCGCAACCAAATTCAGCTGGACAGAAGAAAATCTGAAATAGCTTTAGATTTACATCATTCTGGAAATGTTTGTATAGACGAATCTCAACCTCGGTTCAGATTGGCTAAAGTACATAGTTCTTTCATGGGGTACTGTGTAAAATTTTATAATAAAATACCAGTTGAGATTCTACAACTAAATGAGTCCAAATTTAAAGCATGCATTAAACGCACACTATGTAGACAAGCGTATTATAAACTGGAAGATTATATCCTTGATAAAAGCGCTTGGCTAAATGCCGGTCCTGCTCCGCAGCCACAGCCACTTTTACCTTCAAATTAGTTTTTTTTTATAATTTTGGAAGAGATACTGTTCCCCTTTTTGTATTGTTGTTTTCGAAATGTTTTTTTTTTTTATTTTTTTTTATTGGTTTATTTCAATAGAGCTTATGATAATTTATTATCTTTTGTATTTGGAAACAATAACATTGTATAATGTAGAAGCACTTTGTTTTTCAAGTTTTGTGAATGTGAAGTACCATGGAGCATTTTTATTAGGTTACAACTTGTTTGTCATTACGAGCATGGCAGTTGAGAGTTTGTCATGCTCACTCAAATGTCTCGCTGATGGTGGCACGTGTTATTGGGTCATTCGGTTCCCTTCAAAATGGTTGAACTGAGTGGGGCTGATGCACGCGTCATGCTCGTGAACGGGTGCCGTCAGTTGAGACTGGTCATCTCTTAGCTGCCAGTGACTTAATTCAATTTATTTATTTTTTTTATTAGTTTTTATTTTATTCTTTTATTATTATTATTACTTATCTACATTGTGCTCACATATTAGAAGCGACAAGAAATATGTAACCAAGATTTATGTAACTCATAATATGATTTAAAAGAGTGTCCATGGAGTTTCTTGCACGTTCTTCTCCATAGAGATCTACGCTTTGGAACGTGCAATTTAGCTTCACTTGTATTTTTTTTTGACCGACCGACATTTTGACAATTCAAAAGTGCCTGTAATTGGTCTATTTGAAATAAACGTTTCTAATTTCTGATTTCTGATTTCTTATATCAGGGTATTTATCGTGTGTCTTATCGTGTCAAATCTTTTCGACTATATCATAAAAAAATCCATGCACAAACATTACCGCAAAAGATATACATTAATTAAATGATATTTATTTTATATTTATAGGTTATAAATATAAATAATACTATTACATGACCATAACTAGTTCTCGTCATCAAGACTGAAATCAGAGTCGGTCCCCAAGTTAATGACACAATGATAGATTTAATTTGAGCTAGATATTATATTGTTTTAATTCGGTTAAGGGGAAGATAGATATAAAATTCACTAGAGTGGAGGGTCAATTTAAATGTTACAAATTAAAATAAAGTTTGATAAACATTGCGATTCAAGTTTCATTATTATAACCTTAACTTGATACGAATTTGCACACAGATGCTGGGGCCTTAGATTTAGGGGGTAATTAGTACAATTAAGCCCTTGGGCTTTCCAGTTGAAGAGAGTCACTTTTATTCTAAACGCTTAAGTTTCGGTTTTATATTATGGTTTCAAATAGTGAATTTAATGAACCCTGACTAAATAAGACGCCACATAACATATAGCAACATGGTGGCTACACATTAGGGAGTTTAGTTTAACCATTGAGAGTGTAAGATCTGGGACGCGTATGTCGATACATTAAGCCGTAATACCATGCTGTCTACAGACATTATGACGAATCCTCAGTTTCTGTTTATACGAGTAGTATTAAGACTGAGAATTGATTATCAACATTATGAATATTAGACCTAGATTCAAAATTCTTAAGGCAAGACATAAAGTATATATAAATAATTATGTTAAGTCGTGAATTCAGCGTGCGTAAATAATGAAGACTATACTTTCGGACAAAATGATGTTCAATTTTACCCTATAGTTACAGAAAGTTCCACATAATTAACAATGACCAAGTGTTTCGACTGATTGAGTGTTGGTTATATATTTATATTTAACATTGGTTTACTATCTCGAATAATAGTGCAATCGTGGATTTCTTTTAGATACTTTACCTACTCTCAAGGGCTTTTACGATAGCCATGGTATTGACCTAGTTCTTAACTCTGTATCCTGTGCTAGGTTGAACGCGGTTTTGCTAAAATGTATAACCACTATTTTAAATGCCTTAGCAAAATAAAATTACTTCTATGATGAACACCAATGGAACATATGCCTATCTTGGTAAATTCAACGGCGTGTTATTAATTCTGTTACTAGAAAGACCGCCACAAAGCTACTAGGATCACATTCACAGATAATTTAAATGATAAACTACGACGACATTACGAAGTACGAAACACGTTACAAAGCTTAAGAAATGAGGTGAGCTCCAATATCTGAGTTAGACAAGCAAAATTATACTTACGTTACCAATAAAATCCCTGCTACTACCTACAGCATAGGTGATCTAATTAAGATTAGTAGATCTGATTGCAATTATGAGGGTAAAATTGCATTTACCTCATTTTAAAATTTATAAATCCATTCCAAATACAAAAGTTTTAAGTATAATAATAATATAATATATAAATTGACGAGGAACAGAGCTCCCACCTCTCTCTTGCCTTTATTGGCTGGCTTAAAGTGGAGATTCGCAAGAGCAAACGTGCTCGGGAGAAGGATGTATAATCCAGTAAGGTGCTGATAGGGATCTTGACCATACTTCCGGGATTGTCCTGATAGCCGTGGTATACCTCTCCACTCCTTAAGCACCTCAGGATATGTTGCCCTCTTGTTGCTACGTCACTTCGTGCTAGCGACCGTTTATGGAAGCCCATTTATTGAGTGTGCAAGTCACCCCCTGCCTTTTGTCGATGGATATTAATAACATTGTTTAAGCAGGGTCCATAGTCTTAACATAGTTCCTGGTAACCAGTCCACTTAAGACTCCAAAAACCATAACCTTATATCTTAGTTTTCCATATGTCGCAATAGTTTCCCACCAACCGGGGGTTGTCCTTGGATGCACTAGCATAGTGCGTACAGGGATAATCACCGGTTTGTACCACTTTCCATTAGAAGCGTCTAAAAGGGCCTCTGCGAGTTGGTTTCGGCTCCTCGTACGCCTTCCAAAGGTCCAGGACCTTAGGGTGCTGAGATAAATAAATATAATATATTAAGTATAATTACTGGAATTCCCGGTTTTGGCAAACTGAGGAATACATTTAAAAGCATACTTACCTACCCCCGACGTTTTATGATCTTAGATATATAGAAAAGCCTTTGACAAGAAAAAAAACCTTACAACACTATTCTTCTAGTATGAATGTTATCAACATATAAAGTGCCGACAAACCAATGATGATGATCCGGAAGCATATCTATAATCAACACTAAGCCGAATGTAATGATTTTGAATGTAAGGCTCATTTTCTTATCGAACTGGAATGAAGTTTCATATTTTTTATGATTAGGTATATTCTATCATTGAAATTGTAATCGTGCGTCAGGTGATCGCACGATGTCGGATGGCCAGATGTAATGATTTTTTAAGAAAATATTCATAAATTGTTCAACTTCCATCTATAAGCGATAGATGGCGCTAGTGGTTGCATGAACTTAAGACATTCGTTATAGAAATTATGTAATAATTTATAGTATTAAAGTTTATGCATTTGTTTCGTATAAATATATCATAATTGTTAAAATGAAATATTTACTTGCAGTTAATTATAGATAAACCCTAATGTATATTATATAGTCAATTGATGTTACGTACTGTTTACCTACTTTGCTCTGATTGGTCGGTAAGTTGACTGAGTGTTTGTGAAAGTTTGTGGTGGAGAAACATTGAGTTTGTAACTGTCATTTTTGACAATGTCAGTCTGTTTTGAATTGTTGAACAGTGAATATATCCTACCAATCCGTGTATTTGAAAATGATTGTTTATGGATTGATAAATATGAAATTGTGTAGATCAAAGTAAATAAAATATTATATATCTGAAGCTTGAAGTTTATGTATGATTCATCACATATGCTTGATTTTTTATGAACTAACCCGATTCTCTCAAATGATCGACAAAGGTAAACAATTGTTTGAGTTAGTCTTAAGGTGGATTGTATGTTTTTGTGTTTTCTGTACTGGGCGATGTGGTCACTAAGCGATGAAGTCCTTTAATCAAATTAAAAAAAAGATTCTTTGTAAGTTTAATACAACTATTTTAAATCAAAAACTCCTTCCTTACTGCGTTTTTGATAAGTGCGGGAGTATTGAATCCAAGTTCGCGACCACCATATGTTCCACCGACTGTTTCTGAAGCAAATCAACACGTGTAAATCAAAAGTTGTAGACTTAATGCATTGAATGCCTTCTCTTTAATTTTAAATGTTTGTCATTGAAATCATGCTAAGTCTTCTGTAGTACTTTAATCAAGAAACTTACAAATATGGTAAAATTATAAATGTGAAAAAACTGCTATTGGAAATTCAGAAAAGGTCCTTACTTAGTACAAGCCCTACTCGGAAAAACGTCCTCGTATCATTAGTGAATAGTCTAGTACTAGGTCCTCGCATCATACAAATCGTCGTATCCTACGAATAGGAAAAACTGCATATTATCAACTTTTCAGGATACACTTTTTTGTGTTTGATTAAATTAAATATTATCAAATATGTATTAGTGATTTCATATAATGTGTATTGTTAGATTCGGCTAGGATTATTTTCAATAAATTATCTTTATATTTTAAGCGCATTTTGTCCCTTAAGAGTCTGTGGTCAATTGGACCCGCTCGATTAGTGTCCGCGGGATCACTCGACCCAGTCTCATTTTGAATGGGTCGATTGGACCCACTGCCCAATTTTATTATAAGTACAGTCACGGAAGAAAGTCGAATCTTTTAGTTTTCAAAGTCAAATATCTGAATGGGAGCCAAATAATGTATCCATGGATTTTGAAATTCCAACTATTCAAGCGCTGAAAAATACTTTCCAAGAAGTGAAAATAACGGGGTGTTTCTTTCACTTTTGTAGAAGTCTTTGGCGTAAAGAACTGGGTCCGTCTAAAACACTAACGGGTAGGATGCATGTAAAACTTTGTGCTGCTTTGTCGCATCTTCCTCCAGAATCTATTGATGAAGGTTGGTTTTATATCATGGAAGAAAGTTCAGCTAGCGACAACATCATAAAATTGAACGATTATTATGTTAAGACCTGGTCGGAAAATTCTACACTAGCAAATACTCGGAACACTTATCAAGAATTGCACAAAACTAATAACACCGTAGAAGTGTGGAACAACCATATTAAAAAATATGTTAAAATTAAGCCAAATATCGCTCAACTTCACAACTCAAGGATTGAGTAAGGATGTGGCTTATTATTCAACTGCGGTGGAATCTCCTTACGGTATCAAAATATCAAAGCGGCTGCCTGAAACCAAGGAAAGAGAGAATAAGATCGACTATGCTGTAGGTGAACTACTCAGCGGCCAGATTACTGTAGGGCATTGTTTAGAAAAAAAAAAATTTAATCAAGTGAGACTAATTTTCAACTGATTTACTGTCTTTAAATAATATTTTATGGCAATATCGTTCATATTGCCATGACATTTTTTTTACTATTGTTGATTTTTTTAGATGTTTTAAATGTTGATTTGTATAATTACAAATTGTAGTTTGTCTCGATTTTACTTATATGTACAACTTAATTTAAAAAGATTTTAGAATTTGATTGAGAACAAACGTTTAAATCTAACTAAATTGCGTTTTATTATATTTTGACTTACCACTTTTGTGCTTGACTGTATCCACCAGTAGCTTTAATAAATGGTTTTTTTTTAATTTGAATGTGGGTCCATTTGACCAATGAAAATACAGAAAACAAATTGTGTGGTCAAGTGGACCCGCGGCACCAAAATCGAGCGGGTCCAATCGACCACAGACTCTAAATACTTATTCTCTGTTGTGTTAATTAATTTTTAATATTGGGTACATAGAAAAAAACCATAATGGTGATTGTGGCCGTGTTCTGTGGAATGGCTATATTGCGAAACGAAGTCCTAATTACGTTTGAGCCTTTCTTCTGTTTCAAATTGTGTTTTTGTCTTTTATTCTTCCGCAGATAAAAGGCATAATGTAACTTATTGCTCAAGTCCAGCACTACTTCGCATTATGTAATTAAAATGACCTAATTAACTACAAACTCGTTGATGTTATGATATTTGAACTTATTCAATACTACAATTTAACAAAACGCGATCCGCGCCCGCGCACCCCCACTACTCGCGAAGAAAGAGGGCGCGACGGCGAAAAGCTACAAGCATTTTTCTTCGATGAAAACGTAGTGCTTAAAATTGTGGCTTTTTAGAAAACCTAATTATTTGATAACCTGTACCGTTTTTAATTGTGAACTGGTTATATGTGGTATGATGAAAGGTTGGATTATGCAATAAAAAAAGAAAGCCCCTATGTTCGTTAGGGCAGTATTCGTAGGATACGACGACACAATAAAAAAAAATGTATAAAATGAAGTCCTCAATTATTATCGTCCTCATTGGTCATATGGTTAAGGTCCTCGTTTGACTCACACACAGGTCCTCGGATGGTATTTCTCAGGCGGGTTTACGAGTGTGTTCAGATCCCCGCATCGTTCACAGAAAGTCATACCAAAAAATGTTGAGATAGCGCTATACGAATAGTCTCATCACCCCAAATATAGTTTTCTCTTTCTTTTTGTCTTGTTAATAAGGTCGTAAGTTATCGTTAACCTAGTTTTCTAAAATATTCTCGGATGGTGACTTACAGCTATAGTCCTCGTATGGATGTCTGTACAAATAATAGTGTCTTATGCGCGTGTGTTATGGTGTACTCGTATGTGTTGTGTGTGTGTTGTGTTTGTGTTTCGTAGGTGGCATTTTACCCATCCCGAAGGAGGAGAAGCAGGAATAATATGTGTCAAGGGAAATAAAAGATTGAAATAAGCAAAAGTCTAGCTTGAATTTAATCAATTCACACAATGAATGAAAAATCAATATACGCAATAAAAGAAAATTACTTAATTAAAAAATCCCGTTTCAGGGATGACAAATCAAACATTATTATTATTATTATTATTATTATAAGCCCGTTGTGTCCCACTGCAGGGCAAAGGCCTCCCTTCCGTTATTCCGTTCCTTTCTGTCCTTAGCTACTTCTGGCCAATCAAACATTATTTTAACTTAAAAATATAAATGAAAGAAAGTACCGGGAATCGTTCTTATTAAAATATAGAAGAGAGATAGATAAAAGAAAAGAAACGATAAGAAAGAAAAGGGTGTTAGTGATAGCGTGAAGATTGATAGGATAAAATAGAAGAAAAAAAAGTTTTGCTCCAACCCCAAATAACACAAGACAAGGGTAGGAAGATGATGATAATTCATTAAACGCATTATTTTGGAGTCCTACTCTGGAGGCGATACAATAAATTTGGATGAATAACACGTTCAAGCTGAAGAGCGTAAGCATTCGGCGTTTCTCGTCTGGGTTGACGCTCGTGACCGCAAAGCTCCGGATTTGAGCTCAAAGAAGAGAGCTTTCAACCGTGCTGCCAAGTCCTACAAAAAAGCACTGAAGAAGGCTCGGTTCGACCGAATTACCCATATTGGCACAAAGCTCTCTGCACAGCCATCCGGAAGCAGAGCATTCTGGTCCCTTGCCAAGTCGGTCGAAGCGAACTTCTGTAGGCCCACATTGCCTTCGCTGGTTAAACCTGATGGAACACTGGCTCACTCGGCGAGAGAGAAAACAGGTCTCTTTGCATCTCTCTTCGCCCATAATTCTCGTCTTGATACTAGCAGTGCTACTCCACCGACTCTACCTCACTGCAACACCTCGATGCCTGAGGTTCGCATAAGAAATAAAGAAGTTTTGAGAGCACTGTGTCGTCTAGACGTGAATAAAGCTAGTGGACCAGATGGTATACCAGCAATAGTTCTCAAGGCATGTGCGCCCGAGTTGTCTCCTGTATTGATGCGCTTGTACCGCCTCTCATTTAGGACTGGTATAGTGCCCAAGTCCTGGAAGCTTGCCAACGTGCAACCCGTGCCCAAAAAGGGCAGTCGTACCGATCCTGCCAACTATCGGCCGATTTCAATAACCTCCATACTCTGCAAGATTATGGAGCGTGTATTGAACTCGCGCCTCATGGCATACCTGGAAGGTAACGATCTCCTCAGTGACCGACAGTACGGGTTTCGCCACAATCGGTCTACTGGGGACCTACTAGTGTATACCACTCACATGTGGGGCGAGGCCCTCGAGAAGAATGGAGAAGCGATTGCTGTCTCCTTAGACGTCTCGAAGGCCTTCGACAGGGTATGGCACGCCAGCCTTCTGAGTAAGCTTCCAGCGTACGGCATTTCCCCTGGTCTGATTAACTGGGTAAAAGACTTCCTGAGTGAACGGTCTCTCCGAGTTGTTGTCGATGGATGCTCATCAGAGCCCATGACCACTGATGCCGGAGTTCCTCAGGGGTCAGTTCTCTCTGCAACTCTTTTTCTGCTGCATATTAACGATCTGCTGATGCCCGGTATATATGGGTATGCAGATGATAGCACAGTTGTAGAGAGATACCTTCCAGGTGCTCGGACTAGTAAGGAACTAATCCGGTCCGAACGAGAGGCTATGGTAGAGCGTACGAATGTCTCACTTCAGGCAGTCTCCAAGTGGGGCGAAACCAATCTGGTAGAATTCAACGCCACCAAAACACAAGCGTGTCTGTTCACCGCCAAAAGGAGCCCGTTCACCTTGGCTCCTGCTTTTCGGAATGTATCCCTGGAGTGCACCGACCGCCTCCAGCTCTTGGGAGTTGAAATTTCCTCAGACCTCAATTTTGGGTGGTTCATTGAGTTCAAAGCCAAGGTAGCTGCTAGAAAACTAGGCGTTCTTGCAAAGGCCCGACGGTACTTCACACCGGGACAGCTTCTAATGTTATACAAAGCACAGGTCCGATCGTGTGTGGAGTACTGCAGTCACATATGGGCTGGTGCTGCAAAATGCCATCTAGCAGCTTTGGACTCAGTGGAAAGGCGTGCGAAGAGGCTAATTGGGGATCCAGATTTGGTTAAGTCCAATCTACAAAGCCTCGAGCACAGGCGCAGGGTAGCCAGCCTATCGGTATTCTACAGGTTGCATTTTGGAGAGTGTGCGCGGGAATTGCATGACTTGATTCCGCCATCTCATTTCTACCATCGGACAACCCGACGTACGGCGAGTATCCACCCTTACGTTGTTGAAACTTCAACGGTCCGGACTAAGCGTTTCGCTTCGTCGTTTATACCGCGTTCATCGAAGGTCTGGAACAATTTGCCTGCTGCGGTCTTCCCGTCCAACTATAATTTGGGTGCCTTCAAGGCTAGAGTGAATAGGCTCTTAATAAACTAGTGCGCCTCACCATCAATGATTGCATCACTGCTTACCATCAGGTGGGATCGCAGTCAAGCACTGGTTTATATCAATAAAAAAATAAAATAAAAAAAACATATTTAGTGCTGCATTCATCAATTCCCGGTACTTTCTTGATAGCAACGTAGCGCACACTACTCTGCAGCTATTTACACAAATAGCTACTGCAATTAAAACAGTGGTGGCTAAGGTACAGTCTCAAATACACTGTTCTATGCTATACAGAAAGGAGTACACCTGTGCTCAAGCATGCATGTGTGTCAAGCAAGCATGCATGCTTGCTTGACCTCTACAAAGCATTTGACTTCGTGTCATACGACGCATATGGAAGACTCACGAAGACCGGCGTGCCTACACAGGTGAAACGGATTTCTTATCTATGGTACTAAAACTACCTTAGTTATAATTATAATTATATATTAATTACGAAGTTTTTTTTTTTTTTTTTCGTATTTTTATATTTTTTTTTTTGAGTTTTTTTTTTTAGACACGTTTAATTAGGAATGCGACGTGAAACAAGTTGTTTGAGTTTTCGCAAGCTCTTCAACTAGCACGTGTATGAACTTACAGTTGGACTCAGCAGCACGCGAGTGGAATGCTGGGTTGACAATGTAACGCGGACGATATGGAAATCAGAAATCAGAAAAGTTTATTTCAAATAGACCAATTACAGGCACTTTTTAATTGTCAAAATGTCGGTCAGTCAAAAATAAAGCTAAATTGCACATTCCAAAGCGTAGATCTCTATGGAGAAGAACGTGCAAGAAACTCCATGGACACTCTTTTAAATCATATTTTGTGTTACATAAATCTTGGTTACATATTTCTTGTTGCTTCTAATATGTGAGCACAATGTAGTTATGTAATAAATAAAAAATAAAAATAGAATTAAGTCACTGGCAGCTATGGTGCTGCTGACCCCAACTGTAAGCGCAATTGCAGACACAAAAAGAACACACAATAAAATGGCTAGTTACAAGACAAATGCTAGCCATAAATAATAATAATAATAATAATAATAATAACCCCATCGCCGTATCTCTACGTTGACGTCGTGGTGGGGCTTGCGTGCTCCAATATACCCTAGGTCTGTATCGGTAAAGTTTGCTTTGCCGTAATATGCCTAGGGTGAGGGGCCAGACTAAGAGAGATACAATCCGCAGTGCAGTTTTGTGGCGAACTGTTGGGCATTAGCGACCCCACGGACCCGATCTCCCGGGAGAATTCTTGTTCTTCATCTCCGGCTTGCCTTTATTGGCCGGCCGTAGTGAACACTGACGAGGAACTGAGCTCCCACCTCTCTCTTGCCTTTATTGGCTGGCTTGAGTGGAGATTCGCAAGAGCAAACGTGCTCGGGAGAAGGATGTATAATCCAGTAAGGTGCTGGTAGGGATCTTGACCGTACTTCCGGGATTGTCCTGATAGCCGTGGTATACCTCTCCACTCCTCAAGCACCTCAGGATATGTTGCCCTCTTGTTGCTACGTCACTTCGTGCTAGCGGCCGTTTTTGGGGGCCCATTTATTGAGTGTGCAAGTCACCCCCTGCCTTTTTTCGATGCATATTAATAACGTTGTTCAGGCAGGGGCCATAGTCTTGACATAGTTCCATGTTACCAGTCCACTTAGACTCCAAAAACCATAGCCCTATTATCTTTGTTCTCCATAATATATGTCGCAACAGTTTTTCAATAACCGGGGGTTGTCCTTGGGTGCACTAGCATAGCGCGTACAGGGATAATCGTCGGTTGATATCATGTTCCTTTATAATTATCTAAAGGGCCTCTGCGAGTTGGCTTCGGCTCCTCGTACGCCTCCCAAAGGTCCAGGACCTCAGGGTCCTGAGATAAATAAAATATAAAAAAATAATAATAATTAATCTTTATTCAGGTCAAATTTACCCATTTACAGAATCAAAAAAATAAAATAAAATAAAAACATCAATACATTAATTAAAATAACCATAATTAAAGCCAATTACATACATTAAAATTAAAATTAATGAGACAATGTCAATGAATCACAATTTAAATTCAAATAAGTTAAAATCAAATTAAATACACTAAAATCAAATTAAATAAATTAAAATCAAATTAAATAAATTAAAATCAAATTAAATCAAACAAAATAAATTAAAATTAAAGTCCAAAACATACAAATCAATTAAATGAAAACGGATAAAATAAGAATATCAAAATAAAAATAAAGTAGCATTAATATTTTCTCTCCGGCATTGGTAACGGAATGTGTCTACTTGAACAATGCCGGATGAAAGGGCAATCCAGTCTATTCGAAATCATTGCCAGAACGATGTTGGAGCTAGCCCGCACTCTGCTCACCAAGGATGTTGCGCGCTTGCGCATAGTTGTGTTAAAGCAGTCAGTGCGCGCCTCCGCAAACATACCCGAGGCACTACAGTAACGAGGCAGCCCCATCACCGCCCTGAACGCATTATTATACTGGACGCGGATGGCATTATAGCTTCTAGCCGAATAGTCAGCCCACAGACTGCACGAGTAGAGCGATGTGCAGTACGCCCTAAATAGCGTAACCTTTACCTCATTAGAGCATCGTGCAAATCTGCGAGCAAAAAAAAATACATAAAAAAATACATAAATAAAATACACGAAAATACACGAAAAACGTTACGTAATACGTAAATGAAATACATTATAGGATTAATAACTAATTATAGAAAAGTGAGTACATGATCGTCAACCGCCGACCATCTTAGAAGTACGGTCAAGATATTTTATTGTGGAGAGTTGCGAGCCTCCAAGCTTGTCTGCCTATTCCTATACAACTTTGCTTCATCTGAGCATTTGATGGTAATACAATTTCTGTGAAAAAAGGAAAAAAATAATAATTAATGCGTGACAGCTAAACCTAAACAACAAATGTTTATTAAGTACGTATAATATTTAGACTACCGTTCGGTAGATATCTCTAGCGAGTAAAGAGAAGAAACTAGTGGAATAAGAAGAGAAAATACGTGTATGTATGATAAAGTTTTGCATTAAATTCTTACCTTACAGATTTTCTTGAAACGCCACACTTCCTCATCACTGTGAGTATTACATCCTCAACAACCTGAGGATCTAAACTCTTCTTTGGGGGTCGGCTCAAAAACGCCGGCGACGCCTTGCCTGTCAGACAGTGCGTCGCCAATACACTAAAATGAAAAGTAAATGGTTAGAAACTTTTTTTTTTAAGTGAAAACTTCTTTAGGCGTGCAATAGTGACACCGCGAGCCCTTAACGTGATTTATTTTGCGATCTAAACTGAACACTGAACTGAAGTGTTAAAAGGATGGAGATAAATAGGGTACATAACTCCATCCCTCTTTCTCACTCGCATCATCAACATTTTAACACGTCATGGTAAGGTCCTGAGCACCCATTGAATGAGACTGAGCCTTCACGATTAACTATATGTTATTGTATCATAATTGTTAGAGTCGTGTTTGACCACTATCTCGCGAGAGATGGGTTTCTACTCGGTAAATGCCCAAAGTTCCCATTGCAGGGTATTTACTTTTTAGATAATAAATTACTTTTATTATTTTGTATTACAACTGCTCAAATAACCTGAGATAACAATCAAGTTTGTTTACAGTAGTAGTTAGTCAACAATGGTGATATGAGGTATTCGTTTTCAAATACAAAAACGCGTTTTTTACAAAAGCTTTTTCGCAAACACTTAGAAACCAAGTTGACGGCGCTTTCGTGTTTAGTTTTCAAAAGACATCAGAGATGGCTTGGTCCGGACGGTTATCGGACGGTCGGACGGCGAGCTATCCATTGCTCGCCGTCCGCAAGCCCGTGCCTACGGTGGCCGGAAATCAGGATCGGGATCCTGGCGGCTAGGGCGTGAGGGCAGCTTCCTCACGTGTGGCATCCTCCTTTGCTAGCACTACTGCTTCAAAGAAGGAAGCGACCGCCTGCCACTCCTCTTCGCTTCGGACCATGGCCTATTCCAAGGCCCGGCGCGAGAGATCGTGGCCACCCACGAGGATACGGCGGTGCTCTGCCTAAGCGGGGCACACCTCTAACGTATGCTCCACCGTGTCCTCCGGGCGGTCCTCACAGTGGTGACACCCGGGCGTTACTTCCGCACGAATCGGGTGCAGGAACTTCCCGAACTGCCCATCCTCGGTGAAAACCAGCGTTATGTGGAAGGTGAGGACGCCGTGAGGTCTTTCCAGCCACTCCTCAAAGAGAGCACTTACCGCCATAATTATTGCGTGCCCAGCACTGGGTTGCGTCAGTCGCTGTCACCATTTCACCATGAGATCCCGCCGGAACTCTATCTACCATGCCGCGACGTGTCACGGCAGTGGAGTTTCGGCCCGGCGTCGCATCTCCAAATCCTCATCGCAAATCGTGCATGTGTGCTAGGTCTGTTGCCTCCCGATCCCATGGTGGCAGGCCAGTAAGGAGGCTCGCCACTTCGCGGGGAACCGTGTGCGGTATCCCCGCACCATCCGTATAGCCATGAACCTCTGCATGGCATACGTTCAGCTGGGCCGCCGGTCGCTTTCGATGCCTGTGTAGAGCCTCCGGCAGGAGACGTCTAGACCCTCTAGATTGCAGGAGCCGCTTGAAGGCAGCCCCAGTCCGATTCAGTTTGGGAGCCAGACGTCGGAAGTGCTCCTCAAAATTCCACCGGTTGTCGAGATCGAATCCCAGGGACTTCATCGTCGGCCCGATGCCAATGTGAACTCCTACCGTTAATTGGGAACGCCGTGGTGGCGCGCTCCGAGGGCCGTTAAAACACATGGCTTCGGACTTGTGCAGCGCCAACTTGAGTCCCAACTGCTCGATCCTCTCAACGACTGTCGCAACCCCATGGTCCCCAAGTTATGTGTCATGTTTGTGCAAATAAACTGTTTTTCTTTCTTTCTTTCATGGTCGACCACACGGTATGACTCTCCCTGCGCCAGGACCAGCGTGTCGTTTGCGTAACAGACCACACTGACCCCGTCAGGGAGGTCACCACGCAGCACGTAGTCATACCCAGACTGCCCTTGTGGAACCACAAGGGCAGTCCTAGTACCGATCTCTGCGGAACACCGCACGTCATCTCTCGCCGTTTCTACTCCTAACTTAAGTGATTTGATTTGTAACGAGTGTCTATACCCTTCGCCTGATAAACTACGCCCTATCATAAATCGCATTTCGAGGTAACAGATCCAATTAACATTGCTGATGTGGCTCGAAAGCCTTTAAAGTTAATAAATTGTTATTATTTTATTAGTAAACTTTGACAGAATTTTCAAAAATTACCTTCGCGGGAATAGCGCCACTAACAATTTTCTGGTAGCGGAAGTATGCGATTTCCAGTCGATGTTCTTTAACAATCTGGCAGGCACCTTAGCGTTTCCTTTTCCAATGGGTACCTGAAAAGACATGATGATTGATTAATAACTACTTCAATTGGCGGAAAAAACTTTATCATCCTACCAATTGCAAGTTTCCTTTCATCATGGTGATGATTACCCAAAAGCAGCAAGTAACGAATCTTGACGGCCATACTGCGCAATAAATCCATCGTTACAAATATATAGATTCGTAGAGTTGCATTTCAAGTCCAGGCAATCTTTGCCCACTCCAGGTTGCTTGGAAAACCATGAGGCTGCCTATTGTATATCTATAGTTCAAGGTTTCCTTTATTGAATACCATATAGGTATTGTCTTTGTAAACCATACTTTAACTATTAGAAATACTTGAATACGAAATCTATAATAATTACCAAACCGTCATCATTCGCTCTGACATTAACATGCAGCGGTTTTACAGCTCCTGTACCAACGTTTCCATTTGGTTTTCTTGCATTCTCTTTCTTTAAGTTCGAAAAAAGCGACATAAGTTTTTCGTAACGACGTTTCAATGATCTTTTCAACCGTTCGATTTGAGAAAGTGCTGTGCTTCTAATGTTAGATTGGCGTCTTGTTCGTTCGTTATTTCTATTCAACGAGCCTTGTGTTTGTTTCCCAGTTGATTGTTGCGGTTGATACTTGGGCTTAAGAGTGTATTTTTCGTTTTTGATCATCTTGGTGCGCTGAATTTTAGCATTAACCTGAAAATATAAACATATATATTTTTTATCATATTAATCAAAGTAAAGAAAATAGTAAAAGGGATCTGGCTTGTTGAAAAAGCTCTAAACTTACCTCCGAGAGGTTGCCGCTGTCTGTATTCACATTCGATACAGGGCTGTGAGTATTCTTTTGTTGCTCTGTAATTTAAGAATTCACGATTTCTAATTCTGTTGGTGTTACGGGCAAACGAGTATTTGATTAAATACATTTACATCAGCGACTGACGTCATAAGTTTGATACGTCAGCTATGTACGTAGGTAGTTACTATACATAACCCAAAAAGGGGAGTCAATCAGAGGCTTAACTAACCACCAACCAGAGTTATGGGAAGTATATAGGTCTATATACTAAGTTCCCAGAAGTAAATAACACAGAAAAACCGTTACGAATAATCTTATATATCTATTGGTGGCTATCTATTGGTGATATTGGGTTGATGAAATCACGCCATTATTAATGGCCAATGGCGAGTTAACGGGATGCGGGGGTCGAGAAGTGAGGTGCAGCCTGCGCTAGGAGGATTCGCTAAAAGAAAGTGGGAAAAGACACTACTTGCGACCAGTTGTGAGGGTACTATAGTGGTACATTTTGGCAAGACGATATACCCTCTCTGTAGTTCGACACGAACGTGACCACGTCAGTCTGTCTCAGCACCCTAGACTCGTAAAGCAGCCCTAGATTCCAGATTTCCTAAGTTCCTAGGTTATTTAGAGTCGGTGAAATATTGTAAAGTGTCGTCACGTGTGTAAAGTAAAGGACTCCGTTTGTCTAATGTATTTACTGTTGTGATAAACGTTTATGTGTTACAATAAAACGGCCGAGGCCTTTCAACGTGACCATTATGTTTTGTTGTTGTATATTTACTTCCCTATGTCCCCAAAAGTTGGGAACAATAATAATAATAATAATTCTTTATTGTTGTAAAACATGTACAAATAAGTGAACCCCTGAGCTAGGTTAAGTGCCTGTATTTCAGGAGCCAGTGACTTCTTCCATTTTAATTATACAACATTGAAATAAATATAGACATTATTATAAAGAAATAATTTAGGTAAAACATTATTTGCACAACTTGAATATAAAATTAATTACGTATTGAATAATTCTACTTTTTTTGAATGACTAATTAATAATAATAATAATAATATTCCACAACTATCACACAACGCCGTCTAGTCCCAAGCTAAGCAGAGCTTGTGTTATGGGTACTAGACAACTGATAAACATACTTATATATTTCTAAATACATACTTAAATAGATAAATGACACCCAGACACAGAACAAATGATCGTGCTCATCACACAAACATTTGTCCTGGGTGGGAATCGAACCCACGACCTCCGGCATAGCAGTCAGGGCCACTAACCACTAGACCAACAGGCCTGTCGTACTGCCTGTAATTACAATAGTCATTCAATTAAAATGTAAGCCCTGAAAATAAGATAAATATCTTATAATGAAACTAAACAATTACCTAATATTAAATAATAATACAACTTAGATAACAAATAACAATCATTGAAGGATCGGTGGTAATTGACAATTTAGAAATTAATCTTTTTTCCTTAAGATTTTATCGAATCGAACCATAAGTCGCTCTATTACAAGGGTGGTAGGTATAAGAGAGAGAAAAATAGTGCAAACCCATAAAAACAAAAGGAAAATCGGGATTCACTTCATAAGAGCGGCCAACTCGAGGTACATTTCCATACAACCGCTCTTACGTGATTATGATGTTATATTACACATCTTTCTCTAGATATTTTGGTAACACAGCTATTTTGTGGATATTATTTGGGTTTCTTTAAAAATCAAAACACAAATTTGTGTAAAACTAATCTAGTAAAGACCTCTGAAAATTTGCTATTTTACGTGAACTTTAGCGCTCCTTACGTACTCATCTACACTAATCTACACTAAAATAAAAGGAGAAACTGACTGACTGACATATCAACGCACAGCCGAAACTACTGAGACTAGGAGCGTGAAATTTTGCACAAGGGTTCCTTTTATGACGTAGGCGAGCACTAAGAGAGGATTTTTTAAAATTCACCCCCTAAGGGGATGAAATAGGGGTCCAAAGTGTGCAAAGTTTGCATGGAGAAATCAATTTTCACGCGGGCGAAGCCGCTGGCAGAAGCTAGTCTACACTAAAAGTAAAAGGTCCGATTGCGAAATTTTTTGTTCTATTCCTGAGTGACATGGGTTATTTTATATTAAAAAATCAGTAGGGTTTTCTACTAAAATTACTGCAATAAGGTAACCCAAGGTGTAAATCGATTACCTATAAATTTCCTTACATCGCGTGCGCTGCAAAAACTATTGATGATAGAATAAAATAATGTACTACAACTTTGTAAAGCACATTATTATCTACAAAAAAGGCTGCAACACTATATGTCTAATTATTATAGTTATGTCGCAACAATATTTACTTTTTTTTCAATTTAAAAACTAAATTTATTCGCCACATCTAGAAAAGGAACTTTATTGGCACCTTAGTAATTATCCTTATCAAAAGATCCTTTCATGTATAAATAATCATTTTTGAATAACATATAGATCTTATCAAAATAAATTACTTTATAATTAAGTCTGGTTTAGTGCTTGTATATTACTTGTTTGAAAAATTCAATTTGGACTTTCTATTAGAAAGATATCATCATTTAAGAAATGCAATATAAAATCATTTAACTAGTCAGATGATGTTTATCTGTCATATTATCAACAAGGACAAGGGTTTAAAAAGATAATACGAAACTCGCTAGTGTATACACGGGATTTTTAACCGAACGCTCAGTTCGTCTAGCACTCTAGCCGAATTAAACGCGAGATTGTCGCAGTTATACAAACGACAGTCAACCGATTTCATCAAAGTTTTTTGTCTTTAATCTCTGACTCACTGAAAAACTGATCTCTTAAACGGTTAAGGTGTAAACTTTAATACTCCATGAATTTCGTGTTCTCTATTTAATGTCATCCAAAATCACTTCTTAAGAGGTGGGTCTCACTCAAATAAGGTTACTAAAAGTAAAGCTTCCTCTTCATCATTAAAATAAAATGCTTTTCACTGGTTATAGCCGCTTACGTTTGTTTGTTGTCACATTGACCGCCACGTGGATGTTCACCGATGATAGTGGTAATATTATGAAGCTCAAGAGTCTATTTGTTTGAACGCGCTCTAAATAAATAAAATAAATCTCAGGAATTGCTGGTTCGAATTAAAAATTATTTTACTGTTGGATAGGATTTCTCGAGAAAGGCTATATGACATTACGTTATTAACCACGGGAGCGGAGCAGTAACAGCTAGTATATTAAAAATATAAAAAAGTACATCTTTAGAAGCCTTGCACTACTAATCGAGATTCTGAATGACAACAATTTTTCTGAAAAACTTTTAAGGGTTTAAAAAAACAAGTATTTCCTGGACCAAGTTTTGTGAAATATTCGAGTAAATCACGGAATTACCGAATGCCAACAGAGTTTTTAGGCGTTATCTCTCTTTTTTCGAATTGCCTTTTCATCAAACATCGCGTTGGATTGCATTAGATGAAGCAACTTGCTTTTAAATCATGCTCAAGGTTGACGATAGGCGAGTGGAGAAGGGGAGGGCCCTCTTAAAGGCAATAAGTGCTTTTCTATGTTCTTTATGTATGATAGAAATTTGAATAAACGGGGAAAGAAAATATTAAAAAAAAATATTAAGTGACTTTTTTAATGTTTTTTTTTTAAAGAATTATTTAAAAATATAAATAATATGTATATAGAGAAAATAAATGAGAAAATAATAATATAATGTGACTAGGGGACAAAGCAAAATCGCGGGTGGCATGTTGAATCCCGAACAAAACGAAGGTTGCTTAGCTTAATTACCTATGTATGTCTTAACTTTGTTAATAAGGTTAATTGCTTCAATAATTATTATTATTAAATTGCCCCAGACAAATAACGCTATGTCCCCGTTTTGGATACTCTACTGTTTACACCATCTGTGAGATAATTAAATAACAACTACTAAAACTATCACTCGACATGTTTAGATATTTCAAACAAACAAAATTCACTTTTGGTTCTAAGACATGCCAGTTACCTTACGATGTTTTCCTTCACCCTTTTGAGTGCAGTGGTGATGAAATAAATTTTATTCAATAAATTATACAAAGTAGGTAATGCGCCTGGTTGGGTTTGAACCTGCGGGCTGCGACCTACAACTCGGTCACCACTGCTCTCAAGTCAGTACTTAACCGCCTTTTTTGTTTTGTTAGTGGCCAGTTTGATTTTTGAATAAACTTGTTAGATGCGCGTACATTTTAATACACACTGTGTTATTTTTTTCAAAATAATGGTTTTGGACATTCCAAATTCAAATCGCATTATTCCATATGAGAACGTCCATGCTACATTCGAGCCCTAGGGACAGGATGATTTGCTAAGTGAGGGTTGTATGATATATAAAAGGGCATTTTGTTTTGGATTGTATGGGAAATATAAATGTGAAGTACAAACCAAAGTTGATTAACATGTTCAGAGCGACGAGGGACGAGGTCTATTACGCCTATTATGGGTCTTCCTTGCGATGCAAAATATAACCTTCTTTGCCATACGGAAGCCGTAACTTAAATTTGGTTTAGTTTAGGAAAGAGATGAATACTTATAACTATAACTAAATTGCATTATTGAAACTGAATGCAAGGGTATATCTACTTTAATACGGGGTCACTTTGACCTCATACCGCACTGAAGAAATAAAATTTTATATTTTCTTTTAATTTAGCCGAAAAGCTTTTAGCTTCTTAAGAGCATTCATCCGTTAAAACTACGCAGAAGCCAAAATCAATGATTTCCGACGGACAATATAACAATAATGTGTTTAATTTCTAGATAAGATATTGACGTCATATTATTGGGAATTTTATAATCTAGTGTAAAATCTAAAAACATTTTCAAATGATCGTATAGTTTTCCCATTAGAACAGTTCTTATCCAAGCCGTTTTTAAAACTAGCGGTCGACGGTCTACGCAGATGCGAGATAGTAGTTAAACCGTGTATGGTAAACTTACAACATTTTACTTAAAAAAAAAATGATAACATTGACTAGTGCATGGCTCAAAAAAAAACACGATTGCTGTAAGTTTTCATTCAAGAAAAGTAATCTCAAAACTGTCATTTTTAGCCGTTTTTGGAGATATTAAACGTGTTAGTTTAGGATAATATATGTATGAGGCATTTTTGTTTTATTTTAGACTTATTAACTGAACGCATTTACGATCTATGACATGGTACAATAATTTTTTTAATGACTTATTTGTTTACACTACAATTAATTAATTAATATCACTATATAATAGACGCGAAATCGTGTCAGCGCTTTGTACCGGCCGAGGTCTTTCAGATTTTTAGTCTTTCTATTCTACAGTGATACTAAATAATTAATTGTATTGTAGTGCACATTATTGTTATATTTTCCGTCGGAAATCATTGATTTTGGCTTCTGCGTGGTTTTAACGGATAAATGCTCTTAAACGTTACGGGGTCTAATAAGCCCCTTACTGCCATAATGATAGTTTTCAAACAAAGTCTTAAAGACCCCGTACCGCAAGAATGGATTATAATCAAAGGTCGGAATTAGGTAGAGTTTATTAAGTACTTATACTGATTTCATACAGCGAAAGAATAATAATAATAAATAATATAACACTCAGAAATATAGCAGAAAAAATTTCTTCCTGCATTAATGACGAGGAGGAAGTAGTGTATAAATTTGTTAAGCTCACCTCAGTTGACGTAGGGAGATCTTTTGCAATGAAAAATACTAATAAATATTGTATGTTAATTATTTTTATTTTATTTGTCTTATCTGTCTCTGAGGTTTTTATTATTATTCATTTGTAATATTGTAGGCCACATGGGATTTTTCATTAGAAATCCCGGGAAGATCCATATTAATATCAACATTTCGATGCAAGTACATGAATAACTACCTAATTCCGACCTCTGATATTATAATACAAAAATGAGTGATGCTGTCAACGAGTTAATAAAATCTTGGCATACTGTGCAAAGAGACTCTTCCAAGGAAAATCTTGAAACTTTTAGAAATCATCTCCAAAGTCGTATCTTTTTGTGACATCATGTATATTAATACGAAATATCCTGAATCGTATAATACCAAACTTTATGTAGGTATATTTTTCAAATACCGTAAAATTTGTATGTGACATATAAAGAAGAAACGCAAATCAGAACCTTATTTATGCATTTACACATTATAGGTTTTACTTCACAATTTCTGATAAATAACCTTCGAAATGGCCAGGTAAAGTTAATGGTATTTCCTCTACTTTGCCTAGGCAAGAATATTCCAGTTAAAATATATTTTCAAATTAGCAAATTTGGTACCGTAGCATATAGGTATAATATTCCTTTAAATATGAATAGCTGGTTATAAAGTCAGACGATTTTTGAAAAATTGTACTAGGAATAAAATTTGTTAACTAGATTATGTAGTTTACTAATTAATTTAAAATATAAAGTTTAGGCAAAGTAACGATAGGTAAGCCAAATTATAGCACTAGACGGTATTATAAAATTTATGTATTAAAAAAAACTCACAATAAAATTAGAAGAAAAAAATATTTTTAGGATATCTATCGATTACTATGATATCTCAAAACGTATGTACTATTTGTAGCAGAAAAAACACTGCATTTACGTTGGCAACAATGATTAAAACCATGAAAAGAAAATAAGACAATAATTTAATTAAATCCGCTTAAATTAAAAAAAATATCCATAAAATTTACTCCGAAATCGCAAAAAAACAGACTGCAAAAAAAAAATTAAAGAAAAATATCTGGAATAAAATTAACAAATCGGAAACTAATTCAAAAAAAAGTCAGTAAAAAACTTTCATAAATCTTACCTAAACCGTTGCTTAAGTCTAGCAACGCCAGAGCAGCCAGTTGTTCTGAGTGGGTAAACGCCATTTTCGAAGAATTTTTTCCTTTTTTTTTCTTTTTTGTCTATTTTGTCTTTTTTTGTCTTTTTTTTTCTTTTTTTTCTTACTGCCCATGAAACTAATAAAAATAAACTGGGATTACTATACTGAAACACACTTAAAATAAGAATAAGAAAGGCAGACTACGGTTAAGTCAAATAAACTAAGTACATACTCACATACGAGTATATCACCCTTACGCGCTTTTTGAGCAAGTAGGCCGAAACTACTAATTGCCTGGCAATGGGAGGAACAACCACACCCCACTTGGTATCAAAGCAGACTGACAAAATTTAAAATAATTTTAGTTCAATGGCTAAACCCCACTCAGGTACCTTGTAAAAGTACCCCTTCTTCACCCCAAGCTTATTACCTATAACTAGGTATTATTTATTATCTACATCTTCAATATTTGGGTACCTTTGAAAGCTTAACAAAAGAAATTCCTCAATTGTAAAATCTCTAGAACAATGACAGTAATATAAGTAATTGTTTCGCCACATCTTTGACTAGTCATTTTTAGCAGAAACTCATTTAATAGGGATTATCTTCTTTGCAAAAATTTCGTCCCAACGAAACAATAGGAACTAAGTCTCCAAACATTTAAACAATCACTGACATAAAATACCACGCATGCATTAGATCACGTAAAAGTAAATAGGTATGCAAGTTACTGGTAGATTTATTCAAGCTCATTAAATTTTGATAAATAAACACCACATCAAAATCAGCATAATTGTAATATTCACATTGTTTCGTATCGCAATAATGCAACATGTATCTTTTCTTATTTTGGTGCATTCCATCCTATCCTACATGTCCTACTAATAATATATGATATTATTATATGCTTCGATGTTTAAATGTCCATCAGTCTATTACGCCTCAACGGCCGAATGGATACGAATGAAACTTCAGAGACCCTACCAAGAGCTCTTAACACGACCCATTTGATGACCTAAACTGAACTGTCAAAGGGATGGAGTTACACAGAGTGTATAGCTCCATCCCTCGTTCTCGCCTGACATTTTAACACGTCACAATAAAAACTCCAGGTGTCACAAGAATATTATCATGATATATCCCTGTAATAATAACAACGAGACATATAAAGTAGCAATAGATAGTTGTTTGTTCAACTTTCAGCTGGTTCAGTCAAAGCTTAGGAGCTTCGGGCAATGAGAAGGCCGCAAAGCTAGTTTTCGTCCACAGCCGAGACCTAAAAAAAGAACCAATAGATATTCTAAATAAAGTAGGAACTTAAGTATTGCTCAAAAATTGCTTAAAAAGACTAAATACTAATCTTAAACAACTGCCAGCCCACATTTATTTAATATTAGTGTTTTGGTCAATAGATATTATTAATTTTAAAAAATCTATAAATAAATTAGACTCGAATGAAGTTTAATGTTGTGATGTAACTGCACTTGTACCTTTTTTATTTTATTAATGATAGGCTCGCGTTTGACCACCATCTCACCTAATGGTAAGCGATGCTGTTGTCGACGATGGAGCACGCTTGCCTAGAAGTAACCTATTCACTTTTGACTTAAAGAAGTAAGTTGTAGCTATCAAGAAACACAGACTCCTGCAAGGAATTCCACTCCTTGGCTGTACGCACAATAAATGTGTTCTCAAAACACTTTGTGCGTATGGGTGGGATGTCCACCATGTACCGGTGGCGCAACGCCGTACGTCTAGTAGTCCGATGATGGAACGGACTTGGCGGAATTAGATTGTGCAATTCCAGTGCACACTCGTCGAAATGTAAACGATAAAAAACCGACAGGCTAGCACCAACTCAGTGGCGATGCCCAAGGCTTTGGAGCTTCGACTCAACAAGTGCATCATTGCCAATGATTATCTTGGCTTGCCTCTCAATCGACTCTAGCGCATCAAGCTGGTATTTGGCAGATCCGTCCCAAAGATGAGAACAGTACTCCATACACGATCGTACTTGCGCTTGACCTATCAATCATTTGAACATTATTATTCTCTCTTAATACAAAACACTTGTCTGCCGCAATATATCACAAAAACCAAGCGAATTCAGCACCTCTACACGATATGATTGATCACTAATGTTTTACGATATCGTAAAATAGTCGTTCCTTCAGATGATCATTGAGTTGTTTAGCCCATCTCATGATGTGGCCGGCGGGCACGGGCGGGCTGTTCTATATCACGAAGTACGACCATTTCATGAAATGGTTGAACAATTCATGAAATGTTCAATTCTAAGATCTGGACAGGACATAATATAAATAATATTCATGCTAAATCTTCCTCATGAATCACTGTCTTTTTTGTCTTTCCTTTAAAATTATACTGAACTATCTATCTCATGTGGTTTCACCCGCGTCTTTAGTTACTGCTCCGCTCTCGTGGGTTGTTACGTAATGTTATGAAGCATATAGCATATACTCGATATATGGATTTTTACATAAAAGTAAGTCATATTCATATTCATATAAATATGTCAGGTACTGATAACAACACACTAAGTTCTAGGATTTCAGTTTATTGTACCAAATTTGACTTTGCGCAAAACACAAACACAACTCACACACAACACATACACACAAACACACACCATTACTTGTACAGACATCCATATGAGGACTATAGTCATAAGTCACAATCCGAGGACCTTCTAGAAAACTAGATTAACGACATCTTACGACCTTATTAACAAGACAGAAAGAAAGAGAAAATAATATTTGGGGTGATGAGACTATTCGTATAGCGCTATTTCAACATTTTTTGGCATGACTTCCTATGAACGATGCGGGGACACACTCGCAAATCCTGGGCAGTATCGTCCGAGGACATGTGTGTAAGCCAAACGAGGACCCTAACCATATGCCTAGAGACGCCTATACGAGGACTTAATTTCACACACTTTCTCTTATTACTTGCAAGATGCGAGGACTTAGTACTAGACTATTCACGACCGATACGAGGACGTTTTATCGAGTAGGGCTTGTACTAAACGAGGACCTTTTCTGAATTTCCAATAGCAGTTTCTTACACACTTATAATTTTACAATATTAATATTTGAGCCATATTATTAGGTATACAACCAGTTATACACATTAATTTTTGATTTAAGTACTATCAAAGGTCTTACCATGATTTCAATGACGAACGTTTAAAATTATAGACAAGGCATTCAATGCACTACGTCTACAACTATCGATTTTGATTTAGACTTTTAGTCGTGTTAGAAATACACATGTTGATTTGATTCAGAAACAGCCGCTGGAACATTTGTGGTCACGAACTCGGATTCATAGTGTTTGGCGGTAAGATATATAATAATAGGGGTTAAAGAATGAAATTGCCGTTTTTTTTAAAACGGGTTGCTTTGAAGTGTTATATCTTTGGATTGACTTGGAATTATAAGTTCAAATAAACTTTTTATTAAAGGTGCGTTATTCTTTTTCCGAAATTAGGTATTTATTGGATTCTTTTTGTGTTGTATTTTCTGTAATATCGCAGTTCTTAAAAGCATGAAAGCTAATAAATAAACTTTTTTTTTTCATATTAAATGTTCCAACGTAGAAACTATGCATTTCAAAGGGCAAGCAATATCAATTACGTATACCTACGACTTTCTTCTAACAAAAGAACTTTGTGCTCTTTGTTTAATAGCTCTCGTTTTGGAAATTTTGTCTTGTAACCGCCCTGAGAAGAAAAGTTATTCGTGAGATAAAATTTTCCACGTGAAAGTGATTGAAACAAAAATAGACCATTCATTAGCAGTTTTAAGTCCATACACGTCATCAATATTGCATACCGCTTGAGACACATTGTTTCCATATTACAAAATAATGCGAGTTTTCCTACATTTCGTACAAAAATAGTTACAAGTACTGCGATATTACAGAAAATACAAAACACAAAGAATCCAATAAATACCTAATTTCGGAAAAAGAATAACGTACCTTTAATGCAAAGTTTATTTGAACTTATAATTTCAATTCAATCCAAAGATATAACACTTCAAAGCAACCCGTTTTAAAAAAACAGCAATTTCATAGTTAAAGACCTAATAATAATATGTTGATGTTATTTTGCCAGAAAATTATTTGATTTCGGTAGGTATCTTTATATTAATACATAAGGCTACAAACTCACGAGATTTAGGGTCTGCTTTTTTTATTAGATATTATTGTATTTATTATATTTAGTACACACTTTCTTCGTGTAAAGCTGTTTAACAGTCACTCGTATTGTTTTGAAACTTTATTAATAAATAGCTTTGGTTAAGCTCAACTTACAATATTGCGTAACAATACAGTAATATAATATAATATATTCCACACCTATCACACAACGCCGTCTAGTCCCAAGCTAAGCAGAGCTTGTGTTATGAGTACTAGACAACTGATAAACATACTTATATATTTCTAAATACAGACATATCTATATATATAAAAGAAAGTCGTGTTAGTTACTTCACTTATAACTCAAGAACGGCTGAACCGATTTAGCTGAAAATTGGCAGGGAGGTAGCTTAGAACCAGGAGACGGACATAGGATACTTTACTTTACTTTTTTTTTTTTTTTTTTTTTAGAGTAGGGTAGAGTAGGGTAGAGTAGGGTAGAGTAGGGTAGAGTAGGGTAGAGTAGGGTAGAGTAGGGTAGAGTAGGGTAGAGTAGGGTAGAGTAGGGTAGAGTAGGGTAGAGTAGGGTAGAGTAGGGTAGAGTAGGGTAGAGTAGGGTAGAGTAGGGTAGAGTAGGGTAGAGTAGGGTAGAGTAGGGTAGAGTAGGGTAGAGTAGGGTAGAGTAGGGTAGAGTAGGGTAGAGTAGGGTAGAGTAGGGTAGAGTAGGGTAGAGTAGGGTAGAGTAGGGTAGAGTAGGGTAGAGTAGGGTAGAGTAGGGTAGAGTAGGGTAGAGTAGGGTAGAGTAGGGTAGAGTAGGGTAGAGTAGGGTAGAGTAGGGTAGAGTAGGGTAGAGTAGGGTAGAGTAGGGTAGAGTAGGGTAGAGTAGGGTAGAGTAGGGTAGAGTAGGGTAGAGTAGGGTAGAGTAGGGTAGAGTAGGGTAGAGTAGGGTAGAGTAGGGTAGAGTAGGGTAGAGTAGGGTAGAGTAGGGTAGAGTAGGGTAGAGTAGGGTAGAGTAGGGTAGAGTAGGGTAGAGTAGGGTAGTGTAGGGTAGAGTTGGGTAGAGTTGGATATAGTAGTCAGTTGACGGGAGCGAAGCCGCGGGCAAAAGCTAGTTATAGATAAATTACACCCAGGCACAGAACAAATGATCGTGCTCATCACACAAACATTTGTCCTGGGTGGGAATCGAACCCACGACCTCTGGCATAGCAGTCAGGGTCACTAACCACTAGACCAACAGGCCAGTCATTATCCAGCCAGTCATCATACAGTAATGGTAGAGCTATGAAGCTGAAGCTGAAATCGTCTCCGTGTAGGGCAACTCTTCGACGGTTACCGGTATTGTTTTGAAACTTTGTATGATATTTATTTATTTATTTATTTATTTAAAACTTTATGCACTAAACATTGTACAAAGGCGGACTGATTGATATTGCATAGCAATACACAGTTGAATTAGTGTTATGAAACTGCAGCTTGAATTGTTTCCATGTGAGACAATTCTTCAACGGTAACTTGTACAGTCTTGGAAATTTGTAGGCTATTTGTTGACTTTGCATAATAAAATCATGGTGGTGTTATTAAGCTGCAGCTAGAAGTCTCCATGTGAGATAACTTTTCAACAGGTACTTGTATTATCTTTAAACTTTGGATGGTATTGGTTGACATTGCATAGCAATACACAGTTATAATGGTATTATAAAGCAGCTGAAATCGTATCCATGAGGAAACTCTTAAACTGTTAAGTTGAAGACTTGTACTGTTGATGAGCATAGGAGTCTCAAGAGTATCGTCTTGAGAATTCGTATGCTATTTATTGACATTGACTCCGACAAGCATAATTTATTGCCTAAAACTGTTATGCTCCACCGTGTCCTCCGGGCGGTCCACACAATGATGGTACCCGGGCGTTTCTTCCTCATGAATCCGGTGCAGGAACCTCGCGAACTTACCATGTCCAGTGAGAACCTGCGTCATGCGGAAGGTAAGGACGCCATGAGGTCTTTTCAGCCACTCCTCAAATAGGGGACTTACCGCCTTAATTATGGCGTGCCCAGCACTGGGTTACGACAGTCGCTGTCACCATTCCACCATGAGATCCCGCCGGAACTCTGTCCGTCATGCCGTGACTTGGCGCGGCAGTGGAGTTTCGCCCCGGCGTTGCATCTCCGTGCGCAGATCGTGCATGCGTGCAAGGACTGTTACCTCCAAATCCCACGGTTGTAGGCCAGCAAGGAGGCTCGCCGCTTCGCGGGAAACCGTGCGGTATTCCCGCACCATCCGGATGGCCATGATCCTCTGGCTTGCGTTCAGCTTGGCCGCCGGTCGCTTTCGTAGCGACGGCGCCCATACCGGCGCCCCATAGAGGGCCACTTTTGTTTTTAAGAAATATTTCTCAGTAAATCATGTTTCTTGTATCAAAACCATACTTGTTGGAGTTCATATTTAAGGATAGTGTATAGTCTACTGTAGCCAAATATTCCTAAAGTTGGCCTCAATCTTATTCTTGGCGGCAAAAAACTTGATGTTTTGGCGGAGACAGTTTTTTATATTGAAAATAGCAGTGGGGCGCTCATATTAAAACTCTATAAGGTAGATTAAGCTCACCTGCATAATATCCAGTAAGAAAAATAAGAGAATTGACAGATAGGTATAGCCACAGCTAGGTTAGTTTACTATGCTTATTTTCACAGCATTCTAGTTTATGGCATATTGTTCCGCGGCTGATGTAGAATTAATTTTCATATCGCAAAAGAGAGCAATCCGGGCTATTTATAAAATAGATTTATACTGACTCTCCTTTACTTTATATTTTAGAATGTATTTTGTATGTTCGCAAAACCTCAAGACTTTTCAAATAAAAGCGATTTTCATAATATAAATACGCTTTGGAAATAGTAATACCCAAATGAAGACTAACTGAGAAAAGCCAGTCATTCCTCATATTCAGCATACGCTTTTATAACAAGCTGCCAAAGTCGGTTGCAGAACTTAGTAAGGGAAAAGTCAAAACCCACATCAAGCGTGACATTACCAAGAAGTGTATTACAAGATTAAAGACTACGTTGAAGACACACTTGTTTGGCCAATGACTGCTTCTGTACATATAGCTTCCCTAGTAACTCATTAACTGCATTCACGTTGTTTTTGCAACGTTTTTATATTATTTAGACCTCACCCACCTTAACTTCATAAGTGATTTATTGATAAACAACTCATTTATTGATAGGATTATTATTATTATTTTATTTTGATTCACATTTTTATTATTATTGTGCTTTTGAGTACAATATGTCAGTCACTACACAGTCCTTTCACACCTATTAATATTGTAACCTACCTGGCCTTTTTCTAACTGTGTTGGAGTCGGCTTCCAGTCATACCGAATGCAGCTGAATACCAGTCAGACATTCATAACCCAATAACTGGGCACAGGGGCGTCGGCTTTTAGAAAACCTCATAGGTGCTCATGCTCATTTGATGGACTCGAAAAAGTGGCGAAGTGTGTGAAGAGAAATGTACACTGATCGACCGATCAATAAATAAATGTCCTACTTACATACTGCGTACTTAATTACTAATTATGTTTGATAAAAATATAAAATGAAACCATTATATAATAAAAACTAAAGTACTACTAGTTTTTATTATCAAGAAATATTATAATTTGAACGTAATCTAAAAGGCGATTACTGATCTGTTCCTTGATGTCTATTCTCAAGGGCCCTCGAGCACCCATCGAGTCGGCGCCCCTGACTGGGCAACTCTATACTAGAACACGCGAACTACTATTACTACTACTACTACTGCTACTACATTATAGACTGATGGTCAGACTTTCTGGCATCTGACTACATATCAAAGAATTATATACGAATGACAAGCAGGACTAACGGCGTGTCAGTAATGTTCTATATAAACTTAAAAAAAAAAAACATAAACATTAATTTATTTATTTAAAATTTATTTATTTATTTAAACTTCATGTACAGTAGTGGTACATAGGCGGACTTAATGCAACAAGGCCTTCTCTACCAGTCAACCTTTGGGTAAAAAAAAGACAACACTGTGGTAGGTTTGCACAATAAACAAATAACAGATACTTCAAACAGAGTGTAGCGACCAAAACCGCTACGTCACCCGCTGCCGCTTATGAGCGTGTCCGCAGCAAAAATAACGCAACCACCACGCCATATCATATGATCCTTTGTTCAATTAGCCAGGTAGCGGGCGCCTCAAAGTAATTAGAAAAAGTGAACCTTAATGTGTATTTGACACTTTGTATAAAAAGCCTGGACTTGTTTTGTAAGGTTTCACATCGTTTTCCGTCCTTGCCGCCGAGGCCCGCCGCGACAATCCTGTCAACGTCCGCCCCGTCCCTTACTCGAGCCAGCCCGCGCTGTTAAGCCTAAAGTTTAATTATAATATAAATACCCCGCTAATAATAATAATATCTTTGATCGATTCAGCCCGTCCCTTGCTGCTCCCCCAGCGATGCCCTAAGCTGAGGTCCGTACCCCACAGGGGGTGCCCTTAGCGTGTAATCGCTTAGTTTTTAAGTTAGTTAAGTAAGCCCTGGCTGGAGGCTTTGATTCTTGAATTAAGGCCGCCACAGGTAAGTCTGGTTAAGCAGCCGACAACCTCCTAGGTTGACCTGCAAGAGGACACTCAAAAAAAAAAACATTGTGAGGTTTCACATCGCTTTTGCTTGGCTTGCCCTTAACTCCTTGCTTATCTGTATCTTTGTTTTCGTTGCGTGCATGTAACAAGTTGAATGTACAAATTAATCTTGTTACAATAATAGCATTTATTGTAACAAGTTTAATTTGTACAATAAACAAGTTTAATTAGTGCTTCCGCTTTGATTTAAATAATCTACACGTGAGCCTTTTTTTTTCGTGTGGGAAAATCATCTAATGACATCCCACGCTCTTGGGCGGAGCGGGAGATAGTGTCAGACTTTTACTGACTAAAAACCCACTCCTGTTCCTTCTTTGCCATTTTTCCAGGGCCCCGGGGATCTCTTTCGCATCACCCATGGCCTCAGTAGGCTTCGACCCTGCTGGGCTGGGGTTGCTGACATCTCCTTGAGGCGCGCGTGGAACACTAAGCGCCGTCGACGACTTGGGCTCGGTCCGGACTGTTACCGGACGATCGGACGGCGAGCCACCCATTGCTCGCCGTCCGCAAGCCCGCGCCTACGGTGGCCGGAAATCGGGATCGGAATCCCGGCGGCGGTTGGGGCGTGAGGGCCGTTGCCTCACGCGATCGGCCGCCTCCTTTGCTAGCATTACTGCTTTGCAGAAGGAGGCCACCGCCTGCCACTCCTCCTCGCTCCGGACCATGGCTTATTAATTATAAAAGCATTTTATTGAAGAACAAGTAAAGTTCCCGATACCGTCGCAGAGTGCGACAGTACCTACTTTACCTATTACCGATTCTAATTGTGTCACAAATAATGTATAATTATGAAATGTTCTTGAATGTACTTGTTGATAAATGATATATTATTGATACATAAAAATATAGTCATATCAACGAGCTCTTAACGCTATTCATTTTGCGACCTGAACTGAACTGTTAAAAGGATAAAGATAAATTGGGTACATAGCTCCATCCCTTTTTTTTCGCTCACACGACTGAAATTTTATCACGTCATGTCGCCTGTCAAACCTACTTCTAAAGATCGATGAATAAAAAGCGTGACTGTCCATCGACTTCTAAAGTCGACGCGCGGATGGTTGTTTTAAATGCACACAAATGTCGATCAAAACTGTATCTTGTTTATATTGAGCCAGTGTAAGAATATAGAATAAGTGAGGCATAGAACATCACTTGCTAGACATCTGTTTACAATTTTCGGTGGAATGTCAAGTGGTTTGAGCCGCCCCGCGCCACGGTCATTGAGCACTTACCTATTGAATGAGCCTTCACGCTTGACTATATTTTTATTTGTATCATAATTGTTAAAGTCGCGTTTGACCACTATCTCGCAAGAGATGGGTTTTTAACTCGGTAAATGCCCAAAGTTCAAGTTCGACACAACATACTTAAAATAGGAAGTACAAAAACAGACTACGGTGAAGACAAAGAAGGTAGTACTTAGTACATACCTACATATCACACTTACGCGCTTCTTGATTCACATCATCCTTGTTGCATTTCAATAAGTAGTTTTAGCAAACAGGCAAAAATTACTAATTGCCTGGCAATGAGAGGAACAATCACACACCACCAGGAACCAAAGTAGGCTTACAAAATTTTTGAAAACATCCTTAAATATGTCAGTTCAATAGTTAAGCTCCATTCAGGTTCCTTGTAAAAGTAAATCTCTTTCCTCCCCAAACTTATTACCTACAACTATTCAAAAATTTATATATTGTCTACAACTCCAAGGTTTGGGTACCTGTAAAAGCTTAACAAACAAAATTTCTCAGTTGTAAAATCTATAGAACAATGACAGTAATATAAGTAATTGTTGCACCGCATCTTTGACTGGCCATTTTTAGCAGGAACTTATTTAATAGGGAAAAGGTTTGCAAATATTTTGTTCATAACGAAACAATAGAAACTAAGTACGCAATTTGCCTGCTGCGGTCTTCCCGTCCAACTATAATTTAGGTGCCTTCAAGGCTAGAGTGAATAGGCTCTTAATAAACTAGTGCGCCTCACCATCAATGATTGCATCACTGCTTACCATCAGGTGGGATCGCAGTCAAGCACTGGTTTATATCAATTAAAAAAAAAGTCTCCATACAACTATTATCATCACTGACCAAAAATACCACGCGAGCAATGCGTTCATTCTAGATCATGTAGAAATAACTACTAGTAGATCTAGACTATATAGTTTTTGCGCAAAAGCTTCGCTGGCGGGCAAGCTCAATAAATTTTGATAAATAAACACTTCATAAAATTAGAATTCCCGTAATATTCAAATGGGTTCATATCACAAGAAAGTGGACCCTGCGGGAAATAGAGAATAAGAAGATAGCCCTAGAGATGTGTTCCACGCGCGCCTCAAGGAGATGTCAGCAACTGTAGGAGCCCAGCAGGGCCGAAGCCTACTGGGGCCAAGGGTTAGATTCTGAAAGGAAGACTCGGCCCTGGTACGAAAGGCACAAAGTAACAGGAGTGGGTTTTTAATCAGTAAAAGTCTGACACTATCTCCCGCTCCGCCCAAGCGCGGGGGATGTCATAAGATGATTTTCCCACAAGCCCTAGAGATGTGGTGCTGGAGGAAAATGCTCGGAGTACCGTAGACTGAACCAACGAGTCTCTATACTTCGAGAACTAGCCATCAAGCTGCATTTATCATATTTGGTACAGTCTATTATCTTCACCTTTTTTGGTCTCGTATATAATAATAATATTTATTCAAAATTCTTTACACTGTAAATTAATACAGTCTTAAATATAAATCTTAATTCTGAGTCTTACGTGCCTGAACTAGGAAATCTTGTGTTTCAGGCGAGAAGAGCTAAAATAATTTAAAATTAACAAATAATCAAAAGGATTCTATAGCACAATACGTGTAAAAAATCTATAATGTAGACAAGTTATCTTATAACATAATCAACCTTATAATGTTCTTACTGCTGGGACTCAGGTCTCCTCTCTAGTAGAGGGAATGGGTAGTAATCCGCCACGCGGGCCCAGTGCAGTTTGGTGAATGTCACATGTCTTCGAATTTTTAATTCTAAGACATGCCGGTTTCCTCTCGATGTTTTCGTTCACCGTTTTGAGAGAAATAAATTACACAAAGTAATACGCCTGGCTGAGTTTGAACCTGGGACCAACGTCGGAGACGTCACCACTCGGCCACCACTGCTATCTTATACTGATAAAATATTATCAAATCTTAACTTGTAGATTCTTAATTAACAAGGTACTTTAACTAGATCAAAAATGTGGTGTTTCTATAATAGTTTTGTCTCTTCGTTATTTAACACCGACTTCCGAAATTAAAGTTATTTTGCACTTTTCAGTGTTTTATTTTACTTTGAAGTCTGTTGTATTTTTTTTTTTTGTAAAAAGAGTTTTATTTTACACTTTTTAGCTAAGGTACCACCACTAAAAAGTACCCCTCAGCCAAACTTAAATACCTTATAGCCAGAGTGCATCTCAAGACAATTCTAATAATCCCAAACACGGTTAGATTACATTAATTTATTACAGACATTAGAGAGCAGTGGTGGCCGAGTGGTAACGGCCCCGACTTACGAGTAGTAGGTTGCGGGTTCAAACCCAGGCAGGCGCATTACTTTGTGTAATTTATTTCATCACCACTGCTCTCAAAACGGTGAAGGAAAACATCTTGAGGAAACCGGCATGTCCTAGAACCAAAAATTCGAAGACATGTGACATTCACCAACCCGCACTGGGCCCGCGTGGTGGATTACGGCCCATTCCCTCTCCTAGAGAGGAGGCCTGAGTCCCAACAGTGGGAACATTATAAGGCCGACTATGCTATGCTATGCTATAATTTATTACAGAGTTCCGGTGCCTAACTTTAGGCTTCATCATCAGATCAGTTCGATATATTCCCCTTCTACTTTCAGTCAGTCATCGACTACACGTATAAACAAATCAATTTTACTTGTTACGACGGTTCTGCTGTGATCCTATGAGGAGTTCTGTTCCATATCTTCGAAGTTCATGATCAGAGCATAACAATATTTCTATGGGACCAACTCGGAAGCATAACCTTTCAATCAAAAAAAAGATTTTCAAAATCGGTCCACAATTGCGTGAGAAATCGGTGAACATACATAAAAAAAAAAAAAACATACATTCAACCGAACATATAACCTCCTCCTTTTTGAAGTCGGTTAAAAATCACTTTAGCACAATCAGTAAATTCTCTGTATCATCGTAGGACATTTTTTGAAGAGCCTCCTTAAGGATTCTAGTACAGTTAACTTGATTAAAGCTATAAATGTTTGCTTTCGCGTTCAATCCATTGTAGAGGAGAGGACCGAGAAAGAGGTAAAATTTTTATGTGAAAGCATGTTTGGTATGATTTTGAGGACAAACTAGACCTTTACGCCTTTTGTTAGTAAAATGCGTGCTATATATTAGATCTGCGTGCTGTTTTAATACAATACCCATTATAAATAGACGTCGGACTGTTAGTACTTCACATTCTTTGTATAGGAGGTTAGTGGGAAAAAGGAATGGGCGTAAGGAGAGCCCAGAGGGCAATTCTCAAAGTGGCTACTTTCCACTTTGAGAATTGCCCTCTGGGCTCTCTCGATGGTTACTGACAATGTCTTACCCGCTCCATCCCATGTGGTCCATAGTATGTTACTATCAATTAACATAAAGCAAAGTAGACTTGTCTAACTATTTTTGAGTCTGCTATGAAACACAGTATCTTGTAGATATTATCTAGGCTTCTATTGAAATCAATTTATAAATTTCTGTAAAACTAATCCAGTAAAGACCTCTGAAACTTTGCTATTTTGCATGAACTTTGACAGTTCATAATTTACTCAAAAATTATGAAGTCAAAAAAGTATAACAAATTTAATCAAGATTCTAAATGACGACAATTTTTTTCAAAAACTTTTAAGGGTTTAAAAAAAACACGTACTTCCTAGAACTAGTTTTGTAAAATATTCGAGTAAATCACGGAATTATCGAATGGTAACAGAGTTTTCAGGCGTTTTCTCTCTTTTTTCGCGTTGCCTTTTCGTCAAACATCGCGTTGGATGAAGTAGCAAGCTTATAAACCATATACTCGATGTAGGCGACAGTCGAGTAAAAAAGGACCCTCCTAAGACCCTAGCCTTCTAACCTAAGAGCCTTATTTTAAGCCCCGCGGACAGAAATATGACATGAGTACTTAAACATACTAAAATTAACGTGAAATTGAAAATTCTTCTGGAGATAAGTTACATAATGTAATTTAATTACTATTAATACCGTGTCGGGGTGCCCTAAAAAGACGTCACCTCTTTACCTACCCTCGCCTTTTACACACACACAGGCTGTGTATTCGGTATTGTGTAGAATACCTTGGCAAAGTATAAAGTAAATAATATTTCATACATTACCTACACGTTTTAGGTATTCTATACATTGTCTAGGTATAGTATAGAATACCGGATTATGCAGATTGCCGGTAACTGTTACATGGATTATTTTAATGTTTTCTTTTTCTGTGTGAAACTACATAAAATCACATGTCATGACTTTCTTCGATTGTCGACACGTATATTCATCGTACGCATATCACTACAGCACATTCTACTGAACCAACAATGTCTGAATATTATGGCACAAATTCTACAAAATCATGATGGTCCGATGTCAGAAGTTGTTTTTAACTATTTCCTAATACAGATTTTTTTGGAGATAGGGAATCGTCCAATGACTATTACTAACCAAAACCACACCTGTGTCCCTGACCCTACGGGGTCCTACGGTTTTGCTGACATCTCTTTGAGTCTTGCATAGAACACTCGGGCTCGATCCTTACCGGACGGGTAGACGGCGAGCGACCTATTGCTCTTCGCCCGCAAGCCGTTCCTCATGTTCACGGTCATCTCCTTCGAAAGCATTACTACTTCACAGAAGGCAAACAGCATCAAATTCCCTGCGATTTGATTAGATGTTGCATACAGTCAAGACATATAACGAGGGAGACGTATTAAACGTATTCTATTCGTCTTCTTTCTTTCTTTTTTCCTGTAAGATTCATTTTTATATTTAGGAGAGTGTATGTGGTGAGTGCGGGTGCGAGGAAATAAAAGTCACTCGGAAAGTACTTACGGTTTACTTGCACTAGGTCCATACACAACACATAAAACACAGAAGGAGAATGGACAGAAGAGACACACAATAGTTACAGCACAATACAATAGTCAGTTCACAAAAACAGTACCAATTTGCGTAACAAATATAATCGCGGGCGCGGCGCAGGCGGTAAGCGGCGAGGTCTGTGACCGACTGACCCTCACAACTCGAAATATAAAAGTTGAGCCTGGACGCTCAACCGCCGCGTGCGCCGGCCCGCGCACTGGGGCAGCCGACACCATCCGACATTAGAATGATAAACATTATAAATGCCGTGAATGTTGAGTAGTGTTATTGATATACGTAAATGATAATAATACTGTGGCTGTGTTTATGTTTGTGTTTCAATTGTAGTAACTTGTGTGGGGTTATTATAAACATAAATAAACTATGTGGTAGGGGTGAACCCTACATCACCCCCCTCCAGAGACCGTCAAGGGCGATAAAAATCAGGGAACCTGACATGACGACCCTCACAACTCGAAATATAAAAGTTGAGCCTGGACGCTCAACCGCCGCGTGCGCCGGCCCGCGCACTGGGGCAGCCGACACCATCCGACATTAGAATGATAAACATTATAAATGCCGTGAATGTTGAGTAGTGTTATTGATATACGTAAATGATAATAATACTGTGGCTGTGTTTATGTTTGTGTTTCAATTGTAGTGTCTTGTGTGGGGTTATTATAAACATAAATAAACTATGTGGTAGGGGTGAACCCTACATATATACATGTATTATCTATATAAAAATTAATCCCTATTCCCTTGGTCACGTCATCACGCTCCACGCGTGAACGGCTAGACCAATTTCATTTATTCTTTTTTGTTTTGTTTGTTTATTTATTTATTTAAACTTCATGTACAGCTGTAGATAGTGGTCCATAGGCGGACTTAATGCAACAAGGCATTCTCTACCAGTCAATCTTTGGGTTAAAACCCTGTGTGGCTGTTTGTTGTGGTTAAGAGAAAATTTTCATGTTTGTTGTTGGAATGAAAGTTGAGCGGAACATTAAAAAAAAACTTAATAACTATTTAATTTTCATGCATTTAACAGTTCGCATGTTCGGGTCAGCTAGTTTTATATAAACAATTAAGCGGCAGGAATTGCACAACGGATACAAGATACAAGATTATTTATTTTTCTAAAACATGAGTATACATATAAATGCAAGATGTTACATAAAGTTCAGTTGAATCACGTGCGAAGCAGTAATGCTAGCAAAGGAGGCGGCTGATCGCGTGAGGCAACGAGGACGGAATGACGGCGGTCTGTATTGTTTACGAACTGTACTGGTTTCCTTACGGCTCTCTTGGAGCAGGGTAATGGGGCCGTCGGGGGTGACAAGAGTATGCCTAGGACGGCGAATCTTTGAGATGAGGGAGGGTTCATATCGGGCGGCCGATACGATAAGGGGGTTGCGGTGTTTCACAGCAGTATCGAAGAAACGCTTGCACAGGCGTTTCATGAACTGCTGGATGGTAGGGATTTTGAGATCTAAGTGTAGATTCTCATTTCGGACGTAATAAGGAGCACCGAGGATTTTACGGAGGGTCCGGTTTTGGAGGGTCTGCATCCTATGGAGGAAACGGGGCTTGGCGTGTGCGAAGATAGCACAGGCATAAGTCATGATCGGGCGGAAAACCACTAGACCAACAGGCCAGTCAATATATATATCCTACTCCGGGTCTACCCGTGTGCGAAATTTCATCCAAATCTATTTCATACAAAACACAAAACATTACGCATACGCCTTTATAATATTAGTGTAGCAGTAAACAAATGCTCAATTGTTCCATTACTTTACCAACTGCTCACTCATTTCTCGGAACATTAATCCGTATTGGTTTTGTTCTGCATTTCAATAGTTTGCTCTAAAGTCACAATAAAACTATTTACTGGTCCTTTGTACTTACAATCTTTTGTTTCAGTTTCCGTAAATTGTGTTTCGCATGCCTGGGAAAGGCGATAAATAAATCTCCGCCCCTAAGACGATCCTCTGACCGCACATCTGGCTGGATAATATTTGAATTCTTCAGCCAATTTTAAGCAAAATATTCGTTTCTTCTATCATCCTTGTATAATGTGCATTCTGAATGGTTTTTTTTTAGGTGGGAAAATCATCTAATGACAAATCCCGCTCTTGGGCGGAGCAGGAGATAGTATCATTCTGAATGGTACGATTTTCACTATTAGTAGAACTTAATTCAAAAAACTCTTCTTCAATTTGTTTCTTCGCGGCGGCCCCAGGTCCAAGTAAATCATCTAGGCATTGAGTCTCACTATCGCTAAAGATATTTGGTGACTGGCTCCTTGACAATTTTATTAGAACAACTTTACGACTGAGCCAAACCAGAAATAACCAGAGCGATATAAGAACCTAATGATAATATTTAATTTGTAAGTCAAGAATGCAATAAACTGATTTGATTGATTTGATTTGAAGAGCATAGCGACGGACGGCAATACAATTAAACAAAAAAACTTATTTATTAACTGCCTATTATTTCGTAATAAAAGTTACTTAATAAATATGCAACTCGTATTATATACTTGCGGGGACTTATGTGTATTTTTTCACACAAATGTCCTCGGGTTGGTAGCTTTTCCAGAAAGTGTGTGCATAAGTTCTCCTCAAAATCCTCACATGGGTAGTTTTTTCGAACAAGTGTATTTAGGTCCCCATTTGGAAAGATTTTCCATGTGTATTGATTTATTGAACAGTTTCTAAAGTTTCGGAACTTGGAAACTGTTCAAACAACGGAATCCTGAGGAAGTGAAATGGCAAATGGATTTTTATATAAAAGTATGTCATATTTACTATGCGAGACTTGAGAATGCGTAATATATTAATAGCGTAGCATTTATAAATATAAATATGTCAGGTACTGATAACACACTAAGTTCTAGGATTTCAGTTTATTGAAAAAATCGATACTGGAAATATGAAATAACGTAAGGGACATTTTGTCGAAAACTGAGTTATATACATATATCGTTGAATTCGGATTTTTTTGCTCTATCTATCTATTTTTTTTATTTTATTTAAAATCTCGATATCTCAAAAAAAAATGTCTCTTACATTACATATTTTCAGTAAGCCTAGACCATTTTTTTTTTCTAGAAACTGGTTGTAAATGACATTTTAAATTTATATTTAATAAAAAACTAATGCAAATCTCTTTACTCACAGTATTTGGTACTTACATTAAAATAAAATCGAGTACATTTTACAACAAGTCACATAAGTTATTGCATAATTTCAGATGTTTTAAGCATTGTCTTATACATTAGTGTTCCGTGAGAAGGTACAAATATCATGACCCTTACATTAAATTCTGCCTCGAATTATCATAATCATATTGACCCTTACGTTAATTTATCGATTTATTTCGTTTTAATACCACTCTACTAATACCACTGGTATTTCTTTGCACCCCTGTTTATTTTCTATTCCGAATGGAAATGGATACCATTGTTTAAACTAATACTAAAATAAATTCAAAGATCTAAAGTAGGTACTGTCAGCAAAAATGCTTTGTATCTTTAATTGAAATAAAATTTAGTTAAATACGAAATAAATTAAAATAAAATATTTTTAAAAAAAAAACAAGCTTTTAATTATTTAATTAAAAGCTTGTTTTCAAAAAGTTTAAAAACAAGTTTTAGTTTTAAAAACAAGCTTTTAATTATTTAATTAAAAGCATGTTTTCAAAAAGTTTTTTTTAAGGAAAAGTTATTTTTTTTTTAAACTTTTACTATCAACTTATAACGACATTACACAATTTATATGATATAAAAGCTTGTCGCGAGATTTACCTGTCAAGAAAAGCTTATTATTATTTTTCGATTCATCTCATTCAACGCATCATTGTTGCAAGGTCGTTTGCCGGTTAATTTCGAATAGTCTAGTTCTTCAATAAATATAATACCTTCAATTACTATAAATAATATAATACTTTCAATAAGACCTTCTAATGATTATACTCTGCTTAAGGCCACGTATGCTTGACCAGCAGCAAAGAGCTTTGAGCCCAAGTATACAACGGCATGGTCGACAGTACTACCCTGCATTTTGTGTACTGTGTAAGCCCAACATAATATAATTGGCAACATTCTTCGTTCTGCAGTACCGTGACTATGTTTTACTGGAAAGTGCACACTCTTGGGTAAAATGAGATGAATACCGTCTTTACCAAAGTCTATACGGACGCATGGTATGCCAGTGTTATATATTTGTGCTCTCCAGAAGTAGCTCTCCATTAAATTTCTGTTATCTGTCCAATGGCACCATTTACCAGACCTTTGGATACATCTATATTATAACGCAACATCACCTTGGCCTCAACGAATATTTTCAACTCCTTAGGTGCCCTCCTGTCTTGTAAATGTCGGATGGTATAATATTATTTAAATCTACGTAGTAATTTTTTCGAGTACAATCTATTAGACTATCCTGTGCCATTATTTTGTTAATAGTTACCCCACTAGCTCGAAATTTAGTAACTTAACATACAACTAACAACAGGCAACGTGAACACAACGCTGTTGTTGTTAATGACGATCAAAGTACTCGTGAATAAGAATCAAACGAGCCCAAACTCGATTGGGTTGTGTCGTTTTATTGCGGAGTTCCTATGCCCACTTTCCAGCTCCTACATCAGTCCCTGGTTACCATATAGGATCAAAGTACTCTTGAATACGAATCCATCGAGCCCAAACTCGATAGAGTTGTGTAGTGTTATTGCCGAGTTCCTTTGGACATCTTCCAGCTCCATCATTAGACCGTGGTTACTATACAGAATCAAAGTGCTCGTCAATAAAAATCAAACGAGCCCAAACTCGATGGGGTTGTGTCGTTTTATTGCCGAGTTCCTATGGCCACCTTCCAGCTCCATCATCAGACCCTGGTTACCATATGGGATTAAAGTACTCGTCAATACGAATCAACCGAGCCCAAACTCGAAGGGGTTGTGTCGTTTTATTATCGAGCTCCTATGGCCACCTTCCAGCCTCATCATCAGACCCTGGTTACCATATATGATCAAAGTACTTGTAAATACAAATCAAACGAGCCCAAACTAGATGGGGTTGTGTCTTTTTATTGCGGAGTTCCCATGGCCACCTTCCAGCTCCATCATCAGACCCTGGTTACCATATAGAATCAAAGTACTTGTCAATACGAATCAAACGAGCCCAAACTCGAAGGGGTTGTCTCTTTTATTGCCGAGTTCCTATGCCCACCTTCCAGCTCCTACATCAGTCCCTGGTTACCATATAGGATCAAAGTACTCTTAAATACGAATCTAACGAGCCCAAACTCGATGGAGTTGTGTCGTTTTATTGCTGAGTTCCTATGGCCACCTTCCAGCTCCATCATCAGACCGTGATTACTATATAGGATCAAAGTGCTCGTAACTACAAATCAAACTAGCCCAAACTCGATGGAGTTGTGTCGTTTAATTGCCGAGTTCTTATGGCCACCTTCCAGCTCCATCATCAGACCTTGGTTACGATATAGGATCAAAGTACTCGTCAATGATACGAATCAAACGAGCCCAAACTCGAAGGGGTTGTGTCTTTAATTGCCGAGTTCCTATGGCCACCTTCCAGCTCAATCATCAGAGCCTAGTTATCATAAAGGATCAAAGTACTCGTCAATACAAATCAAACGAGCCCAAACTCGATGGGGTTGTGTCTTTTATTGCCGAGTTCCTATCTTCTTTGCAGGTAAAAAAAATAGCAAGATGATTCACATAAATCACTCTTACAGTAAAACCTATAAATTATTAAAATTATTGGAATAAAGTGAATTTGGAAAGTTTTTGCATTATATTACAATCAAATAAAAATATTAGAAAACTCTTTGATTAGATTTCACTGAGCTGACTGTACCTACCAAATTCAAATTACTGGTATCTGTTCGTGTATCGTTCTCTGTTCGTTATTTAAAGAGTGATATCCGTTCGGAACATATGACATATGGCTCCGAAACGTGGTCGCTTACATTGGGCCTCATCAGAAGGCTTAAAGTCACTCAAAAGGCAATGGAAAGGGCTATGCTCGGAGTTTCCTTGCGTGATCGCGTCAGAAATGAAGATATCCGCAGGAAAACCAAGGTTACAGACATAACCCGAAGAATCGCCAAACTTAAGTGGCAGTGGGCAGGGCACATTGCTCGCAGAACAGATGGTCGATGGGGACGAAAGGTTCTGGAATGGCGACCACGTACCGGAAGACAGCGTTGGAAGGCCTCCCACAAGGTGGACCGATGACCTTGTGAGGGTCGCGGGAATCCGATGGATGCGAGACGCACAGGACCGGTCATTGTGGCGACATTTGAGGGAAGCCTATGTCCAACAGTGGACGTCTTTCGGCTGAAATGATGATGATGATGATCCGTTCAGAATAGAAAATAAAAACGCGGACCTCGGACATCGAGGTGTTACAATGAGGTAAAATCGGTGGAGTAGCACAGCTAGTATCAAGACGTGAATTATGGGTGAAGAGAGATGCAAAGAGACCTACTTTTCTTTTGCCGTATGAGCCAGTGTTCCATCCGGTCTAACCAGCGGTTCGCTGGGGGCTTCTGGGCCGACAGAAGTTCGCTTTGACCGATTTGGCAAAGGAACAGAATGCTCTGCTACCGAACGGCTGGGCGGAGAACTGAGGGAACACTTTAAAGATGATTAGATGAGGTCTGTCCTTCTGGTAGGTGATCGACCGCGAGAACGTTGGCCTTCTACTCTACCCTGTATCACTAACTTTCCAAAGATCTTTAATTGCGGATGCTAATTATGTCCAAACATTTTGAAGATTCACAGTTGCACAATAAATTTTAATGAAAGTCTTTGTTTGATGCTAAGCTCTTTCTGAATGGAAACGTTGAGTAGTCCATTTTATCCTCAGTAGACGCCTCCAACACCACATCTCAAGAGCCTCAATTTTTTTTACCGAGTTTTTTTTTTGGATCGTCCATGTTTCAGCTCCATACAGGAAAATAAAAAATATTAAACATCTCATTAAGCGAACTTTGGTGCTTTTGGTTATACGGCGATCTTTCCATACTTTGGTGAGCTTCTCCACGGCTGATCGTGTTATGGCACATCGTCTCTTGATTTCTTCTTCGTAACTTCCAATATTTGTGATGGTGCATCCCAGGTAGAATTAACTCTGGAAAACTTCGCAATTGGCTATTTCACGTAAGTTAGATTGATTGTTAGTCTTACGATCCACCACCGTCATTTTGGTTTTCTCGCGATTTATGGCGAGGCCAAAATCAGAACTGGTTGCTTCTGGAAGCGAAAGCAGCAGTTTCATGTCTGCCTGTGACATCGTAACAAGAGTAGTATCGTCCGCATATCTCAGGTTTGATATTATACTACCTCCAATAGATACACCCCCGCCCTAATTATCTAAAACGATCCGCATTATGTATTCAGTATATATATTAAACAAGAGAGGGGAGAGAATACAACCCTGTCGAACATCAACCTGAGTCTTGAAATTCTTGGAATCGATTCCTTCCACGCGGACAGCAGCTGTACCGTCCTCGTAGAGACTACGAGGAAGGTACAGCTGCTGCCGTTAATGAGATAAACTAGATGCCGTGGTATACCTATTATTAGAAGTACTTCCCACAGCTTCCACCACTTAACGGTATCAAAAGCCTTAAGTAGCTTTACAAACAAGTAGAATAAAATTATCAATTTTTATTGGACATTATATAGATTTTAGCAGCAAGCAGCAATGTAGTATTTTGCGAGAATCTGATGTAGAAGTACTAGTTGTCAGTAAAGAGTTTATGCAGACTCATCTACAGATTGGGCAGAATTGGAGTAACCATTCATTGCAGTTTCTAAAGATACTACATTATTCTTTCACAAGAACCTTGTACTGCTCAACTGTATTTTTTTTTAAATCTTGCGTTGCGCAACCAAATTCAGCTGGACAGAAGAAAATCTGAAATAGCTTTAGATTTACATCATTCTGGAAATGTTTGTATAGACGGATCTCAACCTCGGTTCAGATTGGCTAAAGTACATAGTTCTTTCATGGGGTACTGTGTAAAATTTTATAATAAAATACCAGTTGAGATTCTACAACTAAATGAGTCCAAATTTAAAGCATGCATTAAACGCACACTATGTAGACAAGCGTATTATAAACTGGAAGATTATATCCTTGATAAAAGCGCTTGGCTAAATGCCGGTCCTGCTCCGCAGCCACAGCCACTTTTACCTTCAAATTAGTTTTTTTTTATAATTTTGGAAGAGATACTGTTCCCCTTTTTGTATTGTTGTTTTCGAAATGTTTTTTTTTATTTTATTTTATTGGTTTATTTCAACAGAGCTTATGATAATTTATTATCTTTTGTATTTGGAAACAATAACATTGTATAATGTAGAAGCACTTTGTTTTTCAAGTTTTGTGAATGTGAAGTACCATGGAGCATTTTTATTAGGTTACAACTTGTTTGTCATTACGAGCATGGCAGTTGAGAGTTTGTCATGCTCACTCAAATGTCTCGCTGATGGTGGCACGTGTTATTGGGTCATTCGGTTCCCTTCAAAATGGTTGAACTGAGTGGGGCTGATGCACGCGTCATGCTCGTGAACGGGTGCCGTCAGTTGAGACTGGTCATCTCTTAGCTGCCAGTGACTTAATTCAATTTCTATTTTTTTTTTATTAGTTTTTATTTTATTCTTTTATTATTATTATTACTTATCTACATTGGCTCACATATTAGAAGCGACAAGAAATATGTAACCAAGATTTATGTAACTCATAATATGATTTAAAAGTGTCCATGGAGTTTCTTGCACGTTCTTCTCCATAGAGATCTACGCTTTGGAACATGCAATTTAGCTTCACTTGTATTTTTTTTTTTGACTGACCGACATTTTGACAATTCAAAAGTGCCTGTAATTGGTCTATTTGAAATAAACGTTTCTGATTTCTGATTTCTTATATCCAGGGTATTTATCGTGTGTCTTATCGTGTCAAATCTTTTCGACTATATCATAAAAAAATCCATGCACAAACATTACCGCAAAAGATATACATTAATTAAATGATATTTATTTTATATTTATAGGTTATAAATATAAATAATACTATTACATGACCATAACTAGTTCTCGTCATCAAGACTGAAATCAGAGTCGGTCCCCAAGTTAATGACACAATGATAGATTTAATTTGAGCTAGATATTATATTTTTTTAATTCGGTTAAGGGGAAGATAGATATAAAATTCACTAGAGTGGAGGGTCAATTTAAATGTTACAAATTAAAATAAAGTTTGATAAACATTGCGATTCAAGTTTCATTATTATAACCTTAACTTGATACGAATTTGCACACAGATGCTGGGGCCTTAGATTTAGGGGGTACGTAGTACAATTAAGCCCTTGGGCTTTCCAGTTGAAGAGAGTCACTTTTATTCTAAACGCTTAAGTTTCGGTTTTATATTATGGTTTCAAATAGTGAATTTAATGAACCCTGACTAAATAAGACGCCACATAACATATAGCAACATGGTGGCTACACATTAGGGAGTTTAGTTTAACCATTGAGAGTGTAAGATCTGGGACGCGTATGTCGATACATTAAGCCGTAATACCATGCTGTCTACAGACATTATGACGAATCCTCAGTTTCTGTTTATACGAGTAGTATTAAGACTGAGAATTGATTATCAACATTATGAATATTAGACCTAGATTCAAAATTCTTAAGGCAAGACATAAAGTATTATAAATAATTATGTTAAGTCGTGAATTCAGCGTGCGTAAATAATGAAGACTATACTTTCGGACAAAATGATGTTCAATTTTAACCTATAGTTACAGAAAGTTCCATATAATTAACATTGACCAAGTGTTTCGACTGATTGAGTGTTGGTTATATATTTATATTTAACATTGGTTTACTATCTCGAATAATAGTGCAATCGTGGATTTCTTTTAGATACTTAACCTACTCTCAAGGGCTTTTACGATAGCCATGGTATTGACCTAGTTCTTAACTCTGTATCCTGTGCTAGGTTGAACGCGGTTTTGCTAAAATGTATAACCACTATTTTAAATGCCTTAGCAAAATAAAATTACTTCTATGATGAACACCAATGGAACATATGCCTATCTTGGTAAATTCAACGGCGTGTTATTAATTCTGTTACTAGAAAGACCGCCACAAAGCTACTAGGATCACATTCACAGATACTTTAAATGATAAACTACGACGACATTACGAAGTACGAAACACGTTACAAAGCTTAAGAAATGAGGTGAGCTCCAATATCTGAGTTAGACAAGCAAAATTATACTTACGTTACCAATAAAATCCCTGCTACTACCTACAGCATAGGTGATCTAATTAAGATTAGTAGATCTGATTGCAATTATGAGGGTAAAATTGCATTTACCTCATTTTAAAATTTATAAATCCATTCCAAATACAAAAGTTTTAAGTATAATAATAATATAATATATAAATTGACGAGGAACAGAGCTCCCACCTCTCTCTTGCCTTTATTGGCTGGCTTAAAGTGGAGATTCGCAAGAGCAAACGTGCTCGGGAGAAGGATGTATAATCCAGTAAGGTGCTGATAGGGATCTTGACCATACTTCCGGGATTGTCCTGATAGCCGTGGTATACCTCTCCACTCCTTAAGCACCTCAGGATATGTTGCCCTCTTGTTGCTACGTCACTTCGTGCTAGCGACCGTTTATGGAAGCCCATTTATTGAGTGTGCAAGTCACCCCCTGCCTTTTGTCGATGGATATTAATAACATTGTTTAAGCAGGGTCCATAGTCTTAACATAGTTCCTGGTAAACAGTCCACTTAAGACTCCAAAAACCATAACCTTATATCTTAGTTTTCCATATGTCGCAATAGTTTCCCACCAACCGGGGGTTGTCCTTGGATGCACTAGCATAGTGCGTACAGGGATAATCACCGGTTTGTACCACTTTCCATTAGAAGCGTCTAAAAGGGCCTCTGCGAGTTGGTTTCGGCTCCTCGTACGCCTTCCAAAGGTCCAGGACCTTAGGGTGCTGAGATAAATAAATATAATATATTAAGTATAATTACTGGAATTCCCGGTTTTGGCAAACTGAGGAATACATTTAAAAGCATACTTACCTACCCCCGACGTTTTATGATCTTAGATATATAGAAAAGCCTTTGACAAGAAAAAAAACCTTACAACACTATTCTTCTAGTATGAATGTTATAAACATATAAAGTGCCGACAAACCAATGATGATGATCCGGAAGCATATCTATAATCAACACTAAGCCGAATGTAATGATTTTGAATGTAAGGCTCATTTTCTTATCGAACTGGAATGAAGTTTCATATTTTTTATGATTATATTCTATCATTGAAATTGTAATCGTGCGTCAGGTGATCGCACGATGTCGGATGGCCAGATGTAATGATTTTTTAAGAAAATATTCATAAATTGTTCAACTTCCATCTATAAGCGATAGATGGCGCTAGTGGTTGCATGAACTTAAGACATTCGTTATAGAAATTATGTAATAATTTATAGTATTAAAGTTTATGCATTTGTTTCGTATAAATATATCATAATTGTTAAAATGAAATATTTACTTGCAGTTAATTATAGATAAACCCTAATGTATATTATATAGTCAATTGATGTTACGTACTGTTTACCTACTTTGCTCTGATTGGTCGGTAAGTTGACTGAGTGTTTGTGAAAGTTTGTGGTGGAGAAACATTGAGTTTGTAACTGTCATTTTTGACAATGTCAGTCTGTTTTGAATTGTTGAACAGTGAATATATCCTACCAATCCGTGTATTTGAAAATGATTGTTTATGGATTGATAAATATGAAATTGTGTAGATCAAAGTAAATAAAATATTATATATCTGAAGCTTGAAGTTTATGTATGATTCATCACATATGCTTGATTTTTTATGAACTAACCCGATTCTCTCAAATGTTCGACAAAGGTAAACAATTGTTTGAGTTAGTCTTAAGGTGGATTGTATGTTTTTGTGTTTTCTGTACTGGGCGATGTGGTCACTAAGCGATGAAGTCCTTTAATCAAATTAAAAAAAAGATTCTTTGTAAGTTTAATACAACTATTTTAAATCAAAAACTCCTTCCTTACTGCGTTTTTGATAAGTGCGGGAGTATTGAATCCAAGTTCGCGACCACCATATGTTCCACCGACTGTTTCTGAAGCAAATCAACACGTGTCTTTCTAACAGTCTAAATCAAAAGTTGTAGACTTAGTGCATTGAATGCCTTCTCTTTAATTTTAAATGTTTGTCATTGAAATCATGCTAAGTCTTCTGTAGTACTTTAATCAAGAAACTTACAAATATGGTAAAATTATAAATGTGAAAAAACTGCTATTGGAAATTCAGAAAAGGTCCTTACTTAGTACAAGCCCTACTCGGAAAAACGTCCTCGTATCATTAGTGAATAGTCTAGTACTAGGTCCTCGCATCATACAAATCGTCGTATCCTACGAATAGGAAAAACTGCATATTATCAACTTTTCAGGATACACTTTTTTGTGTTTGATTAAATTAAATATTATCAAATATGTATTAGTGATTTCATATAATGTGTATTGTTAGATTCGGCTAGGATTATTTTCAATAAATTATCTTTATATTTTAAGCGCATTTTGTCCCTTAAATACTTATTCTCTGTTGTGTTGATTAATTTTTAATATTGGGTACATAGAAAAAAACCATAATGGTGATTGTGGCCGTGTTCTGTGGGATGGCTATATTGCGAGACGAAGTCCTAATTACGTTTGTGCCTTTCTTCTGTTTCAAATTGTGTTTTTGTCTTTTATTCTTCCGCAGATAAAAGGCATAATGTAACTTATTGCTCAAGTCCAGCACTACTTCGCATTATGTAATTAAAATGACCTAATTAACTACAAACTCGTTGATGTTATGATATATGAACTTATTCAATACTACAATTTAACAAAACGCGATCCGCGCCCGCGCTCCCCCACTACTCGCGAAGAAAGAGGGCGCGACGGCGAAAAGCTACAAGCTTTTTTCTTCGATGAAAACGTAGTGCTTAAAATTGTGGCTTTTTAGAAAACCTAATTATTTGATAACCTGTACCGTTTTTAATTGTGAACTGGTTATATGTGGTATGATGAAAAGAATTGGATTATGCAATAAAAAAAGAAAGCCCCTATGTTCGTTAGGGCAGTATTCGTAGGATACGACGACACAATAAAAAAAATGTATAAAATGAAGTCCTCAATTATTATCGTCCTCATTGGTCATATGGTTAAGGTCCTCGTTTGACTCACACACAGGTCCTCGGATGGTATTTCTCAGGCGGGTTTACGAGTGTGTTCAGATCCCCGCATCGTTCACAGAAAGTCATACCAAAAAATGTTGAGATAGCGCTATACGAATAGTCTCATCACCCCAAATATAGTTTTCTCTTTCTTTTTGTCTTGTTAATAAGGTCGTAAGTTATCGTTAACCTAGTTTTCTAAAATATTCTCGGATGGTGACTTACAGCTATAGTCCTCGTATGGATGTCTGTACAAATAATAGTGTCTTATGCGCGTGTGTTATGGTGTACTCGTATGTGTTGTGTGTGTGTTGTGTTTGTGTTTCGTAGGTGGCATTTTACCCATCCCGAAGGAGGAGAAGCAGGAATAATATGTGTCAAGGGAAATAAAAGATTGAAATAAGCAAAAGTCTAGCTTGAATTTAATCAATTCACACAATGAATGAAAAATCAATATACGCAATAAAAGAAAATTACTTAATTAAAAAAAAACTTTTTACAAAAAAAAATACAACCGACTTCAAAGTAAAAAAATAACACTGAAAAGTGCAAAATAACTTTAATTTCGGAAGTCGGTGTTTCTATATTAGTTTTGTCTCTTCGTTATTTAACACCGACTTCCGAAATTAAAGTTATTTTGCACTTTTCAGTGTTTTTTTTTTACTTTGAAGTCGGTTGTATTTTTTTTTGTAAAAAGTTTTTTTATTTTACACTTTTTAGTTATGGTACCACCACTAAAAAGTACCCCTCAGCCAAACTTAAATACCTTATAGCCAGAGTGCATCTCATGACAATTCTAATAACCCCAAACAGATTACATTAATTTATTACAGAGTTCCGGTGCCTAACTTCAGGCTTCATCATTAGATCAGTTCGATATATTCCCCCTCTACTTTCAGTCAGTCATCGACTACACGTATAAACAAAGCAATTTTGCTTGTTACGACGGTTCTGCTGTGATCCTATGAGGTGTTCTGTTCCATATCTTCGAAGTTCATGATCAGATCATACCAATATTTCTATGGGACCAATTCGGAAGCATAACTATTCAATCAAAAAAAAATTTTTTTAAATCGGTCCACCATTGACCGAGAAATCGGTGAACATACATAAAAAAAAAAAAAAAAAAACATACATTCAACCGAACATATAACCTCCTCCTTTTTGAAGTCGGTTAAAAAATCCCGTTTCAGGGATGACAAATCAAACATTATTATTATTATTATTATAAGCCCGTTGTGTCCCACTGCAGGGCAAAGGCCTCCCTTCCGTTATTCCGTTCCTTTCTGTCCTTAGCTACTTCTGGCCAATCAAACATTATTTTAACTTAAAAATATAAATGAAAGAAAGTACCGGGAATCGTTCTTATTAAAATATAGAAGAGAGATAAATAAAAGAAAAGAAACGATAAGAAAGAAAAGGGTGTTAGTGATAGCGTGAAGATTGATAGGATAAAATAGAAGAAAAAAAAGTTTTGCTCCAACCCCAAATAACACAAGACAAGGGTAGGAAGATGATGATAATTCATTAAACGCATTATTTTGGAGTCCTACTCTGGAGGCGATACAATAAATTTGGATGAATAACACGTTCAAGCTGAAGAGCGTAAGCATTCGGCGTTTCTCGCCTGGGTTGACGCTCGTGACCGCAAAGCTCCGGATTTGAGCTCAAAGAAGAGAGCTTTCAACCGTGCTGCCAAGTCCTACAAAAAAGCACTGAAGAAAGCTCGGTTCGACCGAATTACCCATATTGGCACAAAGCTCTCTGCACAGCCATCCGGAAGCAGAGCATTCTGGTCCCTTGCCAAGTCGGTCGAAGCGAACTTCTGTAGGCCCACATTGCCTTCGCTGGTTAAACCTGATGGAACACTGGCTCACTCGGCGAGAGAGAAAACAGGTCTCTTTGCATCTCTCTTCGCCCATAATTCTCGTCTTGATACTAGCAGTGCTACTCCACCGACTCTACCTCACTGCAACACCTCGATGCCTGAGGTTCGCATAAGAAATAAAGAAGTTTTGAGAGCACTGTGTCGTCTAGACGTGAATAAAGCTAGTGGACCAGATGGTATACCAGCAATAGTTCTCAAGGCATGTGCGCCCGAGTTGTCTCCTGTATTGATGCGCTTGTACCGCCTCTCATTTAGGACTGGTATAGTGCCCAAGTCCTGGAAGCTTGCCAACGTGCAACCCGTGCCCAAAAAGGGCAGTCGTACCGATCCTGCCAACTATCGGCCGATTTCAATAACCTCCATACTCTGCAAGATTATGGAGCGTGTATTGAACTCGCGCCTCATGGCATACCTGGAAGGTAACGATCTCCTCAGTGACCGACAGTACGGGTTTCGCCACAATCGGTCTACTGGGGACCTACTAGTGTATACCACTCACATGTGGGGCGAGGCCCTCGAGAAGAATGGAGAAGCGATTGCTGTCTCCTTAGACGTCTCGAAGGCCTTCGACAGGGTATGGCACGCCAGCCTTCTGAGTAAGCTTCCAGCGTACGGCATTTCCCCTGGTCTGATTAACTGGGTAAAAGACTTCCTGAGTGAACGGTCTCTCCGAGTTGTTGTCGATGGATGCTCATCAGAGCCCATGACCACTGATGCCGGAGTTCCTCAGGGGTCAGTTCTCTCTGCAACTCTTTTTCTGCTGCATATTAACGATCTGCTGATGCCCGGTATATATGGGTATGCAGATGATAGCACAGTTGTAGAGAGATACCTTCCAGGTGCTCGGACTAGTAAGGAACTAATCCGGTCCGAACGAGAGGCTATGGTAGAGCGTACGAATGTCTCACTTCAGGCAGTCTCCAAGTGGGGCGAAACCAATCTGGTAGAATTCAACGCCACCAAAACACAAGCGTGTCTGTTCACCGCCAAAAGGAGCCCGTTCACCTTGGCTCCTGCTTTTCGGAATGTATCCCTGGAGTGCACCGACCGCCTCCAGCTCTTGGGAGTTGAAATTTCCTCAGACCTCAATTTTGGGCGGTTCATTGAGTTCAAAGCCAAGGTAGCTGCTAGAAAACTAGGCGTTCTTGCAAAGGCCCGACGGTACTTCACACCGGGACAGCTTCTAATGTTATATAAAGCACAGGTCCGATCGTGTGTGGAGTACTGCAGTCACATATGGGCTGGTGCTGCAAAATGCCATCTAGCAGCTTTGGACTCAGTGGAAAGGCGTGCGAAGAGGCTAATTGGGATCCAGATTTGGTTAAGTCCAATCTACAAAGCCTCGAGCACAGGCGCAGGGTAGCCAGCCTATCGGTATTCTACAGGTTGCATTTTGGAGAGTGTGCGCGGGAATTGCATGACTTGATTCCGCCATCTCATTTCTACCATCGGACAACCCGACGTACGGCGAGTATCCACCCTTACGTTGTTGAAACTTCAACGGTCCGGACTAAGCGTTTCGCTTCGTCGTTTATACCGCGTTCATCGAAGGACTGGAACTATTTGCCTGCTGCGGTCTTCCCGTCCAACTATAATTTGGGTGCCTTCAAGGCTAGAGTGAATAGGCTCTTAATAAACTAGTGCGCCTCACCATCAATGATTGCATCACTGCTTACCATCAGGTGGGATCGCAGTCAAGCACTGGTTTATATCAATAAAAAAATAAAATAAAAAAAAACATATTTAGTGCTGCATTCATCAATTCCCGGTACTTTCTTGATAGCAACGTAGCGCACACTACTCTGCAGCTATTTACACAAATAGCTACTGCAATTAAAACAGTGGTGGCTAAGGTACAGTCTCAAGTACACTGTTCTATGCTATACAGAAAGGAGTACACCTGTGCTCAAGCATGCATGTGTGTCAAGCAAGCATGCATGCTTGCTTGACCTCTACAAAGCATTTGACTTCGTGTCATACGACGCATATGGAAGACTCAAGAAGACCGGCGTGCCTACACAGGTGAAACGGATTTCTTATCTATGGTACTAAAACTACCTTAGTTATAATTATAATTATATATTAATTACGAAGTTTTTTTTTTTTTTTCGTATTTTTATATTTTTTTTGGGTTTTTTTTTTTAGACACGTTTAATTAGGAATGCGACGTGAAACAAGTTGTTTGAGTTTTCGCAAGCTCTTCAACTAGCACGTGTATGAACTTACAGTTGGACTCAGCAGCACGCGAGTGGAATGCTGGGTTGACAATGTAACGCGGACGATATGGAAATCAGAAATCAGAAAAGTTTATTTCAAATAGACCAATTACAGGCACTTTTTAATTGTCAAAATGTCGGTCAGTCAAAAATAAAGCTAAATTGCACATTCCAAAGCGTAGATCTCTATGGAGAAGAACGTGCAAGAAACTCCATGGACACTCTTTTAAATCATATTTTGTGTTACATAAATCTTGGTTACATATTTCTTGTTGCTTCTAATATGTGAGCACAATGTAGTTATGTAATAAATAAAAAATAAAAATAGAATTAAGTCACTGGCAGCTATGGTGCTGCTGACCCCAACTGTAAGCGCAATTGCAGACACAAAAAGAACACACAATAAAATGGCTAGTTACAAGACAAATGCTAGCCATAAATGAAATACATTATAGGATTAATAACTAATTATAGAAAAGTGAGTACATGATCGTCAACCGCCGACCATCTTAGAAGTACGGTCAAGATATTTTATTGTGGAGAGTTGCGAGCCTCCAAGCTTTTCTGCCTATTCCTATACAACTTTGCTTCATCTGAGCATTTGATGGTAATACAATTTCTGTGAAAAAAGGAAAAAAATAATAATTAATGCGTGACAGCTAAACCTAAACAACAAATGTTTATTAAGTACGTATAATATTTAGACTACCGTTCGGTAGATATCTCTAGCGAGTAAAGAGAAGAAACTAGTGGAATAAGAAGAGAAAATACGTGTATGTATGATAAAGTTTTGCATTAAATTCTTACCTTACAGATTTTCTTGAAACGCCACACTTCCTCATCACTGTGAGTATTACATCCTCAACAACCTGAGGATCTAAACTCTTCTTTGGGGGTCGGCTCAAAAACGCCGGCGACGCCTTGCCTGTCAGACAGTGCGTCGCCAATACACTAAAATGAAAAGTAAATGGTTAGAAACTTTTTTTTTTAAGTGAAAACTTCTTTAGGCGTGCAATAGTGACACCGCGAGCCCTTAACGTGATTTATTTTGCGATCTAAACTGAACACTGAACTGAAGTGTTAAAAGGATGGAGATAAATAGGGTACATAACTCCATCCCTCTTTCTCACTCGCATCATCAACATTTTAACACGTCATGGTAAGGTCCTGAGCACCCATTGAATGAGACTGAGCCTTCACGATTAACTATATGTTATTGTATCATAATTGTTAGAGTCGTGTTTGACCACTATCTCGCGAGAGATGGGTTTCTACTCGGTAAATGCCCAAAGTTCCCATTGCAGGGTATTTACTTTTTAGATAATAAATTACTTTTATTATTTTGTATTACAACTGCTCAAATAACCTGAGATAACAATCAAGTTTGTTTACAGTAGTAGTTAGTCAACAATGGTGATATGAGGTATTCGTTTTCAAATACAAAAACGCGTTTTTTACAAAAGCTTTTTCGCAAACACTTAGAAACCAAGTTGACGGCGCTTTCGTGTTTAGTTTTCAAAAGACATCAGAGATGGCTTGGTCCGGACGGTTATCGGACGGTCGGACGGCGAGCTATCCATTGCTCGCCGTCCGCAAGCCCGTGCCTACGGTGGCCGGAAATCAGGATCGGGATCCTGGCGGCTAGGGCGTGAGGGCAGCTCCCTCACGTGTGCACGTGCGGCATCCTCCTTTGCTAGCACTACTGCTTCAAAGAAGGAAGCGACCGCCTGCCACTCCTCTTCGCTTCGGACCATGGCCTATTCCAAGGCCCGGCGCGAGAGATCGTGGCCACCCACGAGGATACGGCGGTGCTCTGCCTAAGCGGGGCACACCTCTAACGTATGCTCCACCGTGTCCTCCGGGCGGTCCTCACAGTGGTGACACCCGGGCGTTACTTCCGCACGAATCGGGTGCAGGAACTTCCCGAACTGCCCATCCTCGGTGAGAACCAGCGTTATGTGGAAGGTGAGGACGCCGTGAGGTCTTTCCAGCCACTCCTCAAAGAGAGCACTTACCGCCATAATTATTGCGTGCCCAGCACTGGGTTGCGTCAGTCGCTGTCACCATTTCACCATGAGATCCCGCCGGAACTCTATCTACCATGCCGCGACGTGTCACGGCAGTGGAGTTTCGGCCCGGCGTCGCATCTCCAAATCCTCATCGCAAATCGTGCATGTGTGCTAGGTCTGTTGCCTCCCGATCCCATGGTGGCAGGCCAGTAAGGAGGCTCGCCACTTCGCGGGGAACCGTGTGCGGTATCCCCGCACCATCCGTATAGCCATGAACCTCCGCATGGCATACGTTCAGCTGGGCCGCCGGTCGCTTTCGATGCCTGTGTAGAGCCTCCGGCAGGAGACGTCTAGACCCTCTAGATTGCAGGAGCCGCTTGAGGGCAGCCCCAGTCCGATTCAGTTTGGGAGCCAGACGTCGGAAGTGCTCCTCAAAATTCCACCGGTTGTCGAGATCGAATCCCAGGGACTTCATCGTCGGCCCGATGCCAATGTGAACTCCTACCGTTAATTGGGAACGCCGTGGTGGCGCGCTCCGAGGGCCGTTAAAACACATGGCTTCGGACTTGTGCAGCGCCAACTTGAGTCCCAACTGCTCGATCCTCTCAACGACTGTCGCAACCCCATGGTCGACCACACGGTATGACTCTCCCTGCGCCAGGACCAGCGTGTCGTTTGCGTAACAGACCACACTGACCCCGTCAGGGAGGTCACCACGCAGCACGTAGTCATACCCAGACTGCCCTTGTGGAACCACAAGGGCCGTCCTAGTACCGATCTCTGCGGAACACCGCACGTCATCTCTCGCCGTTTCTACTCCTAACTTAAGTTATTTGATTTGTAACGAGTGTCTATACCCTTCGCCTGATAAACTACGCCCTATCATAAATCGCATTTCGAGGTAACAGATCCAATTAACATTGCTGATGTGGCTCGAAAGCCTTTAAAGTTAATAAATTGTTATTATTTTATTAGTAAACTTTGACAGAATTTTCAAAAATTACCTTCGCGGGAATAGCGCCACTAACAATTTTCTGGTAGCGGAAGTATGCGATTTCCAGTCGATGTTCTTTAACAATCTGGCAGGCACCTTAGCGTTTCCTTTTCCAATGGGTACCTGAAAAGACATGATGATTGATTAATAACTACTTCAATTGGCGGAAAAAACTTTATCATCCTACCAATTGCAAGTTTCCTTTCATCATAGTGATGATTACCCAAAAGCAGCAAGTAACGAATCTTGACGGCCATACTGCGCAATAAATCCATCGTTACAAATATATAGATTCGTAGAGTTGCATTTCAAGTCCAGGCAATCTTTGCCCACTCCAGGTTGCTTGGAATGGTCGAGGAAAACCATGAGGCTGCCTATTGTATATCTATAGTTCAAGGTTTCCTTTATTGAATACCATATAGGTATTGTCTTTGTAAACCATACTTTAACTATTAGAAATACTTGAATACGAAATCTATAATAATTACCAAACCGTCATCATTCGCTCTGACATTAACATGCAGCGGTTTTACAGCTCCTGTACCAACGTTTCCATTTGGTTTTCTTGCATTCTCTTTCTTTAAGTTCGAAAAAAGCGACATAAGTTTTTCGTAACGACGTTTCAATGATCTTTTCAACCGTTCGATTTGAGAAAGTGCTTTGCTTCTAATGTTAGATTGGCGTCTTGTTCGTTCGTTATTTCTATTCAACGAGCCTTGTGTTTGTTTCCCAGTTGATTGTTGCGGTTGATACTTGGGCTTAAGAGTGTATTTTTCGTTTTTGATCATCTTGGTGCGCTGAATTTTAGCATTAACCTGAAAATATAAACATATATATTTTTTATCATATTAATCAAAGTAAAGAAAATAGTAAAAGGGATCTGGCTTGTTGAAAAAGCTCTAAACTTACCTCCGAGAGGTTGCCGCTGTCTGTATTCACATTCGATACAGGGCTGTGAGTATTCTTTCGTTGCTCTGTAATTTAAGAATTCACGATTTCTAATTCTGTTGGTGTTACGGGCAAACGAGTATTTGATTAAATACATTTACATCAGCGACTGACGTCATAAGTTTGATACGTCAGCTATGTACGTAGTTACTATACATAACCCAAAAAGGGGAGTCAATCAGAGGCTTAACTAACCACCAACCAGAGTTATGGGAAGTATATAGGTCTATATACTAAGTTCCCAGAAGTAAATAACACAGAAAAACCGTTACGAATAAACTGGCTATCTATTGGTGATATTGGGTTGATGAAATCACGCCATTATTAATGGCCAATGGCGAGTTAACGGGATGCGGGGGTCGGGAAGTGAGGTGCAGACTGCGCTAGGAGGATTCGCTAAAAGAAAGTGGGAAAAGACACTACTTGCGACCAGTTGTGAGGGTACTATAGTGGTACATTTTGGCAAGACGATATTCCCTCTCTGTAGTTCGACACGAACGTGACCACGTCAGTCTGTCTCAGCACCCTAGACTCGTAAAGCGGCCCTAGATTCCAGATTTCCTAAGTTCCTAGGTTATTTAGAGTCGGTGAAATATTGTAAAGTGTCGTCACGTGTGTAAAGTAAAGGACTCCGTTTGTCTAATGTATTTACTGTTGTGATAAACGTTTATGTGTTACAATAAAACGGCCGAGGCCTTTCAACGTGACCATTATGTTTTGTTGTTGTATATTTACTTCCCTCTGTCCCCAACAGTTGGGAACAATAATAATAATAATAATTCTTTATTGTTGTAAAACATGTACAAATAAGTGAACCCCTGAGCTAGGTTAAGTGCCTGTATTTCAGGAGCCAGTGACTTCTTCCATTTTAATTATACAAAATTGAAATAAATATAGACATTATTATAAAGAAATAATTTAGGTAAAACATTATTTGCACAACTTGAATATAAAATTAATTACGTATTGAATAATTCTACTTTTTTTGAATTACTAATTACAATAGTCATTTAATTAAAATGTAAGCCCTGAAAATAAGATAAATATCTTATAATGAAACTAAACAATTACCTAATATTAAATAATAATACAACTTAGATATCAAATAACAATCATTGAAGGATCGGTGGTAATTGACAATTTAGAAATTAATCTTTTTTCCTTAAGATTTTATCGAATCGAACCATAAGTCGCTCTATTACAAGGGTGGTAGGTATAAGAGAGAGAAAAATAGTGCAAACCCATAAAAACAAAAGGAAAATCGGGATTCACTTCATAAGAGCGGCCAACTCGAGGTACATTTCCATACAACCGCTCTTACGTGATTATGATGTTATATTACACATCTTTCTCTAGATATTTTGGTAACACAGCTATTTTGTGGATATTATTTGGGCTTCTTTAAAAATCAAAACACAAATTTGTGTAAAACTAATCTAGTAAAGACCTCTGAAAATTTGCTAGTTTACGTGAACTTTAGCGCTCCATAATGTACTCTACACTAATCTACACTAAAATAAAAGGAGAAACTGACTGACTGACATATCAACGCACAGCCGAAACTACTGAGACTAGGAGCGTGAAATTTTGCACAAGGGTTCCTTTTATGACGTAGGCGAGCACTAAGAGAGGATTTTTTAAAATTCACCCCCTAAGGGGATGAAATAGGGGTCCAAAGTGTGCAAAGTTTGCATGGAGAAATCAATTATCACGCGGGCGAAGCCGCTGGCAGAAGCTAGTCTACACTAAAAGTAAAAGGTCCGATTGCGAAATTTTTTGTTCTATTCCTGAGTGACATGGGTTATTTTATATTAAAAAATCAGTAGGGTTTTCTACTAAAATTACTGCAATAAGGTAACCCAAGGTGTAAATCGATTACCTATAAATTTCCTTACATCGCGTGCGCTGCAAAAACTGTTGATGATAGAATAAAATAATGTACTACAACTTTGTAAAGCACATTATTATCTACAAAAAAGGCTGCAACACTATATGTCTAATTATTATAGTTATGTCACAACAATATTTACTTTTTTTCAATTTAAAAACTAAATTTATTCGCCACATCTAGAAAAGGAACTTTATTGGCTCCTTAGTATTAATCCTTATCAAAATAAATTACTTTATAATTAAGTCTGGTTTAGTGCTTGTATATTACTTGTTTGAAAAATTCAATTTGGACATTCTATTAGAGAGATACCATCATTTAAGAAATGCAATATAAAATCATTTAACTAGTCAGATGATGTTTATCTGTCATATTATCAACAATATTATCAAAATATTTTTTTTTTCACTGATTCTAATTGGACAAGGGTTTAAAAAGATAATACGAAACTCGCTAGTGTATGCACGGGAATTTTAACCGAACGCTCAGTTCGTCTAGCACTCTAGCCGAATTAAACGCGAGATTGTCGCAGTTACAAACGACAATCAACCGATTTCATCAAAGTTTTTGTCTTTAATCTCTGTCTCACTGAAAAACTGATCGCTTAAACGGTTAAGGTGTAAACTTTAATACTCCATGAATTTCGTGTTCTCTATTTAATGTCATCCAAAATCACTTCTTAAGAGGTGGGTCTCACTCAAATAAGGTTACTAAAAGTAAAGCTTCCTCTTCATCATTAAAATAAAATGCTTTTCACTGGTTATAGCCGCTTACGTTTGTTTGTTGTCACATTGACCGCCACGTGGATGTTCACCGATGATAGTGGTAATATTATGAAGCTCAAGAGTCTATTTGTTTGAACGCGCTCTAAATAAATAAAATAAATCTCAGGAATTGCTGGTTCGAATTAAAAATTATTTTACTGTTGGATAGGATTTCTCGAGAAAGGCTATATGACATTACGTTATCAACCACGGGAGCGGAGCAGTAAGAGCCAGTATATTAAAAATATAAAAAAGTACATCTTTAGAAGCCTTGCACTACTAATCGAGATTCTGAATGACAACAATTTTTCTGAAAAACTTTTAAGGGTTTAAAAAAACAAGTATTTCCCGGACCAAGTTTTGTGAAATATTCGAGTAAATCACGGAATTACCGAATGCCAACAGAGTTTTTAGGCGTTATCTCTCTTTTTTCGAATTGCCTTTTCATCAAACATCGCGTTGGATTGCATTAGATGAAGCAACTTGCTTTTAAATCATGCTCAAGGTTGACGATAGGCGAGTGGAGAAGGGGAGGGCCCTCTTAAAGGCAATAAGTGCTTTTCTATGTTCTTTATGTATGATAGAAATTTGAATAAACGAGGAAAGCAAATATTAAAAAAAAATATTAAGTGACTTTTTTAATGTTTTTTTTTAAGAATTATTTAAAAATATAAATAACTAGCTGTGCCCCGCGGTTTCACCCGCGTTTTTCTCGTTTGCGTGGAAATACCGAGATAAATATAGCCTCCCTCAATAAATGGACTATTGAATATTCAAACAGTTTTCATATTAGATCAGTATTTCCCGAGATTACCGCGTTCATAACAAACAATCAAACTTTTCAGCTTTATAATATTAAGAAAAATATAGATTAAGTTAAATTGTATAAGTCGCAGGCAATACCTGTCTATCTGTTCGACATTCAGCCAGACACATAAGAATTACGACTATAGGCGGGAGTGTCCGTCCACTTTAAACCGGGTTAAAATATTATTTTAAAGTACTTCTGAGTAAATTATATTTTTCGTTTTATTTTCTTGTGGCAGAAGAATTATATTGATTGTTTCCGCAACCTGATCTTGACAACGCGACATATAGTTGGCCGTGCGAAGTGACAGTCTTGCCGTAAATCTAATCCTACATATTTAAATGTTTGCCCCTGTGATTTATTTATCGTTACGGCAAAAGATAATTTAATTGGGAATTAGACTCTTTTAAAATGAAAAGGCAAATCATTTGGAATCATTGGGATCCGAAGTATAAGTACTGTTTGACCAACCGCTGGACCAGTCAAAACTGTTGCAACGATCACGTTATTGCGAAGAAATTTAACCTGAAGTCGAGTCACGGTAATATTATCTATACAGTATTGTAACTCGGCTGTATCTTTGAAATAAATGCACTATGGCTGCCCGCCTCCATCATTTTAATTACATTTGCCTACTTTGTGTTTCCATTTAGTTTTGTGATTGTAAATATACTTTTTTTATATAAACAAATAAAATACTTTGTGAATTGAATAGGAAGTGCTCAATATTTGCGACCGAAAAATATTTGCGCTTCGACTGAGACGTACCTACGAAATGCTATATTATTAAATTTTAAAGTACAAAAATCCGCATTCTAAAGCTTAATTAAAAATCCTTTTGGGAAACATGGACAAGGTGGAGAAAAAGGAATATCTTTTACTTGGTTATAGATACCTGCAGCTACTTTACAATTTATATGTTTGGTTTTAAATGAAGAATTCATGCAACCAAAAACAGCACAATATATCCTACTCGTCATATTAAATATATAAATATGTACTTGAACTTATTTTTATTGAAAAAATCGCGCGGCACAGACGCGACTGTCTGCATCTCGAGCGCACCTCGAGATCGAGGCGCGTAGGTATAGCTCGCGTTTCGACCGTTTGTATGAAGTTGGAATACTGTATAGATAATATTACCGTGGTCGAGTCCCGTTACATGTTACGTGGCTTAAGATTTCTAAGTAAAATAATTGGGGCACCAATTTTTAACTTGAGAGAATGTGGGGGGAGGCCACTCGGGTTTAAAGAATTAAGAAATTCCTGTGGATAATGGACTGCATCTTCTTGATCTCATCAACAAATATATTTCGAAAAAGATTATTACAGGATTTTATGTTGATAAAAAACTCTATGGCCCATAACTCATTAATAGGTACCAACTCTTAACATCTTACACACGTGATAACTTTTAAACGAAATATCCGATTGAGATGAAACAAAAAGTATTTTACTTCTACATAAATACTCTTGATAACATAATGCTTAATTTTGATAAAGATTAATATTACGATACATATTTAACGTAGTTGTTTTTTCTTCAGACGATTTAATAATTATTTTGAACACAAAATCGGTTATTGTGATTAAACCATGATAGCTAAATATATGTTCTCGCGGACTTTTTTGTAGGTCTTAATGGGATCTACAAACCCGTAGTACATCATTTTGTTCTATTGTCAATAGTTTTTGCAGCGCACGCAAAAATAGGTTTTCGATTTTACACCTTGTGTTACAAAATAGCAATTTTATTACGGATCCCTAATTTTGAAAAAAAAACATAGCCTATAGCCTTCCTCAATAAATGGACTACCCAACACTGAAAGAAACATTCAAATCGGACCAGTAGTTCCAGAGATTAGCGCGTTCAAACAAACAAACAAACAAACAAACTCTGCAGCTTTATAATATTATATAGTATAGATATGTATATAGAGAAAATAAATGAGAAAATAATAATATAATGTGACTAGGGGACAAAGCAAAATCGCGGGTGGCATGTTGAATCCCGAACAAAACGAAGGTTGCTTAGCTTAATTACCTTTGTATGTCTTAACTTTGTTAATAAGGTTAATTGCTTCAATAATAATTATTATTAAATTGCCCCAGACAAATAACGCTATGTCCCCGTGTTGGATACTCTACTGTTTACACCATCTGTGAGATAATTAAAAAACAGCTACTAAAACTATCACTCGACATGTTTAGATATTTCAAACAAACAAAATTCACTTTTGGTTCTAAGACATGCCAGTTACCTTACGATGTTTTCCTTCACCCTTTTGAGTGCAGTGGTGATGAAATAAATTTTATTTCATAAATTACACAAAGTAATGCGCCTGGTTGGGTTTGAACCTGCGACCTACAACTCGTTCGGTCACCACTGCTCTCAAGTCAGTACTTAACCGCCTTTTTTGTTTTGTTAGTGGCCAGTTTGATTTTTGAATAAACTTGTTATAAGCCGGTGCATTAAAGAAAGGAATCTGAAATGGCGGCATGTACTTGCGTTGACAGATAGTACAGACAGCATATAAAATTTCAAGTAAAGTTTTTTTTTTTCAAATTAAAAATAATAAAAACAAGACTGGGTCACATTAATTTCAAACTATAATGTTTAGGTAATTAACTAAAGGTAAACAATCTTGACATGTCTTTTATCTAAAAGTTGTCTATAATTTTTATCTAAAAATGTTTACAATTTGTTATTTACCTATACCAATGTTTGGTAACTAACTAAAATTAACTAAAGGTAAACAATCTTGACATGTCTTTTATCTAAAAGTTGTCTATAATTTTTTTATCATTAAAGAATTTCAAGACAGCGTGGAAGCAAATCAAGACTAATTTTTTTTCTGCTTACGGTACGCGCGAGAGTGAGTATAGACGGCACTAGTGTGCGAGCGAGAGAACATGATAAGCGCCGCCATTTAAGATTCCTTTCTTTAATGAACCGGGTTATAGATGCGCGTACATTTTAATACACACTGTGTTATTTTTTTCAAAATAATGGTTTTGGACGTTCCAAATTCAAATCGCATTATTCCATATGAGAACGTCCATGCTACATTCGAGCCCTAGGGACAGGATGATTTGCTAAGTGAGGGTTGTATGATATATAAAAGGGCATTTTGTTTTGGATTGTATGGGAAATATAAATGTGAAGTACAAACCAAAGTTGATTAACATGTTCAGAGCGACGAGGGACGAGGTCTATTACGCCTATTATGGGTCTTCCTTGCGATGCAAAATATAACCTTCTTTGCCATACGGAAGCCGTAACTTAAATTTGGTTTAGTTTAGGAAAGAGATGAATACTTATAACTATAACTAAATTGCATTATTGAAACTGAATGCAAGGGTATATCTACTTTAATACGGGGTCACTTTGACCTCATACCGCACTGAAGAAATAAAATTTTATATTTTCTTTTAATTTAGCCGAAAAGCTTTTAGCTTCTTAAGAGCATTCATCCGTTAAAACTACGCAGAAGCCAAAATCAATGATTTCCGACGGACAATATAACAATAATGTGTTTAATTTCTAGATAAGATATTGACGTCATATTATTGGGAATTTCATAATCTAGTGTAAAATCCAAAAACATTTTCAAATGATTGTATAGTTTTCCCATTAGAACAGTTCTTATCCAAGCCGTTTTTAAAACTAGCGGTCGACGGTCTACGCAGATGCGAGATAGTAGTTAAACCGTGTATGGTAAACTTACAACATTTTACTTAAAAAAAAATTATAACATTGACTAGTGCATGGCTCAAAAAAAAACACGATTGCTGTAAGTTTTCATTCAAGAAAAGTAATCTCAAAACTGTCATTTTTAGCCGTTTTTGGAGATATTAAACGTGTTAGTTTAGGATAATATATGTATGAGGCATTTTTGTTTTATTTTAGACTTATTAACTGAACGCATTTACGATCTATGACATGGTACAATAATTTTTTTAATGACTTATTTGTTTACACTACAATTAATTAATTAATATCACTATATAATAGACGCGAAATCGTGTCAGCGCTTTGTACCGGCCGAGGTCTTTCAGATTTTTAGTCTTTCTATTCTACAGTGATACTAAATAATTAATTGTATTGTAGTGCACATTATTGTTATATTTTCCGTCGGAAATCATTGATTTTGGCTTCTGCGTGGTTTTAACGGATAAATGCTCTTAAACGTTACGGGGTCTAATAAGCCCCTTACTGCCATAATGATAGTTTTCAAACAAAGTCTTAAAGACCCCGTACCGCAAGAATGGATTATAATCAAAGGTCGGAATTAGGTAGAGTTTATTAAGTACTTATACTGATTTCATACAGCGAAAGAATAATAATAATAAATAATATAACACTCAGAAATATAGCAGAAAAAATTTCTTCCTGCATTAATGACGAGGAGGAAGTAGTGTATAAATTTGTTAAGCTCACCTCAGTTGACGTAGGGAGATCTTTTGCAATGAAAAATACTAATAAATATTGTATGTTAATTATTTTTATTTTATTTGTCTTATCTGTCTCTGAGGTTTTTATTATTATTCATTTGTAATATTGTAGGCCACATGGGATTTTTCATTAGAAATCCCGGGAAGATCCATATTAATATCAACATTTCGATGCAAGTACATGAATAACTACCTAATTCCGACCTCTGATATTATAATACAAAAATGAGTGATGCTGTCAACGTGTTAATAAAATCTTGGCATACTGTGCAAAGAGACTCTTCCAAGGAAAATCTTGAAACTTTTAGAAATCATCTCCAAAGTCGTATCTTTTTGTGACATCATGTATATTACGAAATATCCTGAATCGTATAATACCAAACTTTATGTAGGTATATTTTTCAAATACCGTAAAATTTGTATGTGACATATAAAGAAGAAACGCAAATCAGAACCTTATTTATGCATTTACACATTATAGGTTTTACTTCACAATTTCTGATAAATAACCTTCGAAATGGCCAGGTAAAGTTAATGGTATTTCCTCTACTTTGCCTAGGCAAGAATATTCCAGTTAAAATATATTTTCAAATTAGCAAATTTGGTACCGTAGCATATAGGTATAATATTCCTTTAAATATGAATAGCTGGTTATAAAGTCAGAAGATTTTTGAAAAATTGTACTAGGAATAAAATTTGTTAACTAGATTATGTAGTTTACTAATTAATTTAAAATATAAAGTTTAGGCAAAGTAACGATAGGTAAGCCAAATTATAGCACTAGACGGTATTATAAAATTTATGTATTAAAAAAAACTCACAATAAAATTAGAAGAAAAAAATATTTTTAGGATATCTATCGATTACTATGATATCTCAAAACGTATGTACTATTTGTAGCAGAAAAAACACTGCATTTACGTTGGCAACAATGATTAAAACCATGAAAAGAAAATAAGACAATAATTTAATTAAATCCGCTTAAATTAAAAAAAAATATCCATAAAATTTACTCCGAAATCGCAAAAAAACAGACTGCAAAAAAAAAATTAAAGAAAAATATCTGGAATAAAATTAACAAATCGGAAACTAATTCAAAAAAAAGTCAGTAAAAAACTTTCATAAATCTTACCTAAACCGTTGCTTAAGTCTAGCAACGCCAGAGCAGCCAGTCGTTCTGAGTGGGTAAACGCCATTTTCGAAGAATTTTTTCCTTTTTTTTTCTTTTTTGTCTATTTTGTCTTTTTTGTCTTTTTTTTTCTTTTTTTTCTTACTGCCCATGAAACTAATAAAAATAAACTGGGATTACTATACTGAAACACACTTAAAATAAGAATAAGAAAGGCAGACTACGGTTAAGTCAAATAAACTAAGTACATACTCACATACGAGTATATCACCCTTACGCGCTTCTTGAGCAAGTAGGCCGAAACTACTAATTGCCTGGCAATGGGAGGAACAACCACACCCCACTTGGTATCAAAGCAGACTGACAAAATTTAAAATAATTTTAGTTCAATTTCTAAACCCCACTCAGGTACCTTGTAAAAGTACCCCTTCTTCACCCCAAACTTATTACCTATAACTAGGTATTATTTATTATCTACATCTTCAATATTTGGGTACCTTTGAAAACTTAACAAAAGAAATTCCTGAAATGTAAAATCTCTAGAACAATGACAGTAATATAAGTAATTGTTTCGCCACATCTTTGACTAGTCATTTTTAGCAGAAACTCATTTAATAGGGATTATCTTCTTTGCAAAAATTTCGTCCCAACGAAACAATAGGAACTAAGTCTCCAAACATTTAAACAATCACTGACATAAAATACCACGCATGCATTAGATCACGTAAAAGTAAATAGGTATGCAAGTTACTGGTAGATTTATTCAAGCTCATTAAATTTTGATAAATAAACACCACATCAAAATCAGCATAATTGTAATATTCACATTGTTTCGTATCGCAATAATGCAACATGTATCTTTTCTTATTTTGGTGCATTCCATCCTATCCTACATGTTCTACTAAATGATATTATTATATGCTTCGTTGTTTAAATGTCCATCAATCTATTACGCCTCAACGGCCGAATGGATACGAATGAAACTTCAGAGACCCTACTAATGGGTCGTGTTAAGAGCTCTTGGCTCTTAACACGACCCATTTGATGACCTAAACTGAACTGTTAAAGGGATGGAGTTACACAGAGTGTATAGCTCCATCCCTCGTTCTCGCCTGACATTTTAACACGTCACAATAAAAACTCCAGGTGTCACAAGAATATTATCATGATATATCCCTGTAATAATAACAACGAGACATATAAAGTAGCAATAGATAGTTGTTTTTTCAACTTTCAGCTGGTTCAGTCAAAGCTTAGGAGCTTCGGGCAATGAGAAGGCCGCAAAGCTAGTTTTCGTCCACAGCCGAGACCTAAAAAAAGAACCAATAGATATTCTAAATAAAGTAGGAACTTAAGTATTGCTCAAAAATTGCTTAAAAAGACTAAATACTAATCTTAAACAACTGCCAGCCCACATTTATTTAATATTAGTGTTTTGGTCAATAGATATTATTAATTTAAAAAAATCTATAAATAAATTAGACTCGAATGAAGTTTAATGTTGTGATGTAACTGCACTTGAACCTTTTTTATTTTATTAATGATAGGCTCGCGTTTGACCACCATCTCACCTAATGGTAAGCGATGCTGTTGTCGACAATGGAGCACGCTTGCCTAGAAGTAACCTATTTACTTTTGACTTAAAGAAGTAAGTTGTAGCTATCAAGAAACACAGACTCCTGCAAGGAATTCCATTCCTTGGCTGTACGCACAATAAATGTGTTCTCAAAAGCTTTGTGCGTATGGGTGGGATGTCCACCATGTACCGGTGGCGCAACGCCATACGTCTAGTAGTCTGATGATGGAACGGACTTGGCGGAATTAGATGGTGCAATTCCAGTGCACACTCCTCGAAATGTAAACGATAAAAAACCGACAGGCTAGCACCAACTCAGTGGCGAAGGCTTTGGAGCTTTGACTCAACAAGTGCATCATTGCCAATGATTATCTTGGCTTGCCTCTCAATCGACTCTAGCGCATCAAGCTGGTATTTGGCAGATCCGTCCCAAAGATGAGAACAGTACTCCATACACGATCGTACTTGCGCTTGACCTATCAATCATTTGAACATTATTATTCTCTCTTAATACAAAACACTTGTCTGCCGCAATATATCACAAAAACCAAGCGAATTCAGCACCTCTACACGATATGATTGATCACTAATGTTTTACGATATCGTAAAATAGTCGTTCCTTCAGATGATCATTGAGTTGTTTAGCCCATCTCATGATGTGGCCGGCGGGCACGGGCGGGCTGTTCTATATCACGAAGTACGACCATTTCATGAAATGGTTGAACAATTCATGAAATGTTCAATTCTAAGATCTGGACAGGACATAATATAAATAATATTCATGCTAAATCTTCCTCATGAATCACTGTCTTTTTTGTCTTTCCTTTAAAATTATACTGAACTATCGGTCTCATGTGGTTTCACCCGCGTCTTTAGTTACTGCTCCGCTCTCGTGGGTTGTTACGTAATGTTATGTAGCATATAGCATATACTCGATAAATGGATTTTTACATAAAAGTAAGTCATATTCATATTCATATAAATATGTCAGGTACTGATAACAACACACTAAGTTCTAGGATTTCAGTTTATTGTACCAAATTTGACTTTGCGCAAAACACAAACACAACTCACACACAACACATACACACAAACACACACCGTTACTTGTACAGACATCCATATGAGGACTATAGTCATAAGTCACAATCCGAGGACCTTCTAGAAAACTAGATTAACGACAACTTACGACCTTATTAACAAGACAGAAAGAAAGAGAAAATAATATTTGGGGTGATGAGTTTATTCATATAGCGCTATTTCAACATTTTTTGGCATAACTTCCTGTGAACGATACGGGGATCTGAATACACTCGCAAATCCTGGGCAGTACCGTCCGAGGACATGTGTGTAAGCCAAACGAGGACCCTAATCATATGCCTAGAGACGCCTATACGAGGACTTAATTTTACACACTTTCTCTTATTACTTGCAAGATGCGAGGACTTAGTACTAGACTATTCACGACCGATACGAGGACGTTTTATCGAGTAGGGCTTGTACTAAACGAGGACCTTTTCTGAATTTCCAATAGCAGTTTCTTACACACTTATAATTTTACAATACTAATATTTGAGCCATATTATTAGGTATACAACCAGTTATACACATTAATTTTTGATTTAAGTACTATCAGAGGACTTACCATGATTTCAATGACGAACGTTTAAAATTATAGACAAGGCATTCAATGCACTACGTCTACAACTATCGATTTTGATTTAGACTTTTAGTCGTGTTAGAAATATACATGTTGATTTGATTCAGAAACAGCCGCTGGAACATTTGTGGTCACGAACTCGGATTCATAGTGTTTGGCGGTAAGATATATAATAATAGGGGTTAAAGAATGAAATTGCCGTTTTTTTTAAAACGGGTTGCTTTGAAGTGTTATATCTTTGGATTGACTTGGAATTATAAGTTCAAATAAACTTTTTATTAAAGGTGCGTTATTCTTTTTCCGAAATTAGGTATTTATTGGATTCTTTTTGTGTTGTATTTTCTGTAATATCGCAGTTCTTATAAGCATGAAAGCTAATAAATAAACTTTTTTTTTCATATTAAATGTTCCAACGTAGAAACTATGCATTTCAAAGGGCAAGCAATATCAATTACGTATACCTACGACTTTCTTCTAACAAAAGAACTTTGTGCTCTTTGTTTAATAGCTCTCGTTTTGGAAATTTTGTCTTGTAACCGCCCTAAGAAGAAAAGTTATTCGTGAGATAAAGTTTTCCACGTGAAAGTGATTGAAACAAGAATAGACATCCCATTCATTAGCAGTTTTAAGTCCATACACGTCATCAATATTGCATACCGCTTGAGACACATTGTTTCCATATTACAAAATAATGCGAGTTTTCCTACATTTCGTACAAAAATAGTTACAAGTACTGCGATATTACAGAAAATACAAAACACAAAGAATCCAATAAATACCTAATTTCGGAAAAAGAATAACGTACCTTTAATGCAAAGTTTATTTGAACTTATAATTTCAATTCAATCCAAAGATATAACACTTCAAAGCAACCCGTTTTAAAAAACAGCAATTTCATAGTTAAAGACCTAATATGTTGATGTTATTTTGCCAGAAAATTATTTGATTTCGGTAGGTATCTTTATATTAATACATAAGGCTACAAACTCACGAGATTTAGGGTCTGCTTTTTTTATTAGATATTATTGTATTTATTATATTTAGTACACACTTTCTTCGTGTAAAGCTGTTTAACAGTCACTCGTATTGTTTTGAAACTTTATTAATAAATAGCTTTGGTTAAGCTCAACTTACAATATTGCGTAACAATCATCATCATCATCATCATCATTTCAGCCGAAAGACGTCCACTGCTGGGCATAGGCCTCCCCCAAGCGTCGCCACAGCGAACGGTCCTGTGCGTCTCGCATCCATCGGACCCCCGCAACCGTTACCAAGTCATCGGTCCACCTTGTAGGAGGCCTTCCAACGCTACGTCACAATACAGTAATATAATATATTCCACACCTATCACACAACGCCGTCTAGTCCCAAGCTAAGCAGAGCTTGTGTTATGAGTACTAGACAACTGATAAACATACTTATATATTTCTAAATACATACATATTATAGATAAATTACACCCAGACACAGAACAAATGATCGTGCTCATCACACAAACATTTGTCCTGGGTTGGAATCGAACCCACGACCTCTGGCATAGCAGTCAGGGTCACTAACCACTAGACCAACAGGCCAGTCATTATCCAGCCAGTCATCATACAGTAATGGTAGAGCTATGAAGCTGAAGCTGAAATCGTCTCCGTGTAGGGCAACTCTTCGACGGTTACCGGTATTGTTTTGAAACTGTATGATATTGATTGATATTGCATAGCAATATACAGTTGAATTAGTGTTATGAAACTGCAGCTTGAATTGTTTCCATGTGAGACAATTCTTTAACGGTAACTTGTACAGTCTTGGAAATTTGTAGGCTATTTGTTGACTTTGCATAATTATATAAAATCATGGTGGTGTTATTAAGCTGCAGCTAGAAGTCTCCATGTGAGATAACTCTTCAACAGGTACTTGTATTATCTTTAAACTTTGGATGGTATTGGTTGACATTGCATAGTAAAATACAGTTATAGTGGTGTTATAAAGCAGCTGAAATCGTATCCATGAGGAAACTCTTAAACTGTTAAGTTGAAGACTTGTACTGTTGATGAGCATAGGAGTCTCAAGAGTATCGTCTTGAGAATTCGTATGCTATTTATTGACATTGACTCCGACAAGCATAATTTATTGCCTAAAACTGTTATGCTCCACCGTGTCCTCCGGGCGGTCCACACAATGATGGTACCCGGGCGTTTCTTCCTCATGAATCCGGTGCAGGAACCTCCCGAACTTACCATGTCCGGTGAGAACCTGCGTCATGCGGAAGGTAAGGACGCCATGAGGTCTTTCCAGCCACTCCTCAAAGAGGGGACTTACCGCCTTAATTATGGCGTGCCCAGCACTGGGTTGCGACAGTCGCTGTCACCATTCCACCATGAGATCCCGCCGGAACTCTGTCCGTCATGCCGTGACTTGGCGCGGCAGTGGAGTTTCGCCCCGGCGTTGCATCTCCATGCGCAGATCGTGCATGCGTGCAAGGACTGTTACCTCCAAATCCCACGGTGGTAGGCCAGCAAGGAGGCTCGCCGCTTCGCGGGAAACCGTGCGGTATTCCCGCACCATCCGGATGGCCATGATCCTCTGGCTTGCGTTCAGCTTGGCCGCCGGTCGCTTTCGTAGGCGCCCCATAAAGGGCCACTTTTGTTTTTAAGAAATATTTCTCAGTAAATCATGTTTCTTGTATCAAAACCGTTGGAGTTCATGTTTAAGGATAGTGTATAGTCTACTGTAGCCGAATATTCCTCAAGTTGGCCTCATGCCATGATGATGCCTTGATGTTTTGGCGGAAACAGTATTTTTATATTGTTTTTATATTGAAAATAGCAGTGGGGCGCTCATAATAAAACTCTATAAGGTAGATTAAGCTCAGCTGCATAATAGTAAGAAAAATAAGATAATTGACAGATAGGTATAGCCACAGCTAGGTTAGTTTACTATGCTTATTTTCACAGCATTATAGTTTATGGCATATTGTTCCGCGGCTGATGTAGAATTAATGTTCATATCGCACAACCGACTTCAAACTAAAAATAAAAACACTGAAAAGTGCAAAATAACTTTAATTTCGGAAGTCGGTGTTTCTATAATAGTTTTGTCTCTTCGTTATTTAACACCGACTTCCGAAATTAAAGTTATTTTGCACTTTTCAGTGTTTTTTTTTTTACTTTGAAGTCGGTTGTATTTTTTTTTGTAAAATGTTTTTTATTTTACACTTTTTAGTTATGGTACCACCACTAAAAAGTACCCCTCAGCCAAACTTAAATACCTTATAGCCAGAGTGCATCTCATGACAATTCTAATAATCCCAAACACAGTTAGATTACATTAATTTATTACAGAGTTCCGGTGCCTAACTTCAGGCTTCATCATCAGATCAGGTCGATATATTCCCCCTCTACTTTCAGTCAGTCATCGACTACACGTACAAACAAAGCAATTTTACTTGTTACGACGGTTCTGCTGTGATCCTATGAGGAGTTCTGTTCCATATCTTCGAAGTTCATGATCAGATCATAACAATATTTCTATGGGACCAACTCGGAAGCATAACATATCAAACAAAAAAAAATTTCAAAATCGGTCCACAATTGACCGAGAAATCGGTGAACATACATAAAAAAAAAAACATACATTCAACCGAACATATAACCTCCTCCTTTTTGAAGTCGGTTAAAAAGAGAGCAATCCGGGCTATTTATAAAATAGATATACTGACTCTCCTTTACTTTATATTTTAGAATGTATTTTGTATGTTCGCAAAAACTTAGGACTTTTTAAATAAAAGCGATTTTCATAATATAAATACGCTTTGGAAATAGTAATACCCAAATGAAGACTAACTGAGAAAAACAAGTCATTCCTCATATTCAGCATACGCTTTTATAACAAGCTGAATATATATATATATATATTTATTATATATATGCATGTGTTATATATAATGACGAATGTCATTATATATGACGTAGTTAAATCACGAATTTTAATATTTCACGAATATTGTTTGTTGTATTGTTTACATTGGTAACATTTATGCAGTTCAAATCAAATTTAAAAGTACCTACCAAGATTAATGAGTAATATTGTTGTGTATACAAATATAAAACTTGAAACTTAGACGTATTGATGATAATCCTATAAATTATTTCGTAATTATTAATGATCATGAAGCTATATCTCTCATTTTAAATTGATATTTTATTGTAATAAGTTGTTTGAGTTGATTAGTGCAGAACTGTCAATCGGTATAATATTCTTTGAAATAAGAACTAAGAAATACAAATCAAGTGTTGTAAAATTGCTTAAATGATCTTATAATGTTTTAAAACTGTTTAAATATGTAACAATTGTAATTAAAGACCTATAAAATAAGTTAAGTTATGGTAAACTGTGATTGGTGGAAAATGGCGGGATATTATTATTTGACGTTTAAAAAAAGATGTCCATCCACCCGTCGACAGTTTACTATAAAAAAACTTTTTACAAAAAAAATACAACCGACTTCAAAGTAAAAAAGAACACTGAAAAGTGCAAAATAACTTTAATTTCGGAAGTCGGTGTTTCTATAATAGTTTTGTCTCTTCGTTATTTAACACCGACTTCCGAAATTAAAGTTATTTTGCACTTTTCAGTGTTCTTTTTTACTTTGAAGTCGGTTGTATTTTTTTTGTAAAAAGTTTTTTATTTTACACTTTTTAGTTATGGTACCACCACTAAAAAGTACCCCTCAGCCAAACTTAAATACCTTATAGTCAGAGTGCATCTCATGACAATTCTAATAATCCCAAACACGGTTAGATTACATTAATTTATTACAGAGTTCTGGTGCCTAACTTCAGGCTTCATCATCAGATCAGTTCGATATATTCCCCCTCTACTTTCAGTCAGTCATCGACTACACGTATAAACAAAGCAATTTTGCTTATTACGACGGTTCTGCTGTGATCCTATGAGGAGTTCTGTTCCATATCTTCGAAGTTCATGATCAGATCATAACAATATTTCTATGGGACCAATTCGGAAGCATAACTATTCAATCAAAAAAAAATTTTTCAAAATCGGTCCACCATTGACCGAGAAATCGGTGAACATACATAAAAAAAAAAAATAAAAAACATACATTCAACCGAACATATAACCTCCTCCTTTTTGAAGTCGGTTAAAAAGGGTTTGTGACCTTTCGGTGATAGAATAGTTGTGATCCAGCAAAGCTCACGTAAGTTGATTAATATTATATCTTGATTATTGTTATTATTGCTATTGATTGTATTGATTCTGTGTATGTGTCTCTCACTATGGCTTTTGTTTCTAATTATGTTATACGGTATTTGAGAATACTTATTCAGCTTACTATTATGACATGACCCAAGACATAGAACATAGAATTTCTTATAGATGTTATTGTGATAAATTATAATTAATGATGTTTTAAAATGTGCCTATAAAATACTATAATTGAAGCTACCATGGGTTTTCTTGCTTGTTCTTTCCCATGACGACCTAGTTTTGGAACAAGCAACTAGTTATTCGATTAATTGACAAGCCTATTTTAAATAAATATTTAGTCTTGTCTTTCTGTGCTTTTCTTCATAAAACCCTTTCCCTACACACCAGTCATAGGAACTTTGATACACAGTAAATAACCGTTATCCATCTTGACAATTTAGCATGATATGTAGGTACATATAAATATATTAAATCAATGTAGTTATCCACCCTCCTCCATAAATTCTAACACATGCAACCGTATTTTGTTTTGTGAAATCTAAGTTATCTAATTTAATCTAGGATTTTAATTTAGAATTTATTTAATGTAATTTAATTCAGGACATTTTATTTTAATTTAATTTATTCGTAATTTGTTTGACATGCGCATTCCTATCAAAATTTAATTTTGACATTACTTTTATTTTATTATTTAACCTCTAATATTGTTTAAATTTTTTTTTCTATGCGTCATATCATGCTTAATACTTTTGTTTAATATTTTCATAAGTATTTAGAGCCATGTTCACTCGTTTATGCATAAGCTGTGGTTACCTATAATTGAGTGTGCATTATAGGACAAGGTTACGTGTACCAATTTTAATTTCTAAGTTTTTTATTTTGTAACACTCGTTGGTGATCCTTAAATAAATAAATAAATAAATAAGCTGCCAAAGTCGGTTGCAGAACTTAGTAAGGGAAAAGTCAAAACCCACATCAAGCGTGACATTACCAAGAAGTGTATTACAAGATTAAAGACTAGGTACGTTGAAGACACACTTGTTTGGCCAATGACTGCTTCTGTACATATGGCTTACCTGGTAACTCATTAACTGCATTCACGTTGTTTTTGCAACGTTTTTATATTATTTAGACCTCACCCACCTTAACTTCATAAGTGATTTATTGATAAACAACTCATTTATTGATAGGATTATTATTATTATTTTATTTTGATTCACATTTTTATTATTATTGTGCTTTTGAGTACAATATGTAGGCCAGTCACTACACAGTCCTTTCACACCTATTAATATTGTAACCTACCTGGCCTTTTCCTAACTGTGTTGGAGTCGACTTCCAGTCATACCGAATGCAGCTGAATACCAGTCAGACATTCATAACCCAATAACTGGGCACAGGGGCGCCGGCTTTTAGAAAACCTCATAGGTGCTCATGCTCATTTGATGGACTCGAAAAAGTGACGAAGTGTGTGAAGAGAAATGTACACTGATCGACCGACCAATAAATAAATGTCCTACTTACATACTGCGTACTTAATTACTAATTATGTTTGATAAAAATATAAAATGAAACCATTATATAAAAATGAAACTTAGTACTACTAGTTTTTATTATCAAGAAATATTATAATTTGAACGTAATCTAAAAGGCGATTACTGATCTGTTCCTTGATGTCTATTCTCAGGGGCCCTCGAGCACCCATCGAGTCGGCGCCCCTGACTGGGCAACTCTATACTAGAACACGCGAACTACTATTACTACTACTACTACACTATAGACTGATGGTCAGACTTTCTGGCATCTGACTACATATCAAATAATTATATACGAATGACAAGCAGGACTAACGGCGTGTCAGTAATGTCCTATATAAACTTAAAAAAAAAACATATACATTAATTCATTTATTTAAAATTTATTTATTTATTTAAACTTCATGTACAGTAGTGGTAAGTACATAGGCGGACTTAATGCAACAAGGCCTTCTCTACCAGTCAACCTTTGGGTTAAAAAAGACAACACTGTGGTAGGTTTGCACAATAAACAAATAACAGATACTTCAAACAGAGTGTAGCGACCAGAACCGCTACGTCACCCGCTGCCGCTTATGAGCGTGTCCGCAGCAAAAATAACGCAACCACCACGCCATATCATATGATCCTTTGTTCAAGTAGCCAGGTAGCGGGCGCCTCAAAGTAATTAGAAAAAGTGAACCTTAATGTGTATTTGACACTTTGTATAAAAAGCCTGGACTTGTTTTGTTAGGTTTCACATCGTTTTCCGTCCTTGCCGCCGAGGCCCGCCGCGACAATCCTGTCAACGTCCGCCCCGTCCCTTACTCGAGCCAGCCCGCGCTGTTAAGCCTAAAGTTTAATTATAATATAAATACCCCGCTAATAATAATAATATCTTTGATCGATTCAGCCCGTCCCTTGCTGCTCCCCCAGCGATGCCCTAAGCTGAGGTCCGTACCCCACAGGGGGTGCCCTTAGCGTGTAATCGCTTAGTTTTTAAGTTAGTTGAGTAAGCCCTGGCTGGAGGCTTTGATTCTTGAATTAAGGCCACCACAGGTAAGTCTGGTTAAGCAGCCGACAACCTCCTAGGTTGACCTGCAAGAGGACACTCAAAAAAAAAAACATTGTGAGGTTTCACATCGCTTTTGCTTGGCTTGCCCTTAACTCCTTGCTTATCTGTTTCTTTGTTTTCGTTACGTGCATGTAACAAGTTGAATGTACAAATTAATCTTGTTACAATAATAGCATTTATTGTAACAAGTTTAATTTGTACAATAAACAAGTTTAATTAGTGCTTCCGCTTTGATTTAAATAATCTACACGTGAGCCTTTTTTTTTCGTGTGGGAAAATCATCTAATGACATCCCACGCTCTTGGGCGGAGCGGGAGATAGTGTCAGACTTTTACTGACTACAAACCCACTCCTGTTCCTTCTTTGCCATTTTTCCAGGGCCCCGGGGATCTCTTTCGCATCACCCATGGCCTCAGTAGGCTTCGACCCTGCTGGGCTGGGGTTGCTGACATCTCCTTGAGGCGAGCGTGGAACACTAAGCGCCGTCGACGACTTGGGCTCGGTCCGGACTGTTACCGGACGATCGGACGGCGAGCCACCCATTGCTCGCCGTCCGCAAGCCCGCGCCTACGGTGGCCGGAAATCGGGATCGGAATCCCGGCGGCGGTTGGGGCGTGAGGGCCGTTGCCTCACGCGATCGGCCGCCTCCTTTGCTAGCATTACTGCTTTGCAGAAGGAGGCCACCGCCTGCCACTCCTCCTCGCTCCGGACCATGGCTTATTAATTATAAAAGCATTTTATTGATGAACAAGTAAAGTTCCCGATACCGTCGCAGAGTGCGACAGTACCTACTTTACCTATTACCGATTCTAATTGTGTCACAAATAATGTATAATTATGAAATGTTCTTGAATGTACTTGTTGATAAATGATATATTATTGATACATAAAAATATAGTCATATCAACGAGCTCTTAACGCTATTCATTTTGCGACCTGAACTGAACTGTTAAAAGGATAAAGATAAATTGGGTACATAGCTCCATCCCTTTTTTTTCGCTCACACGACTGAAATTTTATCACGTCATGTCGCCTGTCAAACCTACTTCTAAAGATCGATGAATAAAAAGCGTGACTGTCCATCGACTTCTAAAGTCGACGCGCGGATGGTTGTTTTAAATGCACACAAATGTCGATCAAAACTGTATCTTGTTTATATTGAGCCAGTGTAAGAATATAGAACAAGTGAGGCATAGAACATCACTTGCTAGACATCTGTTTACAATTTTCGGTGGAATGTCAAGTGGTTTGAGCCGCCCCGCGCCACAGTCATTGAGCACTTACCTATTGAATGAGCCTTCACGCTTGACTATATTTTTATTTGTATCACAATTGTTAAAGTCGCGTTTGACCACTATCTCGCAAGAGATGGGTTTTTAACTTGGTAAATGCCCAAAGTTCCAGTTCGACACAACATACTTAAAATAGCAGATGTTAGCCAACAGGCAAAAACTACTAATTGCCTGGCAATGAGAGGAACAATCACACACTACCAGGAACCAAAGTAGGCTTACAAAATTTTTGAAAACATCCTTAAATATGTCAGTTCAATAGTTAAGCTCCATTCAGGTTCCTTGTAAAAGTAAATCTCTTTCCTCCCCAAACTTATCACCTACAACTATTCAAAAACTTATATATTGTCTACAACTCCAAGGTTTGGGTACCTGTAAAAGCTTAACAAACAAAATTCCTCAGTTGTAAAATCTATAGAACAATGACAGTAATATAAGTAATTGTTGCGCCGCATCTTTGACTGGCCATATTTAGCAGAAACTCATTTAATAGGGAAAAGGTTTGCAAATATTTTGTTCATAACGAAACAATAGAAACTAAGTAATGTATGTATGTATGTACGCAATTTGCCTGCTGCGGTCTTCCCGTCCAACTATAATTTTAGGTGCCTTCAAGGCTAGAGTGAATAGGCTCTTAATAAACTAGTGCGCCTCACCATCAATGATTGCATCACTGTTTGCCATCAGGTGGGATCGCAGTCAAGCACTGGTTTATATCAATTAAAAAAAAAAAGTCTCCATACAACTATATCATTACTGACCAAAAATACCACACGAGCAATGCGTTCATTCTAGATCATGTAGAAGTAAATAGGTGTACACGTTACTTGTAGATTTATACTATATAGTTTTTGCGCAAAAGCTTCGCTGACAGGCAAGCTCAATAAATTTTGGTAAATAAACACTTCATAAAATCAGCATTCCCGTAATATTCAAATGGGTTCGTATCACAATAAAGTGGACCCTGCGGGAAATAGAGAAGAAGAAGACAGCCCTAGAGATGTGTTCCACGCGCGCCTCAAGGAGATGTCAGCAACTGTAGGGGCCTAGCAGGGCCGAAGCCTACTGGCGCCAAGGGTTAGATTCTGAAAGGAAGACTCGGCCCTGGTACGAAAGGCAACGAAGTAACAGGAGTGGGTTTTTAATCAGTAAAAGTCTGACACTATCTCCCGCTCCGCCCAAGCGCGGGGGATGTCATAAGATGATTTTCCCACCGAAAAAAAAAAAAGCCCTAGAGATGTGGTGCTGGAGGAAAATGCTCGGAGTACCATAAACTGAACCAACGAGTCTCTATACTTCGAGAACTAGCCATCAAGCTGCATTAATCATATTTGGTACAGTCTATTATCTTCACCTTTTTTGGTCACGTATATAATAATAATATTTATTCAAAATTCTTTACACTGTAAATTAATACAGTCTTAAATATAAATCTTAATTCTGAGTCTTACGTGCCTGAACTAGGAAATCTTGTGTTTCAGGCGAGAAGAGCTAAAATAATTTAAAATTAACAAATAATCAAAAGGATTCTATAGCACAATACAAACATGTAAAAAATCTGTAATATAGACAAGTTATCTTATATCATAATCAACCTTATAATGTTCCCACTGCTGGGACTCAGGTCTCCTCTCTAGGATAGAAAATGGGCAGTAATCCGCCACGTGGGCCCAGTGCAGTTTGGTGAATGTCACATGTCTTCGAATTCTAAGACATGCCGGTTTCCTCACGATGTTTTCCTTCACCGTTTTGAGAGAAATAAATTACACAAAGTAATGCGCTTGGCTGAGTTTGAACCTGGGACCTACAATGGAGACGTCACCACTCGGCCACCACTGCTATCTTATACTGATAAAATATTATCAAATCTTAACTTGTAGATTCTTAGTTAACAAGGTACTTTAACTAGATCAAAAATGTATAAGAAAAAACTCTTTTTACAAAAAAAAATACAACCGACTTCAAAGTAAAATAAAACACTGAAAAGTGCAAAATAGCTTTAATTTCGGAAGTCGGTGTTTCTATAATAGTTTTGTCTCTTCGTTATTTAACACCGACTTCCGAAATTAAAGTTATTTTGCACTTTTCAGTGTTTTATTTTACTTTGAAGTCTGTTGTATTTTTTTTTTTTGTAAAAAGAGTTTTATTTTACACTTTTTAGCTAAGGTACCACCACTAAAAAGTACCCCTCAGCCAAACTTAAATACCTTATAGCCAGAGTGCATCTCATGACAATTCTAATAACCCCAAACACGGTTAGATTACATTAATTTATTACAGACATTAGAGAGCAGTGGTGGCCGAGTGGTAACGGCCCCGACTTACGAGTAGTAGGTTGCGGGTTCAAACCCAGGCAGGCGCATTACTTTGTGTAATTTATTTCATCACCACTGCTCTCAAAACGGTGAAGGAAAACATCGTGAGGAAACCGGCATGTCCTAGAACCAAAAATTCGAAGACATGTGACATTCACCAACCCGCACTGGGCCCGCGTGGTGGATTACGGCCCATTCCCTCTCCTAGAGAGGAGGCCTGAGTCCCAACAGTGGGAACATTATAAGGCCGACTATGCTATGCTATGCTATAATTTATTACAGAGTTACGGTGCCTAACTTTAGGCTTCATCATCAGATCAGTTCGATATATTCCCCTTCTACTTTCAGTCAGTCATCGACTACACGTATAAACAAATCAATTTTACTTGTTACGACGGTTCTGCTGTGATCCTATGAGGAGTTCTGTTCCATATCTTCGAAGTTCATGATCAGATCATAACAATATTTCTATGGGACCAACTCGGAAGCATAACCTTTCAATCAAAAAAAAGATTTTTAAAATCGGTCCACAATTGCGTGAGAAATCGGTGAACATACATAAAAAAAAAACATACATTCAACCGAACATATAACCTCCTCCTTTTTGAAGTCGGTTAAAAATCACTTTAGCACAATCAGTAAATTCTCTGTATCATCGTAGGACATTTTTTGAAGAGCCTCCTTAAGGATTCTAGTACAGTTAACTTGATTAAAGCTATAAATGTTTGCTTTCGCGTTCAATCCATTGTAGAGGAGAGGACCGAGAAAGAGGTAAAATTTTTATGTGAAAGCATGTTTGGTATGATTTTGAGGACAAACTAGACCTTTACGCCTTTTGTTAGTAAAATGCGTGCTATATATTAGATCTGCGTGCTGTTTTAATACAATACCCATTATAAATAGACGTCGGACTGTTAGTACTTCACATTCTTTGTATAGGAGGTTAGTGGGAAAAAGAAATGGGCGTAAGGAGAGCCCAGAGGGCATTCTCAAAGTGGCTAATTTCCACTTTAAGAATTACCCTCTGGGCTCTCTCGATAATTACTGACAATGTCTTACCCACTCCATCCGATGTGGTCCACAGTATGTTACTATCATTTAACATAAAGCAAAGTAGACTTGTCTAACTATTTTTGAGTCTGCTATGAAACACAGTATCTTGTAGATATTATCTAGGCTTCTATTGAAATCAATTTATAAATTTGTGTAAAACTAATCCAGTAAAGACCTCTGAAACTTTGCTATTTTGCATGAACTTTGACAGTTCATACCTCAAAAATTAAAAAAGTTACAAAAGTATAACAATAGAAGCCTTGCAAATTTAATCAAGATTCTAAATGACGACAATTTTTTTCAAAAACTTTTGAGGGTTTAAAAAAAACACGTACTGCCTAGAACTAGTTTTGTAAAATATTCGAGTAAATCACGGAATTATCGAATGGTAACAGAGTTTTCAGGCGTTTTCTCTCTTTTTTCGCGTTGCCTTTTCGTCAATCATCGCGTTGGATGAAGTAGCAAGCTTATAAACCATATACTCGATGTAGGCGACAGTCGAGTGAAAAAGGACCCTCCTAAGACCCTAGCCTTCTAACCTAAGAGCCTTATTTTAAGCCCCGCGGACAGAAATATGACATGAGTACTTAGACATACTAAAATTAACGTGAAATTGAAAATTCTTCTGGAGATATGTTACATAATGTAATTTAATTACTATTAATACCGTGTCGGGGTGCCCTAAAATGACGTCACCTCTTTACCTACCCTCGCCTTTTACACACATTACAGGCTGTGTATTCGGTATTGTGTAGAATACCTTGGCAAAGTATAAAGTAAATAATATTTCATACATTACCTACACGTTTTAGGTATTCTATACATTGTCTAGGTATAGTATAGAATACCGGATTATGCAGATTGCCGGTAACTGTTACATGGATTATTTTAATGTTTTCTTTTTCTGTGTGAAACTACATAAAATCACATGTCATGACTTTCTTCGATTGTCGACACGTATATTCATCGTACGCATATCACTACAGCGCTTCAAGACACATTCTACTGAACCAACAATGTCTGAATATTATGGCACAAATTCTACAAAATCATGATGGTCCGATGTCAGAAGTTGTTTTTAACTATTTCCTAATACAGATTTTTTTGGAGATAGGGAATCGTCCAATGACTATTACTAACCAAAACCACACCTGTGTCCCTGACCCTACGGGGTCCTACGGTTTTGCTGACATCTCTTTGAGTCTTGCATAGAACACTCGGGCTCGATCCTTACCGGACGGGTAGACGGCGAGCGACCTATTTCTCTTCGCCCACAAGCCGTTCCTCATGTTCACGGTCATCTCCTTCGAAAGCATTACTACTTCACAGAAGGCAAACCGCATCAAATTCCCTGCGATTTGATTAGATATTGCATACAGTCAAGACATATAACGAGGACGAGGAGAAGACGAATAGAATACGTTTAATACGTCTGTATTAAACGTATTCTATTCGTCTTCTTTCTTTCTTTTTTCCTGTAAGATTCATTTTTATATACATGTATTATCTATATAAAAATTAATCCCTATTCCCTTGGTCACGTCATCACGCTCCACGCGTGAACGGCTAGACCAATTTCATTCATTCTTTTTTGTTGTGTTTGTTTATTTATTTATTTAAACTTCATGTACAGCTGTAGTGGTCCATAGGCGGACTTAATGCAACAAGGCATTCTCTACCAGTCAATCTTTGGGTTAAAACCCTGTGTGGCTGTTTGATGTGGTTAAGAGAAAATTTTCATGTTTGTTGTTGGTATGAAAGTTGAGCGGAACATAAAAAAAACTTAATAACTATTTAATTTTCATGCATTTAACAGTTCGCATGTTCGGGTCAGCTAGTTTTATATAAACAATTAAGCGGCAGGAATTGCACAACGGATACAAGATACAAGATTATTTATTTTTCTAAAACATGAGTATACATATAAATGCAAGATGTTACATAAAGTTCAGTTGAATCACGTGCGAAGCAGTAATGCTAGCAAAGGAGGCGGCTGATCGCGTGAGGCAACGAGGACGGAATGACGGCGGTCTGTATTGTTTACGAACTGTACTGGTTTCCTTACGGCTCTCTTGGAGCAGGGTAATGGGGTCGTCGGGGGTGACAAGAGTATGCCTAGGACGGCGAATCTTTGAGATGAGGGAGGGTTCATATCGGGCGGCCGATACGATAAGGGGGTTGCGGTGTTTCACAGCAGTATCGAAGAAACGCTTGCACAGGCGTTTCATGAACTGCTGGATGGTAGGGATTTTGAGATCTAAGTGTAGATTCTCATTTCGGACGTAATAAGGAGCACCGAGGATTTTACGGAGGGTCCGGTTTTGGAGGGTCTGCATCCTATGGAGGAAACGGGGCTTGGCGTGTGCGAAGATAGCACAGGCATAAGTCATGATCGGGCGGAAAACCACTAGACCAACAGGCCAGTCAATATATATATCCTACTCCGGGTCTACCCGTGTGCGAAATTTCATCCAAATCTATTTCATACAAAACACAAAACATTACGCATACAATTCGCCTTTATAATATTAGTGTAGCAGTAAACAAATGCTCAATTGTTCCATTACTTTACCAACTGCTCACTCATTTCTCGGAACATTAATCCGTATTGGTTTTGTTCTGCATTTCAATAGTTTGCTCTAAAGTCACAATAAAACTATTTACTGGTCCTTTGTACTTACAATCTTTTGTTTCAGTTTCCGTAAATTGTGTTTCGCATGCCTGGGAAAGGCGATAAATAAATCTCCGCCCCTAAGACGATCCTCTGACCGCACATCTGGCTGGATAATATTTGAATTCTTCAGCCAATTTTAAGCAAAATATTCGTTTCTTCCATCATCCATAAATAATGTGCATTCTGAATGGTTTTTTTTTTAGGTGAGAAAATCATTTAATGTCAAATCCCGCTCTTGGGCGGAGCAGGAGATAGTATCATTCTGAATGGTACGATTTTCACTATTAGTAGAACTTAATTCAAAAAACTCTTCTTCAATTTGTTTCTTCGCGGCGGCCCCAGATCCAAGTAAATCATCTAGGCATTGAGTCTCACTATCGCTAAAGATATTTGGTGACCGGCTCCTTGACAATTTTATTAGAACAACTTTACGACTGAGCCAAACCAGAAATAACCAGAGCGATATAAGAACCTAATGATAATATTTAATTTGTAAGTCAAGAATGCAATAAACTGATTTGATTGATTTGATTTGAAGAACATAGCGACCGACGGCAATACAATTAAACAAAAAAACTTTTTTATTAACTGCCTATTATTTCGTAATAAAAGTTACTTAATATATGCAACTCGTATTATATACTTGCGGGGACTTATGTGTATTTTTTCACACTAATGTCCTCGGGTTGGTAGCTTTTCCAGAAAGTGTGTGCATAAGTTCTCCTCAAAATCCTCACATGGGTAGTTTTTTCGAACAAGTGTAGGTCCCCATTTGGAAAGATTTTCCATGTGTATTGATTTATTGAACAGTTTCTAAAGTACTTCTTTTTTGGGGGATGAACTGCTTGCGTCCGTAGGATTTACTTAGTTATGAACACCCTACACGTGTCCCCTGGGTAGTGCTAAACGAGCAGTAAAGACGGTGGTAGGCCATAGCATCGGCTGCCGGCTTAAAGGTTACCACCCATCAGACAAAGCCATGCCGCCAAGCGATCCGTCGTGTTCCGGCGTGATGTCTGGTGAAGCCGTATGGTGGAAGATGGGTCTGAGCAGTTGTGTTGTGACGTATACCGGGTATGATGCGCCAGCTGTTGTTGTGTCGGACGTTTGATCGTGGAGGGTAGCGGGATCCGAAGCACGGTGCTCCGCTGGCCGACCGTAGGTAGTTGGGGGCCCAAGTAGTGTGCCAGCCACACACGAAAGGCTGCCCCGCCAACTGCGAAAAATCCCAGGGTGGCCCCATCGTGCCGGTTGGCGACCGGGTGAGAGGACCCGATGGCGATCCCTGGGGGGGTTCGGGCGTCCCCGCAGTCTCCAGATCAACCCTCCATTGGCACAGCAACTCTGGTTGTGTTGTTGGGTTCAACATCGCATCACCTCGCTCAACCGCCATCTTCCATCTCTCCTATTCACTCCACACACAAAACAATGAAAGGTAAAAAGAAAGGCAAGTGTCAACAGCGGATGCACGTCCTCTCATTTCAAGTGCAGTTCTCAAATATTAGAGGGCTGCACTCCAATCTCGTTGCGGTCCACCACCATCTTGAGACTGACAAGCCACACTTGCTTTTCTTGACGGAGACCCAAATTAGATGTCCGTCAGATACGGCGTACCTCAACTACCCGGGATACTCACTGGAGCATCATTTCCTGCAGCGTGCCGGGGTCTGTGTGTACGTCCGTAATGACATCTGCTGCCAGCGTCTCCGTCACCTTGAAGACCCTAATTTATCTACGCTGTGGCTGTTGGTGGACACTGGTACGGACAAAATTGTTTATGCCTGTGTCTACCTATCGCACAGCGGTGATCAGGAGACGACTCGGTTGTACGACCACCTCAGTGAGGCTGCCGATAAGGCTCTGCAACGGCACCCTGATGCGCAGCTCGTCGCTCTGGGGGACTTTAACGCGTGCCACCAAGACTGGCTGTTCCCATACCAGAGGACCGACCACGCTGGGAGAGAAGCGCGAAACTTTGCAATATCGATGGGCCTTTCCCAGCTGGTCAAGCAAGCGACTAGGGTGCCTGATGTAGTTGGTCATACTGCCAATTGTCTGGACCTTCTGCTGACCACCGATCCGGACAGATGTATCGTAACAGTTTCCTCACCACTTGGAACTTCAGATCACTGCCTGGTGAAGTCTGTTTCGTCCTTCTCCCCACCTGACTGCGACTCACGCGGTGAACGGCGAATGTGGCGTTACAGGTCAGCAGATTGGGATGAGATGCGGCATTTCTTTGCATCTTATCCTTGGCAGCAGGTCTGCTTCTCTTCTGAGAGTCCGTCGAGCTGTGCGGATGCTATATCCGATGTGATACGTCAAGCTATGGAGTTTTTCATCCCTTATAGAGACGTACCCGTTGGAGGCTCAGCTCACCCATGGTTCAACGCCGATTGCGTTCAAGCTGAAGAGCGTAAGCATTCGGCGTTTCTCGCCTGGGTTGACGCTCGTGACCGCAAAGCTCCGGATCTGAGCTCAAAGAAGAGAGCTTTCAACCATGCTGCCAAGTCCTACAAAAAGGCACTAAAGAAGGCTCGGTTCGACCGCATTACTCATATTGGCACAAAGCTCTCTGCACAGCCGTCCGGTAGCAGAGCGTTCTGGTCCCTTGCCAAATCGGTCGAAGCGAACTTCTGTAGGCCCACATTGCCTCCGCTGGTTAAGCCTGATGGAACACTGGCTCACTCGGCGAGAGAGAAAGCAGGTCTCTTTGCATCTCTCTTCGCCCATAATTCTCGTCTTGATACTAGCAGTGCTACTCCACCGGCTCTACCTCACTGCAACACCTCGATGCCTGAGGTTCGCATAAGAAATAAAGAAGTTTTGAGAGCACTGTGTCGCCTAGACGTGAATAAAGCTAGTGGACCAGATGGTGTACCAGCAATAGTTCTCAAGGCATGTGCGCCCGAGTTGTCTCCTGTGTTGACGCGCTTGTACCGCCTCTCATTTAGGACTGGTATAGTGCCCAAGTCCTGGAAGCTTGCCAACGTGCAACCCGTGCCCAAAAAGGGCAGTCGTGCCGATCCTGCCAACTATCGGCTGATTTCAATAACCTCCATACTCTGCAAGATTATGGAGCGTGTATTGAACTCGCGCCTCATGGCATACCTGGAAGGTAACGATCTCCTCAGTGACCGACAGTACGGATTTCGCCACAATCGGTCTACTGGGGACCTACTAGTGTATGCCACTCACATGTGGGGCGAGGCCCTCGAGAAGAATGGAGAAGCGATTGCTGTCTCCTTAGACGTCTCGAAGGCCTTCGACAGGGTATGGCACGCCAGCCTTCTGAGTAAGCTTCCAGCGTACGGCATTTCCCCTGGTCTGATTAACTGGGTAAAAGACTTCCTGAGTGAACGGTCTCTCCGAGTTGTTGTCGATGGATGCTCATCAGAGCCCATGTCCACTAATGCCGGAGTTCCTCAGGGGTCAGTTCTCTCTGCAACTCTTTTCCTGCTGCATATTAACGATCTGCTGATGCCCGGTATCTATGGGTATGCAGATGATAGCACAGTTGTAGAGAGATACCTTCCAGGTGCTCGGGCTAGTAAGGAACTAATCCGGTCCGAACGAGAGGCTATGGTGGAGCGTACGAATGTCTCACTCCAGGCAGTCTCCAAGTGGGGCGAAACCAATCTAGTTGAATTCAACGCCGCCAAAACACAAGCGTGTCTGTTCACCGCCAAAAGGAGCCCGTTCACCTTGTCTCCTGCTTTTCGGAATGTATCCCTGGAGTGCACCGACCGCCTTCAGCTCTTGGGAGTTGAAATCTCCTCAGACCTCAATTTTGGGCGGTTCATTGAGTCCAAAGCCAAGGTAGCTGCTAGAAAACTAGGCGTTCTTGCAAAGGTCCGACGGTACTTCACACCGGGACAGCTTCTAATGTTATACAAAGCACAGGTTCGATCGTGTGTGGAGTACTGCAGTCACATATGGGCTGGTGCTGCAAAATGCCATCTAGCAGCTTTGGACTCAATGGAAAGGCGTGCGAAAAGGCTAATTGGGGATCCTGATTTGGTTAAGTCCAGTCTACAAAGCCTCGAGCACAGGCGCAGGGTAGCCAGCCTACCGGTATTTTACAGGTTGCATTTTGGAGAGTGTGCGCAGGAATTGCATGACTTGATTCCGCCATCTCCTTTCTATCATCGGACAACCCGACGTACGGCGAGTATCCACCCTTACGTTGTTGAAACTTCAACGGTCCGGACTAAGCGTTTCGCTTCGTCGTTTATACCGCGTACATCGAAGGACTGGAACAATTTGCCTGCTGCGATCTTCCCGTCCAACTATAATTTAGGTGTCTTCAAGGCTAGAGTGAATAGGCTCTTGATAAACTAGTGCGCCTGATTGCATCACTGCTTACCATCAGGTGGGATCGCAGTCAAGCGCTGGTTTATATCAATTAAAAAAAAAAAAAAAAAAAAACTTCTATCCTGAGGAAGTGAAATGGCAAATGGATTTTTATATAAAAGTATGTCATATTTACTATGCGAGACTTGAGAATGCGTAATATATTAATAGCGTAGCATTTATAAATATAAATATGTCAGGTACTGATAACAACACACTAAGTTCTAGGATTTCAGTTTATTGAAAAAATCGATACTGGAAATATGAAATAACGTAAGGGACATTTTGTCGAAAATGAGTTATATACATATATCGTTGAATTCGGATTTTTTTGCTCTATCTATCTATTTTTTTTTTTTTTATTTAAAATCTCGATATCTCAAAAAAAAAATGTCTCTTACATTACATATTTTCAGTAAGCCTAGACCATTTTTTTTTTCTAGAAACTGATTTTAAATTTATATTTAATAAAAAAACTAATGTAAGTCTCTTTACTCACAGTATTTGGTACTTACATTAAAATAAAATCGAGTACATTTTACAACAAGTCACATAAGTTATTGCATAATTTCAGATGTTTTAAGCATTGTCTTATACATTAGTGTTCCGTGAGAAGGTACAAATATCATGACCCTTACATTAAATTCTGCCTCGAATTATCATAATCATATTGACCCTTACGTTAATTTGTCGATTTATTTCGTTTTAATACCACTCTACTAATACCACTGGTATTTCTTTGCACCCCTGTTTATTTTCTATTCCGAATGGAAATGGATACCATTGTTTAAACTAATACTAAAATAAATTCAAAGATCTAAAGTAGGTACTGTCAGCAAAAATGCTTTGTATCTTTAATTGAAATAAAATTTAGTTAAATACGAAATAAATTAAAATAAAATATATTTTTTAAAAAAACAAGCTTTTAATTATTTAATTAAAAGCTGGAAAAGTTATTTTTATTCTTTTTAGCGCATTTGCGCTAAAAAGAAAAAAAATGAACTTTTCTTTTAAAACTTTTACTATCAACTTATAACGACATTACACAATTTATATGATATAAAAGCTTGTCGCGAGATTTACCTGTCAAGAAAAGCTTATTATTATTTTTCGATTCATCTCATTCAACGCATCATTGTTGCAAGGTCGTTTGCCGGTTAATTTCGAATAGTCTAGTTCTTCAATAAATATAATACCTTCAATTACTATAAATAATATAATACTTTCAATAAGACCTTCTAATGATTATACTCTGCTTAAGGCCACGTATGCTTGACCAGCAGCAAAGAGCTTTGAGCCCAAGTATACAACGGCATGGTCGACAGTACTACCCTGCATTTTGTGTACTGTGTAAGCCCAACATAATATAATTGGCAACATTCTTCGTTCTGCAGTATCGTGACTATGTTTTACTGGAAAGTGCTCACTCTTGGGTAAAATGAGATGAATACCGTCTTTACCAAAGTCTATACGGACGCATGATATGCCAGTGTTATATATTTGTGCTCTCCAGAAGTAGCTCTCCATTAAATTTCTGTTATCTGTCCAATGGCACCATTTACCAGACCTTTGGATACATCTATATTATAACGCAACATCACCTTGGCCCCAACGAATATTTTCAACTCCTTAGGTGCCCTCCTGTCTTGTAAATGTCGGATGGTATAATATTATTTAAATCTACGTAGTCATTTTTTCGAGTACAATCTATTAGACTATCCTGTGCCATTATTTTGTTAATAGTTACCCCACTAGCTCGAAATTTAGTAACTTAACATACAACTAACAACAGGCAACGTGAACACAACGCTGTTGTTGTTAATGACGATCAAAGTACTCGTGAATAAGAATCAAACGAGCCCAAACTCGATTGGGTTGTGTCGTTTTATTGCGGAGTTCCTATGCCCACTTTCCAGCTCCTACATCAGTCCCTGGTTACCATATAGGATCAAAGTACTCTTGAATACGAATCCATCGAGCCCAAACTCGATAGAGTTGTGTAGTGTTATTGCCGAGTTCCTTTGGACATCTTCCAGCTCCATCATTAGACCGTGGTTACTATACAGAATCAAAGTGCTCGTCAATAAAAATCAAACGAGCCCAAACTCGATGGGGTTGTGTCGTTTTATTGCCGAGTTCCTATGGCCACCTTCCAGCTCCATCATCAGACCCTGGTTACCATATGGGATTAAAGTACTCGTCAATACGAATCAACCGAGCCCAAACTCGAAGGGGTTGTGTCGTTTTATTATCGAGCTCCTATGGCCACCTTCCAGCCTCATCATCAGACCCTGGTTACCATATATGATCAAAGTACTTGTAAATACAAATCAAACGAGCCCAAACTAGATGGGGTTGTGTCTTTTTATTGCGGAGTTCCCATGGCCACCTTCCAGCTCCATCATCAGACCCTGGTTACCATATAGAATCAAAGTACTTGTCAATACGAATCAAACGAGCCCAAACTCGAAGGGGTTGTCTCTTTTATTGCCGAGTTCCTATGCCCACCTTCCAGCTCCTACATCAGTCCCTGGTTACCATATAGAATCAAAGTACTCTTAAATACGAATCTAACGAGCCCAAACTCGATGGAGTTGTGTCGTTTTATTGCTGAGTTCCTATGGCCACCTTCCAGCTCCATCATCAGACCGTTATTACTATATAGGATCAAAGTGCTCGTAACTACAAATCAAACTAGCCCAAACTCGATGGAGTTGTGTCGTTTTATTGCCGAGTTCTTATGGCCACCTTCCAGCTCCATCATCAGACCTTGGTTACGATATAGGATCAAAGTACTCGTCAATGATACGAATCAAACGAGCCCAAACTCGAAGGGGTTGTGTCTTTAATTGCCGAGTTCCTATGGCCACCTTCCAGCTCAATCATCAGAGCCTAGTTATCATAAAGGATCAAAGTACTCGTCAATACAAATCAAACGAGCCCAAACTCGATGGGGTTGTGTCTTTTATTGCCGAGTTCCTATCTTCTTTGCAGGTAAAAAAAATAGCAAGATGATTCACATAAATCACTCTTGCAGTAAAACCTATAAATTATTAAAATTATTGGAATAAAGTGAATTTGGAAAGTTTTTGCATTATATTACAATCAAATAAAAATATTAGAAAACTCTTTGATTAGATTTCACTGAGCTGACTGTACCTACCAAATTCAAATTACTGGTATCTGTTCGTGTATCGTTCTCTGTTCGTTATTTAAAGAGTGATATCCGTTCAGAACATATGACATATGGCTCCGAAACGTGGTCGCTTACATTGGGCCTCATCAGAAGGCTTAAAGTCACTCAAAAGGCAATGGAAAGGGCTATGCTCGGAGTTTCCTTGCGTGATCGCGTCAGAAATGAAGATATCCGCAGGAGAACCAAGGTTACAGACATAACCCGAAGAATCGCCAAACTTAAGTGGCAGTGGGCAGGGCACATTGCTCGCAGAACAGATGGTCGATGGGGACGAAAGGTTCTGGAATGGCGACCACGTACCGGAAGACAGCGTTGGAAGGCCTCCCACAAGGTGGACCGATGACCTTGTGAGGGTCGCGGGAATCCGATGGATGCGAGACGCACAGGACCGGTCATTATGGCGACATTTGAGGGAAGCCTATGTCCAACAGTGGACGTCTTTCGGCTGAAATGATGATGATGATGATCCGTTCAGAATAGAAAATAAAAACGCGGACCTCGGACATCGAGGTGTTACAATGAGGTAAAATCGGTGGAGTAGCACAGCTAGTATCAAGACGTGAATTATGGGTGAAGAGAGATGCAAAGAGACCTACTTTTCTTTTGCCGTATGAGCCAGTGTTACATCCGGTCTAACCAGCGGTTCGCTGGGGGCTTCTGGGCCGACAGAAGTTCGCTTTGACCGATTTGGCAAAGGAACAGAATGCTCTGCTACCGAACGGCTGGGCGGAGAACTGAGGGAACACTTTAAAGATGATTAGATGAGGTCTGTCCTTCTGATAGGTGATCGACCGCGAGAACGTTGGCCTTCTACTCTACCCTGTATCACTAACTTTCCAAAGATCTTTAATTGCGGATGCTAATTATGTCCAAACATTTTGAAGATTCACAGTTGCACAATAAATGAAAGTCTTTGTTTGATGCTAAGCTCTTTCTGAATGGAAACGTTGAGTAGTCCATTTTATCCTCAGTAGACGCCTCCAACACCACATCTCAAGAGCCTCAATTTTTTTTACCGAGTTTTTTTTTTGGATCGTCCATGTTTCAGCTCCATACAGGAAAATAAAAAATATTAAACATCTCATTAAGCGAACTTTGGTGCTTTTGGTTATACGGCGATCTTTCCATACTTTGGTGAGCTTCTCCACGGCTGATCGTGTTATGGCACATCGTCTCTTGATTTCTTCTTCGTAACTTCCAATATTTGTGATGGTGCATCCCAGGTAGAATTAACTCTGGAAAACTTCGCAATTGGCTATTTCACGTAAGTTAGATTGATTGTTAGTCTTACGATCCACTACCGTCATTTTGGTTTTGTCGCGATTTATGGGGAGGCCAAAATCAGAACTGGTTGCTTCTGGAAGCGAAAGCAGCAGTTTCATGTCTGCCTGTGACGTCGTAACAAGAGTAGTATCGTCCGCATATCTCAGGTTTGATATTATACTACCTCCAATAGATACACCCCCGCCCTAATTATCTAAAACGATCCGCATTATGTATTCAGTATATATATTAAACAAGAGAGGGGAGAGAATACAACCCTGTCGAACATCAACCTGAGTCTTGAAATTCTTGGAATCGATTCCTTCCACGCGGACAGCAGCTGTACCGTCCTCGTAGAGACTACGAGGACGGTACAGCTGCTGCCGTTAATGAGATAAACTAGATGCCGTGGTATACCTATTATTAGAAGTACTTCCCACAGCTTCCACCACTTAAAGGTATCAAAAGCCTTAAGTAGCTTTACAAACAAGTAGAATAAAATTATCAATTTTTATTGGACATTATATAGATTTTAGCAGCAAGCAGCAATGTAGTATTTTGCGAGAATCTGATGTAGAAGTACTAGTTGTCAGTAAAGAGTTTATGCAGACTCATCTACAGATTGGGCAGAATTGGAGTAACCATTCATTGCAGTTTCTAAAGATACTACATTATTCTTTCACAAGAACCTTGTACTGCTCAACTGTATTTTTTTTTAAATCTTGCGTTGCGCAACCAAATTCAGCTGGACAGAAGAAAATCTGAAATAGCTTTAGATTTACATCATTCTGGAAATGTTTGTATAGACGGATCTCAACCTCGGTTCAGATTGGCTAAAGTACATAGTTCTTTCATGGGGTACTGTGTAAAATTTTATAATAAAATACCAGTTGAGATTCTACAACTAAATGAGTCCAAATTTAAAGCATGCATTAAACGCACACTATGTAGACAAGCGTATTATAAACTGGAAGATTATATCCTTGATAAAAGCGCTTGGCTAAATGCCGGTCCTGCTCCGCAGCCACACGCACTTTTACCTTCAAATTAGTTTTTTTTTATAATTTTGGAAGAGATACTGTTCCCCTTTTTGTATTGTTGTTTTCGAAATGTTTTTTTTTATTTTATTTTATTGGTTTATTTCAACAGAGCTTATGATAATTTATTATCTTTTGTATTTGGAAACAATAACATTGTATAATGTAGAAGCACTTTGTTTTTCAAGTTTTGTGAATGTGAAGTACCATGGAGCATTTTTATTAGGTTACAACTTGTTTGTCATTACGAGCATGGCAGTTGAGAGTTTGTCATGATCACTCAAATGTCTCGCTGATGGTGGCACGTGTTATTGGGTCATTCGGTTCCCTTCAAAATGGTTGAACTGAGTGGGGCTGATGCACGCGTCATGCTCGTGAACGGGTGCCGTCAGTTGAGACTGGTCATCTCTTAGCTGCCAGTGACTTAATTCAATTTCTTTTTTTATTAGTTTTTATTTTATTCTTTTATTATTATTATTACTTATCTACATTGGCTCACATATTAGAAGCGACAAGAAATATGTAACCAAGATTTATGTAACTCATAATATGATTTAAAAGTGTCCATGGAGTTTCTTGCACGTTCTTCTCCATAGAGATCTACGCTTTGGAACATGCAATTTAGCTTCACTTGTATTTTTTTTTTGACTGACCGACATTTTGACAATTCAAAAGTGCCTGTAATTGGTCTATTTGAAATAAACGTTTCTGATTTCTGATTTCTTATATCCAGGGTATTTATCGTGTGTCTTATCGTGTCAAATCTTTTCGACTATATCATAAAAAAATCCATGCACAAACATTACCGCAAAAGATATACATTAATTAAATGATATTTATTTTATATTTATAGGTTATAAATATAAATAATACTATTACATGACCATAACTAGTTCTCGTCATCAAGACTGAAATCAGAGTCGGTCCCCAAGTTAATGACACAATGATAGATTTAATTTGAGCTAGATATTATATTGTTTTAATTCGGTTAAGGGGAAGATAGATATAAAATTCACTAGAGTGGAGGGTCAATTTAAATGTTACAAATCAAAATAAAGTTTGATAAACATTGCGATTCAAGTTTCATTATTATAACCTTAACTTGATACGAATTTGCACACAGATGCTGGGGCCTTAGATTTAGGGGGTAATTAGTACAACTAAGCCCTTGGGCTTTCCAGTTGAAGAGAGTCACTTTTATTCTAAACGCTTAAGTTTCGGTTTTATATTATGGTTTCAAATAGTGAATTTAATGAACCCTGACTAAATAAGACGCCACATAACATATAGCAACATGGTGGCTACACATTAGGGAGTTTAGTTTAACCATTGAGAGTGTAAGATCTGGGACGCGTATGTCGATACATTAAGCCGTAATACCATGCTGTCTACAGACATTATGACGAATCCTCAGTTTCTGTTTATACGAGTAGTATTAAGACTGAGAATTGATTATCAACATTATGAATATTAGACCTAGATTCAAAATTCTTAAGGCAAGACATAAAGTATATATAAATAATTATGTTAAGTCGTGAATTCAGCGTGCGTAAATAATGAAGACTATACTTTCGGACAAAATGATGTTCAATTTTACCCTATAGTTACAGAAAGTTCCACATAATTAACATTGACCAAGTGTTTCGACTGATTGAGTGTTGGTTATATATTTATATTTAACATTGGTTTACTATCTCGAATAATAGTGCAATCGTGGATTTCTTTTAGATACTTTACCTTCTCTCAAGGGCTTTTACGATAGCCATGGTATTGACCTAGTTCTTAACTCTGTATCCTGTGCTAGGTTGAACGCGGTTTTGCTAAAATGTATAACCACTATTTTAAATGCCTTAGCAAAATAAAATTACTTCTATGATGAACACCAATGGAACATATGCCTATCTTGGTAAATTCAACGGCGTGTTATTAATTCTGTTACTAGAAAGACCGCCACAAAGCTACTAGGATCACATTCACAGATACTTTAAATGATAAACTACGACGACATTACGAAGTACGAAACACGTTACAGAGCTTAAGAAATGAGGTGAGCTCCAATATCTGAGTTAGACAAGCAAAATTATACTTACGTTACCAATAAAATCCCTGCTACTACCTACAGCATAGGTGATCTAATTAAGATTAGTAGATCTGATTACAATTATGAGGGTAAAATTGCATTTACCTCATTTTAAAATTTATAAATCCATTCCAAATACAAAAGTTTTAAGTATAATAATAATATAATATATAAATTGACGAGGAACAGAGCTCCCACCTCTCTCTTGCCTTTATTGGCTGGCTTAAAGTGGAGATTCGCAAGAGCAAACGTGCTCGGGAGAAGGATGTATAATCCAGTAAGGTGCTGATAGGGATCTTGACCATACTTCCGGGATTGTCCTGATAGCCGTGGTATACCTCTCCACTCCTTAAGCACCTCAGGATATGTTGCCCTCTTGTTGCTACGTCACTTCGTGCTAGCGACCGTTTATGGAAGCCCATTTATTGAGTGTGCAAGTCACCCCCTGCCTTTTGTCGATGGATATTAATAACATTGTTTAAGCAGGGTCCATAGTCTTAACATAGTTCCTGGTAACCAGTCCACTTAAGACTCCAAAAACCATAACCTTATATCTTAGTTTTCCATATGTCGCAATAGTTTCCCACCAACCGGGGGTTGTCCTTGGATGCACTAGCATAGTGCGTACAGGGATAATCACCGGTTTGTACCACTTTCCATTAGAAGCGTCTAAAAGGGCCTCTGCGAGTTGGTTTCGGCTCCTCGTACGCCTTCCAAAGGTCCAGGACCTTAGGGTGCTGAGATAAATAAATATAATATATTAAGTATAATTACTGGAATTCCCGGTTTTGGCAAACTGAGGAATACATTTAAAAGCATACTTACCTACCCCCGACGTTTTATGATCTTAGATATATAGAAAAGCCTTTGACAAGAAAAAAAACCTTACAACACTATTCTTCTAGTATGAATGTTATAAACATATAAAGTGCCGACAAACCAATGATGATGATCCGGAAGCATATCTATAATCAACACTAAGCCGAATGTAATGATTTTGAATGTAAGGCTCATTTTCTTATCGAACTGGAATGAAGTTTCATATTTTTTATGATTATATTCTATCATTGAAATTGTAATCGTGCGCCAGGTGATCGCACGATGTCGGATGGCCAGATGTAATGATTTTTTAAGAAAATATTCATAAATTGTTCAACTTCCATCTATAAGCGATAGATGGCGCTAGTGGTTGCATGAACTTAAGACATTCGTTATAGAAATTATGTAATAATTTATAGTATTAAAGTTTATGCATTTGTTTCGTATAAATATATCATAATTGTTAAAATGAAATATTTACTTGCAGTTAATTATAGATAAACCCTAATGTATATTATATAGTCAATTGATGTTACGTACTGTTTACCTACTTTGCTCTGATTGGTCGGTAAGTTGACTGAGTGTTTGTGAAAGTTTGTGGTGGAGAAACATTGAGTTTGTAACTGTCATTTTTGACAATGTCAGTCTGTTTTGAATTGTTGAACAGTGAATATATCCTACCAATCCGTGTATTTGAAAATGATTGTTTATGGATTGATAAATATGAAATTGTGTAGATCAAAGTAAATAAAATATTATATATCTGAAGCTTGAAGTTTATGTATGATTCATCACATATGCTTGATTTTTTATGAACTAACCCGATTCTCTCAAATGTTCGACAAAGGTAAACAATTGTTTGAGTTAGTCTTAAGGTGGATTGTATGTTTTTGTGTTTTCTGTACTGGGCGATGTGGTCACTAAGCGATGAAGTCCTTTAATCAAATTAAAAAAAAGATTCTTTGTAAGTTTAATACAACTATTTTAAATCAAAAACTCCTTCCTTACTGCGTTTTTGATAAGTGCGGGAGTATTGAATCCAAGTTCGCGACCACCATATGTTCCACCGACTGTTTCTGAAGCAAATCAACACGTGTCTTTCTAACAGTCTAAATCAAAAGTTGTAGACTTAGTGCATTGAATGCCTTCTCTTTAATTTTAAATGTTTGTCATTGAAATCATGCTAAGTCTTCTGTAGTACTTTAATCAAGAAACTTACAAATATGGTAAAATTATAAATGTGAAAAAACTGCTATTGGAAATTCAGAAAAGGTCCTTACTTAGTACAAGCCCTATTCGGAAAAACGTCCTCGTATCATTAGTGAATAGTCTAGTACTAGGTCCTCGCATCATACAAATCGTCGTATCCTACGAATAGGAAAAACTGCATATTATCAACTTTTCAGGATACACTTTTTTGTGTTTGATTAAATTAAATATTATCAAATATGTATTAGTGATTTCATATAATGTGTATTGTTAGATTCGGCTAGGATTATTTTCAATAAATTATCTTTATATTTTAAGCGCATTTTGTCCCTTAAGAGTCTGTGGTCAATTGGACCCGCTCGATTAGTGTCCGCGGGATCACTCGACCCACTCTTATTTTGAATGGGTCGATTGGACCCACTGCCCAATTTTATTATAAGTACAGTCACGGAAGAAAGTCGAATCTTTTAGTTTTCAAAGTCAAATATCTGAATGGGAGCCAAATAATGTATCCATGGATTTTGAAATTCCAACTATTCAAGCGCTGAAAAATACTTTCCAAGAAGTGAAAATAACGGGGTGTTTCTTTCACTTTTGTAGAAGTCTTTGGCGTAAAGAACTGGGTCCGTCTAAAACACTAACGGGTAGGATGCATGTAAAACTTTGTGCTGCTTTGTCGCATCTTCCTCCAGAATCTATTGATGAAGGTTGGTTTTATATCATGGAAGAAAGTTCAGCTAGCGACAACATCATAAAATTGAACGATTATTATGTTAAGACCTGGTCGGAAAATTCTACACTAGCAAATACTCGGAACACTTATCAAGAATTGCACAAAACTAATAACACCGTAGAAGTGTGGAACAACCATATTAAAAAATATGTTAAAATTAAGCCAAATATCGCTCAACTTCTAGAAGGATTGAGTAAGGATGTGGCTTATTATTCAACTGCGGTGGAATCTCCTTACGGTATCAAAATATCAAAGCGGCTGCCTGAAACCAAGGAAAGAGAGAATAAGATCGACTATGCTGTAGGTGAACTACTCAGCGGCCAGATTACTGTAGGGCATTGTTTAGAAAAAAAAAATTTAATCAAGTGAGACTAATTTTCAACTGATTTACTGTCTTTAAATAATATTTTATGGCAATATCGTTCATATTGCCATGACATTTTTTTTACTATTGTTGATTTTTAGATGTTTTAAATGTTGATTTGTATAATTACAAATTGTAGTTTGTCTCGATTTTACTTATATGTACAACTTAATTTAAAAAGATTTTAGAATTTGATTGAGAACAAACGTTTAAATCTAACTAAATTGCGTTTTATTATATTTTGACTTACCACTTTTGTGCTTGACTGTATCCACCAGTAGCTTTAATAAATGGTTTTTTTTTTATTTGAATGTGGGTCCATTTGACCAATGAAAATACAGAAAACAAATTGTGTGGTCAAGTGGACCCGCGGCACCAAAATCGAGCGGGTCCAATCGACCACAGACTCTAAATACTTATTCTCTGTTGTGTTAATTAATTTTTAATATTGGGTACATAGAAAAAAACCATAATGGTGATTGTGGCCGTGTTCTGTGGAATGGCTATATTGCGAGACGAAGTCCTAATTACGTTTGAGCCTTTCTTCTGTTTCAAATTGTGTTTTTGTCTTTTATTCTTCCGCAGATAAAAGGCATAATGTAACTTATTGCTCAAGTCCAGCACTACTTCGCATTATGTAATTAAAATGACCTAATTAACTACAAACTCGTTGATGTTATGATATTTGAACTTATTCAATACTACAATTTAACAAAACGCGATCCGCGCCCGCGCACCCCCACTACTCGCGAAGAAAGAGGGCGCGACGGCGAAAAGCTACAAGCTTTTTTCTTCGATGAAAACGTAGTGCTTAAAATTGTGGCTTTTTAGAAAACCTAATTATTTGATAACCTGTACCGTTTTTAATTGTGAACTGGTTATATGTGGTATGATGAAAAGAATTGGATTATGCAATAAAAAAAGAAAGCCCCTATGTTCGTTAGGGCGGTATTCGTAGGATACGACGACACAATAAAAAAAATGTATAAAATGAAGTCCTCAATTATTATCGTCCTCATTGGTCATATGGTTAAGGTCCTCGTTTGACTCACACACAGGTCCTCGGATGGTATTTCTCAGGCGGGTTTACGAGTGTGTTCAGATCCCCGCATCGTTCACAGAAAGTCATACCAAAAAATGTTGAGATAGCGCTATACGAATAGTCTCATCACCCCAAATATAGTTTTCTCTTTCTTTTTGTCTTGTTAATAAGGTCGTAAGTTATCGTTAACCTAGTTTTCTAAAATATTCTCGGATGGTGACTTACAGCTATAGTCCTCGTATGGATGTCTGTACAAATAATAGTGTCTTATGCGCGTGTGTTATGGTGTACTCGTATGTGTTGTGTGTGTGTTGTGTTTGTGTTTCGTAGGTGGCATTTTACCCATCCCGAAGGAGGAGAAGCAGGAATAATATGTGTCAAGGGAAATAAAAGATTGAAATAAGCAAAAGTCTAGCTTGAATTTAATCAATTCACACAATGAATGAAAAATCAATATACGCAATAAAAGAAAATTACTTAATTAAAAAATCCCGTTTCAGGGATGACAAATCAAACATTATTATTATTATTATTATAAGCCCGTTGTGTCCCACTGCAGGGCAAAGGCCTCCCTTCCGTTATTCCGTTCCTTTCTGTCCTTAGCTACTTCTGGCCAATCAAACATTATTTTAACTTAAAAATATAAATGAAAGAAAGTACCGGGAATCATTCTTATTAAAATATAGAAGAGAGATAGATAAAAGAAAAGAAACGATAAGAAACAAAAGGGTGTTAGTGATAGCGTGAAGATTGATAGGATAAAATAGAAGAAAAAAAAGTTTTGCTCCAACCCCAAATAACACAAGACAAGGGTAGGAAGATGATGATAATTCATTAAACGCATTATTTTGGAGTCCTACTCTGGAGGCGATACAATAAATTTGGATGAATAACACGTTCAAGCTGAAGAGCGTAAGCATTCGGCGTTTCTCGCCTGGGTTGACGCTCGTGACCGCAAAGCTCCGGATTTGAGCTCAAAGAAGAGAGCTTTCAACCGTGCTGCCAAGTCCTACAAAAAAGCACTGAAGAAGGCTCGGTTCGACCGAATTACCCATATTGGCACAAAGCTCTCTGCACAGCCATCCGGAAGCAGAGCATTCTGGTCCCTTGCCAAGTCGGTCGAAGCGAACTTCTGTAGGCCCACATTGCCTTCGCTGGTTAAACCTGATGGAACACTGGCTCACTCGGCGAGAGAGAAAACAGGTCTCTTTGCATCTCTCTTCGCCCATAATTCTCGTCTTGATACTAGCAGTGCTACTCCACCGACTCTACCTCACTGCAACACCTCGATGCCTGAGGTTCGCATAAGAAATAAAGAAGTTTTGAGAGCACTGTGTCGTCTAGACGTGAATAAAGCTAGTGGACCAGATGGTATACCAGCAATAGTTCTCAAGGCATGTGCGCCCGAGTTGTCTCCTGTATTGATGCGCTTGTACCGCCTCTCATTTAGGACTGGTATAGTGCCCAAGTCCTGGAAGCTTGCCAACGTGCAACCCGTGCCCAAAAAGGGCAGTCGTACCGATCCTGCCAACTATCGGCCGATTTCAATAACCTCCATACTCTGCAAGATTATGGAGCGTGTATTGAACTCGCGCCTCATGGCATACCTGGAAGGTAACGATCTCCTCAGTGACCGACAGTACGGGTTTCGCCACAATCGGTCTACTGGGGACCTACTAGTGTATACCACTCACATGTGGGGCGAGGCCCTCGAGAAGAATGGAGAAGCGATTGCTGTCTCCTTAGACGTCTCGAAGGCCTTCGACAGGGTATGGCACGCCAGCCTTCTGAGTAAGCTTCCAGCGTACGGCATTTCCCCTGGTCTGATTAACTGGGTAAAAGACTTCCTGAGTGAACGGTCTCTCCGAGTTGTTGTCGATGGATGCTCATCAGAGCCCATGACCACTGATGCCGGAGTTCCTCAGGGGTCAGTTCTCTCTGCAACTCTTTTTCTGCTGCATATTAACGATCTGCTGATGCCCGGTATATATGGGTATGCAGATGATAGCACAGTTGTAGAGAGATACCTTCCAGGTGCTCAGACTAGTAAGGAACTAATCCGGTCCGAACGAGAGGCTATGGTAGAGCGTACGAATGTCTCACTTCAGGCAGTCTCCAAGTGGGGCGAAACCAATCTGGTAGAATTCAACGCCACCAAAACACAAGCGTGTCTGTTCACCGCCAAAAGGAGCCCGTTCACCTTGGCTCCTGCTTTTCGGAATGTATCCCTGGAGTGCACCGACCGCCTCCAGCTTTTGGGAGTTGAAATTTCCTCAGACCTCAATTTTGGGTGGTTCATTGAGTTCAAAGCCAAGGTAGCTGCTAGAAAACTAGGCGTTCTTGCAAAGGCCCGACGGTACTTCACACCGGGACAGCTTCTAATGTTATATAAAGCACAGGTCCGATCGTGTGTGGAGTACTGCAGTCACATATGGGCTGGTGCTGCAAAATGCCATCTAGCAGCTTTGGACTCAGTGGAAAGGCGTGCGAAGAGGCTAATTGGGATCCAGATTTGGTTAAGTCCAATCTACAAAGCCTCGAGCACAGGCGCAGGGTAGCCAGCCTATCGGTATTCTACAGGTTGCATTTTGGAGAGTGTGCGCGGGAATTGCATGACTTGATTCCGCCATCTCATTTCTACCATCGGACAACCCGACGTACGGCGAGTATCCACCCTTACGTTGTTGAAACTTCAACGGTCCGGACTAAGCGTTTCGCTTCGTCGTTTATACCGCGTTCATCGAAGGACTGGAACTATTTGCCTGCTGCGGTCTTCCCGTCCAACTATAATTTGGGTGCCTTCAAGGCTAGAGTGAATAGGCTCTTAATAAACTAGTGCGCCTCACCATCAATGATTGCATCACTGCTTACCATCAGGTGGGATCGCAGTCAAGCACTGGTTTATATCAATTAAAAAATAAAATAAAAAAAAACATATTTAGTGCTGCATTCATCAATTCCCGGTACTTTCTTGATAGCAACGTAGCGCACACTACTCTGCAGCTATTTACACAAATAGCTACTGCAATTAAAACAGTGGTGGCTAAGGTACAGTCTCAAGTACACTGTTCTATGCTATACAGAAAGGAGTACACCTGTGCTCAAGCATGCATGTGTGTCAAGCAAGCATGCATGCTTGCTTGACCTCTACAAAGCATTTGACTTCGTGTCATACGACGCATATGGTACACAGGTGAAACGGATTTCTTATCTATGGTACTAAAACTACCTTAGTTATAATTATAATTATATATTAATTACGAAGTTTTTTTTTTTTTTTCGTATTTTTATATTTTTTTTGGGTTTTTTTTTTAGACACGTTTAATTAGGAATGCGACGTGAAACAAGTTGTTTGAGTTTTCGCAAGCTCTTCAACTAGCACGTGTATGAACTTACAGTTGGACTCAGCAGCACGCGAGTGGAATGCTGGGTTGACAATGTAACGCGGACGATATGGAAATCAGAAATCAGAAAAGTTTATTTCAAATAGACCAATTACAGGCACTTTTTAATTGTCAAAATGTCGGTCAGTCAAAAATAAAGCTAAATTGCACATTCCAAAGCGTAGATCTCTATGGAGAAGAACGTGCAAGAAACTCCATGGACACTCTTTTAAATCATATTTTGTGTTACATAAATCTTGGTTACATATTTCTTGTTGCTTCTAATATGTGAGCACAATGTAGTTATGTAATAAATAAAATATAAAAATGTCACTAAGTCACTGGCAGCTATGGTGCTGCTGACCCCAACTGTAAGCGCAATTGCAGACACAAAAAGAACACACAATAAAATGGCTAGTTACAAGACAAATGCTAGCCATAAATGAAATACATTATAGGATTAATAACTAATTATAGAAAAGTTAGTACATGATCGTCAACCGCCGACCATCTTAGAAGTACGGTCAAGATATTTTATTGTGGAGAGTTGCGAGCCTCCAAGCTTTTCTGCCTATTCCTATACAACTTTGCTTCATCTGAGCATTTGATGGTAATACAATTTCTGTGAAAAAAGGAAAAAAATAATAATTAATGCGTGACAGCTAAACCTAAACAACAAATGTTTATTAAGTACGTATAATATTTAGACTACCGTTCGGTAGATATCTCTAGCGAGTAAAGAGAAGAAACTAGTGGAATAAGAAGAGAAAATACGTGTATGTATGATAAAGTTTTGCATTAAATTCTTACCTTACAGATTTTCTTGAAACGCCACACTTCCTCATCACTGTGAGTATTACATCCTCAACAACCTGAGGATCTAAACTCTTCTTTGGGGGTCGGCTCAAAAACGCCGGCGACGCCTTGCCTGTCAGACAGTGCGTCGCCAATACACTAAAATGAAAAGTAAATGGTTAGAAACTTTTTTTTTTAAGTGAAAACTTCTTTAGGCGTGCAATAGTGACACCGCGAGCCCTTAACGTGATTTATTTTGCGATCTAAACTGAACACTGAACTGAAGTGTTAAAAGGATGGAGATAAATAGGGTACATAACTCCATCCCTCTTTCTCACTCGCATCATCAACATTTTAACACGTCATGGTAAGGTCCTGAGCACCCATTGAATGAGACTGAGCCTTCACGATTAACTATATGTTATTGTATCATAATTGTTAGAGTCGTGTTTGACCACTATCTCGCGAGAGATGGGTTTCTACTCGGTAAATGCCCAAAGTTCCCATTGCAGGGTATTTACTTTTTAGATAATAAATTACTTTTATTATTTTGTATTACAACTGCTCAAATAACCTGAGATAACAATCAAGTTTGTTTACAGTAGTAGTTAGTCAACAATGGTGATATGAGGTATTCGTTTTCAAATACAAAAACGCGTTTTTTACAAAAGCTTTTTCGCAAACACTTAGAAACCAAGTTGACGGCGCTTTCGTGTTTAGTTTTCAAAAGACATCAGAGATGGCTTGGTCCGGACGGTTATCGGACGGTCGGACGGCGAGCTATCCATTGCTCGCCGTCCGCAAGCCCGTGCCTACGGTGGCCGGAAATCAGGATCGGGATCCTGGCGGCTAGGGCGTGAGGGCAGCTCCCTCACGTGTGCACGTGCGGCATCCTCCTTTGCTAGCACTACTGCTTCAAAGAAGGAAGCGACCGCCTGCCACTCCTCTTCGCTTCGGACCATGGCCTATTCCAAGGCCCGGCGCGAGAGATCGTGGCCACCCACGAGGATACGGCGGTGCTCTGCCTAAGCGGGGCACACCTCTAACGTATGCTCCACCGTGTCCTCCGGGCGGTCCTCACAGTGGTGACACCCGGGCGTTACTTCCGCACGAATCGGGTGCAGGAACTTCCCGAACTGCCCATCCTCGGTGAGAACCAGCGTCATGTGGAAGGTGAGGACGCCGTGAGGTCTTTCCAGCCACTCCTCAAAGAGAGCACTTACCGCCATAATTATTGCGTGCCCAGCACTGGGTTGCGTCAGTCGCTGTCACCATTTCACCATGAGATCCCGCCGGAACTCTATCTACCATGCCGCGACGTGTCACGGCAGTGGAGTTTCGGCCCGGCGTCGCATCTCCAAATCCTCATCGCAAATCGTGCATGTGTGCTAGGTCTGTTGCCTCCCGATCCCATGGTGGCAGGCCAGTAAGGAGGCTCGCCACTTCGCGGGGAACCGTGTGCGGTATCCCCGCACCATCCGTATAGCCATGAACCTCTGCATGGCATACGTTCAGCTGGGCCGCCGGTCGCTTTCGATGCCTGTGTAGAGCCTCCGGCAGGAGACGTCTAGACCCTCTAGATTGCAGGAGCCGCTTGAGGGCAGCCCCAGTCCGATTCAGTTTGGGAGCCAGACGTCGGAAGTGCTCCTCAAAATTCCACCGGTTGTTCGATTAGATCGAATCCCAGGGACTTCATCGTCGGCCCGATGCCAATGTGAACTCCTACCGTTAATTGGGAACGCCGTGGTGGCGCGCTCCGAGGGCCGTTAAAACACATGGCCTCGGACTTGTGCAGCGCCAACTTGAGTCCCAACTGCTCGATCCTCTCAACGACTGTCGCAACCCCACGGTCGACCACACGGTATGACTCTCCCTGCGCCAGGACCAGCGTGTCATTTGCATAACAGACCACACTGACCCCGTCAGGGAGGTCACCACGCAGCACGTAGTCATACCCAGACTACCCTTGTGGAACCACAAGGGCAGTCCTAGTACCGATCTCTGCGGAACACCGCACGTCATCTCTCGCCGTTTCTACTCCTAACTTAAGTGATTTGATTTGTAACGAGTGTCTACTCTACCCTTCGCCTGATAAACTACGCCCTATCACAAATCGCATTTCGAGGTAACAGATCCAATTAACATTGCTGATGTGGCTCGAAAGCCTTTAAAGTTAATAAATTGTTATTATTTTATTAGTAAACTTTGACAGAATTTTCAAAAATTACCTTCGCGGGAATAGCGCAACCAACAATTTTCTGGTAGCGGAAGTATGCGATTTCCAGTCGATGTTCTTTAACAATCTGGCAGGCACCTTAGCGTTTCCTTTTCCAATGGGTACCTGAAAAGACATGATGATTGATTAATAACTACTTCAATTGGCGGAAAAAACTTTATCATCCTACCAATTGCAAGTTTCCTTTCATCATGGTGATGATTACCCAAAAGTAGCAAGTAACGAATCTTGACGGCCATACTGCGCAATAAATCCATCGTTACAAATATATAGATTCGTAGAGTTGCATTTCAAGTCCAGGCAATCTTTGCCCACTCCAGGTTGCTTGGAATGGTCGAGGAAAACCATGAGGCTGCCTATTGTATATCTATAGTTCAAGGTTTCCTTTATTGAATACCATATAGGTATTGTCTTTGTAAACCATACTTTAACTATTAGAAATACTTGAATACGAAATCTATAATAATTACCAAACCGTCATCATTCGCTCTGACATTAACATGCAGCGGTTTTACAGCTCCTGTACCAACGTTTCCATTTGGTTTTCTTGCATTCTCTTTCTTTAAGTTCGAAAAAAGCGACATAAGTTTTTCGTAACGACGTTTCAATGATCTTTTCAACCGTTCGATTTGAGAAAGTGCTGTGCTTCTAATGTTAGATTGGCGTCTTGTTCGTTCGTTATTTCTATTCAACGAGCCTTGTGTTTGTTTCCCAGTTGATTGTTGCGGTTGATACTTGGGCTTAAGAGTGTATTTTTCGTTTTTGATCATCTTGGTGCGCTGAATTTTAGCATTAACCTGAAAATATAAACATATATATTTTTTATCATATTAATCAAAGTAAAGAAAATAGTAAAAGGGATCTGGCTTGTTGACAAAGCTCTAAACTTACCTCCGAGAGGTTGCCGCTGTCTGTATTCACATTCGATACAGGGCTGTGAGTATTCTTTTGTTGCTCTGTAATTTAAGAATTCACGATTTCTAATTCTGTTGGTGTTACGGGCAAACGAGTATTTGATTAAATACATTTACATCAGCGACTGACGTCATAAGTTTGATACGTCAGCTATGTACGTAGTTACTATACATAACCCAAAAAGGGGAGTCAATCAGAGGCTTAACTAACCACCAACCAGAGTTATGGGAAGTATATAGGTCTATATACTAAGTTCCCAGAAGTAAATAACACAGAAAAACCGTTACGAATAATCTGGCTATCTATTGGTGATATTGGGTTGATGAAATCACGCCATTATTAATGGCCAATGGCGAGTTAACGGGATGCGGGGGTCGGGAAGTGAGGTGCAGCCTGCGCTAGGAGGATTCGCTAAAAGAAAGTGGGAAAAGACACTACTTGCGACCAGTTGTGAGGGTACTATAGTGGTACATTTTGGCAAGACGATATTCCCTCTCTGTAGTTCGACACGAACGTGACCACGTCAGTCTGTCTCAGCACCCTAGACTCGTAAAGCGGCCCTAGATTCCAGATTTCCTAAGTTCCTAGGTTATTTAGAGTCGGTGAAATATTGTAAAGTGTCGTCACGTGTGTAAAGTAAAGGACTCCGTTTGTCTAATGTATTTACTGTTGTGATAAACGTTTATGTGTTACAATAAAACGGCCGAGGCCTTTCAACGTGACCATTATGTTTTGTTGTTGTATATTTACTTCCCTCTGTCCCCAACAGTTGGGAACAATAATAATAATAATAATTCTTTATTGTTGTAAAACATGTACAAATAAGTGAACCCCTGAGCTAGGTTAAGTGCCTGTATTTCAGGAGCCAGTGACTTCTTCCATTTTAATTATACAAAATTGAAATAAATATAGACATTATTATAAAGAAATAATTTAGGTAAAACATTATTTGCACAACTTGAATATAAAATTAATTACGTATTGAATAATTCTACTTTTTTTGAATTACTAATTACAATAGTCATTTAATTAAAATGTAAGCCCTGAAAATAAGATAAATATCTTATAATGAAACTAAACAATTACCTAATATTAAATAATAATACAACTTAGATATCAAATAACAATCATTGAAGGATCGGTGGTAATTGACAATTTAGAAATTAATCTTTTTTCCTTAAGATTTTATCGAATCGAACCATAAGTCGCTCTATTACAAGGGTAGTAGGTATAAGAGAGAGAAAAATAGTGCAAACCCATAACAACAAAAGGAAAATCGGGATTCACTTCATAAGAGCGGCCAACTCGAGGTACATTTCCATACAACCGCTCTTACGTGATTATGATGTTATATTACACATCTTTCTCTAGATATTTTGGTAACACAGCTATTTTGTGGATATTATTTGGGCTTCTTTAAAAATCAAAACACAAATTTGTGTAAAACTAATCTAGTAAAGACCTCTGAAAATTTGCTATTTTACGTGAACTTTAGCGCTCCATAATGTACTCATCTACACTAATCTACACTAAAATAAAAGGAGAAATTGACTGACTGACATATCAACGCACAGCCGAAACTACTGAGACTAGGAGCGTGAAATTTTGCACTAGGGTTCCTTTTATGACGTAGGCGAGCACTAAGAGAGGATTTTTTAAAATTCACCCCCTAAGGGGATGAAATAGGGGTCCAAAGTGTGCAAAGTTTGCATGGAGAAATCAATTTTCACGCGGGCGAAGCCGCTGGCAGAAGCTAGTCTACACTAAAAGTAAAAGGTCCGATTGCGAAATTTTTTGTTCTATTCCTGAGTAACATGGGTTATTTTATATTAAAAAATCAGTAGGGTTTTCTACTAAAATTACTGCAATAAGGTAACCCAAGGTGTAAATCGATTACCTATAAATTTCCTTACATCGCGTGCGCTGCAAAAACTATTGATGATAGAATAAAATAATGTACTACAACTTTGTAAAGCACATTATTATCTACAAAAAAGGCTGCAACACTATATGTCTAATTATTATAGTTATGTCGCAACAATATTTACTTTTTTTCAATTTAAAAACTAAATTTATTCGCCACATCTAGAAAAGGAACTTTATTGGCACCTTAGTATTAATCCTTATCAAAAGATCCTTTCATGTATAATTAATCATTTTTGAATAACATATAGATCTTATCAAAATAAATTACTTTATAATTAAGTCTGGTTTAGTGCTTGTATATTACTTGTTTGAAAAATTCAATTTGGACTTTCTATTAGAAAGATATCATCATTTAAGAAATGAAATATAAAATCATTTAACTAGTCAGATGATGTTTATCTGTCATATTATCAACAATATTATCAAAATATTTTTTTTTCACTGATTCTAATTGGACAAGGGTTTAAAAAGATAATACGAAACTCGCTAGTGTATACACGGGAATTTTAAATGAACGCTCAGTTCGTCTAGCACTCTAGCCGAATTAAACGCGAGATTGTCGCAGTTATACAAACGACAGTCAACCGATTTCATCAAAGTTTTTTGTCTTTAATCTCTGACTCACTGAAAAACTGATCTCTTAAACGGTTAAGGTGTAAACTTTAATACTCCATGAATTTCGTGTTCTCTATTTAATGTCATCCAAAATCACTTCTTAAGAGGTGGGTCTCACTCAAATAAGGTTACTAAAAGTAAAGCTTCCTCTTCATCATTAAAATAAAATGCTTTTCACTGGTTATAGCCGCTTACGTTTGTTTGTTGTCACATTGACCGCCACGTGGATGTTCACCGATGATAGTGGTAATATTATGAAGCTCAAGAGTCTATTTGTTTGAACGCGCTCTAAATAAATAAAATAAATCTCAGGAATTGCTGGTTCGAATTAAAAATTATTTTACTGTTTTTTTTTTTTTTTTTTTTTTTTTTTCCGGTGGGAAAATCATCTTATGACATCCCCTGCCCTTGGGCGGGGCGGGAGATAGTGTCAGACTTTTACTGACTAAAAACCCACTCCTGTTCCTTCGTTGCCTTTCGTACCAGGGCCGAGTCTTCCTTTCAGAATCAGACCCTTGGCCCCGGTAGGCTTCGACCCTGCTAGGCCCCTACAGTTGCTGACATCTCCTTGAGGCGCGCGTGGAACAGCACGCACGCAGACAAATAACGCTATGTCCCCGTGTTGGATACTCTACTGTTTACACCATCTGTGAGATAATTAAAAAACAACTACTAAAACTATCACTCGACAATGTTTTCCTTCACCCTTTTGAGTGCAGTGGTGATGAAATAAATTTTATTCAATAAATTACACAAAGTAGGTAATGCGCCTGGTTGGGTTTGAACCTGCGGGCTGCGACCTACAACTCGTTACCACTCGGTCACCACTGCTCTCAAGTCAGTACTTAACCGCCTTTTTTGTTTTGTTAGTGGCCAGTTTGATTTTTGAATAAACTTGTTAGATGCGCGTACATTTTAATACACACTGTGTTATTTTTTTCAAAATAATGGTTTTGGACGTTCCAAATTCAAATCTCATTATTCCATATGAGAACGCCCATACTACATTCGAGCCCTAGGGACAGGATGATTTGCTAAGTGAGGGTTGTATGATATATAAAAGGGCATTTTGTTTTGGATTGTATGGGAAATATAAATGTAAAAACAAACCAAAGTTGATTAACATGTTCAGAGCAACGAGGGACGAGGTCTATTACGCCTATTATGGGTCTTCCTTGCGATGCAAAATATAACCTTCTTTGCCATACGGAAGCCGTAACTTAAATTTGGTTTAGTTTAGGAAAGAGATGAATACTTATAACTATAACTAAATTGCATTATTGAAACTGAATGCAGGGGTATATCTACTTTAATACGGGTTCACTTTGACCTCATACCGCACTGAAGAAATAAAATTTTATATTTTCTTTTAATTTAGCCGAAAAGCTTTTAGCTTCTTAAGAGCATTCATCCGTTAAAACTACGCAGAAGCCAAAATCAATTATTTCCGACGGACAATATAACAATAATGTGTTTAATTTCTAGATAAGATATTGACGTCATATTATTGGGAATTTCATAATCTAGTGTAAAATCCAAAAACATTTTTAAATGATCGTATAGTTTTCCCATTAGAACAGTTCTTATCCAAGCCGTTTTTAAAACTAGCGGTCGACGGTCTACGCAGATGCGAGATAGTAGTTAAACCGTGTATGGTAAACTTACAACATTTTACTAAAAAAAAAATGATAACATTGACTAGTGCATGGCCCAAAAAAAAACACGATTGCTGTAAGTTTTCATTCAAGAAAAGTAATCTCAAAACTGTCATTTTTAGCCGTTTTTGGAGATATTAAACGTGTTAGTTTAGGATAATATATGTATGAGGCATTTTTGTTTTTTTTTAGACTTTTTAACTGAACGCATTTACGATCTATGACATGGTACAATAATTTTTTTAATAACTTATTTGTTTACACTACAATTAATTAATTAATATCACTATATAATAGACGCGAAATCGTGTCAGCGCTTTGAACCGGCCGAGGTCTTTCAGATTTTTAGTCTTTCTATTCTACAGTGATACTAAATAATTAATTGTATTGTAGTGCACATTATTGTTATATTTTCCGTCGGAAATCATTGATTTTGGCTTCTGCGTGGTTTTAACGGATGAATGCTCTTAAACGTTACGGGGTCTAATAAGCCCCTTACTGCCATAATGATAGTTTTCAAACAAAGTCTTAAAGACCCCGTACCGCAAGAATGGATTATAATCAAAGGTCGGAATTAGGTAGAGTTTATTAAGTACTTATACTGATTTCATACAGCGAAAGAATAATAATAATAAATAATATAACACTCAGAAATATAGCAGAAAAAAATTCTTCCTGCATTAATGACGAGGAGGAAGTAGTGTATAAATTTGTTAAGCTCACCTCAGTTGACGTAGGGAGATCTTTTGCAATGAAAAATACTAATAAATATTGTATGTTAATAATATTTATTTTATTTGAATATAGTTATATTGTAGGCCACATGGGATTTTTCATTAGAAATCCCGGGAAGATCCATATTAATATCAACATTTCGATGCAAGTACATGAATAACTACCTAATTCCGACCTCTGATATTATAATACAAAAATGAGTGATGCTGTCAACGTGTTAATAAAATCTTGGCATACTGTGCAAAGAGACTCTTCCAAGGAAAATCTTGAAACTTTTAGAAATCATCTCCAAAGTCGTATCTTTTTGTGACATCATGTATATTACGAAATATCCTGAATCGTATAATACCAAACTTTATGTAGGTATATTTTTCAAATACCGTAAAATTTGTATGTGACATATAAAGAAGAAACGCAAATCAGAACCTTATTTATGCATTTACACATTATAGGTTTTACTTCACAATTTCTGATAAATAACCTTCGAAATGGCCAGGTAAAGTTAATGGTATTTCCTCTACTTTGCCTAGGCAAGAATATTCCAGTTAAAATATATTTTCAAATTAGCAAATTTGGTACCGTAGCATATAGGTATAATATTCCTTTAAATATGAATAGCTAATTATAAAGTCAGAAGATTTTTGAAAAATTGTACTAGGAATAAAATTTGTTAACTAGATTATGTAGTTTACTAATTAATTTAAAATATAAAGTTTAGGCAAAGTAACGATAGGTAAGCCAAATTATAGCACTAGACGGTATTATAAAATTTATGTATTAAAAAAAACTCACAATAAAATTAGAAGAAAAAAATATTTTTAGGATATCTATCGATTACTATGATATCTCAAAACGTATGTACTATTTGTAGCAGAAAAAACACTGCATTTACGTTGGCAACAATGATTAAAACCATGAAAAGAAAATAAGACAATAATTTAATTAAATCCGCTTAAATTAAAAAAAAATATCCATAAAATTTACTCCGAAATCGCAAAAAAACAGACTGCAAAAAAAAAATTAAAGAAAAATATCTGGAATAAAATTAACAAATCGGAAACTAATTCAAAAAAAAGTCAGTAAAAAACTTTCATAAATCTTACCTAAACCGTTGCTTAAGTCTAGCAACGCCAGAGCAGCCAGTCGTTCTGAGTGGGTAAACGCCATTTTCGAAGAATTTTTTCCTTTTTTTTTCTTTTTTGTCTATTTTGTCTTTTTTGTCTTTTTTTTTCTTTTTTTTCTTACTGCCCATGAAACTAATAAAAATAAACTGGGATTACTATACTGAAACACACTTAAAATAAGAATAAGAAAGGCAGACTACGGTTAAGTCAAATAAACTAAGTACATACTCACATACGAGTATATCACCCTTACGCGCTTCTTGAGCAAGTAGGCCGAAACTACTAATTGCCTGGCAATGGGAGGAACAACCACACCCCACTTGGTATCAAAGCAGACTGACAAAATTTAAAATAATTTTAGTTCAATTTCTAAACCCCACTCAGGTACCTTGTAAAAGTACCCCTTCTTCACCCCAAACTTATTACCTATAACTAGGTATTATTTATTATCTACATCTTCAATATTTGGGTACCTTTGAAAACTTAACAAAAGAAATTCCTGAAATGTAAAATCTCTAGAACAATGACAGTAATATAAGTAATTGTTTCGCCACATCTTTGACTAGTCATTTTTAGCAGAAACTCATTTAATAGGGATTATCTTCTTTGCAAAAATTTCGTCCCAACGAAACAATAGGAACTAAGTCTCCAAACATTTAAACAATCACTGACATAAAATACCACGCATGCATTAGATCACGTAAAAGTAAATAGGTATGCAAGTTACTGGTAGATTTATTCAAGCTCATTAAATTTTGATAAATAAACACCACATCAAAATCAGCATAATTGTAATATTCACATTGTTTCGTATCGCAATAATGCAACATGTATCTTTTCTTATTTTGGTGCATTCCATCCTATCCTACATGTTCTACTAAATGATATTATTATATGCTTCGTTGTTTAAATGTCCATCAATCTATTACGCCTCAACGGCCGAATGGATACGAATGAAACTTCAGAGACCCTACTAATGGGTCGTGTTAAGAGCTCTTGGCTCTTAACACGACCCATTTGATGACCTAAACTGAACTGTTAAAGGGATGGAGTTACACAGAGTGTATAGCTCCATCCCTCGTTCTCGCCTGACATTTTAACACGTCACAATAAAAACTCCAGGTGTCACAAGAATATTATCATGATATATCCCTGTAATAATAACAACGAGACATATAAAGTAGCAATAGATAGTTGTTTTTTCAACTTTCAGCTGGTTCAGTCAAAGCTTAGGAGCTTCGGGCAATGAGAAGGCCGCAAAGCTAGTTTTCGTCCACAGCCGAGACCTAAAAAAAGAACCAATAGATATTCTAAATAAAGTAGGAACTTAAGTATTGCTCAAAAATTGCTTAAAAAGACTAAATACTAATCTTAAACAACTGCCAGCCCACATTTATTTAATATTAGTGTTTTGGTCAATAGATATTATTAATTTAAAAAAATCTATAAATAAATTAGACTCGAATGAAGTTTAATGTTGTGATGTAACTGCACTTGAACCTTTTTTATTTTATTAATGATAGGCTCGCGTTTGACCACCATCTCACCTAATGGTAAGCGATGCTGTTGTCGACAATGGAGCACGCTTGCCTAGAAGTAACCTATTTACTTTTGACTTAAAGAAGTAAGTTGTAGCTATCAAGAAACACAGACTCCTGCAAGGAATTCCATTCCTTGGCTGTACGCACAATAAATGTGTTCTCAAAAGCTTTGTGCGTATGGGTGGGATGTCCACCATGTACCGGTGGCGCAACGCCATACGTCTAGTAGTCTGATGATGGAACGGACTTGGCGGAATTAGATGGTGCAATTCCAGTGCACACTCCTCGAAATGTAAACGATAAAAAACCGACAGGCTAGCACCAACTCAGTGGCGAAGGCTTTGGAGCTTTGACTCAACAAGTGCATCATTGCCAATGATTATCTTGGCTTGCCTCTCAATCGACTCTAGCGCATCAAGCTGGTATTTGGCAGATCCGTCCCAAAGATGAGAACAGTACTCCATACACGATCGTACTTGCGCTTGACCTATCAATCATTTGAACATTATTATTCTCTCTTAATACAAAACACTTGTCTGCCGCAATATATCACAAAAACCAAGCGAATTCAGCACCTCTACACGATATGATTGATCACTAATGTTTTACGATATCGTAAAATAGTCGTTCCTTCAGATGAACATTGAGTTGTTTGGCCCATCTCATGATGTGGCCGGCGGGCACGGGCGGGCTGTTCTATATCACGAAGTACGACCATTTCATGAAATGGTTGAACACTTCATGAAATGTTCAATTCTAAGATCTGGCCAGGACATAATATAAATAATATTCATGCTAAATCTTCCTCATGAATCACTGTCTTTTTTGTCTTTCCTTTAAAATTATACTGAACTATCGGTCTCATGTGGTTTCACCCGCGTCTTTAGTTACTGCTCCGCTCTCGTGGGTTGTTACGTAATGTTAAGTAGCATATAGCATATACTCGATAAATGGATGTTTACATAAAAGTAAGTCATATTCATATTCATATAAATATGTCAGGTACTGATAACAACACACTAAGTTCTAGGATTTCAGTTTATTGAACCAAATTTGACTTTGCGCAAAACACAAACACAACTCACACACAACACATACACACAAACACACACCGTTACTTGTACAGACATCCATATGAGGACTATAGTCATAAGTCACAATCCGAGGACCTTCTAAAAAACTAGATTAACGACAACTTACGACCTTATTAACAAGACAGAAAGAAAGAGAAAATAATATTTGGGGTGATGAGACTATTCGTATAGCGCTATTTCAACATTTTTTGGCATGACTTCCTGTGAACGATGCGGGACATGTGTGTAAGCCAAACGAGGACCCTAACCATATGCCTAGAGACGCCTATACGAGGACTTAATTTTACACACTTTCTCTTATTACTTGCAAGATGCGAGGACTTAGTACTAGACTATTCACGACCGATACGAGGACGTTTTATCGAGTAGGGCTTGTACTAAACGAGGACCTTTTCTGAATTTCCACTAGCAGTTTCTTACACACTTATAATTTTACAATACTAATATTTGAACCATATTATTAGGTATACAACCAGTTATACACATTAATTTTTGATTTAAGTACTATCAGAGGACTTACCATGATTTCAATGACGAACGTTTAAAATTATAGACAAGGCATTCAATGCACTACGTCTACAACTATCGATTTTGATTTAGACTTTTAGTCGTGTTAGAAATACACATGTTGATTTGCTTCAGAAACAGCCGCTGGAACATTTGTGGTCGCGAACTCGGATTCATAGTGTTTGGCGGTAAGATATATAATAATAGGGGTTAAAGAATGAAATTGCCGTTTTTTAAAACGGGTTGCTTTGAAGTGTTATATCTTTGGATTGACTTGGAATTATAAGTTCAAATAAAATTTTTATTAAAGGTACGTTATTCTTTTTCCGAAATTAGGTATTTATTGGATTCTTTTTGTTTTGTATTTTCTGTAATATCGCAGTTCTTATAAGCATGAAAGCTAATAAATAAACTTTTTTTATTCATATTTAAAGTTCCAACGTAGAAACTATGCATTTCAAAGGGCAAGCAATATCAATTACGTATACCTACGACTTTCTTCTAACAAAAGAACTTTGTGCTCTTTGTTTAATAGCTCTCGTTTTGGAAATTTTGTCTTGTTGCCGCACTGAGGAGAAAAGGTATTCGTGAGATAAAATTTCCCACGCGAAAGTGATTGAAACAAAAATAGACATCCCATTCATTAGCAGTTTTAAGTCCATACACGTCATCAATATTGCATACCGCTTGAGACACATTGTTTCCACGGTAGAACTCGTATTACAAAATAATGCGAGTTTTCTTATATTTCGTACAAAAATAGTTACAAGTACTGCGATATTACAGAAAATACAAAACACAAAGAATACAATAAATACCTAATTTCGGAAAAAGAATAACGTACCTTTAATGCAAAGCTGCAGCTAGAAGTCTCCATGTGAGATAACTCTAAACTTTGGATAGTATTGGTTGACATTGCATAGCAATACACAGTTATAATGGTGTTATAAAGCAGCTGAAATAGTATCCATGAGGAAACTCTTAAACTGTTAAGTTGAAGACTTGTACTGTTGATGAGCATAGGAGTCTCAAGAGTATCGTCTTGAGAATTCGTATGCTATTTATTGACATTGACTCCGACAAGCATAATTTATTGCCTAAAACTGTTATGCTCCACCGTGTCCTCCGGGCGGTCCACACAATGGTGGTACCCGGGCGTTTCTTCCTCATGAATCCGTAGCAGGAACCTCCCGTACTTACCATGTCCGGTGAGAACCTGCGTCATGCGGAAGGTAAGGACGCCATGAGGTCTTTCCAGCCACTCCTCAAAGAGGGGACTTACCGCCTTAATTATGGCGTGCCCAGCACTGGGTTGCGACAGTCGCTGTCACCGTTCCACCATGAGATCCCGCCGGAACTCTGTCCGTCATGCCGTGACTTGGCGCGGCAGTGGAGTTTCGCCCCGGCGTTGCATCTCCATGCGCAGATCGTGCATGCGTGCAAGGACTGTTACCTCCAAATCCCACGGTGGTAGGCCAGCAAGGAGGCTCGCCGCTTCGCGGGAAACCGTGCGGTATTCCCGCACCATCCGGATGGCCATGATCCTCTGGCTTGCGTTCAGCTTGGCCGCCGGTCGCTTTCGTAGCGAAGACGGCGCCCATACCGGCGCCCCATAAAGGGCCACTTTTGTTTTTAAGAAATATTTCTCAGTAAATCATGTTTCTTGTATCAAAACCGTTGGAGTTCATATTTAAGGATAGTGTATAGTCTACTGTAGCCAAATATTCCTAAAGTTGGCCTCAATCTTATTCTTGGCGGCAAAAAACTTGATGTTTTGGCGGAGACAGTATTTTTATATTAAAAATAGCAGTGGGGCGCTCATATTAAAACTCTATAAGGTAGATTAAGCTCACCTGCATAATATACAGTAAGAAAAATAAGAGAATTGACAGATAGGTATAGCCACAGCTAGGTTAGTTTACTATGCTTATTTTCACAGTATTTTAGTTTATGGCATATTGTTCCGCGGCTGATGTAGAATTAATTTTCATATCGCAAAAGAGAGCAATCTGGGCTATTTATAAAATAGATATACTGACTGTCCTTTACTTTATATTTTAGAATGTATTTTGTATGTTCGCAAAAACTTAGGACTTTTCAAATAAAAGCGATTTTCATAATATAAATACGCTTTGGAAATAGTAATACCCAAATGAAGACTAACTGAGAAAAACAAGTCATTCCTCATATTCAGCATTCGCTTTTATAACAAGCTGCCAAAGTCGGTTGCAGAACTTAGTAAGGGAAAAGTCAAAACCCACATCAAGCGTGACATTACCAAGAAGTGTATTAAGTACAAGATTAAAGACTACGTTGAAGACACACTTGTTTGGCCAATGACTGCTTCTGTACATATGGCTTCCCTGGTAACTCATTAACTGCATTCACGTTGTTTTTGCAACTTATTTATTTATTTATTTATTTATTTTAGGAAACTCAACAGTTTATTTGTAAAGTTACATGGGTTAAGAAGGCCCACCCCACTATCAATGAACAGCCCAATGTAGCTGCGTGAAAGATCATGTAAAAGTGAGGTCTACACACGCTGCACATTGATAGCGGAATGATGACAATTATCACTTAAACCAATTACAGAGTTTCACGGCATTTATAAAACTAGGTTAACTAGAAAGTGGTGTAAGGAAAGAATAAAAAAAAAAAAAAAAGATTGAAAGGGTAAAAATAGACCATTAAGGAATATTTTTACAAATAATCAGGTAAAGAACAAAATATTAAATCGTGAAATCTAAACAGTACGATTCAATTTACATTAGCTAGCGCGAAATGAGTTACGGTACAATTTGTCTACTAAACAACGTTTTTATATTATTTAGACCTCACCCACCTTAACTTCATAAGTGATTTATTGATAAACAACTCATTTATTGATAGGATTATTATTATTATTATATTTTGATTCACATTTTTATTATTATTGTGCTTTTGAGTACAATATGTCAGTCACTACACAGTCCTTTCACACCTATTAATATTGTAACCTACCTGGCCTTTTCCTAACTGTGTTGGAGTCGACTTCCAGTCATACCGAATGCAGCTGAATACCAGTCAGACATTCATAACCCAATAACTGGGCACAGGGGCGCCGGCTTTTAGAAAACCTCATAGGTGCTCATGCTCATTTGATGGACTCGAAAAAGTGGCGAAGTGTGTGAAGAGAAATGTACACTGATCGACCGACCAATAAATAAATGTCCTACTTACATACTGCGTACTTAATTACTAATTATGTTTGATAAAAATATAAAATGAAACCATTATATAAAAATGAAACTATTAGTACTACTAGTTTTTATTATCAAGAAATATTATAATTTGAACGTAATCTAAAAGGCGATTACTGATCTGTTCCTTGATGTCTATTCTCAGGGGCCCTCGAGCACCCATCGAGTCGGCGCCCCTGACTGGGCAACTCTATACTAGAACACGCGAACTACTATTACTACTACTGCTACTACACTATAGACTGATGGTCAGACTTTCTGGCATCTGACTACATATCAAATAATTACATACGAATGACAAGCAGGACTAACGGCGTGTCAGTAATGTCCTATATAAACTTAAAAAAAAAACATATACATTAATTCATTTATTTAAAATTTATTTATTTATTTAAACTTCATGTACAGTAGTGGTAAGTACATAGGCGGACTTAATGCAACAAGGCCTTCTCTACCAGTCAACCTTTGGGTTAAAAAAGACAACACTGTGGTAGGTTTGCACAATAAACAAATAACAGATACTTCAAACAGAGTGTAGCGACCAAAACCGCTACGTCACCCGCTGCCGCTTATGAGCGTGTCCGCAGCAAAAATAACGCAACCACCACGCCATATCATATGATCCTTTGTTCAAGTAGCCCTGGCTGGAGGCTTTGATTCTCGAATCGAGGCCGCCACAGGCAAGACCGGTTAAGCAGCCGACAACCTCCTAGGTTGACCTGTGAGAGGCCACACACAAAAAAAAAAAAAAAAAAAATTGTTAGGTTTCACATCGTTTTCCGTCCTTGCCGCCGAGGCCCGCCGCGACAATCCTGTCAACGTCCGCCCCGTCCCTTACTCGAGCCAGCCCGCGCTGTTAAGCCTAAAGTTTAATTATAATATAAATACCCCGCTAATAATAATAATATCTTTGATCGATTCAGCCCGTCCCTTGCTGCTCCCCCAGCGATGCCCTAAGCTGAGGTCCGTACCCCACAGGGGATGCCATTAGCGTGTAATCGCTTAGTTTTTAAGTTAGTTAAGTAAGCCCTGGCTGGAGGCTTTGATTCTTGAATTAAGGCCGCCACAGGTAAGTCTGGTTAAGCAGCCGACAACCTCCTAGGTTGACCTGCAAGAGGACACTCAAAAAAAAAACATTGTGAGGTTTCACATCGCTTTTGCTTGGCTTGCCCTTAACTCCTTGCTTATCTGTGTCTTTGTTTTCGTTGCGTGCATGTAACAAGTTGAATGTACAAATTAATCTTGTTACAATAATAGCATTTATTGTAACAAGTTTAATTTGTACAATAAACAAGTTTGATTAGTGCTTCCGCTTTGATTTAAATAATCTACACGTGAGCCTTTTTTTTTCGTGTGACATCCCCCGCTCTTGGGCGGAGCGGGAGATAGTGTCAGACTTTTACTGACTAAAAACCCACTCCTGTTCCTTCTTTGCCATTTTTCCAGGGCCCCGGGGATCTCTTTCGCATCACCCATGGCCTCAGTAGGCTTCGACCCTGCTGGGCTGGGGTTGCTGACATCTCCTTGAGGCGCGCGTGGAACACTAAGCGCCGTCGACGACTTGGGCTCGGTCCGGACTGTTACCGGACGATCGGACGGCGAGCCACCCATTGCTCGCCGTCCGCAAGCCCGCGCCTACGGTGGCCGGAAATCGGGATCGGAATCCCGGCGGCGGTTGGGGCGTGAGGACCGTTGCCTCACGCGATCGGCCGCCTCCTTTGCTAGCATTACTGCTTTGCAGAAGGAGGCCACCGCCTGCCACTTCTCCTCGCTCCGGACCATGGCTTATTAATTATAAAAGCATTTTATTGAAGAACAAGTAAAGTTCCCGATACCGTCGCAGAGTGCGACAGTACCTACTTTACCTATTACCGATTCTAATTGTGTCACAAATAATGTATAATTATGAAATGTTCTTGAATGTACTTGTTGATAAATGATATATTATTGATACATAAAAATATAGTCATATCAACGAGCTCTTAACGCTATTCATTTTGCGACCTGAACTGAACTGTTAAAAGGATAAAGATAAATTGGGTACATAGCTCCATCCCTTTTTTTTCGCTCAAACGACTGAAATTTTATCACGTCATGTCGCCTGTCAAACCTACTTCTAAAGATTGATGAATAAAAAGCGTGACTGTCCATCGACTTCTAAAGTCGACGCGCGGATTGTCGTTTTAAATGTACACAAATGTCGATCAAAACTGTATCTATCCTGTTTATATTGAGCAGAGTATAAGAATATAGAACAAGTGAGGCATAGAATATCACTTGCTAGACATTTGTTTACAATTTTCGGTGGAATGTCAAGTGGTTTGAGCCGCCCCGCGCCACAGTCATTGAGCACTTACCTATTGAATGAGCCTTCACGCTTGACTATATTTTTATTTGTATCATAATTGTTAAAGTCGCGTTTGACCACTATCTCGCAAGAGATGGGTTTTTAACTCGGTAAATGCCCAAAGTTCCAGTTCGACACAACATACTTAAAATAGGAAGTACAAAAACAGACTACGGTGAAGACAAAGAAGGTAGTACTTAGTACATACCTACATATCACACTTACGCGCTTCTTGATTCACATCATCCTTGTTGCATTTCAATAAGTAGTTTTAGCAAACAGGCAAAAACTACTAATTGCCTGGCAATGAGAGGAACAATCACACACCACCAGGAACCAAAGTAGGCTTACAAAATTTTTGAAAACATCCTTAAATATGTCAGTTCAATAGTTAAGCTCCATTCAGGTTCCTTGTAAAAGTAAATCTCTTTCCTCCCCAAACTTATTACCTACAACTATTCAAAAACTTATATATTGTCTACAACTCCAAGGTTTGGGTACCTGTAAAAGCTTAACAAACAAAATTCCTCAGTTGTAAAATCTATAGAACAATAATATAAGTAATTGTTGCGCCGCATCTTTGACTGGCCATTTTTAGCAGAAACTCATTTAATAGGGAAAAGGTTTGCAAATATTTTGTTCATAACGAAACAATAGAAACTAAGTACGCAATTTGTCTGCTGCGGTCTTCCCGTCCAACTATAATTTAGGTGCCTTCAAGGCTAGAGTGAATAGGCTCTTAATAAACTAGTGCGCCTCACCATCAATGATTGCATCACTGCTTACCATCAGGTGGGATCGCAGTCAAGCACTGGTTTATATCAATTAAAAAAAAAAAAGTCTCCATAAAACTATATCTGCTTAGCTTGAGACTAGACGGCGTTGTGTGATGTGTGTTGTGGAATATTATATTATTATTATTATGATTATATCATCACTGACCAAAAATACCACGCGAGCAATGCGTTCATTCTAGATCATGTAGAAGTAAATAGGTGTACACGTTACTAGTAGATTTATATTAAATAGTTTTTGCGCAAAAGCTTCGCTGACAGGCAAGCTCATTAAATTTTGATAAATAAACACTTCATAAAATCAGCATTCCCATAATATTCAAATGGGTTCGTATCACAATAAAGTTAACCCTGCGGGAAATAGAGAAGAAGAAGACAGCCCTAGAGATGTGTTCCACGCGCGCCTCAAGGAGATGTCAGCAACTGTAGGGGCCCAGCAGGGCCGAAGCCTACTGGGGCCAAGGGTTAGATTCTGAAAGGAAGACTCGGCCCTGGTACGAAAGGCAACGAAGTAACAGGAGTGGGTTTTTAGTCAGTAAAAGTCTGACGCTATCTCCCGCTCCGCCCAAGCGCGGGGGATGTCATAAGATGATTTTCCCACCCAAAAAAAAGCCCTAGAGTTGTGGTGCTGGAGGAAAATGCTCGGAGTATCGTGGACTGAACCAACGAGTCTATATTTCGAGAACTAGCCATCAAGCAGCATTTATCATCTTTGATACAGTCTCGTATCCTCATCTTTTTTGGTCACGTATCTAATAATAATATTTATTCAAAATTTTTTACATTGTAAATTAATACAGTCTTAAATATAAATCTTAATTCTGAGTCTTACGTGCCTGAACTAGGAAATCTTGTGTTTCAAGCGAGAAGAGCTAAAATAATTTAAAATTAACAAATAATCAAAAGGATTCTATAGCACAATACGTGTAAAAAATCTATAATATAGACAAGTTATCTTATATCATAATCAACCTTATAATGTTCCCACTGCTGGGACTCAGGTCTCCTCTCTAGGATAGAAAATGGGCTGTAATCCGCCACGTGGGCCCAGTGCAGTTTGGTGAATGGCACATGTCTTCGAATTCTAAGACGTGCCAGTTTCCTCACGATGTTTTCCTTCACCGTTTTGAGAGAAATAAATTACACAAAGTAATGCGCCTGGCTGAGTTTGAACCTGGGACCAACAATGGAGACGTCACCACTCGGCCACCACTGCTATCTTATACTGATAAAACATTACCATAACTTAACTTGTAGTTTCTTAATTAACAAGATACTTAAACTAGATTAAAAATTATTTAAAAAAATCACTACACAATCAGTAAATTCTCTGTATAACGTATATGTAGGACATTTTTTGAAGAGCCTCCCTATGGATTCTAGTACAGTTAACTTGATTCCAGCTATAAATGTTTGCTTTCGCGTTCAATTCATTGTAGAGGAGAGGACCGAGAAACAGGTAAAATTTTGATGTGAAAGCATGTTTGGTATGATTTTGAGGACAAACTAGATCTTTACGTCTTTTGTTAGTAAAATCCGTGCTATATATTAGATCTGCATGCTGTTTTAATACAATACCCATTATAAATAGACGTCGGACTGTTAGTACTTCACATTCTTTGTATAGGAGGTTAGTGGGGAAAAAGGAATGGGCGTAAGGAGAGCCCAGAGGACAATTCTCAAAGTGGAAAGTAGCCACTCTCTCAGTAGGCTCTCTCGATGGTTACTGACAATGTCTTACCCGCTCCATCCCATGTGGTCCACAGTATGTTACTATCAATTAACATAAAGCAAAGTAGACTTATCTAACTATTTTTGAGTCTGCTATGAAACACAGTATCTTGTAGATATTATCTAGGCTTCTATTGAAATCAATTTATAAATTTCTGTAAAACTAATCCAGTAAAGACCTCTGAAACTTTGCTATTTTGCATGAACTTTGACAGTTCATAATTTACTCAAAAATTAAAAAGTCAAAAAAGTATAACAATAGAAAGCCTTGCAAATTTAATCAAGATTCTAAATGAAGACAATTTTTTTCAAAAACTTTTAAGGGTTTAAAAAAAACACGTACTTCCTAGAACTAGTTTTTGTAAAATATTCGAGTAAATCACGGAATTATCGAATGCTAACAGAGTTTTCAGGCGTTTTCTCTCTTTTTTCGCGTTGCCTTTTCGTCAAACATCGCGTTGGATTGCGTTAAGTGAAGTAGCAAGCTTATAAACCATATATCGATGTAGGCGACAGTCGAGTGAAAAAGGACCCTCCTAAGACCCCTTCTAACCTAAGAGCCTTATTTTAAGCCCCGCGGACAGAAATATGATATGAGTACTTAAACATACTAAAATTAACGTGAACTTTAAAATTCTTCTGGCTATAAGTACCTAACATAATGTAATTTAATTACTATTAATACCGTGTCGGGGTGCCCTAAAATGACGTCACCTCTTTACCTACCCTCGCCTTTTACACACATTACAGGCTGTGTATTCGGTATTGTGTAGAATACCTTGGCAAAGTATAAAGTAAATAATATTTCATACATTACCTACACGTTTTAGGTATTCTATACATTGTCTAGGTATAGTATAGAATACCGGATTATACAGATTGCCGGTAACTGTTACATGGATTATTTTAATGTTTTCTTTTTCTGTGTGAAACTACATAAAATCACATGTCATGACTTTCTTCGATTGTCGACACGTATATTCATCGTACGCATATCACTACAGCGCTTCAAGACACATTCTACTGAACCAACAATGTCTGAATATTATGGCACAAATTCTACAAAATCATGATGGTCCGATGTCAGAAGTTTTTCTTTAACTATTTCCTAATACAGGATTTTTTGGAAATAGAAAATCGTCCAATGACTATTACTAACCAAAACCACACCTGTGTCCCTGACCCTACGGGGTCCTACGGTTTTGCTGACATCTCTTTGAGTCTTGCATAGAACACTCGGGCTCGATCCTTACCGGACGGGTAGACGGCGAGCGACCTATTGCTCTTCGCCCGCAAGCCGTTCCTCATGTTCACGGTCATCTCCTTCGAAAGCATTACTACTTCACAGAAGGCAAACAGCATCAAATTCCCTGCGATTTGATTAGATGTTGCATACAGTCAATACATATAACGAGGGAGACGTATTAAACGTATTCTATTCGTCTTCTTTCTTTCTTTTTTCCTGTAAGATTCATTTTTATATACATGTATTATCTATATAAAAATTAATCCCTATTCCCTTGGTCACGTCATCACGCTCCACGCGTGAACGGCTAAACCAATTTCATTCATTCTTTTTTGTTTTGTTTGTTTATTTATTTATTTAAACTTCATGTACAGCTGTAGTGGTCCATAGGCGGACTTAATGCAACAAGGCATTCTCTACCAGTCAATCTTTGGGTTAAAACCCTGTGTGGCTGTTTGTTGTGGTTAAGAGAAAATTTTCATGTTTGTTGTTGGAATGAAAGTTGAGCGGAACATTAAAAAAAAACTTAATAACTATTTAATTTTCATGCATTTAACAGTTCGCATGTTCGGGTCAGCTAGTTTTAAATAAAAAATTAAGTGGCAGGAATTGCACAATATAATACCTAGGGTCAGGGGCCAGACTAAAGGAGATACAATCCGCAGGGCAGTTTTGTGGCGAACTGATGGGCATTAGCGATCCCACGTACCTGATCTCCCGGGAGAAATCTTGTTCCTCATCTCCGGCTTGCCTTTGTTGGCCGGCCGTAGTGAACACTGACGAGGAACGGAACTCCCACCTCTCTCTTGCCTTTATTGCCTGGCTTGAGTGGAGATTCGCAAGAGCAAACGTGCTCAGGAGAAGAATGTATAATCCAGTAAGATGCTGGTCTTGACCGTACTTCCGGGATTGTCCTAATAGCCGTGGTTAACCTTTCCGCTCCTCAAGTACCTCAGAATATGTTGCCTTCTTGTTGCTACGTCACTTCGTGCTAGCGACTGTTTTTGGACATTGTTTTTTGACATTTATTGAGTGTGCAAGTCTTCCCCTGTCTTTTTATCGATGGAAATTAATAACATTGTTCAAGCAGGGGCCATAGTCTTAATATTGTTCCTGTTAACCAGTCCACTTAAGATTACAAAAACCATTTGTCAATATGTACGAGATTACCATTCTATGCCACTTCTTTCAATGGAGTGTCAGTGGTTGACCATTGGAAAGTCATAATAACGCCACTATATTAGTAAATTACCAAACTTGTCAAAATCAACAATTATGAAATCAATTATATACCATTCTGACACTATTGTAATAGCAGACTTGAGGCCCTGGCTGAAACTTTGGTGACTAACTATCAAAAGAAGCATAACTACATTAACTAACTTTTGTTGACGAGTGCTGCTATCTTCACATTTGATTGAGGTCGGAAACTTTGCAGACCACCCACGTAGGGTATAGTGATATGTATCTGGGATAGACTAGACACAAAGACTCTTTTGAACTCCCTGTTCCATCATTAGAAAACGTTATAATTATTAGACACAGAAAAACTAGTAAATAACCTATCGATTCTGTTTACATTTTTGTTTTACTCTAAGTTAGAACTTTAAATATTTACTATTTTTCCTGCTGCCAACGAAGTCAAAACAGTCACAATTTTTTGGAAACTTTTAAAGTTACCCCTGCCATATAAAATAAAATTTAAAAAATCACACATTCAGCCATCAATTTCAATATTAACGTTTCTTTTTGCTATCTAATATAAGCTAATTGTAAATATTTTAATTACCTACCTTTTGAAATATTTAAATTTTAAACCTGGCACTAAAGAAATAGCAATTTCTTACATTTATCCATCCATTTCGATAATGCCACGTGGCATTTTATTACGTACACGGTTATGCTAAAAATTTTAGATACATTTCATTTGTGCGAAGCTTGCGTTTTTTTTTATACTTCGTAAGCATTCTCCTTTCATACATAAATCTATTTTGTTTTTAATGTGAAGAAGTAACACACAGACACACACCGCCACACGTACAGTCACCCATCAAAAGTGCTTAGATACCTTAACGCCTATTTTCCCTTGCACGTTAGAGTTCAAGTTTTCGAAAATTAAACTAGATGGCGTTGGTTATTTCACAGCTAAGTGGCGAGCAAAGGCAATCTCACAAAGTATAAACTTGACTTTTAGTTTAACAAATAATAGACACATGCGTCATCATTGTCGTCAACAACTGATTGTAGTTCATAATTTCATCGTTCAAATTAGAGTCATGTTGACCTAGCGGTTTAGCATGTGCAGATAGATGCGTAAATCAATGAGCCATGAGTTCAAATCTCACGTAGTACTCACACTTTTTGTAAGTTAGTTGTTTTGTAAGTCTTTTTGTAAGTAACAAAAGAAGTTGGAAGGAATATTAAATCAAAGCTAACAAGTGGATATTTATTTGCAATATAATATTCAAGTGGGTAGTTACTCAGCAAAATGAAAAAAATGCAGGTAAACAGTTGACAAAAGGCACTATTAAAAAATAATATGTTTATTTCTTACAATTTCTTAATCAAATTTAACAATCACCGTTTATTAATCACCGAATAAGATTATAATATTATATATAATTTCTTATTGAGGCCATAGCTTAAGTATTCGTTTCCAAAATTGGAAAGAGGTTTGAAGCTTATGTAACCTTAACAAAAACAAACAAAATACCAGATAATTTTATCACAAAGGTCAAAAGGATTAAAAATGTAGGCTAAAAACTATAAAATTGCACAACAACACATCAAGTGCATCAAGTGTTCATAACTTTTTTAAGTTGTTTTAAATACGGATATTAAGTTAAACACACATAACAAGGTCTCCAGTTAATACAGAAAATAAGTATATATATATAGCATAGTGGTTCGTCGACCGACGTCCGTTTTCTTCGTACTCCTTTATCATGGTTTGATGCTGCAACATGTTTATTAGTTTTAGTCTGCCAGCTCTTTGATGGTGTTTCAAAGAACCATCTTCTTCAAATCATCATATCCATAGAACAACTGTTTTTCTCTGCAACAATAAAACAGAAATATATAATATCCAATAATGATTATTATATAGGAGTTTTTTGTTTAAAAGCGTTAAAAAAAACTACTTACGTTTATACCGGTCTCTCTGGTTACTTCTGACAAGTTTTTACCTTGATTATGCATAGCAATTTTTGGAGTTCTTTTTACTAAATCTATATAACAATGCATATTTACTCATTTTCGTAAAATAAGTAGACAATACACTTGGTTAAAAATAAAATTGAACGAAAGGCGCTGGAACGATATAATCGAAATTAACTTAGCGAACAACCAATTGAGCTTAGTCATAACTCTTTGGTCTAAGTATTATTTATACTACCTACTAGTTATTTTTTATAAGTAAATCCATATTCAACCTACCCTCTAAAGTTTGAAAACTAACACATAGATAATCAAATATTTATAAATTGATACTTATTCAATTTTAATACCTTCATCTCTAAGAAATTATAAATTATTTCAATGTTTGAAGAAACAAAAAGAAAGTACAAAAATAAGCATTAATTAAGCATTAATCATTTGACGCACAGCGGCGCCATCTATTAACAGTATAATGTAATGTTGTCGATAGCAACATTTCAATCAGGTTTTACGCTAGATGGCGTCATTTCTCGCTTCACACGATTTTATTTCTGTACTTCCTATGCACTTTTGTAGCAGACTTTACATACAAACATTCCCTTTTGTAATAAGTATTAGTGTGACTAGAACGGATAATAACAATGCTAGTCGTTTGCAGGACTTTGTCTAACGCCTTTCTCAAAACGGCAAATCCGCATCCGTATTGTTCTTCATTACATTGAGTGGTGGGCTCAAAAGTTACCATAAAACCATTTACTGGTCCTTTGTACCTTCAATCTTTTGTTTAATTTTCCCTAAAATGTGTATTTCGTTAATGGTATGCCTGTAATAGCTATGGGAAAGGAAGTAAAAAAAAAAATCTGCACAAGACAATCCACTGACTGTACACATTGGTAGATAATATTATTTGTATTCTTCAGCCAATTTTAGGCAAAATATGACTTTTTTCTATTATCTTTATAATAAAAGAAAGGATGAAAGATAAAATAGTACCAAGTCTACAACCGAATTGTATTGTAGTAATGGATATTGCATCATACGATTGCACATAGATAAAAAGTTGGTCTAGTGGTTAGTGGCCCTGACTGCTATGCCCAAGGTCGTGGGTTCGATTCCCACACAGGACAAATATTCGTGTGATGAGCACGATCATTTGTCTTGTTTCTGGGTGTAATTTATCTATAATATGTATATATTTAGAAATATATAAGTATGTTTATCAGTTGTCTAGTATAGCATAGCACCTACTCATAACACAAGCTCTGTTCTTGAGCGGAGTCTAGTCGTATTGCGCACGGCGAAAAATCAGTATTTTCATACACAGCGCGCGGTGCGGCAACAGCGCGGCGCAGTACTGCGAACGTTCGACAACAGGCAAGCACAAGCACCACGTGTTCATTACGGTGTTGAAAAGTACTGTGAATAGACCACAAAGCTAATTTCATCTTATAAGGAAGAAAAGTTAAAGGCTGACTCACATTAAAAGAGACACAATTTTGAGAAATTACTCTGCAAGCAAACATAATGGAAACCTATGTCAAATCGCAAAAAAATACGTTTTTTCATACCTACCGAATTTAAATCTATGGAAATTAAAAATGAATTTACGCACCGCCTCTAGAAAATGCCGTTTTTTGTGCCTTTGTATTAATCCTTATCAAAATAAACTACATATTTCATATTTAAGTCTGCCATTACCTGTATATTACTTTTTGAGTAATTCGATTTGGACATTCTATTCGAGAGATATGATTTTAAAAATGTATTAGAAATAAATAAAATTGTTGAGTGATGGATGTCACTAGTTTACATGAGTTTTGTCCTTGAAATGGAATATATATTAAATATAGGTTACGTTACTTTGGATATCTACCACTCGGAAAAAAAAGATTTTTATAAAAATCTTTTTTCAAATAATAATAATAATATATTTATTTATTTGTTTCTGTCATAAAGGTACAAAGGTTGATAATAACTAATAATTATTTTGTAACAGTCAATCCTTTGTGAGAGCTGGGACCCAAGTCTGTTATTTTTATAAATTAATCATTCCAACACGTACACGATCCTATTGTCATTTTGCTAAAAGTTCATAGTCTGTTAAATTCATAATGGTCGATCATTGGTCAGTCATTGGTCTCGTAATAGAATTGTGGTAGAATGACAAAATCGAGCGGTCTCGCAACAAATTAAAAACAATGACTGCATAACAACGTTCTAATGGTAGGACACTGATCAAAGGAACTGTCAAAATTTTAGCAGATTACCGCATAAATACGTCAGACATTCATTTTTCATTATGTACGAGATTACCATTTTATGCCGTTTCAATATATGTATTAGTAGATTACAAACTTGTCAAAATCAGCAATTATGAAATCAATGATAGACCATTCTGACACTATTGTAATAGCAGACTTGAGGCCCTGGAGTTCTGTCACACAGGTCCTGTACCCATTATAGACTCCAGGGCCTCAAGTCTGCTATTACAATAGTGTCAGAATGGTCTATCATTGATTTCATAATTGTTGATTTTGACAATTAGACTTTGGTAATCTATTATCATAATGGCGTCATTATGACTTTCCAATGATCAACCACTGACACTCCATTGAAATAAATAGCACAGAATGGTAATCCGGTACATTATGACAAATGAATATCTGCAGTAATCTGCTAAAATTTTGACAGTTCCTTTGATCAGTGACCTACTTTTAAAACGTCACTGTGCAGTCATTTCTTTTAATTCGTTACAAGACAGCTCGTACCCCAATTCTATTACGAGACCACTGATCGATCAGTGATTCGCCATTATGAATTAACAGATTACGAACCTTTAGCAGAATGACAATGGAATCGTGTTGGAATTACGAATTTATAAAAATAGCAGACTAGGGCCCCAGGCTCACACCTTCAAAATTACAATTCTAATTGCACTTACGTACTACTGACATTAATGGAGTTTATAATTATGTTGAGAGGAGAAAACATGAATACAAATAAAATAATTCTAAAACAAAATTAAAAATAGGGGGCGTTGTGTCCGTGAGTGCAATATAAGTACTCACGCTCCAAATAAACAACAGACAGTTGAACAGAAAAAATCTAAATGGGAATGCAAAAACTGAATTATTAGTGACATATTTACACCCTTACGCTCATAATTTTGCAATAGATTTTCAGCTATTTCTATGTAATTATCACTTTTTTATTGCCTAAAAAATTTTTAGCGACACTTGAAAGAGTTTTTTTTCTAGTGTGTTTAACCGGTCATATTATCAACAATTTATTCATCCTTATAAAATAAGCAGGTTTGTTGGTACAATTACTAGATACATGCGGTTTTTGCTTTTTAATAATAATAATAAGCCACCTGAACAACCACACTTCCTGATTGACTATCTAATCACGTAGGGGGCGGACACACAAATGAGAAATTACTGGCGTGGCTAACGTGGCATTGGAACCTCATTCAACATGGAGACACGTTCAAAAAGTAAACGTAAAGGACCGCTGTCCGGGGGTGATCGCCAGGGTGCACCTGGAGCTGACACTGGGTGTCACAGCATGCGAACCGTCAGTGGTGAGGAATTGAGCAGGCGGGCTCAACTCCTCACCGCTGGTAAAGATACTACAGCCAAAATCACTGACGACGGTGACAGACAGACATACAATGGAACCGTACATTCCTAGTACAGTATCGCACGCACCTTCTGGAAGATCAACACCATCCATACCATCGTCACCACCGTGGTGACGACGATGGTATGGATGGTGGTGGATTAAAATTACTACAGAGGAGTACTAATTTTCCAACCAGTTTATCTTTACAGTCCGACCCACCTCGGCTTTGAATGTTGCGCGAGAGATATCTACCTTCTTAACCGCGTCCACCAAGGCGGGCAAACAAAGAGTCCGCATGAGATGGAGCAAAGAAGTTAACCAACAACAACGTGACAAATTCTCAACCAATACTTATATTAGCAAAGAAACTCAACTAATAGTCGTTCACACTCTGGTATATTGTACAGCATTAGTTATTTCCGAAGAACTTAATTATAAGATCACAGAACATACAGTAAATACAAGGCCAAAAAATAATAATAAGCCAGCTTGGCAGCAGAGACTTAAAAAAGATATAGAAAAACTTACGAGCAGATTGTGGTAGACTAACCCAGTATATTAATAACAATAGATCAAACAAGGTAGTTAAGAGAGTAGAAGCAATATTTAAAAACATGACTGTTCATACTAGACACGAAGATGAGAATAGGAAATCGGAAGAATTTTTAGATACTTTGAAACAGAAATTAGCACTTAAAGTTCACAGGTTAAGAAGATACAAGAAAGCGCAGGAGCGTAAAATTGACAACTCCTTAGTTTGCTATGAACGAAACTAACTTTTATAGAAATTTACAGACTAAGCCACAAACTGACACAATATTTGAGGATACTATAGAATTACCATACTATTATTGAATAGATGACGCTAGTGCCAGCAATAAAACCAGCTCCGTGATTAAAAAATGTTTATAAATAATTAATTCGTATTTAAGTGAGAAAGAGAAGAAAAACAGTGAAAGTATTCAACAATAATGAAGTGATAGTATTTTCAAACGATTCCACTTAAAAACAATAAAGTTATAAATGAAAAACATTGCCGTAATAAATGTCCTAAAAGTTAAGTTCATCAAAAAAGTGATAATAAAATCTGCAGAAGCTCACGAAAAGCGACTTCATCAGCATGTGAACATCGAGGCAATCGAGCTTCTCGACCACACAAATATAGTGAGAAGACTAAAAAGAACAAAACCGTTCGCGTTCATTACATTCTTAGTAAAGACAATTTTTTAGTTTAGGATAGAATTAAATTACTTATTAGTCTGTATATACGGCTAGATTAAAGTGTTTCGATTATTACCTAACTATAACGTGTGACTACGGCTTTTCTTTTTGTTCTATTCTTGTTTTTCCAGTTACTTTGTTTATTTCAGCATCTTGAAAATCTTGTTTCATACTTTTTCAGCGTCTTTTTTTTGTCGTAGTCGGGTTTTAGTTTTTTACTTTTTTTAATTTGAAAGATTTTGGTGTTAAATCACTGTGCTTCTATACTATTTATTTTAGTATGAACAAGTGAAGTCCTTTCAAATGATACCAAAACGACGTATTTATCTTATTTTTTTAACACAATACTTTTTGTCCACTAGAGGGCGCCACATTGAATTTTGATGATATTTTTTTATAAGTACCAGTGAAGCCCTTTCAAATGACACGTCACGTAGCCTATGTTTAGCGGACAATTAAAACGGTTCTAACGATACCTCATACGTCGAGTTCCGATAAGTAGATTAGGAGCTATGAGGGAACAGATGAACATACTCACATACATACATACATACATAGCCTGTCAAAATCATAACCCTCCGTAGTCGGATAAAAAATAGGGTCCATCCTTTGGATGTACTCTAGTACCAGGTAAAAAAAAGTCCCGTGAACCCGTGAATAAAGTCAATCACTTGTAAAACCGTGTCAATGTGTAGTGATTTCTAAATAAACTGCATCTCTTAGTGACATAGTGAAATGCAACGAAAAGTTTTTACAAGTTTTTTACTACAAAAAACACAATGACAATATAAACAGAAAAATAACCGTCTTCTCAAATTCAAATAATTAATAATTAAAAAGTATCAACTAATTTCGAATCTTAAACTATTGAACGTGTGGCCGAATTGGTTAAGACGATGACTTCTTGAAATAACAAAAAAAAAAATACACTTCGTGACCGCGAGTTCGAATCCAAGTTCTACACAGTCCTTTTTCCTAATGTTTTCAATCAATTTATAATGATGGAATTCCTAGAGAATAACACATTTCGACATCGGAAGACTATTCCTCAAACCAAACCCCGTAACCGATTATCATCAATGAACTAAAGCAATAGTAGTTGCAATAACTCTACGCTAGATGGCACTTGCAATAGTCTACCAAACTTATCCGACGATGAAAATGATAAACAGCTATTTAATCTTAAAAATTAGATAGCCTAACTTAAATTAGAGTTGTCTTCAGCTCACCAAGAAATTAATAATCTGCCACTTGAGAATAATATGGAATTTAAAAAATATTTGGTACATACAAAGAGATTTATAGATACAAGCGGCTATCAGAAGACATGTCTTAGAAAAACTGTCATCCAAATGCCTCAGTGACGCCATCTAGCTTAGAATAGCAAACACGCGAATTAAATTTGTCAAAATTTAGATAAATTTAACTATCGCTCGGTAGGTGGCCAGGGGTCTTGCCATGATATGTTAAAAGGTCAGTTTTACGAGCGAAAAAGAGAGCTGGAGCTATACAACCTTACATAGCTCCATCCCTTTAACAGTTCGGTTTAGGTCGTAAAATGGATTACGTTAAGAGCTCGTAGTAGAGCCTCAGTATGTGCTAGGTACGGTTACGCTTTTCAGCAATAGATGGCGTTATCACAAAATCAGCAATTGTTGTAGAAGAATCTATGAAAATTATTGAATTCTAATTAGTTAATGCGTAAATACCAAGAATATTTACGAAAATAAGCCGAAGTTAGGTCCAGTCATTTTACCATAACAAGATTTGCAATAGCGTAATGCGCAACTCGGCGTATTTTCAGCAGCGAAAAAACTAAAGGAATATTACAAACGTATATAAATACATTTAATGACATGCAATTATGTCACTATCTTACACCTAATTGTAGCATTGAGAAATGTATTGACAATCTACAATCCAAATTGTCAAATTACACCCTAAAAGACTGCTGCATTATATTTATAAGAGAGGGAAATTTTCGTACAACAAACAGCTACTGTAACTTGGTTGTTCACATAAGGGTTAACATGAGGAATTTTGATCCTACATATTGGCTCAGCATTGCGTGTATTGTTATTAATAATAGGCCAAAATGTTTTTGATTTGTTACTGTCCGAGTTTATAAAGTGATTGTTTTGTGCTCTTTGGGTTAATTTAATTATTTTTCTGATTTTTTTTTCAGTTAACTGTTTATCATAGAGGGCGCCACATTGAATTTTGATGATATTTTTTTATAAGTACCAGTGAAGCCCTTTCAAATGATATGAAACACGGTGTATTTATATTTTTTTTAAACATGACTTTTTGTTCGCTAGAGGGCGTCACTTTAAATTTGAGCAATATTTTGGAAATGTACAAGTGAAGCCCTTTCAAATAATACCAAACACGGCGTATTTATCTCCTTTTTTATTTTTAACGCATTACTTTTTGTCCACTAGAGGGCGCCATATCAATTTTTGTGACACGTCACGTAGCCTATGTTTAGCGGACAATTAAAACGGTTCTAACGATACCTCATACGTCGAGTTTCGATTAGTAGATTAGGAGCTATGAGGGAACAGATGAACATACTCACATACAAACATAGCCTGTCAAAAAGAAAAGCCGCAGTCACACGTTATAGGTACTCGTACCAACCGAAACACTAATAACGTGTGACTACGGTTTTTCTTTTTGTTCTGTTCGAAGTATAAAAATCTTGTTTCATACTTTTTCAGCGTCGTTTTTTTTTTTGTCGTAGGCGGGTTTTAGTTTTTTACTTTATTTTTATTTAAATAATTTTGGAGTTAAACTTAACACATGACTTTTTGTCCGATAGAGGGCGTCACTTTAAATTTGAGCAATATTTTCGAAATTTACAAATGTAGCCCTTTCAAATGATACCAAACACGGCGTATTTATTTCCATTTTTATTTTTTAACACATACTTTTTGTCCGCTAGAGGGCGCCATGTCGAGTTTTGTGACACGTCACGTAGCCTATGTTCAGCGGACAATGAAGACGGTTCTAACGATACCTCATATGTAGAGTTCCGATTGGTAGAATAGGAGCTATGAGGAAACAGATGAACATACTCACATACATAGCCTGTCAAAATCATAACCCTCCGTAATCGGGTAAAAAGTACTGTGTAGAACTTGGATTTGAACTCGCGGTCATTTTGTTATTTCAAGAAGTCAGCGTCTTAACCCACTCGGCCACACGTTCAATAGTTAAAAATGCGAAATTAGTTGATACTATTTAATAATTATCAATTATTTGAATTTGAGAAGACGGTTATTTTTCTGTTTCAAAATTTACATTATATTTGTGTTTTTTGTAGTAAAAAACTTGTAAAAACTTTTTAATGCATTTCACTATGTCACTAAGAGAACCAGATTATTTAGTGATCACTACACATTGAAACGGTTTTACAAGTGATTGACTTTATTCACGGGACTTTTTTTTACCTGGTCCTAGAGTACATTCAAAAGATGGACCCTAATTTTATTACAATCAAGCCATATATATAGACCATTAAGTAATTTAATTCTATCCTAAACCAATAAAAAATTCAGAACTACTACTTGAAGTCCTCTCAACCCTAGTTTGGTCTTCGTCATCATTGTTATTTTTAAGTTCTCCTAGTTATAATGTATTTATTAGTTTATAATATTAGCATATATAAGTATTTTATTATTGTAACATAATTTAATGATACTACTTTTCATTTGATATTTATCTGTTATTTATTTATTGTGCACACCTACCACAGTGTTGTCTCTTTTAACCCAAAGGTTGACTGGTAGAGAATGCCTTGTTGCATTAAGTCCGCCTATGTACCACTAATGTACATGAAGTTTAAATAAATAAATAAATAAATTGTCTTTACTAAGAATGTGTCCAATAGCACTTTTCTTATTGTCTCTATTAAAGCAAATACAATTCGTTCTTGTATTTACTAGGTAGCAATTATGCTACATTACACTATTCACTATCACTAAACACTAACTCGAACGGTTTTGTTCTTTTTAGTCTTCTCACTATATTTGTGTGGTCGAGAAGCTGGATTGCCTCGATGTGCACATGCTGATGAAGTCGCTTTTCGTGAGCTTCTGCAGATTTTTTATCACTTTTTTAAACATTTTTTAATCACGGAGTTGATGTTGAGCTGAGCTGGCGCTAGTGCCATCTATTCAATAATAGTATGGTAATTCTATAGTATCCTCAAATATTGTGTCAGTTTGTGGCTTAGTCTGTAAATTTCTAAGAGCAGTGGTGGCCGAGTGGTAACGGCCCCGACTTACGAGTTGTAGGTTGCGGGTTCAAACCCAGCCAGGCGCATTACTTTGTGTAATTTATTTCATCACCACTGCTCTCAAAACGGTGAAGGAAAACATCGTGAGGAAACCGGCATGTCCTAGAACCAAAAATTCGAAGACATGTGACATCCACCAACCCGCACTGGGCCCGCGTGGTGGATTACGGCCTATTCCCTCTCCTAGAGAGGAGGCCTGAGTCCCAACAGTGGGAACATTATAAGGCTGACTATGCTATGCTATGCTATGCTGTAAATTTCTATAGAAGTTTGTTTCGTTCATAGCAAACTAAGGAGTTGTCAATTTTACGCTCCTGCGCTTTCTTGTATCTTCTTAACCTGTGAACTTTAAGTGCTAATTTCTGTTTCAAAGTATCTAAAAATTCTTCCGATTTCCTATTCTCATCTTCGTGTCTAGTATGAACAGTCATGTTCTTAAATATTGCTTCTACTCTCTTAACTACCTTGTTTGATCTATTGTTATTAATATACTGGGTTAGTCTACCACAATCTGCTCGTAAGTTTTTCTATATCTTTTTCAAGTCTCTGCTGCCAAGCTGGCTTATTATTATTTTTTGGCCTTTTATTTACTGTATGTTCTGTGATCTTATAATTAAGTTCTTCGGAAATAACTAATGCTGTACAATATACCAGAGTGTGAACGACTAATAGTTGGTTTAGTTTAGGTGTGTACCAAAGTTTGGGCAGCTTTGGTCAAACTGCCGGATTCATTCCGGAAAATTGATTATGAGCTGTTTTAAATTTATCGTGTATTTCTTGTATATGAGAATCTGTGAGATGATTTTTATCAATATTTGCAAGGATCTCAATTTCATTTTCTAACGTTAGAGCAATACTTTCGGTTTGCGTTGAAGTATGTATAGTTTGTCAATATATGCTTGTGACTGATAAAATATTTGAGATTAGAATAGAATAGAATAGAATAGAATAGAATAGAATAGAATAGAATAGAATAGTATAGAATAGAATAGAATAGAATAGAATAGAATAGAATAGAATAGAATAGAATAGAATAGAATAGAATAGAATAGAATAGAATAGAATAGAATAGAATAGAATAGAATAGAATAGAATAGAATAGAATAGAATAGAATAGAATAGAATAGAATAGAATAGAATAGAATAGAATAGAATAGAATAGAATAGAATAGAATAGAATAGAATAGAATAGAATAGAATAGAATAGAATAGAATAGAATAGAATAGAATAGAATAGAATAGAATAGAATAGAATAGAATAGAATAGAATAGAATAGAATAGAATAGAATAAAATTTATTGTACACCAAAATAGTAACAAAACTTTCAAACGTCAAACTTGTGTGGAGATTGTGTGTTAGAAGTCTATTGTCTAGTATATAGTCTATGCTATTGGACACATTCTTAGTAAAGACAATTTATTAGTTTAGGATAGAATTAAATTACTTATTAGTCTGTATATACGTCTAGATTGTAATAAAATTAGGGTCCATCCTTTGGATGTACTCTAGGACCAGGTAAAAAAAAAAGTCCCGGGAACCCGTGAATAAAGTCAATCACTTGTAAAACCGTGTCAATGTGTAGTGATTACTAAATAAACTGGATCTCTTAGTGACATAGTGAAATGCAACGAAAAGTTTTTACAAGTTTTTTACTACAAAAAACACAATGACAATATAAATTTTGAAACGAAAAATAACAGTCTTCTCAAATTCAAATAATTAATAATTAAATAGTATTAACTAATTTCGCATTTTATACTATTGAACGTGTGGCCGAGTGGGTTAAGACGCTGACTTCTTGAAATAAATACAATTCATGACCGCGAGTTCGAATCCAAGTTCTACACAGTCCTTTTTCCTAATGTTTTCAATCAATTTATAATGATGGAATTCCTAGAGAAGTGATATTCTCATTTCGACATCGGAAGATTATTTCTCAAACCAAACCCCGTAACCGATCATCATCAATGAACAAAAGCAATGAAGTTGCAATAACTCAACGCTAGATAGCACTACTTGTAATAGTCTACCAAACTTATCCGACGATGAAAATGATAAACAGCTATTTAATCTTAAAAATTAGATAGCCAAACTTAAATTAGAGTTGTCTTCAGCTCACCAAGAAATTAATTATCTGTCACTTGAGATTAAGGAATTTAAAAAAATATTTGTTAGATACAGAGATTTAAAGATACAATAGAGCGGCTATCAGAAGACAAATATGTCTTAGAAAAATTGTCATCCAAATGCCTCAGTGACGCCATCTAGCTTTGAATAGCAAACACGCGAATTTGTCAAAATTTATATAAATTTAACTATCGCTCGGTAGGTGGCCAGGGGTCTTGCCATGATATGTTAAAAGGTCAGTTGTACGAGCGAAAAAGAGAGCTGGAGCTATACAACCTTACATAGCTCCATCCCTTTAACAGTTCGGTTTAAGTCGTAAAATGGATCATGTTAAGAGCTCGTGGTAGAGCCTCAGTATGTACTAGGTACGGTTACGCTTTTTAGCAATAGATGGCGTTATCACAAAATCAGCAATTGTTGTAGAAGAATCTATTAAAATTATTGAATTCTAATTAATTACTGCGTAAATACCAAGAATATTTACGAAAATAAGCCGATGTTAGGTCCAGTCATTTTACCATAACAAGATTTGTAATAGCGTAATGCGCAACTCGGCGTATTTTCAGCAGCGACAAAACTAACGGAATATTACAAACGTATATAAACACATTTAATGACATGCAATTATGTCACTATCTTACACCTAATTGTAGCATCGAGAAACTTATTGACAATCTACAATCCAAATTGTCAAATTACACCTTAAAAGACTGCTGCATTTATTTATAAGTGAGGAAGATTTTCGTACAACAAACAGCTACTGTAACTTGGTTGTTCACTTATGGGAGGTTAACATGAAGAATTTTGATCCTACATATTGGCTCAGCATTGCGTGTATTGTTATTAATAATACGCCAAAATGTTTTTGATTTGTTACTGTCCGAGTTTATAAAGTGATTTTTTTGTGCTCTTTGGGTTAATTTAATTATTTTTTGTTTTTTTTTCAGATAGCTGTTTATCATTTTCATCGGCGGATAGGTTTGGTAGACTGTTACTAGTGCCATCTAGCGTCGAGTTATTGCAACTACTATTGCTTTCTTTCGTTGATTGATGATGATCGGTTACGGGGTTTGGTTTGAGAAATAAGTCTAGAGTAAGTCAAGAGAATATCACTTCTAGAATTCCATCATTTTAAATTGATTGAAAACATTAGGAAAAATTACCTACTGTACTGTACTGTGTGTAACTTGGATTTGAACTCGCGATCACGAAGTATATTTTGTTATTTCAAGAAGTCAGCGTCTTAACCCACTCAGCCACACGTTCAATAGTTTAAGATGCGAAATTAGTTGATACATTTAATTATTAATTATTTGAATTTGAGAAGACGGTTATTTTTCTGTTTCAAAATTTACATTATCATTGTGTTTTTTGTAGTATAAAACTTGTAAAAACTTTTTGTTGCATTTCACTAGGTATGTCACTAAGAAAACCAGATTATTTAGTGATCACTACACATTGAAACGGTTTTACAAGTGATTGACTTTATTCAGTCCAGTGTAGTCCTAGGGGGTAATTAGAGTCCATCTTTTGAATGTACATTCAAGAGATGGACCCTAATTTTATTACAATCTATCCGTATATATAGACTATTAAGTAATTTAATTCTATCCTAAACTAATAAATTGTCTTTACTAAGAATGTGCCCAATAGCACTTTTCTTATTGTCTCTATTAAGGCGAATACATTTCGTTCTTGTATTTATTAGGTAGCAATTATGCTACATTACACTATTCACTATCACTAAACACTAACTCGAACAGTTTTGTGCTTTTTAGTCTTCTCACTATATTTGTGTGATCGAGAAGCTGGATTGCCTCGATGTATACTTGCTTATGAAGTCGCTTTTCGTGAGCTTCTGCAGATTTTTTATCACTTTTTTGATGAATTTAACTTTTAGGACATTTATCACGGCAATGTTTTTCATTTATAACTTTATTGTTTATAAGTGGAATCGTTTGAAAATACAATCACTTCAATATTGTTCAATACTTTCACGGTTTTTCTTGTCTTTCTCACTTAAATACGAATTAATTATTTATTAACAATTTTTAATCACGGAGCATATGTTATTGCTGGCACTAGCGCCATCTATTCAATAATAGTATGGTAATTCTATAGTATCCTCAAATATTGTGTCAGTTTGTGGCTTAGTCTGTATATTTCTATAAAAGTTAGTTTCGATCATAGCAAACTAAGGAGTTGTCAATTTTACGCTCCTGCGCTTTCTTGTATCTTCTTAACCTGTGAACTTTAAGTGCTAATTTCTGTTTCAAAGTATCTAAAAATTCTTCCGATTTCCTATTCTCATCTTCGTGTCTAGTATGAACAGTCATGTTCTTAAATATTGCTTCTACTCTCTTAACTACCTTGTTTGATCTATTGTTATTAATATACTGGGTTAGTCTACCACAATCTGCTCGTAAGTTTTTCTATATCTTTTTCAAGTCTCTGCTGCCAAGCTGGCTTATTATTATTTTTTGGCCTTGTATTTACTGTATGTTCTGTGATCTTATAATTAAGTTCTTCGGAAATAACTAATGCTGTACAATATACCAGAGTGTGAACGACTATTAGTTGAGTTTCTTTGCTAATATATTGGTTGAGAATACTTTGATTCATTAAACAAACAAACCGGTTTAGTTTAGGTGTGTACCAAAGTTTGGGCAGCTTTAGTCAAGCTGCCGGATTCATTCCAGAAAATTGATTATGAGCTGTTTTAAATTTATCGTTTATTTCTTACATATGAGAATCTGTGAGATGATTTTCATCGATATTTGCTAATTAATTTAATTATAGGATCTCAATTTCATTTTCTAACGTTTAGAGCAATACTTTCGGTTTGCGTTGATGTATGTATAGTTTGTGATTGATAGAATATTTGAGATTAGAATAGAATAGAATAGAATAGAATAGAATAGAATAGAATAGAATAGAATAGAATAGAATAGAATAGAATAGAATAGAATAGAATAGAATAGAATAGAATAGAATAGAATAGAATAAAATAGAATAAAATAGAATAGAATAGAATAGAATAGAATAGAATAGAATAGAATAGAATAGAATAGAATAAAATTTATTGTACACCAAAATAGTAACAAAACTTTCAAACGTCAAACTTGTGTGGAGATTGTGTGTTAGAAGTCTATTGTCTAGTATATAGTCTATGCTATTGGACACATTCTAAGTAAAGACAATTTATTAGTTTAGGATAGAATTAAATTACTTATTAGTCTGTATATACGTCTAGATTGTAATAAAATTAGGGTCCATCCTTTGGATGTACTCTAGGACCAGGTAAAAAAAAGTCCCGGGAACCGGTGAATGAAGTAAATCACTTTTAAAACCGTGTCAATGTGTAGTAATTAATTACTAAATAAACTGGTTCTCTTAGTGACATATTGAAATGCAACGAAAAGTTTTTACAAGTTTTTTACTACAAAAAACACAATGACAATATACATTTTGAAACAGAAAAATAACCGTCTTCTCAAATTCAAATAATTAATAATTAAAAAGTATTAACTAATTTCGCATCTTAAACTATTGATGTATGGCCGAATCGGTTAAGACGCTGACTTCTGAAATAACAAAATACACTTCGTGACCGCGAGTTCGAATCCAAGTTCTACACAGTACTTTTTCCTAATGTTTTCAATCAATTTATAATGATGGAATTCCTAGAGAAGTGATATTTTTTTTTATTTTTTTTTTATTATTATTGATAGGCTCGCGTTTGACCACTATCTCACCTGATGGTAAGCGATGATGTGGCCGACGATGGAGCACGCTTGCCTAGAAGTAACCTATTCACTCTTGACTTAAAGACCCCTAGCTTGTAGCTATCAGGAAACACAGACTCCGGCAGGGAATTCCACTCCTTAGCTGTACGCATTATGAATGTGTTCCCAAAACGCTTTGTACGTATGGGTGGGATGTCCACCATGTACCGATGGCGCAACGCCGTACGTCTAGTGGTCCGATATTCTCATTTCGACATCGGAAGACTATTTCTCAAACCAAACCCCGTAACCGATCATCATATTCAGCCCCATCGACCGTCCGTTCTACGAGCAATGTGCCTTGCCCACTGCCACTTAAGTTTGGTGATTCTTCGGTCTATGCCGGCGACTTTGATTCTCCTGCGAATATCTTCATTCCTGATGCGATTAAACACAAAAGTACAAAAACGGACTTAATGCTTTAGGCATTCTCTACCAGTCAACCAAGAGTGGTGAAGAGAAAACATGGACCGGGTACAAAAAAAAAGTATTATGAAAATAGGATTACAATAGTATGTATATCTTACCGGCAATCTATGTAATCCGATATTCTATACGACACCTAGGCAATGTATAGAATACCTAAAACGTGTAGGTAATGTATGAAATATTATTTATTTTACACTTGGCCTAGGTATTTTATACAATACCGAATGCGCAGCCGGTAATGTGTGTAAAAGACGAGAGCAGGGAAGGAGGTGACTTAATTTTAGGACACCCCAATACGGAGAGGTTGGGTTATAAGGCTAACAGCGAGGGGAGCGGAGCTCACGCCTCAGCCTTCGTGGTTAGCTTTTTTATAATCTCCCGGAAATAGAAGCTTTATTTTAAACCCTACAGATAGAAATAAGACCTGAGTACTTGAGCAAATTACATTATTTTACTTATAGCCAGAAGAGTTTTTAATTTCACGTTAATTTTTTTATATGTAAGGACTCAGGGCCTATTTCTGTGCGCAAGGTTTTAAGTCAAGTTCAAGGTCAAGGCGTGATCGGAGTTCACGCCTTAGCTTCTAACCTAGCCTGTCCATGTCGGGGTGTCTTAAAATTACGTCAATTCCTTCCCTGCTCTCATCTTTTATACACATTGAATTTAAGTGATAGAACATGTTTCATATCCCCATCATTTCTAAAATGATAAAGGTCGGTTAACATAGATAATATAGAAATATAGACCAAAATCTATTTATTTTACACATTGCCGATGGACCAGGAGTTACTCCATACAATCTCTAGGAATTGTATTTATTACCTAGGTAAAGTATGCAATGGACAATAATATTTATAATATTTCATACATTGCCTGATCGTCCTGGGTAGGTACCTATTCTATATATTGCCTAGGTATTGTATAGAATACCTAAATTATACAGATTGCCGGTAACATAATTATATACAAAATGTGGAAATGTGTCCAGAAGACTGGCAGCATTGCCACGTTGAAATGCAATATTGGCAATGCTAACTCTTTGAGCAAAGAACATTATCTCTGATTAGAAGACAGACTTTAGGTACCCAGGGTTGGGCAGTATTTGAATTAGGTACTTGTAATTAAAATACGTAATTGAAATACAAATACGTATTTGGTATTTCGACCTGCCGAACCGAGTGTCCCGAGTTCGAATCACACATGAAATTGTTTTTGGACATTTAATTTACTATTTCTCACTTTTCTTAACTCGAGCTGTTATAAAAATTTCAAATAACTGCCGAATACCGACAAATGCGTTTTCTGTGACTCGCATGATAATAATATTGTAAATAAGTAATAGTAGGTACCAAAATCTACAATAAACTAAGTATGGAGCAGCCGAATAATATTACTCTTCGGAAACACCAAACGACGCAACGATCGAGATCCACAGAGTCACTAAATCATAGTTTAAATACGAGTTTAATGTCCTGTGACGAAATATTAGGAAGAAGCCTGGACCTCTCAACAAATATGTGTTCCACATTTATATCAGAACTAAAGGATGAAATCAAAGATTTGAAAAATCGTTTAGAAAGCACACAAAATGAGATGGAAAACATTATCCTACAAAATATAGATTTAAAGAAACAAATAACCAACGTGAATCAGGAACTTAGCGTATTAAGACAGTTATGCAGAAGCCCCTTAACTACTCTAAGGCAAAATATGTCATCAAGTACCAAAAAGAGTGTTCGACGCCGACTTACAAACAGTTTTCGTATCTCACCTCTGAAAATTAACGAAACTAGCCCGAATCCATCTACAGTTCTCGAAGTAATCCCACAACCGGATATTAGCATAAATACTAAACAACTGACAATGGAAGTGAAAAGTCACCCAGAAAACATTTTGAACCTTTCCATAGAACACAAACAAGACAGCTGCGTTGTACACCCTGCAAGAAGCATGAAACCGTTAAAAGCTAACAACGTAGCCGGGAAAAATCTTAACACAGGATTAAAAAGGAACTCTAGCAAAAAGTGTGAAAAGAGGGCATTCATATTAGGAGGTAGACAATGTAGTGGACTAGCAACACAACTTTATAAATCCAGATTTTATAATCCTTATAATAATTACCGTTTTATATCTATTGTTAAAACAAACGCCTCTACAGAGGAAATATTAAGTAGTATAAAATTATTTGACATTACTCCTGACGATAAATTAATTATATCTATAGGGCAAAATGATTACAATTCTCTAAAGATGGCAACAGAACTGGTCCTGTTTTTAAAATCAATTAAATGTCCTGTAATCATTATCTCTGTGAATAAAAACATCTGCGCAAATGAATTTAAATTGAACGAAATGTTGCATCTCATTAGTAGACAGAGTAAAGAATGTTCATTCATCTCAAAATACAGAAATATTTCTTCTTTATGCTATAAAATAAATTCAGTGTTAGATCAACTTGACTATGACAAAACATTTTTATCCTTTGATAAAAACCCCAATCAAAATAAGACCTCCATATCAAAAACTATTATATGGTATACTAAAAATCAAAGTACACAAACAAATGACACATTTGTCCAGAAACAAAATTTAAACGAAACCAACGTAAATGATTCTCTAGAGGAAATTGGAAACGAAGCATTTTTTCGTACCTAAAATACCCAACCATGTTATATTTCACCAAAACATTGCCGGTGCTATCAATAAAACAGATGATATTGAAATAGCATTGACTTTACTTCGAGACAAAGAATATATAGTTGACTTTATATGCTTAACTGAAACTTTTATCAAATCATGTGACGAAGAGAACATTAAAATTAACGCTTTTAAATTGGCGAGTAGTTATTGTAGGAAAGACCAAAGACGTGGCGGTGTTTGCATACTAATAAGGAAAGACATTGAATATGTTAACATAGAATGGTTAAATAATATGACTTTAGAAAAACACTTCGAAATATGCGGTATACGACTGAAAAAATATGGTATGAACTTATTCTGTATATATAGAACGCCAAATTCAGACATAAACATATTTTTTAAGAAACTAGAGATATTATTAGATAGGATATATGACAAAGAAAATTACAATAATATATTATGTGGTGATTTTAATATTGACATTTTGAGTGAGTCAAAACATAAAAATGAATTTATTAATATTTTATACAATTATAATTTTAATTACCATATAAATAAACCAACTAGACAAAATACATGTATTGATAACATAATTAGTGACATAAAAGACCCTAAGGGTGAGGTACATGAACTGGGATTATCGGATCACAATACGGGTCAAACGTTGTCTATCTTGACAAAAGCAGAAACACAACATAAGAAGTTTTGGTTTGTTTATAGGAGAGACATCTGCAAAGAATATTTGGAAAAGTTTATATATTATCTCAAAAAATTGACTTTCTCTGAGATCTTTCTTGAAACAGATGTAAATAGAGCATTTTCATTGTTTCACGAGGAGATTTGTCTTTATTTCAACCTGTGTTTTCCACGTATAAAAATTAAAATTAACCGAAACTCCACAAATCCAAAATGGATCACAAGGGGTCTAAAAAAATCTTTTATTACAAAGCGAAAACTACAGTATGAATATTACAAAAACAAAAATAGTCAAAACAAAAAAAAATACACAACCTACAGTAAAATATTAAATAAATGCGTAGTAAGAACTCAAAATAGTAAATATAAAAGATTTATAGAAAAGGCTCAGAATAAGTGTAAAGCAACATGGAAAATAATAAATGAAAGATTAAAAAATAAAAATGAGACTAATGAAATCAAAGAAATTTCGGACGGAAAACGTATGCTAAAAAATGGTGATGACATTGCAGCATATTTTAACAGCTTTTTCATAAACATCGCAAAACCAGCTGGTATTCAGCAACCCAAAGACAAAGTGGTCGCTGATAGTAGATTGCCTAATTCTATCTACCTAGAACCAGTCGACTATATGGAAATATATAACATAGTGATGGAATTACGTAATACAAAATCTGCTGGGTATGACGGGATTACAACTAAAATACTAAAAGAAAACATATTGGCTATTCTAAAACCACTGACCTACTTAATAAATCTAAGTATGGAGAACGGAATTTTTCCGGATGCATTAAAATACTCTCTTTAAAAAGGGTTCAAGATCTGAAGTAGGTAATTATAGACCAATCACTCTAGTTCCAATTTTTTCAAAAATATTTGAAAAAGTAATGAGTAAAAGGCTCATGAGGTTTTTCGAGAAAAATGAAGTGATTTGTAAACAACAAAACGGTTTCATTAAAAATAAGTCTACCACTCTAGCATGTTTTAAATTAATAAAAGAAATACTTAATGCAATAGATAAGAAAGAGATCCCCATAGCTGTATTTCTGGACATGAGTAAAGCGTTCGATATGGTTTGCCATGATAATCTATTGAATAAACTGGAACAGTATGGCATAAGAGGCCCTGCCTATAATTGGTTTGAAAGTTTTCTAAAGAATCGACAACAATGCACAGAGATTGTAAAAATGTGCCCTGAAATTAACACTCAGGTTACTTATAAATCTCCATACATAGTTAACCAATATGGCGTTCCACAAGGAACTGTAGTTGCCCCGATATTATTTTTGATATATATCAATGACCTGCCAAAATCAACAGATCAATACACGGTACTATTCGCAGACGATACGACTATTTTGACTAAAGAGAATACAATTGAAAATGCGATAAACGTAACGAACAGAGCCCTTGCGGACATAAATAATTGGTTAAATTTAAATAATCTACAAATAAATACAATTAAAACTAAATTTATGAGATACTTGACATTTAATAATAATAAAAATAATAGATTAGACTTACCTATAAAATATAATAATAATACTATTGATGAAGTTGATGACATTAGGTAAGTTTTTGGGAATCAATTTAGACAGTTTTTGCAATTGGAAATCCCATGTTGATTATGTATGCAAGAAAATTAATAAATTTATATACGCACTTCGGAAAATAAAAATACTGACAACTCAAGAAACTGCATTAATGGTATACCACAGTCACGTGTGCTCTGTATTAAGATATGGAATAATAATCTGGGGGAACTCTACGGATGCCCAGAGAGCATTCATCGCCCAAAAAAAATGCATCCGGTCAATCTATGGTCTTAAGTGGACTGATTCATGTCGTCCAGTATTTACAAACGAAAGATTACTAACATTGTCATGTATTTACATCTTCGAAATGTGTAAGTTTGTAAGAAAGCACCTATCGCTTTTTGAAATAGATGATAAAGCTCCTTTTAAAAGGAAAATAGTTCAAAAGCCACTTGTAGTGCCCCGTAGTAGATTAAAACACTGTGACAAAAATTGCTACGCCATGGCGGTTAAAATTTACAACAAACTACCCGAAAAAATGAGAAAACTCAATGACTTAGAATTTAACAGAACATTTTATAATTGGCTATTTTTTTTTTTTTTTTTCGGTGGGAAAATCATCTTATGACATCCCCCGCCCTTGGGCGGGGCGGGAGATAGTGTCAGACTTTTACTGACTAAAAACCCACTCCTGTTCCTTCGTTGCCTTTCGTACCAGGGCCGAGTCTTCCTTTCAGAATCAGACCCTTGGCCCCAGTAGGCTTCGACCCTGCTAGGCCCCTACAGTTGCTGACATCTCCTTGAGGCGCGCGTGGAACAGCACGCGCCGTCGACGACTTGGGCTCGGTCCGGACGGTTACCGGACGGTCGGACGGCGAGCCACCCATTGCTCGCCGTCCGCAAGCCTGCGCCTACGATGGCCGGAAATCGGGATCGGAATCCCGGCGGCGATTGGGGCGTGAGGACCGTTGCCTCACGCGATCGGCCGCCTCCTTTGCTAGCATTACTGCTTCGCAGAAGGAGGCAACTGCCTGCCACTCCTCCTCGCTTCGGACCATGGCCTGTACCAAGGCCCGGCGCGAGAGATCGCCGCCGCCGATCGCCCCCACGAGGACACGGCGTTGCTCTGCCCAAGCGGGACACACCTCCACCGTGTGCTCCACCGTGTCCTCCGGGTGGTCCGCACAATGGTGGCACCCGGGCGTTTCTTCCGCACGAATCCGGTGCAGGAACCTCCCGAACTTACCATGTCCAGTGAGGACCTGCGTCATGCGGTAGGTAAGGACGCCGTGTTGCCTTTCCAGCCACTCCTCAAAGAGGGGAATTACCGCCATAATTATGGCGTGCCCAGCACTGGGTTGCGATAGTCGCTGTCGCCATTCCACCATGAGACCCCGCCGGAGCTCTGTCCGCCATGCCGCAACTTGTCGTGGCTATAATTGGCTATGTGACAGATGTTTTTATTCAATTGACGACTTTTTGAATTTCAGACATGTATGACATTAAATTTTATTTTATTTTATTTGATATCCAACTATTAATATTAATAATTTGACATCTTATTTTATTGACATTTTAATCTTGTGATAAATATTGACATTATCTTGATGCTAAACTGTACCGACTATGCATGTACCTAACATAAATATTTGCACGACTTAAAAGTCGAATGCAGTGAAACCATTTGAAATTGTTACCACCAAAATGTACCTGTATTCTAGCAAATAAATCTTTCATTCATTCATTTGTATTTCAATTACTTCGTTAAAATGTAATTTGTAATTCGTATTTCAAATACCTGACGGCGAAGTATTTTGTAATTAGTATTTCAAATACTTGAGGCTTCAAAATACATTTTAACATTAAAATACATTTAACCTTCAAAAAAGATTGTTTTCTTTAGCAGGTTTTATTCACTCTCCAACAAGAGGCTGTTTGCCTGACAGTACATTTAAAAATCTAGTGTTCATGAAAGGAAACTCTGGTTTTACTGATTAATTAATCTTGTTTTCCTCTACTTTTCAGCCCATGCTGGTCTAGATTACTTATTTTGTAATATGTAATTTGTATTTTGTATTTTAATTAAAAATAGCTAAAATACTGTATTTTGTATTTTATATTTCAAATACCTTACTTTGAGATATTTTGTATTTTAATTACTTGCGATACTTTATTTTGTAATTTGTATTTCAATTAAAGTAAATCATGTATTTTGCCCAGCCCTGTAGGTACCTACCTAAAGTGTTAACACATGTTCGAACTTGGTACGACGGATTTGGTCCGTTCGGACCAAAGTCGAGCGTGACTCAGCGTAGTATTGTAGCTTAGTATCGTAACGGCTGTGTGCAGCCCAAGAATTTTAAGGTACTACCTATATAAGATCCTTGGTGCAGCCGTAGGTCGCCGCAGTGTCATCTATAAACGCCATCTACCGGCTAATCAAGACACATGGTGTAACAGCAACTACAGCAATCCATCAATCTTTACTAACTCACAATAGCGCCATCTATCAATTCTTGGAGACACTAATACGATATTGTAGTTATTTCATTAAATGTATTTCAAATCTGACATATAATTGAACAAATACATCTGATTACAATATTTTAGCTTATATTATACCAACAGCTTTTATTGATGTAATTAATTGAAATAAGTTTGTAAATTTATGTGAGTTATTGAAATATAAGGATTTTGACTTCCGTGTGAGAGTGTTTTTAACATGGGTTGAACGACATGTGATTTACAATCAAAGACAATAAATATATTATACCACCAATAGACAGGACATAGCGAACAAAATCGTGATCCGATACTTATTACCTAGTGGTCATAAGTCGCTAGTCTAGAACAAGAATGACGCCCCTACACGTCAAGTCGTGTTTGTATCCACTCTATACATTAAAAGAAAATTAACTTCTGAGAAAATATGCTGAACTGCGCATTACGCTATTGCAAATCTTGTTAAGATAAAATGACTGGACCCAACTTCGGTTTATTTTCGTAAATATTTTTAGTATTTACGAAGTAATTAATTGAAATTCAATAATTTTTATAAATAGTTCTAGACCATTTGCTGATTTTGTGATAACGCCATCTATTGCTGAAAAGCTTAACCTTACCTTTATCACACACTGAGGCTCTACTACGAGCTCATAACGTGATCCATTTTACGACCTAAACCGAACTGTTAAAGGGATGGAGCTATATAGGTTGTATAGCTCCATCACTCTTTTTCACTCGTACGACTGAAATTTTAACATTATCATGGTAAGGCCCCTGGCCACCTACCGAGCGATAGTTAAATAATTATAAATTTTGACAAATTTAATTCGCGTGTTTGCTATTCAAAGCCAGATGGCGTCAGTGAGACATAGGATGACAGTTTTTATAAGACATTTGTTCTGATAGCCGCTCTATTGTATCTCTTTTGTTTACAATCCATATGCGATTAGTTTCTCACCCTTGCATTCTGGCCTTGTATAGAATGAAAATAGCTTGGTAAGATTTTTTTTTTTTAAAGGGTCGCAATTATAGATACTCGCACCGGGCGTATAGAAGGCTTGTTCTCTTTGACTGCTTGGCGTAAGTAGGGTTACCAGTTGAACAAATCAAAAGTCCGGAGAAAAGGCCCGATTTCCATTGAAAAATCCTGAGATTTTTACAGTTTGAAAATGTTTTCACACTGCGGATCTAATAATAAAAATAATAATCTGATTCATGCGTTGCACATCGCACTCAAAGTGGTGGGGGTGGAAGCGGAACCCCCCTTTACCAAAGGAAGGTTAATTTTGGTTTTAAATTTAAATTTTTATGATTTTTTTTTGTTTGTTTTACTTCTAAGTGCACCTAAGCTGTATTTTATAGAAAATTGTAAGAATCCTGAAATTTTATGTGATTTGCAAAATCCAGCCGCAATCCTGAGAAGAGTCCAAAAATCCTGAAATCTCAGGACAAATTCTATGGTAACCCTTGGTGATATGGTAACCCTAGGCGTAGGTATCTATTAGAATTTTGCATTGCTTGGGCAGCGTAGAATGAACTTTATTATATGATAATAGGTTATAAAGTGTGGAGCCATATGAGTACTTTACTGGACACGCTGCTACGTTCGCTTATTTAGGAAAAAGTAAGGTTTAGGTATTGTTTTAAATTAAATGTTGTCATTATCTTTTTGTTCTTTGCGATCTAAGGCCATGGTAACTCTTTTATATGTGCTCGCAGCCTTAGCAGGCCTGCTAGACCATATCATTCACCAAACCATTCCATTCCATTTGCCTGGTCATTTTACTTCTCTCCACAAGGCACTAGAAGCAGAGGCAGGTCAAGCGCTAGATGAATAGACTAGAATGAGTCTAGATGGCGGGTCATAGCTGGGTAAACACTAACTTTAAAGATGACTGGCATTCTTTGGAAGGGCTCCTCACATTCTTTTTTTTTAGGCCCCTCGCTCTTGGGCTGAGCGCGAGAGTGTGTCAGACTTTTACTGACTAAAAACGCACTCTTGTTTCTTCGTTGCCTTTCATACCTGGGCCGAGTCTTCCTTTCAGAAGCAGACCCTTGGCCCTAGTAGGTTTCGACCCTGCTAGGCCCTACGGTTTGCTGACATCTCATTGAGGTGCGCGGTACTGTTCCAACAGTACCTACGCGCCGTCGACGACTTGCTCGGTCCGGACGGTTACTGGACGGTCGGACAGCGAGCTACCCACTGCTCGCCGTCCGCAAGCCCGCGCCTACGGTGGCCGGAAATCGGGATCAGGATCCCGTCGGCTGGGGCGTGATTGCCGCTCCCTCGCTAATATTACTGCTTTGCAGAAGGAGGCGCCGTACACATAATATTATGACTATTAAGTTTTATTTATTTTTTTACTTTCGCTACTACCCAACAGTTCGCCACATGACTGGCCTGCAGATTCTATTTCTCTGCCCTTCACTCTAGACATGTCGTGGCGAAGCAAACTACCAGCACAGACCTAGGGTTCATTCGAGCATACAAGTCCCACCGCGACCACCACGCCTGTCAACGGCGATGAGGTAACTTTTATCATATTTTTGAAGGTAGATGACTCAAGAATCATTTCGTATTCTTCGAACTAACGGTTATACGGAGAAATCATAACGATTGACGACGTCACATAACTATAATAATTATAAAGCAAGTTTCTATTCATTCTATTGGCACTTTTTGCGCTTGCGTGTTGATCTACGAACGTAGGGTCTAGAAACGTGGGGCCAAATCTACGCTTTGTACTGTTTTTTTTACCTGAGTGGTGTGCAATAGGGTCGTAGTAACGTTCAGTTGCACTTCGAACATCGTAAAGTAGATACATAACATCTGTAAGCTATGACTTCAAGGGTTTGGGTCCTCGTAGAATGGTTAGATGACAGACGTGACAGTACAGTGTTCCCTTTATATAATGTGGTGGACCTAGCAGCATTCGACTGCAGAGTAACAGGCCTACAACCTGGGAATTTAATTTTCTTGCGTAGACAAGGAAGTTTATGTCAAGCAAAGGTTTTGGTGATGTCCGGTAAGTTTTAGTAAATATTTCTTTATATATTTGCCAATATTATTGCTTTACATGCGAATGTTTTTTTTTTAAAAAAAAAATTATTTATTTAGAGCTAAGCCAAAGAAAAGATGGATGGATTGTGTGAGTGTGACAGGTTAGAATGGAACAATAACACGTGTTGTGCCGACCCCAAGGGTCAAGGACAGGAAGACGATGATGATGACCCACATGAACAGCTACTTGCCAACAGTAACGTTACGTTACGTGAACGTCGTCCTTAACGTTTTCACCATGAAATATGAATATTTCATAACGAAATATAGGTACATGAAATATGAATATTTCATAACGGTTTTTTTTTTTGCAAACCAATCCAATTTCGAACAAATGTTTTAAGACATAAAGCCTCGATTCAGTTGTTAAAATATTTGCCTATCCTGCTAATATTGTATGTTTCCAAGTGAAATTAACCTTCATTGTAAGTTTTATAAAGTTGAAACTTGAAATTGAGATAATAACATTCTTATCTAATGTGTTGATTCCCAGTAGCCTTTTAAGGGTGACCTTGCTAGTTTCAAACCATGTACTTAGACAGTAGTTGCAATTAAAAAACGTGACTTCTTTAATTACAGAGAGCAAGCAATATGTCGAGGAACAGTTGGCACTTCTGACAAGTCAGGATCAACAAGTCTTCAAAGTTTCTCTGAAGTCTATAAAGAAAGCAATGACATCACGGAAACTGGTAAGTAGAAACCCTAATATTATTATTTTATGGCTTATGTTTAACTAACCACCAGATTTAGTAAAAATGTAGGTAACAGCTAAAACATAGTAAAATTAAATCCGTATTTTGGCGTGAAATTAGAACCAAAAATTTTACAATTTGTTGTCCTATCTAAAGCAACAACTTCAAATTATGATTGTGTAATCCAAAAATAGGGTCAGTGTGTTGTCTACGACCACCAAAAATTTAACAGATTTTTAATATAACATTTAAATATGTAACATCTTTTTTTTTTTTTAATCACACTACTATCACACAACGCCGTCTAGTCCCAAGCTAAGCAGAGCTTGTGTTATGAGTACTAGACAACTGATAAACATACTTAAATATTTCTAAATACATACATATTATAGATAAATTACACCCAGACAAATGATCGTGCTCATCACACCAACATTTGTTCTGTGTGGGAATCGAACCCACGACCACTGGCATAGCAGTCAGGGCCAATAACCACTAGACCATCAGGTCAGTCAAACCAAATTTTTATCCTATAAAAGTAAAATATTTCCAAATAAATCATTAAATTCTTAAAAACAGTAAATATACCAAAACCATGTGAAATTGTTACTATTTTGGTGAACAATAAAATTTATTTTATTCTAAACCCCAATGTTGCCGGAGGACCGGTCGACGGAGCCCCGCCTCGCAGGGCTCCTATTTCTGGGGGCTTAAAAAAAATAACCACAAGGGTACTAACTAACCTACCCTGTCCGAGTCGGGGTGTCCCAAGGCCCGAAGTGACTAAATTGTGGGGATCGCTTCGGCAACTAATGACAACTAAGTACAATATTTATACATACATATAAGTAGAAATAGCGCAATAAATTGCTCATAAAATTTAGTGATAATTTACTAAATTGGGGTTCATAGTACAGTTTAAAGTGCAGTTATAACTAAAATAAGTTGAACAATTATAAATTTAAGTTTAAATTTTTTGGTTAAGGTTTAATTTTTTTTTGCTGACAGTTATATATTTTAGGTTTATTTTATTCTCATCTCCTTTTATCTATAGTTCTCACTTTCCCGGGTATAACATTAGAATCAGTGAGGTTGACCTCTTCCTCCTCGCACCACTCCCATGAAAAGGTACCTAACTTACCGTTTCCGATGAAAACAATCGTTTGTAACCTAACCTCAAAACACTCAAAAGTTGTTTAAAAGGTCTAGTCGACGGAACCCCGTTACCCGGAGCTCTCACGGGGGTGGTTTAAAAAAAGAATAAACACGAAGTAGATAGCATAGCATAATCAGCCGTAAAATGTTCCAACTGCTGGGACTCAGGCCACGTGGACCCAGTGCGGGTCGGTGGATATCACACGTCTTCAAATTTATGGTTTTAGGACATGCCAGTTTCCTCACAATGTTTTCCTTTACCGTTTTGAGAGCAGTGGTGATGAAATAAATTACACAAAGTAATGCGCCTGGCTGGGTTTGAACCCGCGACCTACTACTCGTAAGTCGGGACCTTTACCACTGGGCCATCACTGCTCTCACGAAGGAGATGGTATCCCGATATTTATTGAACCATAATTTACTAAGTAGGTACTTTAATTTGTTCCTCTTAAGGATGTCTTTTGTGCCTTTTTACGTCTTATCTCCACAGATATTCATAAATTAAATCATTCATTCATTATTCACGATTATTATTATAAAACGGATGACACAAATGTCATCTTTTTTTTACGTTCCGTTTTACCGATTTTGTACGATATTCTATACCACAAACAACAAATTGAGTGTATTGCGACAGCTTTAGTGGTCAAATCACCCATTATAACGTTCCGTTTTCCCTTTTATCTGATTTAAGGTTAGAAAATTATTTTGTAAATTTCTCGATAAATATGCATTACCTTTTAATAATCGAGCGGTAGCGTTATAATCGGGGACCCAAGCCCCAACAGTATTTAGTCCTTTTTACCGCCAACTCCTGCCAAACGATACTCAAGTCAAGCCCTCTCCCGGCCTTTTCTATCCGTGACAATGCCATTGATCTTGAGACTCAGAGTGATCATCATTCCACACTTTTGGAGAGAATTAGAGATCACAGTCTGTCTGATCTAAAGACAGTTTGTTAGTAGGTAGAATGAGGACTCAGTTAAAATTTGTATTAGCCACGTGTCGCCGGTTAGCGACAAGCAATGCAAGCAAGCAGTATTTCTAAATCTATGTAGTGTCAATTTAAGTATTGCCCAATATTCCACCTTATCGTAAAAGTTCCAAAACAAAGACTAGCAGTTTTAAATATAGTAATTGTCCGTCTGACGTAAATCCCCAAAACTCTTTTTTTGTTCTTTTATCTTTTCGTGGCTTTTATCGTGGTTTTTTTCCATTGTGTGCAAAGTGAAGCCGTAGATAGAGAATATTGCATTTTCGACATCTAACTACCAGACAGGTGGGAGCAGCGCTCAAGCGGCTTCTGCCTAATCTGAAGAATGCAAACGCCTCTTATCGGCTCCACGCGGGATCGTGCGGACCTTGGCCCTTTACGATGTATGCGTGGACGCTACGGAAACATGTCCTAAAAGGTACCTACCTTTTAGGACATGTTTAGGAGTATACAGTAGTCTAGTAACTATAATATCAAATAAAATATACAAGCCCTATTTTACGGTCAATAAGCAATTCAACATCAATTTAGTCACTAGAGCTCATTTTGTGGACGCGTGACGCTTGCGCACTCTTGTCCTATTTGCAGACGACTGATTATAATATGGCGTAAGCTACACGCCACATCTGCAAACGTCACCACCCGTCTACGACTACAGTGGTGTTCGCCATCAACAAAGTACCTTTCGTCTGCATGAGCACTAAATGATTAATTGATAATTTTTGCAGAAAAGGAAAATGCAAAGTAATAAGACCGGATCATTTATCGAAACATTTTATATATTTTTTGTTATTGATAAAATGTTATGAATTTTCAGATTAATACACAACAACAAACGAGAAGTCATAGCCCTAGACCTAATGTGTTGGATGTGTATGTGGACAGCAGTATTAGCGACTCAGAGGTAAGTTTGGACCTTCCTCAACAATCCAGATCCCCGTACTACACTAATTAACTTTGATTAATAACGACCTTACAGCACCTAGACGTATAATAACAGGCGAAGCATGTCTGTCAACACATATTATGTTTAGCACAATATTGACCGCTCTACACTGTCCTTACATAATATCTACTTATACTGTAATATGGAAATATTGTAAGAACAACAATTTTTTTATAAGAGTAACCATGGAGTTTCTTGCCGGTTCTTCTCCATAGGAAACGACTAATTTGGAACCGTGCACTATCTTCTGACATTTTATAAGTGCCCATGTAGGCCTATGTGAAATAAAAAACTTTTGACTATGACTTATAGATCTGATGTGGGTCGCCGCATAGAAATAGTCTCAACCACTTCTCTGAGCCGTAAACACGTCCGCGATAGTTAATTAAAATATTAGAAAAAAAATGTAATAATGGCCCCTTGTTCAATAAGTTGGTGTGGTAACAACAGTCAGATTTCGAGTAGGTATTCGAAAAGATGACATAACATTTCATCGGTAATTACAATTATATTGAGTTTTCTGATATTATTTATCGGAGTAAAAGTTATACTGGTCATAACTGTAGGTTTGAACCAAACTAGTGATGTACCAATTCTTATGACCACCTCTGTTATCGATAAAGTAAAAAACCTATTTACATTTTAGAAATGATTAGTTTAAGTATAGTGGTGATTTTTAACTTTGCATTAATTAGGCATATATTACAAAAAAAAAATACCTTTCATGAAAAGGAGGCCTCTGTTCCAGCAGACTTCCAAAATTGAGATGATTTAATTGATGATTTTTACCTGATTGCAATTTTAAACTATCGTAATAATTATAAGTACAATTAAACATTTTTTCACTATCATAATAATAACTATAACCGCTACCTTTGTTTTTTACCGCTACCGTCTCTTTATATATATGAGATAATTATGTATGTTGAAGAATAAGGAATTATTTACAAAAGCAGACGATGTACATCCTCGAATCCAGCGCGACCCTCACAGGCTCGTGCTGGATGTCATGCCAAGGCTAGCTAAATATAATAAAAGCTGTTTGTATATGTGTATAGAAATATTTAATAGGATACCGAGTTATCTAAAAATTCTCAATACCAGATTATTTAAAAGTAAATTGTATGATTGGCTGTCCACTAATAGTTTTTATAGTCTTAAAGAGTTTTTTGACAAAAAACATTGATGAATTGTATTCACAAAAATTTTCACGCTTATAATGTTAAGCAGAAACATGTATGCTTTTTTTTAGGTGGGAAAATCATCTAATGACAAATCTCGCTCTTGGGCGGAGCGAGAGATAGTGTCAGACTTTTACTGACTAAAAACCCACTCCTGTTCCTTCTTTGCCTTGAAACATGTATGCTTTGTATTCAATCTTTGTACCATCTTTTATACCGTGTTTTTATGCAAATATATGTTATTCTATTCTATTCTTTAGGTACCTTTGTTATGTTTTTATAAACAGAGAGGATTTCTTTGGTTTTTTTATTTGAAATTTTACGTTTCTACTTAAAATTTATTAATTACATTAAGTATGTACATTTTATGTTGAATTAATATCAAGAACTAGGAAGATAAAAAAACAATTAATAGTTGTATGAAATATTTATTTATGTACACATAAACACTTAAAAATGGAAAGAACAAAAACAAAAGAGCACAGAGGTACTGTTTATTTCAAATGAAATTTATTCCAGCAGACCTGTGACAAGGGAGTTTTATGAGACATGTAGACACAGTGTATATGTTACCGGCAATCTGTATAATTCAGGTATTCTATACATTGTCTAGGCATTACCTGGGGCGTCCTGTCATTTTATGAAATATTATGATTATTATTCTCCTTTACATACTTCACCTAGGTAATGTATACAACTCCTAGGGATTGTATAGAGTACCTGCTGGTCCATTGGCAATATGTAAAATATAAATTTTGGTCTATATTATTACAACCTACCTGTAAATGAAACATTTTCTATTACTTAAAATCAATGTGACTTGAAATCATTTACACGTAAGAAACGAATTGTATCATCATCTTATTCGCTTCATGGGATGGCACTCCAAAAAGTCGATGAAGGAGATTCACTTGCGCTCTTCAAGAAAGATTGCTGTCAATTGTGACACCGATATTCTTGGCTGAGTCAGTGTAGGCAATAGTCGAGCCGTTACGAGATAAAGGCATCAAAGTAGAAATTTCAAGCCCAGTGTGATAGTATCGACTGCCTATGATCAGGGCCTGGGACTTAAAGGATTTATCTGTAAGCCATGTGACTTGGCCCACTAATTAATACTCTCCAGGTCACAATTCACAGAAGTTGGAAGTGATAACTTTGGTAACAGTATTTATGAAGATAGTAAAAAGAAGAGGGGTGAAAACGCCTCGCTGAGGATCACTAGCAGTGACATCACACCAATCAGAGAAAGTCTCTTCAAAGCGGACACACTGAGAGCGACCTCGAAGATAAGAATCAAACCAGGCTAACGCTGAGGAAGAAAAGTTAATAGAATTAAGAACGCCAAGAAGTAGGTCGTAATCCACTGAATTGAAGGCACAACTGAAGTCAAGCAAAATAAGCAAAGTGAGAGATTTGTTGTCCACAGCCCAGCGAATATCGTCAGTGACTTTCAAAAGTGCAGTTACAGTACTATGACCAGAGCGGAAGCCAGATTGGTAAGGGAAAATAATAGAGTTTGTCGATAGGTATTTGGTGATTTGACCATGAACAATATGTTCGAGGGCTTTAAAAAGGAAAGGCAAAATGGAGATGGGTCTGAAGTGAGGCAAGGATGAAGGATTGTGTATCTTGGGTAGCGGTATTATATGAGCCTGATTCCAGGCTGAAGAAAATGTGCCAGAAAATAGGGAAAAATTAACGATATGAGTAAGAATGAGGAGCAGTTGAGGAAGAATAGGTATTATCATTCTCGAACACAGATTGTCATAGCCTACAGCAGAGGAGGAGATAGTATGGAGAGATTTTTTAACATTGTCTTCGGAGACAGGACTGAGATTGAAAGATGAACAATTCGATAATGGCATTTTTGAAAGCTCAAGCAAAGTGGAAGCTTTGACACTTGAGTTCAGGAAGACAGAAGGAAGAGAATAATGCTTATTAAGAGCGCTCAAGTCTAAATCTTTATAAGTGTTCTAATTTCCAGACATCAGAGGACTGGCGATCTACAAGAGAATCATGGAAATAGCGTCTCTTTGCATCTTGACTCAGACGATTGCAGTGGTTACGCAGATTTATAAAATGATAGAGATTCTGCTCTGTAGGTCTACGTCTGTACTTACTCTTCGCTTTGACCTTACGAACAATAGCGCTTTTAATTACAGTGGTCATCCACGGAGCAAGATTATGCTTAATTTTAACTCGCAGACGTGGCGCGTGTATATCATATAGACTCAGCAGTTTGGAATTGAAGCAGGTCACTTTTTCGTCGACACTGGTGCTTTCACTGACAGAGGTCCAATCGGCATCACATGCGTCACGCGTCAATGCCACTAGATCTATGCCATTAAAATTACGGAGATAACAGAAGCGAGGTTTACGTTATTATATTATTAAAAAAAATATATTGACTTATTTAAATTTATTTCATCACTAGTGTGCTGTAATGACCTTGGTCGGAACAGAACGCAATACCCTGCTCCCCCGTACCTCGGCTAGTTGACAGAATTGTTTTGGTGCGCTAGTACAAGCATGAGGCGTCTAGAGGCTGTAAGGTCGTTGGCACTAAATGATTAATCGATTATTTGTGCAGAAAAGGAAAATTCAAAGTAATAAGACCGAACCATTCATCGAAACGTATACTTAAGTATTTTTTGTTATTGATAAAATGTTATGAATTTTCAGTTTAATGCACAGCAACAAACGAGTAGTCGCGCTATACCTAATGTGCTGAATGTGGACGACAGTAGCGACTCAGAGGTAAGTTTGGACCTTCCTCAACAAACCAGAACCCCGTACTACATGAATTAACTTTGATTAATAATAATATGATAAAAATATGTATGTTCATATTTTCAGGTTAATAGTAACATTGAGCGTAACAAACCGAGCAACTTCACACAACAATCAAATAATTCAAGACGCCGCCGGTCAGTCATCAGTAGCTCACCAAATAATTCAAGACGCCGCCGGTCAGTCATCAGTAGCTCACCAATCCCTAGCACCAGTGCTCAAGGAAACATAAACCTACGTATAGACCAGGAAACACAAACAGAGGAACAGTTTGTAGAACTCCATCCATCTAACCTTAAAGTGATGGAAGCATCCCTTAAGTTTATTTACAAAAGATTTATCGATTTCGTAGCCCACCTAAGGGCGAAAAGGTTAATCCAAAGATCCGGATCAACGGAACGCAACAACGAAGCATCAGGTATCGAACTAAACAATACTGATGGTGCCGAAGCCAGTGGTTCGACTGTTAAAAAAAACATCCATCGCATGACACTGCGGGTCCGCAGAGTGTCAGCACAAACTACTAATAATATCGAAGTAGTTGATACGGTAATTATATTGCATTTCGTATTTAAGTATTTCTAATTATTCAAATATTGTTCATAAGGCAGGGCGCAAACGTGGACACTTTTGTGTCTTGTGTCAGAAACAAGCTACCGATGAATATTTGATTTCTATTTAACATTAGTTTCAGTATATGCGAAACCCGAAACACGTGTCTAGTATTTTTATGTAAAGTACAGTGTACAAAATTTCATAACTGTTCGATGAAAAATCACGAAGTTATAACTTATAAGCTTGTTATGTTATCGGTTGGTCGCACAAATACATGATCACCGGGCCACCCAGGCGACTGAGGGGTGGTTTTACTCCCGTATCTAGGCAAGCGTCAGGACCCCTGGATCACTAGCGATATTTGATGTTTAGAGAACACCAAAATTAACTACCTTTTTGCTACTTTTTGGCAGCGAGAAAACGCCAGAAGAAAGTGGCCAGACATTCTGACGTCAGGTTGTCTGGACCATTTTTTTTTCATAGTTCTAGACAACACAGCTAATTTATCTTTTTGTAAATATTTACTACCTTTTTAGTACCTCACCATATATTTTTTTCAACATTTTTTAGCATACTTGAAAAAAGTTAGATTTGAAATATTTTTTTCAAAATGGATATGCCATGAGATATCTGATGTTTAGAAAATACCAAAATATACTACCTTTATGCTACTACTTGGTCCCTAACGTCAAATACTTAGTACCTCTATTAACAGCGAGAAAACGTATGAAGAAAGTGTCATCAGGTTGTCTGGACCATTTTTTTTTCATGGTTCGAGACAACACAGCTAATTTGTCTTTTTGTAAATATTTACTACCTTTTTAGTGCCTCAACATACATTTTTTTCAACTTTTTTTAGGATACTTGGAAAAAGTTAGATGTGATTTTTTTTTTTTTTAATGGATATTTAATTTGCCATATGATAAGACATAAGATATATGATGTTTAAAAAATATACTAGTTTTATGCTACTACTTGGTACCTAACGTCAAATACTTACGTAGTACCTCTATTGACAGCGAAAAAACGCGTGAAGAATGTGGTCAGACATTCTGACATCAGTATGTCTGGGCCATTTTATTTCATGGTCAAGACAAAACTGCTAATTTATCTTTTTGTAAGTATTTGCTACCTTTTTAGTACACATATAATTCATTTTTTTTTTGTCGTTCTATAAAAATGTAACGCATTAGAAAAAATGATGGATATGTAATTAGCTACATAGACAGCATGAGATATTTGATGTTTAGAAAATACCAAGGTACTAAAAAGGTAGTAAATACTTTTTAAAAGATAAATTAGCTGTGTTGTCTCGAACCATGAAAAAAAAAATGGTCCAGACAACCTGATGACACTTTTTTCATGCGTTTTCTCGCTGTTAATAGAGGTACTAAGTATTTGACGTTAGGGACCAAGTAGTAGCATAAAGGTAGTATATTTTGGTATTTTCTAAACATCAGATATCTCATGGCATATGTGGCAAAATAAATATTCATTTTGAAAAAAATATTTCACATCTAACTTTTTTCAAGTATGCTAAAAAATGTTGAAAAAAATATATAGTGAGGTACAAAAAAGGTAGTAAATATTTACAAAAAGATAAATTAGCTGTGTTGTCTAGAACTATGAAAAAAGAAATGGTCCAGACATCCTGACGTCAGAATGTCTGGCCACTTTCTTCTGGCGTTTTCTCGCTGTCAATAGAGGTACCAAATATTTGAAGGTAGGTACCAAATAGTAGCAAAAAGGTAGTTAATTTTGGTATTCTCTAAACATCAAGAGCAGTGGTGGCCGAGTGGTAACGGCCCCGACTTACGAGTTGTAGGTCGCGGGTTCAAACCCAGCCAGGCACATTACTTTGTGTAATTTATTTCATCACCACTGCTCTCAAAACGGTGAAGGAAAACATCGTGAGGAAACCGGCATGTCCTAGAACCAAAAATTCGAAGACATGTGACATCCACCAACCCGCACTGGGCCCGCGTGGTGGATTACGGCCCATTCCCTCTCCTAGAGGAGGCCTGAGTCCCAACAGTGGGAACATTAAAAGGCTGAATATGCTATATGCTAAACATCAAATATCGCTAGTGGTCCAGGGGTCCTGACGCTTACGTATCTAGCTGTACGCTAGTGTCTAATGTTCGCTATAACCTGCCGTGATCTGTGTTGTACTTGGTGTCGGTGGTGTCCAACCTGTGACCTTTTTTAGATATTTTTGGAAAAAAATATAACACGGTATAAAAATTATTGGAAACGATTCAGTTACTGATTCTGAACAAACTATATTCAGGTTTCGCATATACTAAAAATAATGATGTAGAACCAGTATGAAATCATCCACTCGTGTCCAAAAGTGTTCGGTGTCGGTAACTGGAACAAAAAGTGTCTCCGTTTGCGCAGCGCCTAAGACAATGTATTCAAAAAAGGAAACCTTAAACAATATATGAAAGGCAGTTTCATCGTACTCCGCGACCATTCCAGGCACACTAGAGACCAGAGGCCCTACCAAGCGATCCATTTGACAACCTAATCTGAACTGTTAAAGGGATAGAGCTATATAGGGTGTATAGCTCCATGCCTCTTTTTCACTCGCATGCCTTACATTTCAACACATCATGGTAAAGCACCCGGAATAGAAGTTGCCTGGATACGAAATGCAACTATACGAATCTATATAGGGTGACTGGTAATTAGTGTACGATACTTAAACACGTGATTGTGCTCATGATAACCAACAACTTTTACTATGGGAACAAACCTGAAATCGCGAAAAAACATTTATGTTTGCCTAATGTACTGAACAGCTGATATTTTTTTCGCGATTTCGGCTTTACTCCCATAATAAAAATTGTTTGTTATCATGAGCACAATTACGTGTTTAAGTATCGTACACTAATTGCCAGTCACCCTATATATTCATAACGATGTATTTATTGAGCAGAATTTAGAGGCCGTCAAGATTCGTTACTTGCTATTGCTCCGGTAATCATTATCGACAAGGGAGTAAAGTGCATGTTCGTTCGCTGCAGTGCCGGATTAAGCCGGCGCGGGTACTGTAGCAAAATCGACCAAGGGGCCCCTACTACTAATTAATGTATTAGTAGGGTATTAATTAATTTAGTACTTTTGGAAAAAATTATATTATTATGATGATCGTTTTTTGCATACCCCGAACAATTAGAGATTTAAAGGCGAAATTCTAAAAAACCGAAGTAATCTCGAAAATTATGCTTAAGACATTTTAGGTTTTCTTCTAATAAATAATTAGATATAGGGAGTCTTTTTGATGATGATGGCGACGCCTTTGTAAATTTATACAAAAAAGCTGAACAGTTAAGATTTACTAGGATGCAAAATTTCTTTTTCTTTGGAGAGGTTAGATTCAGCCATTCTTTAATTGAAATAATCTTTCCGAGAGATTGATCTCATCAACATGCCAACATCGATCGTCATCATCATTTCAGCTGAAAGGTGTCCACTGCTAGACAATAGTTTCTCCCAAGTGTCGCCACAACGACTGGTCCTGTTTATCACGCCTCCATCGGATTCCCATGAACCTTACCAGGTTATCGGTACCCTTGTTGCGAGGCCTTTCAACGCTGCGTCTTCAGGTATCCGATCGCCGCTCCAGAACCTTTCGGCCCCATCGACCATCTGTTCTGCGAGCAATGTATCCAGCTCACTGCCACTTAAGCTTATCTTCACTCCTAATTCGATGATGCAAGGGAACTCCGAGCAAATCCCTCTCCGTTGCTCTTTGGGTGACTTAAAACCATCTGATAAGGCGAACCAACCCAAAAAACAATCAGCAGTGCAGTGCAGTGGCAGGTTTGATGTGATTTGGGTGATCTGGTAAACGACCACGTTTCAGAGCCATATTTCACTACGCACTAGCAATGTAACATCACATAGACACACAAAATATGCAATTCCCTAAAAACCTAGTTTAAACTTATTCTTAGTAGGGTTATTAAAAATAAACTTAACCGAGGCTACATATATTAAAATTAAGTAGCCAGCGGCTTTGCGCGGTAAGGAAGCCGCTAGCTAAGACACCAATAACCCCGTGGATTTTAAGATCAATTGCGTAAAAAGTACGATGATAAGGCAATTCTAAGAGATCTTCTATTCTGTAGTTTACTTGGAGGAAAGTCTGAAGTAAAGTGACTATCACATCACATCCAAAGAAATATTTAGATTTTACGCAGTACAAATATTTTGATTAGTTTTTTTTTACGTTCCAGTGCGGGATCCCTGAAAACGTGGGGCTCCCAAATGCGCGGGGCCTGTAACATTTGATACTCTTGCTACATGGTTAATCCGCCACTGGTTCGCTGAAGATATTCAATTTTATACATATTCCCTAATGAATGAAAACTTGCAATTGGTCGGCCGATAACGTGTTTTTCTAGCGAATTGAAGTAAATATCACTCAATCACCATGTTCTTACAGGTACCGATTGGAAATGGTAACGCTAGAGTACCTGCAAAATTACTGAGAGATATTGACTGGACCTCGCATACTCTCGCTACAAGACAGTTATTGGATGCGGTCTTTCCGCGAAGGTAAGTGAAAATACAAAGTCCGTTACTAATAAAATTATAGATAAAGACTAATGCACAAAACTGTTTTGGGAACATATTCATTGTGCGTACCACAGAACAGAATAATTACGTACAGCTAAGAATTTAAATTCCCTGCCGGGTGGAGCACGCTTGTCTAGAAACAAGTATCGAAAACATTGTCGCTTAGGTGATAAAACGCGACCCTTATTAGGGTCACCTGACCCGACGGTCGCGTTTGAAACAATTATGTATAATAAAAATGAATTGCCAAACGTTTTTTTTCTCCGCATCTAGGGTTGAGCGGGAGGCTGTGTGGATTCCCGTTCTGTCACGCGTGGGGCCGTCTCCATCGATAGCATTACAGCTTTGCGAAAGGAGGCGACCGCCGCCCATTCCCTCTCACTCCGGACTATGGCCTGAACCAGGGCCCGAAATAGCCGAGTATATATTATATATATAATTATATAGATTCAATATGATTTAATTTTCATTTTAGAACATTAGCGACGCACTCTCTGACAGGCAAGCCGTCTCCGGCGTTTTCACACAGACCCGCAAAGGAGATTTTAGATCCCAAAATAGTTGACGATATTATAAAGACAGTTTCAAAAAAAAGTGGTGTCACAAAAAATACGGTGAGGTAAGAATTTAATTGATATTTAATAAACTAGTGCTTGATTGAGATCCCACCTGATGGTAAGTTGGGGTCTACATTTTATAGCAGAACTTTTTATGTCATAATATTTAATAAACTAGTGCTTGATTGAGATCCCACCTGATGGTAAGTTGGGGTCTACATTTTATAGCAGAACTTTTTATGTCATAATATTTAATAAACTAGTGCTTGATTGAGATCCCACCTGATGGTAAGTTGGGGTCTACATTTTATAGCAGAACTTTTTATGTCATAATATTATTTTGCATAACAACGGATAGCATATAAACTTCATTTCGCAGAAAATTGTTTCGCATACACTCATTTGTCATACATTCAAAACTCATAATTTTGTTAGTCAGAATCATCTCTATGCATAAATTTCATATCCATAATAATTGAAAAGCAGAAAATTCACAGTCAGAATCATCTTTTGGCATATATTTTATATCGAGTCATTAGTTGCGGTGGAAGTAATATCAAATCGGTAACCTAAAGTTAATTACAAAAGACTGTTGGTTTACATAGGGTCGACGGAGGCCCCCTGCGGGTTTTCCTATTTCTGGGTGGTTATAAAAAAAATAACCACAAAATAACTTCTAACCTAACCTGTCCATGTCGGGGTGCCCTACAATTCCGGGCTCGCTACGCTTGCTTATGAGCATGTACATGTAAACAAGAATATGCTATGATATTAATATTAATATCAAAACGGTAACCTAATTACAAAACACTGCCAGCTTAAACAGGGTAGACGGAGGCGCCTTGCGAGAGCCTCCTATTTATGGATGGTTTAAAAAAATAACGACGGTGTCTATGGCGGGCGTGGAGTGGAGCGGAGCTCCCGCCTTCAAGCAGACATGTAACATGCAAGCAGACATGCAGCATGCAAGAAGGCATGCACCAGGCATGCAGCATGCACCAGGCATGCAGCATGCAAGCAGACATGCAGTATGCAATCAGACATGCAGCATGGGAGCAGGCATGGATCATGCAGCAGGCACGCAGCACTCAAGCAGGCATGCAGTATGCAAGCAGGCATGCAGCATGGAAGCAGGCATGCAACATGAATCAGGCATGCAAGCAGGCATGCAACATGCAAGCAGGCATGCAGCATGCAAGCAGGCATGCAGCATGCAAGCAGGCATGCAGAATGGAAGCAGGCATACAGCTTGGGAGCAGACATACAACATGCAGCAGGCACGCAGCATGCAAGCAGGCATGCAGTAAACACGCAGTATGCAAGCAGGCATGCAGAATGGAAGCAGGCATACAGCTTGGGAGCAGACATGCAACATGCAGCAGGCACGCAGCATGCAAGCAGGCATGCAGTAAACACGCAGTATGCAAGCAGGCATGCAGTAAACACGCAGTATGCAAGCAGGCATGCAGTATGCAAAGCAGGCACGCAGCATGCAAGCAGGCATGCAGTATGCAAGCAGGCATGCAGTATGCAAGCAGGCATGCAGCATGGAAGCAGGCATGTAACATGCAGCAAGCATTGTTTCTGTCACGGCTCCGGCGCTGCGGGGTTTGGGCGGTCCCACGCGAGCTTATCGTCCCAGATGGTTTTAACGCTCAAGACCGCAACTTCGGCTTACTGGCCGATCTGCCTCAGCCGCGGCGGCGGGCCTTCAAACCACCTGCTCCTCAGCTCGCGAGCCGCCCTACCCCTCCGCGCCTACGCGGGCTTAAATTACACTCTAGGGGTAGGGCAGATGTAAGACTGTGTGAAATCGGTTTTGCAGCGATTCGTTTCTGTCACTAAATTTTATAGCACCACATATTGACTTTTTATGACACTATTTTAATTTAATATTGAAAATGGTACAAAGTAACCGTCTGTATATTTTTTTTTTTCGGTGGGAAAATCATCTTATGACATCCCCCGCCCTTGGGCGGGGCGGGAGATAGTGTCAGACTTTTACTGACTAAAAACCCACTCCTGTTCCTTCGTTACCTTTCGTATCAGCGCCGAGTCTTCCTTTCAGAATCAGACCCTTGGCCCCATTAGGCTTCGACCCTGCTAGTGCCCTACAGTTGCATGCATCTCCTTGAGGCGCGCGTGGAACAGCACGCGCGGTCGACGACTTGGGCTCGGTCCGGACGGTTACCGGACGGTCGGACGGCGAGCCACCCATTGCTCGCCGTCCGCAAGCCAGCGCCTACGATGGCCGGAAATCGGGATCGGAATCCCGGCGGCGATTGGGGCGTGAGGACCGTTGTCTCACGCGATCGGCCGCCTCTTTTGCTAGCATTACTGCTTCGCAGAAGGAGGCGACCGCCTGCCACTCCTCCTCGCTCCGGACCATGGCCTGTACCAAGGCCCGGCGCGAGAGATCGCCGCCGCCGATCGCCCCCACGAGGACACGGCGTTGCTCTGCCCAAGCGGGACACACCTCCACCGTGTCCTCCGGGTGGTCCACACAATGGTGACACCCGGGCGTTTCTTCCGCACGAACCCGGTGCAGGAACCTCCCGAACTTACCATGTCCGGTGAGGACCTGCGTCATGCGGAAGGTAAGGACGCCGTGTTGCCTTTCCAGCCACTCCTCAAAGAGGGGACTTACCGCCATAATTATGGCGTGCCCAACCGTCTATATATTTGTGACTAAAATTCCGTAAAATGTTGTTTCGGTGAGGTGAAAATTTAGCAAACTAAATCATTTGAATGAAAAAGGTTTAAAAGGGGCTTCGGCCAACAGCAACAAGTTATTTTGTAAATCGGCGAAATATACTTCGGTAAAATAATACCTATGACACATGATACTTCGATGATCTAAAAATATGTCAAATAATGCATAAAGCAAAAAAGACGTCGGTCAACAGTTTTCGGTAAAATTAAATTGGAACAAAAATAATTCGGCAAAGTTATCGGTTCCCCAAATAATCATCTCTTTAAATAAACGTTATGCTAAACGTAATTATGCGTAATATTAATCATGGCAAAGGTAATTTTGGCAAATATAATTCTGCCATGTTAAAAGTATGCCGTTGTAAATTCGGACACGTAAACATTCTGCCAAACAGTAGTTATGCTAAATAATTTTTATGCCTTAAAAATATTCGATTATAGAAGATTATGCCAAGTGTTTTATGCCAAATAAATTTCGGAGTATCAAGATTCTGCCAAATAGAAGGAACCCGGTAAGTAGTGATGCAATCGTTGATGATGAGGCGCACTAATTTATTAAGAGCCTATAAACTCTAGTCTTGAAGACACCTAAATTATATTCGGACGGGAAGACCGCAGCAGGCAAATTGTTCCAGTCTCTTGATGTACGCGGTATAAACGACGTAGAGGTTTCAACAACGGTGGGTACTCACCGTTCGTCGGTTTGTCCGATGGTAGAAATGAGATGGTGGATTCAAGTTATGCAATTCCTGCACACACTCTCCAAAATGCATCCTGTAAAACACCGAAAGGCTACCCTTCGCCTGTGGCTTTGTAGATTGGACTTAACCAGATCTGGATCACCGATTAGCCTCTTCGCACGCCTTTCCACCGAGTCCAAAGCGGCTAGGTGGCATTTTGCACCAACAGCTCATATGTGACTGCAGTACTCCACACATGAACGGGTACCTGTGCTTTGTATAACATTAAAAACTGACCATTTTTTTGGCTTTTTTTGGACCTGAGCTTTAGAAGCTGTCCCGGTGTGAAGTACCGCCGGACCTTTGCCAAAACGCCGAGTTTCCTAACAGCTACCTTAGCTTAGGACTCAATGAACCGCCCAAAGTTAAGGTCTGAGGAAATTTCAACTCCCAAAACCTAAAGGCGGTCGGTGTAATCCAGGGATACATTCTGAAAAGCAGGAACCAAGGTAAACGGGCTCCTTTAAGCGGTGAACAGACACACTTATGTTTTGACGGCGTTAAATCCCACCAGATTGGCTTCACCCCACTTGGTGACTACCTGAAGTGAGACATTCATACGCTCTACCATAGCCTCCCTTTTGGACCGGATTAGCTCCTTACTAGCCCGAGTACTTGGCGGGTATTTCTCTACAACTGTGCTATCATCTGCATACCCATAGATACCAGGCATCAGCAGATCATTGATATGCAGCAGGAAGAGAGTTACAGAGAGAACAGACTCCTTAGGAACTCCGGCATTAGTCGTCATGGGCTCTGGTGAGCATCTATCGACAACAACTCGCAGAGACCGTTCACTCAGGAAGTCTTTCACCCGGTTAATCAGACCAGGGGAAATGCCGTACGCTGAAAGCTTACTAAAAAGGCTAGCGTGCCGCCATACCCTATCGAAGGCCTTCGAGACGTCTAAGGAAACGGCAATCGCTTCCCCATTCCTCTCGAGGGTCTCGCCCCACAAGTGGGTGGCATAAACTAGTAGGTCCCCAGTAGACCGATTGCTGCGAATCCAGTACTGTCGGTCACTGAGGAGATCGTCACCTTCCAGGCATGCCATGAGGCGCGAGTTCAATATACGCTCCATAATCTTGCATAGTTTGGAGGTTATTGTAATCGGCCGATAGTTAGCAGGATCGGCACGACTGCCCTTTTTGCCCAAAGGATTGCACGTTGGCAAGTTTCCAGGACTTGGGTACTATACCTATACCAGTCCTAAATGAGAGGCGATACAAGCGCGTCAATACAGGAGACAAATCGGGCGCACAAGCCTTGAGAACAATCGCTGGTATACCATCTGATCCACTAGCTTTATTCACGTCTAGACGACACTGTGCTCTCAGAACTTCTTCGTTCCTTATGCGAACCTCGGGCATCAAAGTGTCGCAGTGAGGCAGAGTCGGTGGAGTAGCACTGCTAGTGTCAAGACGAGAATTATGGGCGAAGAGAGATGCAAAGAGACCTGTTTTCTCTCTCGCCATATGAGCCAGTTTTCCATCAGGTTTAACCAGCGGAGGCAATGAGGGCTGACAGAAGTTCGCTTCGACCGACTTGGCAAGAGACCAGAATGCTCTCCTACCGGACAGCTGTGCAGAGAGCTTTGTGCCAATATGGGTGATGCAGTTGAAGCGAGCTTTCCTTAGCGCCTTTTTGTAGGACTTGGCAGCATGATTGAAGGCTCTCTTCTTTGAGCTCAGATCCGGAGCTTTGTGGTCACGAGCGTCAACCCAGGCGAGAAACGCCGAATGCTTACGCTGTTCAGATTGAACGCAATCGGCGTTGAGCCATGGGCGAGCTGGGCCACCGATGGGTACGTTGCAATAAGAGATGAAATATTCCATAGCTTGACGTATCACATCGGATATAGCATCTGCACAGCTCAATAGATTTTCAGAAGAGAAGTAAAACTGCTGCCAAGGATAAGACGCTAAGAAGTGCCGCATCTCATCCCAATCTGCTGACTTGTAACGCCACATTCGCCGTTCACCGCGTGAGTCGCAGTTAAGTGGGGAGAAGGACGACACAGACTTCACCAGAAAGTGATCTGAAGTTCCAAGTGGTGAGGAAACTGTTACGATACATCTGTCTGAATCGGTGGTCAGCAGAAGGTCCAGACAATATGCGGCATAGCCAACTATATCAGGCACCCTTGTCGCTTTCTTTACCAATTGGGAGAGGCCCATCGATACTGCAAAGTTTCGCACTTCTCTCCCAGCGTAGTCGGTCCTCTGGTATGGGAAAAGCCAGTCTTGGTGACAGGCATTAAAATTCCCCAGAGCGACAAACTGCGCATCAAGGTGCCGATGCACCTTGCCTCACTGAGATAGCCAAACAGTTGAGTCGTCTCCTGGTCACCGCTGTGCGATCGGTAGACACAAGTATAGACAATTTTGTCCACACCAGTGTCCACCAACAACCACAACGTTGAGAAATTAGGGTCCTCAAAGTGACGAAGACGCTGGCAGCAGATGTCATTGCGGACGTACACACAGACCCCGACACGCTGCACAAAATGGTGCTCCAATGAGTATCCCGGATAGTCGAGATCTGCCGCATCTAACGGACATCTGATCTGCGTCTCTGTCAAGCAAAGTAAGTGGGGCTTGTCAGTCTCAAGGTGATGGTGGACCGCATCGAGATTGGAGTGCAGTCCTCGGACGGGAAGACATTGTTCCAGTATCTCGATGCATGTTCCTTTCCCTTCACTTGCTAGTGCCATCTACTGAACGGTAGTCTAAACATTATTAGCTGTAACGCATATTTTTTTTCCTTTTTTCACAGAAGTTGTATAACATTAAAATGCGCAGACGAAGCAAAGTTGTATCGTAATCGGCAGAAAGACAGAGAAGATCGCAAGCGTCAGCGACAGCAAAACGACGAAAGCATTTCACCATCGTCTTCATCGGACGAATCTGATTCTGATAATAATGAATTTCCCCCTAGAAAACGCAATAGAAGAAGATTGAGTTCATACGAGTAAAGTAAGTACATCAGGCTCAGGACTCACTGTGTAAAGATTTTTATAGACTATGTTCTAGAAAAAAATCTAGAACGTAGTCTGCAAAAATCTTTACTATACTTATCTCCTTTTGAGATCATACTCATCATCTAAATCATCAGCATCCTCCTGCCCTTGTCCTGTGTTATTTGGGGTTGGCGCAACATGTTTTTTTCTTCCATTCTGCCCTGTCACCCGTCATGCTATGACCAACTTTCTTTTCTTTCATATCACTCTTTACGCAATCCATCCATCTTATCTTTAGTCTCCCTCTCCCTCTCTATCCATCCACATGTATACTCATAACTCTTTTAATAATATGCGTTCATCCCTCCTCTTTACATGACCATACCGAGACAAACGATTCCCCTTCAGCTTTTCAGTCACTGGCACCACTTTCAAACTTCCTCTAATATACTCCTTTCTCACTTTATCTATTCTCGTCACACCACACAATACCATCCCACCATTTTCATCTCCGCTACATGCAATCTTTTTTCATTCGTCTTATTCACAGCCCAATATTCTGATACAGTATGACAGGTCTTATCACGGACTTATAGATTTTACCCTTTCTGGGGGGCATCCGTGGGTCACAAGTTGTTCCAGTGATCTGTCGCCATTTCATCCATCATGAATTAATCCGATGTGTTACGTCTCGGTCCACCTCGCCATCTCCTTGGATAAGCGACTCGAGGTATCAAAAGTCGGAGCAGATCGATATGGGCGTTCCAGTGAGAGCTTAGGGCATAGAACCAGAGAGACAGCCGAAATCGCAGAACAAGTATTCGGTTTTGGTTCTGGTCAATTTTAGGCCAATATTCTCCAGTCTCTGCTATCGCGCCTCCAATCTGTTCTGGACCTCTAGACCACTCTCGGCAACCAGCACAATGTCACCGGCAAACAACATACACCAGGAAGCCTCTTCTTGGATGTCCGACGTCAGAGCGTCCATTATCATCAGGAAGAGGTAAGGGCTGAGACCCGACCCTTAATGTAAGCTGACAGCCACATTGAAGCTGCCAGTGTTGCCCACTGTAGACTGGACTTGGGTACTACATTGGATAACTGCACCTACTTCCCAGGCACACCTTTCTCCTTAAGGGCCCACCACAGAACCTCGCAAGGTAACCGGTCACATGTGTTTTTGAGATCAATGAATACCATGTGCAAATTTTTATTTGCCGCCAGCTATACGAGAGATACAGAGGTGCGCTCTCTGTATCACTCGTACAGCTGGCGAGTAGCATAAATGGCTTCCGTTGTACGTGTACCAGGCATAAAACCGGATTGATTCTGTGAAATTTCACTCTCTGCTCTCAGCCATTTTTCAATAACTTTCTCCCAGGCAATAGTATGCGACATTAGCTTTATTGCTTCATTTCTCTATAATTGTTGCACTCAAGCCTCCCCTTCACCTTTCACCCTTTTTTACCCTAGAAGCCCAATTATATTTTTGCCTTGCAATCATACATAAAAATGACGTACTTACACCACTAAATTCGCTGTATTTAACTATTTTATTTAGTATATTTACTAGTGTTAGAATTATTTATTTGAAGTATAATCTAAAGTGATAAAAAACGTATTTTAAATGTTATATCTAAGCTTTTATTTAATAATGTTATACTTGGAAAAGTAACGAAATTGAACAAAAAATTAGATCTTAGGTTTTTTCACATAATTAAATAAATTTTGCAATAATTAACTATATTAAAATTGTTTCTAAAAACTAAATCAACTCTCATCAATACTAATTAAAAATTAGCCTTTATACGCAGTTTTGACAAATATCAATATTGTGTCAAGATTAGCCCATTCCGTAGGGTTCGGCAGGGTTCTCAGGATCCTCTTGCCTGTTTTCCATATCTGTATTTTATATGTAGCCATCTCATCTTCAACATCACTTCTGACATCGTCTCGAGTAACACAATCTTCCTGTTCAGAGTCAGTATTGTGCGGATAATCGTCTTCATTTTCCAATACTGATGCTATTTCGTATATATTCATCCGTCCACAGAACGCCATTGTATATTCGATTAAAACAATAATCGTATAAAAATCTTATTATAAAATTAAAACAATTCGCAAAAGTTACACAAAGCCCAAACATACGTCAAACTTACGTGCAACATTGTTATTACGACAAAATGACGACACTTACCCAGGCGATGCAGTTACCGTGCCGTTGCCGTGTCCTGTTAGGCCTCAGCAGCTACTGAGTTGGCCAAGGAAGTCGTAGTGATCCGACCGTGCATTAGAATTTAGAAAGATACAACGTATTTTCGTCGGAGTGTACGTCAAAATAACATAAATTGGGCTTCTAGGGTTAAAATGGGCACCAAAGAACTGTTACACCAAATCGTCAGGTATGGCTTCTTCCCGCAACAACTTATTAAAGAATAAAAGCTAACCATGTCTATCCATCCACTCGCAATAACTTCCACACTTCAACTGCAGTGACGGATTAACCCTTAATCAAATTAAGCAATTGCATCACGTCTGGGGGGGCACCAGAAGAAGCACAAAAAAATGCGCCGTTAGTGCATCACGTCTCACTCTCACGTCACCAAAAACCACACCAAAAAAAGTTTCTAGGACTAATTTGAAAATTCGCGCGTTCTAAATTGACATAAAGTCCGGCCTAGAGTCATAAACCCGCTCTCGCTTGCCCACTCGCTGCCCGCTAGTGCATTCGACAATTCGATTGCACCGGAATTGCGATCTGCTAATCACACACCACCCCATCCCCGCGGGACCCCCGCCTTGCGCCCCCGCAAATCTGTGTCAATCAAATGTTTTGTTTTTTGAGTAATTGTGCCGGCCGGCTTCTATGCATACGTAATAATAGGGGTTAAAGTATGAAATTGCCGTTTTATTGTAATAGGTACTTCGAATTGATATAGAACCTTCATGGTTTGAGATTTTTGAGTGAAACTTTTTATACATGGTACGTATAAAGTTCTTCTTTTAAAAAATGCAACATTCGATTATCGACTTTCAGTTGTTTTTATTTAACTTAGACAAGAAAGATGGATACTTCGAAAATTCGAGTGTTTTTTGAATACGAGATTTCCGACGCGGAACTAACGCGGCAGAAACAGCTCGCAATAGCAATGTTGCGTTTAGAGAGGGGACTGCTAATGAACGCACCGTGCGATTTTGGTTTAAAGCTTTCGTGATCGTGTGTTTTAACTGTACAATTTGTTACTGTACTGTTCAATTGTTTCAATTTTTCAGTACATATCGGCAATTTCATACTTTAACCCCTAATAAATAAATTATGCTTTGGTTTCTATTGCTGTCGCACCTACTCCACTTATAAGGTACGTAACATCTCATCATCTTATTTTACAAAAAACTAATGTTTTTAAGTGGTAAAGGTTTAAAGACCGATTCTAGTTGACATACGGATAGGGGGGGCCACAGGCGTAGATTGCTTAGGGCATCAAGTAGTCTTAATCCGTCACTGTTCAACTGGTATTCCATCTGGACCAATTGTCGTACCATTCTTTATTCCATTTACAACTATTCTGACTTTATATATACTAATCATTCTCACTAAACCCACATTCACAGGTTTATTCTCTAAAATCCCATTCCAGTTGTTTTCCTCATTCATCAGTCTTTCAAAATTGACCTTCCACCTCTCTTGCCCTGGTACGAAAGGCAACGAAGGAACAGGAGTGGGTTTTTAGTCAGTAAAAGTCTGACACTATCTGCCGCCCCGCCCAAGAGCGGGGGATATCATAATATGATTTTCCCAACCGAAAGAAAAAAAAAATCTCTCTTGGATTTTTTCATCTTCTGATAGAATCATTCCAGCTTCATCCCTTATACATCTTATATGACAAACATCTCTCGCATTTCTCTCTTGCTCTAGCAAGCCGGTATAGACCTATATCATATCATAGCTTTTGCCCGTGGCTTCGCTCCTTTCAACTGACCACTCTATTCTACTCTATCCAACTCTACCCTACCCTATCCTACTCTACCCCTCTACCCTTCTCTACCCCACTGTACCCTACTCTACCCCTCTACCCATCTCTACCCCACTGTATCCTACTCTATCCTACCCAATCTACCTATTTTTTCTTTTGGTTTTTACCTTCCCTGTATGCTGTTGACCAAACCAAAAATAGAATTACATAATTATCTATATAGATAATTAATAAATATATAATAATAATTATGATAAAAAGTTTCTTTGGTAAAGTTGTTTGTAATCATGAGGACAATCACGTGTTTAAGTATCGGTCACTAATTACCAGTCACCCTATATAGATAATTGTGTATTATTTTAGAAATATATGTATGTTTATCAGTTGTCTAGTACTCATAGCACAAGCTCTGCTTAGTTTGGGACTAGATGTCGTTATTTATCAGTCGTGGATTATTAGATATATTACTATTTTATAACGGGTTCATTTCATATCTTACGAAGTTAATAGTTAGTATAATTTCATTTCAAACTTGAGAAATAAATATTGTGACATATTTTTTTTACAAATTAATTAATTTTTAGTCATTTAAATGTAAATTTATATAGGGACAAAAAAACTTTTTTCGTATAACGTTATTGGATATATAACGTTTATTTAATCGAAAATCATTAGTTTTACCGTTTAAAATATACATTGACACCATCAGTATGGTTAACACCCCGATTCAGAGCAATCCGACTCGGATAGATTAGGTTAGAAGGCTTAATGCGTCGTGCTGGCCGGATCTCTGCCCTGCCCCTTAGTCAAGTTACAACCGTTTCGTGTCGAATTCCGTTCTCCAATCGGTAACGCGTCTGTGTCAGCAATTGTAGAAAACGATAAGTTGGTAGCCATGTTGACACGCCTGAGTGAGCCGCTCATTTTACAATAACAAAGGATATAGCGATGAACATTGTAGAAACGATAACAATTCGTTCTATCATTTAGAACGATGTGAACTTGGCTACGAATTTTCTATTAGTTTGTAGGGGAGAGCGGGGTTGGAAGTTCCCGGGGTAAGTTGTTCCGATGCGAATAGACACGAGAAGAAAAGAGATAGCAATACGCGTGAAATGCGTTACGAAAGGCCACGATGTTGCGCCGTCACGGCCGACATTTTAGTAGCTCCGGCGGCGACGGATGAGTGGGTGTGTGCGTAGAGCTCCTAACTTGTCACGTAAGTAAATATTTTCTTGTTTGTACTTTTTGGTCTATTTTTGTCAAATATTGTAGTTATTCATACATCTATTGTGTTGGTTGTAGTAAATATGGTCAGGAATCGTATTGTTGTGCTATTTTTGACTTTGTTTTAATATTTTTGACCGATGATGTGTCCATGTGGCAAACGGGAATAAGGGGTTGGATGTTCCGAAATTGTGGGGCTGATTGTTCCTCGGAACAACTTACCCCATCTGAGATTTGGTTGTGTATAGAAACTAAACTTTTACGTTGTTGTAGGATGCGAACCTACAAACGAAAGACTGATCAAGGAACTACCTCCGAAGAATTGTTACGTCGCGCAGCAGACGCTGTCATTAAAGAAGGCAGAAAAATTAAGACCGTTGCGAGAGAGCTGGATATATGTCATATGACGTTTTCGCTTCATTAAAAAATTGAAAGCTAATGAGACGCCATCGGTTGGCTATAAACTCAGATTAGTTTTTAAAATAGAAGAAGAAAAATAATTAATCAAGTACCGGATTTGCAAACATTTTCCCCTGAAATTGTTAAGCCATTCCCCAGAGCGCCTCCCAGATCGCAGACAGTGACAAAGCGCCGTAATAGAAAGACAGCAGTGTTAACACAAACCAGAAAAAAATGCGTTGGCTGAAAAACAGTCAAAACACAAAAGAAAAATGAAGATCAGAACAGTAAGACATACAAGAAAGGAAAAGGAAAAGGAATAGGGAAAGGGAAGGAAAAGGGATAGGGAAAGGGAAGGAAAAAGGGAAAAGACGAGTATTACAGGAAAGAAGTAGTAGCGAAAGCGATGCTGAGAATGATCTAGAATGGTAGATATTGCTTAATTTGCTGCGATTCCTATTCTAATTCACGGCCAAGGGAGGAATGGATAGTGTGTAATTTGCAAAAATTGGGCATATCTACAATGTTTAGATAAAGATACTATTACAACTTACGTTTGTCCAAATTGTGAGTCTGATGAGGAATCAATTGAAGACTGAACTCACTGACTGAAATTGTTTTTTGATTTTAATAACATAAAATTGTTAATTATTGATCTCAATTACATTTATAAGTACAAAATAGTGATATTATGATTGTTACTAATAATTATTATGATAAAAAATACTAAAGTTACAGAATTATGAGGAAAAATTTGTTAGCTATTTTTGTCATTTCTTGTTTCTTTGCATAAAATTTATTTAATAATATATTATAAATGGATATGACTTTGTTTTATTTATTATCACAAATAATTTTGACTAATAGTGGTCAAAAATGTAAGCGGAACAACTTACCTCAGAGACGGAACAATCAGCCCCAACAACGGGGATGATTGTTCCGCTCCAGAATTTAAAAAATAATATTTCTAAAAAAAAAACTATTGTACTTAGGCACAAAAACTGAATACATCCTGATACGCCGATAAACATTCTATCGATATGTTAATAAGCTATCTAACAAGATTTATTTTTCATGAAGATATCAGCAATTTTCGAAAAATCGGAACTTCCAACCCCGCTCTCCCCTACTGACTACGTGACTTAACGTTGAGATGATGTCATTCCCATACATTTGATTAGTTTTCGACTAGCGTTAACGATTGCAGATTATCAACTTGGCTAGAGGTGCTGGGATCTGGAGGCAAAAATACTCGTGGCACTTCACCGGTGGCACGAGGAAGCGAAGGCACGGGGCGAGTGAGTGGTGCAGCGACAGGTCTCTGGTTTCATGCACTACCGTCGTCGAACATAGATATTTTGTTCGAAGATTCTATTAGTGGCTCAGTTTTGCACTGATAATATTTCGCAACTCACATGGGTCGCCTCCAGAAGGAGGGTCGCTCTGCGAAGCAGTAATGCTAGCGAAGGAGGCGGCCGATCGCGTGAGGCAACGGTCCTCACGCCCCAACCGCCGGGATTCCGATCGCGATTTCCGGCCACCGTAGGCGCGGGCTCGCGGACGGCGAGCAATGGGTGGCTCGCCGTCCGACCGTCCGGTAACCGTCTGGACCGAGCCCAAGTCGTCGACGGCGCGTGTTGTTCCACGCGCGCCTCAAGGAGATGTCAGCAACTGTAGGGGCCCAGCAGGGTCGAAGCCTACCGGGGCCAAGGGTCTGATTCTGAAAGGAAGACTCGGCCCTGGTACGAAAGACAACGAAGGAACAGGAGTGGGTTTTTAGTCAGTAAAAGTCTGACACTATCTCCCGCCTCGCCCAAGAGCGGGGGATGTCATAAGATGATTTTCCCAACGAAAAAAAAAACATGCCTGTTGCATCGCGACGCCCAGTTTTGCGCTATGTTTCAGTCAATGTTTTAGTTAGGTATATTAGTGAATTTAAATAGTGTTTTTGAATTGTTAATTTAGTGTATTTAGATCTTGGGCACGCCACAATCGAGCCATTGAGAAGTGGCTGGAAAGACGTCACGGTGTCCTTACCTTCCGCTTGACGCAGGTCCGCACTAGACATGATACGTTCGAGAAGTTCCTGCACCTGATTGGTGCGGAAGAAATGCTCTGGTGTCACCTTTGTGTGGACCACCTGGAGGACACGGTGGAGCATACGGTGGAGGTGTGCTCCCCTTAGGTGAAGCACTGCCGTGTACACGTGGGGACAATCGGTGGAAGTGACCTCTCGCGCCGGGCCCTGGTACAGGCCATGGTCCGGAGCGAGGAGGAATGGCAGACAGTCGCCTCCTTCTACGAAGTAGTAATGCTAGCGAAAGAGGCGGCCACACGCGTCAGAGAACGGACTTCCTCACGCCCCAGCCGCCGGGAACTCGACCCCGATTTCCAGCCACCATAGACGTGGGCTTGTGGACGACGAGCAATGGGTAGCTCGCCGTCCGGCCGTCCGGTAATTGCCCGGACCGAGCCCCAGTCGTCGACGGCGCGGTATGTTCCACGCGCGCCTTAAAGAGATGTCAGCAAAACCGTAGGGGCCCAGAAGGGCCGAAGCCTACTGGGGCCATGGGTTGACTTCCGAAAGGGGTCCTGGAACGCAAGGCAAAGAAGGATCATAGGTGTGCATTTAGTCAGTAAAAGTCTGACACGCCCTCTCGCTCAGCCCTAGAGCTGCAGAAGTCATTGGATGATTTCCAACTTTAAAAAAAAAAACCGATGAGATTTATCGTGCGTATGTGACTGTGTACGTGAGCGCGACGGCCTGTACAAGGCTCCGCCTTCTTACTCTACGAAACCACGGTAATAGATAATATTACCGTGACGAAACGCTTTTACCGGTTTCCGTAAATAAGAATTTAAAGAACAATGCCCATGTTAGAAGAGCGCTATAAGTCAGCAATCCCCAGTATGCAGAGCTATGTCATATGATAGCTTTTTAATGCTATTTTTAAAATAACTAGAAACTAGAAAAAAATAAGTGTAGCACTCGGGGACTGCCGCGGTAAAGCTATTGCATAGCATTTTGTATCAACTTATGCAATTATAATTATTTATTTATTTTATTTATGCAGTATTTCTTTTTCTTTGATATTAATTCAAGTTACACTTTTTGAGCGTGGTGACCGATAAGAAAACGATTTTTTTTCTTTCTTGTTTACTTCATAAATTACTACAAGTATGTTCAGTTGTTATCATAGAACATTACTATAATCTATTATAATACAAAAAGACTATTTTGTTTGACCGAGATTTGAACTCGAGGCACGATGATAACATAGGTAGAACGCTGTACCAATGCGCCACACAGGTCGTTAACGACTTTTCTAAAATAGGTGTTCGGTCTCTGTCGGCCTTCAAGCCACACCTCCGTGCCCGTCGGAGTGGGGAGCGTGAGGTTTTTTTCGTTACGGAATTTCTGGATTCGGTCCCCGCGCTCAAGGCCCTCGATAGAAGCTATGCAATAGCTTAAAAAAAATCGGTCTAAATATTACAAATCCGATCGATTTGTGTATCAACACTTGTCTAAAAATAATTAAGTACAACACATTGAAATGGATGAAAATGGAAGTTTAGGCTGATTTTTTTTTTCTAAAGGGGTCATCGTAAACTTAAGCTGTATAATTTTGTTGTTACTTTAATCAATAAACAGCGGCAGTAATATGTGCTTGAAAGGAAACCTAAAATAAAAACTCAATTTACAGTGAAAAGAAGTATCTGCCGAGAAAACACTCACTCACTTTCATAATGATGAAATTTTTTCATTTTTGTTTTTAATTGCAATGGCAATTAAAAACAAAAAACATAAAGTAATAAGTAGTAATATATATTTTAAAACATCTACTTTGCCAAGAAATAACAAAAAGTTAAAATAATTATACTATGAAGGCATAACTCAAAAGACTTTATCTGAGCAACAAGCATTAATAAAGAGAATAAATGACGTTAAAAACTGAAATATAATCAACAAAAAATCCTATTTTTACATTATTTATAGAGTCCTTTATGAGATTTCATATTAACATCATAATAATTCTAATCATAATTATTTAGGATCGATTGGTAGTTTACTTTTTCTGCATTTTTTGGGTATCAAATGGGCATGATTCTTTAAAAAAAAATACATATCTACCCACTTTATTGTTGATTTGGGTCGAGAATCACTAACATAATTGCCTACTGAAAGACAAAGACAAAGCATTTTATTTCAAATAAACCATTTACAGGCACTTTAGAAAAGTCAAGAAGTCAGTCAGTCAGAAAAAAGAAGCTAATTGCACATTCCAAAGCGTAGATCTCTATGGAGAAGAATGTGCAAGAAACTCCATGGACACTCTTTTCGATCATGTTTTGTAATTACAAATATCTATGTTACATGTTTCTTGCCGCTATCATGTGAGAACAATGTAAATAAAGTAAAAATAAAAACTAAATATAGATAATAAAATAGCAACTGGCAGCTAAGAGATGACCAGTCTAAACTGACAGCCGTTCACGGACATAAACCGAATGATCCAACACACACGCCACCTTCAGTGAGACATTTGAGTGAGCATGACAAACTTTCAACTGAATTTTTTTGCAGATTCAAAAGTACACCTTGTATTGGTACATATTTTTTTTCTTTTTATGACGTTAACTTTATTGTAATTATCTAATTTTTTGGGAGGTTTATATAAAGCCTCATTTTTATTGTGAATGGAAGAACACGAGACTCTGTGTGACTTTCTATTTCGACCCGTTTTTTATATTTTTTTTATATGATTTTGTGTACCTACAATGTTGACTGGTATACCCTGTCCTGTCATACCTATTAATATTATAATATGAAAATATTGTACAAACATTTATTTAAAAAAAAAACTATCAATAGAGTTTCTTGCCGGTTCTTCCTTATGAAACGACCAATTGGAACCGTGCACATTGTACACACACGTGCTTACATGGGCACTTATAAAATCTCAGAAGCTACGTAAATTTTATATGTGGCCATGTAGGCTTATGTGAAATAATATTATATTTTGAATTGAATTATTTTAAGAAAAAGTAATATTTGACATCATTAAAAATTTTTCCACTGAGCATTGGTTAAAATTGTGAGAATTATAATGTGGCCAGCGGTTGTATCCGAAAATCTATGTTGCATGCCTTTTACGAATCGTAATTAAAAGTTATATTAAATATAAAAGTTGTAAAAACATAATGAACTGTGTCGTCTGTATCCGTGTTATGTTTGTCTTATCCTCGTAAGGCCCAACGATAAATATTTAGACATGACACCGGCCCAAGATACTTTATAAAATAATAAAATTACAGCCCAGCAACCTAAAATTATGACATATTTAGACGTAATTTTTGGTATAAACAATCTAAAAAAATATTTACCATGATTTTATTATTTCAATATATTTTTACATTAAATAGTTAACTTTAGATAAGTATATGAAATATCGCTTAAAATAATTTAGCCAAAAGCATTAAAGAAAAAAAAAGTAAGAAAGAAAACGTCCTGGGCCGCAACTACTTGCGACTGTTTTAGTACCTACCTATATTGGGTCGTAATGTATATCAACCTAAATTTAGGTTGGGCCTTACGAGGTTAAATTGAGTTGGATGAGCATGTCGTATTGTGCGTTTACAGATCCCTTAATTAGTGTTAGAATTTAGAAGCTACTTTTCTTTGAAATTTGAAAAAAAATGTTGTAGTCTTGTATACTGTAGAAAGCATATTTTGTTTCAAATTTTGTAAATGTGGGTACCATGAAACAATTTATGATTAATTTATTTAAATTACTACTTGTTTGACATACATGAGCTTGGCAGTTGAGAGTTCGTTATGCTCCGCAAATGTCTAACTAATGGTGGTGATGGTGGTGCGTGTGTTCATTCAGTTCCTTCCAAAATGGTTGAGCTGAGTGGTGCCGATATACGCTTCTTGGAATGGATGCTGTCAGTTGAGGCTGATGACCTTTTGACTGCCAGTGGCTTATGGCTTTGTGGTTTCTATATTAGGCATCAAATTTTTTCTTTGTTTTTATACTTTATATAATGTACCTATTTACATTGTTGTCAAATAAAAGAAAGGCTTACAAAAATAAACTTAAAAAAAAATAAATAAATCTTTAAAATTAAACATTGTATTTTTATTAATTACAAAGCATTACAAGTCAAAACTTTCGGTGATATACAGAGTGGAATAAATGTATGGGCCCTAGAGGGGTACTACCTCAAATCTTGGAAATGGCTGTATACTATATTATACATAAAGGAAACATTCTTATATTTTATTACAGGACAAACATTTCTAAAAAATAAGTGTACAATAGGCGATCGTATTGCACAGGGCAATTTTTACCAGACAACCTTTGGATGGACCGAACGAAAGAAAAAAAAAAAGAAAAACAGAAAAAAAACTGAATTCACAGATTTCTGGACAAGTAGAACCGAAACAGAACTTGCTGAAAAAAAACACTGTTTCATTCCAACTGTCGATACAGTCAGTGTTAAAGATAAAATGTCTTCAAGAGACATTAGGTCCTACTTTACACTCTGTTTTCTTTCACTATGTTTCCATTTCGTAAAATAAGCTATTTCAAAGATTTTACACTAGAAGCGCCGAATACATCAATGACAATTTTGGCCATTTTATTTTTACTACAGTAATATGGAGAGATGGTACCTTAACAAGTGAAACTGTTAATTATAATACAATATTTTATTATGTACTTGGTGATGCCAGCGGCATCGCCCGCGTGATTGTAGTTTATCCCAAGGGAACATATTCCCTGGATAAAAAGTATCCTGTGTGCTATTCCAGGACATGGTCTACCCGTGTACCAATTTTCACCGAAATCCATTTAATAGTTTTTGCATGAAAGACTAACAAACATCCATACATACAAACCTTCGCGTTTATAATAATACTAGCTTCTGCCAGCAATACAGCATACAAACTTTGGACCCCCGTTTCATCCCCTTAGGGGGTGAATTTCAGAAAATCCGTTCTGAGTGGATGTCTACACCCTATAAGGAACCTACCTTCCAAATTTTAAGTTTGTAGGTGTTTTTCTTACGTCTCTACGGTTAGATCTTGAGACTAAATATGGTGAAGACTTATGGGTTTCTTTATACTTGTTCGGTCGCCCGGTATTCGTGTGTGTCGTTTACTTATATCAAGCCCAGCGCTACTGATGATGTTTATATGACTTGGTTCTGTAAAGTAGAGAGTATTATCAATAGTATTAAGGGTAATGTAATAATTTTAGGTGACTTAAATTTAAATTGTGCTTCAGTAAATGTGAACAACTATTACTGTTATTTTCTTTCCATTTTGTGGTTTGTCTGAGAAGACAACCAGTAACGATAAACGGTCTACAGATTGGAACTTCAACAAGTGTGATTATGAGCTTCTTGATACTTTAGTGGCTGAGAAACAATGGACATCTGTAGCTCTGGCGCCTGATATAGCTACCGGTATAAATAGTTTTTATGAAATTGTCTATAAAATATTTGACCAGTGTATGCCCAAAAAACAACGAAGTAAAATCAGCAGTGTTATCCGGTCTGGTTCACTCTCGCAACATACTTAATTAAAGACAGCCTATAAATCCAAACCACATGAGACTCGGAAACAATCCCATTGTTCCACCGACAATAAATATTTTCTCTACATTTAAACGAACCCTTATGAAACGCATCTCGATTGCTTATAAATCTCATTTACATCATATCGAAAACAATATTGGAAAAAAACCAAAACAATTTTGGCAGCACATTACAAGTTTACGATGTAAGTGTGGCTTTCAGTCTACTATCATCCACCACGGCCAAACTACATCAGGTGTTGATGCTGCCAATGCGTTTGCAGATTACTTCTCCAGTGTCTTTCTTCCTGATTTTTCTGAGCTAAATGCGAATAAAATTAATACTTGTGATACTACTTCGAAGAGCAAATATATCAACATAGCTCAAATTTCCCCTAAAGACGTGGAACGCAGCATTAATAAGCTAAGGCTCAGCAGTTCAGCTGGAACGGAAAACATTCCGTCTTCTATGCTAAAGTTTTTAAAGAAATACTTCACTGAACCTTGATGCTGCATTTATAATTTGGAGGTATGTGGAAAAGAGTGTACCTAAAGTCCCGCAAACCTCCGTAGAAAAGGGAGGATCCTCCGACCAGACGCGTGTTATGTCTGGTGGGCAAATGCCCGATAGATGATTTCGGGCTGTTATGTTCTAATCGAGCGGAGAACTTTAATTGCGCGATGCAGGATTAGTTCTTATATGACGCCATAGATGTCGCTACATCACTCCCCTCCGGAGATCGGAGATCGATGGTTCTTGATGCTTTTTGATGCGTGCCAGGCCAGTAGTAGGTTGGTTCCAGTGGGTCGGAACCGAATGCCGCATAGTTCTCGGTGATTCGGAACTGTCTACGGTGATGCCCCAGTGAGTCGGGGTGGTGCTGTCCCAGTGAGTCGGGATGATGTCCCAGTGAGTCGGGGTGATGATGTCCCAGTGAGTCGGGATGATGATGTAGGCTCTAGTGCGTCGGAGTAGTGCTGCTGGCTCCAGTGAATCGCAGCGGTGCTGTGCGACGTAGGACTTGACAGCTGGCGTCGACCAGGTAAAGTTCTTCATGTGTTGGCCGAAAGTACGGTATGCTTAGCCAAGGTCGCCGATAAGGCTGAAGGAGGCTTTATAGCCGTGGGTGCTGGCTGTATGGCTCGCTGCCCGAAAGCTTGAGGAAGTGATGATGACGTCACGAAATAGTGGCTGCACAAAGGCTGCGCTGACGTTCTTTGTCGAGGGTCACCAGTTTTGAGGTATGTGGAACAGAGTGTAAAGTCCCGCAAACCTCCATAGAAAAGGGGGCCTCCGACCAGACGTGTGTTATGTCTGGTGGGCAACTGCCCGATAGATGATTTCGGGCTGTTCTATATGTTTTAATCACGCGGAGAACTTTATTTGCGCGATGCAGGATTAGTTCTTACATGACGCCATAGATGTCGCTACAATAATTTAGCACTGAATACAGGTAAATATCCATCCCAATGGAAAGTATCGAGGGTTACACCCATACCTAAAAAAGGAGTTAAGGCATCCGTTGAAGACTTTAAACCTATCGCCGTCCTTTCTTCACCTGCCAAAATATTTGAACATATTTTACACAAAGAAATTCTCAGGCAAGTCAACAAATATCTGTGTGACGAACAACACAGTTTTCACGTCAAAAGATCTGTTAATATTAACCTCGTAACACTAGCCGATTACGTCACTACCAGTATGGACTTAGGGAGGTAGGTGGATATAATGCAGGTATCATACTTTGACTTTCAAAAAGCTTTCGATAGAATTTATTTAATCTTTATGCCACAAAAGGTACAAAGGCGGACTTAATGCCTTAGGCATTCTCTACCAGTCATCCTAGGATAGTAGAGAGGTAATATGGCAGGTGCATAAAAAAAAGAAAGTATTATTTAGACAACCAGTATTACAAAATTATATATAAAGCTGAAACTAAACATACATACACATTTAATAAAATATATACCTATACATACATACATATAATTATATATATACACAGTAAAGGAGTTTTGAGACGATTCTGCTATTTGTGTAGAAAGTAATTCCGCAACTTTCGCTTAAATGCATTCTTACTCGTAGCCGTCCAAGAGGTAGCGAATTCCACCTCCAAACCTTCCTTCTGTCCAAAGAAAATGGTTGCGCATGTACTACTAATATTGGAAGGGACTGTATTTTGCGGATTAGCGTTTCTCAGATAATGTATTTGACAACTTGCAGTAGATTTTTTTTTTTTTTTCCGGTGGGAAAATCATCTTATGACATCCCCCGCTCTTGGGCGAGGCGGGAGATAGTGTCAGACTTTTACTGACTAAAAACCCACTCCTGTTCCTTCTTAGCCTTTCGTACCAGGGCCGAGTCTTCCTTTCAGAATCAGACCCTTGGCCCCGGTAGGCTTCGACCCTGCTGGGCCCCTACAGTTGCTGACAACTCCTTGAGGCGCGCGTGGAACAACACGCGCCGTCGACGACTTGGGCTCGGTCCAGACGGTTACCGGACGGTCGGACGGCGAGCCACCCATTGCTTGCCGTCCGCAAGCCCGCGCCTACGGTGGCCGGAAATCGGGATCGGAATCCCGGCGGCGGTTGGGGCGTAAGGACCGTTGCCTCACGCGATCGGCCGCCTCCTTCGCTAGCATTACTGCTTCGCAGAAGGAGGCGACCGCCTGCCACTCCTCCTCGCTCCGGACCATGGTCTGTACCAAGGCCCGGCGCGAGAGATCGCCGCCGCCGATCGCCCCCACGAGGACACGGCGTTGCTCTGCCCAAGCGGGGCACACCTCCACCGTATGCTCCACCGTGTCCTCCGGGCGGTCCACACAGTGGCGACACCCGGGCGTCGCTTCCGCACGAATCCGGTGCAGGAACTTCCCGAACTTACCGTGTCCGGTGAGGACCTGCGTCATGCGGAAGGTAATGACGCCGTGTTGCCTTTCCAGCCACTCCTCAAAGAGGGGACTTACCGCCATAATTACGGCGTGCCCAGCACTGGGTTGCGATAGTCGCTGTCGCCATTCCGCCATGAGATCCCGCCGGAACTCTTTCCGCCATGCCGCGACTTGTCGCGGCAGCGGAGTTTCGCCCCGGCGTTGCATCTCCACGCGCAGATCGTGCATGCGTGCAAGGCCTGTTGCCTCCAGATCCCATGGTGGCTGGCCAGCAAGGAGGCTCGCCGCTTCGCGGGAAACCGTGCGGTATCCCCGCACCATCCGTATGGCCATGACCCTCTGGCACGCGTTCAGCTGGGCCGCCGGTCGCTTTCGCAGTGACGACGCCCACACCGGCGCCCCATAAAGGGCCATGGACCGGACGATGCCTGCGTAGAGCCTCCGGCAGGAGGCGTCAGGACCCCCGAGGTTGGGCAGGAGCCGCTTGAGGGCAGCCCCAGTCCGATTCAGTTTGGGAGCCAGACGTCGGAAGTGCTCCTCGAAATTCCACCGGCTGTCGAGGACGAGTCCCAGGTACTTCATCGTCGACCCGACGCCGATGTGAACTCCTCCTACCGTTAATTGGGAACGCCGAGGCGGCGCGCTCCGAGGGCCGTGAAAACACATGGCCTCGGACTTGTGAAGCGCCACCTCGAGTCCCAAAACTTGCAGTAGATGGATCTTATTGGAGCCGTTTAGGATTAGGAAGCAGAGAAAAAGCTATTGTATAATATACAGTCCATCCTTCTGTGGAATTCGCTACCTCTTGGACGGCTACGAGTAAGAATGCATTTAAGCGAAAGTTGCGGAATTATACAGTGTATATAGAAGGAGGAATGAACAAAATCAGAAGTATAAGAAGGACAAAGCAGTAGGAGATTTTTAGAGGAACGCAGATTCTTAGCGTATCATCCTTCCAGAAACAATGCTCATATCACCTGTAAGTGAAGGCAATGTAATAAGGGCGAAAGTGGGACCCGATTGTTGACAAGAAGAGCCGACCCTCCATAGCCGTCAGCTTTGTCACAACGGAGGATGTTATAGTGTAGAATACAAAAGCTAATACTTGGGGTGAGCCAAGTCTCAGCTATTGAGCAAGCTAAAGGTTTAAATTTATTAAGGAGGAATATGATGTCGTGCTTTTTATGCCACACGCTCTTCACATTCAACTGTAAGAATTTTTGGCTGGACGTCATTTTTAATATCTAGAAGTTAGCCACAAGACCAAATCTACAGCACTTTCAACATTGGATGGTAGGGTATATATACTGTTCTACGGGAAGAGATGTGCAGCGGCAAAAAAACCCGTTGTGGTAGCACTTGGCCATCAAAAGTGATGACACAAGTTTCCGTGGGTTTCCACTCATTCGCACCGTCTCTTTGTACTTTCCTGTTAATGCGGCGGACTTTAAGTATTTGCCCACATCCAGAGGGCACCAAAAGGCTAGAGCTTATTCCAAAACATCAGTTGGTACACCTGTAATCACACCCATCCTTGTGATATTGAATGTGAGAATTGAAGCCGTGTCGCAAGAAGATTATTGACTAGAAAAGCATTTGCGTCCTGAGGGGAAGTGAACTCCACGGATACACGGTTTCGGCCAACTCTTCTGACACTATCCCAAAGAAAATTTGCAATGTTGTTGAATTTAAAGAATTTCCCATTTACTGGATGCAGTGACGGATTAACCCTGAGTTCCAGTGCCTACCTTCCAGCTCCATTATCATCGTCAGTTCACTTCGATGATACCATTTTCAACATAACTATTCAGAACCATTTATTTATTTGTATTGTCATAGTCGCTTAACTATCTTCATTGTGATATATATGTGAGTACGAAGTTCCGTTGGTCATTTCTGGTCTTCTTCAACACATGTTACTTTTTGACTGTAAATGCTTAAGTTCTCGATGAAAATACCAATATATTATATATAATATGGTTGCCTATAATATTTGAGGAATTCCCTCGATTACTCATGAAAAAAGGATTTTGAAAAAAATGGGACCAATCTGGAAGCCTCCCTCTCCCTCTCCATCCATCCACATGTAAATTCATAACTCTTTTAGCAACATGCGCTTCATCCCCTCCTCATCACATAACCATAGATCAATCATCATCATCATCATCATCATCATGGAGAGGGAGAGGGAGGCCAAAGAAAAGATGGATGGATTGTGTGAGAAGTGATATGAAAGAAAAGGGAGTTAGTGATAGCGTGACGAGTGAAAGGACAGAATGGTAGAAAAAAACGTGTTGCGCCGACCCCAAATAAAACGGGACAAGGGCAGGAAGATGATGATGATGGGAGCAATCTGGAAGCATATCCTGTAAGGGAAAAAAAAAATTTGCCAATCGGTCAATAAACGGCGGATTTCTGAGGTAACAAAAAAAAAAATACAACCGAATTGATAACCTCCTCCTTTTTTGGTAGTCGGTTAAAAAATGTGCAACATTCGATTATCGGCTTTCAGTTGTTTTTTATTCAGCTTAGACAAGAAAGATAGATACTTCGAAAATTCGAGTGATTTTTGAATACGAGTTCCGACGCGGAACTAGCGCGGCAGCAGCAGCAGCTCACAATATCAATGTTGCGTTTGGAGAGGGGACTGCTAATAAACGCACCGTGCGATTTTGGTTAAACGCTTTCGTGATGGAAATTTTTATTTGAAGAACGAACCACGTGGAAGACCGCCACACTGGTGAATAACAATGAATTGAGATTGTGGAAGCCGATCCGAGCCAAACTACCCAGGAATTAGCGACATGGTTTTAACTTTACCTTACCAACAATAAAAAAATGTGTGCGTATACTAGCGTACACTCGTAAGAAGTGAAACTTCTTTATGACGTTATTTTTCAAAAAATAATTTACTATATGCAACTTTACAGAAATTGGTTAAATGCAATCGCCACCTGGATTTCAAAAATGTAACTACTCAAAACGGGCCGCAAAATACATTGGAGACATTTACCAATCCCTACTCCGCTGGAGAAAGTATACTTCGAATCACGCGTGGTAGGGATAAGAAAAAGATGGCGCGTAACGGAAAAATGTGACGCGTAACGAAAAAATGTTACATAAAATTTTTGTCCAACCCCGATAAAGAAGTTTCACTTCAAAAATATGAAAAATGGGTGCCTCATGATTTGACTGATCTTGTTGGAGATGGTGCTCTTCAATAAAATACTTAGTGGACTGTAAAATATAAGGTTATAATAATTATAATTACTACAATGTTTGGATTTGGAAGCTCGGTTTGGTTATAAATAATGCCCGTTCGCTGGCGAGATCTGACGGACACTGGCGGGCGGGCGGGCGACGCGCGCGCGCTGTCACTCGTCCCGCGCCCCTCGCCCCGCCAACTCCGCTGCCGTGTCCACACGATGGTCCACCATCTCCGCTGCCGGAGCCACACGCTCGTTCGCGCGTGAAGAAACGCGTGTTGAAACTTGTGTTGCCTTGTTGAATCGATACAGAAATGAAGGAATATTGGATCGAATTGTGACATGTGATGAAAAGTGGATTCCTTACGATAACCGTAAGCGAAAAATGCAATGACTGACCCCAGGTCAAACACCGCAACAGTGTCATAAAGCAAAGCTTACCAATAAAAAGGTAATGGTAACTGTTTGGTGGTCTCAGCATGGTGTTATTCACTATAGCTTTCTCCGATCTGGTTAAGCAATAACGGCAGATGTCTACTGTGCCGAACTTCGAACAATGATAGCAAAACAAGCCCTGACTCATGAATCAATCTTCACCATTATTGCTTCATGATAACGCGAGACCTCATACAGCACGAGAAACCATGTTAACTCTACAAGAACTGCAATTAGAAACCATTCGTCACCCTCCGTATTCGCCAGACCTTGCTCCAACGGACTACCATTTTTTTCGTGATTTGGACAATTTTCTACTTGATAAAAAGTTTTCTTCTCAGGAGGCAGTACAAGATGCTTTTTTTTTTTTTTTTTTTAATTGATATAAACCAGCGCTTGACTGCGATCCCACCTGATGGTAAGCGGTGATGCAATCATTGATGGTGAAGCGCACTAGTTTATTAAGAGCCTATTCACTCTAGCCTTGAAGACACCTAAATTATAGTTGGACGGGAAGATCGCAGCAGGCAAATTGTTCCAGTCCTTCGATGTACGCGGTATAAAAGACGAAGCGAAACGCTTAGTCCGGACCGTTGAAGTTTCAACAACGTAAGGGTGGAACACAGTTTGTCGAATCTAGATCACCAGAGTTCAATCGCAAAGGCATAAATGACCTTCCTATTAGATGGCAGCAATGTATAGATAACTAGCTTCTGCCCGCGGCTTCACTCGCGTGAATGTAGGTTACTCCATACAAACTTTGGACCCCCGCTTCATCCCCTTAGGTAGTGAATTTTGGAAAATCCTTCCTTAGTGCTCGCCTACGCCATAAAAGGAAACCTTATGCAAAATTTCACGCTGCTAATCCCAGTAGTTTCGGCTATGCGTTGATATGTCAGTCAGTCAGTTTCCTCTTTTATATATATAGATAACGGTAATTATTTTCATTAAATAAATATGTGAAATGAAAAAAAAAAACAATTTCAATTTTTCAGTACAAATCGGCAATTTCATACTTTAACCCCTAATAAATAAATTATGCTTTGGTTTTTATTGTTGTCGCACCTACTCCACTTATAAGGTAAAGTGACCTGTGAAAGTGCCTGGATAGTACAGAAATAAAATCGTGTGAAGCGAGAAATGACGCCATCTAGCGTAAAATCAGATTTAAATGTTGTTATCGACAACATCTCATTATACTGTTACTAGATGGCGTTGCTGTGCTTCAAATGTTTATGTTATGCTAATGCTTATTTTTGTTATTTCTTTTTGTTTCTTCAAACATTAAAATAATTTATAGTTTATTTTAAAGAGATGAAGATATTAAAATTGAATATCAATTTATAAATATTATCTATGTGTTAGTTTTCAAACTTAAGAGGGTAGGTTGAATATGGATTTATAAATAATAATTAGAAGGTAGTCTAAATAATACTTAAACCGAAGATTGTGACTAAGCTTAATTGATTGTTCGCTAAGTTCATTTCGGTTACCTCGTTCGCGCTCCTTTCGCTCAATTTTATTTTTAATCAGGAGAATTTATCTACTTGTTTTATCAAAATGAGTACGAATTATTGTAATATCGATTTAGTAACAAGAGCTCAAATAATTGCTTTGCATAATCAAGGTAAAAACTTGTCAGAAATAGCCAGGGAGACCGGTGTAAACGTAAGTAATTTTATTTATACTCATAAATAACAATAAACCCATTAAATAATAATCATAATTTTGGGTATTACATATTTTTGTTTTATTGTTGCAGAGAAAAACAGTTGTTCTATGGGTACGACGATTTGAAGAAGAGGGTTCTTTGAACCACCGTCAAAGAACTGGTAGACCAAAACTCATAAACATGTTTCAGCGTCAAACCATGGTAAGGGAGTACGAAGAAAATGGATTTCTGCCGACGAACCACTATGCTGGTTTAATTGACACAAGTGTTGACACTGTCCGTCGTGCTCTTCATAGCGAAGGGCTGCATTATCGAAGGCATGCTGTGAAACCCTTGCTTACGGAAAACCATAAAAGAGCAAGATTGCAGTTTGCTATGGATCACATAAACTTTGATTGGAGTAATGTCATCTTTACTGATGAAAAAACTTTTAAGTCCAGCGAACACGGACGCTTATGTTTGTGGCGTCGAGATAATACGCGATACACAAGTGGTCATGTAGTGCCCAATATGCAATCTGGTCATATAACTGTGAACATATGGGGATGGATGAGTGCAGCCGATCCGGGAGAACTTGTCAGAATACCTAGTCGAGCAAATAGTGCAAATTATATAGAAGTGCTGGAGGAGATCATGTTGCCTACAGTTCGAAATGTGTATCCAAGAGAAGAATTACCACAGATAAAATTTGTACAGGATAATTGTCCAATACACCGTTCCCACAGTGTGCAGGCTTGGTTTCGTCAGCATAATGACATTTGCACTATTCCTTGGCCTGCTAGATCACCGGATTTAAATCCAATTGAAAATTTATGGGGTGTCATTGTTCAACGGTGGAATAATCAAAATGAGCGTACTCCAGATGCGTTAGAGGCTCATTGTTTACAAATATGGGAGAGTATTCGTGGTTCAGATTTGTGTAAAAATTTGATTAATTCAATGCGTTCCCGAATGCAAGCTGTTATTGACCAAAATGGTGGTTACACGAGCTATTAAATAATTTATACTTAATTTATTAATATTATTTACTCAGTACTTATTCTCTATACTAACTGGAGATCTCGTTATATGTGTTTAACCTAATACTTGTAAATATTTAAAATAACTTAAAAAGTTATTAACACTTCAAGTTAAAACACAACATAATTTTTATTTATTTTATGTTACCTACTAACCATTTGATATTACGTTGTGCAATTTTGTATTTTTTAGCCTATATTTAATCCTTTTGACCTTTGTGATAAAATTATCTAGTTTTGTGTTTATTTTTGTTAAGGTTACATACGCTTCAATCCTCTTTCGAATTTTAGAAACGAATATTTAAGCTATGGCCTCAAAAATAAATTATATATAATATTATAATGTTATTCGACGATTAATAAACTGACAGTTAAATTTGAATAATAAACTGTAAGAAATAAACATCTATATTTTTTCAATAGTCCCTTTTTGTTTGGTGAGCCTGTTTACCTGCTCTTTTATCATTTTGATGATTAACTACTTACTTGAATATTATATTACAAATAAATATCCACTTGTTACATACATACATACATATTCAGCGTTTTAATGTTCCCACTGCTGGGACTCAGGCCTCCTCTCTCTAGGAGAGGGAATGGGCCGTAATCCACCACGCGGGCCCAGTGCGGGTTGGTGGATGTCACATGTCTTCGAATTTTTGGTTCTAGGACATGCCGGTTTCCTCACGATGTTTTCCTTCACCGTTTTGAGAGCAGTGGTGATGAAATAAATTACACAAAGTAATGCGCCTGGCTGGGTTTGAACCCGCGACCAACAATTCGTAAGTCGGGGCCGTTACCACTCGGCCACCACTGCTCCCACTCCACTCCACTTGTTAGCTTTGATATAATTCCTACCGATTTCTTTTGTTATTCATAACTTACAAAAAGTGTAAAGTACTACGTGAGATTTGAACTCACGGCTCACTGATTCACGCATCGATCTGCACATGCTTAACCGCTAGGCCATCATGACTCTAATTTTAGTGATGAAATTATGAACTACAATCAGGTGTTGACGACAATGATGATGCTTGTGTCTATTTTCTGTCAAACTAAAAGTCAAGTTTATACTTTGTGAGATTGGCTTTGTTGCTCGCCACTTAGCTGTGAAGAAACCAACGCCATCTAGTTTAATTTTCGAAAACTTGAACTTTAACGTGCAAGGGAAAATAGGCGTTAAGGTATCCAAGCACTTTTGCAGGCGTGTGTACGTTACATCTCATCACCTAATTTTACAAAAAAAAAAAACTAATATTTTTAGGCGGTAAAGGTCTAAAGACCGATTCTAGTTGACATACGGATAGGGGGGCCCACAGGCGTAGATTGCATATGGCATCAAGTAGTCTTAATCCGTCACTGACTGGATGTAGTGTGGTGCTTGCGTTTGGTGCAGTTTCGATTTTAGAAATAAAATGCTTTGAATCTTTGAATCTCAAATCATGTCTTGATTTGAGATTCAAAGATTCAAAGCATTTTATTTCAAATAGACCATTTACAGGCATTTGGAAATGTCAAGAAGTCAGTCAGTCAGAAAAAAATTATGCTAATTGCACAATCCAAAGCGTAGATCTCTATGGAGAAGAATGTGCAAGAAACTCCATGGAAACTCTTTTCAATCATGTTTCGTATTACAAATATCTCGGTTACATGTTTCTTCTCGCTACTATCATGTGAGAACAATGTAAATAAAATAAACATAAATAAAAACTAAATATAGCAAAATAGCAACTGGCAGCTAAGAGATGACCAGTCTCAACTGACAGCACCCGTTCACGGACATGACGAAAATATTAGCACCACTCAGCCAGTGCCGGCTTTAGGGTAGCGCGACCCAGGCGGCCGCCCGGGGTGCCGGGTCTTACAGGGGGCCACACGCGCCAATTTAACATCACCATAATTTTAAATTTTACTTCCAATAACTTCACCAGCTCTAGGGTCGGGCGAGAGGCCCGTGTTAGACTTTTCCTGACTAAAACCCTGTGTCTTCCAATTGCTGTCAATCGAAGTGGGGTCCGCGAGCAACCGCAGAAAATGGTTCTACTTATATGCCGCGTACTATACCTACCTACATATGCATTTTTCAATGTGTACTGGTTTCGTTATTATTTTTTGCGTAACAAACATCCATCCATACATCCTAATATACCTTAGAAACTTGTCGTTCATTATATTAATTAAATAAAAGGGCGCCAAAATAATCACTTGCCCAGGGCGCTTAGATGGTTAGAGCCGTCCCTGCACTCAGCTCAACCATTTTGAAGGAAACCGAATGATCCAACGCGCCACCATCAGTGAGACATTTGCGTGAGCATGACAAACTCTCAACTGCCATGCTCATTTCTGTCAGACAAGTCCAATAATAACCTAAAAACCATAAATAGCCAAGCATTTTTATCTTGAATATAATCCTCCAACTTATAAATATGCGTCTGCATCGTGTGCGTTTAATACAAGATATAAATTTCGTTAATTGAGTTATAGTATTTGGAATCATGAACGATATAGGGGCCCTTATCCATAGCTGAGTATTTTACCCGACCGATTTGGCTCTTGGGTTGTTTGTTAGGTGGAGTGGTTGTAAGCGTCTTTTCGCCACTGGGGCGTTTACGTGAACTTTGGGTCAGATCCATTTCCGTTACGCTACAAACAACGTCGGCAAATTGAGAAAGCGGATTTTGGGACAGAAGGTTTGGGGAAGCTGGGATTTCGGGATCAGGGTCGGGTGGTTTATTTTTGTCCATGTTGGAAGTCTCGTCTATCTATTTAGGACAATCACGACAACACACTACAAACCTGTTTACAAACACAAGGACAATTAAATATAAAACAATACACAAAAAGTAAAAAAAGAGAGGTTTTAGAGTGGCGACCGCGCACCGGAAAACTCAGCGTTGGAAGGCCTCCCACAAGGAGAGCTGGACCGAAGACCTGGTGAGAGTCGCGGGAGTGCGGTGGATGCGAGAGGCACAGGACCGGTCCTTGTGGCGACGCTTGGGGGAGGCCTATGTCCAACAGTGGACGACTTTCGGCTGAAATGATGGTGATGATGACACAAAAATTACAAAAATCACTCACGAACTGTCAAAACTCTCAAAAAATACATGCTATCCAAGAAACCCGTGGCGAGAATCTTAGTTTCGACTTTTAAACAATGTAGTTGGGCAATGAAAACTACATTGTGTAAAAGTCCGTTTGATGGCTATTTATGGTGAATGCTCCAGGGTAGTCATATCACGTATTTACAGCAGTTATAATCCAATACATCATCAATGAACACTGAACTGAGAGGGTTAATGATTTATTTGATTAAAACTTATTAAAGCCATATTTGTTATTGTCGCAAACAAAGAAGATTTATAGAGATACAATAGAGCGGCTATCAGAACAAATGCCTTAGGAAAAACTGTCATCCTATGTCTCAGTGACGCCATCTGGCTTTGAATAGCAAACACGCGAATTAAATTTGTCAAAATTTATAATTATTTAACTATCGCTCGGTAGGTGGCCAGGGGCCTTACCATGATAATGTTAAAATGTCAGTCGTACGATCGAAAAAGAGTGATGGAGCTATACACCCTATATAGCTCAATCCCTTTATTTAACAGTTCGGTTTAGGTCGTAAAATGGATCACGTTATGAGCTCGTGGTAGAGCCTCAGTGTGTGATAAAGGTAAGGTTAAGCTTTTCAGCAATAGATGGCGTTATCACAAAACCAGCAAATGTTCTAGAACTATTTCTCAAAATTATTGAATTTTAATTAATTACTTCGTAAATACCAAAAATATTTACGAAAATAAACCGAAGTTAGGTCCAGTCATTTTATCATAACAAGATTTGCAACTGCGTAATGCGCAGTATTTTCTCAGAAAATGATTTTCTTTTAAGTATCGGATCACGATTTTGTTCGCTATGTCCTGTCTATTAGTAGCAAAGACATTGAATATATATTAAATGTCTTTGATTAGTAGTATATATTTAATGTCTTTGGTCGCAAATCATATTTTCATGACAAAAGAATCTGACACTAACCTGTAAAATGCAAAAAAGTTCAAAAAAAAATTAAATTACGAGGCGAGGGCTTCTCTAGGCAATTAATGCAAATAATCTAGGCAAATAGGTATTCACCATAACAAAATTATAAAAGAAAAAATAATTATCTGCTGGATAATATTTTTAATTTGTGCTAAATAAATATCACATGTCTAATTAAACATACATCCTATGATATATCGCATATTATTTTCATGAATAATCAAAAATATCAAAACCGTTTGGCGGCGAGCTGCAGTTTTTTATTTTTTTATTTGGCCTCCTTTTGTTGCGCCAGCTTTCGTTGGCCAGAGTCTAAAAAATGAAGTTATTATGTGACACCATCATATTTCTTTATTTGTTATTTTCCAAATACGTCCCTTTTATTCATGTTAACAAGGTGGACCGATGACTTGGTAACGGTTGCGGGGGTCCGATGGATGCGAGACGCACAGGACCGTTCGCTGTGGCGACGCTTGGGGGAGGCCTATGTCCAGCAGTGGACGTCTTTCGGCTGAAATGATGATGATGATTCATGTTAATTCTTATAAATCGGAAATACAATAATTTTCTGATCATATTTTGCCCAAAGCCGGCTCATTAGTGAATTGTTTTTGCAGAAATAACGATGTAAATGAATTATTAACTTGCTACTGTAACGAATAATCCTGGGGATTTTTCTTTTTGGAAGTTTCACACCTTGTTAGTGAACAAGAAATCATCGTAATGCAGTTATTTGATCAAAGTATTTTACAAGAATTCAATAAGATAATTGCAAAAACGCTAGCTTACACAGTTATCGGGGCCCATAGACTACAGAGAGATACCCAGGGCCGTTATGGGCCGGTAGTCCGGTTCCGGTAGCAAATACATGTTTGCCGTGTTTGATTTTATTGCCAGTGCCACTTTCTCTATACAAAATTCCGTAAGAGCGTGAGCTCTCTTTTACTCTCATGCCCAATCTATATAATTCTAAATCTATGGTTTGATCAATATTAAGAGATTGAGATAAGGTTTGGCATCATGGCATCATGCCTTAGAGTGCAATGTTACCAAGTATTAAACAGCAGACTCCAAAACTGGCCACAAAAGCAAAGTGTTAAGTGTTGATTGAGCCACATTTACACATTCGTGCAAATGGCGAGGCGAATGGCAAAGCGACCTAAAAGTCTCAGTTAGCAGATAACGAAATCCCAAAAAAAAAAAAAAAGTCTGAAGTGTCAAACAAGATTGACAAAATAAGAAAAATATTGTAGTTGCAAAAATTGCAATAAATTGAATAAATAAAATTATTTCAACTAATCGACTCGTAATTAGGTACAAAGAGTATGTAAAGCTATCGCTTATTAGGTAGATTTATGTCAAAACACAGATACCTACCTATTTATTTGTAGATGTCAAAACGTTTATTGTAGAGCCTGAGAAGTAAAAGCTAATCATCAGAAGACGAGTTTACATTACATTATCATTGAGTGGCATTAGTGTGTGCATAATTCCAGCATGTCGGTGCCTCCTCAGGCATTTGTAAACAAAAACAAAAAACATTTCCTGGGGATCCCAGCACCCTTAGGTTATGTTGCTGGTGTTGGTCGAGGGTATGTTATTAATTGTACATCAATTTATACAGTGTTTTACTAAAGGTTGTACAAGTGATCAAATAATTTCCATTGCAGTGCCACTGGTTTCACCACACGATCTGATATCGGTCCTGCACGAGATGCTAATGATGTTTCGTAAGTAATTCTTTTTATTATATCTATTACAACACATTTAGAAACGGTAGTAAAATATCAGACCTGAAGTTTATCTGCTGACTGATTTTATGAAATAGGCAACTTTAAATTGGTTGATTGTATTTCTTGTTGTATTGTAAGTTTTAAAACCTTGTACTTGTCTTCTAGGGATGATCGTCATGCCCCTCCAGCGGCTAAACGCAAGAAAACCGAGGAAGAAGATGATGATGAAGATCTGAATGATTCTAATTATGATGAATTTTCAGGTTACAGTGGTTCATTGTTTTCTAAGGTTTGTTTTGATCTTATTCTTTGCAATAATATTGTTGTTTTACTTGAACTATTTAAATAACTAATGTAATTGTACTGCTGTTATAATAATGATAATTCTATGATCTACCTCACTATATTAGTTTCTTCTCTGGAAGTCAATTCCCGATCCCTTAGATGAGTCAGGGACCCCCAAACTGGCCTTGTTGCCAGTTCGGGGGTCCCTGAACTGGCCCTGAATCTGAGTGAGAACATCAGGCGGAAAATAAGGACACCATAGTCAATGATAGATAGGTGATGTAGTAAGCTGAAAATATAAATATTTTTCAGGATCCTTATGACAAAGATGATGCCGAAGCTGATGCCATTTATGAATCAATTGACAAAAGAATGGATGAGAAGAGGAAAGAATATAGAGAGAAACGCCTTAAAGAAGACTTGGAGAGATACCGTCAAGAGAGGTATGTTAACATTAATAAAAAAAATTAATAAAACAACAAAATAACAAACAAAAAACAACACAACATTAACATTAATAAACCACCAAAACTTAAAGAGTTCAAGTTTAGCTCAATCCACTAAAAATAGGAGCAGTGGTGGCCCAGTAGTAACAGTCCCAACTGACCGAGTTGTAGGTTGCAGGTTCAATACCAATCAGGAACATTATGTAATTTATTGCATTATTGCTGCTCTCGAAACGGTGAACGAAAACATTCTAAGGAAACCAATATGTGCTATGTTCTATGATCGAAAATTCAAAGACATGTGACATCCACCAAACCGCACTGGGCCTGCGTGGTGAATTACGGCCCGTTCCCTCTCTTAGGATGGAGGCCTGAGTCCCAGCAGTGGAAATATTATAAGGCTGATTATGCTACTAAAAATATCTGTGCTATAAGTCAACATTATTAGTATTTTAATCATTTAAACAAAAATTCTGGTTATAAGTTGTTTTTATTTTTGGCTATTTTTAATTTATAACTATCTAAAATCCGGTTTTCAGGCCAAAAATCCAGCAACAGTTCTCAGACTTAAAACGTGAATTGAAATCAGTATCGGAAGATGAATGGTCAGCAATCCCAGAAGTTGGTGATGCACGTAACAGGAAACAACGCAACCCTCGGGCTGAGAAATTCACTCCATTACCTGACAGTGTGCTGTCCAGGAATCTGGGTGGAGAATCATCATCTTCTATTGATCCGGGATCTGGGCTTGCATCTATGATGCCTGGGGTTATGACTCCAGGAATGTTGACACCTTCTGGTATGTTTAGTTTAATCTCTTCCAGTAAAATATATCTTTTTAGTTCTAAACACAATGGGTGTTCTAGTAAAAAGGCATAAGGCCTGCTTTGTAGTTTTTGGAGGCATCTAGTTTTGGCTGAAATACACGAATTTTAGATCAAAGGTTTGTGCATTCTTAAATTACATATTACAAAAGTGCCCCACATCATCTGTCTGTTCGCGATATTAAAAAAGAAAAAACCCAACGAAAATTTCCACTACTGGGGAGTCCAGAATCATGTACTGGATCCATGGTATTTGTTTGTCAAAGAAACCCTGTATAAATATGAACTCAAGAACTACTGAACGGATTTTCTTATGGTTTCCTCCAAGTGATTCATTAGCAAGGTTTAGGGGTATAATACATAATTATTCAAACACCCATGCAAAGCCGGGACAGGTCGCTAGTTTCAGCAAAAATTTGAAGCCTCTTTTCTATTCGTTTTCTGAATAGTATTATCTTAAATACTAATAAATTATAATAATTGGTTACACCAGAAAAATAAATATTTACACAATTTGACTAATTTAAAATAAAACTCTTTATTAGAACAGTTAACAATTGTGCTCAATTTAGCGTCTACTGCTTGTATTTCGGCAAGCCTAGTGCCTCAAGCCATGGAACTGGGTCTGCAAGAGCAACCGCATGAACAAATGGAAACAATATTTGTAATAAAATAAGTTCTGGAAATTTTAACAATACAAAGGAAAAAAAGAGTGGTGTTGTTTGAATTTTTTTTATATACGTAAGTTACATAGAGTCTTTTATTTACAGGTGACTTGGATTTAAGAAAAATTGGTCAAGCAAGAAACACACTTATGACAGTGAAATTATCTCAAGTATCCGACTCAGTCACTGGACAGACAGTCGTAGACCCCAAGGGCTATCTGACAGACTTGCAGTCCATGATACCGACGTATGGCGGCGATATCAATGATATTAAGAAAGCCCGATTGCTGCTTAAGTCTGTAAGAGAAACTAATCCAAATCATCCCCCAGCTTGGATTGCTAGTGCGAGATTGGAAGAAGTTACAGGTTGGTGGTTTTTAATAAATTACTAGCTTTTGCTTCGCTCCCGTCAACTGACTACCTACTCTACCCTACCTACATTACGCTATCTACTTACCTATCCTACGCTACCTTACTTACCCTACTTACGATGCGTTCCAAATAAGAATAAGATCGATTGCCATGTTGTGACGTCACGTCATAGGTATTGTCAAATCGAAGAATTGTTATGGTGAGCAAAACAAGAAATTTTTAAAATTTAATTTATTTACGAACTGTGAACGAAAAAAGTTTAATCAGAATCCAGTTCTTCAATTTCGCTCATCTCTGAGTTCTTCAATTTTGCCCAATTTCTTGCGATTTGACAGTATGACGTGACGTCACAACATGGCAATCGATTCAATTCGAAAACAGAAAGCCTCGAGCACAGGCGCAGGGTAGCCAGCCTATCGGTATTTTACAGGTTGCATTTTGGAGAGTCATCATCATATTCCTGCCCTTGTCCCATCTTATTTGGGGTCGGCACAACATGTTTTTTTCTTCCATTCTATCCTGTCAACCGTCATGCTATCACTACATTTCCAACAACTTCCTTTTCTTTCATATCACTGCATTTTGGAGAGTGTGCGCGGGAATTGCATGACTTGATTCCGCCATCTCCTTTCTACCATCGGACAACCCGACGTACGGCGAGTATCCACCCTTACGTTGTTGAAACTTCAACGGTCCGGACTAAGCGTTTCGCTTCGTCGTTTATACCGCGTACATCGAAGGACTGGAACAATTTGCCTGCTGCGGTCTTCCCGTCCAACTATAATTTAGGTGTCTTCAAGGCTAGAGTGAATAGGCTCTTAATAAACTAGTGCGCCTCACCATCAATGATTGCATCGCTGCTTACCATCAGGTGGGATCGTAGTCAAGCACTGGTTTATATGAATTAAAAAAAAAAAAAAAGTTATTTGGAACGCATTGTACTTACCTACTCTACCCTACGTACCTATTATTTTTTTTTGCTTTTAAACCTTCCCTTTATGCTGGTGAATAAAACAAAAAAAAATATTATTAAAATTGGTCCAACCGTTCGCGAGTTTTATTTAACGAGACTAACGAACAGCAATTGATATATACATACTAGCTGACCCGGCGAACTTCGTACCGCCTAATAGTAAGGATAACGCCATCTACTGGCATTACCTGAATATCATAATTCATTTTATAATGATATTTTAATTAGAGATGGCGTTGTATTCGGTTTTTTTTTCCTGATTTTTTTCATTTTTTCTCACCGTTTAAACCGTGAATAGGCTCTTAATAAACTAGTACACCTCACCATCAACGATTGCATCACTGCATGCCATCAGATGGGATCGCAGTCAAGCGCTAGTTTATAATATTAAAGAAAAAAGAAACCTGCCTTAACAAAATCAAAGTCAAAACGTTTATTGCGAACTAAGTGTACAAAGTTAGTAGTATGTATTACTGTCCATGGATGCGTAGCTTCATAGACGTGTATTCGTCTGTGTCTGTGTTGAACCAGCGGCAGCTTAGTGCTGTCGTTTCGCTGCCGCTTCGTCGACAGTTTCATAATTGTGTATGTAAGCTTGACAGCAACCGTAGGGACCCAGCAGGGTCGAAGCCTACTGAGGTCAAGGGTCTGATTTTGAAAGGAAGACTCGGCCCTGGTATGATAGGCAAAGAAGTAACAGGAGTGGGTTTTTAGTCAGTAAAAGTCTGACACTATCTCTCGCTCCGCCCAAGAGCGGGGGATGTCATTGGATGATTTTCCCAACGAAGAAAAAAATAGAAGTAAAAAAATAGAAGACGAATAAGCGTCCGTGAACAGTTTAGGCCTAAATTGAGAAATTATAAAATAATTATGTTATGAATTTATAATAATAGTAACGCATTCTTCTTATTTCAGGCAAAGTCCAATCAGCTCGTAATCTAATAATGAAAGGCTGTGAAGTGAACCCGAGCAGCGAAGAGCTCTGGCTAGAAGCGGCTCGACTGCAGCCGCGCGACACCGCTAGGGCTGTCATCGCGCATGCCGCTAGGAACCTGCCGCATAGTGTCAGGATATGGGTGAAGGCTGCTGACTTGGAGCAAGAGACTAAGGTAATGTTTTTGTATGAGAACTTTGAACTTTGATGTTCTAATCTATCTATATCCTATATATATATATATACATATACTAGCGGTCCCACCAGACGTTGTCCTGTCTGAAATCTGGCTTTTTGACAGATAAAATACCCGATTGCAGCGCCACCTCCCGGGTCCAATTGTATAACTGCAGTGACGTCATTAGCCACTGGTGCCTTTGATAGCCACCGTAACACGTTTTGACAGATGTTATTGTATCGATACTTTTAAAATTGCGATTGTGTAAGCTTTTGAAGCTGTATAATAGTCGATAAAATTTTAGAGTGGTCACAATAGGCACCGTAAATTTTTATAATTCACCACATTTCCACCGTAGTTTGTTTAGTCACTTGTGTGATACGTAATACCAATTTTATGAAATTGTCAGTTGACAACTAAGTTTAGTGTGCAACGAATGCTAGTTGTCAACTGTTATTGAAAAAGTTAGCCAATAGCCCCCCTGATCAGTTAAGTCATTTAAGAAGAGTTATGTGATAAACACACATACAGAAGAATTGTAAATATATAAAGATAGAAGGAGAAACTGATTGATTGACGGACTGACTGACTGACTGACATATCTCTCTGAAACTACTGGGACTAGGAACGTAAAATATTGCAAAAGGCTTCCTTTTATGATTTAGGCGAACACTATGAAGTGATTTTTGGAAATTCAACCTTTAAGGGGGCAAAAGGGGGAATGAAACGTTTGCATTCAAAATCTTAATTCATGTACTTGATAACTGGCCTCAACGTTTATAGGACTATATCAAAGCCAATGGAGATCGTTATGCAATAGAAAAAAAAATCCTTGTAACCATATTTATGGCAAGACTTTTTGTTAAAATAAATAATTTACCTTCCTCAGGCAAAACGCCGAGTCTACCGCAAAGCCTTAGAACACATTCCCAACTCTGTCCGTTTATGGAAAGCAGCGGTAGAACTTGAAAACCCAGAGGACGCCCGCATCCTTCTCTCGAGAGCCGTTGAATGTTGTCCTACTAGTGTGGAACTGTGGCTGGCGTTGGCTCGCCTGGAGACTTATGAGAACGCCAGGAAAGTACTGAATAAGGCCCGCGAGAACATTCCTACTGATAGACAGATTTGGGTGACGGCTGCTAAACTTGAGGAAGCGCATGGTGAGTGAGATTAACTTTATGAATGTGCCAGGGACAACATTATTCGTCATTCTTCATACTTTCTGATGTAAAAACAATAATCTAATTTTAGTCCAAGATATCTTGATTTTTATTAAAACTGCGTGGGTGAGTCCACAAACATGTAAACTCTCACAAGGCACTTGTGAGAGTTTACATGTTACATGTTTGAATGAAGAAAGAAAAAGAGAATGAAGGTTTACTGTCATGGCCAAAGAATCGCCAAGCTTAAGTGGTAATGGGCAGACCACATTGCTCGCAGAACAGATGGTCGATTGAGCCGAAAGCTATGGCCTCCCACAAGGTGAATCGACGACCTGGTGAGGATCACGGGAATCCTATGGATGCAAGACGCACCAGACCGGTCATTGTGGCGACACTTGGGGAAGCCTATGTGACGTCTTTCGGCTGGAATGATGATTATGAAGTTACAATTTGCTGTGTCCATCCACAGATATTATAATATTAATGTAATATTCACACAACTATCACACAACGCCGTCTAGTCCCAAGCTAAGCAGAGCTTGTGTTATGAGTACTAGACAACTGATAAACATACATAAATAATTCTAAATACATACATATTATAGATAAGTTACACCCAGACACAGAACAAATGATCGTGCTCATCACACAAACATTTGTCCTGGGTGGGAATCGAACCCACGACCTTCCGCATAGCAGTCAGGGCCACTAACCACTAGACCAACAGCAACAAATGTAACTAAATCTCAATTTCTCATTGCCAGGCAACACCCATATGGTTGAGAAGATCATAGACCGTGCGATCACATCTTTGAGCGCCAACGGCGTGGAAATAAATCGCGAGCACTGGTTCAAAGAAGCTATGGAGGCTGAGAAGTCTGGCGCCGTACATACTTGTCAGGTAATAACAGACTGTAGTTTGATTTCAGTACAATTTGTTTATCTTCACTAATATGGTGTTTCTATGGGGAATTTCTGTAAAGGAAACCGGAGAACGCACGCCTTACATACGCGCCCGTGGACAGTAGTATCCAAGGGCGGATCCAGCTTTGGCGCCAGGGGGGGGTCACGTCACGTCATGATCAAGTCATAAGAAGTTATGATTTAATTTTGATTATAATAGATACGGTTAAAAATACATATATCAATAAAATACCTACTATTTTATCGATGTATGTACTGTGCTTAAAAATACCTATATTTAAATAACAAAATCAATTTTTCTTTTACGTCTCCCGAAACGCGTTATCACTCCATCTACTTCAATGGTAACGAGAAAAGCAAGTGGCGAACTCAAAAAAATGGATTGCCACAAGGTAGTATTCTAGCCCCCTTGCTGTTTAACGTTTACACCAATGACCAACAGGTGAGCCCTAACACAACCCGCTTTCTGTATGCAGACGAACTAGCATTAACTTGCCAAGCCACTGATTTTGAGGAGATTGAGGCCAACCTTACCACAGAGTATCTCAGATCTTAGCCAGTATTATACTGCTAATGCATTTAAAGCAAATCAAAAATCACCTAGACAAGCGGGTTGAATGCTCAATATTTCATGGCAGGAGGTACCAATCATTCATAACCCCCATCCAAGATCTCTTCATCACTCTGGATAGGTCTCTCAACTACAGAAAGAATTGCGAGAACGTTAAGCGGAAGGTGCATACGAGAAACAACCTGCTACGTCGCCTAACATCCACTAGATGGGGGGCGTCTCCTCAAGTTCTGCGAACAGCGGGAATGGCGCTCCGCTTCTCCGCTGGTGAATATGCCTGTCCAGTATGGAGCCGCTCCGCCCACTCTAACATAGTGGATACAGCACTTAATGAGACGTGCCAAATTGCCACTGGTTGCCTTATGCCGACTCCGGTACGAATGCTGTATCCACTAATCGGCATTGCACCCCTAGAAATTCGCAGGACCGTGGCTAGCCGCATAGAAAGAACGAAACAATAAAACGACCCTCGCCATTCTATGCACTATTACAGCTCGGTGCCCTGAGACTTAAAAGTCGTAAAAGTTTTGTTGTAAGCGTGACCCCATCTCAAAGTAAAACCATATGGCTTTACTTTGAGATGGGAGTGATACTCTCTCCTGGACACGAGTTGCCATGGCCAATCTGGAAAACTCTAAACAGACTCCGCATGCAGGTTGAGCGCAGCAAAGACAATCTCCACAGATGGGGGTTCCTGAACGGTTCCGACCTTCAGTATTTGTGCAGTGTCTCTCCACAGACCATGTCCCACCTTCCATCCTGCATGACGTGCCCTGTTACCTGTTCATGTAGGGATCTTATGACAGTATCAGTGGACGACTTTGCCGTGGCCTAATACTGGGCCAGGCAAGGAATTTTATTAGTTTTACCAACGACACGCTAAGAACGTACGACACTCTACGTTTTTATGAACATGAAGAAGTGCCAGTCCGGTTAGACATTCGACTATTGAAGCTTCTAGTCATAATTTGATTTTTCGTAACGAGAGAGATCTTCCCGCTGTCGCTACACTAATATGTAGTGTAGCCATAATACATTAAAAAATTCTTATATTACGATACGTCTCAAAATCACAATTTAATAAGGACAGAAAACTTCTATTGATAAAATATTTTTATTAAATCTTTTCAAAGAACTCGCCACTAGCCTTTATACAAAGTTTCATGCGTCTGAAAAAATTTTCGAAAAATTTTTTCCAGTCCGCTGCAGACACCTCTTGCACGGCCTTCTTGAACGCTGCTAGCGCGACTTCCGGCGATGAAAACTGTATCCCTTTCGGCAGATTTTTTATTTTAGGGAATAAAAAGAAGTCACACGGTGCCAGATCAGGACTGTAAGGAGGGTGCGCCGAGACTCTGACCGGTGCGGTGTCCAGGAAGTTCCTCGTTTTAAGCGCTAAGTGCGCGAGCGCGTTGTTATGGTGAAGCAGTACCCTGCGGAGCCCGGTATTCGGTCGCTTGTTGCTCATTGCAGACAAAACTTCTGGCAGGCATTTTGTGGTATACCATTCGGCGTTGATGCTGGTTTGGTCTCGTAATGGAATTGAAATCAGATACCTCGTCAAAGTGAAGAAACTAGTGATCAAAATTTTCCCTGCGCTGTTTCTGTTTCGTTTTGAAATAGCCAAACTGTCAACTGACGCTTTGTTTCTGGATCGTATTGATAAATACAGGATTCGTCACCTGTCACAATGTCGTAAACCCGCCGAGACGAGCCGTTTCAAATTTTTGAATCATATCACGGCACCACTCCACACGGGCTTGCTTCTGAGCTTCGGTGAGGTTTTGCGACACCCAGCGGCAAACTATCCTCCTCACACGAAGGTGCTCGTGTAGAATCTTGTGAACGCTTCCCGAACCAATCTGCAGTGTATGCTGAATCTCATCGTATATAATCCGTCTGTTTTCTTGAATTAATTTTTTCCTTCCGTGACAGCTGTCATAGGACGACCACTTCTTTGTTCATCCCCCAAAGTAAGGCGACCGCACTTGAACTCGCTATACCAGCGGTAGATGGTTGCTTTTGAAGGTCTTTCATCCTTAAAAGCAATTTGAAGTCGATCAAATGACTCATCAGGTTTTAGGCCACAATTAAAATCATAGAAAATCATCGCACGAAAATGGCTTCCATAGATGTACTTTTTATTTTTTTATATATTAAAAAGCGTACATTATGAAGGACCAAAATTCACGTAAAATAGCAGATTTTCAGAGGTCTTTAGTAGATTACTTTTACACAAGTTTATGTTTTGATTTTTATAGAAGCCTAGATAATATCCACAAGATATCTGTGTATCCAAAATATCTGGAGAAAGAAAATGTACCTCGGGTTGGCCCGGTTGGCCGCTCTTAAATTAATTAAATATTGAAAGTGCATACATTAAATCTATATTGTGACAAAAAATTACATAAAAACATTATGTTTAACAATTTTAGTCAGTGGTCCTAGGATGTCCTGACTCCTGGGTCCTGGACCCAGCCCAGGGGGGGGTCATGACCCCCATGACCCCCCCCCTGGATCCGCCCTTGGTAGTATCCACTGACGCGTAGCTTAATAATATACACCACTAATTTTTAATTAGTACAAATACATAAAAGGCTTATTAGAAAAGATCTTGTTATTATTTAAGGAAAGTCTCAATAAATAATTTATGGAAATATAGTACAGGCTATTGATTATGAATGAATGAATGGAGATAAAATGTCAAAATTCTGCGCGTAGTATTTTCTAGTAGCAATTATGAATGATTGATTCAATTATGAATTCTTCAATTATGATAAATTTTCGTGGACAATTTTGGGATTTCGTTTTTTTTACTTTTGACTACACAAACAGGATCAGTAACGGGTACGGATAGAGCCCCTTTTTTATACTAATTAAAAAATAGGGGTGTATTAAGTTTTGTACGTAAGCTTCACGCAGGTGTACACCATGCGTAAAATGACGAATACGCGTTTATGCAACTAAACGTCCGTGGGCAGTAGGCCTAAGTCAGACACCGTCCCCCTCTATCGTAAAGCGAAAGAAGTTGTTGGTTAATTTCACACATGAAATAAAAAACTAATAGGTATTGGGTTTTTGGATTTACAAATAACATTTTGGACAAACAAGGGTAGTTTGAGCACTTCCTGAAATTTTAAATTGCTTCTAAAATCTCTTGAGACCATTGTTGTTTACATGTGTCTAATTTTCGATTTTTCTCAGTGAATTGGCTGTGTTTGAAATAAATGCATTTTGATATTTTTATTTTATTTTACCAGGCCATTATTCGTGCTGTGATTGGTCATGGCATTGAACCTGAAGATCAGAAACACACATGGATGGAAGATGCCGAAGCTGTAAGTATTTTTATCCTCATTCTAATATCTCATCGTAGAAAAAAATTGATTTACAAATAAAAATATCGACAAAAGGTTTTAAATTTAATTATACACAACACAGATTAAGCTTTACTTCGCTCTTGTAATCGTCTCTTTGTACAATATATCTTTTATTTCTTCACTAGTGCGCAAATGAAGGTGCTTATGAGTGCGCTCGTGCGGTCTACGGGTACGCTCTATCAGTGTTCCCGTCAAAGAAATCAATATGGCTGCGTGCGGCATACCTGGAGAAACAACACGGAACTAGGGCCAGTCTGGAAGCGCTGCTGCAGAGGGCTGTAGCGCATTGTCCCAAGTCGGAGGTGCTGTGGCTCATGGGGGCTAAGTCTAAATGGTTGGCTGGTATGTCGCTTCGATTTATTTTCGTAAATTTCACGTCGCTGACCTTGATAAGCTTTTTTTATTATTGATTTGACCACTGTCTCACCTGTTGGTAAGCGATGGTGGTCGACGATGGAACACGCTTGCCTAGAAATAGCCTATTAGCATTTTTCATTCTTAACTTAAAGACGCCTAGATTGTAGTTATAGTCTAACGAAAGCGCGCCCGGAGACAAAGAAAAAAAAATTAAAATAAAAAATATTGTATGTGGTATTACTGACATAGTAGGAGAAAAACGTTTTGATACTTGAGTATTTTTTGTATTTACGACAGTCGTAAAAACAAACACTACACTGCGCTATAAAACGCAAATCGTTGATGTGTTTCTTTTGAACCGCATTAATGAGGAGGTAGGACATGTCTGCCGCATGTCTAACAAGCTGTGGACACGTAAAACACAGGATTGGTGCCCAGACACAGCAACGCTGGGTCGCGGCAGACCATGGAGGAGATGGCGGGACGACCTGGATGTCTTTCTTAAGAATTGGAATGAGAAAACAAGGAATTCTGATTGTTGCAAAGAGTCGAGGGAAGCCCAGCAGTGGGACAATATGGACTAACTATAACCAATACAATACAAGAACGATTAAAGATTTATTTATCGGTATATTACATTATACTACACACAAAATGTTAGTTATTCTTCCAAATTAATTTTATCGCCTTCAAAATATGCTCTTTCAGAAATGATGACACTTACCAATAAATTATCCAATCATCGAAACATTTTTTAATTAATGTTGAGTCAGAATCGACTCGTCGTCAGCGCCTCTTATGCGATTGAGTTTTTGGAGAAAATCATGTCTTTTAGGGCGGCAATATGTTTTATACACAAGTGATTGTTTCAAATAGTACGGATCGACTAGTGAGACACAGAAAGTCTAGTAGCTATCTCTCTCAAACTTGAGTGAGGATTTTCAGTCACTATTTCCTTCACTTTTGGAATGTTAACTACAGTTGAAGACGTTGATGACCTACCAGACCGAAGCAAATCTTTCATCACATCTCGACCGCTTTTGAACGTAGTGAAACACTCTTAAGCACTTTAGTGAAGATATTTCTTGTCAGAACTTACCTAAGTTCTGACAAGAAATATCTTCATTTGGAGAAAAAGTCTTTACTTACCTAAGTAAAGACTTTTTCTCCAAATTTCTTAACGTTTCATAGACTTTTTTTTAATTTCGTTGAGTCCTTAAATATCTCCAAGATTATCTATTAACATAACAAACAGTATCATCATGTAAATATATCTAATAATCAGTCAACGACGATGGTCAATATTATAATGTTATACTTAAAAATCCGAGATCGTGTATTAACATTGTTGTATTTCTTTGAAAACAACTTCTTTCTCTTCTTGTTTTTGTTTAAACTTACTGATCATAGATATAAAAATGATACATACGGATGATATATAATGATGGTGTATACGGGGTCCCAATCAACACCTATCGGGACCCAAGCCAACCTCACCTGCACGTGGTGCACCCTGCTGATAAACGAACGAGGCTATGGCGACCCGCCAACACGCACTGGACCAGCGTGGCGGGTTATGGTCCAAACCCCCTCAAATGCATAATACAACAAGAAACAGGCCCCAAGTGCCCGGTGACTCCAGCGGTTGTGCTAGCGTGGACGGGCGTGGGCGCAGCCCTGGGGTCTGGGGTGCTAAGAATCTCCGGGTGGGATCGATCAACCGTCGACGACTGGACCTGGCGACGTACAACACGCGTACACTCCGGTCCGATGAGAAGATTGCCGAGCTTGAGGAGGAGTTGAGCAGGTTACGATGGAGTATTGTGGGATTATCCGAAGTCCGAAGACAAGGGGAGGACACGATAATCCTAAAATCTGGTAGCCTGCTCTATTTTCGGGAGGGAGACCAGCAGTCCCAAGGTGGTGTCGGGTTTATCGTCCACAGGTCCCTTGTGAACAATGTGGTGAAGATCGAGAGCGTGTCGACCAGGGTGGCGTACCTTATACTCAGAATATCATCAAGATATTCGCTGAAGGTCATACAGGTTTACGCTCCGACCTCGACGCACCCCGATGACGAAGTAGAGACCATGTATGAGGATGTATCCAGAGCCATACATGGTTATAAGACTCACTTCACCGTGGTCATGGGAGACTTTAATGCGAAACTGGGCAAACGAGACGGTGACAAGCTGCGAGTGGGGCAATTTGGATTTGGACGTAGGAACCACCGGGGACACCTACTGGCCAGCTTTATGGAGAGGGAGGGCCTCTACATGATGAACTCCTTCTTCAGAAAGCGTGAGCATAGGAAGTGGACCTGGCAAAGCCCTGATGGTGTAACAAAAAATGAGATTGACTTCATCATGTCGACGAAGAAGCAAATATTCAATGATGTCTCTGTGATCAATGCGGTGAAAACCGGAAGTGATCACCGCATGGTAAGAGGCACATTGAATATCAATGTCAAGCTTGAAAGATCTCGACTGATGAAGTCTACGCTCCGTCCTGCACAGATCCAGATCCAAAACTCCGAGAGCTTTCAGCTCGAACTTCAAAATCGTTTCGAATGCCTAGGAAGCTCTGTGGACGAATACAACGATGGGTTCGTGAAACTGTCCATACGGTCGGGTCTAAATTCTATAAGACTCGTACAAATAAGAGCAAGAGGCTCACAGATCGAACTCTCCAGCTTATGAAGGAAAGGCGTGAGATGATTCTGCAGTCTTCAGACGATGCGTGCACATATCGGCTGCTCAATAAACGGATCTCTAAGTCCTTGAAACGCGATATCCGTCACTTTAATACTGGAAAAATTAAAGACGCGATTGAGCGAAATAAGGGCTCCAAGGTGTTTGCAAGAGATCTGTCTATTGGGCAGAGCCAGCTCACGAAACTGAAGACCGAAGATGGCAGAGTCATATCCGCCAAATCGGAACTTCTGGGAGAGATCGAGGCTTTTTATGGACAGTTATACACGTCAATCACAAAACCCACTACGAATCTAGCAAACGACCCAAGAGCTAGGTTAACCCGACACTATACCGAAGATATCCCGGACGTCAGCCTGTACGAGATTAGGATGGCTCTGAAGCAGCTTAATAATAACAAGGCACCGGGTGATGACGGAATTACAGCCGAACTCCTGAAGGCGGGTGGTAAACCGATCCTTAAGGCCCTTCAGAAGCTGTTTGATTCCGTCATATTCGAGGGAAAAACACCACAGGCATGGAGCGGAAGTGTGGTGGTACTCTTCTTTAAGAAGGGCGACAAGGCCCTGCTTAAGAATTATAGGCCCATCTCACTTCTGAGCCATGTCTACAAGCTGTTTTCCAGAGTCATCACGAACCGTCTCGCGCGCAGGTTCGACGACTTCCAGCCTCCCGAACAAGCCGGATTCCGAAAAGGCTTTAGCACTATAGACCACATACACACGCTACGGCAGGTTATACAGAAGACCGAGGAGTATAATCTGCCTCTCTGCTTAGCGTTTGTGGATTACGAGAAAGCCTTTGATTCGATCGAGACTTGGGCTGTGCTGCAGTCTCTCCAACGGTGCCAGATTGACTATCGGTACATCGAGGTGCTGAAGTGTTTGTACGAAAACGCCACTATGTCAGTCAGACTGCAGGACCAGACCTCGAAACCTATCCTCCTGCAGCGGGGTGTGAGGCAGGGAGACGTCATTTCTCCGAAACTGTTCACGGCCGCAATGGAAGATGTCTTCAAGGTTCTGGACTGGAGTGGATTGGGCATTAATGTCAATGGCGAGTACATCACTCATCTTCGGTTTGCCGACGACATAGTAGTCATGGCTGGGACTACGGAAGAGCTCAGCACAATGCTCAATGACCTCAGTAGAGCTTCCGAAAGAGTGGGTCTTAAAATGAACATGGACAAAACCAAAGTCATGGTAAATAACCATGTAGCACCCACTCCGATCAAGATCGGAGACTCTGCACTCGAAGTTGTAGACGATTATGTCTACCTTGGACAGACAGTCCAGTTGGGTAGATCTAATTTCGAGAAAGAGGTCAACCGTCGAATCCAACTCGGCTGGGCAGCGTTCGGGAAGCTGCGCGGTATCTTCTCATCCAATATACCACAGTGTCTCAAGACGAAAGTCTATGACCAGTGCGTGTTGCCAGTGATGACATATGGTTCCGAAACGTGGACGCTCACAATGGGCCTCATCAGAAGGCTCAAAGTCACCCAAAGGGCAATGGAAAGGGCTATGCTCGGAGTTTCCTTGCGTGATCGAATCAGAAATGAAGATATCCGCAGGAGAACCAAGGTTGCCGACATAGCGCGAAGAATCGCCAAACTAAAGTGGCAATGGGCAGGGCACATTGCTCGCAGAACAGATGGCCGTTGGGGCCGAAAGGTTCTGGAATGGCGACCACGTACCGGAAGACGTAGCGTTGGAAGGCCTCCTACAAGGTGGACCGATGACTTGGTAACGGTTGCGGGAGTCCGATGGATGCGAGACGCACAGGACCGTTCGCTGTGGCGACGCTTGGGGGAGGCCTATGTCCAGCAGTGGACGTCTATCGGCTGAAATGATGATGATGATGATGACTGATCATAGTATGTAGCAGCTTTCCCACATAACTTTTTATTGTTTTACCTATGTTAGAGCAATATTATTAAGAAATAAATCTCTGTTACAAAATACTGACAATTGCAATGACCGACTTTTACGTGTTGTCATATTTAATTTTCAAAAAAAAAAATTCAGGTTGCGCTTTCGTTAGACACACTTAATCAGAAACAGACTCCGACAGACATCCACTCTTTAGCTGTACTCACAACGAATGTGAAAATACATACAAAATAAAAAGGGAACCATATAATAAAAATTTGTACGAGGACAAAGCGGTGCCTACAACCTGGGGATCTATAAGTCAATGAATAGGTTACTTCTAGGCAAACGTGCTGCATCGTCGACCACATCGTCGCTTTCCATCAGGTGAAATAGTGGTCAAGCGCGAACTTATAACAAGTAAAACAAAAAAAAAACCTGGCAAGTGCGAGTCGGACTCGCGCACTGAGGGTTCCGTACAAATTTACTTATGAAAACAGTTTAATTCCCGAATTGAGTTACGAAGATTTTTCCGAATCGCAAAAAAGTTTTTTTTGTCGGTGTCAGATTTTTTCCTATACTTGTGCTATGAGACCTTGCTTCATGCCAAATTTCAGGATTCTAGGTCAACGGGAAGTACCCTATAAATTTTGATTTTGTTGAGAGTGTCAAAATATACTTTTTTAACGACATAAACGGCCGTATCTTTTTTTTTCACAGTTTCAAGGGACCGCAGACCTGAGTATATGGTTTTAATTTCAACTCGATACCTTCATGCGTTCCCGAGATAAAGGGTCTTGTCTTGACAGATAGACAGACAGACGGACGGACAATAAAGTGATACTATAGGGGTTCCGTTTTATCCTTTTGAGGTACGGGACCCTAACAAGTTGTGTGAGGCGGAAATAACCATTTTTTTTTTGTACTTTTTTAATTGCAATTACATATAATGAAATTGTTTCTATCTTCTTAAGGTGACGTGCCAGCAGCTCGAGGTATCCTATCTCTTGCTTTCCAAGCTAATCCGAACTCCGAAGAGATCTGGTTGGCAGCCGTCAAGCTGGAGAGCGAGAACAAAGAGTATGATAGAGCGAGACGACTGCTCTCTAAGGCGAGAGCTTCTGCTCCTACGCCACGGGTAAGTTAATTCGTAAACATAAAACTTTACTAATCCACAATTCCTCTAAATAATAATAATCCTTTGTTCGATTCAGCCTGTCCCTTGCTGCCCTCCCCCAGCGACGCCCTTAGTGTTTGTGTTTAGTTAAGTAAGCCCTGACTGGAAGCTTTGATTTTCGAATTAATCCCTCATAGGCAAGTCCGGTTAAGCAGTCCACACACAAAAAAAAAAAAAACTTTATCTAAACACTGTTTCACGCGGTTTCACCCGCGTCGTTGGTTACTGCTTAGATAAGGAATCTAAGCAGTAACCAACGACGCGGGTCGCAGCGTGAGGTTATATAATATTAATAATAGTACATGGATAATCGCCGGTTGATACCACGTTCCATTAAAAGCGTCAAAGAGGCCTCTGCGAGTTGATTTCGACTCCTCGTACGCCTTCCAAAGGTCCAGGACCCCAGGGTTCTGAGATATAATAACCCATATAATAATAATGATATAAGTGTGTAATGTTCGTGATTACCGCTTAGGTGGTATTTATACCCGAGCTGGAGGTGAGGGTCTTAAGAGAACCGAGGACGTGAGGTTGCTTATCTAAAAATAAAAAATAAAAATTTTATTTGAATGGACGATTTATTTATTAATTATGTACAAGTTCAAAGTGTTTATTTAAACAAGAATCCGCATAAAATAAACAAAGTAAGACACTAATTTATACTATTCAACGCAATAACTGAATGTATTTTTTTCTTGTATTGAAACTCTATTTTGAGAATGAAGTGGTTTAACAAAAAGGTTTTTACTACTTGATCGCACTAGTGCGTAATGGTAATCAAAATGTCACAGTTTGGTTACAAGCGCCATTATATAACTAATTGCGGTGCAATAAAATTAGAGTCACTTTCTGAGCAAGTATGTTGAAAATTATTTTAGTTCCAGAGAATACCGTGTTTAAACAAACAAATAAACTCTTCCACTTTATTGTATTAATAATATAGATACGTCCGTAATTCGTGTTTGTTGGAACTGCTTAAATCTCATAAGAGGCCATTCATTTATTACGTAAGACGATTTAGGGGGGTAGGGGGTCGACTATGTTTTTTGTTTTACAAGGGGGTGAGACGGAGTTTTGAAAGTCCATACATAAGATCACAGAAATACGCAAAGTTAAGATTTGTAAAACGCGGGCATCCGCGCGAGTGACGATGAGCGTTCGAATGCGTATAGGTATTGTAACATATATAAGGGGGAATTAGATGTGTGTGTGTTATTAGAGGGTCGATGATGTACCGAAAACTAATAAAATGGTAGCTAATTCGGGCGCCAGGTACATCACCCAAAAAAAAATCGGATTCACTATAATTCGGAGAGTATTGGGCATTAATCTTCTAGCGGTAGGCCATATAGGACAAAAAAAGATTAAAAATATAAGTCAAGCTTCAGTCTTTAATTTCTTCCGGCCCGCAGTTCATGACCAGGTATAAGATACCAATGAGATACTTATTAAGTGACATTGTTTAGAGTATTGGAACTAAAATAGTTATTGTTGCATCTTTGAAGTTAAGTTAAAAAAATAGTTAATAAATTAATCCTCATCCAGGCGGGGCAATGCAGACCAGTCCAAAGGATTCCAAAATCGAGGAATATGAGAATAAAAGGATAAAATAAAAAAATAAAAAACGCTAGACGGCTGAAACAACCAATTGAAATCATTAGATTACATGAAAGTTTGAGTTTTAAACACGAGGTCGCGTAGTATTTTTAGTGAAAACTCACCGTTTCTTTACTTGTAAAATGTTGAGTGCGCCACGCAACGGCAAAATAAACAGGTGGGCGAAAAATCACTTCAACTGCAAAGAAATAACTCGTCAGATTCAGGATCGAAAACCCACGACAACGCGTCTTGTAGAAATCCAAAATCAATTCTTACCGGAAAATATGTAGCAATCCTATTAGAAAATAGAGGATGGACTCCTTCTTTTCCTTTTAGGCCATTATGGGGCACAAATTAGCGGCTATGGGAGCCGATTTATAAAAATAATTTAGCAGAAACAAAAAATAGCTGCTCGCTATTACTTTTTTTTTTCTTTCGTTCCTTGTGGAACAGGCTAGGGTCAGAGACCATGATGCCTAGTCATCAGTTTTTGTTTCTTTTTGTTTTACATTAGAATGCAGGTGTAACACATTCTAATGTTTTTTGAACATACAATAAAATTCTCAGCTCCATTTCACCGAGACCGCGCCTATTTCAATGATTCCACATATTATTCCAGTTGCGCAGACACTTGAGATACAAAACTACACCAATTTTACATCACAATATCCACTAGGAATCAATTTGCGAATAATTAAAACAGCCACTGAACTTCACTCGAAGAAATCCCGACAAAAACTCGCTCGCTATTACATCGTCGGGTCAGAAATTGAAAAAACAAATCTGACAACTGACTTTTTTAAATGATTTCCTTATTTGGTTACACGACCTTTTAGGAACGCCTTCACATGCTCGGTTCGGAAATCGCCTAAAAGCGAATTATGTGGCGAGACGATTTCGACTCGTTACAGTATACTTAGTACATTTTGATACAAGTGCAGAAAGTTTGTCATTGCGACCATGCAAGTTTGACGATATTTCAATCTTCGTTTGGCCTACTTTCTTCAGACTTTTTACTATCATAGAAATCCTACATCAATGATAAGGCCAAACGAGGATCTACATTATCATCAAATGTTAACGTTTATATGATCTGGCCAGTTTTAGTTGGCCATATCATGAAGTGATCAATTTCTATGATCTGGCCACGACATGTGTACCAATGTTTACGTAAGCATGGGGGGGACGGAGGGAGTTTTGCTTACTTGTACAGGCGAAGGGGAGGGTGGGGATTAGTATTTGGAAAAAAAAAACTTATGAAATACTTGAATGGCCCCAAAGATCTTGATGTCTTTATAATATTATTCTGAACGTGGTACAGATTTTTTCGAGCTTGGTTACTAAATAGTACATTTTAGGTACATTTTTTATTATAAGTACATAATTATACTCCATAGTTCATAGAAGTAGGTGTGCACAACATTTATTTTTCGAGATAAATTCAAACAATTTTAATAAATAATGGATTTTTTTTTATTATTATTGATAGGCTCGCGTTTAACCACTATCTCACCTGATGGTAAGCGATGATGTGGCCGACGATTCAATATATATATATATATATGTATATATAAATTACCTACTTAGATATATTTTACTATTGTAAGGTGCTATAACACTTAGATAGGTAAATGAAATGGATTTTTTTTTTTAAATAAACACAACTTTATTTCAATCAATTATACATTTTTTCTTAAAATGGCGTGTCAACAAGTTTCCTCCTTACAAAACATATGAATTGTACACAATACAACGAAATAAGATAATTATTTAACATTCATACAAATAGAAATAACTAATATTATTTAACATGGAAACAAGTAGTTTATGTAAGAACTAAATATATTATTTAATTAAGTCTCATAAATTCAGAAGATGGATAGTTCAAATGAATTTATTTAAGTATAACAGTTGGTATATAAGTTGATTATAATAAGTTCAGCATCAATCTTAACTGTAATAAAGCACAATATACATAAATTGTACTTTTATTACAAAGTGTACCCTAAAACAACTTTTTTTTAACTTCTGTCTAATGCTATCGCGAATAACGGGTAATTGAAGGATACAGGTGTGGTTTTAGTCAGTAAAAGTCTGACACGCCCTCTCGCTCCACCCAGAGCGCGAGAAGTCATTTTGATGATTTCCCGCCTTAAAAAAAAAATCGCGAATAACAGTTAAATTTCATTCACAGTGGTACATTTTGACTCTCACCAAAATGTATTCAACTCAGATTATAGAACAAAAGGCCTTTTATAAATGCCTATTATAAAACAACCTTTTGTTTTATAATCTGAGGTATTCAACTTAAATATTGTTAAGCGATTTCCTACTATTGTTAATCATTAATCATTGTGGTCCTAAGTCGTAAAACTTATTGCAATAACAATACATCTCACTTTGTGTTCGTACAGGTAATGATAAAATCCGCCAAGCTAGAATGGGCTTTAAACAACCTTGACGTAGCGCTAAAGTTGCTTGAAGAAGCTATCAAGGTTTTCGCTGACTACGCTAAGGTGCACATGATGAAAGGACAAATTGAAGAACAAATGGGCAAGGACGAGGACGCACGGAATACTTATTCACAGGGGGTAAGAAACTGAATACATTTTTGTTTTTGTTTTCCTTATCTTCGGCTGGTGATATATTGTGGCGAGACCTTCGGAAGTCTCACGACGCTTTGCAAATTAGTTGAAATTGATTATTGGTACAACTTTACAATTCATTAGAATATTTGTGGATTCCTTAGAAAATTAATGTGATTATTTATTTATAATTTATGTACACACATATACACAGAAGATAATATAATCATTATAAACATTTGTACAAAGGTACTGCTTATTTCAAAAAGAAATTTCTTCCAGCAGACCTGCGAAATGAGAGATTAGAAGAAATGTATGTAGAAATAATAAAAGAAGGGTTTGTGAAATCTTAAATTAAAGTGATGAATATAGTAGGGGTTAAAGCAAGAAATTGCCGTTTTTTAAAACGGGTTGCTTTGAAGTGTTATATCTTTGGATTGACTTGGAATTATAAGTTAAAATAAACTTTATATTAAAGGTACGTTATTCTTTTTTCGAAATTAGGTATTTATTGGTTTCTTTGTGTTTTGTATTTTCTGTAATATCGCTAATATCTAAGAAAAATCGCATAATTTTGTAATATGAGTTCTACCGTGGAAACAATGTGTTTCAAGCGGTATGCAATATTGATGATGTATACGGATTTAAAACTGCTAATGAATGGGATGTCTATTTTTGTTTCAATCACTTTCACGTGAGAAATTTTATCTCACGAATAACTTTTCTTCTCAGTGCGGCAAGACAAAATTTCCAAAACGAAAGCTATTAAACCAATAGCACAAAATTCTTTTGTTAGAACGTAAGTGATATTGCTTGCCCTTTGAAATGCATAGTTTCTACTGGTTTCTACGTTAGAACTCTTAATATGAAAAAAAAAAATTATTAGCTTTCATGGTTATAAGAATTGCAATATTACAGAAAATACAAAACAAAAAGAATCCAATAAATACCTAATTTCGGAAAAAGAATAACGTACCTTTAATATAAAGTTTATTTGAACTTATAATTCCCAGTTAATCCAAAGATATAACACTTCACAGCAACCCGTTTTAAAAAACGGCAATTTTATAGTTAAAGACCTAATATTTCCAACTTTATATTGGAAGCCACTGGCTAGAATACATTATTTGCTTCATGTGGTTACCATTGTATTAATAATAATAATAATGCTTTAAGTCTAACAAATCACCTGAAAACTATTGAATTCAATAAAAACAATTATGTGCTTATGTAAATAGTGATGTAACGAATATTCGCATTCGTATTCGCAAGAAACATGCGAATGTTTGGCGAATGTTTTTGACAAACAAAAATGTAATGTATTGATTGTACGGATATAGAATGGCAATACAACTGATATGATTTAACAATTTTATATTTACTTTAATATTTTTCTATCACGCATTTCACATTTTCAGTGTTACAAATTGTGTAACCACATGTTAGAGTTAGGAGTCATAGTTATGTTTTTATATCACTTAAATTTAACAAATACAATAATACTATTACTAACTATCCTCAAATCATAACAAATCTTTTCGAATGAACTAAATGTGATTACTGTACTGTGTGCTACTGTACAACCAACTAACGAATTGTATGTTCCTAAGTATACTGATTAAAATTTTACTTTTGGAGCGAAATAAATTATTTTTATTATTACTTAGCGTTTGGCGTGAACACTAACAGAAAAATCATTTGTCTAACCTCTCAGTTCAATTGTTTTAGCTCAAGAAATGTGCGACCAGTGTGCCAATGTGGATATTACTGTCAAGACTAGAAGAGAAACTGAAGAATGTCACCAAAGCTAGATCAGTATTGGAAAAAGCTAGATTAAGGAATCCTAAGAATGCAGAACTGTGGTAAGAATACAACTTCATCCTACCCAGTACCGTAACTAGGGCAGTGCTAGACGAGGTGCAAAAATGTTATATCTAGTCTTTTGTTTGTATTGTAATTTTTTCTAGAGGCGCAGTTATAGAAGCTCGCACCAGGCGTATAAAAGACTAGTTACGGCACTGCCCCTGTCTCAATTTAGGATCGGCGCATTGTCTTTCAAACTTCTTCAGGCATCTTCTCAGTTGTTTTAGCTTCCGTACCCGAAGCGTGCCAACGGGACCCTATTACTAAACCTCTGCTGTCCGACTGTCCGTCCGTCTGTCTGTCCGTCCATCCGTCCGTCTGACAGGAGGCTGTATCTCATAAACCATAAGAGGTAGAGAGTTGAAATTGTGTACACAAAATGTGTATTTCTGTCGCCGCTACAATAACAAATAATAAAAGGGTTTAAAATTAAAGGGGATACAAGAAACTTTGTTTTGTCTGCGTTTTTTGCTCGATTTTAATATTGATTTATAGTACGGAACCCTTCGTGTGCGAGTCCGACTCGCAATTTGCCAGTTTTTTTTTTACCCTTTCTGTAGTCGTAAATTAGACTGGGAGCCGACACCAACATAGGTAGGAAAACCAGATTGTAGCCATATATATGTGTTAACTTAAGAAATTATCTTCGATCGTGATAATAGATTAAGAATTGAGCTCCTTAGTAGTCCTATGTTGAGCTACACGAATACTGACAAATGCTTGCACTCACTGGACAGGTCCACTCAAATCTATGAGGTTCTTTCCTCAAAAGACCATCTCAGACACCAATCTGCATGGGTCTCATATGATTTGACCATAGGATCGCTAACATGTTTGCTGTATGAACTTTAAAAGAGATTTTGAACCCTGGGTTGGTTTCGGTGTTTCTTCTCAGAGTAGTTAGCTCGGAAACACCGGCCTCAACTTGTTTAAATTGACGTGTAAAAGTTTTTTTGTTTAAACACCTATTGGCCAAATAAATATAATTAATCCAAACAATACAACTTATTTTTTTGCAATGAATTTTCACCAGTCAGAAATGTTTAAAATCGAACTTTTTTTATTCAGGTTAGAGAGTGTTCGACTAGAAAGGCGGAACGGCAGTGTTGAAATCGCTAACGCAGTGATGGCTAAAGCACTACAAGAATGCCCCAACGCTGGACGCTTATGGGCAGAGGCCATATTCATGGAGTCGCGGCCACAGAGGAAGACTAAGAGTGTAAGTTATTTTTTTATTATGTATAGGTTCGTGTTTGACCACTATCTCACCTGATAGTCAGCGACGCTGTGCACGCTTGCCTAGAAGTAACATATTTACAGACTTAAAAACCCCCTAGGTTATAGCTATCAGGAAACAGACTCCGGCAAGGAATTCCACATGCTATTCATTTATTAAATACTAGCTATTGTCAGTAGGCTCTTCCCGCGGAAAAGTGAATAATTATCCCACGGCAATGTAATCTTGGTGCTATACTAGGACATTGTCTGTGTACCAAAACCAAATTTCATTCAAATCCGTTAAACCAAGAAGAAAGAAGGCACACAAGTTATACATACATACATCTGTACATATAAAAGGCTGAGTTCTAATTCATCAACGCCCAGCCAAAACCTAGAGCGCTGAAATTTTGCACAGAGGTTCCAAACCCTTGGACCTAGAACTTTGAAATTTTGTACAGAGATTCCAAACCCTTGGTTCTAGAACATTGAAATTTTGCACAGAGGTTCCAAACCCTTGGACCTAGAACATTAAATTTTGTACAGAGGTTCCAAACCCTTGGACCTAGAACAATAAATTTTGCACAGAGATTCCAAACCCTTTGACCTAGAACATTGAAATTTTGCACAGAGATTCCAAACCCTTTGACCTAGAACATTGAAATTTTGCACCGAGTATAAGTAAAATTTTTTCAAAGTTCACCCTCTAAGGGGTTGAAAAGGGGGTCTAAAATTTTTACGGAGAAACCTACTTTCACGCGGGTGAAGTCGCTAACAGAAACTAGTACATACATATACATATAAACTTTCTCCCTTCTAATATTATTGTGCTAAGAACTATCAGGCGTTCAAGAGTTATGACACCAATTGTCATAACTCTAGAACGCCTGAAAGTTCTTGGTATCTTCAGAATAGACTTCTGCAATTGGTTTTCTGAAACCTCTAAGAATTCTCTAATCAGAATATGTACCACCAAACGCATCCTGACTAAATAATAAATAAATCATATTAATTAAAATGAGATTTAAAAAAATCGAATTGCTTTTGAAATCTAAAATCCAAAATATTCATTTTTAGGCTTTTTTAAAAATGCGATCTCGATCATTTTTCTTCCTTTGACCGCTTGCATCGGATTGGTCCGACTATTGTTTCTTCCTAGAGTCCTATTCGCCAGGGTCATGTATTTGCGATTGGGTCGACTCCATCTCGTACCGATCCATCGATACCATCTCGTACCATCAAGCACCGATACCAACCTGCAAAATGTAAAAAAATAAATACCTTATGTTTTTAACCGACTTCAAAAAAAGGAGGAGGTTATCAATTCGGTTGTATTTTTTTAAATTTATGTTTGTTACCTCAGAACTCCGTCGTTTATGGACCGATTTGCAAATATATTTTTTTCCCTTATAGGATGTGCTTCCAGATTGGTCCCATTTTTTCATCGTGTCGTTGTTAAATAAGAAACAAACAATACCGAGAAAAACCGACTTCCGAAATTAAAGTTATTTTGATTCTTTTAGTGTTTTTTTTTTAGTGAAGTCGGTTATTTTTTTATTGTAAAAAGTTTTTTTAATGAAAGTATTGTTGTGCAGGTGGACGCGTTAAAAAAATGCGAGCACGACGCGCATGTGCTACTGGCTGTGTCTCAGCTGTTCTGGACTGAGAGGAAACTCAACAAATGTCGGGAGTGGTTTAATAGAACGGTAAGTCAAATAACATGTATTCCAAGCAGAGCATTGTCATTGACTGATGGCAAAACACAGCGTTAAGAGCGCCATGTTTTTGTCCCACTACCTAACATCAACTAAACAAATATACAACGACACTAAGATATACAATATAGAACAACTATATACATTCAAAACATGCATTTTAATTAGAAAAATAATATCTAAGGAAACACTCTCAACTTACTTTAAAAAAAAAAAAAAGAAATCACGGATACCACACCCAAAACCATAATAAGCTAGAACTCAGACCACCCAGAACCAATTACGGGAAGAATAATATTTTATACGAGAGAGCGGTGTTATATAATAAATTACCAGATGTTATGATTAATGTAAAAGTACAAACGTTAAAAAAAAATTTACTTAAGCTTGTGTCTAAAATTTTATAATAAAACATGTGTACCTACTTAAATTCTTTAGAACCCTATATAGTTATCTAAAATCGACTCACGGAGTCACGATGTACTTTAGAATAACTGCATGATTTATTTATAATCTCATATTTATGTGAACTATTTGTGTTCTTGAGAATAAATATCTTTAAACCAAAAAAAATGGCCATTCACAAACAGTACCCCTTTTGTGAAGGCAGCAACTTTTATAATACCAATAAACAATGAACATTACAGGTAAAAATTGACCCAGACCTCGGTGACGCTTGGGCCTTCTTCTACAAGTTCGAGCTTCTTCACGGTAATGAGCAACAGCAAGAAGATGTCAAGACACGCTGTAAAGCCGCTGAACCTCATCACGGAGAGACATGGTGTAAGGTGTCCAAGGATATCGCCAACTGGTGCTTCAGTACCGAACAGATCCTATTGCTAGTGGCTAAAAACTTACCTGTACCTACGTAAGGTAGGTCTCATTTAAAATGAGTTTTTGATGCGATATCGTCAGGAAAACTAATGACATATTTTGAACCTTATGTGGTACACAATAAGGTATGCTATGTGTCTATGTAGTCGCTCAGATGTCAGTCAGTATCATTTATTATTTTAATTGTATGTAATTCTTTCAAGTCATCAATGTCACATCTTGTAAACCTATATTGTATTTAGTGTCCGTATTTTTTATGGATTTAGTAAGATAGCACACACTTAGGGTGGGTTTCTGAATTGAGTATGTTGAGTTAAGAATGTCTTAAACCATACTTTATTGTCAACTTTTGACAGGTTTTCAGGCTAAAGTATGAGACCCGTCCCCCTTATCCTACAGATACCAACAGATTTGAAACAGGTGTCATTCGAAGCGTCTAGTTAAATAGAGTTTTTTATTATGGCGACATACCTCAAAAGTTTAGGTTTTATAAAATATTTTTATTTTAACCTAACCTAACCTAAGTATTTTAGACCTTAAATATACTTATATTACTGTAATACATTTTTGAATGCGGCTCGGCGAGCCCTATAAGATCCTACAAAAATATTTGACAAAGGGTATTGCGTAAAACTGTGCCCAAAAGTAACACCTGTAACCATGTCATTTGAAGCATCTAGTTGTTTTTTTTTTTTATAATGGGGTCTCAACCTCAAAAGTATGGAGTTTAGGTTTTATAAAATATTTTTATTTTAACCTAACCTAACCTATATCCCGCACTTTTGATAGACGTCGCCATAGTAAAAAATTCTCACCTTACCAAGATCTTTTGATTGAGATACATTTCAAATCTGTTGGTCGATGTAAGAGTAGGAGGGCCGTTTGATGTATCGTCCTTGGAGTTTGAGAAATAATCAATTTCAAATGCTTAACCTCCAATTCTAATATGCTTAAGCATTTTAAGTTAACATAGATAAATAGATAGATATATTCTTTATTGTACACCAAAAATATAAATTATATTAGGAACTTCAAATTATTAGGGTGTCACAATGGGCGGTTTTATCGCTAAAAGCGACAGACAACCTTAAGTATTTCTCAAACAGTAGGTACTTAAGCTTGGTAACCTGGCAATTTGGCATTTAAGTAAGATTTCACTTAAAAAATACTCAATTCAGAAACCCAACCCTATATTTGAAATCCTCGATTTCAAATTTAGGGTGGGTTAATAATTATAAAGAAGACTAACTTAAAAATTAAGTAGGTAGTTGAAGATTGAACCTTTACGGCGTACATAAAGGATTTATGTTTTCACTTTATGAGGAAGTGGGCGATAGATACCTAATATAGTCTTAGTGTAAAATAAATCGGTGTCCTGAGTTGCCATACTTCAACTCGACACATTACACAGTAGGATTGCTATATAGACAAGCATTTTATCTTTCATCTTTGTTTCAATAATATCGCATGATAACAATAGTAAACGATCCAACCATCAGCTGCTATTATTGATACCTAATCATAATTTAAATGTACTCAAAAAGGGAAACTGAATTAGTCATATTTGTGAATTTGTTACTTGTTAGAATTATAGTAAAATCAAATAAGACATAGTTTACTCTAAAATTCATTATCACGCTGTTGTAAGTTGTAATTCTGATATGAAATAAATTTATTTAATTAAGTATGTCATCTGTTATTTCGACCCCAACTGTCTGAATGTTAAATACTAATTTATGCTATCTACGGGATAGCATTATGATATAGTGCTTCGTTTCCAGTTAGCTGTTGTGGACATACATCAGATGCAATACTAATAAAACCCACACATGTCTCACACATCGCAGTAACAAAGATAGTACTTCAATGTTTATGACACTGCCGTTTAAAATTATACTACATTTAAACATTACACATGCCAAAGAGTTACAGTAGGTACTAGCAGTAAAATACATGTTTACATTTTTCAAATTACTTCCGCTTCATTATTTACGGCAATAAATATATGAACGCAAAACACAGGAAGATTAAAATTACAGTAAAAGTCAATCGTAAAATTCTATCATTAATTACTCGCGCGCAGTATGCGTATCGTTCGGTAGATCTCAATTTTTATCTACGAAACAGTTTATAATAACAATTGCATACCCCACTAGTCGTAAACACCTTTTATAAAAGTTCTAAAAATACGGCCGCCCGAGTTGTGTGAGTTTGAATTATAAACGTGTGCTGGCGCCGTGCCAGCCGCGCGGGCGCATGCGCGAGCTAAATAGCACAACCATTTTCCACTTCTTTCTCTTTCCAAAACTGAAAGCCGCAGCACTGATACTGCGATGCTCAATTAGTACGACTTAGTGCCGATATAGTGAAAGTGATATTTTATAGTAGTTGAACGTTTATAGTTTTGTGCAAAAATGTCGCCCAAGATACCCGTGCCGCCCTTGCAGGAGATTACACTGTCGTTAGTGGCCAGACAGTTGATCCAGGCCCTCACTCGAGTTTCGTCCGAAGAAGATTCTGCGCTGGAGTTTGCAATGGTCTCCTCCTACTACGAGAGCATGGGCGCAACCAACGACATATTTCAAGATCTCGTTAACTTAATACTTAGTTCGGAATACCTAGAACCATCCGTTAGATTCTACACAATGAAACTCCTGCTCAAAGAAAACGTCAAGAGTTTGGCGACGGGGATCTTCCCTCTTCCCTATTATAGGAAAGTCCTTGAGCTCATTATGGAGCAAGGCCACCACTTGACTGCTCTCAATTTGAAAGGCGTGTGGGTTAAGGACGATCATCTTACAATATTTTACCAGTTGCTTAAAAACCTGCCTAATTTAACGTGTTTAAATATTCCCTACATTGCTAACGATGAAGTGCTCAAATATATCGGTAAATATAATAAGGTGTTGAAACTGTTGGACATTTCTGGTGAAACGGACATTACAGAGATTGGTATAGAGGCGATGTTGTCTGGGAATCCGCAGTTGACTCAAAGTCTGACCGTGGTGAACATAGGAATGTACGGCGAGGAGAACATTGATCACACAGACATCGCTTTATTAATACGGCGGCTGCCAAACCTCACTAATCTTGGCAGTTACTCTTATGTTGGTAAAGCTGTTTTTTCCATATACAGGACTGATCCAGATTTTAAAAGCAAACTGCAGTACATGCACGACGTGCAGACAAATATGCGCACGATGAAAGCAATCATTGCTCTATGTCCGATGATAGAGACCATATACCTTGAAGAGCCAGACCAAGGAGTTTTACAGCAAATCAAAGAGTTGAACTACGTAAATAAAATCAAATTAAATAAATTCCAATGTCACGAACTCCACCAGTTGTTAGACAAGATTGGTCATAGGGTATCAACATTGATGCTCTCAGGATCGAGTGGGTCATTCAACTTTACTAGGGTAGCAGAAACGTGCAGGAACTTGGAAAGCTTAGAGTTCTACCAGATTCAGACGGCGACGCATGAAGAGGAGATACCGTTCAACAATTTGGAGCATATTGAGATTATTCATGGGAACTTGTCATCGTCGTGTCTCAAGTACTTGATGACTGGGAGTCCTAAGCTAAAGAAATTGATCATCGGCGATGAAATTAAGCTGGACGATAATGATATGTCTCGGTAAGTGTCCTTTTATTTTTTCACTAGCTTCTGCCAGCATCTTCGCCTGCGTAAAAATAGGTTTCTCCAAACAAAATTTGGACCCCCGCACAGAAGGAGAACCGAGTGTTGTTGCACAACAGAAGTACTAGAGGTATTAGTCTCCCAAGTAGACCCGAAGATGGTTTTCGCCCATGAATAGTGTGATTCATGTGGAAGGGTTAAATCTATATTTATATAAAAGGAGAAACTGACTGACTAACATATCAATGTAGTACCTATAGCCGAAACTGCGGGGATTTGGAACATAAAATTTTGCACAAGGCATGTTTATTACATTTTGAAACGTAGGCGAGCACTAAGGACGGGTTTTTATAAAGTCAACCTTTAAAGGGGTGAAAAAGAGGAATTTCGTCTATATGCAAAATCTTATTCCATGAGCGAATATATTTGAAAGTTTGCACAAATAGTAACCTAGGTAAATACTAAAGGTTGACATTATTTGTTTTCAGAACTACCCCCAATAGAATAATTTAGGGGTTTTTAAAGATTGTATGGAGGATTCTTATTTCTGGAGTTAACAAACTTGAAACTTGACACAAATTCTAATCAAAATACACATAGACTGTCATTATTAGTTTTTCAACACTACACTCAAAATACGGTTTAAGGGCGTAACTTTTTGTGAAAAAATTCTCGCGAACTAATTCGCTGGAAGTGCTAGTACATGAATATTAGATACAGTAGAGAAAAGTCGAGAATTTCAAAGGTTTCTAACACCCGTGTGAAGCTAGGGCGGGTCGCTAATTTAAATGATTCAATCTTCGAACTAAACCTTCATAATCGTAGCCATTTTATGGTGTTACCTAGGTATATATATTAACTTACCTACTGCAATATCATAAAATTTTATTATTATATCTAGCCTATACTGTCCCATTGCTGGGCAAAGCCCTTCTTTCCATTGTTCCTAGTTCTGTGCCGCTTCTTGCCTATTCCTAAGGAAGACATCTGTCCCGCCATCTCCTTCGAGGTTTGCCGCAATCCTGTCGTGCAATGTCAGGGTACAAATTTTCTCGCTCGATCGGCATACGGCAGATATATGTCAAAAAATATTATACAGCAAATTATTCTTATTTTTCTAATTTTTAATTTTTAACGTCTTTTTTTTCTATTTATGTTTTTGGAAGTTTTAACTTTAAATATTTAGGAGTTATTAGCACTTCGTCATTGATCAAAATAAATAAACTAGACCTATCCTTTGTCTGACACAAAACTAAACTTACCTCTTGAATTGTTTCGAACTTCGTCATCTGTATGATTGTACGTTTCCCTTTCCAGTATTCTTCGCCGACACAAGTTCGAGAACCTCGAAGGCATTTGGTTCCCCAACGCCCCTCGCCTAACAAGTGCTACAGTGGACTTACTGATTGAGTGCTGCCCCAAACTTCAGAGCCTTGGACAGCTGAGCGGTTGGCAGTTCACTCCAGATGACATGATGCTGATGAGGGCGATCATAGCCAGTACTAACACAGATGTGGTGCTATCCCCTCTTGGTATATTCCAACAAGGTCATTAAGTTTAGGTACTGTAGGTATGATTTTGTGCATTTGTTTTGTGTATACTGTTAAAAAGTGGCATCACCAAATTAGAAAAAATTGTGCAACATTGTTTCTCAGTAAACACTAACTTCGCGTCTATATTTTTGAAAAAAGAATGGATGTATAAATATATATTAAATTATACCTTTACTATAGTTATGTTACAACAGTCTATACGTTAAGTACCGATGCTTTTACATTTTTATAAGATTCTAGTCAAAGAAGGGGAATTTCATTTATTCAACAACATGTGGAATTAAAACAAATAAATATTTTATCACATTTTGACATACCTATTTATTAAAATCATTTGAAATCGTAATCATACGATCGTATAAAAAATATTTAAAAATAAAAGAAAAAACATTGATTAGAAACTAAGATATCTTAGTTTTGATGTTTAAAATTATAACTTCAATATAATATATGTCACAACAGTTTTTAAGTTAAATACCGATACTTTTACATTGTTAGAAAATTCTAGTCAAAGAAGGATTTAATTTATTCAACAACATGTGGAATTAAAACAAATAAATATTTTATCACATTTTGAAATATTGAAAATCATTTCACATGATAATATTACGTATGGTATACAAAATCAAATTATGTACATAATTAAAAATAAAAGTAAAAGAAATAACATAGATTAGAAACAGAACAGGCGTTGGAAGGCCTCCTACAAGGTGGACCGATGACTTGGTAACGGTTGCGGGAGTCCGATGGATGCGAGACGCACAGGACCGTTCGCTGTGGCGACGCTTGGGGGAGGCCTATGTCCAGCAGTGGACGTCTTTCAGCTGAAATGATGATGATGATGGTGAGAAACAGAATTAGATTTTTTTTGGCTGCGCGCAACCTTTCCTTGACATTATTCGCATATTAGGTACCAAGGGCAACTTTTTTACCAATTAGCAATGCTTCAGGAGGTGAAAGGTGAAACAACTATCTATGGGTTCAACCCTAAAATGTCAACAAACAAGTGCTTAGTACAGCTGCGTAGTAATAGATAGACGTTTAGTTGTTTACTCGCGAGTTTCCTCTCGATTTATGACTAGACCTGCTTTCACATCCTGAAATATTGCTAATGAATTAAAAAGCATCCTGTAAACAGGTCGCACCAAATTTTTTTTTATATTTTTTATATATATTTTTTATTTTTTGCGCGTTTTTTAACGTACTCGACCGACTCTTGGTACTTTGTTTTGAACATTATTGTTCTTGATTTTCTTTATCCGAGTTATTGTTTGCGTCAGGCGGCATATTCTCGTCGTTCGTTCGTTCTGTCTTTTTTCTACGCATCTTCATCATTTTCGACTCATCTGCGCACTTGGTCGTTATAATGTTCCTGCAAAGAGAGTTCAATAAACTTTAGTATATTATAAATACACCTCCGTCCTAAGATTAGTTACTTAATCCGGGATTGGCTTATCATGGTAGGTAATGGATAATATGAGTAGTGCCGTAAGTAGCCTCTTAAATACCCGGTGCAAGCTTCTATAACTGCGCCCCTCCAGGAACCGCGCCCTGTGCCTGGGCACCGCTGGCTCCGCCATAGTTACGGCATTGAATATGGGTTCCCAGATTAAGTTTCCTTTTTACCCAGAAATGAAAAGTTCGATAATATGAGTATGGGCAATGAATGTCTAATCTAATCTGTAAGTCCACAAATTATAGGACATTCGTATCTAGGTACTTACACTGAATTCTTAAACTGGCAAGATTCCAGTAACCCAAAAAATATTTGTGTTGTGAAAGTTTTAAAAATGCTAACTTCCTACAGATGCTATGCAGCCATCTTCAACATTGTCAACAAGCTCTGAATGTTCAAACCACTTTTGTTTTGAGTTGCTGACATTCGGACACAATATATGCGGACACAATGTCCGAATTGATACATTTTTTGTTCACTGTCTGTTTGTGCACACACTGTTTAATACAGTCGGATAAAAAGTTTTAAAATACAATATATAAAAAAGCGTTCCTAAAACTATTTGTGGCTGGATTTCGAAGGCGGCAACTTCGGTTAATAAATATCTTTATATTATATTTTAATTCTTTTTTTATCTCACTGTAATAAACAGCTTCAATAAATTTGGTGGTGTCCGAATCGTCATTTAAAATAAAATGTGTCGATTCTGTGTCCGAATCGTCTGCAACTCTTTGTTTTATTTGTTAACGAACTTTTTTTTATTATTCTTGTAATTACCTACTCATTTTGTAACAAATAAAAACTTTTTAGAAAAAAAAAAATAACCGACTTCACTAAAAAAAACACTAAAAGGATCAAAATAACTTTAATTTCGGATGTCGGTGTTTCTCGGTATTGTTTGTTTCTTATTTAACACCGACTTCCGAAATTAAAGTTATTTTGATCCTTTTAGTGTTTTTTTTAGTGAAGTCGGTTATTTTTTTTTTCTAAAAAGTTTTTATTTCACACTTTTTAGTTGCGATACACTTATAAACAGAGTGCCTATTTCTAATGACAATTCCAATTAACCCAAATACTGCTAGGTTACATTGTTTTATTATAAAGTTGCTGTGCCTACCTTCCTCCTTCCGGCTCCATCATCAGATCAGTTCGATAGTACCTTATAGCCAAAGAGCATCTCACGACAATTCTAATAAGCCCAAACACGGCTAGGATACATTGATTAATTACGGAGTTCCTGTGCCTACCTTCCGGCTCCATCATCAGATCAGTTCGATAGTACCTTATAGCCAAAGTGCATCTCATGACAATTCTAATGAGTCCAAACACGGCTAGGTTACATTGATTAATTACGGAGTTCCAGTGCCTACCTTCCGGCTCCATCATCATCATCAGATCACTTCGATGATACCATTTTCAACGTAACTATTCAGAATCATTCATTTATTTGTATTGTCGTAGTCGCTTAACTATATCTTCAATGTGATAATTATCTATTTGAGTATGAAGTTCCGTTGACCATTTCTGGTCTTCTTCATCAGTTCCACTTCATCAAATGTTACTTTTTGACTGTAAATGCTTAAGTTCTTGATGAAAATACTAAAATTACCATAGGGTTGCCTATAATTTTTGAGGAGTTCCCTCGATTCCTCATGGATTCCATCATCAGAACTGGATTTTGAAAAAAATGGGACCAATCTGGAAGCATATCCTATAAAGGGAAAAAAAATTTTTGCAAATCGGTCCATAAACGACGGAGTTCTGAGGTAACACACATAAAAAAAAAAAAAAAATGATCATCATCTTCATCATCTTCCTGCCCTTGTCCCATCTTATTTGGGGTCGGCACAACATGTTTTTTTCTTCCATTCTATCCTGTCAACCGTCATGCTATCACTAACCTCCTTTTCTTTCATATCACTGTTCACACAATCCATCCATCTTTTCTTTGGCCTCCCTCTCCCTCTCCACCCATCCACATGTATACTCATAACTCTTTTAGTAACATGCGTTTCATCTCTCCTCTTTACATGACCATACCAAGACAAACGATTCCCTTTCAACTTTTCAGTCACTGGCGCCACTTTCAAACTTCCTCTAATATACTCATTTCTCACTTTATCCATTCTCGTCACACCACACATCCATCTCAACATTCTCATCTCCGCTACATGCAATCTTTTTTCATCCATCTTTTTCACAGCCCAACATTCTGATCCATACAGTATGACAGGTCTTATCACGGACTTGTAGATTTTACCCTTCAACTTGGGGGGCATCCGTGGGTCACAAATTGTTCCAGTGACCTGTCGCCATTTCATCCATCCTGAATTGATCCGATTTGATACGTCTCGGTCTACCTCGCCATCTCCTTGGATAAGCGACCCGAGGTACCGAAAGTCGGAGCAGATTGGTATGGGCGTTCCAGCGAGAGCTAAGGGCATAGGACCGGAGAGACCACCGAAATCACAGAACAAGTACTCGGTTTTCGTTCTGCTCAATTTTAAGCCAACACTCTCCAGTCTGTGCCACCACACCTCCAATTTGCTCTGGACCTCTAGGCCACTCTCGGCAACCAGCACAATGTCATCGGCAAACAGCATACACCAGGGAGCCTCTTCCTGGATGCCCGACGTCAGAGCGTCCATTATCATCAGGAAGAGGTAAGGGCTGAGGGCCGACCCTTGATGTAAGCCGACAGCCACACTGAAGCTGCCAGTGTAGCCCACTGCAGAACGGACTTGGGTACTGCATTGGCTGTACATCGCTCGGATCAACTGCACATACTTCCCAGGCACACCTTTCTCCTTAAGGGCCCACCACAGAACCTCACGAGGTACCCGGTCATATGCCTTTTCGAGGTCAACGAATACCATGTGCAAGTTTTTATGCGCACCTCTGTATTTCTCGCACAGCTGGCGTATAGCAAAAATGGCATCCGTTGTACCCCGACCAGGCATAAAACCGAATTGGTTCTGTGAAATTTCACTCTCTTCTCTTAGCCTCCTTTCAATAACTTTCTCCCAGGCTTTCATAGTATGTGACATTAGCTTTATTCCTCTATAATTGTTGCATTCAAGCACATCACCCTTATTTTTAAAGATGGGCACCAGGGAACTGTTGCACCACTCATCAGGTATGGCTTCTTCCTGCAACAACTTATTGAAGAACAAAGCTAACCACATCCATCCATCCACTCGCAGCAACTTCCACACTTCAACTGGTATTCCGTCTGGACCAATTGCCTTACCATTCTTCATTCCATTTATAGCTATTCTGACTTCATCCATACTAATCATTCTCACAAAAAAAAAAAAAAAAATGATGATAAAAAAAAAAAAAAAAAAATACAACCGAATTGATAACCTCCTCCTTTTTTTTGAAGTCGGTTAAAAATAGTTTTTAACCAGTTACCTGACTTCATTTTCTGTCACATCGTATCTGTCCATTATTTCTATAATGATGTCTGATGTTACTTTTGGGTCTAGGGACATCTTCACAGGTTTATCCTTGAAGGCTGGTGAACTTTTCCCTGTCAGGGTATGAGTTGCCAGTACACTGTGGAATGAAGAAAAAATTACTAACAAGTTTTACTTAATAACTGTAACGTCTCATTTTTGATTCAACAGGTGTGCGCGCTTTTTACATGGGATGCCAAGACAACAGTATTCTAAAATTGTCTTTTGTAATAACTACTAAGGTAGGTGCCAGATAAACTTGGAATAACGGTCATTGACCCTCCAACCTTTGTTGATTTTTAATTTCGAAAACGGAAATAAAGATATAAAGCTGTCTTAACAACATCTATCGTGATCTACTAGAAAAACAGTCAATTAATTGTTTTTTGGGTTTATATCTAGGTAATATTAGGAAAAGGTCAATGTACTTTATTCCACGTTTATCTGGCGCCTAGTATAGAAGTTTGTACAAGTTCTTTTTGAAGTTGGTAAGTATTATGTATTCAGATTACAAATTCAAAAATGTGTTGTAATTCTAGTAAATTATCCACAATTCGAAATTTGAATTCGAATACGCCTCAAAAATTTAAAGACCCATTAAATTTCAACATTAGGTAAGTACCTATTGTTTTCATACAATAAGTAGAACAAATAAAGGTTACCTTCTAGGGAATAATGCAACAAGTAGCGTCCTGGTAGCCAGGGTGAACGACTTCCAGTTCACTCTCTTGAATTTGTCTTTGTGTATCATTGTCTTGCCACTGCCAATAGGTATCTGAAACCAGCATCACCATTTTAATTTCTAACACGATTTGTGTAAATGCAATAAAGTCAACAAAAAGATCTTAAAATCGTTATGAGTAAGATTATATTAAATTTAAGTTAATCTGCTGTTCTAATCAACATATTAAAAATATACTACAACTATCTTCTGCCAGCGACTTCGCCCGCATGAGAGTAGGTCCAGTAGTAGTTTACTCAGTACACACTGAATTACAAAAGTACTAATCTTTTCTCTTTATAATATTAGTTTAAGTGGTAATTACTTCTATAAAATAAAATTTATTAGTTGCCTTGAAAAAAATTAAATCTTGGTCACGCCAGTTGTCAACCAAATTTCCAACAATGTTCAACCCTGTGTTACAAACGAATGGTTTATCGAATAAACCTTTGTCTCACCTTACATTTATAACATTTTTACACTTCTTTCTTCACAACTTTTTTTTTTACTAAATCCTTAAGAAAGTAATTCAACACCTTTAATGCATTTTTATTTTTGTCTGTTCCGGCTGATCTCCGAAACAGCTGGACCGATTTTGACGCGACTTTCACTGGCACAGATAGCTGATGACTACTACTTTTATATGGAAAAACAATTAAAAGTTCTGCGCAAAAAAATAAATTATAGAAATTGTGACCGAATGGCATTGTGTTATGCTATGTTTTACAAGTTTGACACGAAAGAAGTCGCGGGCACCAGATAGTTTATATTAATAGGTTTAATATTTTCTCTTTATAATATTATAAAGAGACAATATTTTGAAAATTCTTTCACCATTGGAAAGCTACTTTATCACGGAGTGACATAGGCTATATTTTATTTAAAATATAATATAAACAATAAATTCCAAAGTGTAATTAATTGACCTCTATATCTAAAAAAAAAACCTCTATATTTCCTTACATTGCGTGCGCTGCGAAAACTATTGATGAAAAAACAAATTAGTGTACTACGATTCTGCAGAACCAATCATTATCTACAAAAAGTGTCGCGTATAGGTATGTCATATGTTATGTCTAACTGTTATAGTTACGTGACAATAATTGTTTTTTTTATATTTAAAAAAAAAAAGGAAGCGCCACCTCTAGAAAAGGCCGTTTTTTATACCTTTGTATTTACTTATCAAAATAAATTATTTCATATTTAAGTGTGTTTCAGTGCCTGTATATTACTTTTCGAATAATTCAATTTGGACATTCCAGAGATATCATGATAGAACAAAATATAGAAAATAAATAAAATCGTTGAATGATGTATAACCGGTCATATTATCAACAATTTATTAATCCTTATAACAATAAGCAGGTCGTCACAATTACTGAATACCTACATGTGTTTTATTTTTATTTTTACTGCATATTAATTGATTGTCGCAGCTGCACGAACAACAGTCGAGCCATTTCATTAAAAAAAATTGTCGTCAATCTGAACTAATTTGACCAAATAACTGATTCTTTAGACTCTATTTATGTCATAGTTCCAAAATCTGTTCTTAACTGGGGAGTCATAAGTAAGGTTACTAAAAGTAAAGCTTCCTCTCAATCACTAAAATAAAATACTTTTCAATTATTATGACCGTCACGTGGGTGTTCACGGAAGGATTATAAAGCTCAAGAGTTTGTTTGTTTGAACGCGCTAATCTCAGGAAATACTGATTCGAATTGATAAAATATTTTATTGTTGGACAGGCCATTTATCGAGAAAGGTTATAATGCTAGAAAACATTACCCAACAACCCATGGGAGTGGAGCAGTATCTAAAGACGCGGGTGAAACCGCGGGGGATAGCTAGTAGAACATAAAACTACAGAAAACAACTTACCCATTCATCTTCTACCTGTTCATTTCTTTTAACAAAGTTACATTTATTCGTTATTAAAACATCTGCGGAACGATTCAATTCATCGGCACTGTTGTCTTCATCTTCGTAATCAGATTGTTCGTTAGGTGATTCGCTTAACTCTGCTTTTGACAGATTTTCTACATTTTCCTTCGAATTCTGGTTTATCGCACATTGCCGCTTGAGATTGCCAATTAAATTAAAGATGTTCGTAAGTGCGTTCTTAACTTCGTTCATCTTACCCAGCACTTCTTCTTCATTTTTAAGTTCCTCTCCGTTTTGCCATTTTTTGGAATCTGGCAAAAGGTTTCCGATAGACATGATTTTCGTTAAACTTGTGTGTCGCCTTTTACTGTAGTTGCGAATCGCTGTTGGGGTTTTATTCGTTTGTCCCCTCATTTTCGGCTTCACTGGTGTGTCTCCCTGTAAAGGTGTGATTATTATTTTGTTGTCGTCTAAGTCGTTCTAATTTGCACGTTTTCTTGGTTACTGTGATATCTGTAAATAGTGGGTACTTCTCTTATGTTTATTTTACGTGTACACGGTAGTTCAGTCTGCGAATATACGCCCTACAGCTAAAGGGGTGACCAGACGGTTGCGAACTAGCGTTCCAACCATGGTGACCTTGGTTTATGTGTTTGGTTTGTGTTGCGGGCGTTGCGGTTACATAGATGTAAACACGCGCTAACATATTCGGTGGTTGGAAAAACGCGCCGCCCAACCAAGGGCGTTGAAGGTGGGACGTTGGTTTGCAACCATCTGGACACCCCTTAAAGGGTTGCAAACTAGCGAGTTTACAACTGCTGTCTACGCGGATTGAAACTAGCAAGGTCACCTTGGTTGGGACGTTGGTTTGCAACCATCTGGTCACCCTTTAAGTCGTGGTTTCACTATTATCCCGGTATTCCTAAGTGGCGACGATTAGATATTTTGGGCGAGACGAGAGGAAAGGGCATAATAGATACATGGTGGTCTTCGACAGAAGTTCAGAGTGTATTGAAAGAAAAGAAGAGAAAATTCAAGGAATGGCAGCGTATAGAGCCTGGAAACGCTAGTTTAAAATCTGAAAAAAAAAGTGAGTATGACGTTTTAAAGAAGAAAGCCAAGAAAGCCGTGGCAATAGCAAAATCAAAAGCCCAGGATAAACTATATGACGCACTGGACAGTCCTGCAGGCCAAAAAGAGCTATACCTACCGGCTTACTAGAATAAGAGAGAGAAAGGCGAGGGATGTTTGTCATGTAAGATGTATAAGAGATGAAACTGGAATGGTTCTATCGGATGATGAAAAAATCAGAAATAGTTGGAAGGAATATTTTGAAAGATTGATGAATGAGGAAAATAATTGGAGTGGGGTGTTAGAGAATAAACCAGTGAATGTAGGATTAGTGAGAATGGTTAGTATGGATGAAGTCAGAATAGCAGTAAATGGTAAAGCCATTGGTCCAGATGGAATACCAGTTGAAGTGTGGAAGTTATTGCGAGTGGATGGATGGATGTGGTTAGCTTTGTTCTTCAATAAGTTGTTGCTGGAAGAAGCCATACCCGATGAGTGATGCAAATAGCTCTTTGGTGCCGATTTTTAAAAACAAAGGTGATGTGCTTGAGTGCAACAATTATAGAGGAATAAAGCTAATGTCACATAGAATAGAATAAAACTTTATTGTACACCAAAAAACTTTTTAGAAAAAAAAAATAACCGACTTCACTAAAAAAAACACTAAAAGGATCAAAATAACTTTAATTTCGGATGTCGGTGTTTCTCGGTATTGTTTGTTTCTTATTTAACACCGACTTCCGAAATTAAAGTTATTTTGATCCTTTTAGTGTTTTTTTTTAGTGAAGTCGGTTATTTTTTTTTTCTAAAAAGTTTTTATTTCACACTTTTTAGTTGCGATACACTTATAAACAGAGTGCCTATTTCTAATGACAATTCCAATTTACCCAAATACTGCTAGGTTACATTGTTTTATTATAAAGTTGCTGTGCCTACCTTCCTCCTTCCGGCTCCATCATCAGATCAGTTCGATAGTACCTTATAGCCAAAGAGCATCTCACGACAATTCTAATAAGCCCAAACACGGCTAGAATACATTGATTAATTACGGAGTTCCTGTGCCTACCTTCCGGCTCCATCATCAGATCAGTTCGATAGTACCTTATAGCCAAAGTGCATCTCATGACAATTCTAATGAGTCCAAACACGGCTAGGTTACATTGATTAATTACGGAGTTCCAGTGCCTACCTTCCGGCTCCATCATCATCATCAGATCACTTCGATGATACCATTTTCAACGTAACTATTCAGAATCATTCATTTATTTGTATTGTCATAGTCGCTTAACTATATCTTCAATGTGATATCTATTTGAGTATGAAGTTCCGTTGACCATTTCTGGTCTTCTTCATCAGTTCCACTTCATCAAATGTTACTTTTTGACTGTAAATGCTTAAGTTCTTGATGAAAATACTAAAATTACCATAGGGTTGCCTATAATTTTTGAGGAGTTCCCTCGATTCCTCATGGATTCCATCATCAGAACTGGATTTTGAAAAAAATGGGACCAATCTGGAAGCATATCCTATAAAGGGAAAAAAAAATTTTGCAAATCGGTCCATAAACGACGGAGTTCTGAGGTAACAAACATAAAAAAAAAAAAAAAAATAATGATAAAAAAAAAAAAAAAAAAAAATACAACCGAATTGATAACCTCCTCCTTTTTTTTGAAGTCGGTTAAAAATAGTAACAAAAATTATGAAACACATACTATGAAAGCCTGGGAGAAAGTTATTGAAAGGCGACTGAGAGAAGAGAGTGTTTCACAGAACCAATTCGGTACAGCGGATGCCATTTTTGCTATACGCCAGCTGTGCGAGAAATACAGAGGTGCGCATAAAAACTTGCACATGGTATTCATTGACCTCGAAAAGGCATACGACCGGGTACCTTGTGAGGTTCTGTGGTGGGCCCTTAAGGAGAAAGGTGTGCCTGGGAAGTATGTGCAGTTGATCCGAGCGATGTACAGTCGATGCAGTACCCAAGTCCGGTCTACAGCGGGCACCACTGGCAGCTTCAATGTGGCTGTCGGCTTACATCAAGGGTCGGCTCTCAGCCCTTACCTCTTCCTGATGATAATGGATGCTCTGACGTCGGACATTCAGGAAGAGGCTCCCTGGTGTATGCTGTTTGCCGATGACATTGTGTTGGTTGCCGAGAGTGGCCTAGAGGTCCAGAACAAATTGGAGGTGTGGTGGCACAGACTGGAGAGTGTTGGCCTGATATTGAGTAGAACCAAAACGGAATATTTGTTCTGCGATTTCGGCGGTCTCTCCAATCCAGTGCCTTTAGCTCTCGCTGGAACACCCATACCGATCTGCTCCGACTTTCGGTGCCTCGGGTCACTCGTCCAAGGGGATGGTGAGGTAGACCGGGACGTAATACATCGGATCAACGCAGGATGGATGAAATGGCGACAGGTCACGGGAACAACTTTTGACCCACGGACTTCAAGTTGAAGGGTAAAATCTACAAGTCAAGTGTGATAAGGCCTGTCATACTGTATGGATCAGAATGTTGGGCTGTGAAAATGACGGATAAAAGAAGATTGCACGTAGCGGAGATGAGAATGTTAAGATGGAAAGATGGATGTGTGGTGTAACGAGAATGGATAAAGTGAGAAATGAGTATATTAGGGGAAGTTTGAAAGTGGCGCCAGTGACTGAAAAGTTGAAAGGGAATCGTTTGTCTTGGTATGGTCATGTAAAGTGGAGGGATGAAATGCATGTTACTAAAAGAGTTATGAGTATACATGTGGATGGATGGAGAGGGAGAGGGAGACCAAAGAAAAGATGGATGGATTGTGTGAAGAGTGATATGAAAGAAAAGGAAGTTAGTGATAGTACGACGAGTGACAGGGCAGAATGGAAGAAAAAAACGTGTTGCGCCGACCCCAAATAACACGGGACAAGGGCAGGAAGATGATGATTCCTCAGAGTCAGTGGCGACGAGTAGTCGAAAAAGCGTAAAACAAAAATAAAAAAGTGTGTTGCAAAATGTCGATTGGAATGATTACGGATTTTAAAGTGCACAGTGACGATTGGAAATTGTAAGTGGAACGTTTAGAACAATATTTCCAGGTGAACAAAATACCGGTTGATTTACAAGTGCCCACGTTGATAACAGTGATGGGAGCAGAATCTAAAAACAAAACATTTACCTACGCAGATCACGGACATTATGGAAAGGCACTTGAGTTCAAATTGAGTTCTGTAGTGATCAATCAATCGAATTGAAATAACTAGTTTACAAATAAAATTTAAATAGGTAATCTCATGGCGTCGCATCGTTTAACCTCGGCAAAAGACTATAGTTTAAAATACAGGAAACAGTTTAATATTGAAACATAACAACTTGTAGGTATATCTTACGGCGTAACCTTTTACAAGTTTTGGCGGGAACGTAGGCGAGCTGCGGTTGGACGAAGACGTTTCGTGCGCGTTCTACAAAGTGGGCGCGCGGTACTCGCAGCAGGTGGCGCGCGGGCAGACCTAGGCTCGTGACCGGTGGTTTTCGGGTGTTTGCCACGCATTTTCGGTTTGTACCGTACTGCGTTTCAACCCTAAAATGTGTTTTATAGGTATTACCTATAATTAAAAAACCATTACATAAAAAAAATATCTTTATTCCTCATAAATTACAAATTATTTACAGAAAATTTTTATTTTGATCCTTTTAGTGTTTTTTTAGTGAAGTCAGTTATTTATTTTTTTGAAAAATGTTTTTTATTTCACACTTTTTAGTTGCGATACACTTATAAGTAACCAGAGTGCCTATTTCTCATGACAATTCGAATTAACCCAAACACTGCTAGGTTACATTGTTTTATTATGAAGTTCCTGTATCTACCTTCCACCTTCCGGCTCCATCATCAGATCAGTTCGATAGTATCTTATAACCAAAGTGCATCTCATGACAATTCTAATAAGCCCAAACACGGCTAGGATACATTGATTAATTACGGAGTTCCTGTGCCTACCTTCCGGCTCCATCATCAGATCAGTTCGATAGTACCTTATAGCCAAAGTGCATCTCATGACAATTCTAATTAACCCGAACACTGCTAGCTTACATTGATTAATTACGGAGTTCCAATGCCTACTTTCCGGCTCATCATCATCAGTTCACTTCGATGATACTTACTATTTTCAACATAAGTATTCAGAACCATTTATTTATTTGTATTGTCATATCTATCTATCTCTATCTATCTATCTGTTTATGTTTGGTTTCCGCACTTAGTCCTATGTGAACCATTGTACGTGGGCCATGGCGGCCATAACCTTAGGTGGGCTTATTCCAACCAGCCCACCTCTCTCCAAAAACAGATAAGGCCTCTTAGGTTTTTCAGGACATCAATAAGGGAGTTCGGGGATCCTAAGGTTCGTGTGCGTATTTCAGTGACACCTGTGCAATCCAGGATTGCAATTGTGCAATTGTCTCCTCCCCCTCCAAACATGCTCTGCACAGGGGACTGTCTGTGATGCCTATTGTGTGGAGGTGCTTATTCAGTGTGCAGTGTCCGGTGATGGTCCCCGTCACCAGGCGCAGGCCGCCTCTGTCCAATCTTATGAGTTTTTTGGTGAGGGCTTTATTGAGATGTGGCAGGGCCTCCTTGGCCTGCCTGCATCCCGGTGACCTTTAATCCACTGTAGTGTCACAGTATTGTGTTTCGGGACTGTGACACTTTCCAGTGCTGAGTGGCATTCTTGTATGATTTTCGAGGTGGTAGAGTTTTTGCCTAGGGATTGTAGGACTGAGGCACTATCGGAGAGTATCCGAATGTGTGTGTCCGTTACACCCGTCCGTGGGCCGCTAAGAATATACCAACACATTCCGCCTGGTAGACGGTGTTGAATTTTCCTAGCGTTCTGGATATTCTGATATTGAGGTCATTGGAGAAGAATCCAACTCCCGTGCCAGTATCTGTCTTTGATCCATCCGTGTAGACTCTTAGTTCAGCTGGGCCTGAGTAATCGTGCTCTTCTTCTGTTAGTTGAATATTGAAATGCTTTTGGAAATGATACGCCTTTGGAGTTTTGTCGCTAGGTGCTGCCATCATAGGCTGTCGTTTAATAGCGTCTTCCATTATGCGTATGTGTTTGATTCTGGAATCTTTATTCAGGGTGCCCGATGCGCTGAGCCTGAAGGCCGCTGAGGCCACCTCCTCCTGCACTATTAGATGCAGCGGGGGCAGTCCCAGCATCGCTTGCAGGGCAGCCGTTCTTATTCTGTGCCGTGGGTGTGGTTCTCATGCTGCTAGTGATATCTACGCAGGCGAGTCGTTGCAGCTTTTCAAGATCTTTTTGTGCTGTGCTCAGTTCGGTCCTGGGCCATCAAACTAGGGAGCCATTTATGTGATTATCTATACTTAATATTATAAAGCTGCAGAGTTTGTTTGTTTGTTTGTTTGAACGCGCTAATCTCTGGAACTACTGGTCCGATTTGAATGATTCTTTCAGTGTTGGGTAGTCCATTTATCGAGGAAGGCTATAGGCTATGTTTTTTTTTTTCAAAATTAGGGATCCGTAATAAAATTGCTATTTTGTAACACAAGGTGTAAAATCGAAAACCTATTTTTGCGTGCGCTGCAAAAACTATTGACAATAGAACAAAATGATGTAGTACGGGTTTGTAGATCCCATTAAAACCTACAAAAAAGTCCGCGAGAACATATATCTAGCTATCATGGTTTAATCACAATAACCGATTTTGTGTTCAAAATAATTATTAAATCGTCTGAAGAAAAAAAACTACGTTAAATATGTACCGTAATATTAATCTTTATCGAAATTAAGCATTATGTTATCAAGAGTATTTATGTAGAAGTAAAATACTTTTCGTTTCATCTCAATCGGATATTTCGTTTAAAAGTTATCACGTGTATAAGATGTTAAGAGTTGGTACCTATTAATGAGTTATGGGCCATAGAGTTTTTTATCAACATAAAATCCTGTAATAATCTTTTTCAAAATATATTTGTTGATGAGATCAAGAAGATGCAGTCCATTATCCACAGGAATTTCTTAATTCTTTAAACCCGAGTGGCCTCCCCCCACATTCTCTCAAGTTAAAAATTGGTGGCCCAATTATTTTACTTAGAAATCTTAAGCCACCAAATTTATGTAACGGGACTCGACTTCAGGTTAAATTTCTTCGCAATAACGTGATCGTTGCAACAGTTTTGACTGGTCCAGCGGTTGGTCAAACAGTACTTATACCTCGGATCCCAATGATTCCAAATGGTTTGCCTTTTCATTTTAAAAGAGTCCAATTCCCAATTAAATTATCTTTTGCCGTAACGATAAATAAATCACAGGGGCAAACATTTAAATATGTAGGATTAGATTTACGGCAAAACTGTTTTTCGCACGGCCAACTATATGTCGCGTTGTCAAGATCAGGTTGCGGAAACAATCAATATATTCTTCTGCCACAAGAAAATAAAACGAAAAATATAATTTACTCAGAAGTACTTTAAAATAATATTTTAACCCGGTTTAAAGTGGACGGACACCCCGCCTATAGTCGTAATTCTTATGTGTCTGGCTGAATGTCGAACAGATAGACAGCTATTGCCTGCGACTTATACAATTTAACTTAATCTATATTTTTCTTAATATTATAAAGCTAAAAAGTTTGGTTGTTTGTTATGAACGCGGTAATCTCGGGAAATACTGATCTGATATGAAAACTGTTTAAATATTCAATAGTCCATTTATTGAGGGAGGCTATATTTATCTCGGTATTTCCACGGAAACGAGAAAAACGCGGGTGAAACCGCGGGGCACAGCTAGTTGGTCTAATAACAGTGGTGTATAGCCAGTGAGTAATCTTTGGGGCTATGCCCCAGGTGCGGCCTAGCATGCGTTTACACTGCCACATAGATATACTGGCTTTTTTGGTGATGTACTCGGTATGTTTTGCTCAATTCAGCTGTTTGTCCAGGTAGACGCCCAGGTACTTGACTTCAGTTGACAGGCTAAGGGTAGTTCCAAAGAAACGTGGTAGCTGTAGTGCTGCCAATTTCCTTTTTTGGTGAAAAGTACTAATTCAGTTTTAGTGGGATTCACAGTCAGTTGGTGTTCCTTACACCAGTCCTCTACTATTTTCAAGGCCTGCCGCATAAGGTTGCATAGTGTATTTTCGTGAGTGCCATTTATTATAATGGTTATATCGTCGGCATATCCTACGGCGAAGTATTGTCATATTCGCTTAACTATCTTCTTTGTGATATCTATGTGACTATGAAGTTCCGTTGGCCATTTCTGGTCTTTTTCATCAGTTCCACTTCCCTCGATTCCTCATGGATCACATCATCAGAACTGGATTTTGAAAGAAATGGGACCAATCTGGAAGCATATCCTTTTGGGCTAAAAAAAATACGGCGTACGCGTCGCGCTCGCTGACTCAGGCCGAACGCGCCTACTCGCAAATATACCTACCTACAGAGAGGCACTGGCTATTATTTTCGGAATTTGTAAATTTCACCAGTATCTTTATGGGCGCAAGTTCATAAGATCATAAGCCTTTGACTTACATTTTTGGAAATAAGGCAGGGGTTCCTGTAATGGCTGCATCCAGATTACAACGTTGGGCGATGCTATTAGCGGGTTACACCTATGATATTGAGTATGTTTCATCAAGTAAGAACTGTGCGGATGCGTTGTCACGGTTGCCATGCACAGAAGTTAATAATTTAGGAATACAAAATGAGAACACTTACGTTAATTGCGTAGAAGATTTTTTACCAATTACTAGTGAAGATGCTAAGCAAGCAACAGCTAGTGATAAGGTCCTTAGTAGAATTTTGGCGTATACTTACTCAATCCGGATGGCCTCTTTCACTGTTCAGATGAACTGATTCAATCCTATTTTAGACGACTAGAACGAGTAACGAATTATACGCGGAATGTGGGTGCTTAATGTGGGGTTACCGTATGGTCATACCTGTTTCACTACAAAATAAAATTTTAAAGCAACTTCACAGTAGTCATATGGGAATAGTGAAGACAAAGAGTATCTCGTAGTTATGTGTGGTGGCTTAGCATAGACGCGGCAGTAGAAGCGATGTGCAAGCAGTGCGAGACTTGCGCCCCCCGGCGGGCCCCGATACAACCGTGGCCATATCACACGCGCCCCTAGAGCAGGTTTCACAATGACTTCCTATTCTTTTCAACAATGACTAACTTTTTTTAAATATTAGGTTCTTTTTGTTGCAAGCAAAGTTTTCTTTTACTGGGGAAAGTAGCCGAACTTGATCTCTTAGGAAAGACATCATAAGCTGTAGAAATGGTATTTGGTAGCTAAAAAAGACTGTCGTCGAAAGTGACGTAAACGAAAGATCCTGTCGGCGAAAAGTCTATAGGTGAATGATCCTGCTAGGGAAACGGGGTAATTCGTCAACTCGTACCGCATACCTACGGCCCATATGGTACGAGTTTTTAAAATAAAAATAAATTATATTTTCATTGGTCAACTCGTCCAACGTTTATTTTTGTATGGAATTTTAAACCTTATCAACGTTTGGTACAGTTAGTAACACAAGATTAATAGTAATTATTTTTTTTAGTGTCGTTGTGTTCTTAGATTATTTCACATTAAAAAAATCTGACGAATTAAGAACTTCCTCTTTTTTGATGTCCATTAGAAAAGTCAGTAACTACATTTTTTTTTGTTTCACTTTACAAGCAACCACACAAGTTCATGTGTTATCCGAAATTAATAAGAATGGTACACTTGCTGTTGGTACCAAGATTTTAAGGGAACATGTCCAAATGGCTGTATACTTTTATGCTCATGTTACAGCTAACACTTTTAACTTTATGTATAGGGTCCTGAGCTAATTCCACGTAATTTTCTGCATTTTCATTTCCTAAGTTATTTTTGACGAATTTGACGAAAGATTTCCAAGCCGCTGATTCCCAACTATTCATTAAAATTATAAAATCGTTGTTTATCATCAAAGTTTTTATTTGAGGCTAGTCGAAAATACCAGTCGTAAGCTAATTTGAATAAACAAAAATAACAACCATATTTTTTTTTATTGGTACCGAACGTCAATCGTGCTAGTTTATCACTCATCCACTATCGGTCGCCCACTGTCGGTCTAAGTCCTTGATATAGATCAGTCAAAATACGCCTTTTTACGAAAACCGCGGTTTTATTATTATTATTTTCTCCCCATATACACCCTTAATGTAATAAAATGTATTCGAATTAATTAACCAACTGCACCTAGACGGCAAGATGATATTACCGGTTAATAACTTATATTGGCGGAATGCGAACACAGTCAAAATACCAAAATTGGTATCTTTTTCAGATGTGTTTAATTCCTGATGGCTACAACCCGGGAATCTTTAAGTCAAGAGTGAATAGGTTACTTCTAGGTAAGCGCGCTCCATCGTCGACCGCATCGTCGCTTTCCATCAGATGAGATAGCGATCAAGCGCGAACCTTCAAGAATAAAAAAAAATTGAAATTACACGAATTTTGACGTTCTAAAACTTTTATACTTACGACTTAATATCAAGTCATTCATCAAATTATATTATGAGATTACCAGCATCAAAAACTTTATATTTTTTGCAGACTTATACAAGTTAATGATAAATCCTAAAAAAAACTTTACTATTGGTTATATTATGATTGTATATGTGTTTATATATTATCCTTATATATACTATTGATTGTTTAAGAACTTTAGAGTTCATTTGTAAAATTCATTTTAAAAATGTGATATTCAATTATAAGACTATCATAGAAACTCTAAAGATTTTTTACTAGTTTTGAGTTACAAGTTAATAATAAATCCTACAAAGCCTCACTTACAACCACACATTTCTATTACATTATTGTTAAAACTTGAAATTGTTGATTATTTTATTTAAATTTATTCATTATTATTATTATCTTTATAATTGTTAATTAATATCTTTATAAATGTTGACTATAATCTTTATGACGATTGCTTATTATTTTATAATATTTTTTTATAGTTAATCCTACATGTATTAATGTTTTCTATTACGTCGTGTGTTAATTGATGTCAAATTTGTGATGGTTTAATATTTTCTGTTTATATATGATAGTTTTGTGGTGATAAAATATTTTATAGCAAATTCGTAAATTTCTTTATTATTTCCACACTAACACTTTTGCTACTGATTGTAACTTTTCTTATTGTGATAGTGACGTGGGACGAGTTGACCAATGAAAATATATTTTATTTTTATTTTCTGCAACTCGTACCACATGGGCCGTAGGTATGCGGTACGAGTTGACCAATTACCCGGGAAACGGAAATAAATGAATCGTCCTGTCGACAAACAGTCCAATGACGAATCGGCCGTAGGAGAATGGTTGCACAATCATTCATTAGTTACCTGCAATTTTTATATTACCAATCGAATTAGAATCGCAATTATTTTTTTTATTCGCTCCACACTAGGATACTCTCGTGGGTGCGTTCACAAACGTGTAAACTCACATATATAATATTTATTCCCTGTGGTAATCAGAACCTTGAGCAACGCAGCGCCCACCAGGCGTCATAAATAAAATGTACGTAAACACTCGAAAATGAGCATAAAATTATAAACAGACGCCGTTTGGTGAGCGTTTTTTCGGCATAGAAAAAAGCCTGTATGAGTACCTAACTAATACCTACATGTTATGATATAAAAGTAACTACCGTGTCAGAATCCGTCGAAGACACTTCATCATCGTCACTTGGCGCCCATGACGATCCGCTACAGGAGTAGTCTTCAGCTTCTTCTTCTTCTTCTTTATACGTTCTGCTGCAACTGGCTTCACTCCTCCAACTGGGTCCGGCTTCCGCCTTATCCGCGGACTCCTTTACCATCGCGTCCAATGTGTCACGGTCACCTGTACCACGGAAAAATATAAATTAAAGCTATCCTTATACGACTATAAGGGAGCTTTCGTTAAACTTTTTAGTTCTTCAACACTTCACTATCTTCTATATCTTTATATAAATAATTCTTGTTTAAGTGTGTTTATCACCTAACTCTTCTTAAACGGCTTGACCGATTTGGATGATATGTTGTGTGTATATTTGGTGGGTAAAATATACAGTGCATTTAACTGTAATGTGTACCTATTCACGTTTTTTAATGTGGGAAATGAGCCACTGCGTACGATAATTTATAGACTATTCCATATATGGGATGTCGATATATACTAGGTATTTCAAAAATATTGTGGCTGTGTGTGTGAAAATCATTTATCAATTTAGAGATCCGATTGTTAATTATAAACATAGTTTTGTAGTTTTTTATCTAACGCTGCGCTGCTAGGATGCACTGTTTTATTATGAAGTTGTGCCTACGTTTCACCTTTCAGTCGTGCTGTTCTCTAAGAAAACAGCCTTGAGCGCAGCGTTGGCCGCAGCGACGAAATCCAAATACGTACCTACATATTTTAAATGTATAGGTCCATTTGATTGTTAAGTTAATCCTATGTACACTGCATAGCAGATGAATAGCACTGCAGCTCCATCATCAAATCAGTTCGTTAGTGCCTTATAGCTTAAGTGCATTTCATGACTATTCTAATAAACCCAATCACGGCTAGGATACATTGATTAGTTACGTAGTTCTGGTGCCTACCTTAAGGCATCATCATCAGATCAGTTCGATGATACCATTTTCAACATAATTATTTAGATCCATTAACTTATTTGTATAGTCATAGTTGCATAACTATCTTAATTGTATTTTCTATGTGTGTGTGAAATTTCATTAGCCATTTTTGGTCTTCTTCATCAGTTCCACTTCATCAAATGAATTAAAAAAGCATTTTTTGCAACTGAATGAATTAGTTTAGTCATACTTATTTATAATATCTTTAAAATGTAAAACTTACAACTTCACTTATCTACTACCTAACTTATTTGTAACTTAATTTATCCGAACTCACTAGCCTTATATAAGCCAGTAAAGGCTTTTGTGGTTTTTAGTATAAAAAAATAATGTATACTGCGATTTTGAACATAAATAAATAAAAAAAAGATACTTACTTTTTTACCCGACTACGGAGGGTTATGATTTTGACAGGCTATGTATGTATGTGAGTATGTTCATCTGTTCCCTCATAGCTCCTAATCTACTTATCGGAACTTGACGTATGAGGTATCGTTAGAACAGTCTTAATTGTCCGCTGAACATAGGCTACGTGACGTGTCACAAAAATTGATATGGCGCCCTCTAGCGGACAAAAAGTAATGTGTTAAAAATAAATATGGAGTAAAATACGCCGTGTTTGGTATCATTTGAAAGGGCTTCACTTGTACATTTCCAATTTATTGCTCAAATTTAAAGTGACGCCCTCTAGCGGACAAAAAGTCATGTTTAAAAAAAAATTAAGATATTAATATACCGTGTTTGATATCATTTGAAAGGGCTTCGCTAGTAGGTACTTATCAAAAAATATCATCAAAATTCAATTTGGCGCCCTCTAGCAGACAAAAAGTATTGTGTTAAAAAAAATACGATAAATATGTCGTGTTTCGTATCATTTGAAAGGGCTTTACTTGTACATACCAAAATAAACAGTAAAGAAGCAGTGATTTAACACCAAAATCTTTTAAATAAAAAAAAAGTAAAAAACTAAAACCCGACTACGACAAAAAAAAATGACGCTGAAAAAGTATGAAACAAGATTTTCAAGATGCTGAAATAGACAAGGTAACTGGAAAAACACGAATAGAACAAAAAGAAAAGCCGTAGTCACACGTTATTAAAGTGTTTCGATTAATACCTACCTATAACGTGTGACTACGGCTTTTCATGAGGAATCGAGGGTACCTACTCCTCAAAAATTATAGGCCACCTTATAGTGATTTTGGCATTTTTATAGAGAACTTAAGCATTTACAGTCAAAACGTAACATTTGATGAAGTGGAACTGATGAAGAAGACCAGAAATGGTCAACGGAACTTCATACTCACATAGATATCACAATGAAGATAGTAAAAAATAGATAGTAAAAAAAAATCAAAGTGTAAAATACACGTGTGTATACTAGGACTAGGAACGGATTATGAACGGATTAGGAACGCTATGGGAACCGACTAGGAACGGATTATGAACGGATTAATCCGTAGTAACAGAATAGGAACGGAATAGGAACGGACTAGGAACGAATTATGATGGAATTAGGAACGGAATAGGGACGGAGTAGTAACAGAATAGGAACGGATTATGAACGGATAAGGAACGCTATGAGAACGGAATAGGGACGGATTAGAACGGAATAGGAACGGACTAGGAACGGTCTAGGAACGGATTATGAACGGATTAGGAACGGAATAGGAACGGAGTAGGAACAGAATAGGAACGGATTAGGAACGGAATAGGGACGGTGTAGGAACAGAATAGGAACGGAATAGGAACGGACTAGGAACGGATTATGAACGGATAAGGAACGCTATGAGAACGGAATAGGGACGGATTAGAACGGAATAGGAACGGACTAGGAACGGTCTAGGAACGGATTATGAACGGATTAGGAACGGAGTAGGAACAGAATAGGAACGGAATAGGAACGGATTAGGAACGGAATAGGGACGGTGTAGGAACAGAATAGGAACGGAATAGGAACGGACTAGGAACGGATTATGAACGGAATAGGAACGGAGTAGGAACAGAATAGGAACGGAATAGGAACGGACTAGGAACGGATTAGGAACGGAATAGGGACGGAGTAGGAACAGAATAGGAACGGATTATGAACGGACTAGGAACGCTATGGGAACGGAATAGGAACGGAGTAGTAGCAGAATAGGAACGGACTAGGAACGGATTATGAACGGATTAGGAACGGAATAGGGACGGTGTTGGAACAGATTAGGAACGGACTAGGAACGGATTATGAACGGATTAGGAACGGAATAGGAACGGAGTAGGAACAGAATAGGAACGGAATAGGAACGGAGTAGGAACAGAATAGGAACGGATTATGAACGGATTAGGAACGCTATGGGAACGGATTAGGAACTAGCTATGGGAACGGAATAGGAACGGAGTAGTAACAGAATAGGAACGGACTAGGAACGGAATAGGGACGGTGTTGGAACAGATTAGGAACGGACTAGGAACGGATTATGAACGGAATAGGGACGGTGTTGGAACAGATTAGGAACGGACTAGGAACGGATTATGAACGGATTAGGAACGGAATAGGAACGGAGTAGGAACAGAATAGGAACGGAATAGGAACAGAATAGGAACGGATTATGAACGGATTAGGAACGCTATGGGAACGGATTAGGAACTAGCTATGGGAACGGAATAGGAACGGAGTAGTAACAGAATAGGAACGGACTAGGAACGGATTAGGAACGGATTAGGAACGGACTAGGAACGGATTATGAACGGATTAGGAACGGATTAGGAACGGATTAGGAACGGAATAGGAACGGAGTAGGAACAGAATAGGAACGGAATAGGAACGGAGTAGTAACAGAATAGGAACGGATTAGGAACGGACTAGGAACGGATTATGAACGGATTAGGAACGGATTAGGAACGGATTAGGAACGGAGTAGGAACGGACTAGGAACGGATTATGAACGGATTAGGAACGGAATAGGGACGGAGTAGGAACAGAATAGGAACGGATTATGAACGGATTAGGAACGCTATGGGAACGGAATAGGGACGGACTAGGAACGGAATAGGGACGGTGTAGGAACAGACTAGGAACGGATTAGGAACGGACTAGGAACGGACTAGGAACGGATTAGGAACGGAATAGGAACGGAGTAGGAACGGATTAGGAACGGAATAGGAACGGAGTAGGAACAGAATAGGAACGGAATAGGAACGGACTAGGAACGGATTATGAACGGACTAGGAACGGATTAGGAACGGAATAGGAACGGAGTAGGAACGGATTAGGAACGGAATAGGAACGGAGTAGGAACAGAATAGGAACGGAATAGGAACGGACTAGGAACGGATTATGAACGGATTAGGAACGGAATAGGGACGGAGTAGGAACAGAATAGGAACGGAATAGGAACGGATTATGAACTGATTAGGAACGCTATGGGAACGGAATAGGGACGGTGTAGGAACAGAATAGGAACGGACTAGGAACGGACTAGGAACGGATTAGGAACGGATTAGGAACGGACTAGGAACGGACTAGGAACGGATTAGGAACGGATTAGGAACGGACTAGGAACGGATTATGAACGGATTAGGAACGCTATGGGAACGGAATAGGAACGGAGTAATAACAGAATAGGAACGGACTAGGAACGGACTAGGAACGGATTATGAACGGATTAGGAACGGAATAGGGACGGTGTTGGAACAGATTAGGAACGGACTAGGAACGGATTATGAACGGATTAGGAACGGAATAGGAACGGAGTAGGAACAGAATAAGAACGGAATAGGAACGGACTAGGAACGGATTAGGAACGGAATAGGAACGGAGTAGGAACAGAATAGGAACGGAATAGGAACGGACTAGGAACGGATTATGAACTGATTAGGAACGCTATGGGAACGGAATAGGGACGGACTACGAACGGAATAGGGACGGAGTAGGAACAGAATAGGAACGGACTAGGAACGGACTAGGAACGGGTTATGAACGGATTAGGAACGCTATGGGAACGGAATAGGAACGGACTAGGAACGGATTATGAACTGATTAGGAACGCTATGGGAACGGAATAGGGACGGACTAGGAACGGAATAGGGACGGTGTAGGAACAGAATAGGAACGGACTAGGAACGGGTTATGAACGGATTAGGAACGCTATGGGAACGGAATAGGGACGGACTAGGAACGGAATAGGGACGGAGTAGGAACAGAATAGGAACGGAATAGGAACGGATTATGAACGCTATGGCAACGGAATAGGAACGGAGTAGTAACAGAATAGGAACGGACTAGGAACGGATTAGGAACGGAGTAGGAACAGAATAGGAACGGATTATGAACGGATTAGGAACGCTATGGGAACGGAATAGGGACGGACTAGGAACGGAATAGGGACGGTGTAGGAACAGAATAGGAACGGAATAGGAACGGACCATGAACAGGTTAGGAACGGAATAGGAACGGAGTAGGAACAGAATAGGAACGGAATAGGGACGGAGTAGGAACAGAATAGGAACGGAATAGGAACGGACTAGGAACGGACTAGGAACGGATTATGAACGGATTAGGAACGCTATGGGAACGGAATAGGAACAGAATAGGAACGGAATAGGAACGGACTAGGAACGGATTATGAACGGAATAGGGACGGTGTAGGAACAGAATAGGAACGGAATAGGAACGGACTAGGAACGGACTAGGAACGGATTATGAACGGATTAGGAACGCTATGGGAACGGAATAGGAACAGAATAGGAACGGAATAAGAACGGACTAGGAACGGATTATGAACGGATTAGGAACGCTATGGGAACGGAATAGGGACGGAGTAGGAACAGAATAGGAACGGATTATTTTTGGAAATAAGAACGGAATAGGGACGTAACAGGAACAGAAGAACTAAGGCCGTGCGCGTGGAATGCGGTGCGTTTATTCTACCGTGCGGTAGAATATATACAACCGACTTCAAAGTAAAAAAAACACTGAAAAGTGCAAAATAAGTTTAATTCCGGAAGTCGGTGTTAAATAACGAAGAGACAAGACTATTATAGATACAGTGACTTCCGAAATTAAAATTATTTTGCACTTTTCAGTGTTTTTTTTTACTTTGAAGTCGGTTGTATTTTTTTGGAAAAAGATTTTTATTTATCATCATTTTTTTTTATGTTTGTTACCTCAGAACTCCGTCGTTTATGGACCGATTTGCTAAATTTTTTTGCCTTTATAGGAAAAATCCAGTTCTGATGATGGGATCCATGAGGAATCGAGGGTACCTACTCCTCAAAAATTATAGGCCACCTTATAGTGATTTTGGTATTTTCATCGAGAACTTAAGCATTTACAGTCTGGGCACGCCACAATTATGGCGGTAAGTCCCCTCTTTGAGGAGTGGCTGGAAAGACCACATGGCGTCCTTACCTACCGCATGATGCAGGTCCTCACCGGACATGGTAAGTTCGGGAGGTTCCTGCACCGAATTCGTGCGGAAGAAACGCCTGGGTGCCGCCATTGTGTGGACCGTCCGGAGGACACGGTTGAGCATACGGTAGAGGTGTGCCCCGCCTGGGCAGAGCAACGCCGTGTCCTCGTGGGGGCGATTGGCGGCAGTGATCTTTCGCGCCGGGCATTGGTACAGGCCATGGTCCAGAGTGAGGAGATGTGGCAAGCGGTCGCCTCCTTCTGCGAAGCAGTAATGCTAGCAAAGGAGGCGGCCGATCGCGTGAGGCAACGGTCCTCACGCCCTAACCGCCGCCGGGATTCCGATCCCGATTTCCGGCCACCGTAGTCGCGGGCTTGCGGACGGCGAGTAATGGGTGGCTTGCCGTCCGACCATCCGGTAACTGTCCGGACCAAGCCCAAGTCGTCGACGGCGCGCATTGTTCCACGCGCGCCTCAGGGAGATGTCAGCAAATCGTAGGGGCCCAGTAGGGCCGAAGCCTACTGGGGCCACGGGTAGTGTGAAAGCGAAGCCCGGGGCCCCGGGATGAAAGCAAAGAAGGAACAGGAGTGGGTTTTTAGTCAGTAAAAGTCTGACACTATTTCTCGCTCCGCCCAAGAGCGCGATTTGTCATTAGATGATTTTCCAACCTACAAAAAAAAAAAAGCATTTACAGTCAAAAAGTAACATTTGATGAAGTGCAACATAACCATGACATGTGAGCACCACAGCCGGAGTTCGAATGACAAAAACTTAAAAAAAAAAAAAATAACCGACTTCACTAAAAAAAAACACTAAAAGGATCAAAATAACTTTAATTTCGGAAGTCGGGGTTTCTCGGTATTAACACTAATATAATTTTTATTAGTGTTTTTTATTTTTATTACTGTTTTTTTTTAGTGAAGACGGTTATTTTATTTTCGTAAAAGTTTTTATTTAACACTTTTTAGCTGCGATACACTTATAAACAGAGTGCCTATTTCACATGACAATTCTAATTAACCCAAACACTGCTAAGTTACATTGTTTTATTATGAAGTTCCTGTGTCTACCTTCCACCTTCCGGCTCCATCATCATCATCAGATCACTTCGATGATACCATTTTCAACGTAACTATTCAGAACTATTCATTTATTTGTATTTTCATAGTCGCTTAACTATCTTCATTGTGATATCTATGTGAGTATGAAGTTCCGTTGACCATTTCTGGTCTTCTTCATCAGTTCCACTTCATCAAATGTTACTTTTTGACTGTAAATGCATAATATTTGAGGAGTTCCCTTGATTCCTCATGGATTCCATCATCAGAACTAGATTTTTAAAAAATTGGAAGCATATCTCATATGGGAAAAAAAATATTGCAAATCGGTCCAGAAACGACGGAGTTCTGAGGTAACAAACATAAAAAAATGATGATAAAAAATACAACCGAATTGATAACCTCCTCCTTTTTTTTTGAAGTCGGTTAAAACGTGCGTTAGTTTCGCGGCAGTGCGCGGCGCTTCCTAGATCTCTATACGATACAAAAATATTTGCGGTAGATTCACCGCAAATTTGCAGCGAGAGGCCAACGGTGATTCTACCGCATGCGTTTATTTCACGGCAGTGCGCGCACTTCTATGAGACTCCATATACTTCACAGATTATGCGTTAGAAAAACGCAAGGCCTTAATGTAACACAGAACAGTTTGTTAGGTAGGTAGGTAAGCGCCCGTAGGTAAACAGTTAAGATAGGCGTCCATTACACGATAGGTTTTGCTGTCAGTTTTGCCACAGTCAAATATTTTGATTGACGAAAAACCTACCTTCTAATGCGATGACTGACGTTTGCATGACGAAAACATAATAGCGATAACATTCCGTCATTCAAACATCATTCATGATTGATGGTATTTGATTGACGCTTGCATGACCGTGTAATGGACGCCATACGAGCCGGCCGCCCGCGCAGCCGCCGCCGTAACTGGACGCGCGCGTCTCGCGACAGGCCGGCAACCCTAGCGCGAATGTCGAGCGTAGACCGTATGAAAAGTCATACTTGACTTCTGTACTATTTTGTGGCAATAGTCTGTCTTAATTAAGACTGTCTTAGCTCAAGTGTGCGCTCAGCCTTACAACTGTTTTTTTTTTTAATTCGAATGCAGATGATTTGCATAGATTTTTTAAACTTATTGTTGTCCTAACAAGAGCCATACATAAGTTTTCCCATTCTGGGATTCGAATCTGCGATTTTGTGGATGGACACTTCATAAATTGGTCGTTCTTTTTTACCGACGATCCCAGGACTACAAGGCCGCTAACAGAGCTGTACAGGGTGCCAAATACTGACTACAGAAGTCTTAATCCGAGTCCATCGACACGAAAACGCTACTTCGAAACGGCTGGACTGGTTTTGATGGGACTTACAATGACGGATAGCTGACGTTACTAGGGGAACGATTCCAAAGTACGGAATACGTCTTCAAAAAAGTCAAACAAAATTTGACGAGGCTTTCACTTGGTTATAATTAGCTATACCTACCCCTAGTAGTTGGGATAACTATATTAAGTTACTTTTTATTTTCACAGGGTTTTCAAAAAGCCCCCCCCCCCCCTTTTTATTATTTAAAAAGTACTAATAATTTACCCCCATAAAAGGTGAGTAATGTTTTTAAACCCCACACGAACAAGGTTGCGGGTTACAAGCTAATTCTACAATAAATGAAATCACAACATTCTTAATTAGTTACATAAATAGATAGGTACATAAAAATATATACATGAATTATTTCAAAGACAACACTAAGTGATACTCATGCTTCTTACAACGTCAAGGGCAGGAAATATCAAAAGAACAATTAGGTACTCACGGGCATTCGCAATAACTTTTGCAGGTTTCTGATCCCCGCGCCAGTTCACTTTGATGACATCACCAGGCCTCAGCTCCTCGTCCAAAGGACTAACCACCGACTTCACATTTACCACATTGCGACTACCGCTCTTCAACTCAATAAGCACCCAGTCGAAACTATTAGTTTTCTTTAAACCAGACATGTTACTTGTCAGATTGAAACTAAGTGACTGCTCCGAGCTCTAGGATATCACTAAATGCTTCATAGCATTGCAGAGCCCATTGCAGGTAAAAGTTTCATTACAACGGACCCTTATTGAGTTAACTATTACTTCCCCTGCCTTTCAGAATGAACAATGGTTTTCGCCAACGGAGCGAGCGCCCAGAGTTGAACAAAAAAAAAACTTTTTACAAAAAAAAATACAACCGACTTCAAAGTAAAAAAAAACACTGAAAAGTGCAAAATAACTTTAATTTCGGAAGTCGGTGTTTCTATAATAGTTTTGTCTCTTCGTTATTTAACACCGACTTCCGAAATGAAAGTTATTTTGCACTTTTCAGTGTTTTTTTTTACTTTGAAGTCGGTTGTATTTTTTTTTGTAAAAAGTTTTTTATTTAACACTTTTTAGTTATGGTACCACCACTAAAAAGTACCCCTCAGCCAAACTTAAATACCTTATAGCCAGAGTGCATCTCATGACAATTCTAATAATCCCGAACACGGTTAGATTACATTAATTTATTACAGAGTTCCGGTGCCTAACTTCAGGCTTCATCATCAGATCAGTTCGATATATTCCCCCTCTACTTTCAGTCAGTCATCGACTACACGTATAAACAAAGCAATTTTGCTTATTACGACGGTTCTGCTGTGATCCTATGAGGAGTTCTGTTCCATATCTTCGAAGTTCATGATCAGATCATAACAATATTTCTATGGGACCAATTCGGAAGCATAACTATTCAATCAAAAAAAAATTTTTCAAAATCGGTCCACCATTGACCGAGAAATCGGTGAACATACATAAAAAAATAAATAAAAAACATACATTCAACCGAACATAATTATAACCTCCTCCTTTTTGAAGTCGGTTAAAAACGCATCGTTTTTTGCAACATACGGGCCGGCTCTAACCATCTAAGCGCCCTGGGCGAGTGATTCTTTTGGCGCCCTTTTATTTAATTAATATAATGAACGACAAGTTTCTAATGTATATTAGGATGTATGTATGGATGTTTGTTACGCAAAAAATAATAACGAAACCAGTACACATTGAAAAATGCATGTAGGTATAGTACGCGGCATCTAAGTAGAACCATTTTATGCGGTTGCTCGCGGCCCCCACTTCGATTGACAGTAATTGAAAGACACAGGGTTTTAGTAAGGAAAAGTCTAACACGCCCTCTCGCCTGACCTTAGAGCTGGTGAAGTTATTGGAAGTAAAATTTAAAATTTATAATGGTGGTGATGTTAAATTGGCGCGTGTGGCCCCCTGTAAGACCCGGCGCCCCGGGCGGCCGCCTGGGTCGCGCTACCCTAAAGCCGGCACTGGCAACGTAGGTACTTCTTCTATTAGGTTTGTAAACAGACAGTTTTACTCACCCTATTGTGTTCTAAACCCCAATTGTCTTGCCGAAAGTCATAGAACCTTTTAAAACAAATATCTAGCTAATATTTTGTTTATAAGCTCAGACCAATAAAAAAGTAGGTAGGAAATCATCCAATAACTTCTTTCGCTCTAGGGTGGAGCATGAGAGCGTGTCAGACTTTTACTGACTAAAATCCATTCCAATGGAGATCATTGTGAATGAGCTACTTAAATATACTTATTTTGAATTTTATTATAATTATTATGTAATAGCTATATAAACTAACACAGATTACAGTAATAAATGTTTTATTATGCAACAGAAAAAAAATCCTTGTAACAATATTTTCGGCAAGGATGTTAGAAATCTTTTAAAATAGCAACCTCTCGTCATCAATTATCTACATCATGAAGTAAATACGCCAAAGTAGCACATTTTGCTACGTGGTCTTTTTCTTCCCTTTAATTAACTGAAGTTGAAGAAAGACAACAGGTAGGTATGCAAACAGCGTTTATACCAACAATTTGTTCGAAGTCCATGATCATCTATAGGTACTAGATTCCAATCAGGTAAACATCTTTTAGTCTAGGGAAATAGGTAGGTACTTCAAAGTAACACATTTTGCCACGTGGTCTTTTTCTTCCTTTTAATTAATATTCAGCGCTTGAAGTTGAAGGAAGACAATATTATGCCAACAGCGTTTATACCAACAATTTGTTCGAAGTCCTTGATCATCATTAATCAGGTAATCATCTGTTAGTTTAATGCACGTAATCCTTGAATACTACTAGTTATCACGTCTTTTGTAACATTGTTACTGTTTTTAATTGAAACTTGACATCACATTAAAATGTAAAACTGTATGTAGTTGTGTCATACATTCGGTTAGCTTATTTTATTGCAATTCCAATGACATTAGTTTTATACAGAACTATCATACAAAATTTTAGATATTTCTTAATTTTAATGTCCCTATCATCATGCAACACGAGCGCCATTTTGGCACGTAGAATAGCTATTCTTCGAGTGGCAAAATGGCGCTCGTGTCGCATAATAACGTGTGAAATCCCGCGCGCCGCTCGGGGACATTAAAAATTAAAATGAAGACATAGATAACTAAAATTGTGTATGAAAGCTATGTGTAAAACTAATGTCATGGGAATTGCAATAAAATAAGCTAACTGAATTTATACAACTTCATACAGTTTTACCTTGTAATGTGTTGTCAAGTCTTAATTAGAAACAGTAACATTATTGCAAAAGACGTGAGACTATAAATATTTAGATATTTAAAGTTAAAAACTTCCAAAAACTGAAATTGAAAAAAAAAAACGTTTAATTTCTTATGAATTTGAAAATTACTTTTTTATTCGTCTGAGTAACTAGTAGTATTCAAGGATTACTTACGTGCATTAAACTAACAGATGATTGCCTGATTAGAATCCATTAATGATGATCAAGGACTTCGAATAAATTGTTGGTATAAACGCTATTGGCATAATATTGTCTTTCTTCAACTTCAAGCGCTGAATATTAATTAAAAGGAAGAAAAAGACCACGTGGCAAAATGTGTTACTTTGAAGTACGAAACCTACCTACCTGTTTCCCTAAACTAAAAGATGTTTACCTACTATACCTACATAAAAAGGTACTCTGTGTGTTTACCTGATTCATGATTGGAATCTAGTACCTATAGATGATCATGGACTGCGAACAAATTGTTGGTATAAACGCTGTTTGCATAATATTGTCTTTCTTCAACTTCAAGCGCTGAATATTAATTAAAAGGAAGAAAAAGACCACCTATTGTCTTTCTTCAACTTCAATTAATTAAAGGGAAGAAAAAGGCCACATAGCAAAATGTGCTACTTTGGCGTCATGATTTAGATAATTGATTACGCGAGGTTGCTATTTTAAGGATTATGTTAAGGAATGATCTTTTATTTTATGACCACATTATTTATATGTCGGTTGATCAGTGTGCATTTCTTTTCTCACACTTCGTCACTTTTTCGAATCCTATCAAATGAGCATGAGCACCCATGAGGTTTTCTAAAAGCTTTGTTTGCTTAAAAACTGATTGATTCTTAACAGATCCACACCTCCTTTCAAACGGGTGTACCAAGAGTTACCAAGTTATGCTATTTATAGCTCATAACACATGTTATCAATAGTAAATTATTTAATTCATTTACCTAATTATTTATTATCTTAATTTAAACCTAATATTAAAAGCATTGTATTGTCTATAGTAGCACCAACTGTGGCCGTGAATGGCACGACAACCAATCAGAGCGCGACGATTTGAATATTGACAGAAAGGGAAAAAGCGCGGGAATTTTGGCGGGGCGTGCCATTCTGGCGGGTTTGCAGTGGTGCATCAATAGTGCTTCCTAATTAAGTATTCAAAATACTAGAAATTCATTTGCCAAGTATATTTGGTTTCTGTGTTGGAGAAATACAATAAGTAAGTACATGCACAACTGTCTATTATTTTTACTCTTTATTTCATTCTTAGAAGCCATAAACCCAAATAGGAGTGGAATAAATGATTCGGATGATATCACCCCATGAGAGAGTTAACATCTCAGAAGTGGGATAAAGATTCCTGCCTGGCCATACCATTAATTCTACTACCCTGATTGAAATGACCTGCTCTGCTTGTGCCATAGCACTATATTCAATGTACTCTGTGCATAGCACCAATAATTATTTGCCTTCTCATTTTTTTTTATTTTGGATAATAGCAGCTATCGCATGTAACAGTTATCAACAACGTTATTTTTTTTTTATACAAATGTAGTAACTTTGTTGTCTGGGTATATTGGCTATTAAGACTCATTAAAATTCTAAAAAAAATAAACAAATATATATATTATATATAAATATGAAAACTGGATTTCCTTATACTTAAATATGAAATAGTCCTTCCATTATAGCCTAATTACTTGTGGGGTGATTAAGTTAGACAGGTTGATGTGAGCAGTTGGTTATCAACCTGATATAATGAATATGAGGATCTACTGTTCTAGTCTGTAATGTAACATTTACATACCATCTATCTAACCACATTATAAATGATTTGATTGATTTTATAAAATCCCTGTCTGCATACAGAATACGCCTATTTATTTTATAGTTGTTACATTTATTTTTTTTACATTTTTTTAAATTAGAATATAGAATAGTGTCAATTTCAAAGGAACGAATTCTTTGCGTTATTATTTACGTTCCAGGATAACTACGTGGAGACGGACAAACGAGAGCGTGTTGTCTACACCCCGACTGATCCCACGGGATCACCCGCTGCTAATCGTCGGTCACGCAGCCCAGTTAATCTTGGAGCGGGCTGCTCACCACATCAACCGGTGCATCCTCGAAGGCGAGATGATAGCCGCCCACGCAGCCGGGTGGACCGCAGGGCATCCAGCCGGGTGGACCGCAGGGCATCCAGCCGGGTGTACTGCGAGGCCTCCGCCGGGCAGATCGCTCAACTTCCCGCCAGGCCTCCAGCCGGGCGGATCACCTGACCTCCATTCAGGCGGATCGCCGGGTATGCGGCCGGGTGGACCGCCGTACCTCCAGCTGGGAAGAGCGTCGAGGTTCCAGCCGGGAGGACCGTCGGGCCTCCAGCCGGGAGGATCGCCGGGTTTCCAGCCGGGAGGAACGCCGGGTTTCCAGCCAGGTGGACCGCCGGGCGTCCAGCCGAGCGAACCGGGCGTCCTGCCGGGAGAACCGACGGGCGACCAGCCGGGAGAACCGACAGGCGTCCAGCCGGGAGAACCGCCGGGCGTCCTGCCGGGAGAACCGACGGGTGTCCAGCCGGGAGAACCGTTGGGCGTCCTGCCGGGAGTACCGCCGGCCGTCCTGCCGGGAGAACCGACGGGTGTGTCCAGCCGGGAGTACCGCCGGGCGTCCAGCCGGGAGAACCGACGGGTGTGTCCAGCCGGGAGTACCGCCGGGCGTCCTGCCGGGAGAACCGACGGGTGTGTCCAGCCGGGAGTACCGCCGGGCGTCCTGCCGGGAGAACCCACGGGTGTGTCCAGCCGGGAGTACCGCCGGGCGTCCTGCTGGGAGAACCGACGGGTGTCCAGCCGGGAGAACTGCCGGGCGTCCTGCCAGGAGAACCGACGGGTGTCCAGCCGGGAGAACCGACAGGCGTCCAGCCGGGAGAACCGCCGGGTGTCCTGCCGGGAGAACCGACGGGTGTCCAGCCGAGAGAACCGACAGGCGTCCAGCCGGGAGAACCGCCGGGCGTCCTGCCGGGAGAACCGACGGGCGTCCTGCCGGGTGGACCACCAGGTGACCCCCAGCCGGGACGACCACCGGACCTGCAGCCGGGAGCGCTGCGCAACCAAGGGTGAGGCCACTTCTCTATTAGGATTAACCACTCTATTAGACCTCGTCAATGTTTTGAAATCTATATCTAATAATGGCGCAGATAAGCTAAGTTCCCTTAATAACACGATTCCCGAGTTTGACTTAAGTAAACGGGAACAGACAATGACCATGTGGCTCCATAAAGTCAATGAGTGCGCAACCATTTATACGTGGTCGGAAAAACCAGTTATACATTTTGCTTTACCAAAACTTAGGGGTATAGCTCAAAGATGATACGAGGGCCTTTCGTCAGTTTTGTTTACTTGGGCTGAATAGCAGGAAAAACTCTTGGACACTTTTCCGTAGAAAAAGAATTATGGTCAAATGCTAAGCGTTAGGTTAGCCAAACGAGTTAGGTTCACAGACTGCTTAGAAGACTATTATTACCACAAACTATCCCTAATTAATAGATGTGGTATGAGTGGTAAGGATCCACGATTGTGTCCAATGTTTTCACCTACCACCTAATCATGTACATTGTGGAATGCAATAAATAATTGAGTATTGAGTGGGAATAGGGCAGTCGAATGCATTTTACACGGCATCGATAACCGTTCGGTTAGATTAGGTGCTGAGACAGCTCAATTTGTTGATCCTAACAAACTTCTTTCATATTTACGTAATGCTCGAAATACACAGTTCAGCAACGAGCGAAAATTTGTCGAAGGTCAAACACAAAAACACCAAAATGGCTCTAACCCTAGGCCTATACGTTGCTCAAATTGCAAGAAGGATGGTCATATGACATCTCAGTGTTCCTAACCCCTTAAAAAGTGTAGTTGATATAATAGAATAGGCCATGAAGTAGAACAGTGCTATGCGAAACTCCAAACAACAAAAAAAAAAGGGGGTCATGCGAGTAGAAGATAGCATTGATAAAGGCGCGACTTTCTTCAAAAGTGTCGGAACCTAATAAAAAAAAAAATTAAAACAGCTAGTGTGAACGGTTACTCCATGCCTGCATTTGTAGATTTTGGAAGTGAGTGTTCAATGATTAGGTTGAAATGCAGACGACCGCGTTTCAAAATGTAGTTTCCAATTATAGTGTCGATAATCTTCCAGTACTGAGAGGTTTCTGAAATTCAGTTGTTCCTTGCATTGGTAAACAACGAGTTCAAATTATTATTGATAAGGTCGAAGCTGATCTCGAGTTGTTGATAGTTTCCGATGATGCCATGCATGTACCTCTCTTAGTAGGTCAAACATTTACAAAACAGCCACATATGGTCATACGGAAAACTAGTGAGGACTTAGAAATAAGTGAACTTACGAGTCAGCACCAACACATAGTACCTAATAACAAAATAAATTTATTCTGCAATGATGCTGTTGATGTTTTGGGTTTAACTGTAGTAGACGTGTATGCGGATTCACCACACGAGGGCGACATCTTTGTTGATGGTAGCATTCGGCTTTTGAAGGGCGTTCGTTATTCAGTAGCTGCAGGGTTACTTCAGATAAATGAATGGAAATTAGGACAGGTCGTTTTCAGTAACACCTCACCAACACCATTGGTGCTTCCAAAAGATTTCCTAATTGCTCGTGATCGTATAGCTCGGGAAGAGTTCAGTCTCCAAGTTTTGACAATCTCTACTACTGTCAACAATGTCTCTGAATCTATTACCGATAGCATCGGTACAACCTTACCTTGAAGCTCCCCAAATGCTTATTTTTCTGTAACTCTGTCCAATATTTTGGTTTTGAAATATCTGTTGATGGCATTCGTCTCTGCGAGAGGAAAATCGAGGCCGTAAAACTCTTTCCAGTCTCTCAGAACCAACATAATGGGCGTCAGTTTCTTGGGCTATCTAGCTTCTTCCGCAGATTTGTACACTCTTGAAGAAAGACGCTAAATGGTCTTGGGGTATAGACCAGGAAACCACATTCCGTCGTTTACAAAAAGAACTCGTACAACGTCCCACTTTAGCTTTATACAAAAGCAGATACACAGCTTCATACAGACGCCAGTAAGATTGGAGTGGCAGGTATCTTGCTGCAGAAACATGGAGACGATGCACTTAGACCAATCGCTTACTTTAGTAGACAGACAATGGCTGAAGAACAAAATTACTCATCATAAGACAGAGACGCTGGCCGTAGTTTCGTCCTTGCAGAAGATTCGAGTTTATTTAGTGGGTATTTCCTTTAAAATTATTACTGATTGCAACTCTCTCCGTGCAACTTTCCAAAAGAGAGATATGATTCCTCGAGTTGCTAGGTGGTGGGAACAGATGCAGTAATATAGGTAATTTTTGCATTAAGTATAGGGCCGGTCACCGCGTGGCTCATGTCGATGTACTTAGTCGAAACCCTATACAGCAGGTTCATGACGTTATGATCCTTGGTGAAAGTGATTGGCTAGCTACAGTAAAAGGAGCAGATAGTGAGATTCGAAGAATAGTTGGCATCTTAAAAGACCCTCAGTTTGATGACGTGGTTGACATCAAATCAAATTATAAGATGAAAAATGATAGACTCTTTAGAATAACAAGTGACGGCGATAGGTGGGTTGTGCCGAAGGGGGTACGATGGCAGATCGTAAAACAGAATCACGACGATATAGGCCACTTTGCCCTTGACAAAACTTTGGAGCGTATCAAAGCAACATATTGGTTCGCAAAGATGCGTAGTTTTGTTAAAAAGTACGTCGAATCTTGCCTAGAATGCGCTTATTCAAAGGTCTCTGGAGGTAAAAAGCCTGGAACATTACATCCCATACCAAAGGTCGATATCCCCTTTGACACTATTCATGCTGATCATGTTGGCCCCTTTATACGCAGTGCGAGAGGAAACATGTACATCTTTGTTTTGGTGGATGCATTCACGCGTTACATTTATTTAAAACCGGTAAAGGACACAAAAACTTGTATATCTATTAAGATTTTCCGTGAGTACTTTGGTATATTTGGTGTTCCAAGGAGGGTCATAACGGATCGTGGCACCTCTTTTACCAGTGCAAACCTTAAAAAATTTATAATAGAAAAGAACATTAAACATGTCTTGAACGCTGTTTCTACCCCAAGAGCTAATGGTCAGGTAGAACGTTATAATAGGACTCTTGTTGACGCTTTAACTGCGAAATGTATTGGCTCTCTTGAAAATAAATGGGATGAGCATCTACCTGATATTCAGTGGGGTATGAACAATACATTCAACAAGGGCATAAATCGAACTCCGTCAGAGGCTCTTTTCGGTACAAGACCAACGGGTCCAACTGACTGCAGAATTTCATCCGAACTGACAGACGATTTATCGGCTTCTTCTAACTGTCAAGACTTGTCACAAATTAGGGAAGAGATCAATTCTCATGTTAGCTCGTACCAAGACGCTCAAAAGAGGATCTATGACGCGAAACACTGCCCAGCTCCTAAATATAAAATAGGTGATCTGATAAGAGTGGAACGTCAAATCCCAACTACAGGAACTAGTAAAAAACTTGTTGCTAAATTTCAAGGCCCTTATAGAATTACAAAAGTCTACGATTTCGATCGTTATCAAATTGAGGACACTCCTCTCACACGAAAATCTAACCGCCCTTATTCAACTGTTGTCGCAAGAGACAAAATTAAGGCTTGGTTGAACTTCGACAGACCGCATGACGAATCGTCTGGTAATAACAGTGATTAAACTGATTATTCATACATCCAACATGCATAATTATTAAATTTGTGTTTATTAAACCTTATTTCCGTTTTGCTTACAGGTTTATCATTTTACTACTTTCTGTGTAAGGGCCATGAAATACTGCCCATTAAATTACACAAGTCTATCAGACCCTTAGACCATGAAATAATGTCTACTGAGGTCACCCCTGGCCATGAAATAATGCCAGGTGTTTAAAAGGGCCATGAAATAATGCCCGTTCAAGTATATATTGAGCCATGAAATAATGCTCGTTATTAAATAATTATAGTGGGTCATAAAATTATGCCCCAAAAATTATATTAGATTTATGATTTAATTTAACTAACAATCTATGTACCTACATAAAGTAATGATTGTTAACATCAATTTATTTCCCTTACAATGGTTACAACGTTGCACATTGACGTTATTTTGTGTAGACCGTTTTATCGTAATTAATTAATTTGTTATTATTGTTGATAACATTTGGGCTATTAAATCTTTCTTTTGTTTTACTATTGTTATCTCCACGAGGGCGTGGTAATGTACCTTGGATGGCCGACTGTTATCAATAGTAAATTATTTAATTCATTTACCTAATTTATTATCTTAATTTAAACCTAATATTAAAAGCATTGTATTGTCTATAGTAGCACCAACTGTGGCCGTGAATGGCACGACAACCAATCAGAGCGCGACGATTTGAATATTGACAGAAAGGGAAAAAGCGCGGGAATTTTGGCGGGGCGTGCCATTCTGGCGGGTTTGCAGTGGTGCATCAATAGTGCTTCCTAATTAAGTATTCAAAATACTAGAAATTCATTTGCCAAGTATATTTGGTTTCTGTGTTGGAGAAATACAATAAGTAAGTACATGCACAACTGTCTATTATTTTTACTCTTTATTTCATTCTTAGAAGCCATAAACCCAAATAGGAGTGGAATAAATGATTCGGATGATATCACCCCATGAGAGAGTTAACACACATTTAGGCTCAAGTTTCATTGGCCTATTTGATAAGAACTTAATCTCATCCATTTCACATCTTTGAATCCCACAAAGATTTTGGTCTACCACATTCCACACCTTTTATCCATTAAATTTGATTCATCATCAACGAAATTCCCTTTGAGCTTAGTAAACAGTAGAATCAAAAGCTTTAAAATGTATGGTTTTGGCTTATTATTATGCCATAACTCATCATCAGGTGTATAATCTAACCTCAGTGCTCCCCAGAATAATCTGGTTCCAGAATCTTTTTGTTTTTGTAGACCCGTTCTATCATTGTTCATCGTACATTCGGCAATAGGTACCGTTTACAGCCAGAGAATGCGGCATTGTTTAGGGATGACCATACGTTCTCGAGCTCAGAACTTTTTCGATTAACTGGATATAATTTACCTTTCATTATCACAACATAAAGTTAACAATTCGCAGACCAAAATGAACTTCACATTTCGCAACATAGTCCCGAAACTTAACAGAAAAATCTGATTTGTTTTTAAAATCACAACATAATTTTTGCTCTTCAATAGATGAACAAAAAAAAAATTAAGGAGCGCAAACATCTGTGTGCACTTGAGATTAAACGACTTCTCGTTTCAAACCTTTTGTTTCCAATTTATCAAATGAAAGGCAAATTTATTGGTCACAATATACAAACCAAGCTTCAGGTAAAACTGTACTATACCGGACAACAAAATAATGGTTTTTTTGGGGTGAGGGGGGGGAGGGGAGGTGTCCTCTCCCCCCCGAACCCCCTCCAGAATCTAGGAAACGCATACTTTTGGAGATATTCGAGATTCAAATTTTGAGGTTAGGAATCACAAAATCGTACATTTTATGCATTTTTGGGGCAGATTTGGGGGTTTTAGGGAGGAGAATCACCCTAAACCCCTTGGACTATACCCCCACAGTAGCAATTGTATATTGCTACAGTAGCAGGTTAGGTTACGGAAGGGTTACGGTAACTTTCATGTATTTGGATGAGAAAAAAAAGTTTTCTGGGTGGTATAAACAAAAAAATTACCGTAACCCTTCCGTAACCTAACCTGCTACTGTAGCAATTGTATACTTTCATGTATTTAGATGAAAAAAAAAGTTTTCTGGGTGGTTTAAAAAAAAATAACCCTAACCTAACCTGCTACTGTAGCAATTGTATACTTTCATGTATTTAGATGGAAAAAAAAAAAGTTTTCTGGGTGGTTTAAAAAAAAAATAACCCTAACCTAACCTGCTACTGTAGCAATTGTATACTTTCATGTATTTAGATGAAAAAAAAAAGTTTTCTGGGTGGTTTAAAAAAGAAATAACCCTAACCTACCAGGGACCAGCTATGTTGCTGGTACCAGCAACGGGTTCTTCCAACGAAGACGACGACGGGAGCACAAGTGGCTCATTAGAGTCCAACACTTGCACTCGCGTAAAAGTAGACACAAGCGGCTCTCTAGAGTCTATCACTTGGGCACTACTGGGCACTGAAGAAGAGGCCGTAAGAAGCGGCTCATTTGAGTCCAAAACTTGCACTACACTCGATTCTTCAGGCAAAACAGCGGAATCCGGGTACTGAGACTTCGAAGACGCCATGGTAGTCACAATGTTGTTTAGCTTTAACAGGAGTAGGTGCGTAAAACGATCTCGACTGCAAGATACATAAAAAGGTACTCTGTGACTGCAAGGCGAACGAAGAGTGACTGATAGTCTGATAAGAATCGCTCATTGGCGCGTATTTTTGTACTTGGATTCTCGTTAAAAAAAAAAGTCTTATTTTTTACTTTTTTCAAATATTATTCTATAATTTAGCATTGAATTTCACTTAATGATATATAATAATATGTCATTTGGCTATATTATTCGTCATTTTTAATGTAAATAAAAGAAAATTTGCGTTTTCTTAAATATTCATTGTGGCTGTATGAACTAATACCTTTGTCATAATATTACAAATCAAAGATTACAAACAAAGTAAAAAGTGAACGAAATCTGTCAAAATGGCGTCAAATATTACGAAAAATTATCGATTTTCATTATTTTTTTTCTCAAAAACTATATGTTTCCTAACATTGAGACTTTGCATAATTAGTTTTTAGACATAAACCTTTCCAATAAAAAATTATGAACGTAAAACTCGTCCGGTATAGTACAGTTTAGCCTTCCATGTTACCTGAGGGCGATCTTCAAATAAAAAATTGTAATCGTATCCGAACGCTCCCATTCCCAGCTCACTGTTCTATTATCTGTGGATTTCATTCGTTTCTTATGGAGTTTTTGGCGGGATTTCTTGAGTGAAGTTCAGTGGCTGTTTTAATTATTCGCAAATTGATTCCTAGTGGATATTGTGATGTAAAATTGGTGTTGTTTTGTATCCCAAGTGTCTGCGCAACTGGAATAATATGTGGAATCATTAAAATAGGCGCGGTCTCGGTAAAATGGAGCTGAGAATTTTATTGTAGTTTTAGCTACCTCAGCGAAGTTTGCTGAGAAGGCTGAATCGATACATTTGCTGCCAAATACTTCAAAAAACATTAGAATGTGTTACATCTGCATTCTAATGTAAAACATAAAGAAACAAAAACTGATGACTAGGCAGCATGGTCTCTGATCTTAGCCTGTTCCACAAGGAACGAAAAAAAAAAAAAATCGTTTCTTATTCTTATGTCACTGCGAGGTGTCACCGCTCCCGCTAAAATCATTTTCTTTTTAGTGTTTTATAGTGCTTTCTTACAGTTCTTATATATCAAATAATGGGAAAACACAAAGACAAAAGATTATTAAGGAAATTAAAGAGGAAAATTGAAGAATTGGAAGAAAAAACCAAAGGTTAGTTGGCAGACGCCAATGGCGCCATTTTAGACTATAAAATTTATATTTTTTATATGGCTATACAATATTGGGTAGTAAAGTGTATTTATCCGTAAAATGAATAATTTATACTTAGTTGTTGCTGTACTGATACGAGTACCGAACAGCTTTTCTCACGATAAAATCGTGCGGTAGGTAACCAGTTTTATCCAGTCTACCGAAAAACTGCAAATTGACGAAAAATTTTGTTGCTATGCTAACAGAGTATCGAACAACTTTAGGTCAATTTCGCACGCAAGTCTCACGTTGTTGCTATACTGTCAGAGTATCGAACAACCTTAGAAAGGAACCTTTTTTACCTTTTACACGCAAGCCACACGTGGTGGGTGTTGTTGCTATACTGTCAGAGTATCGAACAACTAGGCATGTTATGTGAGTGATCTTGCAACTTAGTAGAGATGGGCCTAAACGTTAAAAAATAATAACACTGCTAAATGCTAATGCTAAAACTAATTAACACTTAAAATTAGCAGTTATATTTAGCAACTGTTAATTTTAACAACAGGCTGTTGAGAACTAACCAAACTCTCAGTTACTGTACAAGCACTTTGTTGTTGTGCTGCCTGTTGAATATTAATCATAGGATGCTTAAACTTCATGTGGGATTTTAAATTCGAAACTGAGCTCTTGTATGAAATAGTTTTTTTACACAAATTACACGTTCCAATTTTTTTACGGTATCGCTGTCCGTAAAAAAGTTCCATATTTCACTTCTTTTTAGCCGTTGATTATCCATTTTAGTTATTTTTTTATTTTATTAGAAAGTATTCTTTTTCAAACGTTAACAACTACACAAGCAGTCAAACAATTGAAGATTCACTCACAACAACACTCTTAATCATTACCTACTACCTAAATAAAAAAAACGTAAATATACTTCGTAACGAAGATCAGTCTTCAGTTAATTAAATCAACTAAATAACAATCTGTCTGACTTAACATTTAACACAAAATAAACAGTTCACAGTTGCTAAATTGCTAAATGCTAAGTTGAAAACATTTCAATAGAGACGGAACAACATTTTGTATCCTTTCCTTTCTTTTGTACAAAGCCATCTGCCTGCGGCCTGCAGTAGTGGGTTAGAGCGAGACAAATATATATAAATCTGTGTGTGGACTGTGTGGTGCGGGTTCACAGATCTAGTAGGCTAAAATAGTGTTTACATGTGAGATGTGACTGCTATATTTAACAGCTATTTTAAAATTTATTTAACAGGTGTTGACACTAAAAAAATATAGCAGTGTTAATTTAGCAGCTTATTAATTTTAGACCCATCTCTACAACTTAGTTCCTTTATTTTTCCTGTTGTTGCTATACTGTCAGAGTATCGGACAACACGGCAAAGGTTTAATATCCATTATTGTTCTGGATACAGGGTCTTCACGGAGTCGTTCGCCAAGGGACCGTCGTCACAACCGGTCACCAAGTGCTCGTTCCCGATCTTGACACCGGTCATCAAGTACTCTTTCCTTTCCGCGACACCAGTCACGCGGCCGCTCCCGATCGTCAAGTGTACGGCGCCCCACACGATCGCCAAGTGTACAGCGCCACAACCGATCGCCAAGTGTACGGCATCACACCCGATCGCCAAGCGTGCAGTACCACACCCGGTCTCCTAGTGCGCAACAACAACAACCTGACAATCACCATATCAGTGAGCCTTCAAATACCCCAAACTTGGAAACTCCTCAGACGTTGGTGGATGAAGTCCCTGAAACAGCACCAAATGGTACAATAGAGCAGGAGGTACAGCAGCAGGATGCTGAACAAATTGACATTGACATTATATCTGCCATGGGTGCTGTGGAGGAGGAGCCTGTAAATGGCCCTCCAGCTCACAATGAGATTGCTCAACGCTGGGCACCTATTTTAAATAAAGGCCTAAGAAAAGAGGATAAGGCTCTTACTAAAAGAATATGCTCCATTTCACAACATACCTTCCAATGGTTCCCCCAAAATTGAATCCTGAGCTAGCAGCCGCTGTATCTGAGCCGGTAAAGAAGAGAGATATTATTATAGAATATAGGCAGAAAAACATGGCTGCTGCCCTAGCAGCTGTTGGCCCTGGTTTGGAGTGTTTTATGTTTTATAATAAAGTTGATGGAATAAAGAAATTTAATGATGCTGCTAAGATTTTATGTGAAATATTACACAATGAAACTCAGAGCAGAAGAGCTCTTATCTTAAGCGTAATTAATAAAGAAATGAAGGACAAGGAAGTCCTGACGAATTTCTTTTCGGTGCAGGCCTTATAGAAAGGATTAAGGTAGCCAAAGCGGTCCAGAAGTCTGCACAGGACCTGGGTACAACAGTTAAACAAAATAATATTCGAGCTAATCAACGACCTTTAAACTCGCAGGTCCCTTCTCAACCAGGATACAAACGCTCGGGTTTCAACAGAATGAAGAGCGACAACCAACAGGGTGGAGGGGGGAAGAAGGCTTATCCTCGGAAGAAAATGCGACGACCACCCCAGCATCAGCGCGAGCGGACTCACAATCCACGCAAATGAACCTACACAAAGAGGTAGGCAGATTACCCTATTTTAAAAAAAATATGGGAAACTATTACAGACGACCCTGTAATTCTGACTTGGGTGTCTGGGTACACTCTTAATTTTATTAAAGCTCCTTTTCAGGGGGATACCCCTCTTAATAACAAATTTTCTCAACCTTAGACAATTCCTATTAGAAAGGAAATTGATGAATTGCTTAGAATTAAGGCTGTTGAAAGCTGTAAGCCAACAAAGGACCAGTTTTGTTCACCCATTTTCTTAGTACAGAAGCCAAATGGAGAGTACCGTTTTATTTTGAATCTTAAAAAACTAAATCAATTTATGCTGCCTGACCACTTCAAGTTAGAAGACTACCATACAGTTTGCAAATTAATACAGAAAGATGATTACATGGCAACCATTGATTTAAAAAATGCTTATTATATGATAAGCATCTATGTTTGTAGGGTCTACCATAACTACAGAAAATACCTCCGATTTTATTTTGATGGCAAATTGTACCAGTTTACAGTTCTACCATTTGGCCTCTGTACAGCCCCTTTTCTATTTACAAAAATATTCAAACCCATACTCTCTGTAATTAGAAAAAGAGGAATAAGAATGGTACAATACCCTGATGATACCTGTGTCATTGCAGAATTTTTATTTATTTATTATTTATTTATTAAAACTTAATGCACTCTTATTTAGAATGCAAAAAACAGGTCAATTACATACTTAATCTTTTTGAAAACCTGGGTTTTTTAGTAAATTACAAAAAATGTATAATCACACCTAAAATAGAATGCAAATTCCTAGGGTTTATTTTCAATACTAAAGATATGATCATTTCAATTGACCAGGACAAAAGACAGAAATGTTTAGAATTACTTTCAAAACTTAAACATAAAATTTCAATTAGGTTTTTAGCTCAAGTTTTAGGAACACTAGTTTCTGTTTGTCCAGCCATTAAATATGGCATGTTATATACTAAACATTTAGAAAGAATTAAATATTTATCACTACTGTTGAGTAATGATAATTTTGAAAGTATCATAACATTACCTAATAGTTGCCAAGAAGATATAGTGTGGTGGCTTACAAATTTAAAAACAGCTATATGTCCTATAAGGAAAAATAAATTTTGCTTAGAAATTGAGACTGATGCGTCTCTTACAGGATGGGGTGCAAGATGCGGTAACAAAACTGCCAGTGGCCCATGGACACCTGAAGAGACATCTTAGGGTTAAAAAGCTTTGCTAAAGATGTGCATGATTGTGAAATACTGCTGAGAATTGACAACACCACTGCAATCTCATATATAAATCGTTTTGGTGGGATCCAATACCAACATTTGAATAATATCTCAAAATCAATATGGCAGTGGTGTGAATCCAAAAACATATGGATTTATGCATCATACATTAATACTAAGAATAACTTATTGCAGATTTTCAGTCGCGAAAGAAATTAGGTCATACGGCATTCCGTATGACCTAATTTCTTACGCGACTGAAAATCTGCATTGGAACTTGGTTCTAGATATTTTGAAATAATAGTTAGCAGGTTTGGAAACCCTGAGATAGATTTGTTCGCATCACGTACAAACACAAAATGCGAAAAATATGTATCATGGCACCCTGATCCTGATGCATTTAAAGTTGCATGTATTTACATTTTCTTGGTCAAGCATGTATTTTTATGCTTTCCCACCATTTTCAATGATTTCTAAAAGCATTGCAAAAATTATAGTAGATAAAGGTATAGGTATCATGGTTGTTGTACCAGATTGGCCAACACAACCATGGTACCCTTGGGCACGCTACGCCATAATTGGCGATAAGTCCCCTCTTTGAGGAGTGGCTGGAGCGCCAACACGGCGTCATTATTTGACTTTCCGCATGACGCAGGTCCTCACCGGACATGGCAAGTTCGGGAGGTTCCTGCATCGGATTCAGGCGGAAGCAACGCCCGGGTGTCATCATTGTGCGGACCACCCAGAGGACACGGTGGAGCATACGGTGGAGGTGTGCCCCGCTTGGGCGGAGCACCGCCGTGTCCTCGTGGAGGCAATTGGCGGCAGCGACCTTTCGCGTCGGGCCCTGGTTCAGGCTATGGTCCGGAGCGAGGAGGAATGGCAGGCGGTCGCCTCCTTCTGCGAAGCAGTAATGCTAGCGAAGGAGGAAGCTGAACGCGTGAGGGAACGAAGGTCCTCACGCCCTAGCCGCCGTAATTCCGACCCCGACTACCAGCCACGGTAGACGCGGGCTTGCGGACGTCGAGCACTGGGTAGCTCGTCGTCCCTCTGGGTCCCGTCACCCAGAGCGCGAGAAGTCATTTGGATGATTCCCCACTTTAAAAAAAAAAAAAACCATGGTACCCTATTTTTCAGAAACTGCTAATAAGTAAGCCATTGTTATTTAAACCAAACAAAGGTTTACTAAAGTTATGTAATTCCAGGTCATCTCATCCGCTACATGGGAGCCTAACATTGATGGTAGGACAGTTCTGCGGCGCAGCTTCCTTGAAGCAGGTTTAAATCAAGAAGCTGCAGACATAATGCTTAACTCAATCTCAAACAACACTCTAAAGCAATATTCCCCTTATATAAAAGATTGGATAACATATTGTTATATAAACCAACTAAGTACATCAAAACCTAGTATACCAGAAATTATATCTTATCTTACTAGTAAATTTAAAGACGGTTTATCATATGGTAGCTTGAACTCTACCCGGTCTGCACTATCATTACTATTAGGTTCTCATGTTGGCACAGATTACAATATCAAAAGACTGTTTAGAGGTTTCTTTAAATTAAGGCCAAGTCAGCCTAAATATGACTATAAAAAAAGGTTTCTAACACCCGTGCGAAGCTGGGGCGGGTCGCTAATTAAAATGATTCACTCTTTGAACTAAACCTTCATCATCGTAACCATTTTATGGTATTACCTAGGTATATATATTAACTTACCGAATAGGTATACCTGCTGCAATATCATAAAATTTTATTATTATATCTAGCCTATACTGTCCCATTGCTGGGCAAAGCCCTTCTTTCCATTGTTCCTAGTTCTTTGCCGCTTCTTGCCTATTCCTAAGGAAGACATCTGTCCCGCCATCTCCTTCGAGGTTTGCCGCAATCCTGTCGTGCAATGTCAGGGTACAAATTTTCTCGCTCGATCGTCATACGGCAGATATATATGTCAAAAAATATTATACAGCAAATTATTCTTATTTTCCTAATTTTTTATTTTAAACGTCTTTTTTTTCTATATATGTTTTTGGAAGTTTTAACTTTAAATATTTAGGAGTTATTAGCACTTCGTCATTGATCAAAATAAATAAACTAGACCTATCCTTTGTCTGACACGAAACTAAACTTACCTCTTGAATTGTTTCCAACTTCGTCATCTGTATGATTGTACGTTTCCCTTTCCAGTATTCTTCGCCGACACAAGTTCGAGGACCTCGAAGGCATTTGGTTCCCCAACGCCCCTCGCCTAACAAGTGCTACAGTGGACTTACTGAATGAGTGCTGCCCCAAACTTCAGAGCCTTGGACAGCTGAGCGGTTGGCAGTTCACTCCAGATGACATGATGCTGATGAGGGCGATCATAGCCAGTACTAACACAGATGTGGTGCTATCCCCTCTTGGTATATTCCAACAAGGTCATTAAGTTTAGGTACTGTAGGTATGATTTTGTGCATTTGTTTTGTGTAAGTATACTGTTAAAATGTGGCATCACCAAATTAGAAAAAATTGTGCAACATTGTTTCTCAGTAAACACTAACTTCGCGTCTATATTTTTTTTAAAAGAATGGATGTATAAATATATATTAAATTATACCTTTACTATAATTATGTTACAACAGTCTATACGTTAAGTACCGATGCTTTTACATTTTTATAAGATTCTAGTCAAAGAAGGGGAATTTCATTTATTCAACAACATGTGGAATTAAAACAAATAAATATTTTATCACATTTTGACATATTTATTAAAATCATTTGAAATCGTAATCATACGATCGTATAAAAATTATTTAAAAATAAAAGAAAAAACATTGATTAGAAACTAAGATATCTTAGTTTTGATGTTTAAAATTATAACTTCAATATAATATTTAAGTCACAACAGTCTTTAAGTTAAATACCGATACTTTTACATTGTTAGAAAATTCTAGTCAAAGAAGGATTTAATTTATTCAACAACATGTGGAATTAAAACAAATAAATATTTTATCACATTTTGAAATATTGAAAATCATTTCACATGATAATATTACGTATCGTATACAAAATGAAATTATGTACATAATTAAAAATAAAAGTAAAAGAAATAACATAGATTAGAAACAAAATTAGATTTTTTTTGGCTGCGCGCAACCTTTCCTTGACATTATTCGCATATTAGGTACCAAGGGCAACTTTTTTACCAATTAGCAATGCTTCAGGAGGTGAAAGGTGAAACAACTATCTATGGGTTCAACCCTAAAATGTCAACAAACAAGTGCTTAGTACAGCTGCGTAGTAATAGATAGACGTTTAGTTGTTTACTCGCGAGTTTCCTCTCGATTTATGACTAGACCTGCTTTCACATCCTGAAATATTGCTAATGAATTAAAAAGCATCCTGTAAACAGGTCGCACCAAATTTTTTTTTATATTTTTTATATATATTTTTTATATATATTTTTTATTTTTTGCGCGTTTTCTAACGTACTCGACCGACTCTTGGTACTTTGTTTTGAACATTATTGTTCTTCTTGATTTTCTTTATCCGAGTTATTGTTTGCGTCAGGCGGCATATTCTCGTCGTTCGTTGGTTCTATCTTTTTTCTACGCATCTTCATCATCTTACATTCATCAGCGCACTTAATCGTTCTAATGTTCCTGCAAAGAGAGTTCAATAAACTTTAGTATATTATGAATACACCACCGTCCTAAGATTAGTTACTTAATCCGGGATTGGCTTATCATGGTAGGTAATGGATAATATGAGTAGTGCCGTAAGTAGCCTCTTAAATAACCGGTGCAAGCTTCTATAACTGCGCCCCTCCAGGAACCGCGCCCTGTGCCTGGGCACCGCTGGCTCCGCCATAGTTACGGCACTGAATATGGGTTCCCAGATTAAGTTTCATTTTAGCCAGAACAGAAAAGTTCGATAATATGAGTATGGGCAATGAATGTCTAATCTAATCTGTAAGTCCACAAATTATAGGACATTCGTATCTAGGTACTTATACTGAATTCTTAAACTGGCAAGATTGCAGTAACCCAAAAAATATTTGTGTTGTGAAAGTTTTAAAAATGCTGACTTCCTACAGATGCTATGCAGCCATCTTCAACATTGTCAACAAGCTCTGAATGTTCAAACCACCTTTGTTTTGAGTTGCTGACATTCGGACACAATATATGCGGACACAATGTCCGAATTGATACATTTTTTTTTCACTGTCTGTTTGTGCACACACTGTTTAATACAGTCGGATAAAAAGTTTTAAAATACAATATATAAAAAAGCGTTCCTAAAACTATTTGTGGCTGGATTTCGAAGGCGGCAACTTCGGTTGATAAATATCTTTATATTATATTTTAATTCTTTTTTTATCTCACTGTACTAAACAGCTTCAATAAATTTGGTGGTGTCCGAATCGTCATTTAAAATAAAATGTGTCGATTCTGTGTCCGAATCGTCTGCAACTCTTGGTTTTATTTGTTAACGAACTTTTTTTTTATTATTCTTGTAATTACCTACTCATTTTGTAACAAAAAATAGTTTTTAACCAGTTACCTGACTTGATTTTCTCGCACATCGAATCTGTTCATTATTTCTATTATGATGTCTGATGTTACTTTTGGGTCTAGGGACATCTTCACAGGTTTATCCTTGAAGGCTGGTGAACATTTCCCTGTCAGGGTATGCGTTGTCAAATGGATCGCGTGAAGAGCTCGTGGTAGAGCCTCTGGTAACTCTAATGAGCCTACGACACGCACAAGCTTTACCACAGTTTTGCCTGCGCAGGCAGGTTTGTACACGCCAGTTTTTCATTACGAATTGACATCTAATAGTCGGTCGAGTACGTTAAAAAACTCACGCTTGGTACTTTGTTTGAACATTATTGTTCTTCTTGATTTTCTTTATCCGAGTTATTGTTTGCGTCTGGCGGCATATTCTCATCGTTCTTTGGTTCCGTCTTTTTTGTACGCATCTTCAAATGGATCTTCAAATGGATCGCGTTAAGAGCTCGTGGTAGAGCCTCTGGTAACTCTAATGAGCCTACGACACGCACAAGCTTTACCACAGTTTTGCCTGCGCAGGCAGGTTTGTACACGCCAGTTTTTCATTACGAATTGACATCTAGGTAATAGTCGGTCGAGTACGTTAAAAAACTCACGCTTGGTACTTTGTTTTGAACATTATTGTTCTTCTTGATTTTCTTTATCCGAGTTATTGTTTGCGTCAGGCGGCATATTCTCGTCGTTCGTTGGTTCTGTCTTTTTTCTACGCATCTTCAAATGGATCTTCAAATGGATCGCGTTAAGAGCTCGTGGTAGAGCCTCTGGTAACTCTAATGAGCCTACGACACGCACAAGCTTTACCACAGTTTTGCCTGCGCAGGCAGGTTTGTACACGCCAGTTTTTCATTACGAATTGACATCTAATAGTCGGTCGTGTACGTTAAAAAACTCACGCTTGGTACTTTGTTTGAACATTATTGTTCGTCTTGATTTTCATTTTCTTTTTCGGAGTGATTGTTCGCGTCAGGCGGCATATTCTCATCGTTCTTTGGTTCCGTCTTTTTTGTACGCATCTTCAAATGGATCGCGTTAAGAGCTCGTGGTAGAGCCTCTGGTAACTCTAATGAGCCTACGACACGCACAAGCTTTACCACAGTTTTGCCTGCGCAGGCAGGTTTGTACACGCCAGTTTTTCATTACGAATTGACATCTAATAGTCGGTCGAGTACGTTAAAAAACTCACGCTTGGTACTTTGTTTGAACATTATTGTTCTTCTTGATTTTCTTTATCCGAGTTATTGTTTGCGTCTGGCGGCATATTCTCGTCGTTCGTTGGTTCTGTCTTTTTTGTACGCATCTTCAAATGGATCTTCAAATGGATCGCGTTAAGAGCTCGTGGTAGAGCCTCTGGTAACTCTAATGAGCCTACGACACGCACAAGCTTTACCACAGTTTTGCCTGCGCAGGCAGGTTTGTACACGCCAGTTTTTCATTGCGAATTGACATCTAATAGTCGGTCGTGTACGTTAAAAAACTCACGCTTGGTACTTTGTTTGAACATTATTGTTCTTCTTGATTTTCATTTTCTTTTTCGGAGTGATTGTTCGCGTCAGGCGGCATATTCTCATCGTTCTTTGGTTCCGTCTTTTTTGTACGCATCTTCAAATGGATCGCGTTAAGAGCTCGTGGTAGAGCCTCTGGTAACTCTAATGAGCCTACGACACGCACAAGCTTTACCACAGTTTTGCCTGCGCAGGCAGGTTTGTACACGCCAGTTTTTCATTACGAATTGACATCTAATAGTCGGTCGAGTACGTTAAAAAACTCACGCTTGGTACTTTGTTTGAACATTATTGTTCTTCTTGATTTTCTTTATCCGAGTTATTGTTTGCGTCTGGCGGCATATTCTCGTCGTTCGTTGGTTCTGTCTTTTTTGTACGCATCTTCAAATGGATCTTCAAATGGATCGCGTTAAGAGCTCGTGGTAGAGCCTCTGGTAACTCTAATGAGCCTACGACACGCACAAGCTTTACCACAGTTTTGCCTGCGCAGGCAGGTTTGTACAGGCCAGTTTTTCATTACGAATTGACATCTAATAGTCGGTCGAGTACGTTAAAAAACTCACGCTTGGTACTTTGTTTTGAACATTATTGTTCTTCTTGATTTTCTTTATCCGAGTTATTGTTTGCGTCTGGCGGCATATTCTCGTCGTTAATTGGTTCTGTCTTTTTTGTACGCATCTTCATCATTTTCGACTCATCTGCGCACTTGGTCGTTATAACGCCCCTGCAAAGAGAGTTCAATAAACTTTAGTATATTATGAATACACCTCCGTCCTAAGATTAGTTACTTAATCCGGGATTGGCTTATCATGGTAGGTAATGGATAATATGAGTAGTGCCGTAAGTAGCCTCTTAAATACCCGGTGCAAGCTTCTATAACTGCGCCCTTCCAGGAACCGCGCCCTGTGCCTGGGCACCGCTGGCTCCGCCCTAGTTACGGCACTGAATATGGGTTCCCAGATTAAGTTTCATTTTTACCCAGAAATGAAAAGTTCGATAATATGAGTATGGGCAATGAATGTCTAATCTAATCTGTAAGTCCACAAATTATAGGACATTCGTATCTAGGTACTTATACTGAATTCTTAAACTGGCAAGATTCCAGTAACCCAAAAAATATTTGTGTTGTGAAAGTTTTAAAAATGCTAACTTCCTACAGATGCTATGCAGCCATCTTCAACATTGTCAACAAGCTCTGAATGTTCAAACCACCTTTGTTTTGAGTTGCTGACATTCGGACACAATATATGCGGACACAATGTCCGAATTGATACATTTTTTTTTCACTGTCTGTTTGTGCACACACTGTTTAATACAGTCGGATAAAAAGTTTTAAAATACAATATATAAAAAAGCGTTCCTAAAACTATTTGTGGCTGGATTTCGAAGGCGGCAACTTCGGTTGATAAATATCTTTATATTATATTTTAATTCTTTTTTTATCTCACTGTACTAAACAGCTTCAATAAATTTGGTGGTGTCCGAATCGTCATTTAAAATAAAATGTGTCGATTCTGTGTCCGAATCGTCTGCAACTCTTGGTTTTATTTGTTAACGAACTTTTTTTTTATTATTCTTGTAATTACCTACTCATTTTGTAACAAAAAATAGTTTTTAACCAGTTACCTGACTTGATTTTCTCGCACATCGAATCTGTTCATTATTTCTATTAGGATGTCTGATGTTATTTTTGGGTCTAGTGACATCTTCACAGGTTTATCCTTGAAGGCTGGTGAACATTTCCCTGTCAGGGTATGCGTTGTCAAATGGATCGCGTGAAGAGCTCGTGGTAGAGCCTCTGGTAACTAATGAGCCTACGACACGCACAAGCTTTACCACAGTTTTGCCTGCGCAGGCAGGTTTGTACACGCCAGTTTTTCATTACGAATTGACATCTAATAGTCGGTCGAGTAGGTACGTTAAAAAACTCACGCTTGGTACTTTGTTTGAACATTATTGTTCTTCTTGATTTTCATTTTCTTTTTCGGAGTGATTGTTCGCGTCAGGCGGCATATTCTCATCGTTCTTTGGTTCCGTCTTTTTTGTACGCATCTTCAAATGGATCTTCAAATATATCGCGTTAAGAGCTCGTGGTAGAGCCTCTGGTAACTCTAATGAGCCTACGACACGCACAAGCTTTACCACAGTTTTGCCTGCGCAGGCAGGTTTGTACACGCCAGTTTTTCATTACGAATTGACATCTAATAGTCGGTCGAGTACGTTAAAAAACTCACGCTTGGTACTTTGTTTTGAACATTATTGTTCTTCTTGATTTTCTTTATCCGAGTTATTGTTTGCGTCTGGCGGCATATTCTCGTCGTTCGTTGGTTCTGTCTTTTTTGTACGCATCTTCATCATTTTCGACTCATCTACGCACTTGGTCGTTATAACGCCCCTGCAAAGAGAGTTCAATAAACTTTAGTATAATGTGAATACACCTCCGTCCTAAGATTAGTTACTTAATCCGGGATTGGCTTATCATGGTAGGTAATGGATAATATGAGTAGTGCCGTAAGTAGCCTCTTAAATACCCGGTGCAAGCTTCTATAACTGCGCCCCTCCAGGAACCGCGCCCTGTGCCTGGGCACCGCTGGCTCCGCCCTAGTTACGGCACTGAATATGGGTTCCCAGATTAAGTTTCATTTTTACCCAGAAATGAAAAGTTCGATAATATGAGTATGGGCAATGAATGTCTAATCTAATCTGTAAGTCCACAAATTATAGGACATTCGTATCTAGGTACTTATACTGAATTCTTAAACTGGCAAGATTCCAGTAACCCAAAAAATATTTGTGTTGTGAAAGTTTTAAAAATGCTAACTTCCTACAGATGCTATGCAGCCATCTTCAACATTGTCAACAAGCTCTGAATGTTCAAACCACCTTTGTTTTGAGTTGCTGACATTCGGACACAATATATGCGGACACAATGTCCGAATTGATACATTTTTTTTTCACTGTCTGTTTGTGCACACACTGTTTAATACAGTCGGATAAAAAGTTTTAAAAATACAATATATAAAAAAGCGTTCCTAAAACTATTTGTGGCTGGATTTCGAAGGTGGCAACTTCGGTTGATAAATATCTTTAACCAGTTACCTGACTTGATTTTCTCTCACATCGAATCTGTCCATTATTTCTATTATGATGTCTGATGTTACTTTTGGGTCTAGGGACATCTTCACAGGTTTATCCTTGAAGGCTGGTGAACATTTCCCTGTCAGGGTATGCGTTGTCAAATGGATCGCGTGAAGAGCTCGTGGTAGAGCCTCTGGTAACTCTAATGAGCCTACGACACGCACAAGCTTTACCACAGTTTTGCCTGCGCAGGCAGGTTTGTACACGCCAGTTTTTCATTACGAATTGACATCTAATAGTCGGTCGAGTACGTTAAAAAACTCACGCTTGGTACTTTGTTTGAACATTATTGTTCGTCTTGATTTTCATTTTCTTTTTCGGAGTGATTGTTCGCGTCAGGCGGCATATTCTCATCGTTCTTTGGTTCCGTCTTTTTTGTACGCATCTTCAAATGGATCTTCAAATGGATCGCGTTAAGAGCTCGTGGTAGAGCCTCTGGTAACTCTAATGAGCCTACGACACGCACAAGCTTTACCACAGTTTTGCCTGCGCAGGCAGGTTTGTACACGCCAGTTTTTTATTACGAATTGACATCTAATAGTCGGTCGAGTACGTTAAAAAACTCACGCTTGGTACTTTGTTTTGAACATTATTGTTCTTCTTGATTTTCTTTCTCCGAGTTATTGTTTGCGTCTGGCGGCATATTCTCGTCTTTCGTTGGTTCTGTCTTTTTTGTACGCATCTTCATCATTTTCGACTCATCTGCGCACTTGGTCGTTATAACGCCCCTGCAAAGAGAGTTCAATAAACTTTAGTATATTATGAATACACCTCCGTCCTAAGATTAGTTACTTAATCCGGGATTGGCTTATCATGGTAGGTAATGGATAATATGAGTAGTGCCGTAAGTAGCCTCTTAAATACCCGGTGCAAGCTTCTATAACTGCGCCCCTCCAGGAACCGCGCCCTGTGCCTGGGCACCGCTGGCTCCGCCCTAGTTACGGCACTGAATATGGGTTCCCAGATTAAGTTTCATTTTTACCCAGAAATGAAAAGTTCGATAATATGAGTATGGGCAATGAATGTCTAATCTAATCTGTAAGTCCACAAATTATAGGACATTCGTATCTAGGTACTTATACTGAATTCTTAAACTGGCAAGATTCCAGTAACCCAAAAAATATTTGTGTTGTGAAAGTTTTAAAAATGCTAACTTCCTACAGATGCTATGCAGCCATCTTCAACATTGTCAACAAGCTCTGAATGTTCAAACCACTTTTGTTTTGAGTTGCTGACATTCGGACACAATATATGCGGACACAATGTCCGAATTGATACATTTTTTTTTCACTGTCTGTTTGTGCACACACTGTTTAATACAGTCGGATAAAAAGTTTTAAAATACAATATATAAAAAAGCGTTCCTAAAACTATTTGTGGCTGGATTTCGAAGGCGGCAACTTCGGTTGATCTTTATATTATATTTTAATTCTTTTTTTATCTCACTGTACTAAACAGCTTCAATAAATTTGGTGGTGTCCGAATCGTCATTTAAAATAAAATGTGTCGATTCTGTGTCCGAATCGTCTGCAACTCATGGTTTTATTTGTTAACGAACTTTTTTTTTATTATTCTTGTAATTACCTACTCATTTTGTAACAAAAAATAGTTTTTAACCAGTTACCTGACTTGATTTTCTCTCGCATCGAATCTGTCCATTATTTCTATTATGATGTCTGATGTTACTTTTGGGTCTAGGGACATCTTCACAGGTTTATCCTTGAAGGCTGGTGAACATTTCCCTGTCAGGGTATGCGTTGTCAAATGGATCGCGTGAAGAGCTCGTGGTAGAGCCTCTGGTAACTCTAATGAGCCTACGACACGCACAAGCTTTACCACAGTTTTGCCTGCGCAGGCAGGTTTGTACACGCCAGTTTTTCATTACGAATTGACATCTAATAGTCGGTCGAGTACGTTAAAAAACTCACGCTTGGTACTTTGTTTGAACATTATTGTTCTTCTTGATTTTCATTTTCTTTTTCGGAGTGATTGTTCGCGTCAGGCGGCATATTCTCATCGTTCTTTGGTTCCGTCTTTTTTGTACGCATCTTCAAATGGATCTTCAAATATATCGCGTTAAGAGCTCGTGGTAGAGCCTCTGGTAACTCTAATGAGCCTACGACACGCACAAGCTTTACCACAGTTTTGCCTGCGCAGGCAGGTTTGTACACGCCAGTTTTTCATTACGAATTGACATCTAATAGTCGGTCGAGTACGTTAAAAAACTCACGCTTGGTACTTTGTTTTGAACATTATTGTTCTTCTTGATTTTCTTTATCCGAGTTATTGTTTGCGTCTGGCGGCATATTCTCGTCGTTCGTTGGTTCTGTCTGTTTTGTACGCATCTTCATCATTTTCGACTCATCTGCGCACTTGGTCGTTATAACGCCCCTGCAAAGAGAGTTCAATAATTTTTAGTATATTATGAATACACCTCCGTCCTAAGATTAGTTACTTAATCCGGGATTGGCTTATCATGGTAGGTAATGGATAATATGAGTAGTGCCGTAAGTAGCCTCTTAAATACCCGGTGCAAGCTTCTATAACTGCGCCCCTCCAGGAACCGCGCCCTGTGCCTGGGCACCGCTGGCTCCGCCCTAGTTACGGCACTGAATATGGGTTTCCAGATTAAGTTTCATTTTTACCCAGAAATGAAAAGTTCGATAATATGAGTATGGGCAATGAATGTCTAATCTAATCTGTAAGTCCACAAATTATAGGACATTCGTATCTAGGTACTTATACTGAATTCTTTAACTGGCAAGATTCCAGTAACCCAAAAAATATTTGTGTTGTGAAAGTTTTAAAAATGCTAACTTCCTACAGATGCTATGCAGCCATCTTCAACATTGTCAACAAGCTCTGAATGTTCAAACCACCTTTGTTTTGAGTTGCTGACATTCGGACACAATATATGCGGACACAATGTCCGAATTGATACATTTTTTTTTCACTGTCTGTTTGTGCACACACTGTTTAATACAGTCGGATAAAAAGTTTTAAAATACAATATATAAAAAAGCGTTCCTAAAACTATTTGTGGCTGGATTTCGAAGGCGGCAACTTCGGTTGATAAATATCTTTATATTATATTTTAATTCTTTTTTTATCTCACTGTACTAAACAGCTTCAATAAATTTGGTGGTGTCCGAATCGTCATTTAAAATAAAATGTGTCGATTCTGTGTCCGAATCGTCTGCAACTCATGGTTTTATTTGTTAACGAACTTTTTTTTTTATTATTCTTGTAATTACCTACTCATTTTGTAACAAAAAATAGTTTTTAACCAGTTACCTGACTTGATTTTCTCTCACATCGAATCTGTCCATTATTTCTATTATGATGTCTGATGTTACTTTTGGGTCTAGGGACATCTTCACAGGTTTATCCTTGAAGGCTGGTGAACATTTCCCTGTCAGGGTATGCGTTGTCAAATGGATCGCGTGAAGAGCTCGTGGTAGAGCCTCTGGTAACTCTAATGAGCCTACGACACGCACAAGCTTTACCACAGTTTTGCCTGCGCAGGCAGGTTTGTACACGCCAGTTTTTCATTACGAATTGACATCTAATAGTCGGTCGAGTACGTTAAAAAACTCACGCTTGGTACTTTGTTTGAACATTATTGTTCTTCTTGATTTTCATTTTCTTTTTCGGAGTGATTGTTCGCGTCAGGCGGCATATTCTCATCGTTCTTTGGTTCCGTCTTTTTTGTACGCATCTTCAAATGGATCTTCAAATATATCGCGTTAAGAGCTCGTGGTAGAGCCTCTGGTAACTCTAATGAGCCTACGACACGCACAAGCTTTACCACAGTTTTGCCTGCGCAGGCAGGTTTGTACACGCCAGTTTTTCATTACGAATTGACATCTAATAGTCGGTCGAGTACGTTAAAAAACTCACGCTTGGTACTTTGTTTTGAACATTATTGTTCTTCTTGATTTTCTTTATCCGAGTTATTGTTTGCGTCTGGCGGCATATTCTCGTCGTTCGTTGGTTCTGTCTTTTTTGTACGCATCTTCATCATTTTCGACTCATCTACGCACTTGGTCGTTATAACGCCCCTGCAAAGAGAGTTCAATAAACTTTAGTATATTATGAATACCCCTCCGTCCTAAGACTAGTTACTTAATCCGGGATTGGTTTATCATGGTAGGTAATGGATAATATGAGTAGTGCCGTAAGTAGCCTCTTAAATACCCGGTGCAAGCTTCTATAACTGCGCCCCTCCAGGAACCGCGCCCTGTGCCTGGGCACCGCTGGCTCCGCCATAGTTACGGCACTGAATATGGGTTCCCAGATTAAGTTTCATTTTAGCCAGAATAGAAAAGTTCGATAATATGAGTATGGGCAATGAATGTCTAATCTAATCTGTAAGTCCACAAATTATAGGACATTCGCATCTAGGTACTTATAGGTACTGAATTCTTAAACTGGCAAGATTCCAGTAACCCAAAAAATATTTGTGTTGTGAAAGTTTTAAAAATGCTAACTTCCTACAGATGCTATGCAGCCATCTTCAACATTGTCAACAAGCTCTGAATGTTCAAACCACTTTTGTTTTGAGTTGCTGACATTCGGACACAATATATGCGGACACAATGTCCGAATTGATACATTTTTTTTTTCACTGTCTGTTTGTGCACACACTGTTTAATACATTCGGATAAAAAGTTTTAAAATACAATATATAAAAAAGCGTTCCTAAAACTATTTGTGGCTGGATTTCGAAGGCGGCAACTTCGGTTGATAAATATCTTTATATTATATTTTAATTCTTTTTTTATCTCACTGTACTAAACATCTTCAATAAATTTGGTGGTGTCCGAATCGTCATTTAAAATAAAATGTGTCGATTCTGTGTCCGAATCGTCTGCAACTCATGGTTTTATTTGTTAACGAACTTTTTTTTTTATTATTCTTGTAATTACCTACTCATTTCGTAACAAAAAATAGTTTTTAACCAGTTACCTGACTTGATTTTCTCTCACATCGAATCTGTCCATTATTTCTATTATGATGTCTGATGTTACTTTTGGGTCTAGGGACATCTTCACAGGTTTATCCTTGAAGGCTGGTGAACATTTCCCTGTCAGGGTATGCGTTGTCAAATGGATCGCGTGAAGAGCTCGTGGTAGAGCCTCTGGTAACTCTAATGAGCCTACGACACGCACAAGCTTTACCACAGTTTTGCCTGCGCAGGCAGGTTTGTACACGCCAGTTTTTCATTACGAATTGACATCTAATAGTCGGTCGAGTACGTTAAAAAACTCACGCTTGGTACTTTGTTTGAACATTATTGTTCTTCTTGATTTTCATTTTCTTTTTCGGAGTGATTGTTCGCGTCAGGCGGCATATTCTCATCGTTCTTTGGTTCCGTCTTTTTTGTACGCATCTTCAAATGGATCTTCAAATGGATCGCGTGAAGAGCTCGTGGTAGAGCCTCTGGTAACTCTAATGAGCCTACGACACGCACAAGCTTTACCACAGTTTTGCCTGCGCAGGCAGGTTTGTACAGGCCAGTTTTTCATTACGAATTGACATCCAATAGTCGGTCGAGTACGTTAAAAAACTCACGCTTGGTACTTTGTTTTGAACATTATTGTTCTTCTTGATTTTCTTTATCCGAGTTATTGTTTGCGTCTGGCGGCATATTCTCGTCGTTCGTTGGTTCTGTCTTTTTTGTACTCATCTTCATCATTTTCGACTCATCTACGCACTTGGTCGTTATAACGCCCCTGCAAAGAGAGTTCAATAAACTTTAGTATATTATGAATACACCTCCGTCCTGAGATTAGTTACTTAATCCGGGATTGGCTTATCATGGTAGGTAATGGATAATATGAGTAGTGCCGTAAGTAGCCTCTTAAATAACCGGTGCAAGCTTCTATAACTGCGCCCCTCCAGGAACCGCGCCCTGTGCCTGGGCACCGCTGGCTCCGCCATAGTTACGGCACTGAATATGGGTTCCCAGATTAAGTTTCATTTTAGCCAGAATAGAAAAGTTCGATATTATGAGTATGGGCAATGAATGTCTAATCTAATCTGTAAGTCCACAAATTATAGGACATTCGTATCTAGGTACTTATACTGAATTCTTAAACTGGCAAGATTCCAGTAACCCAAAAAATATTTGTGTTGTGAAAGTTTTAAAAATGCTAACTTCCTACAGATGCTATGCAGCCATCTTCAACATTGTCAACAAGCTCTGAATGTTCAAACCACCTTTGTTTTGAGTTGCTGACATTCGGACACAATATATGCGGACACAATGTCCGAATTGATACATTTTTTTTTCACTGTCTGTTTGTGCACACACTGTTTAATACAGTCGGATAAAAAGTTTTAAAATACAATATATAAAAAAGCGTTCCTAAAACTTTGTGGCTGGATTTCGAAGGCGGCAACTTCGGTTGATAAATATCTTTATATTATATTTTAATTCTTTTTTTATCTCACTGTACTAAACAGCTTCAATAAATTTGGTGGTGTCCGAATCGTCATTTAAAATAAAATGTGTCGATTCTGTGTCCGAATCGTCTGCAACTCTTGGTTTTATTTGTTAACGAACTTTTTTTTTATTATTCTTGTAATTACCTACTCATTTTGTAACAAAAAATAGTTTTTAACCAGTTACCTGACTTGATTTTCTCTCACATCGAATCTGTCCATTATTTCTATTATGATGTTCGATGTTACTTTTGGGTCTAGGGACATCTTCACAGGTTTATCCTTGAAGGCTGGTGAACATTTCCCTGTCAGGGTATGCGTTGTCAAATGGATCGCGTGAAGAGCTCGTGGTAGAGCCTCTGGTAACTAATGAGCCTACGACACGCACAAGCTTTACCACAGTTTTGCCTGCGCAGGCAGGTTTGTACACGCCAGTTTTTCATTACGAATTGACATCTAATAGTCGGTCGAGTACGTTAAAAAACTCACGCTTGGTACTTTGTTTGAACATTATTGTTCTTCTTGATTTTCTTTATCCGAGTTATTGTTTGCGTCTGGCGGCATATTCTCATCGTTCTTTGGTTCCGTCTTTTTTGTACGCATCTTCAAATGGATCTTCAAATATATCGCGTTAAGAGCTCGTGGTAGAGCCTCTGGTAACTCTAATGAGCCTACGACACGCACAAGCTTTACCACAGTTTTGCCTGCGCAGGCAGGTTTGTACACGCCAGTTTTTCATTACGAATTGACATCTAATAGTCGGTCGAGTACGTTAAAAAACTCACGCTTGGTACTTTGTTTGAACATTATTGTTCTTCTTGATTTTCATTTTCTTTTTCGGAGTGATTGTTCGCGTCAGGCGGCATATTCTCATCGTTCATTGGTTCCGTCTTTTTTGTACGCATCTTCAAATGGATCTTCAAATGGATCGCGTTAAGAGCTCGTGGTAGAGCCTCTGGTAACTCTAATGAGCCTACGACACGCACAAGCTTTACCACAGTTTTGCCTGCGCAGGCAGGTTTGTACAGGCCAGTTTTTCATTACGAATTGACATCTAATAGTCGGTCGAGTACGTTAAAAAACTCACGCTTGGTACTTTGTTTTGAACATTATTGTTCTTCTTGATTTTCTTTATCCGAGTTATTGTTTGCGTCTGGCGGCATATTCTCGTCGTTCGTTGGTTCTGTCTTTTTTGTACTCATCTTCATCATTTTCGACTCATCTACGCACTTGGTCGTTATAACGCCCCTGCAAAGAGAGTTCAATAAACTTTAGTATATTATGAATACACCTCCGTCCTAAGATTAGTTACTTAATCCGGGATTGGCTTATCATGGTAGGTAATGGATAATATGAGTAGTGCCGTAAGTAGCCTCTTAAATAACCGGTGCAAGCTTCTATAACTGCGCCCCTCCAGGAACCGCGCCCTGTGCCTGGGCACCGCTGGCTCCGCCATAGTTACGGCACTGAATATGGGTTCCCAGATTAAGTTTCATTTTAGCCAGAATAGAAAAGTTCGATAATATGAGTATGGGCAATGAATGTCTAATCTAATCTGTAAGTCCACAAATTATAGGACATTCGTATCTAGGTACTTATACTGAATTCTTAAACTGGCAAGATTCCAGTAACCCAAAAAATATTTGTGTTGTGAAAGTTTTAAAAATGCTAACTTCCTACAGATGCTATGCAGCCATCTTCAACATTGTCAACAAGCTCTGAATGTTCAAACCACTTTTGTTTTGAGTTGCTGACATTCGGACACAATATATGCGGACACAATATATGCGGACACAATGTCCGAATTGATACATTTTTTTTTCACTGTCTGTTTGTGCACACACTGTTTAATACAGTCGGATAAAAAGTTTTAAAATACAATATATAAAAAAGCGTTCCTAAAACTATTTGTGGCTGGATTTCGAAGGCGGCAACTTCGGTTGATAAATATCTTTATATTATATTTTAATTCTTTTTTTATCTCACTGTACTAAACAGCTTCAATAAATTTGGTGGTGTCCGAATCGTCATTTAAAATAAAATGTGTCGATTCTGTGTCCGAATCGTCTGCAACTCTTGGTTTTATTTGTAAACGAACTTTTTTTTTATTATTCTTGTAATTACCTACTCATTTTGTAACAAAAAATAGTTTTTAACCAGTTACCTGACTTGATTTTCTCTCACATCGAATCTGTCCATTATTTCTATTATGATGTTCGATGTTACTTTTGGGTCTAGGGACATCTTCACAGGTTTATCCTTGAAGGCTGGTGAACATTTCCCTGTCAGGGTATGCGTTGTCAAATGGATCGCGTGAAGAGCTCGTGGTAGAGCCTCTGGTAACTAATGAGCCTACGACACGCACAAGCTTTACCACAGTTTTGCCTGCGCAGGCAGGTTTGTACACGCCAGTTTTTCATTACGAATTGACATCTAATAGTCGGTCGAGTACGTTAAAAAACTCACGCTTGGTACTTTGTTTGAACATTATTGTTCTTCTTGATTTTCTTTATCCGAGTTATTGTTTGCGTCTGGCGGCATATTCTCATCGTTCTTTGGTTCCGTCTTTTTTGTACGCATCTTCAAATGGATCTTCAAATGGATCGCGTTAAGAGCTCGTGGTAGAGCCTCTGGTAACTCTAATGAGCCTACGACACGCACAAGCTTTACCACAGTTTTGCCTGCGCAGGCAGGTTTGTACACGCCAGTTTTTCATTACGAATTGACATCTAATAGTCGGTCGAGTACGTTAAAAAACTCACGCTTGGTACTTTGTTTTGAACATTATTGTTCTTCTTGATTTTCTTTATCCGAGTTATTGTTTGCGTCTGGCGGCATATTCTCGTCGTTCGTTGGTTCTGTCTTTTTTGTACGCATCTTCATCATTTTCGACTCATCTACGCACTTGGTCGTTATAACGCCCCTGCAAAGAGAGTTCAATAAACTTTAGTATAATGTGAATACACCTCCGTCCTAAGATTAGTTACTTAATCCGGGATTGGCTTATCATGGTAGGTAATGGATAATATGAGTAGTGCCGTAAGTAGCCTCTTAAATAACCGGTGCAAGCTTCTATAACTGCGCCCCTCCAGGAACCGCGCCCTGTGCCTGGGCACCGCTGGCTCCGCCATAGTTACGGCACTGAATATGGGTTCCCAGATTAAGTTTCATTTTAGCCAGAATAGAAAAGTTCGATAATATGAGTATGGGCAATGAATGTCTAATCTAATCTGTAAGTCCACAAATTATAGGACATTCGTATCTAGGTACTTATACTGAATTCTTAAACTGGCAAGATTCCAGTAACCCAAAAAATATTTGTGTTGTGAAAGTTTTAAAAATGCTAACTTCCTACAGATGCTATGCAGCCATCTTCAACATTGTCAACAAGCTCTGAATGTTCAAACCACTTTTGTTTTGAGTTGCTGACATTCGGACACAATATATGCGGACACAATATATGCGGACACAATGTCCGAATTGATACATTTTTTTTTCACTGTCTGTTTGTGCACACACTGTTTAATACAGTCGGATAAAAAGTTTTAAAATACAATATATAAAAAAGCGTTCCTAAAACTATTTGTGGCTGGATTTCGAAGGCGGCAACTTCGGTTGATAAATATCTTTATATTATATTTTAATTCTTTTTTTATCTCACTGTACTAAACATCTTCAATAAATTTGGTGGTGTCCGAATCGTCATTTAAAATAAAATGTGTCGATTCTGTGTCCGAATCGTCTGCAACTCATGGTTTTATTTGTTAACGAACTTTTTTTTTTATTATTCTTGTAATTACCTACTCATTTCGTAACAAAAAATAGTTTTTAACCAGTTACCTGACTTGATTTTCTCTCACATCGAATCTGTCCATTATTTCTATTATGATGGCTGATGTTACTTTTGGGTCTAGGGACATCTTCACAGGTTTATCCTTGAAGGCTGGTGAACATTTCCCTGTCAGGGTATGCGTTGTCAAATGGATCGCGTGAAGAGCTCGTGGTAGAGCCTCTGGTAACTCTAATGAGCCTACGACACGCACAAGCTTTACCACAGTTTTGCCTGCGCAGGCAGGTTTGTACACGCCAGTTTTTCATTACGAATTGACATTTAATAGTCGGTCGAGTACGTTAAAAAACTTACGCTTGGTACTTTGTTTGAACATTATTGTTCTTCTTGATTTTCATTTTCTTTTTCGGAGTGATTGTTCGCGTCAGGCGGCATATTCTCATCGTTCTTTGGTTCCGTCTTTTTTGTACGCATCTTCAAATGGATCTTCAAATATATCGCGTTAAGAGCTCGTGGTAGAGCCTCTGGTAACTCTAATGAGCCTACGACACGCACAAGCTTTACCACAGTTTTGCCTGCGCAGGCAGGTTTGTACACGCCAGTTTTTCATTACGAATTGACATCTAATAGTCGGTCGAGTACGTTAAAAAACTCACGCTTGGTACTTTGTTTTGAACATTATTGTTCTTCTTGATTTTATTTATCCGAGTTATTGTTTGCGTCTGGCGGCATATTCTCGTCGTTCGTTGGTTCTGTCTTTTTTGTACGCATCTTCATCATTTTCGACTCATCTGCGCACTTGGTCGTTATAACGCCCCTGCAAAGAGATTTCAATAAACTTTAGTATATTATGAATACACCTCCGTCCTAAGATTAGTTACTTAATCCGGGATTGGCTTATCATGGTAGGTAATGGATAATATGAGTAGTCCGTGGAAGTCGCTGCGTCCCCGCAAGGGGGCGCGGCGGCGGGGTATAGGCAGAGCCTTTGTCCCGCGGTGGCAGGGTAGGGCCCCGTAAATACGGGACCTGCGTTGGGGTGCCTTGTAGGCGGCAACCTCGAGGCAGGCGCGCGTCGTGGGATGCGGTGATCTCCTTCTGTGAAGCTGTAATTTCGCAGAAGGAGGCTGCGGAGAGGGAGAGGGAGGCCGTGGCCACTCTCACGTGCCGCAGCAGGCGAACCGGGCGTCGGCGGAGGGCAGACAACGCCCTCTTCCAGCCCCCATAAAGAGGTCCGGAGGGACGGCGGACTCGGGGTCGTCCGCCGTCCCCCATCCAGCAAGACCCGAGGCGGCAGCGCGTTGTGTTCCACGCGCGCCCCTATTGGACGTCGCGAGGGGAGGACACCTCACACTCCCCCCGGCTTGAGGTGACCCGCGTAGGCGGGCCAGCACTAGCCGGGGATCATGGATGGCGTATCAGCTCCCACGATCCCCGGTCCAAGTGTGGGAGGGAACACCGAGGTGGTTTTTAGTCAGTAAGAGTCTGACAGACCCCTTCGCCTGCCCCAGGTGAAGGACATCCATGAGGATTTTCCACCCCGGCAACAAAAAAAAAAAAAAAAAGGCGCGCGTACGCAGCTTGCCTAACAGTAACTGCATTGTGTTCAGTAGGAGCGCCTCGGCACTGCTCCTGCAGTGCCGTTTTTCACGACATCTCGGCGGTCAGACCCCGCCGGGTGGAACCCCCGGTTACCCGGAGGAAGCCCAGCGAGAGACGACCAGCGACGAGAATGCCGGCTTTGGGGGCGCCCCCTACTGAGGATGTAGACCCCCGCCTGTTACGCTTCCAGATCGAGCCGGTCACGCTTCAGGCTCAGACGTAGTGAGAGTATGAGCGGTATTGGAACTTGTGTATTACACCGCTCATGTGGGCATGCAAACGCGCAACCGCGCTACGCATCCGCTGCGTAAGTAATATGTATGTAGAGTCGTGATTGTGTGAGGGCTGGTGCACGTCATGCTTATATTAACTTAGCACACAACGTGCACCGGGTGCGTGTGATGTTGAGGAGTCTAATTCGTGTGAGTGAGTCGCGTGTAGGTGAAAGCGGCTCACTCAGGCGTCAAGTCCGGTGGGTTGGACACGTCCGGTAGGAGGTCACGCGGGAAGCGCCTCGCGTCAGGGGGACGCGTGTGCCAGGGCGCTATGTGCTTGACATGCTGCCAAGCAGAAGCGTCGGCACGCGAGAACATGTGGGGCGCGAGGCGGACACAAAATTGGTCCAGGCTCTCCATCTCGAGGTCCCGCTGTATGACGTCGTTCCTCACCAGCGGGGGGGCGTTCGTAATGGTCCGGAGCGAGAGGTTTTGTTGCGCTCGGAGGCGAGTTTTGCTGGACTCGCTGGTGAGGGCGAGCCAAGGTGGGGCGGCATACGTGATAATTGGGCGGATGTACGTCTTGTACACGCCCAACTTGGTACGCAGCGGGAGGCGAGAGGAGAGCACTGGCCGGAGCAGTGCGCGGGCTGCCCTACTCTTGGCGGTGACCTGCCGGACGTGGCCTCTCATGGAGAGCCGACGGTCGATGGTGACCCCTAGGTACTTCACCCGGGGCGACCACGCGATGTCGGCTCCATGCAGCTGGAGAGGTGGTGGGAGGCGAGCAGACCCGACGAGCAGCGCCTGGGTCTTACCCACGTTCACCGACAACCTCCACTTCGACAGCCAGTCGGGAAGCTGGTCTAGTACGCGCTGTACTTTGACGGCTGCGTGCTTCGCGTTAAGCGAGGAGCTTATGTACGCAGCATCGTCGGCGTACAGCGCGAGCGTGGTTTCCTGCGTCGTGGGGATGTCGTCGGTGGAACATGAGTAGCAGGCCGGCGATACGCAGCTACCCTGCGGTACGCCGGCCGCGACCGGGCGGGCGCTCGAGAGTGCGCCATCGACCATCACCTTAAAGGTCCTATCCGAGAGGAAGGAGGAGACCACCTTTACAACGCGACGGGGCGCGCTGGTGTGGGAAATCTTGTAGACCAGGCCTTCGTGCCAGACCCGGTCAAATGCCTTTTCCATGTCGAGGAATACTGCAACCGCTCGCTCCTTCTTGTTCAGCGAGGCGGTGAGAAGGTGCAGTACCCTCGACAGCTGGAGCGTCGTGCTGTGTTCCGAGCGGAACCCGAACTGTTCCGGACGTGGAGTCAGGTGTGGCGTTAAGTGTCGCAGCAGGAGTTTTTCAAACACCTTGGACATGGTGGGCAGCAAGGTGATCGGCCGATAGCTCTCCGGCTTCAGCACGTCCTTGTTCGCCTTCGGCAGCATTATGACGCGCCCTTCCTTCCAGCACCCAGGAAAGACCCCCGTGCGCAGCACCCCCGTGAACAGGCGCGCCAATGCCGCTACCGAACGGTACGGCAGGTGGCGCAGCGCTGTGTTGGTGATGCCGTCCGCCCCAAGGGCCTTCCTCAGTTTCGTGGACAGGATGGCGCGTCTGACTGCGTTAGGCGAGAAGAAGATAGGGTCTTCCTCGGGAGCTATCGGCGAGGCGAAGTATTCTCCAGGGTGCCTCTCGACTGCTGCGACATGGTCTTGGTCAACAGTCGGGTTCGGCTGGAATTGACGCTCCAGGCACTCGGCAAAGATCTCCGCACGGTCTGCTGCGGAGTATCTTGGGGCCCCGTCGCTGTGTAAGAGCGGACGCACCGGAGCTGGGGTCTTCGTTAACTGCCGGCAAAGCCTATGGATTGCCGGCCAGTCTCCCTCCGTGGATGTGACGTGATCGTCCCAGCTCTCGGCGTTAAACGCTTGGAGCTTGGCCCTGACTCTCTCCGCGTGGCGGTTTAGGTGTGCCTTCTGCACAGGGCATCTCGATTGTTGCCACCGTTTGCGAAGGCGCCTAGTCTCAGCGACCAACTCCTGCAGGTGCTTCAAAAAATCACTATATGGTTGCCTATAATATTTGAGGAGTTTCCACAAATTTCCTCATGGATCATCAGAACTGGATTTTGAAAAAAAAAATGGGAATAATGTGGAAGCATAAACTTTTAAGTAAAAAACAAAATAATTTGCAAATCCATATCAGTATGACGGAATTCTGAGGAAACAAACGTAAAAAAAAAACAAGCGAATTGAGAACCTCCTCCTTTTTTGAAGTCGGTTGAAAAAAAATTATATCCGCCATCATAAGATTCAAAGCATTTTATTTCAAATAAACCATTTACAGACACTTTTGAAACGTCAAGAAGTCAGTCAGTCAGAAAAAATGATGCTAATTGCACATTCCAAAACGTAGATCTATATGGAGAAGAATGTGCAAGAAACTCCATGGCCACTCTTTTCAATCATGTTTTGTAATTACAATTATGTTACATTCTTCGTCAGTTGCTATCATTTGAGAAAAATATAAATAAAGTAAAAATAAAAACTTAATATAGATATTAAAATAGCAACTGGCAGCTAAGAGATGACCAGTCTCAACTGACAGCGCCCGTTTACGGACATGACGCGAATATTAACACCACTCAGCTCAACCATTTTGAAGAGAACCGTTTCAATCGTACTAATTCGCAGCCTCAACCCCCAAATTGACGTATCATATCAAATTACTCAATTTAAGTTGGTTCGTCCCAGTACGAGCGCGAGTGCATCCGCCTGAGACACGCATCTGTGAACTTTTTTGTGCAATTTTTTAACAAAAAAAAGTTATTTTAACTGTTCATTGGACAGTTGTTTATTTAAATTCAACATTAAATGGTGAATTATCGTTTTTTTAAGCTAGTACCAGTTGTTTCAGAGTTATGTAGGTATTTGCTTGTATTTTGATGGTTCGTTTTAGGCCGTGCGCGCACTGCCTTGCGGTGGAATGCGGTGCGTTTATTCTACCGTGCGGTAAAATAAACGCATTCACAGGGCCGCGCACTGCCGCGAAACTAACGCACGTTTTAACCGACTTCAAAAAAAAGGAGGAGGTTATCAATTCGGTTGTATTTTTTATCATCATTTTTTTTATGTTTGTTACCTCAGAACTCCGTCGTTTATGGACCGATTTGCTAATTTTTTTTTGCCTTTATAAGAAAAATCCAGTTCTGATGATGGGATCCATGAGGAATCGAGGGTACCTACTCCTCAAAAATTATAGGCCACCTTATAGTGATTTTGGCATTTTCATAGAGAACTTAAGCATTTACAGTCAAAACGTAACATTTGATGAAGTGGAACTGATGAAGAAGACCAGAAATGGTCAACGGAACTTCATACTCACATAGATATCACAATGAAGATAGTAAAAAATTGATAGTAAAAAAAAATCAAAGTGTAAAATACACGTGTGTATACTAGGACTAGGAACGGATTATGAACGGATTAGGAACGCTATGGGAATCGACTAGGAACGGATTATGAACGGATTAGGAACGGAATAGGGATCCGTCCCTATTCCGTTCCTAATCCGTAGTAACAGAATAGGAACGGAATAGGAACGGACTAGGAACGAATTATGAACGAATTAGGAACGGAATAGGGACGGAGTAGTAACAGAATAGGAACGGATTATGAACGGATAAGGAACGCTATGAGAACGGAATAGGGACGGATTAGAACGGAATAGGAACGGACTAGGAACGGTCTAGGAACGGAGTAGGAACAGAATAGGAACGGAATAGGAACGGATTAGGAACGGAATAGGGACGGTGTAGGAACAGAATAGGAACGGAATAGGAACGGACTAGGAACGGATTATGAACGGATAAGGAACGCTATGAGAACGGAATAGGGACGGATTAGAACGGAATAGGAACGGTCTAGGAACGGATTATGAACGGATTAGGAACGGAATAGGAACGGAGTAGGAACAGAATAGGAACGGATTAGGAACGGAATAGGGACGGTGTAGGAACAGAATAGGAACGGAATAGGAACGGACTAGGAACGGATTATGAACGGAATAGGAACGGAGTAGGAACAGAATAGGAACGGAATAGGAACGGACTAGGAACGGATTATGAACGGATTAGGAACGGAATAGGGACGGAGTAGGAACAGAATAGGAACGGATTATGAACGGACTAGGAACGCTATGGGAACGGACTAGGAACGGATTAGGAACGGATTAGGAACGGACTAGGAACGGATTATGAACGGATTAGGGACGGTGTTGGAACAGATTAGGAACGGACTAGGAACGGATTATGAACGGATTAGGAACGGAATAGGAACGGAGTAGGAACAGAATAGGAACGGAATAGGAACGGAGTAGGAACAGAATAGGAACGGATTATGAACGGATTAGGAACGCTATGGGAACGGATTAGGAACTAGCTATGGGAACGGAATAGGAACGGAGTAGTAACAGAATAGGAACGGACTAGGAACGGACTAGGAACGGATTAGGAACGGATTAGGAACGGACTAGGAACGGAATAGGAACGGAGTAGGAACAGAATAGGAACGGATTAGGAACGGAATAGGGACGGTGTAGGAACAGAATAGGAACGGAATAGAAACGGACTAGGAACGGATTATGAACGGAATAGGAACGGAGTAGGAACAGAATAGGAACGGAATAGGAACGGACTAGGAACGGATTAGGAACGGAATAGGGACGGAGTAGGAACAGAATAGGAACGGATTATGAACGGACTAGGAACGCTATGGGAACGGACTAGGAACGGACTAGGAACGGACTAGGAACGGATTAGGAACGGACTAGGAACGGATTATGAACGGATTAGGGACGGTGTTGGAACAGATTAGGAACGGACTAGGAACGGATTATGAACGGATTAGGAACGGATTAGGAACGGAGTAGGAACAGAATAGGAACGGAATAGGAACGGACTAGGAACGGATTATGAACGGATTAGGAACGGAATAGGGACGGAGTAGGAACAGAATAGGAACGGATTATGAACGGATTAGGAACGCTATGGGAACGGAATAGGGACGGACTAGGAACGGAATAGGGACGGTGTAGGAACAGAATAGGAACGGGTTATGAACGGATTAGGAACGCTATGGGAACGGAATAGGGACGGAATAGGGACGGAATAGGGACGGTGTAGGAACAGAATAGGAACGGACTAAGAACGGACTAGGAACGGATTAGGAACGGATTAGGAACGGACTAGGAACGGATTAGGAACGGACTAGGAACGGATTAGGAACGGATTAGGAACGGACTAGGAACGGATTATGAACGGATTAGGAACGCTATGGGAACGGAATAGGGACGGTGTAGGAACAGAATAGGAACGGACTAGGAACGGGTTATGAACGGATTAGGAACGCTATGGGAACGGAATAGGGACGGAATAGGGACGGTGTAGGAACAGAATAGGAACGGACTAAGAACGGACTAGGAACGGATTAGGAACGGATTAGGAACGGACTAGGAACGGATTAGGAACGGACTAAGAACGGATTATGAACGGATTAGGAACGGAATAGGAACGGAGTAGGAACAGAATAGGAACGGAATAGGAACGGACCAGGAACGGATTAGGAACGGAATAGGAACGGATCATGAACAGATTAGGAACGGAATAGGAACGGAGTAGGAACAGAATAGGAACGGAATAGTGACGGAGTAGGAACAGAATAGGGACGGTGTAGGAACAGAATAGGAACGGAATAGGAACGGACTAGGAACGGATTATGAACGGATTAGGAACGGAATAGGGACGGTGTAGGAACAGAATAGGAACGGAATAGGAACGGACTAGGAACGGACTAGGAACGGATTATGAACGGATTAGGAACGCTATGGGAACGGAATAGGAACAGAATAGGAACGGAATAGGAACGGACTAGGAACGGATTATGAACGGAATAGGGACGGTGTAGGAACAGAATAGGAACGGAATAGGAACGGACTAGGAACGGACTAGGAACGGATTATGAACGGATTAGGAACGCTATGGGAACGGAATAGGAACAGAATAGGAACGGAATAAGAACGGACTAGGAACGGATTATGAACGGATTAGGAACGCTATGGGAACGGAATAGGGACGGAGTAGGAACAGAATAGGAACGGATTATTTTTGGAAATAAGAACTGAATAGGGACGTAACAGGAACAGAAGAACTAAGGCCGTGCGCGTGGAATGCGGTGCGTTTATTTTACCGTGCGGTAGAATATATACAACCGACTTCAAAGTAAAAAAAACACTGAAATGTGCAAAATATGTTTAATTCCGGAAGTCGGTGTTAAATAACGAAGAGACAAGACTATTATAGATACACTGACTTCCGAAATTAAAATTATTTTGCACTTTTCAGTGTTTTTTTTTACTTTGAAGTCGGTTGTATTTTTTTGGAAAAAGATTTTTATTTATCATCATTTTTTTTTATGTTTGTTACCTCAGAACTCCGTCGTTTATGGACCGATTTGCTAAATTTTTTTGCCTTTATAGGAAAAATCCAGTTCTGATGATGGGATCCATGAGGAATCGAGGGTACCTACTCCTCAAAAATTATAGGCCACCTTATAGTGATTTTGGTATTTTCATCGAGAACTTAAGCATTTACAGTCTGGGCACGCCACAATTATGGCGGTAAGTCCCCTCTTTGAGGAGTGGCTGGAAAGACCACATGGCGTCCTTACCTACCGCATGATGCAGGTCCTCACCGGACATGGTAAGTTCGGGAGGTTCCTGCACCGAATTCGTGCGGAAGAAACGCCTGGGTGCCGCCATTGTGTGGACCGTCCGGAGGACACGGTTGAGCATACGGTAGAGGTGTGCCCCGCCTGGGCAGAGCAACGCCGTGTCCTCGTGGGGGCGATTGGCGGCAGTGATCTTTCGCGCCGGGCATTGGTACAGGCCATGGTCCAGAGTGAGGAGATGTGGCAAGCGGTCGCCTCCTTCTGCGAAGCAGTAATGCTAGCAAAGGAGGCGGCCGATCGCGTGAGGCAACGGTCCTCACGCCCTAACCGCCGCCGGGATTCCGATCCCGATTTCCGGCCACCGTAGTCGCGGGCTTGCGGACGGCGAGTAATGGGTGGCTTGCCGTCCGACCGTCCGGTAACTGTCCGGACCAAGCCCAAGTCGTCGACGGCGCGCATTGTTCCACGCGCGCCTCAGGGAGATGTCAGCAAATCGTAGGGGCCCAGTAGGGCCGAAGCCTACTGGGGCCACGGGTAGTGTGAAAGCGAAGCCCGGGGCCCCGGGATGAAAGCAAAGAAGGAACAGGAGTGGGTTTTTAGTCAGTAAAAGTCTGACACTATTTCTCGCTCCGCCCAAGAGCGCGATTTGTCATTAGATGATTTTCCAACCTACAAAAAAAAAAAGCATTTACAGTCAAAAAGTAACATTTGATGAAGTGCAACATAACCATGACATGTGAGCACCACAGCCGGAGTTCGAATGACAAAAACTTAAAAAAAAAAAAATAACCGACTTCACTAAAAAAAAAACACTAAAAGGATCAAAATAACTTTAATTTCGGAAGTCGGGGTTTCTCGGTATTAACACTAATATAATTTTTATTAGTGTTTTTTATTTTTATTAGTGTTTTTTTTTTAGCGAAGACGGTTATTTTATTTTCGTAAAAGTTTTTATTTAACACTTTTTAGCTGCGATACACTTATAAACAGAGTGCCTATTTCACATGACAATTCTAATTAACCCAAACACTGCTAAGTTACATTGTTTTATTATGAAGTTCCTTTGTCTACCTTCCACCTTCCGGCTCCATCATCATCATCAGATCACTTCGATGATACCATTTTCAACGTAACTATTCAGAACTATTCATTTATTTGTATTTTCATAGTCGCTTAACTATCTTCATTGTGATATCTATGTGAGTATGAAGTTCCGTTGACCATTTCTGGTCTTCTTCATCAGTTCCACTTCATCATATGTTACTTTTTGACTGTAAATGCATAATATTTGAGGAGTTCCCTTGATTCCTCATGGATTCTATCATCAGAACTAGATTTTTTAAAAATTGGGACTAATCTGGAAGCATATCTCATATGGGAAAAAAAATATTGCAAATCGGTCCAGAAACGACGGAGTTCTGAGGTAACAAACATAAAAAAATGATGATAAAAAATACAACCGAATTGATAACCTCCTCCTTTTTTTTGAAGTCGGTTAAAACGTGCGTTAGTTTCGCGGCAGTGCGCGGCGCTTCCTAGATCTCTATACGATACAAAAATATTTGCGGTAGATTCACCGCAAATTTGCAGCGAGAGGCCAACGGTGATTCTACCGCATGCGTTTATTTCACGGCAGTGCGCGCACTTCTATGAGACTCCATACTTCACAGATTATGCGTTAGAAAAACGCAAGGCCTTAATGTAACACAGAACAGTTTGTTAGGTAGGTAGGTAAGCGCCCGTAGGTAAACAGTTAAGATAGGCGTCCATTACACGATAGGTTTTGCTGTCAGTTTTGCCACAGTCAAATATTTTGATTGACGAAAAACCTACCTTCTAATGCGATGACTGACGTTTGCATGACGAAAACATAATAGCGATAACATTCCGTCATTCAAACATCATTCATGATTGATGGTATTTGATTGACGCTTGCATGACCGTGTAATGGACGCCATACGAGCCGGCCGCCCGCGCAGCCGCCGCCGTAACTGGACGCGCGCGTCTCGCGACAGGCCGGCAACCCTAGCGCGAATGTCGAGCGTAGACCGTATGAAAAGTCATACTTGACTTCTGTACTATTTTGTGGCAATAGTCTGTCCTTTTGAGTGCGTAATTAGAGACACAATAGTAAGACAATGGCGCGTGAACGCCGGCGTTAATGCGGGGATCAACATCTTAATTTAGACTGTCTTAGCTCAAGTGTGCGCTCAGCCTTACAACTGTTTTTTTTTTTTAATTCGAATGCAGATGATTTGCATAGATTTTTTAAACTTATTGTTGTCCTAACAAGAGCCATACATAAGTTTTCCCATTCTGGGATTCGAATCTGCGATTTTGTGGATGGACACTTCATAAATTGGTCGTTCTTTTTTACCGACGATCCCAGGACTACAAGGCCGCTAACAGAGCTGTACAGGGTGCCAAATACTGACTACAGAAGTCTTAATCCGAGTCCATCGACACGAAAACGCTACTTCGAAACGGCTGGACTGGTTTTGATGGGACTTACAATGACGGATAGCTGACGTTACTAGGGGAACGATTCCAAAGTACGGAATACGTCTTCAAAAAAGTCAAACAAAATTTGACGAGGCTTTCACTTGGTTATAATTAGCTATACCATTACCTACCCCTAGTAGTTGGGATAACTATATTAAGTTACTTTTTATTTTCACAGGGTTTTCAAAAAGCCCCCCCCCCTTTTTATTATTTAAAAAGTACTAATAATTTACCCCCATAAAAGGTGAGTAATGTTTTTAAACCCCACACGAACAAGGTTGCGGGTTACAAGCTAATTCTACAATAAATGAAATCACAACATTCTTAATTAGTTACATAAATAGATAGGTACATAAAAATATATACATGAATTATTTCAAAGACAACACTAAGTGATACTCATGCTTCTTACAACGTCAAGGGCAGGAAATATCAAAAGAACAATTAGGTACTCACGGGCATTCGCAATAACTTTTGCAGGTTTCTGATCCCCGCGCCAGTTCACTTTGATGACATCACCAGGCCTCGGCTCCTCGTCCAAAGGACTAACCACCGACTTCACATTTACCACATTGCGACTACCGCTCTTCAACTCAATAAGCACCCAGACGAAACTATTAGTTTTCTTTAAACCAGACATGTTACTTGTCAGATTGAAACTAGTGACTGCTCCGAGCTCTAGGATATCACTAAATGCTTCATAGCATTGCAGAGCCCATTGCAGGTAAAAGTTTCATTACAACGGACCCTTATTGAGTTAACTATTACTTCCCCTGCCTTTCAGAATGAACAATGGTTTTCGCCAACGGAGCGAGCGCCCAGAGTTGAACAAAAAAACGCATCGTTTTTTGCAACATACAGGGCCGGCTCTAACCATCTAAGCGCCCTGGGCGAGTGATTCTTTTGGCGCCCTTTTATTTAATTAATATAATGAACGACAAGTTTCTAATGTATATTAGGATGTATGTATGGATGTTTGTTACGCAAAAAATAATAACGAAACCAGTACACATTGAAAAATGCATGTAGGTATAGTACGCGGCATCTAAGTAGAACCATTTTATGCGGTTGCTCGCGGCCCCCACTTCGATTGACAGTAATTGAAAGACACAGGGTTTTAGTAAGGAAAAGTCTAACACGCCCTCTCGCCTGACCTTAGAGCTGGTGAAGTTATTGGAAGTAAAATTTAAAATTTATAATGGTGGTGATGTTAAATTGGCGCGTGTGGCCCCCTGTAAGACCCGGCGCCCCGGGCGGCCGCCTGGGTCGCGCTACCCTAAAGCCGGCACTGGCAACGTAGGTACTTCTTCTATTAGGTTTGTAAACAGACAGTTTTACTCACCCTATTGTGTTCTAAACCCCAATTGTCTTGCCGAAAGTCATAGAACCTTTTAAAACAAATATCTAGCTAATATTTTGTTTTTAGGCTCAGACCAATAAAAAAGTAGGTAGGAAATCATCCAATAACTTCTTTCGCTCTAGGGTGGAGCATGAGAGCGTGTCAGACTTTTACTGACTAAAATCCATCCCAATGGAGATCATTGTGAATGAGCTACTTAAATATATTTTGAATTTTATTATAATTATTATGTAATAGCTATATAAACTAACACAGATTACAGTAATAAATGTTTTATTATGCAACAGAAAAAAAATCCTTGTAACAATATTTTCGGCAAGGATGTTAGAAATCTTTTAAAATAGCAACCTCTCGTCATCAATTATCTACATCATGAAGTAAATACGCCAAAGTAGCACATTTTGCTACGTGGTCTTTTTCTTCCCTTTAATTAACTGAAGTTGAAGAAAGACAACAGGTAGGTATGCAAACAGCGTTTATACCAACAATTTGTTCGAAGTCCATGATCATCTATAGGTACTAGATTCCAATCAGGTAAACATCTTTTAGTCTAGGGAAATAGGTAGGTACTTCAAAGTAACACATTTTGCCACGTGGTCTTTTTCTTCCTTTTAATTAATATTCAGCGCTTGAAGTTGAAGGAAGACAATATTATGCCAACAGCGTTTATACCAACAATTTGTTCGAAGTCCTTGATCATCATTAATCAGGTAATCATCTGTTAGTTTAATGCACGTAATCCTTGAATACTACTAGCTCAGACCAATAAAACTAGTTATCACGTCTTTTGTAACATTGTTACTATTTTTAATTGAAACTTGACATCACATTAAAATGTAAAACTGTATGTAGTTGTGTCATACATTCGGTTAGCTTATTTTATTGCAATTCCAATGACATTAGTTTTATACAGAACTATCATACAAAATTTTAGATATTTCTTAATTTTAATATCCCTATCATCATGCAACACGAGCGCCATTTTGGCACGTAGAATAGCTATTCTTCGAGTGGCAAAATGGCGCTCGTGTCGCATAATAACGTGTGAAATCCCGCGCGCCGCTCGGGGACATTAAAAATTAAAATGAAGACATAGATAACTAAAATTGTGTATGAAAGCTATGTGTAAAACTAATGTCATTGGAATTGCAATAAAATAAGCTAACTGAATTTATACAACTTCATACAGTTTTACCTTGTAATATGTTGTCAAGTCTTAATTAGAAACAGTAACATTATTGCAAAAGACGTGAGACTATAAATATTTAGATATTTAAAGTTAAAAACTTCCAAAAACTGAAATTGAAAAAAAAAAACGTTTAATTTCTTATGAATTTGAAAATTACTTTTTTATTCGTCTGAGTAACTAGTAGTATTAAAGGATTACTTACGTGCATTAAACTAACAGATGATTGCCTGATTAGAATCCATTAATGATGATCAAGGACTTCGAACAAATTGTTGGTATAAACGCTGTTGGCATAATATTGTCTTTCTTCAACTTCAAGCGCTGAATATTAATTAAAAGGAAGAAAAAGACCACGTGGCAAAATGTGTTACTTTGAAGTACGAAACCTACCTACCTGTTTCCCTAAACTAAAAGATGTTTACCTACTATACCTACATAAAAAGGTACTCTGTGTGTTTACCTGATTGGAATCTAGTACCTATAGATGATCATGGACTGCGAACAAATTGTTGGTATAAACGCTGTTTGCATAATATTGTCTTTCTTCAACTTCAAGCGCTGAATATTAATTAAAAGGAAGAAAAAGACCACCTATTGTCTTTCTTCAACTTCAATTAATTAAAGGGAAGAAAAAGGCCACATAGCAAAATGTGCTACTTTGGCGTATTTACTTCATGATTTAGATAATTGATTACGCGAGGTTGCTATTTTAAGGATTATGTTAAGGAATGATCTTTTATTTTATGACCACATTATTTATTTGTCGGTTGATCAGTGTGCATTTCTTTTCTCACACTTCGTCACTTTTTCGAATCCTATCAAATGAGCATGAGCACCCATGAGGTTTTCTAAAAGCTTTGTTTGCTTAAAAACTGATTGATTCTTAACAGATCCACACCTCCTTTCAAACGGGTGTACCAAGAGTTACCAAGTTATGCTATTTATAGCTCATAACACATGTTATCAATAGTAAATTATTTAATTCATTTACCTAATTTATTATCTTAATTTAAACCTAATATTAAAAGCATTGTATTGTCTATAGTAGCACCAACTGTGGCCGTGAATGGCACGACAACCAATCAGAGCGCGACGATTTGAATATTGACAGAAAGGGAAAAAGCGCGGGAATTTTGGCGGGGCGTGCCATTCTGGCGGGTTTGCAGTGGTGCATCAATAGTGCTTCCTAATTAAGTATTCAAAATACTAGAAATTCATTTGCCAAGTATATTTGGTTTCTGTGTTGGAGAAATACAATAAGTAAGTACATGCACAACTGTCTATTATTTTTACTCTTTATTTTATTCTTAGAAGCCATAAACCCAAATAGGAGTGGAATAAATGATTCGGATGATATCACCCCATGAGAGAGTTAACATCTCAGAAGTGGGATAAAGATTCCTGCCTGGCCATACCATTAATTCTACTACCCTGATTGAAATGACCTGCTCTGCTTGTGCCATAGCACTATATTCAATGTACTCTGTGCATAGCACCAATAATTATTTGCCTTCTCATTTTTCTTTATTTTGGATAATAGCAGCTATCGCATGTAACAGTTATCAACAACGTTATTTTTTTTTTATACTAATGTAGTAACTTTGTTGCCTGGGTATATTGGCTATTAAGACTCATTAAAATTCTAAAAAAAATAAACAAATATATATATTATATATAAATATGAAAACTGGATTTCCTTATACTTAAATATGAAATAGTCCTTCCATTATAGCCTAATTACTTGTGGGGTGATTTAAATTTAAGTTAGACAGGTTGATGTGAGCAGTTGGTTATCAACCTGATATAATGAATATGAGGATCTACTGTTCTAGTCTGTAATGTAACATTTACATACCATCTATCTAACCACATTATAAATGATTTGATTGATTTTATAAAATCCCTGTCTGCATACAGAATACGCCTATTTATTTTATAGTTGTTACATTTATTTTTTTTACATTTTTTTAAATTAGAATATAGAATAGTGTCAATTTCAAAGGAACGAATTCTTTGCGTTATTATTTACGTTCCAGGATAACTACGTGGAGACGGACAAACGAGAGCGTGTTGTCTACACCCCGACTGATCCCACGAGATCACCCGCTGCTAATCGTCGGTCACGCAGCCCAGTTAATCTTGGAGCGGGCTGCTCACCACATCAACCGGTGCATCCTCGAAGGCGAGATGATAGCCGCCCACGCAGCCGGGTGGACCGCAGGGCATCCAGCCGGGTGGACCGCAGGGCATCCAGCCGGGTGTACTGCGAGGCCTCCGCCGGGCAGATCGCTCAACTTCCCGCCAGGCCTCCGGCCGGGCGGATCACCTGACCTCCATTCAGGCGGATCGCCGGGTATGCGGCCGGGTGGACCGCCGTACCTCCAGCTGGGAAGAGCGTCGAGGTTCCAGCCGGGAGGACCGTCGGGCCTCCAGCCGGGAGGATCGCCGGGTTTCCAGCCGGGAGGAACGCCGGGTTTCCAGCCAGGTGGACCGCCGGGCGTCCAGCCGAGCGAACCGGGCGTCCTGCCGGGAGAACCGACGGGCGACCAGCCGGGAGAACCGACAGGCGTCCAGCCGGGAGAACCGCCGGGCGTCCTGCCGGGAGAACCGACGGGTGTCCAGCCGGGAGAACCGTTGGGCGTCCTGCCGGGAGTACCGCCGGCCGTCCTGCCGGGAGAACCGACGGGTGTGTCCAGCCGGGAGTACCGCCGTGCGTCCAGCCGGGAGAACCGACGGGTGTGTCCAGTCGGGAGTACCGCCGGGCGTCCTGCCGGGAGAACCGACGGGTGTGTCCAGCCGGGAGTACCGCCGGGCGTCCTGCCGGGAGAACCGACGGGTGTGTCCAGCCGGGAGTACCGCCGGGCGTCCTGCTGGGAGAACCGACGGGTGTCCAGCCGGGAGAACTGCCGGGCGTCCTGCCAGGAGAACCGACGGGTGTCCAGCCGGGAGAACCGACAGGCGTCCAGCCCGGAGAACCGCCGGGTGTCCTGCCGGGAGAACCGACGGGTGTCCAGCCGAGAGAACCGACAGGCGTCCAGCCGGGAGAACCGCCGGGCGTCCTGCCGGGAGAACCGACGGGCGTCCTGCCGGGTGGACCACCAGGTGACCCCCAGCCGGGACGACCACCGGACCTGCAGCCGGGAGCGCTGCGCAACCAAGGGTGAGGCCACTTCTCTATTAGGATTAACCACTCTATTAGACCTCGTCAATGTTTTGAAATCTATATCTAATAATGGCGCAGATAAGCTAAGTTCCCTTAATAACACGATTCCCGAGTTTGACTTAAGTAAACGGGAACAGACAATGACCATGTGGCTCCATAAAGTCAATGAGTGCGCAACCATTTATACGTGGTCGGAAAAACCAGTTATACATTTTGCTTTACCAAAACTTAGGGGTATAGCTCAAAGATGATACGAGGGCCTTTCGTCAGTTTTGTTTACTTGGGCTGAATAGCAGGAAAAACTCTTGGACACTTTTCCGTAGAAAAAGAATTATGGTCAAATGCTAAGCGTTAGGTTAGCCAAACGAGTTAGGTTCACAGACTGCTTAGAAGACTATTGTTGTGAGTGATTGTTGTACAACACTATGTTCAGTCGAGGCACATCACTATCGGTAGAACATGGCGTCCGTCCCCTGACTAATTGTAATGGGAATGGTCTTAAAACTTTTAAAATAAACATGCTTACATAAAAGGTGCTTTCATTAATATAATATCAAGAATATTACATGGCGCTGCGTATCAGAAATGGCAGAGAGCAAATCAAAAGGTATTTCGGGATTAAAACCCCCGTCTTGTATGAAGAATCTAAGCATGGAGGAATACAAAAGATTCAAACAAAGATTTGAAATATATCTGATTGCATCGGGAGCTAACAATGAGCCAAGTGAAATTAAAGCTGCTTTATTGCTCCACTGCATGGGAGAGACATGTCAGGAAATATATTTAACATTTGATTTGGATACAAGCGATGCCAAGAATTATGGAAAACTTGTAAAAAAGTTTGACGAATACTTTATCCCTAAGAAGAATAATAGTGTGAATTCGCATTTATTTTTAACAAGATCTCAAAAGGAAGGCGAAAACTTCGATAGCTTCTATACAGAAATTAAAAAATTAAGCTTGGAATGTGACTTTGGGTCCATGCAAGAGAGGATGCTGAGAGATAAGATTGTAACAGGGGTAAGTGATTCTAGACTAAAAGAAAGGTTACTGAGAGAAGTAGATCTAACACTAGATAAAGCGATTCAGATATGTAAAGCTACGGAATTAGCCGGAGAGCAGATTAAGAAAATGGAAACTTGTGAGCCGAGTACGAGTACCAGCACGGTGCAGGAAGTTAAAAAACAAAAATGGAGAAAATCAGTACCTGGAAATGAGTTTAATAACAAGAAGAAAACTGAGAACATACAGAAACATGTAAAAAAATCTGGAATGACAAGAGAAAAGTTAAATGAATGCAATCGATGTGGTTTTCAACATGCATATGGAAGATGCCCAGCATATGGTAAAAAGTGCATGAAGTGCAAGAAGGATAACCACTTTGCAAGAAAGTGTAGAGCATATATCAAGATTATTCAAGAAAATAACGAGAGTGACAGTGAAAACTCTATTGATATGTATGTAATTAATATAAATAATGTGAATTTTGAGAAGGACTGGTATGAAAGTCTATACTTTCCAAAAAGTGATAAATATTTAAAATTTAAATTAGATACTGGTGCACAATGTAATGTTATATCACAGAGTGATTGTAATTTTTTAGGAATCCATAATTTTGAAAAAACAAATTGCAACTTAACTAATTATAGCAATCAAAAGATAGAAACTTTGGGAAAAATAACAGTTCAAGTTAAAATAGGAAATACACTACAAGTAATTGATTTTCAAGTTTGTAAAGGTAAGTACATACCGATATTAGGTTTACCTACATTAAAAAAATTCAATATAATACAAAGAAATGTTGAAGGGATATATAGTGTAGGTACAAAGAGTAGTGGAATTTTGGAAAAATATAAAGATGTTTTTAAAGGATTAGGAAATATTAAAGATTATGAATACAATATTAAATTAATCAAAGGATGGCAAGGTAAAATAGAACGTAGTAGACACATACCGTTTAAATTACAGTCAAAATTAAAAATTGAATTAAAGAAATTAGAAGAGATGGGTATAATTTCAAAGATAGATAGTCCTACAGATTTTGTTAGTTCTTTGGTGATGACTACTAAGCCTGATGGCTCATTAAGAATATGTTTAGACCCACAATATTTAAATACTCAGATACAAAGAGAACAATTATTGATTCCTACATTAGATGAAATTACTGCAAAATTGAAAGGTAGTACAGTATTTAGCACATTAGATGCAAATAAAGGATTCTGGATGATAAGATTATCAGAAGAAAGTAAAAAATTAACAACATTTAACACACCATACGGTAGATATCATTTTAACAGATTACCTTTCGGTTTGTCGTCAAGTCCAGAAGTTTTTCATAGAATTTTTAGTAATATTTTCAAAGATATAGAAGGAGTTGAAATATATATCGATGACATATTGATACATACTAAAACTGAAAGAGAACATGATATAATTTTAGAGCAGGTTTTAAGGAAAGCTCAGGTATATGGAGTTAAATTTAATATGAAGAAATGCAATTTTAAAAAAACAGAGGTCAGGTATCTAGGACATATTTTAACATCAGAAGGTATAAGAGTTGATAAGGATAGAGTTAAAGCCATAGTGGAGATGGAAGAGCCTAGGAATCAAAAAGAATTATTAAGATTTCTTGGGATGATTAATTATGTTGCTAGGTTCATGCCAAATGTATCAGAGGTTACAGCACCGTTAAGACAATTAATTAAAAAAGATGTACCTTTTGTTTGGTCTACAGCTCAGAATGAAGCATATAAGAAATTAAAACAATTATTGATTGAGCCACCGCTTTTGAGTTATTTTGATATGAATAAACAAACAGTACTTAGTGTAGATGCATCACAAGCTGGATTAGGAGCGGTTATATTACAAGATAAGAAGCCAATAGCATATAGTTCTAGGGCATTGACAGAATTAGAACAACAATACAGTCAGATTGAAAAAGAGAGTTTAGCAATTTTATATGGAGTAACTAAATTCCATTAATATTTATATGGGAGTCAATTTACAGTAGAAACAGATCATAAACCACTTGTGTCAATTTTTTCAAAACCATTAAATAAGTGTCCAGCTAGATTACAAAAGATTAGAATGGGTTTACAACCTTATTCATTTCAGTTAATATTTAAGCCGGGTAAAGAACTTTTAGTGGCAGATCACTTGAGTAGATCATATTTAAAGGATACAGAATTTAGTTCTGATTTACAGGTTACAACACATGTTGCTATGGTTGTGTCTAGTTTTAGAATTACAGATGAAAAAATGAAAGAATTAATATTAGAAACTTCTAAAGATCAGGAATTGTTGGCAGTTAGTAAATATATACAGATGGGTTGGCCAGAAAATAAGTCACAGGTAGACAGCAATGCAAAGTTATTTTACAGCTATAGAGATGAGTTAAGTATTGTAAATGGCTTAATTTGTAAGGGTAGAAACATTGTGATACCTAAATCAAAGAGATCGGAAATTCTAAATAAGTTACACTATGCACATTTAGGTATAGAGAAAACTAAGATTTTGGCAAGAAACTCTTTATTTTGGCCTAATATGAGTAAAGAAATTGAAGATTTAATTCAAAATTGTAATACTTGTAAAAAATTTCAAAATAATAATAGAAAAGAGTCGATGATTGAGAAGGAAGTACCAATGAAGCCATGGGAGATATTATCAATTGACATATTTTTTCTTTACACAAAACCATACATTTTGATAGTAGATTCATATAGCAAGTTTGTAGAGATTCAACCTTTGGATAATTTGTCAACAAAATGTACTATTTCAAATATAAAAGAAATATTAGCTAGACATGGAATTCCAGAAATTATTTATACAGATGCAGGCACTCAATTTAGTAGTTTTGAATTTAAACAATTTTCTAAAGAATGGAATTTTATTCACAAAATTGTAAGTCCAAAACACCATCAAGGTAATGGTTTAGCTGAGAGATATATACAGACTGTTAAAAGAATGTTAAAAAAGTTAATTTATGAAAATAAGGATATTTATTTAGGCTTGTTAATGTATAGAAATACACCTGTGTCTGCAAATGGAAATACACCTTCAGAATTATTATTTAATAGGAAAGTGAAAACTATTTTGCCGGATGTGACTTATCAAAATAAAAAAACAATATTATAAACATGGACAAAGACTAAAAGAAAAACAGAAAATCCAAAAACAATATTATGATAAAGGCAGTAGAGATTTACCACCGTTAGGAAAGGGAGACATAGTGAAAATACAAAATGAGAATGGGAGAAAGCCTCATGAAAGTGGGATCATAATAGGAAAAAGTGAGGGTCCTAGGTCTTACAGAGTAAAGAATGAACTGGGTAATGAAATAATCAGGAATAGGAGAATGTTAATAAAGGGTGGTACTTTTAATGAGAAAAACATGTTTGAGGAGGAAGGTAATGGAGAGATTTTGGAAAGACAAGGACAGGGTCAGTTAAATTCAGATAATCCTATTATAACTAATAATACATCAAATAATACAAATATAAGTAATAATGAACCTACTGAGGTACCTAATACTTATGTTACTAGGTCAGAAAGGGTAACAAAAAGACCAACTTATTTAAAAGATTATATTTGTAAGTAATTAAACAAAATTGGTTTGTAATAAGTTTAAGGTTTAAGTTTAAGTGGTATGAGGTAAATACCTATATTATAGTTGTGATGATGCATGTTATTAGGACAGGAAGGGTAATAAAACAAACAACTATGAGGTACTTTAAAAGATTATATTTTAAGTAATGAAACAAAATTGTGTTGATTTATAAGAAGTTTAAAGATTTGTTTAACTGGTGTGAAATAAATAAAACCTAGTTTGTTAGTTTCATTTTATTAAAATATTTGTAGTGGTGTAGCAGTTGTACACTCTTCTATAGCTTGTGGTTCTGTAGTAGGTAACCTTTTGTTAAATTTTAATTTTGTTTAACTTATGTAAAAGAGAGGGATGTTGTGAGTGATTGTTGTACAACACTATGTTCAGTCGAGGCACATCACTATCGGTAGAACATGGCGTCCGTCCCCTGACTAATTGTAATGGGAATGGTCTTAAAACTTTTAAAATAAACATGCTTACATAAAAGGTGCTTTCATTAATATAATATCAAGAATATTACAACTATTATTACCACAAACTATCCCTAATTAATAGATGTGGTATGAGTGGTAAGGATCCACGATTGTGTCCAATGTTTTCACCTACCACCTAATCATGTACATTGTGGAATGCAATAAATAATTGAGTATTGAGTGGGAATAGGGCAGTCGAATGCATTTTACACGGCATCGATAACCGTTCGGTTAGATTAGGTGCTGAGACAGCTCAATTTTTTGATCCTAACAAACTTCTTTCATATTTACGTAATGCTCGAAATACACAGTTCAGCAACGAGCGAAAATTTGTCGAAGGTCAAACACAAAAACACCAAAATGGCTCTAACCCTAGGCCTATACGTTGCTCAAATTGCAAGAAGGATGGTCATAATATGACATCTAGGAGTGAGGCGTATTTATCGAAACAGTTAAAAAAAACAGGTATTTCAAAGTAACAACATGAAACAGGTATCTAAGAATCGAAATAACAGCTCCTACCTGTTTCGCCTGTTCCACAAACAGCCGTAACTTCGATAGATACAAACGAAACAACCTAGAACAGCTATGTGGTACTGTTTCAAATGAAACATGCTCCTTTCTCTTCTGACTTATTATTATAGAAAGAGACAGCATCTGTTCTTTGGAACAAGCTCTTTGCTCCTCTGGTCCATCGTAATAGAAAGAGACAGCATCTGTTCTTTGGAACAAGCTCTTTGCTCCTCTGGTCCATCGTAATAGAAAGAGATAGCATCTGTTCCCTGCATAGATTAAATCTATGGTTCCCTACCTATCACTGTTCCTTTTCGGACACACATATAAATAATGAACTTACCTTTGAACAAAACTATCGTATAATTTTTATTTTTATATTACTTTAATTTTGTATTAAATATTTATTTGTATTAATTATTGTTTTAACAAGATATATATTCTTGTTAAAAGAATAATGAATAAAAACAATATTGGTGATTTTTTTTTAAACCACCAATATTGTTTTTATACCAATTAATCAACAATTGTAATATTTATCATGTATGTGTATCCAAACTCACTCTCTATGGTTGTCGATCCCCGCGTTCCGAATTACGATATTTTCAATGTTAATGCGCCAACAGTCGCTATAAGTTTGTTTAAAAAGTCAAACGACTGGGGTAATCTAATCAAATGATCAAGTTCTTGAAATCTGATGTAGTCAACACTGATTGAACAATCAAGGTCGCAAAGAGATGATCATTGTTTACAAATAGAATCTTATTAAAAGTATTGTATGTAATATATCTATCGGATTTTTTAATTCGTTTAAAAATATTCAAGTCGTTTGACTTTTAGACAGAATTTTAGTCGTGCCGAATTACCATAGACGCATACATTAGGTAGACGATTTTTTTTTTTATATCATAATTCGGAACGCGTGGTATGAGTTTTTCACGTTTGAAGGTTGGCTCTGTGGTTTGATGAAAACAATCAAAACAAAAACTAGAGTTTTTGAATTTGAATCTTGTTTTGGAATCAAACTTTTTAATTCATATTTATTGCTGTCAGTCCTAAGCCTGCAAAAGCATGAAGGGTGGTTTTTATTTCATTTCAGTAGCATGTACTGGCTGGAACTAGGTACTATTTCTGAATCTGTTGCAACAACTGAGTCTTTAGTTCTAGTGGAACAGGCTGTTATTTTGGAACAGGTTTTTGGAACTGTTTTCTTCTTGGAACTGAAACAGGTGAAACAGGTTTCTAATTTTATCTGTTCCAACCCACCTCTAATGACATCTCAGTGTTCCTAACCCCTTAAAAAGTGTAGTTGATATAATAGAATAGGCCATGAAGTAATAATAAATAATAATATCTTTATTCATCAAAAACATTGTAGTACATTATGACAATTTACATAATCGATTACAGTGTACAAATACTACTACAAATTGGTGGGTGAGGTGCTGTATTCCTAGCTAGGTTAATATATAACCTGTGTTAAGGAGTACAGTGCCAGTCCCCAAAGAAAGAAACAATAGAATCGTACATAGTATGCATTATAGTACATTATAGTGTGCTACAAATAAATCGTAATAACAATATATCAAAATGTACCTAGTTAATTAAATAAAACAATAATTTTAACTCAAAATAAATAAATCATGTAACTTGAGGGTAGGTGAGTATTTTGTTGTGTCCAAGTGTGCGCTGTGCGAATGTATGTAATATTTCCGCTACAGGTTACGAGTCATAAGCTGTAGCGGGTTAAATTGAATGACCAGAATGTTAGTAAGATTTCGATGTGCCTTTTTATCGTAAACTTAATTTATTGTATCAAATAGCATAATAATTGTTCAAATATATATATAGTAAATTATTAGGGGGACAAAAAAAAAAAAATAAGTCGAATCAATCAGTTATGAATTTTTCTGTTTCGTCGTAATTTTTAGCTTGTAGGAATGAGTAAACTGCTCTTTTGCACTTGTAATATGACATACCATATATTGGACAGTACTTATTCAACTTATTGTAGAGAGCTGGGCCTTGGAAATAAAAAAATCTTTTAGAGAAGTATGATCGCGTTCGTGGGAGTGTGCATATTTGGTCTTTTCGACGTTTCGTTATGTTTTTATATGGGGTTTTCCTGTGTTGTAATAATATTACTTGTAAAATAAAATGTTGTCGTATGTTGAGAACTCCCCAGTGTCTGTACAATTCATTGGTAGGGAACATAAAATGCCGAAAGGTTGCAACCTTCAAAATGGCCCTGTGAGCGACTTCCAAAGGCATCAAAATAATCTTGGCAGCTCCGCCCCAACATGAGATACAGTATGTGATAATAGAGGAGCAAAGGGCAAAATAAACAGTACGAATAATTTTTAGGTTTGCAACGTATCGGAGGGTTCTAAATATGTAAATTAGTTTTCTTACTCGAACCGAGAGCAGGTTAATATGCTTCTTAAACTTTAAATTTGCATCTATTATTATACCTAAGTATTTTATATGGTCAACGTTTACTAAAGATGGACAATTACATGATGTTTTTGTGAGACAAGAGTGTGCTTTTAAGGTTATGGTAGTATGTGGTTGGGAGGCCGCGCTAATTGAGTAAGCAATAAAATTGGTTTTACTGGTATTTAAGGTAAGGGTGTGTGCAGTGAGCCAGTCTAAGGCTGTGTTAAGGCCATGTTGCGCTATTAGTTCCAGCTCAGACCAAGTGTCTGCGGTGAATGTAATAGCGGTATCATCCGCAAATGCAACAATTCTGCCATTAGGAATATCGAGGTTGCACAGATCATTTATAAAGATAAGGAAGAGGGTGGGACCTAATATGCTGCCTTGGGGGACCCCGTAGCAGATAGGAAGCTCTTCACTACTGTAATTATCAATCCTGACAGTTTGTGAGCGATTACTTAAATAATCACGAAAAAGGTCTAAAGGTGCCCCCCTGACTCCCACACTTTCAAGTTTGAGTAGAAGAGTGGAGATGGGAACCGTATCAAACGCCTTCGCAAGATCTAAAAAGACTGTAAGAGCTTTTTTATTTTGGTTAAGGTGTAGAACAACATTAGAAATCACATCTTGAACGGCATCACAAGTAGATTTATTTTTGCGAAACCCAAACTGTTGAGGGGATAGCAGATGATAGTGTTCAAGGTATTTAGTTAGTCTTCTATTTATAATACGTTCGAGCACCTTAGATAAGGTACTCAAAACTGCAATAGGGCGATAATTGCTAGGTAAGGTCCCATTTCCACCCTTGAATATCGGATGAATTATTGCCTTTTTCATAGAAGTAGGAAATACGGATGTTTCAAAACAAAGATTAAAAATATGGCACAGTATGGGCGCCAGGGTATTAGCATACCTTTTTAGGAAAAGAGGTGAGATGGTATCCCAACCAGTGGCAGCGTTCGATCGTAGGGAACCTATGACAGATATAATTTCGTCGGGGTCTGTTGCTTCCAGGACAAATGATTTGGGTGGAATTAATTTTTGGTGGGTCTGTGGAAGTGATGCTGGTTGCAGGGTAATATTTTTGCAGATATGGTCTGCAAGTTTCTTGCCAATGTTCACAAAAAAGGAATTTACTACATTGCAACATTCTACTGGTGTTGATGTGCATGTCAGAAGTTGTGTGGACGATTTTTTGGTATTTGTGGTATTCGTGATTTTGTTTATGGTTTCCCATAATGTTTTTGGATTTTGGCTTGCATTGTTAAGTTCTTGCGTGTCAAATCGATGCCTTAGTTCACAATTGCACTAACTACAAAATTTACATTTTTGAGGAGAGAGCTTTAAAGGTTTTTAAAGTTTAGACGAGAACAGTAGAAAATCCAAGTAAAATAACAAAAAAAATATGCATCTATTCATAAGACTAGTCCTTTTACTCCATCATATCTCAATATTGTAATATTAGTTTAAACGTTACCTTTTCAAAATGGCCAAATAAACATAAAACCCCCCATTTAATACATTTGTGCACTAAGATTGATTATGCTGACTGGCATTAAGTGAAAAACTCAAAAATGTTTAACAGCTTTACCAGGCTGGTTCAAGGTCCAAGAAGAAGGATAATAATAGTTATGGATATTGCATTAAATAGACAAAATAATAAACCAGTGATCCATATTCTTAATGTTTATTTTTATTATAAAACACAAACAGTTTTTATCCACAATCAAATAAAATAAATTTCAAAGTCACAACAAAAAAATAAAAGGACTGAAGCCCAATTACAGGCCAATCTTTAGCTATTTCACAAAACAATTAGTTTCTGAATCATTAAAATAAGATTTTTTATAAGAAAATTAATAAAGTCAGTCTTCAGTTTCAGGTAACAATTATTCATTTTTACTAATTGGAAATTAAAAATTGAATCAAAACTTAAATTTCTTCAACAATGGACTCTTCATCTGGATCATCATCAGACGATTCAGTGTCATCACAATTATTGTTAACAATAGCCGCAGAAGTGGATGGAATATCTTTGTAATAGTGCTCATATTCTGGTGGTATAACCCCATCATTTAAAAGTGTTATCAGATCTTTCTTTTTAGTTTGTGAAACTGCAATCAGTGATTTATATGCTACTTTCAGAGGTTTCTTTAGTTTGCTTATACATATGTCTTTATTTCTCTTCATTGTTTTTGTCTTACAAATGTCTATTTCATTGAAATCTGGATCGGTCAAATCGTATTTGTAAAAAAACGAAGTGGGGGATTCTTTCTGCAGCCGCAGCCACTTAATTTTCAGCCACTGTACTGGCTCATTTTTTATATTTTTTGTTGTATTGGAATTCAAAGTTTTTTCGAATCCCTTCAAATCATAGAATTCCCCGTGTTTCATAATAATAACATCGTAAGGTTTCGGCTTGATTCTAGCAGACCCTATCACCAATGCATATTCACGCAAAGTGAATATGCTTTTATGCTTTCGCGCTCTTTCAATACACGCGTGAATTGAATCCACTTCTAAATACGAATGCCCCGATTCCATGAATTTCAAATCGATCGTATTTAAGTGAGGTATGTTATTGACAGCGTATAAAGCCGCTAGAGTAACATATTTATTGCGGTTCTGACCACCACAAGTGTCAGAAAATGATGCGACATGAGTAACAGTTTCGGGTAAACTACTAAGATATTTTAACAATATTGATCCGATTTCAGTAGAACCTTTTTTGCCATTACACTCGTCCCATAAATAGCAGTAGCCAGTGTTAGCATGACAATCTAGGATAGTAAAATTGTACATCGATAATTTACGTAAATAATAGATTTTGCAGTCTCCGGTAAAAGGTACCGATAGAATAGCTTGAAGGTCAAATGTTATAGCCCGGAAAGCTCCATCTGAATTCAAGCATCTTTGCTTATCTTCTTTTTTCATAGTCAGTGCATCATTTTCGCGTTTTTTGTGGGCATCATAATCCTCCTGTAAGGGAGCTCTATTGTCGGATCGTTTATACACGTTGCATTTGGTGCACTGGTCTTTCTTTGGCTTGTAAAATGCTAGTCTTGGATTATAAGAGTGGAAAATCTTTTGATACACATAAGGCGATACAGGAGTTATCATCTTTTCGGGGCAAAAAAAATCTTTGTACATTTGATATAAGCGACTCAAGTTGAGATCACTGTCTAAATACTGTTTTTTAGAACTTTTTCGGCAATAGTGGGATTCAACGCGAGGGTACAGGTTAATATGCTCTTTTACAAAGTTAGTAGACTCCACTGAAGTAATGTTTGCGGGCATTTTTCCTATTCGTTTGTCAGTGCCCATAAATATGCCGTTGAGCCCTCTATTTTTTGAACAATTATTAATGATGCTTGAACTAATATTGAATATATTACAAAAAACTTTTGGCAAACTCGTTTTTTACCTACAGATTGGTGAAAAAGCCAATACTGACGTGACATAGTGCGATTTTTTTTTGCCTTCGTATAAAGACGTAAGACTTCAGCGTGAGAAATCAGGCTACTGAGCATCATTTTTTGTTGTTTTGTATCACCTAGGCTCCAGTACTCTTCAAAGATATCTTGTCTCAGATTTTCTGGAAACAAAGAATTGCACTGATATCGACATTTAGAGCAATCTGTAGGCTTGCATTCTTTTGGTTCCATAAATTTTCCATTTCTACTTGTGTACCCTTTACCTGTTTGGCGTAAATTTTTAAGAACATTTCTTTTCCATGCTTCGGGCATTGCCTTCTTTCTTCGTTTTGGTTGATTTTCCTTTGTAGCTTCTACTGAGTCACTTACGTCAGTTAAATCGCTATCTAATGATAATGGTAGATGGCGTGGTTTAGATGGTGAAGGAGCATAAGACGATTCTGAATCAATATATGGAGATATTTCGTCATCTGACAAATATAGATCTTGGTGTAATAATGTATTTTCACATGTTGATGTACTCGGCTTTGGTGAAACTTGATCAGATTCGTTGGGAACAGGTAGGTCTTCTAACACCTGTACGTTGAGAACAGATGGGGAAATTTCTTTTGAAATATGATCCGAATCAGATATTTTAGAGGCAGATTCTACATATTGCAGAGACTCAACGTCGTGACCTAAGACTGTATTTGATCCAGCAGACTGTGATGGATCTCTTTTTCGACCAATAGCATTTATGGGTGTAGAGGTGATTACGTCGTTTTCTGTAATGTCATAAATGTCAGGAGATGCTTGTGAAGTTAGAACTGACTCGGATTTGTCACAGTTGTTTATATCTTCAGGTGAATTATTGTTATCAAATTCTGAAACTATTAGTTGATTGGCTGTGCATATAATATCAGGCGATGTCGTTGAATTTTGAATGAAAGCTTGACTTTTTGCAGCAATCTCATTAGATATTTTGTCAAATAGAGTATTTAAATTCTTTGCAACTTTTGACCGTGGTGTTTGAGTGACGCTAACTTCATTTATAGCTGGCGATTTGTAGATGAATGTTTTGTTTGAACTTCTGCCTCATTTTTCTGCTGAGATTTGTAGCTATCTGCCAATAACTCTGCAGAAGTAACATCTGTAATAAAACATTGACATTTGAGTGATATTCAACTAGTAAGAGATGGCGAAAGGTTCGCCTTACGTGCCAGTAGTCTGAAGAAATTAACACACAGCAGTACCTACAGTAAAAGCTCCATATTCGCGCTTCCTTAATTCGCATTTTAACTATTCGTGGATTTAATTTTTTTTTATTAGATTCCAAAGTTTCAAATGAAAAGCGACCTACACACGCGCACACCTCACGTGTGATTAACAGCAATGCTAAATTTTTAATTTAATGAATTATAATTATTATTTTACATTCCATCACGTTAGCAAGGTGAACAGTAAACTTATGTATTAACAGCACTTATGGCTATGCACAAACATATTAAGTGCCTTTAGTTTTCTCTCTGAGAATATATAGTTTAATGCACAAAAGTATAACATGACTGACTACTTATGTGGTTGAATAGTTATTTGCTAATAATAGAATTGTAGTGTTAATAAACTACGCATATAAATAATTATACAAAAATAAGGTACAAAAGATCTTAATAATTTGGTTAGCTATAATAATTATTTCAGAATAAGACCCTAAGTAGGTAATAAATAATTTTAACTACAACGTACCGCAAAAGTACGTGAATTACCAATCGTCACAAGTCGTGAGCACAAACATTGCGATCAAACGCTCCACGCGACCGATCCTACAGACGGACTAATCAAAAAACCCAGAAAGGAACCCAAAACTCAAAAAATAAACTTGACATTTGTGCTCACGACTCGTGACGACTACTATACGAGTAGGTACCTATAACACTTTCATACGAAATACGGGCGGTCTCAATATTATTACGTTACACTTGATGTCCTGTCTTATATTTATACCATCCCTCAAAAGATTAAACTGTCACTCATGTTAATCATTATGGTGTTTAGGTACGATTTTCAACGGCAGCGGTAGGTAGCCGTTTGAAGTTATTTAAAAATGAATGACAAGTTATTTAATTAATGTAACACATAATTTACTTACTTTTGGTTATTTTATGTGATGAACTCTTCACTTCTGCTTTTTGGCCGGACACTGATGGTGGCACGTCTTGCGATTCCGTCTTGTTTCTATCAGTTTGATTCACTAAATCGACTAGTTTACGTCCTTTACTAAACATTATGGCATTTAACTTAAACACAGTAAATCTTAACTTCTTAAACCTTCAAACGTCTAAATTATCTCACTTTCCGCAGAGCAAACGAATATTCTGCACGTATAAACTTGTTTACGTTTGTGATGTTTGCGGCATACGCTGGATCACGCGGTCAAGCGACGAAGCGGAGGGCCTACCCCCCGCTTCCCCGCCTGACCACGCAATCCCGAACGAACGAACCATGACGAAGTAAAGTCGCTGCTCCTTGAAAATTACGCGCCAAAATCAATCTTTAAAACACAAATGTCTTAAATGAAAGTAATACGCTTGAGTATTCACACTACGAAATAAACATTAAATTAAATGGGCTTAGTTTATTTCCGCTTTTCCATTTATTTCACATGTACACTGGGAATATGTCTCAAAAGGATTAAATACATTTGTGCACTTCAAAAATTGTCAAACCCCTTCAAGTAAAAGTACTTAATACACTTGTACAATTCGGACTATATCTCAAAACGGTTTAATGTATTTGTGCACTTAAAAAATTGCCAAGCCCCTCCCAGTAAAAGTACTTAGCACAGTTGGGCATCAAACTTTCTTGATCCTTTTGTACTACCAACACTTATTACACTCTTGTAGCACTGCTAAAAAGTATGAGCAGATATTGCAAATGTATATAATACGTTTGTGTTTTGAAATTTCCTGCAGTTGAGAAACTTAAAATCAGTTAAAGTATATCTTGATTGGTTTTACAAAAATAAAGACCATTAGTATAATACCACATTCATGGAACATTAAACGAACTCATTTAATACAATTGTGACCCAGGGTTTTGGTAGAAAGAGACGGAATAACGGTATTTCGATGCGCGGAAACGAAAGAGCATGAAATTTAGTGTATTTGGCATTAAAAAAGTAAAAATTGAAAATTTCGTAGTTAGTGCAATTGTGAACTAAGGCATCGAAATAATCTTTTTGCTTTCCTCAACAGGCCTAAACAAAAGTTTCTGTATCGTTTGTAAGTTATCTTTAGTACTTCATTATCTGGAGATAACTTAAGCTTTCTATGTAAAGCATCCCTGTTTCTTATACACCGTAACAATCCTGGGGTGATCCACGGTTTGAGCATTCTCTTCCTTTCTGGCACTTGTTTTACTGACGTATTATTTGAAATAGCTGTTGCCAAGAGGCCTATTAAGTTATCAGTAGCTGTATTAACGTCTTGCATGCACAGAATATGACTAAAATCAATTTGGGATATCGATTTATCCAGAGCCTCGTAATCGATTCTAGTTATAGTAGATTTGAAAACGGTGCGTTCGCGTTGTTTTTCTATACATAGCAAGGAAGAGTGATGATCAGTGACTGTAGTATCATAGACAAATGTGATGCATGGACATTTTGTTTTTAAAATTAGGTGATCCAGGCAATTGTTTCCTCTAGTTGGCAGGGTATGCGCAGGAAGAAAACCATGTGAGGCTAAACAGTTTAGATATTCGTGAGAACGTGTATCAGTAGAGGTAGACTTTATGTCTATATTTAAATCACCAGTTATGATTACTGTTTTAAATTTGTTTAGTAATAATAGTACATTATTTAGAACCAAAAGAAAATCATGGAGATTATTATTAGCTGGTGAACGGTAAATAAAAACTATTGCCACTTCCGATTTAATTTTAATTATGAGGCCAGAAGCAGCGTGGCCAAAGTCTGGTTCTTCATATGTAACAAGAAGATCAGACTTCAAATATACTACCACACCATCACTCTGATTGAGGTGTTTGGTCGTCTTAAGCGCAGTATACTTTTGCAACATTGGAGGATAGAAATTGGTAGAACAGGCTAACCAACATTCTGTTAAGACCACCAGATCACAATCAAATGAGATACGGTGCAGTAGAGTTTGTAGATTTAGGAAGTTACAATTTAGAGAACGAATATTTTGCGAGAGTATTTTTAGATATCTATTTGGATGTTTTAATAGACTATTAGTCTGTTCAGGGGCACATGAGTGAACTTTCGATACAGAGAGTTCGTCAATTCCATCAATTAAATGGTCTACGTCATTATTCATTTTTACATTTCGAGCTAGCTTGGAGAGAGGGGGTAAATTGGGTTATCAAGAATAATTTAGTTATTAGGCGTATCTGTTGAATTTGACGAGAGAATGTATGACACAGAACAATACTGATCAATTTAACAGTTTCATAAATTGTGCAAGCTAATAAACACCACCAGGTATTCGTAATAATCAGTGATTGATTGTATAGTATTATCGAAGTGCATAGTTGTGAAAGTTGTTGTGTTCGTGTAGGATGTAAATCTTTTTGTGTTATATTTGCAATGTTTACATGAAATACTTGTATAGATTCATAATGATAATAAAGATATTTAATCAAGTTACATGCATGAGTTCTTAAATTTAATTCTTTCGAGTAACTGAAACTATTAAAAATTAGCTTATCTAAGTTTAGTGATATATAAGTAGAAAAATAATGACAAATATTACGTAGTCATGCATCTGCGGCATCGTTGACAGTTGCGATGTTAGTAGAGGGCAGTTGTTGCAGTTGTAGTTCACTTTTGATCAGGATGACTTGACTATCGGGATTCTTTTTTAACATTACTCGTCCATTAGACGTCCAGCAAAAGCTATATTTGTTTGATTTTGCGTAATTTCTGGTGAGGTAAAACAGTCTTTTGGTCTGAAGGGTCAACTGCTCAGCTATGTATACCGGAGTTCCTGGAGTAGCTTTTAAGCCTAGATGTGTTGAGCACAGCTTATGATTAGGGTTTTGCTTATTATAATCCTTAACCACTGTTAGGAACTTGGACTTCGTGAGGGCATTCGAGAACTCGACTGTTAGATTTGATGTTATATTTTCCTTCTTTGATGGTTGTCTTATTACATCACGAATACTAGTAGGCTCTGTTTGCATGTGTAGTTGGCTTGACAGATGCTGTATCATGTCGTACAATACAATTTTACTCTCGTTTGCTATTTTGGGAACATTTCGAATTTCCACAGATGTTTTAATAAAGTTTCGCTCGAATGATTCGACTTTTTCCTCTATTGTTGATAACTTGATCACCATAGTGTTTCGTTCTTTTTCTAGTCCCGTAATCTTACTTTCTAGTAACGATACCTGATCGGAGACAAATGTCAATGATTTCTCCAGTTCGCCAGTTATGTCCTTAATCTCAGTATTGTGTTTTTTTATTTCCATGAGATGCTTTTCCATTCTATCTAGACGTTCATTTTGAGCGCACATCATTTCTTTCAACACTTCGATGATTTCTGTCTTGGAGGAGGAGACCTCCAAGACAGAATCCTCACCTTCATTAGCGCCCACAGATACACATTTGCGTTTTGCCCGTTGGGTAATATTGAGTTGAAGGCAGTCGTTTACACAAAGCTGTTCCGATTCGGAGCGGGAAGGTACATTTCCCATCGGGGGAGTCTTAAGTGTATTTGACATTTTATATTTTATTATGGTGTCGCTCCCGCTCACGCTTATAATTTGTGGCAAGCTCCGTTGGTGACGTAGTGCTCGCGTAAGCGCAGTGTCTGGCGACTACTTCTGTCTTGATTGTTGTTGTCTTCTTCGTACGGCGGCCACAGCTCAGAAGATTAACCACTACGCATGTACTGCACGCCTAGTACTTAAACTGTTTTATTGTCGTTTTGTTGGCAATATATTTTAATTTTTAATTACTTATTCAAAAAATCGAGAAAACAAACTACTACGAATGCACACGTCCAAACGCTTTCGCGGTCCGTGGGGAAGGGTTGGAAGTAGAACAGTGCTATGCGAAACTCCAAAAAACAAAAAAAAAAAGGGGTCATGCGAGTAGAAGATAGCATTGATAAAGGCGCGACTTTCTTCAAAAGTGTCGGAACCTAATAAAAAAAAAAATTAAAACAGCTAGTGTGAACGGTTACTCCATGCCTGCATTTGTAGATTTTGGAAGTGAGTGTTCAATGATTAGGTTGAAATGCAGACGACCGCGTTTCAAAATGTAGTTTCCAATTATAGTGTCGATAATCTTCCAGTACTGAGAGGTTTCTGAAATTCAGTTGTTCCTTGCATTGGTAAACAACGAGTTCAAATTATTATTGATAAGGTCGAAGCTGATCTCGAGTTGTTGATAGTTTCCGATGATGCCATGCATGTACCTCTCTTAGTAGGTCAAACATTTACAGAACAGCCACATATGGTCATACGGAAAACTAGTGAGGACTTAGAAATAAGTGAACTTACGAGTCAGCACCAACACATAGTACCTAATAACAAAATAAATTTATTCTGCAATGATGCTGTTGATGTTTTGGGTTTAACTGTAGTAGACGTGTCGGATTCACCACACGAGGGCGACATCTTTGTTGATGGTAGCATTCGGCTTTTGAAGGGCGTTCGTTATTCAGTAGCTGCAGGGTTACTTCAGATAAATGAATGGAAATTAGGACAGGTCGTTTTCAGTAACACCTCACCAACACCATTGGTGCTTCCAAAAGATTTCCTAATTGCTCGTGATCGTATAGCTCGGGAAGAGTTCAGTCTCCAAGTTTTGACAATCTCTACTACTGTCAACAATGTCTCTGAATCTATTACCGATAGCATCGGTACAACCTTACCTTGAAGCTCCCCAAATGCTTATTTTTCTGTAACTCTGTCCAATATTTTGGTTTTGAAATATCTGTTGATGGCATTCGTCTCTGCGAGAGGAAAATCGAGGCCGTAAAACTCTTTCCAGTCTCTCAGAACCAACATAATGGGCGTCAGTTTCTTGGGCTATCTAGCTTCTTCCGCAGATTTGTACACTCTTGAAGAAAGACGCTAAATGGTCTTGGGGTATAGACCAGGAAACCACATTCCGTCGTTTACAAAAAGAACTCGTACAACGTCCCACTTTAGCTTTATACAAAAGCAGATACACAGCTTCATACAGACGCCAGTAAGATTGGAGTGGCAGGTATCTTGCTGCAGAAACATGGAGACGATGCACTTAGACCAATCGCTTACTTTAGTAGACAGACAATGGCTGAAGAACAAAATTACTCATCATAAGACAGAGACGCTGGCCGTAGTTTCGTCCTTGCAGAAGATTCGAGTTTATTTAGTGGGTATTTCCTTTAAAATTATTACTGATTGCAACTCTCTCCGTGCAACTTTCCAAAAGAGAGATATGATTCCTCGAGTTGCTAGGTGGTGGGAACAGATGCAGTAATATAGGTAATTTTTGCATTGAGTATAGGGCCGGTCACCGCGTGGCTCATGTCGATGTACTTAGTCGAAACCCTATACAGCAGGTTCATGACGTTATGATCCTTGGTGAAAGTGATTGGCTAGCTACAGTCCAAGGAGCAGATAGTGAGATTCGAAGAATAGTTGGCATCTTAAAAGACCCTCAGTTTGATGACGTGGTTGACATCAAATCAAATTATAAGATGAAAAATGATAGACTCTTTAGAATAACAAGTGACGGCGATAGGTGGGTTGTGCCGAAGGGGGTACGATGGCAGATCGTAAAACAGAATCACGACGATATAGGCCACTTTGCCCTTGACAAAACTTTGGAGCGTATCAAAGCAACATATTGGTTCGCAAAGATGCGTAGTTTTGTTAAAAAGTACGTCGAATCTTGCCTAGAATGCGCTTATTCAAAGGTCTCTGGAGGTAAAAAGCCTGGAACATTACATCCCATACCAAAGGTCGATATCCCCTTTGACACTATTCATGCTGATCATGTTGGCCCCTTTATACGCAGTGCGAGAGGAAACATGTACATCTTTGTTTTGGTGGATGCATTCACGCGTTACATTTATTTAAAACCGGTAAAGGACACAAAAACTTGTACATCTATTAAGATTTTCCGTGAGTACTTTGGTATATTTGGTGTTCCAAGGAGGGTCATAACGGATCGTGGCACCTCTTTTACCAGTGCAAACCTTAAAAAATTTATAATAGAAAAGAACATTAAACATGTCTTGAACGCTGTTTCTACCCCAAGAGCTAATGGTCAGGTAGAACGTTATAATAGGACTCTTGTTGACGCTTTAACTGCGAAATGTATTGGCTCTCTTGAAAATAAATGGGATGAGTATCTACCTGATATTCAGTGGGGTATGAACAATACATTCAACAAGGGCATAAATCGAACTCCGTCAGAGGCTCTTTTCGGTACAAGACCAACGGGTCCAACTGACTGCAGAATTTCATCCGAACTGACAGACGATTTATCGGCTTCTTCTAACTGTCAAGACTTGTCACAAATTAGGGAAGAGATCAATTCTCATGTTAGCTCGTACCAAGACGCTCAAAAGAGGATCTATGACGCGAAACACTGCCCAGCTCCTAAATATAAAATAGGTGATCTGATAAGAGTGGAACGTCAAATCCCAACTACAGGAACTAGTAAAAAACTTGTTGCTAAATTTCAAGGCCCCTATAGAATTACAAAAGTCTACGATTTCGATCGTTATCAAATTGAGGACACTCCTCTCACACGAAAATCTAACCGCCCTTATTCAACTGTTGTCGCAAGTGACAAAATTAAGGCTTGGTTGAACTTCGACAGACCGCATGACGAATCGTCTGGTAATAACAGTGATTAAACTGATTATTCATACATCCAACATGCATAATTATTAAATTTGTGTTTATTAAACCTTATTTCCGTTTTGCTTACAGGTTTATCATTTTACTACTTTTTTTTTTTTTTTTTTTTTTTAATTGATATAAACCAGCGCTTGACTGCGATCCCACCTGATGGTAAGCAGTGATGCAATCACTTTCTGTGTAAGGGCCATGAAATACTGCCCATTAAATTACACAAGTCTATCAGACCCTTAGACCATGAAATAATGTCTACTGAGGTCACCCCTGGCCATGAAATAATGCCAGGTGTTTAAAAGGGCCATGAAATAATGCCCGTTCAAGTATATATTGAGCCATGAAATAATGCTCGTTATTAAATAATTATAGTGGGTCATAAAATTATGCCCCAAAAATTATATTAGATTTATTATTTAATTTAACTAACAATCTATGTACCTACATAAAGTAATGATTGTTAACATCAATTTATTTCCCTTACAATGGTTACAACGTTGCACATTGACGTTATTTTGTGTAGACCGTTTTATCGTAATTAATTAATTTGTTATTATTGTTGATAACATTTGGGCTATTAAATCTTTCTTTTGTTTTACTATTGTTATCTCCACGAGGGCGTGGTAATGTACCTTGGATGGCCGACTGTTATCAATAGTAAATTATTTAATTCATTTACCTAATTTATTATCTTAATTTAAACCTAATATTAAAAGCATTGTATTGTCTATAGTAGCACCAACTGTGGCCGTGAATGGCACGACAACCAATCAGAGCGCGACGATTTGAATATTGACAGAAAGGGAAAAAGCGCGGGAATTTTGGCGGGGCGTGCCATTCTGGCGGGTTTGCAGTGGTGCATCAATAGTGCTTCCTAATTAAGTATTCAAAATACTAGAAATTCATTTGCCAAGTATATTTGGTTTCTGTGTTGGAGAAATACAATAAGTAAGTACATGCACAACTGTCTATTATTTTTACTCTTTATTTCATTCTTAGAAGCCATAAACCCAAATAGGAGTGGAATAAATGATTCGGATGATATCACCCCATGAGAGAGTTAACACACATTTAGGCTCAAGTTTCATTGGCCTATTTGATAAGAACTTAATCTCATCCATTTCACATCTTTGAATCCCACAAAGATTTTGGTCTACCACATTCCACACCTTTTATCCATTAAATTTGATTCATCATCAACGAAATTCCCTTTGAGCTTAGTAAACAGTAGAATCAAAAGCTTTAAAATGTATGGTTTTGGCTTATTATTATGCCATAACTCATCATCAGGTGTATAATCTAACCTCAGTGCTCCCCAGAATAATCTGGTTCCAGAATCTTTTTGTTTTTGTAGACCCGTTCTATCATTGTTCATCGTACATTCGGCAATAGGTACCGTTTACAGCCAGAGAATGCGGCATTGTTTAGGGATGACCATACCTTCTCGAGCTCAGAACTTTTTCGATTAACTGGATATAATTTACCTTTCATTATCACAACATAAAGTTAACAATTCTCAGACCAAAATGAACTTCACATTTCGCAACATAGTCCCGAAACTTAACAAAAAAATCTGATTTGTTTTTAAAATCACAACATAATTTTTGCTCTTCAATAGATGAACAAAAAAAAAATTAAGGACCGCAAACATCTGTGTGCACTTGAGATTAAACGACTTCTCGTTTCAAACCTTTTGTTTCCAATTTATCAAATGAAAGGCAAATTTATTGGTCACAATATACAAACCAAGCTTCAGGTAAAACTGTACTATACCGGACAACAAAATAATGGGTTTTTTGGGGTGAGGGGGGGAGGGGAGGTGTCCTCTCCCCCCCGAACCCCCTCCAGAATCTAGGAAACGCATACTTTTGGAGATATTCGAGATTCAAATTTTGAGGTTAGGAATCACAAAATCGTACATTTTATGCATTTTTGGGGCAGATTTGGGGGTTTTAGGGAGGAGAATCACCCTAAACCCCTTGGACTATACCCCCACAGTAGCAATTGTATACTTTCATGTATTTGGATGAGAAAAAAAAGTTTTCTGGGTGGTATAAACAAAAAAATTACCGTAACCCTTCCGTAACCTAACCTGCTACTGTAGCAATTGTATACTTTCATGTATTTAGATGAAAAAAAAAGTTTTCTGGGTGGTTTAAAAAAAAATAACCCTAACCTAACCTGCTACTGTAGCAATTGTATACTTTCATGTATTTAGATGAAAAAAAAAAAAGTTTTCTGGGTGGTTTAAAAAAAAAATAACCCTAACCTAACCTGCTACTGTAGCAATTGTATACTTTCATGTATTTAGATGAAAAAAAAAGTTTTCTGGGTGGTTTAAAAAAAAAATAACCCTAACCTACCAGGGACCAGCTATGTTGCTGGTACCAGCAACGGGTTCTTCCAACGAAGACGACGACGGGAGCACAAGTGGCTCATTAGAGTCCAACACTTGCACTCGCGTAAAAGTAGACACAAGCGGCTCTCTAGAGTCTATCACTTGGGCACTACTGGGCACTGAAGAAGAGGCCGTAAGAAGCGGCTCATTTGAGTCCAAAACTTGCACTACACTCGATTCTTCAGGCAAAACAGCGGAATCCGGGTACTGAGACTTCGAAGACGCCATGGTAGTCACAATGTTGTTTAGCTTTAACAGGAGTACGTAAAACGATCTCGACTGCAAGATACATAAAAAGGTACTCTGTGACTGCAAGGCGAACGAAGAGTGACTGATAGTCTGATAAGAATCGCTCATTGGCGCGTATTTTTGTACTTGGATTCTCGTTAAAAAAAAAAGTCTTATTTTTTACTTTTTTCAAATATTATTCTATAATTTAGCATTGAATTTCACTTAATGATATATAATATGTCATTTGGCTATATTATTCGTCATTTTTAATGTAAATAAAAGAAAATTTGCGTTTTCTTAAATATTCATTGTGGCTGTATGAACTAATACCTTTGTCATAATATTACAAATCAAAGATTACAAATAAAGTAAAAAGTGAACGAAATCTGTCAAAATGGCGTCAAATATTACGAAAAATTATCGATTTTCATTATTTTTTTTCTCAAAAACTATATGTTTCCTAACATTGAGACTTTGCATAATTAGTTTTTAGACATAAACCTTTCCAATAAAAAATTACAACAAACACAACACAACAACAACACACAACAATTTCCATTACAATTTTCTGTTAGAATTACTAACAGATATTGTGGACCAAATGTTGTCTTATTAATAAATAAATAATAATAAATAATAATAATTATGAACGTAAAACTCGTCCGGTATAGTACAGTTTAGCCTTCCATGTTACCTGAGGGCGATCTTCAAATAAAAAATTGTAATCGTATCCGAACGCTCCCATTCCCAGCTCACTGTTCTATTATCTGTGGATTTCATTCGTTTCTTATGGAGTTTTTGGCGGGATTTCTTGAGTGAAGTTCAGTGGCTGTTTTAATTATTCGCAAATTGATTCCTAGTGGATATTGTGATGTAAAATTGGTGTTGTTTTGTATCCCAAGTGTCTGCGCAACTGGAATAATATGTGGAATCATTAAAATAGGCGCGGTCTCGGTAAAATGGAGCTGAGAATTTTATTGTAGTTTTAGCTACCTCAGCGAAGTTTGCTGAGAAGGCTGAATCGATACATTTGCTGCCAAATACTTCAAAAAACATTAGAATGTGTTACATCTGCATTCTAATGTAAAACATAAAGAAACAAAAACTGATGACTAGGCAGCATGGTCTCTGATCTTAGCCTGTTCCACAAGGAACGAAAAAAAAAAAAAAATCGTTTCTTATTCTTATGTCACTGCGAGGTGTCACCGCTCCCGCTAAAATCATTTTCTTTTTAGTGTTTTAAAGTGCTTTCTTACAGTTCTTATATATCAAATAATGGGAAAACACAAAGACAAAAGATTATTAAGGAAATTAAAGAGGAAAATTGAAGAATTGGAAGAAAAAACCAAAGGTTAGTTGGCAGACGCCAATGGCGCCATTTTAGACTATAAAATTTATATTTTTTCCTATATGGCTATACAATATTGGGAAGTAAAGTGTATTTATCCGTAAAATGAATAATTTATACTTAGTTGTTGCTGTACTGATACGAGTACCGAACAGCTTTTCTCACGATAAAATCGTGCGGTAGGTAACCAGTTTTATCCAGTCTACCGAAAAACTGCAAATTGACGAAAAATTTTGTTGCTATGCTAACAGAGTATCGAACAACTTTAGGTCAATTTCGCACGCAAGTCTCACGTTGTTGCTATACTGTCAGAGTATCGAACAACCTTAGAAAGGAACCTTTTTTACCTTTTACACGCAAGCCACACGTGGTGGGTGTTGTTGCTATACTGTCAGAGTATCGAACAACTAGGCATGTTATGTGAGTGATCTTGCAACTTAGTAGAGATGGGCCTAAACGGTAAAAAATAATAACACTGCTAAATGCTAATGCTAAAACTAATTAACACTTAAAATTAGCAGTTATATTTAGCAACTGTTAATTTTAACAACAGGCTGTTGAGAACTAACCAAACTCTCAGTTACTGTACAAGCACTTTGTTGTTGTGCTGCCTGTTGAATATTAATCGTAGGATGCTTAAACTTCATGTGGGATTTTAAATTCGAAACTGAGCTCTTGTATGAAATAGTTTTTTTACACAAATTACACGTTCCAATTTTTTTACGGTATCGCTGTCCATAAAAAAGTTCCATATTTCACTTCTTTTTAGCCGTTGATTATCCATTTTAGTTATTTTTTTATTTTATTAGAAAGTATTCTTTTTCAAACGTTAACAACTACACAAGCAGTCAAACAATTGAAGATTCACTCACAACAACACTCTTAATCATTACCTACTACCTAAATAAAAAAAACGTAAATATACTTCGTAACGAAGATCAGTCTTCAGTTAATTAAATCAACTAAATAACAATCTGTCTGACTTAACATTTAACACAAAATAAACAGTTCACAGTTGCTAAATTGCTAAATGCTAAGTTGAAAACATTTCAATAGAGACGGAACAACATTTTGTATCCTTTCCTTTCTTTTGTACAAAGCCATCTGCCTGCGGCCTGCAGTAGTGGGTTAGAGCGAGACAAATATATATAAATCTGTGTGTGGACTGTGTGGTGCGGGTTCACAGATCTAGTAGGCTAAAATAGTGTTTACATGTGAGATGTGATTGCTATATTTAACAGCTATTTTAAAATTTATTTAACAGGTGTTGACACTAAAAAAATATAGCAGTGTTAATTTAGCAGCTTATTAATTTTAGACCCATCTCTACAACTTAGTTCCTTTATTTTTCCTGTTGTTGCTATACTGTCAGAGTATCGGACAACACGGCAAAGGTTTAATATCCATTATTGTTCTGGATACAGGGTCTTCACGGAGTCGTTCGCCAAGGGACCGTCGTCACAACCGGTCACCAAGTGCTCGTTCCCGATCTTGACACCGGTCATCAAGTACTCTTTCCTTTCCGCGACACCAGTCACGCGGCCGCTCCCGATCGTCAAGTGTACGGCGCCCCACACGATCGCCAAGTGTACAGCGCCACAACCGATCGCCAAGTGTACGGCATCACACCCGATCGCCAAGCGTGCAGTACCACACCCGGTCTCCTAGTGCGCAACAACAACAACCTGACAATCACCATATCAGTGAGCCTTCAAATACCCCAAACTTGGAAACTCCTCAGACATTGGTGGATGAAGTCCCTGAAACAGCACCAAATGGTACAATAGAGCAGGAGGTACAGCAGCAGGATGCTGAACAAATTGACATTGACATTATATCTGCCATGGGTGCTGTGGAGGAGGAGCCTGTAAATGGCCCTCCAGCTCACAATGAGATTGCTCAACGCTGGGCACCTATTTTAAATAAAGGCCTAAGAAAAGAGGATAAGGCTCTTACTAAAAGAATATGCTCCATTTCACAACATACCTTCCAATGGTTCCCCCAAAATTGAATCCTGAGCTAGCAGCCGCTGTATCTGAGCCGGTAAAGAAGAGAGATATTATTATAGAATATAGGCAGAAAAACATGGCTGCTGCCCTAGCAGCTGTTGGCCCTGGTTTGGAGTGTTTTATGTTTTATAATAAAGTTGATGGAATAAAGAAATTTAATGATGCTGCTAAGATTTTATGTGAAATATTACACAATGAAACTCAGAGCAGAAGAGCTCTTATCTTAAGCGTAATTAATAAAGAAATGAAGGACTCCTTACAAGGAAGTCCTGACGAATTTCTTTTCGGTGCAGGCCTTATAGAAAGGATTAAGGTAGCCAAAGCGGTCCAGAAGTCTGCACAGGACCTGGGTACAACAGTTAAACAAAATAATGTTCGAGCTAATCAACGACCTTTAAACTCGCAGGTCCCTCCTCAACCAGGATACAAACGCTCGGGTTTCAACAGAATGAAGAGCGACAACCAACAGGGTGGAGGGGGGAAGAAGCCTTATCCTCGGAAGAAAATGCGACGACCACCCCAGCATCAGCGCGAGCGGACTGAGCGAAATGAACCTACACAAAGAGGTAGGCAGATTACCCTATTTTAAAAAAAATATGGGAAACTATTACAGACGACCCTGTAATTCTGACTTGGGTGTCTGGGTACACTCTTAATTTTATTAAAGCTCCTTTTCAGGGGGATACCCCTCTTAATAACAAATTTTCTCAACCTTAGACAATTCCTATTAGAAAGGAAATTGATGAATTGCTTAGAATTAAGGCTGTTGAAAGCTGTAAGCCAACAAAGGACCAGTTTTGTTCACCCATTTTCTTAGTACAGAAGCCAAATGGAGAGTACCGTTTTATTTTGAATCTTAAAAAACTAAATCAATTTATGCTGCCTGACCACTTCAAGTTAGAAGACTACCATACAGTTTGCAAATTAATACAGAAAGATGATTACATGGCAACCATTGATTTAAAAAATGCTTATTATATGATAAACATCTATGTTTGTAGGGTCTACCCTAACTACAGAAAATACCTCCGATTTTATTTTGATGGCAAATTGTACCAGTTTACAGTTCTACCATTTGGCCTCTGTACAGCCCCTTTTCTATTTACAAAAATATTCAAACCCATACTCTCTGTAATTAGAAAAAGAGGAATAAGAATGGTACAATACCTTGATGATACCTGTGTCATTGCAGAATTTTTATTTATTTATTATTTATTTATTAAAACTTAATGCACTCTTATTTAGAATGCAAAAAACAGGTCAATTACATACTTAATCTTTTTGAAAACCTGGGTTTTTTAGTAAATTACAAAAAATGTATAATCACACCTAAAATAGAATGCAAATTCCTAGGGTTTATTTTCAATACTAAAGATATGATATTTCAATTGACCAGGACAAAAGACAGAAATGTTTAGAATTACTTTCAAAACTTAAACATAAAATTTCAATTAGGTTTTTAGCTCAAGTTTTAGGAACACTAGTTTCTGTTTGTCCAGCCATTAAATATGGCATGTTATATACTAAACATTTAGAAAGAATTAAATATTTATCACTACTGTTGAGTAATGATAATTTTGAAAGTATCATAACATTACCTAATAGTTGCCAAGAAGATATAGTGTGGTGGCTTACAAATTTAAAAACAGCTGTATGTCCTATAAGGAAAAATAAATTTTGCTTAGAAATTGAGACTGATGCGTCTCTTACAGGATGGGGTGCAAGATGCGGTAACAAAACTGCCAGTGGCCCATGGACACCTGAAGAGACAAAACTCCATATTAATATGCTAGAACTTCATGCAGCATTCTTAGGGTTAAAAAGCTTTGCTAAAGATGTGCATGATTGTGAAATACTGCTGAGAATTGACAACACCACTGCAATCTCATATATAAATCGTTTTGGTGGGATCCAATACCAACATTTGAATAATATCTCAAAATCAATATGGCAGTGGTGTGAATCCAAAAACATGGATTTATGCATCATACATTAATACTAAGAATAACTTATTGCAGATTTTCAGTCGCGAAAGAAATTAGGTCATACGGCATTCCGTATGACCTAATTTCTTACGCGACTGAAAATCTGCATTGGAACTTGGTTCTAGATATTTTGAAATAATAGTTAGCAGGTTTGGAAACCCTGAGATAGATTTGTTCGCATCACGTACAAACACAAAATGCGAAAAATATGTATCATGGCACCCTGATCCTGATGCATTTAAAGTTGCATGTATTTACATTTTCTTGGTCAAGCATGTATTTTTATGCTTTCCCACCATTTTCAATGATTTCTAAAAGCATTGCAAAAATTATAGTAGATAAAGGTATAGGTATCATGGTTATTGTACCAGATTGGCCAACACAACCATGGTACCCTTGGGCACGCTACAATTATGGCGATAAGTCCCCTCTTTGAGGAGTGGCTGGAGCGGCAACACGGCGTCTTCACTTTCCGCATGACACAGGTCCTCACCGGACATGGCAAGTTCGGGAGGTTCCTGCATCGGATTCAGGCGGAAGCAACGCCCGGGTGTCATCATTGTGCGGACCACCCAGAGGACACGGTGGAGCATACGGTGGAGGTGTGCCCCGCTTGGGCGGAGCACCGCCGTGTCCTCGTGGAGGCAATTGGCGGCAGCGACCTTTCGCGTCGGGCCCTGGTTCAGGCTATGGTCCGGAGCGAGGAGGAATGGCAGGCGGTCGCCTCCTTCTGCGAAGCAGTAATGCTAGCGAAGGAGGAGGCTGAACGCGTGAGGGAACGAAGGTCCTCACGCCCTAGCCGCCGTAATTCCGACCCCGACTACCAGCCACGGTAGACGCGGGCTTGCGGACGTCGAGCACTGGGTAGCTCGTCGTCCGGCTGTTCGGTAATTAACCGGACCGAGCCCAGTCGTCAACAGCGCGTAGTGATCCTCGCGCTCCTCAAAGAGATGTCAGCAAACCGTAGGGGCCCAGCAGGGCCGATGCCCGCTAGCTAGGACCGCGAAGAATTTCTGAAAGGGAAACCCGTAGTCCTAGAACGCAAAGGGTAATTGAAGGATACAGGTGTGGTTTTAGTCAGTAAAAGTCTGACACGCCCTCGCGCTCCACCCAGAGCGCGAGAAGTCATTTGGATGATTCCCCACCTTAAAAAAAAAAAAACCATGGACCCTATTTTTCAGAAACTGCTATTAAGTAAGCCATTGTTATTTAAACCAAACAAAGGTTTACTAAAGTTATGTAATTCCAGGTCATCTCATCCGCTACATGGGAGCCTAACATTGATGGTAGGACAGTTCTGCGGCGCAGCTTCCTTGAAGCAGGTTTAAATCAAGAAGCTGCAGACATAATGCTTAACTCAATCTCAAACAACACTCTAAAGCAATATTCCCCTTATATAAAAGATTGGATAACATATTGTTATATAAACCAGCTAAGTACATCTAAACCTAGTATACCAGAAATTATATCTTATCTTACTAGTAAATTTAAAGACGGTTTATCATATGGTAGCTTGAACTCTACCCGGTCTGCACTATCATTACTATTAGGTTCTCATGTTGGCACAGATTACAATATCAAAAGACTGTTTAGAGGTTTCTTTAAATTAAGGCCAAGTCAGCCTAAATATGACTATACGTGGGATGTATCTAAAGTATTAAATTATATGGAAAAAAAAGGTTTCTAACACCCGTGCGAAGCTGGGGCGGGTCGCTAATTAAAATGATTCACTCTTTGAACTAAACCTTCATCATCGTAACCATTTTATGGTATTACCTAGGTATATATATTAACTTACCGAATAGGTATACCTGCTGCAATATCATAAAATTTTATTATTATATCTAGCCTATACTGTCCCATAGCTGGGCAAAGCCCTTCTTTCCATTGTTCCTAGTTCTTTGCCGCTTCTTGCCTATTCCTAAGGAAGACATCTGTCCCGCCATCTCCTTCGAGGTTTGCCGCAATCCTGTCGTGCAATGTCAGGGTACAAATTTTCTCGCTCGATCGTCATACGGCAGATATATATGTCAAAAAATATTATACAGCAAATTATTCTTATTTTCCTAATTTTTTATTTTAAACGTCTTTTTTTTCTATATATGTTTTTGGAAGTTTTAACTTTAAATATTTAGGAGTTATTAGCACTTCGTCATTGATCAAAATAAATAAACTAGACCTATCCTTTGTCTGACACGAAACTAAACTTACCTCTTGAATTGTTTCCAACTTCGTCATCTGTATGATTGTACGTTTCCCTTTCCAGTATTCTTCGCCGACACAAGTTCGAGGACCTCGAAGGCATTTGGTTCCCCAACGCCCCTCGCCTAACAAGTGCTACAGTGGACTTACTGAATGAGTGCTGCCCCAAACTTCAGAGCCTTGGACAGCTGAGCGGTTGGCAGTTCACTCCAGATGACATGATGCTGATGAGGGCGATCATAGCCAGTACTAACACAGATGTGGTGCTATCCCCTCTTGGTATATTCCAACAAGGTCATTAAGTTTAGGTACTGTAGGTATGATTTTGTGCATTTGTTTTGTGTAAGTATACTGTTAAAATGTGGCATCACCAAATTAGAAAAAATTGTGCAACATTGTTTCTCAGTAAACACTAACTTCGCGTCTATATTTTTTTTAAAAGAATGGATGTATAAATATATATTAAATTATACCTTTACTATAATTATGTTACAACAGTCTATACGTTAAGTACCGATGCTTTTACATTTTTATAAGATTCTAGTCAAAGAAGGGGAATTTCATTTATTCAACAACATGTGGAATTAAAACAAATAAATATTTTATCACATTTTGACATATTTATTAAAATCATTTGAAATCGTAATCATACGATCGTATAAAAATTATTTAAAAATAAAAGAAAAAACATTGATTAGAAACTAAGATATCTTAGTTTTGATGTTTAAAATTATAACTTCAATATAATATATATGTCACAACAGTCTTTAAGTTAAATACCGATACTTTTACATTGTTAGAAAATTCTAGTCAAAGAAGGATTTAATTTATTCAACAACATGTGGAATTAAAACAAATAAATATTTTATCACATTTTGAAATATTGAAAATCATTTCACATGATAATATTACGTATCGTATACAAAATGAAATTATGTACATAATTAAAAATAAAAGTAAAAGAAATAACATAGATTAGAAACAGAATTAGATTTTTTTTGGCTGCGCGCAACCTTTCCTTTACATTATTCGCATATTAGGTACCAAGGGCAACTTTTTTACCAATTAGCAATGCTTCAGGAGGTGAAAGGTGAAACAACTATCTATGGGTTCAACCCTAAAATGTCAACAAACAAGTGCTTAGTACAGCTGCGTAGTAATAGATAGACGTTTAGTTGTTTACTCGCGAGTTTCCTCTCGATTTATGACTAGACCTGCTTTCACATCCTGAAAAATTGCTAATGAATTAAAAAGCATCCTGTAAACAGGTCGCACCAAATTTTTTTTTATATTTTTTATATCGTCACCGGAAAGCCAATACTACTTAAGCGCCATTTTGACCAAAATGAGTTATATATATCGTTGGATTGGATTTTTTTTGCTGCGTCGATTAGTCGGGGTTTCGTAATAATCTGAGCATTTTTTTGGCGCTTAAGCACTGCAAAAGTATGGTATTTATCATAATTTTGATGTTTTAATAAATACTTACGTAATGCAACTTATGATCATATTTTAGTCGTTGTCAGTTTAGTATTTTTCTATACTGACATCAGCCACTTTAACTTTGTTCAGCAACTCAAAATATTGTAGTTTGAGTCATTGATGTCGCTTTAGTATTTTTTTGCCGACCGTAAATATGAGTTGATATGTAGCTAAGTAAATTTGCTTTACGTAAGAATTGACGAGCATGGCGCGTTAGTATATTTTGTCTTCGCAGTTTTCTGAGAGGGAACGGTTTTAGTAACTTTGCTTTTCATACCTAAGTATTTGAGTGTCTATTTAGAATGTTTTACATTCAATGAAATCGAATAATTATTATATTAAGCATGGACTATTTTACTCGACAAAATATTAATAGTTTGTTAAGCATTTAAATGTGTGAAACACGTACAAAAAATATTCAGTTAAGTCTTTTGAAATAAAATTTTGTTTTGATTACGATTCGTTGAGTACTTATAATTTATATATCGCGCGCGAGTTGTAGGTGGTTCAGTCGATGAGTCGACCTTGCTTTTGCTTGTAGTCGGATCCCCGCAGCGACAAAAGAGTGACTGTGTATGAAGTTCCCGCAGCAAACAGTTAACAAGTTAGGGGGCTGAGTCACCCGCGTCCGTAGGAGAATACCCATAGCTAGGCCCTACACGTGGTTCCCGGGTGGTGCTAATCAGGTGATATTAACTGGTGGTAGGTTTCGACCGACGGCTTGTGACCACCCACTGGGCAAAGACGTACCGCCAAACGGCCTAGCCGTGTTCCGGTACGATGCCCAGTGTAGCCAATTTAGAGGAGTTGGGTCGAAGTTACGGTTCTAATGTATGCAGACCAGCCGGACTCGCGCTGGTATTGACGTATCAGGAGACTAGTCGCGGAGGGTAGCGGGATCCGAGGCACGGTGCACCGCTGGCCGACCGCAGTTAGTAGGGGGCCCAAGTAATGTGCTAGCCACACATGAAAAGCTGCCCCGCCAACTGACGAAAAATCCCGGAATGCACCATCGTGCTGGTTGGCGACCAGATGAGAGGGCCCGATGGTCATTTCCGGGGGGGCTCGGGCGTCCCCGCAGTCTCCAGACTAGTACCCCAATGATGCTGTCCTGCCAGTGCGTGACTGAAGGTTAGCAGCATGGGACTCCATTTCACTTCCTTCTCCTCTCCTACCTCACTCGTAATATGACAGGGTTGAAAAAGAGAAAAGTAAAACAGCGGCTGCACTCCCTCTTACTTAAAGTGCACCTCAGCAATATTAGAGGTCTGCACTCCAATATCGCAGCAGTCCATCATCACCTGGAGACTGAAAAACCTTCCCTCTTTTTTCTTTCGAAGACGCAGATAAGAAGTCCGTCAGACGTGTCGTACCTGTCTTACCCAGGGTTTACACTGGAGCAAAATTTTAAATCACACGCTGGTGTGTGTTTGTACGCCATGGACGACATCTGCTATCGGCGTCTCCGCAACCTTGAAGATTCCAGGTTCTCAACGCTTTGGGATCTGGTGGACACAGGCATGGTTAAAATTATCTATACTTGTGTCTACCTTTCGCACAGTGGTGATCAGGAGACGATCAGGCTCACACAGTACCTTAGTGAGGCGGCGGATGCGGCTCAGCAGAGGTACCCTTCCGCACAACTGGTGTTACTGGGGGATTTTAATGCCCACCATCAGGAGTGGCTTTTCCCATACTAGTGCACAGACCATGCTGGTCGAGAGACACGAAAGCTTGCGCTAGCGTTAGATCTCACCCAGCTGGTCCAGGGAGCTACGAGGGTACCGGATGTTGATTCGCACACAGCCAACTGCTTGGACCTTCTGCTGACAACAGATCCAGACCGCTATTCAGTGTCTATATCATCACCGTTAGGTAGTTCCGACAACTGTCTGGTGAAATCTATATCAGTCTACTCTCCGCCCGATCCCTGCCCTAGAGGCACCAGGCGGGTTTTGCGATATAGGTCAGCAGATTGGGATGGCATGCGATCTTTCTTCGCATGTTATCCTTGGCAGCCTACTTGCTTTTCTTCGGATGATCCATCGTCGTGCGCAGATGCTGTGACAGATGTGTTGCGGCGGGGGATGGAGTACTATATTCCATTCTCTGACGTAACAATGTCTGACCAGGCTCGCCCTTGGTGTGGTGCGGAGTGTGATCGTGCTAACGCAATTAAGCACACCGCATACCAGGCATGGGCCGACGCTCGTATGCACAAGGCGAGTGACGTGAGTCAGAAGAAGAGAGCCTTCAACAGAGCTGCCAAGTCTTGCAAGAAGGTGATGCGGAGGTCTCGGTTCGACCACATTAGCCGCATCGGGAACAAACTTGCTTCATACCCTGCTGGTAGTAAGGCGTTTTGGTCCCTGGCTAAGTCGGTTGAATTGAACTTCTGCCGTCCCTCACGACTGCCACTGCTGAAACCCGACAGGTCACTGGCCCATACCGCTGAGGAGAAGGCAAACTTGTTTGCCTCACTCTTCGCGGAATCTTCGCGTCTAGATCCTAGTGACACGCGGCCCCCTGTTAATCCTGATGGTTGCGAAACGAGTATGTCGAATATTCGCATCCATCAGAAGGATGTCCGTAGGGTGCTGCGTAACCTTGACGTGAACAAGGCTAGCGGTCCAGACGGGATGCTATTTAGGCTTTCATTTGAGGCTGGAAAAGTGCCGATTGCATGGAAGCAAGCTAACGTACAGCCCGTGCCCAAAAAGGGTAGTCGGGCTGACCCAGCTAATTACAGGCCAATATCAGTAGCGTCCATTCTCTGTAAGACTATGGAACGTGTACTGAACACTAAGCTCCTGGCATACCTAGAAGCTAATGACATCCTAAGTGACCGACAATACGGCTTTCGCCGAAATCGGTCAACTGGTGATCTTCTATCGTATGCCATCCACATCTGGAGTGAGGCCATCGAGAAACACGGGGAAGCGCTTGCCGTCTCCCTCGATATCTCGAAGGCTTTCGATAGGGTCTGGGCACGAAAGCCTTATTAGTAAGCTTCCTTCTTTCAGTTTACCTGCTGGTTTGTGTGCTTGGATTGCAGACTTCCTGAGTGACCGGTCCATCCGAGTGGTCATCGATGGCTGCTCGTCCGGTCAAATGGCCATTAATGCCTGGGTCCCTCAGGGGTCAGTGCTCTCGGCAACATTGTTCTTGCTGCACATAAATGATCTACTTAAGCCCGGTACCTTTGGGTATGCAGACGACAGCACTGTTATTGAGAGTTACATATCCAGCGCGCAAGCTAGTGGGTCACAGATCCAGTCTCTCCGAGAGGCTATGGTCGAGCGCTTGGACTTGTCCTTGGAGGCAGTCTCTGAATGGGGCGATGCTAATTTGGTCAAGTTCAATGCTGCTGAAACCCAGGCGTGTCTATTTTCCGCTAAAAGGAGCCAATTAAGCCCTGCTCCAACTTTCCGGGGCGTAACCGTGCCGATAACCGACCATCTTGATCTTCTTGGTGTTACGCTGACGTCAACTCTCAACTTTGGGCCATACATCGAAGCAAAGGCTCAACTGGCAGCAAAAAAGCTGGGAATCCTCGCGAAAGTCAGACAGTACTTCACGCCGGAACAGCTGCTAAAACTTTATCAAGCGCAAGTTCGATCGTGTATGGAGTACTGCTCTCATCTTTGGGATGGATCTGCCCGATACCAGCTTGATGCACTTGAGGCAATTGAGAGGCGAGCTAGGAGGATCATTGGCAATGATGCACTCGTTGAGTCGAGGCTTCAAAGTCTTGAGCATCGACGCGATATATGATACACAGGTATTCAAAATCTACTAGACCTAATCAACTTGATCTCTTCGAAAATTGCGCCAAACTGTTACCCAATACATAATATTGTATTTAGATTAATAATAAAACTGTGTTGCGTTTATTATTCGTAGTGTGTTGCGTGACTTTTGCTATAAGCAATTAAGTTTTAAGACTGACAAGAAAACTGTCTACAATTTTTAAAAAAAAAATCATTTAAAGTGATTTATATTTTCCTTTTTTAACCAATATAGTAAAAAGATGCAGTCGAATTCAAATTAGGAATTACAATAGTATTCTCATTTATTTTATTCGCCGCTAGTACCATTGTTAGCACTTACTTATTGTTGTCTATGTCCGATAAGAATAATATATTTAAATTTAAATGATATATCTTTTACATAAGTCTTTTTGGCATAACAATGGTATCAACTTTTAATGCTATGACACCGTTTTTCTGTACGGTCCTAAGACATTATTATAACGTTTAAGTAGTTTTATCCTGAGACTACATCAACCCGTAATGCGTGTTAGTACTTTTTCCTTTCATACATTTCAAAGGACTTGACTTGTCAGTACTTTTCGACAACCGCACTTAAAAAATATTGCAAAGATAAGTACTTTCTCCTTAAGAAGAGTACAGAGCATATGTACTTAAGTGACAGCTATCTCCTGAATTACATTAAATATGCAGAATATCTCGATTCCAGTACGTAGATAATAGTGTCACAATTATTTTTTGCCTTTACTGTATTTCGATTACTTAATTAGAAAAAAAGTTAGACATGGTTTTGTAAAAAAAAAAACTTAAAATGTCTCTATTGTAAAATGGCCTTTTGGCGTTTAAGTAGTATTGGCTTTCCGGTGACGATATATATTTTTTATTTTTTGCGCGTTTTCTAACGTACTCGACCGACTCTTGGTACTTTGTTTTGAACATTATTGTTCTTCTTGATTTTCTTTATCCGAGTTATTGTTTGCGTCAGGCGGCATATTCTCGTCGTTCGTTGGTTCTATCTTTTTTCTACGCATCTTCATCATCTTACATTCATCAGCGCACTTAATCGTTATAATGTTCCTGCAAAGAGAGTTCAATAAACTTTAGTATATTATGAATACACCACCGTCCTAAGATTAGTTACTTAATCCGGGATTGGCTTATCATGGTAGGCAATGGATAATATGAGTAGTGCCGTAAGTAGCCTCTTAAATAACCGGTGCAAGCTTCTATAACTGCGCCCCTCCAGGAACCGCGCCCTGTGCCTGGGCACCGCTGGTTCCGCCATAGTTACGGCACTGAATATGGGTTCCCAGATTAAGTTTCATTTTAGCCAGAACAGAAAAGTTCGATAATATGAGTATGGGCAATGAATGTCTAATCTTATCTGTAAGTCCACAAATTATAGGACATTCGTATCTAGGTACATATACTGAATTCTTAAACTGGCAAGATTGCAGTAACCCAAAAAATATTTGTGTTGTGAAAGTTTTAAAAATGCTGACTTCCTACAGATGCTATGCAGCCATCTTCAACATTGTCAACAAGCTCTGAATGTTCAAACCACTTTTGTTTTGAGTTGCTGAGATTCGGACACAATATATGCGGACACAATGTCCGAATTGATACATTTTTTTTCACTGTCTGTTTGTGCACACTGTTTAATACAGTCGGATAAAAAGTTTTAAAATACAATATATAAAAAAGCGTTCCTAAAACTATTTGTGGCTGGATTTCGAAGGCGGCAACTTCGGTTGATAAATATCTTTATATTATATTTTAATTCTTTTTTTATCTCACTGTACTAAACAGCTTCAATAAATTTGGTGGTGTCCGAATCGTCATTTAAAATAAAATGTGTCGATTCTGTGTCCGAATCGTCTGCAACTCTTGGTTTTATTTGTTAACGAACTTTTTTTTTATTATTCTTGTAATTACCTACTCATTTTGTAACAAAAAATAGTTTTTAACCAGTTACCTGACTTGATTTTCTCGCACATCGAATCTGTTCATTATTTCTATTATGATGTCTGATGTTACTTTTGGGTCTAGGGACATCTTCACAGGTTTATCCTTGAAGGCTGGTGAACATTTCCCTGTCAGGGTATGCGTTGTCAAATGGATCGCGTGAAGAGCTCGTGGTAGAGCCTCTGGTAACTCTAATGAGCCTACGACATGCACAAGCTTTACCACAGTTTTGCCTGCGCAGGCAGGTTTGTACACGCCAGTTTTTCATTACGAATTGACATCTAATAGTCGGTCGAGTACGTTAAAAAACTCACGCTTGGTACTTTGTTTGAACATTATTGTTCTTCTTTATTTTCTTTATCCGAGTTATTGTTTGCGTCTGGCGGCATATTCTCATCGTTCTTTGGTTCCGTCTTTTTTGTACGCATCTTCAAATGGATCTTCAAATGGATCGCGTTAAGAGCTCGTGGTAGAGCCTCTGGTAACTCTAATGAGCCTACGACACGCACAAGCTTTACCACAGTTTTGCCTGCGCAGGCAGGTTTGTACACGCCAGTTTTTCATTACGAATTGACATCTAGGTAATAGTCGGTCGAGTACGTTAAAAAACTCACGCTTGGTACTTTGTTTTGAACATTATTGTTCTTCTTGATTTTCTTTATCCGAGTTATTGTTTGCGTCAGGCGGCATATTCTCGTCGTTCGTTGGTTCTGTCTTTTTTCTACGCATCTTCAAATGGATCTTCAAATGGATCGCGTTAAGAGCTCGTGGTAGAGCCTCTGGTAACTCTAATGAGCCTACGACACGCACAAGCTTTACCACAGTTTTGCCTGCGCAGGCAGGTTTGTACACGCCAGTTTTTCATTACGAATTGACATCTAATAGTCGGTCGTGTACGTTAAAAAACTCACGCTTGGTACTTTGTTTGAACATTATTGTTCTTCTTGATTTTCATTTTCTTTTTCGGAGTGATTGTTCGCGTCAGGCGGCATATTCTCATCGTTCTTTGGTTCCGTCTTTTTTGTACGCATCTTCAAATGGATCGCGTTAAGAGCTCGTGGTAGAGCCTCTGGTAACTCTAATGAGCCTACGACACGCACAAGCTTTACCACAGTTTTGCCTGCGCAGGCAGGTTTGTACACGCCAGTTTTTCATTACGAATTGACATCTAATAGTCGGTCGAGTACGTTAAAAAACTCACGCTTGGTACTTTGTTTGAACATTATTGTTCTTCTTGATTTTCTTTATCCGAGTTATTGTTTGCGTCTGGCGGCATATTCTCGTCGTTCGTTGGTTCTGTCTTTTTTGTACGCATCTTCAAATGGATCTTCAAATGGATCGCGTTAAGAGCTCGTGGTAGAGCCTCTGGTAACTCTAATGAGCCTACGACACGCACAAGCTTTACCACAGTTTTGCCTGCGCAGGCAGGTTTGTACACGCCAGTTTTTCATTACGAATTGACATCTAATAGTCGGTCGTGTACGTTAAAAAACTCACGCTTGGTACTTTGTTTGAACATTATTGTTCTTCTTGATTTTCATTTTCTTTTTCGGAGTGATTGTTCGCGTCAGGCGGCATATTCTCATCGTTCTTTGGTTCCGTCTTTTTTGTACGCATCTTCAAATGGATCGCGTTAAGAGCTCGTGGTAGAGCCTCTGGTAACTCTAATGAGCCTACGACACGCACAAGCTTTACCACAGTTTTGCCTGCGCAGGCAGGTTTGTACACGCCAGTTTTTCATTACGAATTGACATCTAATAGTCGGTCGAGTACGTTAAAAAACTCACGCTTGGTACTTTGTTTGAACATTATTGTTCTTCTTGATTTTCTTTATCCGAGTTATTGTTTGCGTCTGGCGGCATATTCTCGTCGTTCGTTGGTTCTGTCTTTTTTGTACGCATCTTCAAATGGATCTTCAAATGGATTGCGTTAAGAGCTCGTGGTAGAGCCTCTGGTAACTCTAATGAGCCTACGACACGCACAAGCTTTACCACAGTTTTGCCTGCGCAGGCAGGTTTGTACAGGCCAGTGTTTCATTACGAATTGACATCTAATAGTCGGTCGAGTACGTTAAAAAACTCACGCTTGGTACTTTGTTTTGAACATTATTGTTCTTCTTGATTTTCTTTATCCGAGTTATTGTTTGCGTCTGGCGGCATATTCTCGTCTTTCGTTGGTTCTGTCTTTTTTGTACGCATCTTCATCATTTTCGACTCATCTGCGCACTTGGTCGTTATAACGCCCCTGCAAAGAGAGTTCAATAAACTTTAGTATATTATGAATACACCTCCGTCCTAAGATTAGTTACTTAATCCGGGATTGGCTTATCATGGTAGGTAATGGATAATATCAGTAGTGCCGTAAGTAGCCTCTTAAATACCCGGTGCAAGCTTCTATAACTGCGCCCCTCCAGGAACCGCGCCCTGTGCCTGGGCACCGCTGGCTCCGCCCTAGTTACGGCACTGAATATGGGTTCCCAGATTAAGTTTCATTTTTACCCAGAAATGAAAAGTTCGATAATATGAGTATGGGCAATGAATGTCTAATCTAATCTGTAAGTCCACAAATTATAGGACATTCGTATCTAGGTACTTATACTGAATTCTTAAACTGGCAAGATTCCAGTAACCCAAAAAATATTTGTGTTGTGAAAGTTTTAAAAATGCTAACTTCCTACAGATGCTATGCAGCCATCTTCAACATTGTCAACAAGCTCTGAATGTTCAAACCACTTTTGTTTTGAGTTGCTGACATTCGGACACAATATATGCGGACACAATGTCCGAATTGATACATTTTTTTTTCACTGTCTGTTTGTGCACACACTGTTTAATACAGTCGGATAAAAAGTTTTAAAATACAATATATAAAAAAGCGTTCCTAAAACTATTTGTGGCTGGATTTCGAAGGCGGCAACTTCGGTTGATAAATATCTTTATATTATATTTTAATTCTTTTTTTATCTCACTGTACTAAACAGCTTCAATAAATTTGGTGGTGTCCGAATCGTCATTTAAAATAAAATGTGTCGATTCTGTGTCCGAATCGTCTGCAACTCATGGTTTTATTTGTTAACGAACTTTTTTTTTATTATTCTTGTAATTACCTACTCATTTTGTAACAAAAAATAGTTTTTAACCAGTTACCTGACTTGATTTTCTCTCACATCGAATCTGTCCATTATTTCTATTATGATGTCTGATGTTACTTTTGGGTCTAGGGACATCTTCACAGGTTTATCCTTGAAGGCTGGTGAACATTTCCCTGTCAGGGTATGCGTTGTCAAATGGATCGCGTGAAGAGCTCGTGGTAGAGCCTCTGGTAACTAATGAGCCTACGACACGCACAAGCTTTACCACAGTTTTGCCTGCGCAGGCAGGTTTGTACACGCCAGTTTTTCATTACGAATTGACATCTAATAGTCGGTCGAGTACGTTAAAAAACTCACGCTTGGTACTTTGTTTGAACATTATTGTTCTTCTTGATTTTCATTTTCTTTTTCGGAGTGATTGTTCGCGTCAGGCGGCATATTCTCATCGTTCTTTGGTTCCGTCTTTTTTGTACGCATCTTCAAATGGATCTTCAAATATATCGCGTTAAGAGCTCGTGGTAGAGCCTCTGGTAACTCTAATGAGCCTACGACACGCACAAGCTTTACCACAGTTTTGCCTGCGCAGGCAGGTTTGTACACGCCAGTTTTTCATTACGAATTGACATCTAATAGTCGGTCGAGTACGTTAAAAAACTCACGCTTGGTACTTTGTTTTGAACATTATTGTTCTTCTTGATTTTCTTTATCCGAGTTATTGTTTGCGTCTGGCGGCATATTCTCGTCGTTCGTTGGTTCTGTCTTTTTTGTACGCATCTTCAAATGGATCTTCAAATGGATCGCGTTAAGAGCTCGTGGTAGAGCCTCTGGTAACTCTAATGAGCCTACGACACGCACAAGCTTTACCACAGTTTTGCCTGCGCAGGCAGGTTTGTACACGCCAGTTTTTTATTACGAATTGACATCTAATAGTCGGTCGAGTACGTTAAAAAACTCACGCTTGGTACTTTGTTTTGAACATTATTGTTCTTCTTGATTTTCTTTATCCGAGTTATTGTTTGCGTCTGGCGGCATATTCTCGTCTTTCGTTGGTTCTGTCTTTTTTGTACGCATCTTCATCATTTTCGACTCATCTGCGCACTTGGTCGTTATAACGCCCCTGCAAAGAGAGTTCATTAAACTTTAGTATATTATGAATACACCTCCGTCCTAAGATTAGTTACTTAATCCGGGATTGGCTTATCATGGTAGGTAATGGATAATATGAGTAGTGCCGTAAGTAGCCTCTTAAATACCCGGTGCAAGCTTCTATAACTGCGCCCCTCCAGGAACCGCGCCCTGTGCCTGGGCACCGCTGGCTCCGCCCTAGTTACGGCAATGAATATGGGTTCCCAGATTAAGTTTCATTTTTACCCAGAAATGAAAAGTTCGATAATATGAGTATGGGCAATGAATGTCTAATCTAATCTGTAAGTCCACAAATTATAGGACATTCGTATCTAGGTACTTATACTGAATTCTTAAACTGGCAAGATTCCAGTAACCCAAAAAATATTTGTGTTGTGAAAGTTTTAAAAATGCTAACTTCCTACAGATGCTATGCAGCCATCTTCAACATTGTCAACAAGCTCTGAATGTTCAAACCACCTTTGTTTTGAGTTGCTGACATTCGGACACAATATATGCGGACACAATGTCCGAATTGATACATTTTTTTTCACTGTCTGTTTGTGCACACTGTTTAATACAGTCGGATAAAAAGTTTTAAAATACAATATATAAAAAAGCGTTCCTAAAACTATTTGTGGCTGGATTTCGAAGGCGGCAACTTCGGTTGATAAATATCTTTATATTATATTTTAATTCTTTTTTTATCTCACTGTACTAAACAGCTTCAATAAATTTGGTGGTGTCCGAATCGTCATTTAAAATAAAATGTGTCGATTCTGTGTCCGAATCGTCTGCAACTCTTGGTTTTATTTGTTAACGAACTTTTTTTTTATTATTCTTGTAATTACCTACTCATTTCGTAACAAAAAATAGTTTTTAACCAGTTACCTGACTTGATTTTCTCTCACATCGAATCTGTCCATTATTTCTATTATGATGTCTGATGTTACTTTTGGGTCTAGGGACATCTTCACAGGTTTATCCTTGAAGGCTGGTGAACATTTCCCTGTCAGGGTATGCGTTGTCAAATGGATCGCGTGAAGAGCTCATGGTAGAGCCTCTGGTAACTCTAATGAGCCTACGACACGCACAAGCTTTACCACAGTTTTGCCTGCGCAGGCAGGTTTGTACACGCCAGTTTTTCATTACGAATTGACATCTAATAGTCGGTCGAGTACGTTAAAAAACTCACGCTTGGTACTTTGTTTGAACATTATTGTTCTTCTTGATTTTCATTTTCTTTTTCGGAGTGATTGTTCGCGTCAGGCGGCATATTCTCATCGTTCATTGGTTCCGTCTTTTTTGTACGCATCTTCAAATGGATCTTCAAATGGATCGCGTTAAGAGCTCGTGGTAGAGCCTCTGGTAACTCTAATGAGCCTACGACACGCACAAGCTTTACCACAGTTTTGCCTGCGCAGGCAGGTTTGTACACGCCAGTTTTTTATTACGAATTGACATCTAATAGTCGGTCGAGTACGTTAAAAAACTCACGCTTGGTACTTTGTTTTGAACATTATTGTTCTTCTTGATTTTCTTTATCCGAGTTATTGTTTGCGTCTGGCGGCATATTCTCGTCTTTCGTTGGTTCTGTCTTTTTTGTACTCATCTTCATCATTTTCGACTCATCTGCGCACTTGGTCGTTATAACGCCCCTGCAAAGAGAGTTCATTAAACTTTAGTATATTATGAATACACCTCCGTCCTAAGATTAGTTACTTAATCCGGAATTGGCTTATCATGGTAGGTAATGGATAATATGAGTAGTGCCGTAAGTAGCCTCTTAAATAACCGGTGCAAGCTTCTATAACTGCGCCCCTCCAGGAACCGCGCCCTGTGCCTGGGCACCGCTGGCTCCGCCCTAGTTACGGCATTGAATATGGGTTTCCAGATTAAGTTTCATTTTTACCCAGAAATGAAAAGTTCGATAATATGAGTATGGGCAATGAATATCTAATCTAATCTGTAAGTCCACAAATTATAGGACATTCGTATCTAGGTACTTATACTGAATTCTTAAACTGGCAAGATTCCAGTAACCCAAAAAATATTTGTGTTGTGAAAGTTTTAAAAATGCTAACTTCCTACAGATGCTATGCAGCCATCTTCAACATTGTCAACAAGCTCTGAATGTTCAAACCACTTTTGTTTTGAGTTGCTGACATTCGGACACAATATATGCGGACACAATGTCCGAATTGATACATTTTTTTTCACTGTCTGTTTGTGCACACACTGTTTAATACAGTCGGATAAAAAGTTTTAAAATACAATATATAAAAAAGCGTTCCTAAAACTATTTGTGGCTGGATTTCGAAGGCGGCAACTTCGGTTGATAAATATCTTTATATTATATTTTAATTCTTTTTTTATCTCACTGTACTAAACAGCTTCAATAAATTTGGTGGTGTCCGAATCGTCATTTAAAATAAAATGTGTCGATTCTGTGTCCGAATCGTCTGCAACTCATGGTTTTATTTGTTAACGAACTTTTTTTTTATTATTCTTGTAATTACCTACTCATTTTGTAACAAAAAATAGTTTTTAACCAGTTAACTGACTTGATTTTCTCTCACATCGAATCTGTCCATTATTTCTATTATGATGTCTGATGTTACTTTTGGGTCTAGGGACATCTTCACAGGTTAATCCTTGAAGGCTGGTGAACATTTCCCTGTCAGGGTATGCGTTGTCAAATGGATCGCGTGAAGAGCTCGTGGTAGAGCCTCTGGTAACTCTAATGAGCCTACGACACGCACAAGCTTTACCACAGTTTTGCCTGCGCAGGCAGGTTTGTACACGCCAGTTTTTCATTACGAATTGACATCTAATAGTCGGTCGAGTACGTTAAAAAACTCACGCTTGGTACTTTGTTTGAACATTATTGTTCTTCTTGATTTTTATTTTCTTTTTCGGAGTGATTGTTCGCGTCAGGCGGCATATTCTCATCGTTCTTTGGTTCCGTCTTTTTTGTACGCATCTTCAAATGGATCTTCAAATATATCGCGTTAAGAGCTCGTGGTAGAGCCTCTGGTAACTCAAATGAGCCTACGTCACGCACAAGCTTTACCACAGTTTTGCCTGCGCAGGCAGGTTTGTACACGCCAGTTTTTCATTACGAATTGACATCTAATAGTCGGTCGAGTACGTTAAAAAACTCACGCTTGGTACTTTGTTTGAACATTATTGTTCTTCTTGATTTTCTTTTTCGGAGTGATTGTTCGCGTCAGGCGGCATATTCTCATCGTTCTTTGGTTCCGTCTTTTTTGTACGCATCTTCAAATGGATCTTCAAATGGATCGCGTTAAGAGCTCGTGGTAGAGCCTCTGGTAACTCTAATGAGCCTACGACACGCACAAGCTTTACTACAGTTTTGCCTGCGCAGGCAGGTTTGTACAGGCCAGTTTTTCATTACGAATTGACATCTAATAGTCGGTCGAGTACGTTAAAAAACTCACGCTTGGTACTTTGTTTTGAACATTATTGTTCTTCTTGATTTTCTTTATCCGAGTTATTGTTTGCGTCTGGCGGCATATTCTCGTCGTTCGTTGGTTCTGTCTTTTTTGTACGCATCTTCATCATTTTCGACTCATCTGCGCACTTGGTCGTTATAACGCCCCTGCAAAAAGAGTTCAATAAACTTTAGTATATTATGAATACACCTCCGTCCTAAGATTAGTTACTTAATCCGGGATTGGCTTATCATGGTAGGTAATGGATAATATGAGTAGTGCCGTAAGTAGCCTCTTAAATACCCGGTGCAAGCTTCTATAACTGCGCCCCTCCAGGAACCGCGCCCTGTGCCTGGGCACCGCTGGCTCCGCCATAGTTACGGCACTGAATATGGGTTCCCAGATTAAGTTTCATTTTTACCCAGAAATGAAAAGTTCGATAATATGAGTATGGGCAATGAATGTCTAATCTAATCTGTAAGTCCACAAATTATAGGACATTCGTATCTAGGTACTTATACTGAATTCTTAAACTGGCAAGATTCCAGTAACCCAAAAAATATTTGTGTTGTGAAAGTTTTAAAAATGCTAACTTCCTACAGATGCTATGCAGCCATCTTCAACATTGTCAACAAGCTCTGAATGTTCAAACCACTTTTGTTTTGAGTTGCTGACATTCGGACACAATATATGCGGACACAATGTCCGAATTGATACATTTTTTTTCACTGTCTGTTTGTGCACACACTGTTTAATACAGTCGGATAAAAAGTTTTAAAATACAATATATAAAAAAGCGTTCCTAAAACTATTTGTGGCTGGATTTCGAAGGCGGCAACTTCGGTTGATAAATATCTTTATATTATATTTTAATTCTTTTTTTATCTCACTGTACTAAACAGCTTCAATAAATTTGGTGGTGTCCGAATCGTCATTTAAAATAAAATGTGTCGATTCTGTGTCCGAATCGTCTGCAACTCTTGGTTTTATTTGTTAACGAACTTTTGTTTTTATTATTCTTGTAATTACCTACTCATTTTGTAACAAAAAATAGTTTTTAACCAGTTACCTGACTTGATTTTCTCTCACATCGAATCTGTCCATTATTTCTATTATGATGTTCGATGTTACTTTTGGGTCTAGGGACATCTTCACAGGTTTATCCTTGAAGGCTGGTGTACATTTCCCTGTCAGGGTATGCGTTGTCAAATGGATCGCGTGAAGAGCTCGTGGTAGAGCCTCTGGTAACTCTAATGAGCCTACGACACGCACAAGCTTTACCACAGTTTTGCCTGCGCAGGCAGGTTTGTACACGCCAGTTTTTCATTACGAATTGACATCTAATAGTCGGTCGAGTACGTTAAAAAACTCACGCTTGGTACTTTGTTTGAACCTTATTGTTCTTCTTGATTTTCATTTTCTTTTTCGGAGTGATTGTTCGCGTCAGGCGGCATATTCTCATCGTTCTTTGGTTCCGTCTTTTTTGTACGCATCTTCAAATGGATCTTCAAATATATCGCGTTAAGAGCTCGTGGTAGAGCCTCTGGTAACTCTAATGAGCCTACGACACGCACAAGCTTTACCACAGTTTTGCCTGCGCAGGCAGGTTTGTACACGCCAGTTTTTCATTACGAATTGACATCTAATAGTCGGTCGAGTACGTTAAAAAACTCACGCTTGGTACTTTGTTTTGAACATTATTGTTCTTCTTGATTTTATTTATCCGAGTTATTGTTTGCGTCTGGCGGCATATTCTCGTCGTTCGTTGGTTCTGTCTTTTTTGTACGCATCTTCATCATTTTCGACTCATCTGCGCACTTGGTCGTTATAACGCCCCTGCAAAGAGATTTCAATAAACTTTAGTATATTATGAATACACCTCCGTCCTAAGATTAGTTACTTAATCCGGGATTGGCTTATCATGGTAGGTAATGGATAATATGAGTAGTCCGTGGAAGTCGCTGCGTCCCCGCAAGGGGGCGCGGCGGCGGGGTATAGGCAGAGCCTTTGTCCCGCGGTGGCAGGGTAGGGCCCCGTAAATACGGGACCTGCGTTGGGGTGCCTTGTTGGCGGCAACCTCGAGGCAGGCGCGCGTCGTGGGATGCGGTGATCTCCTTCTGTGAAGCTGTAATTTCGCAGAAGGAGGCTGCGGAGAGGGAGGCCGTGGCCACTCTCACGTGCCGCAGCAGGCGAACCGGGCGTCGGCGGAGGGCAGACAACGCCCTCTTCCAGCCCCCATAAAGAGGTCCGGAGGGACAGCGGACTCGGGGTCGTCCGCCGTCCCCCATCCAGCAAGACCCGAGGCGGCAGCGCGTTGTGTTCCACGCGCGCCCCTATTGGACGTCGCGAGGGGAGGACACCTCACACTCCCCCCGGCTTGAGGTGACCCGCGTAGGCGGGCCAGCACTAGCCGGGGATCATGGATGGCGTATCAGCTCCCACGATCCCCGGTCCAAGTGTGGGAGGGAACACCGAGGTGGTTTTTAGTCAGTAAGAGTCTGACAGACCCCTTCGCCTGCCCCAGGTGAAGGACATCCATGGGGATTTTCCACCCCGGCAACAAAAAAAAAAAAAAAAAAAGGCGCGCGTACGCAGCTTGCCTAACAGTAACTGCATTGTGTTCAGTAGGAGCGCCTCGGCACTGCTCCTGCAGTGCCGTTTTTCACGACATCTCGGCGGTCAGACCCCGCCGGGTGGAACCCCCGGTTACCCGGAGGAAGCCCAGCGAGAGACGACCAGCGACGAGAATGCCGGCTTTGGGGGCGCCCCCTACTGAGGATGTAGACCCCCGCCTGTTACGCTTCCAGATCGAGCCGGTCACGCTTCAGGCTCAGGGGACGTAGTGAGAGTATGAGCGGTATTGGAACTTGTGTATTACACCGCTCATGTGGGCATGCAAACGCGCAACCGCGCTACGCATCCGCTGCGTAAGTAATATGTATGTAGAGTCGTGATTGTGTGAGGGCTGGTGCACGTCATGCTTATATTAACTTAGCACACAACGTGCACCGGGTGCGTGTGATGTTGAGGAGTCTAATTCGTGTGAGTGAGTCGCGTGTAGGTGAAAGCGGCTCACTCAGGCGTCAAGTCCGGTGGGTTGGACACGTCCGGTAGGAGGTCACGCGGGAAGCGCCTCGCGTCAGGGGGACGCGTGTGCCAGGGCGCTATGTGCTTGACATGCTGCCAAGCAGAAGCATCGGCACGCGAGAACATGTGGGGCGCGAGGCGGACACAAAATTGGTCCAGGCTCTCCATCTCGAGGTCCCGCTGTATGACGTCGTTCCTCACCAGCGGGGGGGCGTTCGTAATGGTCCGGAGCGAGAGGTTTTGTTGCGCTCGGAGGCGAGTTTTGCTGGACTCGCTGGTGAGGGCGAGCCAAGGTGGGGCGGCATACGTGATAATTGGGCGGATGTACGTCTTGTACGCAGCGGGAGGCGAGAGGAGAGCACTGGCCGGAGCAGTGCGCGGGCTGCCCTACTCTTGGCGGTGACCTGCCGGACGTGGCCTCTCATGGAGAGCCGACGGTCGATGGTGACCCCTAGGTACTTCACCCGGGGCGACCACGCGATGTCGGCTCCATGCAGCTGGAGAGGTGGTGGGAGGCGAGCAGACCCGACGAGCAGCGCCTGGGTCTTACCCACGTTCACCGACAACCTCCACTTCGACAGCCAGTCGGGAAGCTGGTCTAGTACGCGCTGTACTTTGACGGCTGCGTGCTTCGCGTTAAGCGAGGAGCTTATGTACGCAGCATCGTCGGCGTACAGCGCGAGCGTGGTTTCCTGCGTCGTGGGGATGTCGTCGGTGGAACATGAGTAGCAGGCCGGCGATACGCAGCTACCCTGCGGTACGCCGGCCGCGACCGGGCGGGCGCTCGAGAGTGCGCCATCGACCATCACCTTAAAGGTCCTATCCGAGAGGAAGGAGGAGACCACCTTTACAACGCGACGGGGCGCGCTGGTGTGGGAAATCTTGTAGACCAGGCCATTCAACAATTCAACATTAAATGGGGAATTATCGTTTTTTTAAGCTAGTACCAGTTGTTTCAGAGTTATGTAGGTATTTGCTTGTATTTTGATGGTTCGTTTTAATGTAACACAGAACAGTTTGTTAGGTAGGTAGGTAAGCGCCCGTAGGTAAACAGTTAAGATAGGCGTCCATTACACGATAGGTTTTGCTGTCAGTTTTGCCACAGTCAAATATTTTGATTGACGAAAAACCTACCTTCTAATGCGATGACTGACGTTTGCATGACGAAAACATACCTAATAGCGATAACATGCCGTCATTCAAACATCATTCATGATTGATGGTATTTGATTGACGCTTGCATGACCGTGTAATGGACGCCATACGAGCCGGCCGCCCGCGCAGCCGCCGCCGTAACTGGACGCGCGCGTCTCGCGACAGGCCGGCAACCCTAGCGCGAATGTCGAGCGTAGACCGTATGAAAAGTCATACTTGACTTCTGTACTATTTTGTGGCAATAGTCTGTCTTAATTAAGACTGTCTTAGCTCAAGTGTGCGCTCAGCCTTACAACTGTTTTTTTTTTTAATTCGAATGCAGATGATTTGCATAGATATTTTAAACTTATTGTGTTCCTAACAAGAGCCATACATAAGTTTTCCCATTCTGGAATTCGAATCTGCGGTTTTGTGGATGGACACTTCATAAATTGGTCGTTCTTTTTTACCGACGATCCCAGGACTACGAGGCCACTAACAGAGCTGTACAGGATGCCAAATACTGACTACAGAAGTCTTAATCCGAGTCCATCGACACGAAAACGCTACTTCGAAACGGCTGGACTGGTTTTGATGGGACTTTCAATAACGGATAGCTGACGTTACTAGGGGAACGATTCCAAAGTACGGAATACGTCTTCAAAAAAGTCAAACAAAATTTGACGAGGCTTTCACTTGGTTATAATTAGCTATACCTACCCCTAGTAGTTGGGATAACTATATTAAGTTACTTTTTATTTTCACAGGGGGGCGCTTTCAAAAAGACCCCCCCCCCTTTTTAATTTTTAAAAAGTAGATACTAATAATTTACCCCCAAAAAAGGTGAGTAATGTTTTTAAACCCCACACGAACAAGGTTGCGGGTTACAAGCTAATTCTACAATGAATGGAATCACAACATTCTTAATTAGTTACATAAATAGATAGGTATATAAAAATATATACATGAATTATTTCAAAGACAACACTAAGTGATACTCATGCTTCTTACAAACCGTTACAGACAGTCAAGGGCAGGAAATATCAAAAGAACAATTAGGTACTCACGGGCATTCGCAATAACTTTTGCAGGTTTTTGATCCCCGCGCCAGTTCACTTTGATGACATCACCAGGCCTCAGCTCCTCGTCCAAAGGACTAACCACCGACTTCACATTTACCACATTGCGACTACCGCTCTTCAACTCAATAAGCACCCAGTCGAAACTATTAGTTTTCTTTAAACCAGACATGTTACTTGTCAGATTGAAACTAGTGACTGCTCTAAGCTCTAGGATATCACTAAATCCTTCATAGCATTGCAGAGCCCCTCAGGTAAAAGTTTCATTACAACGGACCCTTATTGAGTTAACTATTACTTCCCCCGCCTTTCAGAATGAACAATGGTTTTCGCCAACGGAGCGAGCGCCCAGGGTTGAACAGTATCCTTTTTTGCAACGTACAGGGCCGGCTCTAACCATCTAAGCGCCCTGGGCGAGTGATTCTTTTGGCGCCCTTTTATTTAATTAAGCTGTTGATCCCCGCACGAACGCCGGCGGTCGTGCGCTATTGTCTTACTATTGTGTCTCTAATTACGCTACTCAAGAAGTTAATATAATGAACGACAAGTTTCTAATGTATATTAGGATGTATGGATGGATGTTTGTTACGCAAAAAATAATAACGAAACCAGTACACATTGAAAAATGCATGTAGGTATAGTACGCGGCATATAAGTAGAACCATTTTCTGCGGTTGCTCGCGGACCCCACTTCGATTTACAGTAATTGAAAGACACAGGGTTTTAGTCAGGAAAAGTCTAACACGCCCTCTCGCTCGACCCTAGAGCTGGTGAAGTTATTGGAAGTAAAATTAAAAATTGTGGTGATGTTAAATTGGCGCGTGTGGCCTCCTGTAAGACCCGGCGCCCCGGGCGGCCGCCTGGGTCGCGCTACCCTAAAGCCGGCACTGGCAACGTAGGTACTTCTTCTATTAGGTTTGTAAACAGACAGTTTTACTCAGCCTATTGTGTTCTAAACCCCAATTGTCTTGCCGAAAGTCATAAAACCTTTTAAAACAAATATCTAGCTAATATTTTGTTTTTAGGTAGGAAATCATCCAATAACTTCTTTCGCTCTAGGGTGGAGCGTGAGAGCGTATCAGTGATCCCAATGAAGATCATTGTGAATGAGCTACTTAAATATATTTTGAATTTTATTATAATTATTAGGTAATATATAAACTAACACAGATTACAGTAATAAATGTTTTATTATGTAACAGAAAAAAAATCCTTGTAAGTAACAATATTTACGGCAAGGATGTTAGAAATCTTTTAAAATAGCAACCTCGCGTCATCAATTATATACATCATGAAGTAAATACGCCAAAGTACCTAGCTTATTTTGCTACGTGGTCTTTTTCTTCCCTTTAATTAATTGAAGTTGAAGAAAGACAATAGATAGGTATGCAAACAGCGTTTATACCAACAATTTGTTCGAAGTTCATGATCATCTTTAGGTACTAGATTCCAATCAGGTAAACATCTTTTAGTTTAGGGAAATAGGTACTTCAAAGTAACACATTTTGCCACGTGGTCTTTTTCTTCCTTTTATTTAATATTCAGCGCTTGAAGTTGAAGGAAGACAATATTAGGTACCTATGCCAACAGCGTATAATATACGCTGTTGGCATAGGTACCTAATATTGATTGATATTATCAACCATTTGTTCGAAGTCCTTGATCATCATTACTGGATTCTAATCAGGCAATCATCTGTTAGTTTAATGCACGTAATCCTTGAATACTACTAGATAACACGTCTTTTACTGTTTTTAATTGAAACTTGACATCACATTAAAATGTCAAACTGTATGTAGTTGTGTCATACATTCGGTTAGCTTATTTTATTGCAATTCCAATGACATTAGTTTTATACACAACTATCATACAAAATTTTAGATATTTCTTAATTTTAATGTCCCCATCATCATGCAACACGAGCGCCATTTTGGCACGTAGAATAGCTATTCTTCGAGTGGCAAAATGGCGCTCGTGTCGCATAATAACGTGCGAAATCCCGCGCGCCGCTCGGGGATATTAAAAATTAAAATGAAGACGTAGATAACTAAAATTGTGTATGAAAACTATGTGTAAAACTAATGTCATTGGAATTGCAATAAAATAAGCAAACTAAATATATACAACTTCATAAAGTTTTACCTTGTAATGTGTTGTCATGTCTTAATTAGAAACAGTCACAATATTGCAAAAGACGTGATAACTAAGTAGTATTCAAAGACTATGTGCACTAAACTAAAAGATGGAATCCAGTAAAGATGATCATCGACTTCGAACAAACTGTTGGTATAAACGCTCTTGGCATAATATTGTTTTTATTCAACTTCAAGCACTGAATTTTGCCTAATTAAAAGGAAGAAAAAGACAACGTGGCAAAATGTGCTACTTTGGCGTATTTACTTCATGATGTATAGGTATAATTGATGACGCGAGGTTGCTATTTTCAAAGATTTCTAACATACTTGCCGTAAATATTGTTACAAGGATTTTTTTTCTGTTGCATAAAACATTCATTAGGTACTGTAATTTGTATTAGTTTACATCAATATAATAACACTAAAAATAGATGGAGCTCATTCAAAATAATCTCCATTGGAGTGGGTTTTAGTCACTAAAATTCTGACTCGTCCTCCCGCTCCGTCCTATCCCGCGAGAAGTCATGAACAAAAAAAGAAACTTAATGGGAACATACTTCATTGCCAATCTTGTCGAATGTTTTAGTGACTCCAAAGTTTTTCCAAATTATCATGGCATCTTAAGCATGCTATATAGGGTAACTGGTAATTAGTGTACGATACTTAAACACGTGATTGTGCTCATGATAACCAACAACTTTTACTATGGGAACAAACCTGAAATCGCGAAAAAAAATCAGCTGTTCAGTACATTTATGTTTGCCTAAAGTACTGAACAGCTGATATTTTTTTCGCGATTTCGGCTTTGCTCCCATAATAAAAATTGTTTGTTATCATGAGCACAATCACGTGTTTCAGTATCGTACACTAATTGCCAGTCACCCTATATATTCTCTAAAACTGACCATAAATCATAATCCAGCGGATTAAGATAAGGACTAGATAACGCTGACGGGCAGTCTTCAGCTCTAATGAAGTCCGAAACGTTCGTTTCCAGCCACGCTTGGGTGGATTAAGCTTTATTACGATTACGACCATAGGACCATACTTAGCTATGCGACGTGGTGTTGTTAAGAGACTTAACCGCCTTCTCAAAAATCGTATTTGGATACACTTGTGCCAGCCGATGATTTGATAGGTACCTTTAACAAAAATATGGCTCAGTCACTCCTTGATAGCTTACACCCCATCAAACCATCACTGAAGTCGGATAATGTTCACGTCATACCTACTCTGCTCACTAATTAAATTATAAATTATCAGTTAAATAATTACAAGTGCGTCTCTTATAGATAGGCTGCTAGTCCTAAGTCAACTTTTGTAATACGTGACATGGTTCTAGATGCTAAATTTCCCGAGATGAAATCATTGCGCCTTTTTCTTTTATGGAGGTAAAACAAAGGAATTTCGTTTGTTTACAAAATTCCGTGTGCCACTATATTTTTGGCACAAATGGATACCTAATACTAAAGGTTGTTATTGTTTGTTTCCAGAACTACCCCCAATAAAACAAAGTAGGGGCTTTTAAAGATTGTATGGAGGACCCTTATTTCTTGGGTTAACAAACTATATACTTACCGAATAGGTATACCTACAGCAATATCATAAAATGTTATGTGCTTCTTTCCATTGTTCCTAGTTCTGTGCCGCTTCTTGCCAATTCTTAAGGAAGACATCTGTCCCGCCATCTCCTTCGAGGTATGCCGCGATTCTATCGTACAATGTCAGGGTACAAATTTTCTCGCTCGATTGGCATACGGCAGATATTGTCAAAAAATATAATACAGCAAATTATTCTTATTTTCCTAATTTTCAAATTCTTAAGAAATTAAACGTTTTTTTATTTCAATTTCAGTTTTTGGAAGTTTTTAACTTAAAATATCTAAATATTTAAAGTCTCACGTCTTTTGCAATAATGTTACTTACTGTTTCTAATTAAGACTTGACAACACATTACAAGGTAAAAACTGTATGAAGTTGTATAAATTCAGTTAGCTTATTTTATTGCAATTCCAATGACATTAGTTTTACACATAGCTTTCATACACAATTTTAGTTATCTATGTCTTCATTTTAATTTTTAATGTCCCCGAGCGCTGCGCGGGATTTCGCACGTTATTATGTGACACGAGCGCCATTTTGCCACTCGAAGAATAGCTATTCTACGTGCCAAAATGGCGCTCGTGTTGCATGATGATGGGGACATTAAAATTAAGAAATATCTAAAATTTTGTATGATTGTTGTGTATAAAACTAATGTCATTGGAATTGCAATAAAATAAGCTAACCGAATGTATGACACAACTACATACAGTTTTACATTTTAATGTGATGTCAAGTTTCAATTAAAAACAGTAACAATGTTACAAAAGACGTGATAACTAGTAGTATTCAAGGATTACGTGCATTAAACTAACAGATGATTGCCTGATTAGAATCCAGTAATGATGATCAAGGACTTCGAATAAATTGTTGGTATAAACGCTGTTGGCATAATATTGTCTTCCTTCAACTTCAAGCGCTGAATATTAATTAAAAGGAAGAAAAAGACCACGTGGCAAAATGTGTTACTTTGAAGTACTTACCTATTTCCCTAAAATAAAAGATGTTTACCTGATTGGAATCTAGTACCTACCTATAGATGATCATGGACTTCGAACAAATTGTTGGTATAAACGCTGTTTGCATACCTACCTATTGTCTTTCTTCAACTTCAATTAATTAAAGGGAAGAAAAAGGCCACGTAGCAAAATGTGCTACTTTGGCGTATTTACTTCATGATGTAGATAATTGATGACGCGAGGTTGCTATTTTAAGGATTATGTTAAGGAATGATCTTTTATTTTATGACCACATTATTTATTTGTCGGTTGATCAGTGTGCATTTCTTTTCTCACACTTCGTCACTTTTTCGATCCCTATCAAATGAGCATGAGGAGCATGAGGTTTTCTAAAAGCCGGCGCCCCTGCCTAAGTTAATAACAGTACGCCAACTAAACATCGTACAGATTTATTTGTAATTATGCTAGGTATTGTATTATGTTTGTTTGCTTAAAAACTGATTGATTCTTAACAGATCCACACCTTTCAAACGGGTGTACCAAGAGTTACCAAGTTATGCTATTTATAGCTCATAACACATTCAGGCTCAAGTTTCATTGGCCTATTTGATAAGAACTTAATCTCATCCATTTCACATCTTTGAATCCCACAAAGATTTTGGTCTACCACATTCCACACCTTATAACCATTAAATTTGATTCATCATCAATGAAATTCCCTTTGAGCTTAGTAAATAGTAGAATCAAAAGCTTCAAAATGTACGGTTTTGGCTTATTATTATGCCATAACTCATCATCAGGTGTATAATCTAACCTCAGTGCTCTCCAGAACAATCTGGTTCCAGAATCTTTTTGTTTTATGTAGACCCGTTCTATCATTGTTCATCGTACATTCGGCAATATCATTTACAGCCAGAGTATGCGGCATTGTTTAGGGATGACCAATACCTTCTCGAGCTCAGAACTTTTTCGATTAACTGGATAAAATTTACCTTTCATTATCACAACATAAAGTTAACAATTCTCAGACCAAAATGAACTTCACATTTCGCAACATAGTCCCGAAACTTAACAGAAATATCTGATTTGTTTTTAAAATCACAACATAATTTTTGCTCTTCAATAGATGAACAAAAAAAAATTAAGGACCGCAAACATCTGTGTGCACTTGAGATTAAACGACTTCTCGTTTCAAACCTTTTGTTTTCAATTTATCAAATGAAAGGCAAATTTATTGGTCACAATACCTATACAAATCAAGCTTCACACAACCACTAATATTAGGTACAATATTATCAATTCTATAATTATCAAAAAAATTGTTTCATTCATTTTATTTCCACTTTTCTGATTTGCAATTATTTTATCCGTCAATAATTCGCAAATACTATTTGTGACTTTATCTAACGAACATTCGCTATTTAAAGCATTTTCAAGCACTAACCAGTTACCGCTGAATAGATTGTTCAAAACTTACCCTTTATTACCGGCTTACCATCTTTATCTCATATACACATTCTGTAGTATACCTAGTACGCCCGAATTACTGGTCACTTGATAATCCTTCGCCGCTAGTATAAACGCGCCCATACAGCAACCGAATCATTTCTTGGCTTCTCACGCTCAGTGAAGTTTACTTTGTCTTGATTTTCAATTGATCTGCTCCAAAATCTCAAACAAAAGTAAATTCGTTTTGCCATTATATCACGACCCGCCCTAAAAGCAAATTCAGAAGTATTTGAGAAGTTTGGTTCTTTTGAAGTAACCAACTATACCATTTTATTGTTGGCACCATTGTTTTCAATAGCGTTTTTGTAGACAATTCTTCGACTCGCCTTTTTTTTTGGCAGAGTTAACTTTTGTTTTTGTTGATGTTCTCTTGACTTGTTTGAAGGTGTGACTTGTGGTCTCGTAAGTTTCAGCCTGAAGTACTTTTAGGCTAAGATCACATACATCCCTTGTAAGTTTGATTTCATGATCTCACTATCTCGTTTTCCAAAGTTAACGTTATGTTGACTTCAGTCAGTATCTCGATTGTGGTGACAATACTGCTCCGTACTCGTTTGGTAGAATCATGAAAAGGGCGGATCACTTTATCGGATTATAATTTTGCACCTGCTGCCATAGGTTCAATGACGATGTCAGCAAATTCTTGAAAATATTTGGTTGGTGTGATGTTTCTAACCAGTTTCAAATTCAGCAACTTTTTACTAAAAGACAGCTGCGTCGCCACGCATTTTTCTTCACTCACTTGGTACTTGTTTCTACCGGAACGTCAACGTCAACAACGTTTAGTAGGTAATTCACTTAATAATTTTTTAATTCGAAATTTCATGCCCCTTTTATTCAATTTGACTCACAAAATGTTTTTATTGTGTAATGTTCGTTAATTTTCACTTTATATTAGTAGGTGAGTATTGGGGTACCTGGATCAAAGAGATCCAGGCACCCCAATACTCCATTAAAAATGAGTGTTCTATTCAGAATAATCTATTCAAAATGAGTGTTCAATTTAGAATCATCTATTCAAAATGAGTGTTCTATTCAGAATCATCTATTCAAAATGAGTGTTCTATTCTAAATCATCTATTCAAAATGAAGGTTGTATTAGAATTCTCTATTCAAAACGAATGTTGTATTTAGAATCATCGATTCAGAGTGAAACAATGTTGTGAACAATTTGAAATGAGACTTCTATTTAATATGTTCCATTCGGAATGAGACTTCTAGCAGGGAAATTTTATGTTGGTTTTTACAACCGTGGCTTGTCTATTAGGTATTTATAAATTAATAATTGCGGTTACTTCTGTTTAAAATTTCTTAGGTAATTGTGTAAAGACATAAAGACAATAAAGTAGCATAACGTAAGACAAAACTAGTTATAAAAGTTCATATCCTTATACTCTAGAAACATTCTTAGATTGTGTGTGATGATAAGCACTACTCACATTGTAAAGTATAATTGAGATAAATTTAATAACAGTAATTTTATTTATACATAAATACAACGTGTTAGTTTTTAATAAAACACCTGCTAATAGGAGGAAATGTAATATTTCACTTCCAATTTCCAAAGAAGTCAGACGTATCAACACTAAAAGCATTATAAGACAAATTAAAATTACTAAAGAAAATAAAATATTTCTCAGAGATATTGGATTCAAATTAAAATAATAATAAAATGCTTCAAATAACAGATTTAGCGCAACATGACTACTCAATTAAAAGTTATGAGCAGTGATCGGAGTAGGAAGATTGAATTGGGGTCATTGATCCGAAACGTATATATTATATAATGGACATTCCTCCAGGAATTGTATTAAAATGAGCAATATTATATTCTTCATAATTGTTTTTAACCGCACACAATCACGACTTGACACAACCCAACGACCAATCAGAACAAAGGATCATGGGTAGTGCACTAACCGGTTATCAAAACAATGCGTACGTCCGCCGACGACATGCCAGGTAGCTCACTCGTTTACTTCGTACCTTAGAGTGCGCGTGCGCAAAGTTGTGGCCATAAAAAGGCTAAAAATAAAAATACTATATTAATGTTTCGATCGGAATTCGATTATTTTTATTATTCAATAGATAAATAATAAATTAATTTAGTTTTGATACCTTCCTTAAATAATATCACTACCAACATTAACAATATTTAATTAAATCCAGAAATACCGGAATTACTTTCCGGAAAAATGGCTTATCCATGTTATTCTTACGGTGTGCATTTATGATACAAGTACCAAAAATCAATCTACCTACTCCGATCACTGGTTATGAGATTCATAGCTACAATCCATATAATACTAGTTTCAAAGAAAATTATGAAATCAGAATACCTATTCATCACCAAGATTTGTATATATTGCCCTGCAGTAGTTCCATTTTTATAGAAGGGTATATAAGTGTATCTACTAAAGATCCAGCAAGAAAAATTATAAAAAAAACAAGTCGATTTTATAAACAATCCAATCTTATATTTGTTTCAAGATATAAGGTACGAAATAAATGGTGTTGAAATCGATCGCATTAAAAATGTCGGTATCACAACTACTATAAAATCGTATGTGTCCATGAATGAAGGTGAAAGTAAAGCTGCAGCAATTTGGGGGTGGAACTTAAATGGTACGAAAACAGGAAAAGGAAATTTTAGCGTTATTGTGCCGTTGAATAGATTATTAGGATTTGCAGAAGATTATAACAAAATTATAATTAATTGTAAACATGAACTTATTTTACAAAGAAGCAACTCAGCACTAAACTGCGTCCTTATGGAGAAAAATGATATTCCAGAAATAGATATACAAAAAATACAATGGCGTGTGCCACATATCAAAGTTTCTGATCGTAACAAATTATTATTACTTAAAAGTTTGGAAAGAGACCGGCCTATACAGTTAGCATTTAGAAATTGGGATTTGTATGAATATCCGCTATTACCGAAAACAACAAAGCATTCATGGTCGGTGAAGACAGCTTCACAATTAGAATAACCTAGATTTGTTATATTAGGTTTGCAAACCAACCGAAAAACTAATAAAACTATAAGTTCTTCCTTATTAGATCATTGCAATGTATCCAATATTAAATTATTTTTAAATTCACAATATTATCCATATGATTCACTTAATCTGAAATTTGATGAAAACAAATACAGTATATTATACGAAATGTATGCTAACTTTCGTCAGTCGTATTACAACTTGAGTATAGATCCGTTGCTTAGCTTAAATCAATTTAAAGAAATTGCTCCACTTTTTGTAATTGATTGGTCAAGACAAAACGAATCGCTCAAAACTGGTCCAGTCGATGTGCGATTAGAAATCGAATTTTCAGAGGATATTCCAGATAATACATCTGCCTATTGTTTAATAATAAACGATCAACTTTTCGAATACAAACCTTTGACTAATATTGTGAGAAAATTATCATTAATGTAATTGTGGATGTCCAAGGGTTTAAGAATGAAGAAAATGAATTTATTCCAAAGGAAATAGCAATGTTGTATGAAGGACGCATACAAGTAGGTACTGTTGATAAAACCACCGCGACCATTTTATGACTTAACGAAAAAATAACGATTACAAGTAGCTTGGATTGAAAAAAAAACAGGGGTATATACTGGAATGAAGGCGCTGTACCATATTTTAATTATAAAGCCAATTTAGGTAACTTTTTAAAAACAAATGTATATTTACAAAAGGTAGCGAAAAAGTGTTAGGGTTAAAAGATATATTCGGAATGAATAATGTATATAATTTAGAAAGTAAGCTGTGTCCTAGTATAGTAGAATTGTATAAAAAATATTCAAAATCACCTGATATTATAGGTTGTATCAATCATACCAATATTTGTGCCTTAAACAATGTATTTTGTTTAAATAAGTGGTGTGGCGAAAATAATGTTCCCATTTATCATCCAATGTAAAATATAGCAATGTGAATATACAAGTAAACCAACAATTTAGTTTTTTTTTATGCCTATCTTCGTTTATTTATAATGTCTCTAATAAAACACAACACCAATAGCTCTCCTTACACATGGAACAGTATACTAATTGTGGTATGAACAGTGCATTATGTAGAATCCATCACAACCTTCAATTTGAGTAGATGATTCTGATTAGAACGCTCACTTTGAATAATGATTCTGAATAGAACACTCATGTTGAATATAAGATTCTGAATAGAACACTTACTTTGAATAAATTGTGATTCTGAATAGAACACTCAATTTGAATATAACATTATAAATAGAACACTCATTGATTAGAAAGCTCACGTTGATAACGGATTCTGAATAGAACGCTCATTTTGAATAGATGATTCTGATTTGAACACTCATTTTGAATAGATGATTCTGAATGGAACACTCATTTTTAATAGAGTATTGGGGTGCCTGGATCTCTTTGATCCAGGTACCCCAATACTCACCTACTTATATTATTCGCACTTTGGCTTAGCGCTCTGGGCCCATAACATGTTGGGGTTAATAGGTAGAAACCAAAGCAAACACGGTTTTAAGGATTTGAATAAGAACTATTTATTAATCCTTTACTTTATTTTGGAGTGTGTGTTTTAGTAATATTACGTGAGACGTGTGCTTCTACTTCTAGCAAGGCTAAAGGAATACAGTACCTAACTGTTATTAATTTATGAATTTATTTATTTATTTCTTTATTTACTTATTTTTTTATTTATTTGTTTATTTATTTAAAACTTTATGCACTAAAAATTGCACAAAGGCGGACTTAATGCCTTAGGCATTTTCTACCAATCGACCTTAGGGTGGTGCAGAGACATAACATGGCAGGTGCTGCTTTAAGGAGAGCCGTCATAGTACTGTGCCCGGGCCTAAAACCGAATTGAAATGAACTAACAAAGAAGTTGTGGTAAATACAGTTGGAGAATTGTTTATGAGCACAGGCCTCGAGCACTTTGGACATATGCAAATTGGACGAAAGTGACTGGAAAGAATGGAATCTCAGACAAAGGCCGAACATAAGCTTTTCGCTACAGGGAAGAAAACATACCAGAGAAAAGAGAAAAGTTGATGATATAGGATATGGCAGGAAGGAGTTGATCCAAAGCCGTCACGATCATATGACGACTGATATTATCGCAACCAACGGCTTTGGATTTAATTGATAGAATAATCTTTTTGATCTCTCCCGGATCGACTGGGGTGAAAGCAAATGAGACAATATTGGGACGCATCAGACCATTAACCCTATACTTAGCAAGGTCTTTTTTTGTTTTAATGTTAAAAAATTTTACTTAAAATGGGTTCCTATGTATTCATGGACGGGGTAAAAAATGAAAAAAAAAAATCTATATACATTAAGTTGTGATTTATTTAATGTATCATATATGATACATTGCCATACCAACAACAATCAACTTTACAATGTCTAAGTATTATATATATTTTCCGCATTGCCAGGTTTTCCACAAGTTTTATACAGAAAAAAAAAATAAACAAAAATATCACATTCTAACGTGAAATAACATAAATACTATAACAATTGTTTGGTTCTATCATAGTCATTAAAAATTATTAAATCAGCCTTTGAAGCTTCTATTTACTTACAACTACTATTTACTTGCAGCAAATTATTAGGAAACAGATCAATCACATATCTACTAAAATATCAGACTTAAATAATACATATCACAAGACAAAACCTTATTTATTTCTTTGAGTTTGGCTTGTTGGTCTAGTGGTCAGTGGTCAGGACCACTGCTTTGCCGGAGGTCGTGGGTTCCATTCCCATCCAGAACAAATATCTGTGTGATGAGCACGATAATTTTTTCTATGTTTGTGTGTAATTTATCTATAACATGTATGTATTTAGAAATATATAAGTATGTTTATCAGTTATCTAGTACTCATACCACAAGCTCCGCTTACTTTGGGACTAAATCACCATTATCTTGTGTGAAAGTTGACGTTCAAGCAATAGACAAAGTCTTATTTTACTTTTTTGGCATAGCAATTTAGTCTGCTCTTTGGTGCAAAACATAAACCTACTTCTGGTGGATGCTATAGTAGGATAGTGAGCCACTTGATCATACCGGACAACAACTGGGGGCATTTCAGCAACTGGTTTCTGTATGGTCTTAACTGTGCTGCCTCTAGTTTTGCTAGTATTGCCCGAATCAGTTCTCTCAAATATTTTAATTCTAAATGATTTTAGCAACTTCCTTTTTTTATTTCATGTGTGACTTGCCATTCACGGTGATAGAGAAGCCAGGCATTGTTTACACAAATATCTAGTTGTTTTTGTTGCAATATATGAGAGATAATGTCATCTGAAAAGCCTGAAGTATTCAATAGTGCTCTTCTCTTTATATAACATGAGTAAGTTATTACAGTGGACTAATTTCATGGTAAAGATAGTTCTGGAGACAATAGACTAGCCTGAGCACAATGTAGCTATCTTACTGCGGATAAACTGGGAGATAAAATTGACGGTGAACAAACGTTAATTGACGGCGATGATTGATGGTTAAAGCCAGAGAAGTAACAACTTGATTGATCTCATTATCGTCATCGGCTAAAAGGTTACAGTTCTCTATCGAAAACGGCAGTGATGGATAAGACGAACTACTGCCGGAGTACCTAGGGCGGAAGCAGTAGGTACTGTAAATCGTCCTCAGACCACTTTCGTCTTGATCCGATTTAGCCCCCGGTTTCGAAACAAGAGCCGCAAGCTGCCGAGCTTTTCTTTACTGTTGCATACTAAGCTGCTGAACCACTTGTAACATAAGTGTGTAGATAAATACAAATATAATATAAAAACGATACTCGTGTAGATAACGAGTCTAGCAATGTCGCGAATTTGATACTGGTCAAAAAATATCTAGAATTTAGGCTATCTGACTAAATACCAAATCTGATACACTCGAAAAAAACAATACATTACTTACAGTTAAAATCTATTTTCTAGCATCATAGTATTTTTTTTAAATTAGTGAATACTTTAAACTCTTCGAATTATACCAGTTTTTACAAAAAAATAATAATAATATGTAACCAAAAACAAATTATTTTTACCTTGCGTTGCGTAGACACCTTCGACAGGTCTACCATCTTGCCTTATAATCTTGTTTAAATGTTGCAAATGGTAAAAGAGTATTTTTGGTGGTGTTATTATAATACTTGTTAGCAAAGTAAACAGTAAAATACGTCTCTTTACGTCTCCTCACATCTCTAGATTTACTAAAAGGTGAACGTATCATATTTTGAGACCGTGCCAAGAATAGGGTTAAGGTAGTCAATAGTTTGACATTTGACTAGACTATCTAGCATTGGAACAGTGGAGAAATAACAGTTTAGCTCGTCTAAGCCAATTGTGTTAGGAGGGTCTGAATATTGCGATTTACCAATACCTAGAGTTCTAAGGAATTTCCAGATATCGGCAGAAGAAGAAGTAGTGATGTTATCAAGAATGTGGCGGCGTTTTGCGTTACGTATCATCTGGTTGCACCGGTTCCTAGCAGTCTTGAAGAAGCCCCAATTTACCTCTGAGCGATCCTTTTTAAATCTCCTAAACGCACGATCCCTCCGTCGCATAGCCATCCGAATTTCTCCATTCATCCATGGAGCAGGTGGACGCTTCAATTTAATTTTCCTGATAGGAGCATGTGTGTCGTATAATTTGGTGACAACATCATTGAAGACGCAAACTTTCTCGTCAACTGTAGCAGCTTCCTGCAGGGGCGTCCAATCGATATTCAATGCGTCGTTTTGGAGTTGCTCACTATTCATACCTGCAAAGGTACGCCTGTACAGAAATATGGGCTTGGGTTTAGGGGGTTTAATGATGTAGGACAGGTAAATAAGATCGTGATGAGAAAAGCCAGGGGCATCAAGTTTACCATGTGAGGACACTAGGGAAAGGTTAGAGGTAAGGATCAGGTCAAGCCAGGTATCATCACCAATTTTATTGTGATGAGTGGCTTGGAGAGGCAATACATGCAGATTGGCTGACTCGACAATATGCAGTAGTTTACGGGACCGAGGGGAATTGTGGACAAGGAGGTTGGTGTTAAAATCTCCCATGATGATGTGATGAACATACTCTGAACCCAAAGATTCGAGTACTGATTCGAATTCAGTGAAATAATCAAGAATAGGAGGACAATAGACGACCCCTAGAATGGTTTTAGCTCCTTTGACACAAACCTCTAGAAAAAGAAACTCAGCAGAGTCGTTAGAAGAAGAAGTAGTAAGAATTTTGTAGGGAAAATCAGCGCGAAGGTAAATAGCAACACCACCCCCTCTCTTCCCGATCCTATCATGCCAAAGAAGAATGAAACCAGGGAGAGAGTAAGTGGCAGAAATCTGTTCGGGTTTGAGTCAACTCTCGGAAATCAGGACAGCATGAATGTTGTTGACAGAGAACGCATCGTAAAGTTCACTATGATGGCTGGATATGCTTTGGGCATTGATGTGGCATACATTAAACGGTCGCCGGGATTTGAGTCGAACCTTTGACGCAATAGATCACCTAGAGTATCTGTAGAGTTAAAGCTATCATACCAAGAAGAGGCAGTTGATTCGTTTGCAGAAAAAAATGATTCGTTTTCAGATGACATACTAAAATACAAATAGATATATATATATAGTCATAATTATTTGTTCATTTATTCATTTTATATACATTTAAATCTAATAATAACGTAATTAAAACTAACTTACAAAATAAAAATAAAAGCCATAAAGTACTAAAAAAAGCAATCTAGAGTACGGCGTCGGAAAACTCCTCCACATCGCTGTCGACTGGTAATGTACCCAAAAGACTAGCGGCATTGCCACGCTGAATGGCAATGCTTATCCTTTGACCGAAGTAGAAGCCAGCCCTTGGATCACGCGAAGTGTCAACAAGGCGTTTTGAAAGTTCTTTAAATAATTTGTGAGCACTCGGACCCCACGATCCGAGAGTTTCAACCCCAAACGTCTCGAAAATATAACTACCAACAAGGTTATTATATTTCCGCCGCTTGTTGTTCTCTGCAGCCGCTGCGGCAGCACCGGCACAGCACGACGAGCTAGGAAGATGAGATGGCGCAAGAGTATCGACACAAGTAGCGTCCCACACTAAAGGCCTACCCATCTTCCATGGAAATAAAGACATACCGTCCGGTCTTTTGCCATCGTCGCGTGCCAGGCCATGAGGTTCCAATACGGCCGGAACGCCGACGGTGACAAGAGCATGTTATAAATAGTTACGTAATAATTAAAAATTCACTTAATTATAAGTGAATTTTTACTCAATATTAAAATGTATTTGTATTTTAAATATATATTTTTTTTACCGAGATATGTCTATCTTTATTCTACACCTACCCGCGAAAAAAAGCTCTCTATATTTATTGGTTAGAAAGAGAAATCATAGTGTTGAAGTAGGATGGATTTGTTTTTGTTATATTCCAACACTAGCTTGTGCCAGCGGCTTCGCCCGCGTAAAAATAGGTTTCTTCATACAAACTTTGGACCCCCATTTCATCCCCTTAGTTAAATTCACCCCAATTTTGGAAAATCCTCTCTTAGTGCTTGCCATAAAAAAGTCATAAAAGAAAACCTTGTGCAAAATTTCACGCTCCTAGGCCCTGTAGTTTCGGCTGTGCGTTGATATGTCAGTCAGTCAGTTTGTCCTTTTTTAAATACACCCCAATTAAAAAAAAAAAATGGGGCTCTATCTGTACCCGTTACTGATCATATTTTTGTAGTCAAAAGTAAAAAAAGAAATTCCAAAATTATCCTCGAAAATTTGTCATAATTGGTAAATTTATAATACAATCAATAATTCATAATAATTGCTACTAGAAAATACTACACGCAGTGTTTTTTCAATTTGATCGTCATTTATTCGTTCTTAATCAATAGCTTATACAATATTTTCATAAATTGAGTGACATTTTGGGATAAAAACAAACGCTAATAACTTTGCTGTTTATGAATATTATTTATTGAAACTACTTATATAATGACAAGACCTTTTCTTATAAGCCGTTTAAGTATTTGTACTAATTAAAAACTAGTGGTGTATAGATAAATTATATTAAATGCAGTGAGTACATTGATATCGGAGTATCTAATGAATCTCAATTACACAGACACAGAGAAACTATTGGAAGTTTTAGTATGATTGTAAGGTTTAGTTCGTAAGTTATTATTTCGGTTTACATGCCCTTATTCATTAGTCTTGTTATAGGTTTTATAAACCTAGTTCGGGCAAGTCGCTACTTATACATAATTCTAGGTTTAAAGTTAAAATTGATAATTTAGTTATACTCGTAGTTATTCGTTGGGAATTAGCATATATTTATATTTTGTTAAAGATTTATTTGTGGCTATTCATGTAACAATATTGTAAAATAGATTCAATAAAGGTTTTATTTTAAATATACCTACATATTAATTAAATTTTTAAATATATTTTTTTTACCAAAATCATATAAAATAACATTAAAAAATAGTAGTCCGCCGGTGTCTAGTCAGGGTCCAAGCTACCGGTGGTTAAGGCTCCAGAGTCAGGAACCTCCTCACAATGCGAGCCATATCGAGGAGTAGTGCCTTCTGTATTAGGCCCTTGATCTAACCGCGCAATGACGGCTTCGACAGATGGTCGTCGAAGCTTTTGGCTATAAGGCCGTTGGCGGTCACGACAATCGGCACAATGACAGCCGAGTCTACATTCCACATGCCGACAACCTCGTGTGCTAAGTCGAGATATTTAATTTGTTTCTCTTTCTCAGCTTTTACGAGAATCTCTTCATGTGGGATGGTGACATCGACTATCATTGCGCGGCGCGCTAATCGATCTATCTCTATTATATCCGGCTTATTGGCTACAATAGTCCGGTCAGTAATGATAGACCGATCCCAGTACAACGTGACATGGTCATTTTCGAGAACTGGGTCGGGCACATACCTGTAATACGGTACCTCTGAATACACTAGGTTGTATTTACTAATACTTAATATTTTACGAAAAGGTTACGACAGCTATTATATAAGCAACCACGTTCCCTTTTCATACAAGGTAAAATACAACAAACAACCAACTTGCTTTACAAAAGATCTCTACAAATTACTAAAGCAATCATACAATCTTAGAATTAGAGTGAAAAAATTATAATAACGCTATGAATAACATTTGTTTATCATTGCTAAAGAAGAGATAAAAATAATAATAATAATAACAAGTTACGACTGATGGAACTACTAAAGGTAACTGAAACTTTCAGTAGTGCCATCAGGATGGAATTTGGTGTGGATAAATGTGCAGTCATGCATGTAAAGCGAGGGGAGATTATGGAATCTGAGGGAATTCAACTCTCGGATTCCATATACCTTAAATCCCTGTCTTCGACCGAAACCTATAAGTATTTGGGTATGTCGGAAGGGTTAGGCATTAACGTTGCTGACATGAAGCAATCGTTGATGGAGCGCTTCTTTGATCGCCGGAAGAAGGTATTAAACAGCCTTCTGTCGGGTGGAAATAAGGTGCGAGCCTTCAATGGTTGGGTCATGCCGGTCTTAATGTACTCTTTCGGCATACTCAAATGGACTCAGACCGAGCTAGATGCTCTGGATAGGCGGGTCCGTACACTGTTGACCGCAAACCGGATGCATCACCCACGGTCGTCTGTGATGAGAATGTACATCCCGCGGAAGTGTGGAGGTCGAGGTTTTTTAAACGCGAAGACCCTGCACAACCGCGAGGTGTGCAGCCTCAGAGAATACTTTCATAAAACCGACGTGGGTATGCACCGCGATGTGGTCGCAGTGGACAAGGGACTCACCCCGTTGTCCATGGTTAAAGAGAACTGGCGCAAACCTGTGGTACTTACAACGATGACCGCAGGGAAGTATGGAAAAGTAAGGAGCTCCACGGGCGCTTTTATCGGGCTCTACATGAGTCTGATGTAGATTTTGCAGCGTCCGTGGCCTGGCTACGTTTCAGCAACCTCTTCGGGGAAACTGAAGGTTTTATCTGTGCAATTATGGACGAAGTCATCTTGACGAATAACTACCGAAGATATATAATGAAGGACGGAACGGTTGACGTGTGTCGGGCATGCCATCGTCCGGGTGAGTCTATCAGACATATTATCTCTGGTTGTTCTCGTCTGGCTAACGGAGAGTACTTGCACAGGCATAACCAAGTAGCCAGGATTATCCACCAGCAACTTGCTTTGAAATACAACCTAGTGTATTCAGAGGTACCGTATTACAGCTATGTGCCCGACCCAGTTCTCGAAAATATATAATATAATATATATAATATAAAACGTTTATTTATTCATCACAAAGTTACTTATTGCTAACAATTTACAATTTGCACACCGAGGTTTAACTAAGTGAGAGGCTGGTGCCTGAATTAGGTTTCCATAAGAACCTGTATTACAGGTCACCAGGTCTCTCCCGCAGCCACACAACTTGGGTACCTATAAACTAAACATTGTTTCACAGTTTAGAGAAGTTATTCAAAGTTTAAATCGATAAAAACAAAAAATAAAAAAGAAAAGCAAAAGGAGTTAAAATATTTAGGAAAATAGCAAAGATTTTTTTTTTTTTTTTGCGTAACCAGGAAGTGCAAGAGGGAAATATTTATGATTGTGCTGGTGTGTTAAGTTTGTGGAGTGGAATGGTGCTTGTGTAGAAGGGAATAAGATTGTGTATGTGTATTGTGCTTGTGAAGCGAATATAGTAGCGGGTATAATGCGCAATGATAAAAGAGTAGGAAAGCTGAGGGCAACAATGTTTTATTGAATGAGATTGGCGAGTCAACTTAACGGTCTCAACAAGTCCTCGGTACCCCTATAGTCCAAACTTTTAAGATATTTGGTTACTGAGGTTTTACATTTATAATAAGTTATTGGATAGATACTGAGGGTTTGATTTAGCTTATTATATAAGTAAGGTCCAAGAAAGAGGAAGAAATTATGCGAGTGCGCTGTTCTAACAGTTTTTGTTTGGCATACCCTACCCTTCCGTCGCTTATCCATATGGAGTTTTGGGTCGAATTGTAATAAGGAATGTTTTTTAAGCACAGTACGCAATACGATTGTCTGCCTAACAGTGAGAACATCCCAATCCTTAAAAAGATCGACGGTAGGATATAAGAAGGGAAGTCCGGCACCAACCTTGAGAATGGCACGCTGTGCTCTCTCGATTTCAATCAGGTGCGACTTAGCGGCGCCTCCCCAGGCTGTAATGCAATAATCGATAAGGGAGTGGCACAAGGCAACATAGACCGTTTTGATAACCTGACGGTCTGCCACATGTCTTAGGGTTTTAAATATATAAATTAACTTTCGCAAACGGGTTACAAGGACTTTAATATGAGATTTAAATGTCAAGCATTGATCAATGATGATACCAAGGTACTTGATACCATCGACTCTCTCGAGAATAGGACAAGTGCATGACAAAGACTCCGGTACACAAGCATGGCAGGAAATATTAAAATGGGATGAAGGCAAGAGGTCTGACCTATACGCAAAAGCAATATATTTGGTTTTATTAACATTCAATGTCAGAATATTAGATCGTAACCATCTACAGACTTTGCTAAAACCATTCTGGGCAGCATGGAAAACATCTTCCCAGGTCTGTCCACTGAAAAAAAGCGCAGTGTCGTCAGCGAATGTAATAATTTGTCCATTGAGGAGCTGAAGTCTGCAAAGGTCATTAATATATACCAAGAACAAAGTCGGGCCAAGTATGCTACCCTGAGGCACGCCAAAATCGACACCAACCTCATCGCTCAGTATTCCATCTATCCTAACTCTTTGTTTTCTTTCTGTAAGGTAGTCCTGCAATAATTTTAAAGGAATTCCTCTAACACCAATGTGATCCAACTTTTTGAAAATGACCATGTCACGTTGTACTGGGATCGGTCTATCATTACTGACCGGACTATTGTAGCCAATAAGCCGGATATAGTGGTGATAGACCGATTAGCGCGCCGCGCAATGATAGTCGACGTCACCATTCCGCATGACGAGAATCTCGTGAAAGCTGAGAAAGAGAAACAAATCAAATATCTCGACTTAGCACACGAGGTTGTCGACATGTGGAATGTGGACTCGGCTATCATTGTGCCCATTGTTGTTACCGCCAATGGCCTGATGGCCAAAAGTCTAGACGACCACCTGTCGAAACTGTCGTTGCGCGGTTGGATCAAGGGCCTGATACAGAAGGCAGTACTCCTCGATACGGCTCGCATTGTGAGGAGGTTCCTGTCTCTGCAGCCCTAACCACCGGTAGCTTGGACCCTGTCCCGACACCGGTGGACTGCTATTTTTTATATTTTTAAATGTTTTTTTTATATGTGTTTTAGAAAATATTTTAAAATGTACAAAATATGTATAAAAAATAAATAAAGAAAATAATAATAATAAATAAATCAATTAAATAGTTAATAAATAAATCAACCTAACCTAACCTAACCCCGGAAATGAAAAAGCGGACGAGTTGGCCAAGGAAGCAGCACTAACTAAAGAATCTCCAGACTACAACAAGGTACCCGTATCGTTCGTGAGAAAGAAGATACGGGAAGGGACTATAAAGAAGTGGCAAGCGCGATACGAATCCTCAAGTACAGGAGCGGTCACAAAAGTGTTTTTCCCAGACGTCCTTGCGGCGAAAAGGACACTCAGAGACGTAGTTCTCTTACCAGTTCATGTACAAATCCTAACAGGACATGGAGGGTTCTCAGCGTATCTCCATCGCTTTCATCTCAAAGATAGTCAGTCCCTCGTGCGTCTGTGACCCCAGCTGCGAGGAAACAGTGTGGCATCTGCTTTTCGAATGTCCGAGGTTCAGTCATGACAGAATGGAGCTGGAAGTAAAGATCCAAATCCAGCTAAGCCAGTCCACGGTCCACACCATTATGGGAAGACCGACCACCAGAACACTATTCTTGGCATTCGCGAGCAAAGTCGCCCTCGTCGCGGCAGGGGCAAACAAAACGGACGCTTCATTCCGAAGTCGAAACCGACCACCATCTGCTCGAACAGTTGCGTCCACGCAAACAACAACTTCAACCACCACACAAACAATCACTGCAACCACCACACAAACAGCAACGATGCAAAACATGCCACACACAGCACTCACACAGACAACACAGGCCACATGCATGCCCATAACACAATTTCTGGCATGTGGAGGAGACGGATTACCAGGCATCAGACTGCGAGGTGTCGCCCTGTTTATGAACAGGGAAGAGGAAAAGTTGGGCATTAGTTTCTGTATAGGCTCAAGCCGACCTAAAGCCCGTATTCCCATATCACCAGGTCTTGCCGCCTTGATCAATGGAAGCACCTCCAAAACAACTATAACAGGCAGCAAATATGCTGAAATATGCATGCAGAAATAATATGATGAAATATTTGACAATAAGACATACGTATATAATCGAAATACCGAACCCGCTTCCGCTTCATCACTGGCATGTAATTTGGAGAGTTTATCGAGCTCTGTAGATTTGAATGTTTCGGGTTGCATATCGCTGACAGAGGTTGTGGTTGCTAGCAAACTTAAATGTCTGGGCTTTGGGGCTTATGGGCTTTCCCCTATTCTACTTGCTAGGTGCTCTACGTCTTTCTCCAGACCTTTAACTCTTCTATTTAAATAGTCCCTATTTTTAAAAACGGTAGTAAGAATGACATAAAAAACTACAGACCAATTTCGATCATATCAATTATCCCTGAAGTGTTCGAGCTTTTAGTATATCCTTGTCTGTATAACCACTTGCAAAATCAGGCAATCAAGACGGTTTCATGCGGGGTAGATCAACACACTCGAACTTGGTATCTTTTTCGGAAAATATTACCGAGTTTGTGGACCGACGGATTGAGGTTGACGCAGTTTACACTGATTTCAGTAAGGCGTTCGATAAAGTAGACTACGAAATTTATTGCAAAAACTTGAGAAGAACGGAATCTATGGTCCACTACTGAAATGGTTTCATTCTTACCTTAGTGATCGTGTAGCATTCGTTGTTTTGAATGGGTCGAGATCTGAAGACCTCTGGGGCAAGACCTAAGACCTTGTTATTCAATATTTTCTTTAATAGCATTACACATTGTTTTCATCATGCACAATCTTATTTACTTGCGCATGATCTTAAACTAACCATCGGACTCCCGCAACCGTTACCAAGTCATCGGTCCACCTTGTAGGAGGCCTTCCAACGCTACATCTTCCGGTATGTGGCCGCCATTCCAGAACCTTTCGGCCCCAACGGCCATCTGTTCTGCGAGCAATGTGCCCTGCCCATTGCCACTTTAGTTTGGCGATTCTTCGTGCAAGTATAATAAATACAATAGATGTTTATAAGTATAATAAATACAATCTAAAGTGTTTTTTATAGTTTTTTTTAGACATCTTAGATAAATATAGTGGACTAATACTAGAATACCAAGTTTGCAAACTATTTGGTTTTCGTCCACATGGACGGAAACACAATCAGCTAGGTGAATATTTGTAATGGTCATTTTACTTCAACAGATCTATAAAATACTGAATATTTTCTCTCAATATGATCTTTATTGCTATTAGATTAGATATTTTAGTTTCCGTCCACTCATTTGTTAGTGTTGCGCAAATAAAACAATATTTAAAGGACGTGGACGAAAACTAAAAATAACTTAAAAAGTAGTTTTAGTTTTCGTCCATACTGGGGTGGATGAAAATTAAGAAATAGTTATTCTTTTGAAATCTTAAAGGAAATACTTAAATATAACAGCACACTGTCATTGTGATACATATTTCTGACAGAAAAAGTTTTATTTTGTTAATTTGTTTATTCTATACAGTATTATAATAAAGCGAGAGAGTCTTTTATTTGTTTAAACGTGCTAATCTCTGGAACTACAAGCCGAATTGGAAAAATCTTTCTGTATGCAATAGCCAGGTTCATGAAGAATATTATCTATATGCTAAATAACATCACGCTACGACTCATGGAAGCGGAGCAGAAACCAAAGACGTCGGTGAAACCGCGGGGGACAGTTAGTTATAGCTAATAAAAAATAATACCTAAAAGATAGAAAGAGAATACGCAGAAGCTACTATTAAATAGTAGATAGTAAAAGTAGGTACTGACCTTTTGTCAAGAGTGACCATTAATGTCCCTAGTAGATTACCACGGTCCTGTATCTACAACTTATTCAAACAAGTTCCGCGCAAAACGAACCTGGGTGACAACTCTCCTCTTGTATGGGCTACCAAACTGTACAACATTATATGTCATAAAGCTGACATCGACATAAATAATTGTATAAACACTTTCTGGCGGAATACCTTTAATTTATCACTCCAACAATAAAATTAATTATTGAATTAAAAAATATTGTAATATAGTATTTTTTTATATAACCGTATTTTGTTTTATGTAATCTAAGTTAATTTAATCTAGGATTTTAATTTTGAATAAGTATATTTAATGTAATTAAATTCAGGGCATTTTATTTTAATTTATTCGTAATTTGTATTCCAATCATATTATAATTTGTTTGACATGCGTATTCTAATCAAGTTTGATTTTGAGATCACTTTTGTTTTATTATTTAACCTTTTTGGAGGTATGCGGAACAGAGAGTAAAGTCCCGCAAACCTCCGTTGGAAAGGGAGGATCCTCCGACCAGATGGGTGTTATGTCTGGTGGGCAACTGCCCGATAGATGATTTCGGGCTGTTCTATTATGTTCTAATCGCGCGGAGAACTTTGATTGCGCGATGCAGGATTAGTTCTTATGTGACACCATAGATGTCCCTACACCTTTAATATTGTTTATTTTTTTTCTATGTGTCATATCATGCCAATTACTTTTATTTTATTATTATTTTCATTATTATTTAGAGCAAATAAATATACCTTATCTTATCTTAAGAGCCATGTTCACTCGTTTATGCATAAGCTGTGGTTGCCTATAATTGAGTGTGCGTTATAGGACTAGGTTACGTGTACCAATTTTTATTTCTAAGATTTTTTATTTTTATTTTGTAACATTCGTTGGTGATCCTTAAATAAATAAATACTTCGCCGACACAAGTTCAAGAATCTCGAAGGCATTTGGTTCCTCAACGCCCCTCGCCTAACAAGTGCCACAGTGGACTCGTCGTCGTCGTGTCATCGAGTGTTGTCCCAAACTCCAGAGCCTTGGACAGCTGAGCGGTTGGCAGTTCACTCCAGATGACATGATGCTGATAAGGGCAATCACCAGTACTAACACAGATGTGGTGCTATCACCTCTTGGTCATTCCAACAAGGGCATCAAGTTTAGGTACCTACCTGCTGTAGGTATGATTTTGTGCATTTGTTTTGTGTATACTGTTAAAACATGGCATCACCAAGTTAGAAAAATTTGTGTTTCTCAGTAAACTCACTAGCTTCGCGTCTATATTTTTGAAAAAAGAATGGATGTATAAATATATATTAAATTATAACTTTACTACATGTTACAACAGTCCATGCGTTAAATACTGATGCTTTTACATTTTTATATGATTCTAGTCAATGAAGGGAAACTTAATTATGTGGAATTAAAACAAATTTATATTTTATCACATTTTGACATATTTATTAAAATCATTTCAAATTGTAATCTTACGTGTCGTATAAAAATTATTTAAAAATAAAAGAAAAAACGTTGATTACAAACTAAGATATCTTAGTTTTGATGTTTAAAATTATAACTAAGTATACTACTTATATGTTAAAATATTTAGTTTTATATATAAGTAGTTATGTTAAATACCGATACTTTTACATTTTTATTAGATTGTAGTCAAAGAAGAGTTTAATTTATTCTTCAACATGTGGAATAAATTCCATTAATTAATTCCACATGTTGTTGATTAAATTGTTGTTGTTTTTGTTTTTGTTGTTGTTGTTTGTAATTGTTGCTGTTTGTTGTTGTAATTGTTTATTTGTTGTAAATAAATAAGTATTTTATCACATTTTGAAATATTTAAAATCATTTCACATTATTAGCATTAATTAAATTATGTACATAATTAAAAATAAAAGTAAAAGAAAAAACATTGATTATAAACTAAGACATTTGTATTTTCTGGCTTAGAAACTAATACTTAATTAGTTTTTTTTTTTCGGCTTCGCGCAACGTTTCCTTAACGTTATTCTTTTATATAGGTACCTAGGGTAACTTTTTAATTAATTAACAATGCTTCAGGAGGTGAAAGTTCTTATTAAACAACTTTATGTATGGGTTCAACCCTGAAATGCCAACAAACAACTGTTTAGTACAACTGTCTAGTACAGCTGCGTAGTATTAGACGCAGAGACGTAGCTTGGACTAGTTTAGACGTAGGCGAAGACGCATCAGCGAAGCCTTTTTATTTTTCTTTCATAAATTCGAAAACGAGACAGCCACTGTCGCAACCCAGCGATCGACCACATTGCCGCTAACCATCAGGTGAAAAAATGGTCAAAAGAGAGTCTATCTATTATAAAAAAAACCATCGTTCTTAAAGAAGCGAGGCCCATTTGGGTGCAAGGCCGTGGGCGGATGCCCACATCACCCACACCTAGGCGTTTAGTTATTTTATACTCAAGAGTTTTCTCTCTCGACTCATGACTAGGCCTACTTTCACATCCTGAAATATTGCTAATAAATTAAAAACACTGTAAACATTTCACGGCCAAATAAATTATTATTTTATTTTAATTTTGCGCGTTTTTTAACGTACTCGATTGCGTTAAAGTAAACGTCAGTTTGTACCACAGATGTAGGATTTACATGCGCTGCCTAGGGCCTTACTGTTGTCGCATTGCTGCAAGAACTCATTAACTGAAATACAAAACTGTGAATAAAGCTACTTTTAGTAAATAAAAGTTACAAAAAAAAAAAACAAAACAAAACAAAAAAAAAAATACAAAACAAACAAAACAAAACCTTCAATAAAGCTACTTTTATTTAGTAACTAAAAGTGGCTTCATTCAAAGTTTTGTATTTGTCAGTTAATGAGTTCTTGCAGTAAGCCGACGCTATGACGTATTAAAATGTCAAGCGTGCGAGCGAGAAAGATGGTTGGAGCTATTCACCCTATATAGCTATGGAGTTATACTAACTAGCATCTGACGACCTAAACTGAACCGTTAAAGGCTTTAGGTTATCAAATGGATCGCGTTAGGAGCTCGTGGTAGAGACTCAGTAAACACTAATAAGCCTACGACACGCACAAGCTTTACCACAGTTTTGCCTGCGCAGGCAGGCTTGTACACGCTAATTTTAATCGACTTCAAAAAGAAGAAGGTTGTATGTTCGGCTGAAAATAATGCTCACCGATTTCTCGGTCAATTGTGGACTGATTTTGAATTTTTTTTTTTTTTTGAAAGTTTATTCTTCCAAGTTGGTCTCATAGAAATATTGTTATGATCTGATCATGATCTCCGAAGATATGGAAAGGAACTCCTCATAGGGTCACAGCAGAAATGTCGTAACAAGTGAAATTGCTTTGTTTATACGCGTAATCAATGACTGACTGAAAGAAAAGGCGAAAGGGATATATCGAACAGATCTGATGATGAAGCTGGAAAGTAGGTATTGGAACTCTGTAATAAGTTAATGTAAGCTAACCGTGTTTGGGATTATTAGAATTGTCATGAGATTCACTCTGGCTATAAGGTATTTAATTTTGGCTGAGAGGTACTTTTTAGTGGTGGTACTATAAATAAATAAAAAACTGGGCCAGTGCGAGTAGGACTCGCGCACTGAGGGTTCAGTACAAACTTGAAAGGTAAATTGCGATTTACGATTTATGACGTATTAAAAAAAACTATTAACTAGATCTCGTTGAAACCAATTTTCGGTGGAAGTTTGCATGATAATGTACATCATATATTTTTTTTTAGTTTTATCATTCTCTTATTTCAGAAGTTACAGGGGGGGACACACATTTTACCACTTTGGAAGTGTCTCTTGCGTGAACTATTCAATTTAGAAATAAATGATATTAGAAACCTCAATATCATTTTTGAAGACCTATCCATAGACACCCCACTCGTATATGGGTTCGATGAAAAAAAAAATTTGAGTTTCAGTTCTAAGTATGGGGAACCCCCAAAATTTATTGTTTTTTTTCTATTTTTGTGTGAAAATCTTAATGCGGTTCACAAAATACATCTACTTACCAAGTTTCAACAGTATAGTTCTTATAGTTTCGGAAAAAAGTGGCTGTGACATACGGACGGACAGACAGACAGACATGACGAGTCCATAAGAGTTCCGTTTTTTGCCATTTGGCTACGGAACCCTAAAAATGTAAAATAAAAGACTTTTTACAAAAAACAACAGACTTCAATGTAAAAAAAAACGCAAAAAAGTGCAAAATAACTTTAATTTCGGATGTCGGCATTTCTAGAATAGTTTTCTCTTCTTTAATTAACACCGACTTACGAAGTTGAAGTTGATCGTATTTTTTTTTTTTTTTTGTAAAAAGTTTTTTTTTTCTTGTAATTGACATAGTCAGTCGACTACATTAAGAACATTAGAGTACCTAATATGTTTATACTGATTTTCATGTTCTTCATCCAAGTTATTTTTTGTAGCAGGTGGCACGTTCTCATCGTTCTGAGATTTTCTTTTGTTTGTACGCGTCTTATACATTTTGCATTCGTCCGCACACTTGTTAGTTATGATTTTCCTGCAAATAGAGTACAATAAACATTTGTATATTATGAATACACCTCCAATACTGAGAATAGTTAATCCGGGATTAGCTTATCATAGGAATGGATAATATGGGTAGTGCCGTAATTAGCCTTTTGTACTCCCGGTGCGAGCTTCTATAAGTGCACGGCATTGAACATAGGCTCCCAGGTTAACTGTTTCATTATTACCCATAATGGAAAAGTTCCATAATACGAGTACAATACGCGGCATAGAAGTTGAACCAAAATGGCAATCGAACTGCGCATTAACAGATTTACGGGTCTCAATCAAAGCGGGGGGCTCGTAACCATAGCAACGGGTTTAACTTATATGCCGCGTACTATATGGACATTGGACTTCGCTGCTAAGCCTCATCATCGATTAAAAAAAACCGGGCAAGTTCGAGTTCGACTCGCGCACTGAGGGTTCCGTACAAACTTCCTTATGAAAACAGTTCAATTTCCGAATCGAGTTTCAAAGATTTTTACGAATCGCAAAAAAGTTTTTTTTTTGTGACGTAACAACAAATTTACAGTATTCAGATTTTTTCCTATGCTTACCTATGCTATGAGGCCTTGATAGATAGATAGATAGATATATTCTTTATTGTACACCAAAAATACAAATTACATTAGGAACTTAAAATTAATAGGGTGTCACAATGGGCGGTCTTATCGCTAAAAGCGATTTTTTACAGAAAACCTTTGGATGGATTTGACAGAGAAGGAGAAAAAAGATACGCAGGTAGTTCGTGGTGTACTATTTATATATATACAATACATAAACTAATAAATTTCATATAATACAAACAATATATAATATATATATATATATATGAAAGCAAAGAAATGATGTACGTAATCACGACATTCAAGAGGAAAGGTAGTGATCCTTAACCATATTTAAAAACTCGTGAGTGTTCCTTGCTTCATGCCAAACTTCAGGATTCTAGGACAACGGGAAGAACCTTATGAATTTTGATTCCCTTGAGAGTGTCAAAATATACGTTTTTTGCAACATAAACGGCCGTATCTTTTTTTCGTTAACTAACAAGTTTGATTTTTTGACATATTCATGGGACCGCAGACTTGAGTATATAGTTTTAGTTTCAACTCGATACCTCCACGCGTTCCCGAGATAAAGGGTCTTGACAGACAGACAGACAGACAGACGGACAACAAAGTGATCCTATAAGGGTTCCGTTTTTACTTTTGATGTACAGAACCCTAAAAATCATAATGAACGAAATAACGTCTTGTGTCTACCTGTTCTGTAGATACCTAAATCTACAAAACCATTTCGTAGGTATACTGAATTCTTAACAAGTTTCCAGTAACCCTAAAAAATATTTGTTGTGAAAGTTTTCACTTTTTCACAAGAAACACATCTTCTTATCAAAAACTCGATCACAAACTCGCTGTTTTATGATCACGTCGCATTCATTTGTCAAATGCATAGCTATGCATTTGACACAAATGAATGAGCATAGCATAATCAGCCTTGTAATGTTCCCACTGCTGGGACTCAGGCCTCCTCTCTAGGAGAGGGAATAGGCCGTAATCCACCACGCGGGCCCAGTGCGGGTTGGTGAATGCCACATGTCTTCGATTTTTGGTTCTAGGACATGCCGGTTTCCTCACGATGTTTTCCTTCACCGTTTTGAGAGCAGTGATGATGAGATAAATTACACAAAGTAATGCGCCTGGCTGGGTTTGAACCCGCGACCTACAACTCGTAAGTCGGGGCCGTTACTACTCGGCCACCACTGCTCTACTCGGCCATCACTGCTAATGCATTAGAGGAAAAAAAATCTTTTAGAAAAGCTAACTTCCTTCCTACAGATGCCAGCATCTGTTCAACATTGTTAACAATCTTTGAAGGTTCAAACCACCTTTGTTTTATTTGTTAACAAACTTTTTATTATTCTTGTCTACATAGGTACTTATTTCGTAGCTAAAAATAGTTTTGAACCAGTTACCTGACTAGATTTTCTTTCACGTTGAACCTTTCCGTAATTTCGATGATTACATCAGAAATTATTTTTGGGTCCAGAATCATTTTCGCGAGCTTCTCCTTAAAAGCCGGTGACTTTTTCCCTGTCAGGGAGTGGGTGGCCAGTGTTCTGTGAAATTAAGAAAAGATAGTTTTACTTAATAACTGTGACCTCGCATTTGTGGTTCAACAGGTGTGCTCGCATTTTACATAGGATGCCAAGTCAACAGTATTCTAAAATTGTCGTTTGTAACTATTACAAGTTTGTACAAGTTCTTTTTGAAATTGTTAAGCATTAGATTCAGATTTCAAATTAAAAAATGTTACCTAATTCTAGTAAATAATAAAAAAAAAATATTCGTAACTTTTTATTCTAATTTTTGTTAATGGCAATTAGAGCCGATGTCGACTATTCTGCCAATGTCTAAGTTAATTGTAATAGCAAGAGTGCTTAATATTAATAACGAAAATGAAAAAAAGACAGTTACTGAAGACATAAAATTCTTCGACTTATACAGTTGAACTTGATGGGTTAGTAATTCAAACTTTGAATTCGAACAAGCCTCAAAAATATAAAGGCCCGTTAATATTCAACATTAGCTAGGTGGGTACCTATTGTTTTCATGCAATAAGTACAACAAACAGACTAAAGTTTACCTTCTCGGAAATAATGCAAGAAGTAGCGTCCTGGTAGCCAGGGTGAACGATCTCCAGTTCACTCTTTTGAACTTGTCTTTGTGTATCAAAGTCTTGCCACTGCCAATAGGTACCTGAAACCAGTATCATAATTTTGATTTCTAACACAATTTGTGTAAATGCAATAAAGTCAATAAAAAGATCTTAAAATCGATAAGAGAAAGATCATATTAAATTCAAGTTAATCTGCGGTTAAAATCAACATATTAAAAATATACTACAATTGTCTTCTGCCAGCGACATAAGAGTCTTACACCCGCATTATAGTAGAAAATATTTAGCATAATGTCACTCAGTGACAAAGTAGCATTCTACTGGTGAAAGAATTTTTTAAATCGGTTCAGTAGTTTATTCAGTACACACTGAATTACAAAAGTACTAATCTTTTCTCTTTATAATATTAGGTTGTGGGTAATGACTTCTATAAAATAATTTATTGGTTGCCTTAAAAAAATCAAAACATGGCCGTGCTAGTTATCATCCCCTACAATTTCAGCCCTGTGTTACAAACGAACGGTTTATCGAATAAGCCTTTGTCTCACCTAATATAAAACATTTTTTTTAACCGACTATTTTCATTCCCGGGAACTCTCGAGCCGTGAATTCCCGGGAAATACTTGAACTTTTTTCCCGAGAATTGAGGCTCAAGAAAAGTCGAGAACTCGAGAAATCATTAGAGTCTAAAATATTGTTAAAGAATACTATTTTGCCTTTGCCGTTTCGTTTCTGACTAATCCAGTAAAGACCTCTGAAAATTTTAATTTTACGTAAACTTTGGGCCTTCATAATGTAGTCATAAATTTAAAAAAAATAAAGAAAATACAACTATAGAAACCTTGCACATATAACCAAAATTCATTTTTTTTTCCAAAACTTAACGTTTTTAAAAAGCACGTATTTTCTAGAACAAGTTTTCTGAAATATTCGAGTAAATGGCGGAATCACTAAATGCCAACAAAATTTTCAGGCGTTTTTCTTTTGTTTCGCGTTGCCAATTCATCAAACATTGCGTTGGATTGCGTTGGTTTAAATAACAAGCTATAAAACCATGCTCACGTTGACGATTGGGGAAGAGAAAATAATTTTGGTTCCTAATGTTTACAATAAAATAATTTTTGTTATGTGATTAGATTTTGTTTTTAAGAAAAGATTTACATTTAAAAAATACTACTAACTGTAATAACAGTGAAAACAAAAAATAATAATAAAAACCCTAAACCAATTAACTAAAAACAAACTAAAATATGGCGTCAAAAAACTCCTCCACCTCGATGTCGACTGGTAATGTGCCGAAAAGACTGACGGCTTTGCCATACTGTATGGCTATGCTTATCCTCTGTCCTAGATAAGATAATTTTAGTTCGTAATGTTCCTAAGAAACTGATATTGTTATTTTAATTTAGATTTGTTTTTAAGTGAAGATAATTTAGTTCTTTGTTCCTGTGAAAATTAAAACTGAACAAAGATTTTATTTGTTAATTTATAAGATATTTTTTTATGATATATATTTTTAATTTATGTAGGAAACGATATTTTTCATTATTTGAACCGAAAAATTTACAAAACAAAAATACGCCAATGAAAAGTACTCGACAACCCGAAAAATTACCTCTGAGAATTCTCGAGACCCGAGCAATTGAAAAGCTCGAGAAATCATGAACCCTTAACCGACTTCAAAGAAAAGGAGGAGGTTATCAATTCAGTTGTATTTTTTTTAATCATTATTTTTTATGTGTTTCCTCAGAACTCAGTCGTTTATAGACTGATTTGCAAATTTTTTTTTTCCTCTTAAAGAATATGCTTCCAGATTGGTCCCATTTTTTTCAAATTCAGTTCTGATGATGGGATCCATAAAGAATTGAGGGAACTCCTCAAATATTATAGGCAACCATATAGTAATTTTGGTATTTTCAGTGAAAACTTAAGCATTTACAGGCAAAAAGTAACATTTGATGAAGTCGAACTAATGAAGATGACCAGAAATGGCCAACGGAACTTTATACTCACATAGATATCACAATGAAGATAGTTACGCGACTATGACAATACAAATAAACAAATGGTTCTGAATAGTTATGTTGAAAATGGTATCATCGCAGTGACCTGCGTCACTGCGATGATACCATTGATTGATGATGGATGGAGCCGAAAGATAGGCACTGGAACTACGTAATTAATTATTGTCATGGGATGCACTTCGGCTACATGGTACTATCGAACTGATCTGATGATGGAACCAGAAGGTGGAACGTAGACACGGGAACTTCATAATAAAACAATGTATCCTAGCAGTGTTTAAGTTAATTGGAATTGTCATGAGAAATAGGCACTCTGGTTATAAGCATCGCAACTAAAGTGTGATTCTAAACCTTAAACAAAAAAAAAACGACTTCAATAAAAAAAAACACTAAATGGATCAAAGTAATTTAATTTCGGAAGTCAGTGTTAATTAAGAAACAAACATTACCGAGAAACACCGACTTCTGAAATTAAAGTTATTTTGATCCTTTTGTTTTTTTTAGTGAAGTCGGTTATTTTTTTTTTTTGTAAAAAGTTTATTAAGAATGTTTGTTATTAAACACTGACTACCGAATTTAAAGTTATTTTGATCATTTTACAGTTACTACTGTAAAACAAACAAAACTAACTAATTGTTAGATAGTTTTTGTTAAAAAACTAAACTGTTAGTTTTGTTTGTTTCACAGTATTTTCAATACCTATAATGCTTCTTTGTTTTAATTTTTGTCTATTCCGGCTAATCTCGAAAAAACTGCTGGACTAATTTTGACGCAGCTTTCAGTGGTAGATAGCTGATGTTAAAAGGAGTAACTTGGACTACTTGGGCGGTTTTTATGGAAAAACAATTAGAGCTCCGCGCAAAAAAAAAAAAACTTATTGAAATTGTGACCGAATGGCATTGTGCTATGGCATAGCACAATGCCATTCGGCAGCTATGCTATTTTTCACAAGCTTGACACAAAAGAAGTCGCGGGCACCAGCAAGTAGAACATAAAACTACAGAAAGCAACATACCCATTCATCTTCTACCCGTTCATTTCTTTCAGCAAAGGTATATTTATTCGTTATTAAAACATTATCTTCGGAACGATTCAATTCATCACTATCGTCTTCTTCATCTTCTTGAACAGATTGCTCGTTAGGTGTTTCACTCAACTTTAACAGAATTTCTGCATGTTCGTACGAATTCTGGTATTTTGCACATTGCCGCTTGAGATCGTCAATTATATTAAAGATGTTCGTAAATGCGTCCTTAACTTCGTTCATCTTACCCAGCACTTCTTCTACATTTTGAAGTTCCTCTCCGTTTTGGCATTTTTTCGAATCTGGCAAAAAGCTTTCGATAGACATGATTTTCGGTAAACTTGTGTGTCGCCTTTTACTGTAATTGCGAATCGTTGTTGGGGTTTTACACGTTTGTTTCTTCATTTTCGGCTTCACTGGAGTGTTTTCCTCCAAAGGTGGTCGTTCTAAATTGCATATTTTCTTGGTTACCTGCAATTTTATTGTTACCAAATTTACCCTCAGAATCGCAATTTGACTGACCTGTTGGTCTAGTGGTTAGTGGCCCTGACTGCTATGCCGGGGGTCGTGGGTTCGATTCCCACCCAGGACAAATGCTTGTGTGATGAGCACAATCATTTGTTCTGTGTCTGGGTGTAATTTATCTATAATATGTATGTATTTAGAAATATATAAGTAGGTTTATCAGTTGTCTAGTACTCATAACACAAGCTCTGCTTAGCTTGAGACTAGACGGCGTTGTGTGATAGTTGTGAAAAAAAAAAAACTGTTCCATTACTGTCTCTTACTGTCTCTCTTGGTACAAATTATAGTTTTTTTTTTTTTTAAATGCTCCATACTGGGAATTACTCTTATATCGTGGGTGCGTTCACAAATATGTTTCTTTTTATTTATTTATTTTATCCTCTTTACATCTATCTTTACAGACCTTAAAACCTAAACATAAATATAAGAATAAAACTTAAACATAAATAATACTTGACATTGTCTTACACATAACTAACTATATTTAATAAAACTCTTGCGAATTCACTAAAATGTAAACAAGACACAACTATCTGTAGCTTTACAAATATTATACCCGTATATTCCGTGTGGCAATCAAAACCTTGATACGCAGCGCCCACCAGGCGTCATAAACAAAATGTACGTAAGCACTCGAAAATGAGCATGTAATTATAAACAGACGCCGCCGTTTGGCGCCGTTTGAAAAAAGCCTCTAAGCACCTTACTAATACCAACATGTTATAACATAAATGTAACCTACCGTGTCAGAATCCGACAAAGACACTTCTTTATCGTGACTGGGCGCCCACGACGATCCGCTACTGGAGTAGTCTTCAGCTTCTTCTTCTTCTTTATATGTTATGCTGGAACTGGCTTTACTCTTACAATTGGGTCCGGCTTCCGCCTTGACCAACTCCTTTACCATCGCGTCCAACGTGCCATGGTGTCCTGTACCATGGAAAAATATAAATTAAAGTAACTGCTTTTACGACTATAGGGAGCTTTCATTATTTTTTTTTAATTCTTCAACACTTCATTATATTCTATATCTTTATACACCCATATTTTTCAATTACTACAAAAAAATGGGGCTATCCGTACTCGTTACTGATTGTAATTGTTACTAGAAAATACTACGCGCAGTGTTTTTCCATTGCTTTTCATTCATAATCAATAGCTTCTACAATATTTCCGTAAATTGAGAGACATTTTTGGATAAAAAACAAACTCTAATAACTTCGCTGTTTATGAATATTACCTATTTATTGAGACTTTACTTATATAATAACGAGACCTTTTCTAACCACTAATTTTTAATTAGTACAAATACTAAAAGGGCTTACCTTTAAGTATTTGTACTAATTAAAAATTAGTGGTGTATACATAATATATAATTCTTGTGTACGTGTGTATGTCACCTAACTCTTCCTAAACGGCTTGACCGATTTGGATGAAACGATGTGTGTATATCTGGTGCGTCCCTAGATGGTTTGAATATACAATTGAACACAGTAGGTGGAGCTGCAATTGGCTTCTCAATGTTTTATTCTGACTAAAATCTAGCTTACAGTATAATGTCTATCGGGACCGCTAGTTATGTATAAGCTGTGGTCAGATCTTAGAAATGATCACTTCATGATATGACTGACGTTTTCATGAAATGGTTTGTGCATTTCAAAATACAGAGAAAAATATAAGCTCGTTCATATCATGATATAAACGAGGCAAATCAATAAACACTGCCATTATTTCATAATATGATCAAACATGGGTTATCATATCGTAAAATAGTTATATCGATGCCTTAGTTCACAATTGCACTAACTACAAAATTTACATTTTTGAGGAGAGAGCTTTAAAGGTTTTTAAAGTTTAGACGAGAACAGTAGAAAATCCAAGTAAAATAACAAAAAAAATATGCATCTATTCATAAGACTAGTCCTTTTACTCCATCATATCTCAATATTGTAATATTAGTTTAAACGTTACCTTTTCAAAATGGCCAAATAAACATAAAACCCCCCATTTAATACATTTGTGCACTAAGATTGATTATGCTGACTGGCATTAAGTGAAAAACTCAAAAATGTTTAACAGCTTTACCAGGCTGGTTCAAGGTCCAAGAAGAAGGATAATAATAGTTATGGATATTGCATTAAATAGACAAAATAATAAACCAGTGATCCATATTCTTAATGTTTATTTTTATTATAAAACACAAACAGTTTTTATCCACAATCAAATAAAATAAATTTCAAAGTCACAACAAAAAAATAAAAGGACTGAAGCCCAATTACAGGCCAATCTTTAGCTATTTCACAAAACAATTAGTTTCTGAATCATTAAAATAAGATTTTTTATAAGAAAATTAATAAAGTCAGTCTTCAGTTTCAGGTAACAATTATTCATTTTTACTAATTGGAAATTAAAAATTGAATCAAAACTTAAATTTCTTCAACAATGGACTCTTCATCTGGATCATCATCAGACGATTCAGTGTCATCACAATTATTGTTAACAATAGCCGCAGAAGTGGATGGAATATCTTTGTAATAGTGCTCATATTCTGGTGGTATAACCCCATCATTTAAAAGTGTTATCAGATCTTTCTTTTTAGTTTGTGAAACTGCAATCAGTGATTTATATGCTACTTTCAGAGGTTTCTTTAGTTTGCTTATACATATGTCTTTATTTCTCTTCATTGTTTTTGTCTTACAAATGTCTATTTCATTGAAATCTGGATCGGTCAAATCGTATTTGTAAAAAAACGAAGTGGGGGATTCTTTCTGCAGCCGCAGCCACTTAATTTTCAGCCACTGTACTGGCTCATTTTTTATATTTTTTGTTGTATTGGAATTCAAAGTTTTTTCGAATCCCTTCAAATCATAGAATTCCCCGTGTTTCATAATAATAACATCGTAAGGTTTCGGCTTGATTCTAGCAGACCCTATCACCAATGCATATTCACGCAAAGTGAATATGCTTTTATGCTTTCGCGCTCTTTCAATACACGCGTGAATTGAATCCACTTCTAAATACGAATGCCCCGATTCCATGAATTTCAAATCGATCGTATTTAAGTGAGGTATGTTATTGACAGCGTATAAAGCCGCTAGAGTAACATATTTATTGCGGTTCTGACCACCACAAGTGTCAGAAAATGATGCGACATGAGTAACAGTTTCGGGTAAACTACTAAGATATTTTAACAATATTGATCCGATTTCAGTAGAACCTTTTTTGCCATTACACTCGTCCCATAAATAGCAGTAGCCAGTGTTAGCATGACAATCTAGGATAGTAAAATTGTACATCGATAATTTACGTAAATAATAGATTTTGCAGTCTCCGGTAAAAGGTACCGATAGAATAGCTTGAAGGTCAAATGTTATAGCCCGGAAAGCTCCATCTGAATTCAAGCATCTTTGCTTATCTTCTTTTTTCATAGTCAGTGCATCATTTTCGCGTTTTTTGTGGGCATCATAATCCTCCTGTAAGGGAGCTCTATTGTCGGATCGTTTATACACGTTGCATTTGGTGCACTGGTCTTTCTTTGGCTTGTAAAATGCTAGTCTTGGATTATAAGAGTGGAAAATCTTTTGATACACATAAGGCGATACAGGAGTTATCATCTTTTCGGGGCAAAAAAAATCTTTGTACATTTGATATAAGCGACTCAAGTTGAGATCACTGTCTAAATACTGTTTTTTAGAACTTTTTCGGCAATAGTGGGATTCAACGCGAGGGTACAGGTTAATATGCTCTTTTACAAAGTTAGTAGACTCCACTGAAGTAATGTTTGCGGGCATTTTTCCTATTCGTTTGTCAGTGCCCATAAATATGCCGTTGAGCCCTCTATTTTTTGAACAATTATTAATGATGCTTGAACTAATATTGAATATATTACAAAAAACTTTTGGCAAACTCGTTTTTTACCTACAGATTGGTGAAAAAGCCAATACTGACGTGACATAGTGCGATTTTTTTTTGCCTTCGTATAAAGACGTAAGACTTCAGCGTGAGAAATCAGGCTACTGAGCATCATTTTTTGTTGTTTTGTATCACCTAGGCTCCAGTACTCTTCAAAGATATCTTGTCTCAGATTTTCTGGAAACAAAGAATTGCACTGATATCGACATTTAGAGCAATCTGTAGGCTTGCATTCTTTTGGTTCCATAAATTTTCCATTTCTACTTGTGTACCCTTTACCTGTTTGGCGTAAATTTTTAAGAACATTTCTTTTCCATGCTTCGGGCATTGCCTTCTTTCTTCGTTTTGGTTGATTTTCCTTTGTAGCTTCTACTGAGTCACTTACGTCAGTTAAATCGCTATCTAATGATAATGGTAGATGGCGTGGTTTAGATGGTGAAGGAGCATAAGACGATTCTGAATCAATATATGGAGATATTTCGTCATCTGACAAATATAGATCTTGGTGTAATAATGTATTTTCACATGTTGATGTACTCGGCTTTGGTGAAACTTGATCAGATTCGTTGGGAACAGGTAGGTCTTCTAACACCTGTACGTTGAGAACAGATGGGGAAATTTCTTTTGAAATATGATCCGAATCAGATATTTTAGAGGCAGATTCTACATATTGCAGAGACTCAACGTCGTGACCTAAGACTGTATTTGATCCAGCAGACTGTGATGGATCTCTTTTTCGACCAATAGCATTTATGGGTGTAGAGGTGATTACGTCGTTTTCTGTAATGTCATAAATGTCAGGAGATGCTTGTGAAGTTAGAACTGACTCGGATTTGTCACAGTTGTTTATATCTTCAGGTGAATTATTGTTATCAAATTCTGAAACTATTAGTTGATTGGCTGTGCATATAATATCAGGCGATGTCGTTGAATTTTGAATGAAAGCTTGACTTTTTGCAGCAATCTCATTAGATATTTTGTCAAATAGAGTATTTAAATTCTTTGCAACTTTTGACCGTGGTGTTTGAGTGACGCTAACTTCATTTATAGCTGGCGATTTGTAGATGAATGTTTTGTTTGAACTTCTGCCTCATTTTTCTGCTGAGATTTGTAGCTATCTGCCAATAACTCTGCAGAAGTAACATCTGTAATAAAACATTGACATTTGAGTGATATTCAACTAGTAAGAGATGGCGAAAGGTTCGCCTTACGTGCCAGTAGTCTGAAGAAATTAACACACAGCAGTACCTACAGTAAAAGCTCCATATTCGCGCTTCCTTAATTCGCATTTTAACTATTCGTGGATTTAATTTTTTTTTATTAGATTCCAAAGTTTCAAATGAAAAGCGACCTACACACGCGCACACCTCACGTGTGATTAACAGCAATGCTAAATTTTTAATTTAATGAATTATAATTATTATTTTACATTCCATCACGTTAGCAAGGTGAACAGTAAACTTATGTATTAACAGCACTTATGGCTATGCACAAACATATTAAGTGCCTTTAGTTTTCTCTCTGAGAATATATAGTTTAATGCACAAAAGTATAACATGACTGACTACTTATGTGGTTGAATAGTTATTTGCTAATAATAGAATTGTAGTGTTAATAAACTACGCATATAAATAATTATACAAAAATAAGGTACAAAAGATCTTAATAATTTGGTTAGCTATAATAATTATTTCAGAATAAGACCCTAAGTAGGTAATAAATAATTTTAACTACAACGTACCGCAAAAGTACGTGAATTACCAATCGTCACAAGTCGTGAGCACAAACATTGCGATCAAACGCTCCACGCGACCGATCCTACAGACGGACTAATCAAAAAACCCAGAAAGGAACCCAAAACTCAAAAAATAAACTTGACATTTGTGCTCACGACTCGTGACGACTACTATACGAGTAGGTACCTATAACACTTTCATACGAAATACGGGCGGTCTCAATATTATTACGTTACACTTGATGTCCTGTCTTATATTTATACCATCCCTCAAAAGATTAAACTGTCACTCATGTTAATCATTATGGTGTTTAGGTACGATTTTCAACGGCAGCGGTAGGTAGCCGTTTGAAGTTATTTAAAAATGAATGACAAGTTATTTAATTAATGTAACACATAATTTACTTACTTTTGGTTATTTTATGTGATGAACTCTTCACTTCTGCTTTTTGGCCGGACACTGATGGTGGCACGTCTTGCGATTCCGTCTTGTTTCTATCAGTTTGATTCACTAAATCGACTAGTTTACGTCCTTTACTAAACATTATGGCATTTAACTTAAACACAGTAAATCTTAACTTCTTAAACCTTCAAACGTCTAAATTATCTCACTTTCCGCAGAGCAAACGAATATTCTGCACGTATAAACTTGTTTACGTTTGTGATGTTTGCGGCATACGCTGGATCACGCGGTCAAGCGACGAAGCGGAGGGCCTACCCCCCGCTTCCCCGCCTGACCACGCAATCCCGAACGAACGAACCATGACGAAGTAAAGTCGCTGCTCCTTGAAAATTACGCGCCAAAATCAATCTTTAAAACACAAATGTCTTAAATGAAAGTAATACGCTTGAGTATTCACACTACGAAATAAACATTAAATTAAATGGGCTTAGTTTATTTCCGCTTTTCCATTTATTTCACATGTACACTGGGAATATGTCTCAAAAGGATTAAATACATTTGTGCACTTCAAAAATTGTCAAACCCCTTCAAGTAAAAGTACTTAATACACTTGTACAATTCGGACTATATCTCAAAACGGTTTAATGTATTTGTGCACTTAAAAAATTGCCAAGCCCCTCCCAGTAAAAGTACTTAGCACAGTTGGGCATCAAACTTTCTTGATCCTTTTGTACTACCAACACTTATTACACTCTTGTAGCACTGCTAAAAAGTATGAGCAGATATTGCAAATGTATATAATACGTTTGTGTTTTGAAATTTCCTGCAGTTGAGAAACTTAAAATCAGTTAAAGTATATCTTGATTGGTTTTACAAAAATAAAGACCATTAGTATAATACCACATTCATGGAACATTAAACGAACTCATTTAATACAATTGTGACCCAGGGTTTTGGTAGAAAGAGACGGAATAACGGTATTTCGATGCGCGGAAACGAAAGAGCATGAAATTTAGTGTATTTGGCATTAAAAAAGTAAAAATTGAAAATTTCGTAGTTAGTGCAATTGTGAACTAAGGCATCGATATTGTCCATCGATGAAGGTCCTGACTTCGCTTTTTCTTCGTAAGTAATATGGTAGACAATTATTCGTGGATGGACAAAGGTTCAAACGTAAACGTTTAAACGATTTAACCAATTTTAGTTGACATGTCATGAAATGCATCCATTTCATGAAATGACCGCTCGCGTCATGAAGTGATCAATAGGGTATTTTATCATGTACTAGCTGACCCGGCAAACTTCGCACCGCCTAATAGTCAATGAATGTTGTGATCAAGGATCCTAAGCAACCAAGCTGAACTGTCAAAGAATAACGCCATCTACAGGCTTTACCAGAACCAGCATAATTCATTTTAAAATGGCATTTAGAGATGGCGGATTTTTTTTTTCGTGATTTTTTTCCACATTTTCTCACTATTTAAACCTTCCCTGGACAATCACGAATATTTCAAGACCTAAATTAGCCAAATCGGTCGAGTAGGCCACGCCTCCGATTGCTTTGTTCTGACCACGTGACTGAGCGTTGAGATGACGTCAGAACAAAGGAATCGGAGGCGTGGCCTACTCGAGGCGTTCGACGCAAACGAAACGATCGTAACTTGGCTAGGGGGGCTGCGGTTTTGTGGATGGACAGTTCATAAATAAAATTGGTTGAAGATTGGTTGTTCTTTTTAACGACTATCCCAGGATTACGAGGCCAATGACTGAGTTGTGCCAAATACTGATCAGAGAAATTCATCGACACGAAAAGAATAGATACTACGAAACGGCTGGACTGGATTGAATAGGACTTTCAATGACGGATATCTGACGTTATTAGGAGCAACTGAGGCTACTTTTTTCCCGCGGCAACAGGACTCAAAACTACTGAATACGTCTTCAAAATAGTTAAACATTGAAAAGACTTTCACTTTGGTATAATTAGATTTATCCAAGTAATTGGGATGACTTTAAGCTACTTTTTTATTTTATTATTTAATAAGTACTAATAATTTACCTCCAAAAATGTGAGTAATGTTCTTAAACCTCACACAAACAAGGTTGCGGGTAAAATCTAATTTTACAATAAATGAAATCACAAAATTCTTAATTACTTACTTAGGTAAAAATATATACGTAAATTATTTCAAAGACAACACTCATGCTTCTTGCAAACCGTTACAGACAGTTAAGGGGGGAAAAAATCAAAAGAGCAATTACTCACGCGCATGTGCAATAAACGTCGCAGTTTTCTGCTCCCCGCGCCAGTTGAGTTTGATTACATCGCCACGCCTCAGCTCCTCGTCCAAAGGACTAACCACCGACTTCACATGTACCACATTGCGACTGCCGTTCTTCAACTCAATAAGCACCCAGTCGAAACTATTAGTTTTCTTTAAACCAGACATGTTACTTGTCAGATTGTAACGTGTGAATACTCCGAGCTCTAGGATATCACTAGAAGCTTCATAGCATTGCAGAGCCCCTCAGGTAAAAATTTCATTGCAACGGACCCTTATTGCAGTTACCTATTACTTCCCCCGCCTTTCAGAATGAACAATGGTTTTTGCCAATGGAGCGGGCGCAGGGTCGAACAAAAAAACGCATCCTTATTGCAACGTACAAGGCCGGCTCTAACCATCTTTAAGCGTCCCGGGCGAGTGATTCTTTTGGCGCCCTTTTATATAATTGATATTATGAACGTCAAGTTTCTAAGGTATGTTAGGATGTATGGATCGGTGTTTGTTACGCAAAAAATTAATAACGAAACCAGTACACATTGAAAAATGCATGTAGGTGTAGTAAGCGGCCAATAAGTTTAACCATTTGCTGTGGTTGCGCGCGATCCCCCACTTCGATTTTCGACCCAAAAATCGCTACTTAACTGCGCATTCAAGGTTGACTGCCATGACGGTTCAACGAGGTGCGACGAGGATTATAACTGATTCTCGGGTGTCAAAAATGTGAGAAAGGAAGTAAGTATGTGTTTTAGTGTGTATGAGGGTGTGTGTATGTGTGTGAGTTGCTGTCATGGTATGCTAGTGTGTGTTCTTAAATGAAGGGAGATCTAACTTAGGCATGATTATATAAAAGCAAAACTCTCCAGATTCTCTTACGCTCTTTTCCAAATTAAACAAAGCACTAACACACAAACTGCTATGGCTGCTTACTACGCATATGCATACTCATGGCTGCGATATGGCGTCATGCTATGGGGAAATAGTGTTAACGTAGAGGAACTATTCATAATGCAAAAAAAATGTATACGAATTCTAGCCCAAATAGACAATACCGAGAGCTGTAAACCATATTTTATAAAATATCAGATGTTAACTCTGCCTTCCATATACATACTCGACATTTGTGTATTTGTTTTTAAAAATATCAACAGGTTCACTAAAGTGGAAGATACGCACAACGTAAACACTCGACATAAAAAGAGATTATGCGCTCCATTATCAAGAATCAAAATGTTAAGTGGAAGCCCATATTATGGCAATAAAAATATATAATAAATTGCCAAACATATATAAAACTGAAAAATCAGTAACGGTATTTCAAAAAAGGCTAAAAATATACCTAATTCAAAAATGTTTTATACTCAGTAAAAGAATATTTAGAGTCTAGCTCAAAATAACGATTTTAATTATTGTATTAAATTTACAGTAATTGTATTAAAATAATTATTATTGACATGTAACTTTTTGACATAGCTCTAATTTCTCAATTAGACTGTTATTATTGACAATTAATTTTTGACATAACTTTAATTTCTCAATTGAATTGATAGTATTTGACATCAAAATTATATAAAATTCATCGATAAAATTCATTATTATTAACATATTTTTATTTTTTGACATAAATGTAATCACTCAAATAAATTGATAATATAATGATTCAATAATAATAATGTCTATTGTAAGTTAATTAGGATAAATTAAAATTGCAATGCTTGTAAAAGGCTGCTAAGTCAAAAGTACTGACATGATATATAAAACAACATTGTAAACACTTAGTTCGCAATAAACATTTTGACTTTGACTTTGACTTTTGACATGTGGGAAGAGTAGTTTTTCAGTTTCTTCATACGATTTCTCAAACAACCATTTCCTAACTGTGTTTTTGCAGTGGTGATAATTTAAACTGTGGATATGAAGATACTTATTGATATTATTATATAAAATATAGCTAAGGTAGGTGAATTGGTGTTTAGCGAAGGCAGTTTTGTGTCTGACTGGTGGGAGGATAATAATATCAGCTCGACGTTTATTACTCACTGTGAAAGGCAGTCGATGTTTCCTTAGAACACATTGTAACACATACAACCTTCTCACAGACAGAACCTTGCATTCCCTAAAAAGTTCCAAAGTGGGATGTCTATAGGGCTTGCAAAACATAACTTTGAGAACTGCTCTTTGAGCTCTTTCTAATTTCAAAAAGTATGTTTTGCAGGCGCCACCCCAAGCAGGCAAACAGTACAGAAGAAAAGACTGACAGAGTGAGTAATAGACCGTTATAAGTGTATCCGAGTCTGCCGAACCGCGGAGTTTCTTAAAGATGGAAATGAGTTTGCGAGTCCGACTGACTAGATTATCTAAATGGTTATACCAGTTCAGATGTTTGTCAATTTGCACGCCCAAGTATTTTACACAAGATGTGGGTGTCAGAAAGGGACAGGTACAGCAGGTGTTTTGGAAACAGGTATGAGCTTTAATGGTAGGTGTTACATCTGGCTGAGTCTTATTACTCAAAGAAAATGATATAAATTTGTTTTTTCTGCATTCAGCGTCAACAATTTTTTTCCAAACCAGCGCATAACAATGTCCAGTACCGTCTGAGCATACCTTCCTGTTTCACTCCAATCATTGCCATATACAAGTAGGGCTGTATCATCTGCATAGGTAAATGTGTCAGTCTGCGTCGCGCACTCGTCGCATACGCACGATGTTTCATTCGCCGCCAAATAAGTCTGCGGGTCGTGATAATAATTATAGTCCGGAGTGCAGTGGCTGTAATGTGGTGATCAGTGAATTACTTGCTTTTGTGAGTAGCAAAGTTGATACACTTGCAGAAACAGCAATTTTGCAAATATGTACAAGTGCATACTCCGATAATGAAATTGAAACTGCAAGGCTACTTGCGTTAAAGTTGTTGGCTCCAACCAAGAAAGTCATGAGAAGGAAGGAAGGTAATCAACGAAAAAGCATTCAAGAAATTATAAAAATTATTAAGGAATCGGATCCTGACAGCCTACCTACGTTTGTGGTGAAAGATCTAAACAAGCTGCCGCCGGTTACGTTCGACCACATCGATGTAACTACGTTTTTGAAAGAAATGAGTGTCTTGAAGAAAGAAATAGCCAGTATTCAGCGAGATTATTCAAGGAATGAATCACCATCGCCGTCACCAGTTTTGGTCGAATTCGAGTCGCTGAAGGTTGAAATTCAACAATTGAGACAGCTGGTACATGACATACGTGCTGAGAATTGTCTTATAAGCCAACAAAATGAGAAACAAGATTCACAATCTTTTCCTTTGTCTCTTCCTTCATCTAATTGTTGCGCCGATAACAATACAAGTATGCGGGTAGAACAAAATATTGAGACGGTTGCGACAGCGGTGACCGTTGAATTCGACTCGCGGCGGCCTGAGTGCGGCAGGCCCGTGGTGGTGGGTCCTGAGTGGCGAGGGGAGCAATCAACATCCAGCCGTGCTACGGGCGCACGCGAGTCGATAACAGCAGAGGTTATGACGCAACCTACAATAACAGCTGATGACAAGTTGTATGTTAACAAAAGAAATACAGTGTTCACGATGGCTGACGTTGTCAGAAACGGTGCTAAGTTGCAGAATACTACTCGTTCTAATAATGGGGAGGGGTGGACGAAGGTCCAGTATGGGCGCAACAGAATGAAAAACAGGCGTGGTGTGGCCCAACCATTGAACGAGTTTAACTTTAGGGCTGCAGATAGAACTGTATCCCTATACGTGTCGAGAGTGCATAAGGAAACAACACCTACAGATATTGAAGGGTTCATCAAGCATAAAACGAACCTTGAAGTCAAAGTCTACAAGATAAATACAGTGGATAACCAATTTAATGCATTTAAGGTAGTTGTACCTCTGAAAAAGGTAGATTTATTCTTAAATGATAACGGGGACCAATTTTGGCCTGCAGATATAGTGTTCAGACGGTACTGGGAACGTAGCCATACCCAGAAAAAGATAACAGGTCCGAGCAAGATTTCACAAAATAAAAGCTGATGGACTGTGAACTGAAACTTCTATCATACAACTGTCGATCACTTAAAAGATCTTTTCAGGAAATAGTACAATTTTGTGATGAACATCAAATAATAGCCCTGCAAGAAACATGGTTGTTTCCTCATGATTTGGACATGTTAAGCACTATAAATAAGCAATTCGGCTGCCACGGTGTATCTGCAATTGACACAGAGCATGGAGTGGTGCGAGGGAGGCCGTACGGAGGTGTTGCGCTCCTGTGGGATAAGCGTGTGTTTACAAACGCGGAGATTGTGCAGTGCAATAACGACCGTATGGTCGCAGTGAAACTTAGGCGCGGGGACCGTAGTATGTTAATATTCAGTGTGTACATGCCTACTGATAATGAAGACAACTTCCCAGTGTTCTCCCAGTGTCTTGCGAATATAAGTGCTATAATCGAAAGTCTAGATGTTGAATCTGTGTTTGTGATGGGGGACTTTAATGCACACCCCGGGGCCAGGTTTGGAAACGAGTTGATGGACTACTGTGCGGAAGAGGCTTTATCCTGTATTGACTGTAAGTGGCTAGATGTAAACACGCATACTTATATTAGTGATGCTAACGGCTCGCGCAGGTGGCTCGACCACTGTGTTGTCTCCGCGGCGGCCGAAGCGACAGTGAGTCATGTATGCGTGCTGTATGACGCGTACCTGTCTGATCACTTTCCGCTTGTGGTGCGGTTATTGTTTAATAATATTATTTGTAAAACAATAACTGTAAATACTACTGCGGAACGTATTAAATGTATATGGGGTAACAGGAATACTAATCAAATAGATAGTTTTTGTAAATTATGTAATGAGAAATTTAATTTAATGCGTAATAATACTTATTTTAAGCTCTGTTGTGATAGTGAACTATGTACGAATCCGGAGCATACTAAATTAATTGATTTATTTTACACGGATATTGTTCAAACGTTGCAAACATCAGCGGAACGTACATATTACTGTCATAAACAGTCTAAACGTACGGTGGTAGGTTGGAACTATCACGTGAGACAGCATCATGTTCTGGCTAGGCAGACCTTTTTACAGTGGGTTCAATGTGGCAGGCCTTGCTCGGGATATTACCATGAACAAATGTCTATCGCGCGAAAGAAGTTTAAAGCAGCCCTGAAATACGTTCAGAAAAACCAAGACACAATCAAAATGGATATTCTGGCCCGACATGAATCGTCCAAAAATTTTGTAAAATTTTGGAAAGAAGTCAAGAAGCTCAATCCGAAAAGTGGAACTCCAGTTAGTGTGGAAGGGGAGTCTGATGGGTCTGCTATTGCAAATAAGTTCCGAAAGCATTTTGATGTTTCCCCACCCGTCAAGCGGGCGCACGTTGTGACGGCCGAGAATTTGCAGTGTGGTAATGCTAGGGGGGGCTTCCATGTCACGTCCGATGATGTACTGGACGTGCTCAGAGGTATGAGGCGTGGGAAGTCTCCAGGTCATGACGGCCTTAGTTTGGAGCATTTGATGAATGCGGGCCAGCATATCTGTTGCGTATTGGCACAATTTTTTAACCTCTGTGCTAATCATTGCTATTTGCCTGTGGAGCTCATTCGCACAGTGGTTGTTCCTATTCCAAAAAATAGGACTGGTGATGTCTCGAGAATGGCCAATTACAGACCTATCTCTCTCGCAACTATAGTGGCTAAGGTGCTCGAACGTCTGTTGCATAAACAGCTGAGTCCGTCAATTAATATTAACGACGGTCAGTTTGGTTTTCGGCCGGGAGTGTCAACGGACATGGCTATATTTTCTCTGAAACAGGTTGTCAAGTGTTATGTCGATCAGGAAACTAGTGTCTATGCCTGTTTCCTCGACCTTAGTCGCGCCTTTGACACTATAAATCATGACCTGTTGTGGGAGAAACTTGAGCGTAGTAATGTACCAGTTGGAGTTACGGGGCTTATTAGGTATTGGTACTGTAATCAGTTCAACAATGTCAGATGGGATTGTGCTATGTCTGAGGACTATAGGCTAACTTGTGGTGTTAGGCAGGGGGGTTTGACCTCTCCCGACCTGTTTAATCTCTATGTCAACGACCTGATTGAGGAGCTGAGCAGGACACCAGTGGGGCTCAAATTGGGCGACCGTTATGTAAACAACTTGAGTTATGCAGACGATATGGTTCTGCTGAGCCCCTCAATTAAAGGTTTAAGAAAGCTGCTGGTTATCTGTGATCGGTTTGCGAAGAGTCATGACTTAGTTTATAACGCTAAGAAAACAGAACTGATGATATTCATGTCGGGAAAGGGACCTCAGAATGTTCCCCCAGTATGCATTGGGGGACAGACAGTTAAGGTTGTGGAGAGGTTCAAGTACCTTGGTCACATACTGACATCGAACATGAAGGATGATGCGGACATCGATCGTCAGCGTCGTGCCTTGTCGGTGGTCGGGAACATGCTTGCTAGACGATTTTTTAAAGCCAAAGTGCAGACTAAAGTGCACCTATTCAGAACATACTGTCAAAGTTTCTATACGTGCCAGCTCTGGACTGACTATACGAGAAAGTCCTGGGATGGCATACGCGTTCAGTATAACAACATCTACAGACACCTCATGGGGTTGAAGAGAAATTGTAGTGCCTCTAGCATGTTCGTGGAGGCGAGGCTGAACCCGTTCAATGCCATTCAAAGGAACAGAATCGCGTCATTCATGTCCAGGGTTGGTACGTGTAGTAACAGTATAGTAAAAGAACTAGCTGATAGAGTGTGCGCTACTAGAACTTTTAAACGATGGTTGGAAATAGCGGCTTAAATGTTTGATGTCCTGTATTTTTTTTTTGTAATTTTTTTTTTTGTGCCTAATTTATTCAATCAATTTAATTCCATTCAATTCAATTCAATTCAATTTAATTTAATTCAATTTAATTCAATTCAATTTAATTTAATTCAATTCAATTCAATTTAATTTAGTATAAACCAAATTTATTGCATGCTAACTTGACTGTACCTTTTTATTTATTTTTTTATTTTGTTTTTCAATTGTAAAAAATTTAACTTTTTCACATTTTGACTAATTTTTTTTTTTTGTTGTGTAATCAGGGCTGTATATAATGTAATGGATCAAAGTGGTCTGAAATAAAGGTTTATTATTATTATTATTATTATCTTTATTTCATTTACATAAACATATTAGTTACATTTTTAAATATTTCAAAAATAAAAAATAAAACATTTAAAAATATAAAAAACAGTATCCCACCGGTATCGGGAACAGGGTCCAAGCTACCGGCGGTCAGGGCTCCAGAGAAAGGAACCTCCTAACAATGCGAGCCGTGTCCAGGAGTACCGCTTTCTGAATCAAGCCCTTGATCCAGTCGCCTAACGCGAGCCTCCTAAGGTGTTGGTCGAGGCTCTTGGCTATTAAGCCATTGCCCGACACGACTATCGGTACAATGATCGCCGAGTCCACATCCCACATGTCGACAACCTCGCGAGCCAAGTCAATATACTTGATTTGTTTATCTTTCTCGGCTTTCACGAGGTTCTCGTCATGCGGAACGGATATGTCAACAATCATTGCACGCCTCTCGCTTCGGTCCACCACCACTATATCAGGCTTATTGGCTACAATAGTCCTGTCAGTGATGATGGACCGATCCCAGTACAAAGTGATATGACCATTATCAAGAACTGGATCGGGCTCGTACCTGTAGTACGGCACTTCCGATTCCACAAGAGAGTATTTCAGAGCAAGTTGCTGATGGATAATCCTGGCTACAAGGTTGTGTCTATGCAAGTACTCTCCGTTAGCTAGACGAGAACAACCAGAGATAATGTGACGAATTGATTCTCCCGGACGGTGACATGCCCGACATATGTCAACCGTGCCGTCCTTCACAATAAATCTCCGGTAGTTATTCGTCATGATAACTTCGTCCATAATTGCACAGACAAAACCTTCGGTTTCCCCAAAGAGGTCACCGGAACGCAGCCAGGCTACGGACGCCAATTGGTCTACATCGGGCCCGTGAAGGGCCCGGAAGAAGCGTCCGTGAAGTTCCTTGCTCTGCCATACTTCCCTGCGATCGTTAGTGTCAAGCACTACCGGTTTGCGCCAGTTCTCATTAGCCAGGGAGAGCGGGGTAAGTCCCTTGTCCACTGTCACTACATCTCGATGCATACCCACGTCGGCAGCTAGGAAATATTCCCTGAGACTGCATACCTCGCGGTTGTGTAGGGTCTTAGCATTCAAAAAACCTCGACCCCCACACTTCCGCGGGATATACAATCTCATCACCGACGATCGTGGGTGATGCATTCGATATGCAGTCAGCAGTGTGCGGACCTTCCTATCCAGGGCGTCAAGTTCCGTTTGAGTCCATTTGAGTACGCCGAAAGAGTACATCAATACCGGCATGACCCAACCGTTGAAGGCGCGCACCTTGTTTCCGCCTGAAAGAAGGCTATTGAATACCTTCTTCAGGCGTCCAAAGAAACGCTCCTTCAACGATTGCTTCATGTCAGTGATATTGATGCCTAGAGCTTCCGACATACCCAAATACTTATAGGTTTCGGTTGGAGAGAGGGATCTCAGGTTTATGAAATCCGTGAGTTGAGTGCCCACGGATTCCACAACCTCCCCTCGCTTTACATGCATGACCGCACATTTGTCCACACCAAACTCCATCCTGATGGCACTACTGAAGGTTTCAGTTACCTTCAGTAGCTCCATCAGTTGCAGATTGTTGGGGGCAAAAAGTTTCAGGTCATCCATGTAAAGTAGGTGAGATATTACCTGACCACCTCTCTTCAACCGATAGCCTAGACCTGAATTCTCCAGCAGTGTGCTTAGAGGATTCAAGGCTAGGCAAAACCAAAGTGGACTCAAACTATCTCCCTGGAATATACCTCGCTCGATCCTTACAGGTTCGCTATTCCTCTGGGTATGTCGACATCCTGGATAGCGGAGGACCGTACTCCATTGCCTCATACACGACATCAGGAAGGTGCGTAGTGTTGTATCAATTTTATACAATTCCAGCACCCTCATGAGCCATGTATGAGGAACAGAGTCATAGGCCTTCTTATAATCTATCCAACATGTCGACAGATCCTTTCGGGAACGTCGAACCTGTTGGCTAATGGTCATATCAATGAGGAGCAGCTCCTTAGTACCGCGGGACCCGTTCCTACATCCATTCTGAGAAGGTGACATGATTAAATTTTTGTCAATATGACTATTAATTTTGCTTCTCAGTATGGATGTAAGAACTTTATAGACCGTCGGCAAACACGTGATCGGTCTATAATTTTTAGGTTCCGCAGTACTACCTGACTTATGGAGCAGGTGGGTTATTCCTGTTGTTAGGAACTGGGGTAGCGACCCTGACTCTAAGGCAGACTGGAACTGATATGCCAAGCGAGCGTGCGATCTTGTAAACCACTTAATCCAGAAATTGTGCAGCCCATCCGGCCCTGGAGATTTCCAGTTTGGCAACGGACGGACTGCACGAGCTACATCTTGGGGGCTGATGTCAATTGCCCCCATTTGTGGTATTGGATCGCACGCACGCTCGACCTCTCGAGTCCAGTCACCCTCGGTGTGACTGACAGGCACCGACCAGATGCTGCGCCAGAATGAACTCATGGCGTCATCATCCGGGAGGCACGCATCAGTCACACCTTGGTCCGGTCTCTCCCAAGCCCTATAAACCCACCTTTCATTACTCCGGAATGTGCGATTCTGGGTGTATCGGTCCACTCGCCGCTTATACCTGCGGATACGGTTTGCCCATGCATACACCTTCTGCTTCAGGAAGTCGATGCGCTCCGTGACACGGGACGTATAGTCTCGGGGGCTGATGTCAGTCCCCGAAAACGCCCGTCTCACAAAGCGCATCACTCTTGGGCGAGTGTTGCCCTCCCTGAAGCAAATTAGTTTGCCGATGAGTGCTCTGGCCCCACCAATACGACGCTCGATCCTGCACTGCCAAGCCGGCACGGCTGGTTTCGGTCGTGTAGCTACGTCACAGTTTGGAAACTTGACGTGAGCTAAACGACATGCCGCAACAGCTGCGCAGTACATTATCGAGTGTGTATCAGTGAGATCTTTGCAGTCGTCAAAATAGTTTGACAACTGCAAATCCAGAGCAGCCACCAGCGCCTTATTCTTATTATGCATGGGCAAACGAGGTAAGCGCGGCCTAAGTTCGAGCGGCATGTTGCGATACTCCCGAATAGCACACTCCAAAGCACTCCTCAATTCATTGTTGCACTGGGTACTTACATGTGTAACCATGTCAGTAATCTCTTCGTCAACATGGCCGGAAAGATGGTAGGACGGTGGTACCATCACTGGTACCACAGACTGCGACGAAGGAGCAATGGCATGGTTACTCATTTCTGTTCGGAGGCGATCAAGTACAGTATCGTCCAACATATGATTACGCTGGATAACCCGCACCTGATCCGACAGTCGTTGGGCCGAAACGTTGACGGCTGGCTCAAGCACCTGAAACAAAGAGAGCATCCGAACACGGTACGCGGTCAGGTTGTTTCCTCCCTCTGTAGCCCCATAGTATGCGCGCATGACATTCTCATTGATGGATTGCGTCCATCGCATGCGCTGCACACTTCCGCCGGGAGCTGGGACCCTATCAGAGGCCGGTGGGCCTCGAGGTCCTAAGCCACTCGGCGGCCGGCGTCCTCTCCGTCGACGCGCAGGTGGTGGTGACGTGGGCGGAGAAAAGTACTCGTCGCTGGAGCTCGACGCAACTGCCACGGCCGGTGTCACAGCACTCACGGTGGGGCTGGGTTCCGGCGGCGGCGAGGCGGAGCTGAGCGACGAGGCCGGAGGTGGTAGGCGTGCACGGCGAGCTGCGGCTCTTGTCAACATTGTCCGACTTTTCGGCTTCAATTTTCCATATTTTCTATTGTTATTTTGTCATTATGGTTGCAGGGTTGCATTATGTATAGATTGTATATGATATAATTGTTATTTCTTGCGTTTTCTTTTCATTATTTCGGATCTTTTGGAATTTATTTGATTATTTATTGAAAAATGTGAAGAGAAAAATTTTTTCTTGTCACTTGGTTGACAGCCGAGCCACAATTATTATTATTATTATTATTATTATTATTAAATATGGAGCAATTAATTAGTGAGAGTGAACATAAGTCATTAATATAGATGAGGAACAAGGTTGGGCCAAGAATACTTCCTTGTGAGACGCCGTATTCTATTCTAGCTTTACCGCTTATTACCTCATCCAGTTGAACATGTTGGAAACGATTCTACAGATAGCTCGAAAAAATATCAAGTGCTTGACCACGAATCCCAATGCGTTCCAGCTTTGATAGAAGTATGGGCACAGAGACAGTGTCAAAAGCTTTCGAAATATCCAGAAATATACCAAAACACCTCTGTTTCCTATCCATGAGCTGAGTTATCCTTTCAGAGAGTGCAATAATGATGCGGATGCTCTATTGACGGTAGGACTGTTAATAGTATAAGTTATGCAGATGATATGGTGTTGCTGAGTCCCTCGATTGGTGGACTCAGACGGATGCTGGAGATATGTGAAGGGTACGCCACTTCTCATGGTTTATTGTACAATGTGCGGAAGAGTGAGCTTGTGGTGTTTAGGGTGGGTTCTAAAAAGCCATTAACGGTTCCTCCAGTTTTTCTTTATGGTGTACCACTAAATAGGGTGTCGCATTTTAGGTACCTTGGTCACATTGTGAATGAGAATTTAAATGATGACGGTGACATTGAGAGGGAGCGAAGAGCGTTGTCGGTCCGATGTAATATGCTGGCCCGTAGGTTTGCACGTTGTACTAGAGAGGTGAAAATCACTCTGTTCAAGGCGTTTTGCCAGTCTTTCTACACGTGCAGCCTATGGGTTAGACATACGCAGAGGGCCTACAACGTTCTTCGCATTCAGTATAATAACGCCTTTAGGGTGCTGTTGGGGCTCCCGCGGTTCTGTAGCGCGTCGGGCATGTTTGCTGAAGCACATATAGACAGCTTTCAAGCTATTATGCGAAAGAGAACAGCATCCCTGATGCGTAGGATTCGGGGGAGCACCAACAGCATTTTGAGGGTGATAGCTGATAAGCCGGATTGCCCCTTCTTGGGGCACTGGACTCGTTTGCACAGCTGCAGGTCTGGTGCAGCGGCAAGCGGGCACAGTTATAATATGTATAAGTTTATGAACTGATTTTATTTTATTCTATTTATTTTAATGAACAATTTTACTAACATAGTTTTAAGTTCTACTAACATAATATGGATGTATCTGATATAAATAATAAATAATAATAATAATAATAATAACCGCATCTTCTGTTGACATTCCGGCTCTGAAACCATATTGGTTATCAGAGAGAATTTTGTGAGTGTTAAGATATTTAAGCAAACGGTTGTTCAAAATCTTCTCCAGAATCTTAGAGATGGTTGGTAAAATAGATATGGGTCTATAATTTTTGACACTGCCTCTGTCCCCTCCCTTGTGAATAGGGTGAACTAGAACTGTTTTGAAAGTATCTGGGAAGACACCGGTGTTTATTGCAAGATTGCAGATATGGGTGATATAGGGGATTAAAATTTTGCGAGTTAACTTCAATATGTGACCAGAAATATCGTCAACTCCAGCAACAGAACTTGACTTCAAGTTAATAATAAGACTCTCAACTTCTGAATTGTCGGTCTCTAGTACACAGATTGAGTCACACGTTGATACCATACTAGAAGGAAGAGCTGGCTCATACTGATCCTGTTGTATTTTAGTAGCTAGGTCTTTGCTTAGATTAACGAAGTAGTTGTTGACCCTATTTGCTGATGCAAGCTTGTCAGGTTCAAGGTTTAGCAGTTCTTTTGGTGGTGAGGGTACGGATTTTGAATGAGTTATGGTCTTAATGAGGTCCCATGTTGCTTTAGAATAGTTTTTTCTTTTAACAAATTCTGTCTTCTCGTAATTTACTTTTAGTTTCCGTAACATAGTGTTACGGAAATTGCGATAGCGAGAGTACGTTAATTTGAGGATAGAATTGTCAGGTTGTGCTTTTAAACTGAGATGCATTTTATCCCTATTACATCGAAGTAAGCCAGGAGTAATCCAGGGCTTGATGTTACGGTTCTTACGTGAGACGTTGATGATGCGGGTATGTTTGTCAATAATTTGCGTCAATAAGGTTGTTAAGATGTCCGCAGCTTCATTTGCGTCAGAAAAAAGGATTGGGGAGAAATCAGCACTCTCAATATTTTTTTGAATGTTTGAAATGTCAACAATTTTGGCAGAGCAGTTTGGTTTGGGCTTAAAGGCATCCAGGTTGACACTCAAAAATACAGGCAAATGGTCAGTAATAGGAGAGTCTATCACAATGGATGTTCCTGGTTGTTTGGTTTTTAGGAGAATATGATCTAAACAATTATTTACTCTGGTTGGATATAAGTGAGCCGGTAATAAGCCATGGGAGGCTGTAAAGGTGAGGTACTCGCATGAATGTCTGTCATTATTGTTAGGTTTTATATCAATGTTAATGTGCGTGTGTGTGTGTGTGAGTGTGTGTGTGTGCAATGTGTGTGTGTGTGTGTGTGTGTGTGTGCGACTAAAGCAACATGTTGATATTTTGCTAGGGGTTTCAAAATGGGATCTAGACTGTTTAAAAAATTATCAATGTGAGTGTACGAAGGTGATCTATATAAGGCTAAAATGCCGACGTTATTGTCAATTTTGCAAAGAAGACAGTTTGCATCTATTATGTCAGCTTCAGAAACGGTGCAGTTCAATGAAGACCTAGTATACATAACCACCCCATCATTCTGATTTTTTGTGAAATGTACATTATAATCATTTATATTAGGAATTACGGCAGATCTTAGCCAGCACTCTATCAAAATGATGATATCGCAATCTGTTTTAAGAAGATGTAAGCTATAAAATTATCAAAATTTTTGTTTAAACTGCGAATGTTGAGTTGGAGTATAGATAACTTGCCTTTGTGACTTAGGTATTTTAGTTATACATTCACCAAACGGTAATTTATAAGATTTTGATACCTGGTTGGCATCCAATTCTAATTCAAGAGCATTAGTGTGGTTAGCCATTGAAAGTAAGTATTAATATCCAAAATAAGGGGGTGCACATAATTAACCATATATGGGAAAATGGGGCAAGTGCAACTACAATAAGCCGTTCAGTGGCGACGAGAGTGGTAAAGGTACTAATTTTAGTTATAAAAATGATGATGGAGTGGTGGACATCCAATGTTAGGTATGGTTTCAGCGAGAATATAATGGATGGAGGGAGAGTGTTGTGAGGGTAAAGTATATGTGAGTGATGAATGTAGTGATGGATAGTATTTGACACTTAAACAAAACGAATGGAGTTAGTATTCCTAAACATGCAGTAAAAACAAAATATAATAAAGTAAAAGTAAGTTACTATGATACCTATATAAAAAAACAATAATAAACGACAAATTAGTAGTCACTGGTTAGATTGAGCTAGATCACGTAGTGTCCGCTCGGATCTGACTAGTATTGGTTTGGCTCCTTCTTCCTTCCACAGCAGTATGTTGCCGTTGGCCGTCCAACAAAATCTATACTCATTCAGCTTCGCAAATTCGCGTGCAGCAAAAAACAGCTTTCTTGAACTGGCTGGGAGATACTCACTAATATATATCGGTCGTGAATCGCCGAGAACTCCTAAGTTTTTAGTGCTGAGATGAGACTCTTTCGGTTGCTTGTTATTGAAGCTGCGCACCGAGCTTAGCAACATGTTCTTAGTCACCACCTTGGTAAATTCAGCAACAACCGGCCGGGCGGTACCTGGTTTGCCAGGTAGTCGGTAAACGTCGCGGATATCATTATTGTTTAGGGGCGCGTTGACGGCAGCACCCACCCGCGTAACAATCGCAGATAAATCCTTAGCAGACTCATTTTCTTTGAGTGGTACATTGCGAAACTCAACGCAAGAAGAACGTGATAATTGCAGCAAGTCTTCGATTTTCAACTCCAGATTTTTTATACAATCCCTGTACGTTTTTTTATCTTTTTGTAATATCAAGTTGTTTCATCACGTCGTCGTATTGTTTATTGATGAAGATTACTGTCTTCTCAATTTCAAAATAAGCTTTTTGAATTGCTAAGTTTTGCGATTTAAGGTCGGCTACCTCCGATACCAATTTAGCGAGAGAAGAGCTTTGTTCTTGAGAAAATTTTAGAAAATTTGCTTGTTCTTCCCCCTTCCAAGTATTAAACATATCTAAAACTTCTTGCTTGAAGTCCAGAAGCTCGCTACCGGGCGAATAGGCTTGACGTGGACGTACGAAACGCAAGGTGATATTGCCAGTTTCAAAAGGACTGCTTGTTGTCGCCTGAGGAATATCGGAATCAGACACTGACTGAAACATGCTCTTGATAGATGCAGGAGTAGCCGGAGGAGTCCGCTTCAAAAGAGACATTACGACGAGGTAGCCGAAGCCCAACCTTAGCGCAGAGGAAATAAGCAGCGAGAAGCATTAACTCGTAGCGGCACAACGCGGAGCCGATGCGCAGGCTCGTAGCACTCGTAGGCGCGTAGTAGTCACGCAACTCGTAGCACTCACGGTGACGTCGGCGCGTAGCACTGCTACACACGGAGATCGCAATTTCGCCGCTCGGTGACTAGCACACCTCGTTGCGACTCGCGAAGGAATGTTAAACTGGCGCGTGTGGCACCCTGTAAGACCGGGCGCCCCGGGCGGCCGCCCGGGTCGCGCCACCCTAAAGCCGGCACTGGCAACGTACCTACTTCTAGTAGGTTTCTAAACAGAATTTTTTACTCAGCCTTTTGTGTTCTAAACCCCAGTTGTCTTGCGAAAAGTCAAAAAACTTTTTAAAACAACTGTCTAGCCTTTCTTTCCTTGATTTTTAAGAAATATTTTGTTTTTAGGTAGGAAATCATCCAATAACTTCTCTTGCTCTAGGGTGGAGCAAGAGGGGCTGTCAGACTTTTACTGACTAAACCCACTCCAATGGAGATTATTTTGAATGAGCTACTTAAACGTATTTTAAATAACTAACACATTACAGTACTTAATAAATGTTTTATGCAACAGAAAAAAATCCTTGTAACAATATTTACGGCAAGGATGTTAGAAATCTTTGAAAATAGCAACACGCGTCATCAATTATATACATCATGAAGTAAATACTCCAAAGTAGCACATTTTGCTACGTGGTCTTTTTCTTCCCTTTAATTAATTGAAGTTGAAGAAAGACAATACGTAGGTATGCAAACAGCGTTAACAATTTGTTCGAAGTCCATGATCATCTTTACTACATTCCAATCAGGTAAACATCTTTTAGTTTAGGGAAACATGTCAAAGTAACACAAATTTTGACACGTGGTCTTTTTCTTCCTTTTAATTAATATTCAGTGCTTGAAGGTGAAGAAAGACAACAGCGTATAGATCAACAGTTTGGTCGAAGTCCATGATCACATTTACTAGATTCCAATCAGGCAATCACATCTTTTAGTTTAGTGCACACAGTCTTTGAATACTACAAGTAATCATCGTCGACGGCGCGTATTGTTAAACGCGCGCCTCAGGGAGATGTCAGCAAATCGTAGGGGCCCAGCAGGGTCGAAGCCATAGAAATATAAAAAACAGGAGAAGTGGCAAGGGGGCGTGTGCATGTCCGCGCGACTTGCGCAAAAACGGCATACACAGGCAAATGGCCGTCAGTTATAAACTTGGGAGATTCGCGATACGTGATCGTAAACAAATTTAAAATGCCGTGTTGTGCAGCGGTTTCGTGCAAGAACCGAAGCGATAAGAGAAGCCTGGGTCATCACGGAATCTCTTACCATATGTACAAGTTTAATACTATATTTATCTTTAAAATCAGTAAAAACAACAAATCTTCTAATATCCCTTGCTGCTACTACGTTATTTTTATTTTCAAATATCAAGGCGACTGTATTACTCTTACAGTAAATACATTGCTCTTTAACCACTACCAAATTTTAACGCTCAGCAACTGAACAAGCAATGTAAAAATAACATAACGATACTTTATCAATGCGGTGTATTTCATAATACGGCCGCTGTTAGTTGCGGCGAGTTAATGATGTGCCTGTATGATCTACTATTGTAGACTATCGACCATAATATCGATTGGTTGGATATCCGAAGTGAAATAATGTAAATATTTTTATTTATTTTGTTTATTTTATAGAGTAGTAAAGAAATACGCAAGCAACTGTCGTAAAGTAAGTTAGTTAAATTGTAAGTTAATAGTCGAAGGACTATTTTCTGGTTTCAGATATCGTATCTTATGCCTTATCTTCGTGTTATTTCCTTACATATTTCTGATTTTGATATTTTAACTTCCTTCTTAAAGTCTTCAAAAGTCTTCGAATTCGCTACAATAACGGGCATGATTCAGATTTTAATAACGACTTTTGCTTAAAATAAGGCAACATGTTCTAGCTCTTTATTTGTTCTCTTTATTTAACAAGCTCTGTACTGTTTTTTTCTAATTAAAGTCTTACATGGTGAGGTTTAGCAGAAACTTAGGTAAAATGATAACTAAAATGTTATTTTTTGTTTTCAGTTTCCCGAAAGACGCAATTTTAATAAAGCAATGAATTGATGCCACTGGAAGGCCACCTAATTGGTTCCCTAAAAAAATATAGTACCATATGCTCAATTCACTTTCAACTAGAAATGCTTTAGTCTCTAAAAAAAACGCAGTCTTTTTGAATGGGCAATCCTTAAATTAAGACTAGACCTTATTTTTGTAGAAGTGAGTTACAATTTTTTTAGTAACTGAAAGCTTTTTCATGTAATAATTCATAATATAAGTTATTAAACTTTTCAGGATTTTAAAGAACCAGGACACGCACTTGGCCGGTTTTTAGTATTTGATATTGACGTTCTAAAATGCCGTATATAATGGCCTAATGCGGGTAAATGGTTAGAGTTTTTGGGTTTTATGAAAGCAAATTTTATTATTCTATTAATAATATATTATTTTCTGGACATATTGATTTTGTTTTTGGGACCCAAAAGAAATAGCACAACAAAAAATGAACAAATCGATAACTTTTCTATTTAGTCAATCACTAGCGTAAATCACTACATAGTATAAAACAAAGTCACTTTTCGTGTCTGTCTGTCCCTATGTATGCTTAGATCTTTAAAACTACGCAACGAATTTAGATGCGGTTTAATAGATAGAGTGATTCAAGAGGAAGGTTTATGTGTATAATACACGCACAATATAGTAGAGGAACACTGATGATTTTAGAGGTTTCTATTGTGATGTCGTAAATAAACACATTTTTTTGCGCTTACATTGCAAACGCTGGCTGAACCCTAAGACATAGATTAAAATAATGTACTACAGTATTGTACACTTTAAAAAAATCTACAAAAAAGTCCGCGATGGTATATGTCTATCTTTTAGGTATAACCCACAATAACCATTTTTTATCCTTTACTTTTTACGAGAAATAATGGCTTATTTACGAAACGATTTTAAGCAATACAGCATTGATCCTTATCCAATTAAGTACCTTAAATAAATTGTGCATTTAATATAGATCAATATGCCTCTTTACAGCGTGTAATTTAAGTCAATATTTTCGAAGATATTACAGATTTAAAATACAGGGACATAGCGGTTGCGGTAAATAACTTGATTCTTTCAAAGATTGATGTGCCGGCGCAAGTATACTACTCGGTTACTTCCAGATTGGTCCCATTTTTTTCAAATCCAGTTCTGATAATGGAATCCATGAGGAATCGAGGGAACTCCTCAAATATTCTAGGCACTATATAATGATTTTGGTATTTTCATCGAGAATACAAAAAAAAAACATTTACAGTCAAAAAGTAACATTTGATGAAGTGGAACTGATGAAGAAGACCAGAAATGGCCAACGGAACTTCACCCTCACATAGATATCACAATGAAAATAGTTAAGTAACTATGACAATATAAATAAATAAATGGTTCTGAATAGTTATGTTGAAAATGGTATCATCGAAGTGATCTAATGATGATGATGGAGCCGGAAGGTAGGCACTGGAACCCCGTAATTAATCAATGTAACCTAGCCGTGTTTGGGCTTATTAGAATTGTCATTATATGCACTTTGGCTATAAGGTACCTACTATCGAACTAACCTGATGATGGAGCCGGAAGGTGGATGGGAACTTCATAATAAAATAATGTATCCTAGCAGTGTTTGAGTTAATTCGAATTGTCATGAGAAATAGGTACTCTGGCTATAAGTGCATCATAACTAAAAAGTGTGTTATAATTTTATTTACAAAAAATTAAAAATTACCGACTTCACTACAAAAACAATAAAACGATCAAAATGACTTTAATTTCGGAAGTCGGTGTTAAATAACAAGCAAACAATACCAGAAATACCGACTTCCGAAATTAATGTTATTTTGATCGTTATAGTGTTTTTAACCGACTTAAAAAAAGGAGGAGGTTATAAATTCGGTTGTATGTTTTTTATTTTTTTTGTGTGTTACCTCAGAACTCCGTGATTTATGGACCAATTTGCAAATTTTTTTTTCCTCTTAAAGGATATGCTTTCAGATTGCTCCCATTTTTATCAAAATTTAGTTCTGATGATGGGTTCCATGGGGAATTGAGGGAACTCCTCAAATATTATAGGCAACCATATAGTGATTTTGGTATTTTCATTGAGAACATAAGCCTCAGACATCGCCGCCGAGTTGCTAACCTGTCGGTTTTCTATCGTTTAAATTTCGGGGAATGTGCACTGGAATTGCACAATCTAATTCTGCCAAGTCTGTTCCATCATCGGACCACTAGACGTACGGCGTTGCGCCACCGGTACATGGTAGACATCCCACCCATACGCACAAAACGTTTTGAGAACACATTTATTATGCGTACAGCCAAGGAGTGGAATTCCTTGCCGGAGTCTGTGTTTCTTGATAGCTACAACTTAGGGGTCTTTAAGTCAAGAGTGAATAGGCTACTTCTAGGCAAGCGTGCTCCATCGTTGACCACCTCATCGCTTACCATCAGGTGAGATGGTGGTCAAACGCGAGCCTATCATTAATAAAAAAATAAGCATTTACAGTCAAAAAGTAACATTTGATGAAGTGGAACTGATGAAGAAGACCAGGAATGGCCAACGGAACTTCATACTCACATAGATATCACAATGAAAACACTTAAACGACTATGACAATACAAATAAATAAATGGTTCTGAATAATTATGTTGAAAATGGTATCATCGAAGTGACCTGATGATGATGATGGAGCCGGAAGATAGGTACCGGAACTATGTAATTGATCAATGTATCCTAGCCGTGTTTGGGCTTATTAGAATTGTCATGAGATGCACTTTGGCTATAAGGTACCTACTATCGAACTGATCTGATGATGGAGGAAGGTGGAACGTAGACACAGTAAATTCATAATAAAACAATGTAACCTAGCAGTGTTTGGGTTAATTGAAATTGAATTCTAATACCATCGAATTTACCGTTCCAATATAAACGCCTACAATTTCCGCTAAAAATATCTTTTGCAATGACCATCAAAAATCGCAGGGTCAAACTTTCAACGTTACAGGCTTAGATTTGAGCGTTGAATGTTTTTATTACATGGCCAATTATATGTCGCTCTTTCAAGAGTAACCTCAAAAGAAAATATGTTTGTATTGACTAATGACAAAAAATCTGTGAAAGTTGTGTATAAAGACATTCTGTAGTATATTTAGTACTCGCGACCCGCCCTGGTGCAATGCTGGACAAAACCGCATCAAAATCCGTTGCGTAGATTTAAAGATCTAAGCGGACAGACAGCTGGAAGCGACTTTGTTTTATACTATGAAGTGATCAGCATTGCACCCGTGCGAAGCCGGGGCGGGTCGCTAGTGTAAAATAAATTGCTTTTGCATACCACATCGACATTTAATGTGTGCGTAAGTTGTAGGTGCATGGAAAATGCACGCTGTTTTTAGGAACGTAAGGTTTATAATTGACTGTGTAGTATGGACTGATTTATTAATTGCGGATGTGTGCGCGATTGCATAACTATTGATGCATGTGTAGTAGTGTCGGCGGTAGTAGGGGAAACTGGAGACATCGTGTTCCGGTACATTTTTTACTACTTAACATATCTCCTCCTTTCTTATATCTATGGTCGAAGCCTACTGGGGCCATGGGTAGTGTGAAAACGAAACCCGGGGCCCTGGGACGAAGGCAACGAAGGAACAGGAGTGGGTTTTTAGTCAGTAAAAGTCTGACACTATCTGCCGCTCTGCCCAAGAACGCGATTTGTCATAAGATGATTTTCCCACGTAAAAAAAAAAGTCATCATGTCTTTTGCAATATTGTTACTGTTTCTAATTAAAACTTGACAAAACATTACAAGGTAAAACTGTATGAAGTTGTACTATGTCGTGGCGTGGTGGTATATTTTGATTTTGCAAGTGACCGCTAGAGGCGCTGCAAAATTTGCCATACAAAGTATTTACGGCGTCGATATCGAGTAGCGACGAATACTATTGCTTTAAACTCATGGTAGAGGTACAGATCGTTTAAATGTTAACGTTTCATGATATTTCAATTAACGTTTGGCCATATCATAATGTAGTATAATGTAGTATATTGTAGGGTTTCCATGACATCAAGGGTTTAATAAAAATTCCAAATAAAGAATATTAAAGATAAATAAGATATTTTAAATAGCTTTAATTTTAAAAGTATAACCACTAAATAATATTAATAGATAGAGATTGAAATCTACTAACCTGTGAAATACGTTCTGAACTCCGAAGGTTTTTTAAGTTGCGATCGTTTTTTGAATGGCTTTCGTAAAATTCAAGTATTTTGCATCGTAATGACATTTCACTAAATCATTATTATCATTTGGGACATTATTACTAGCAGTTTAATCAGAATAACCACAAGAATAACTGTCCGCCGCCATGATTCATAACAAAAACCAAACAACATCAGCGCCTCTAACTGTGGATAATGTTAAAAAATTTACGATATGATCAGCCATGATTGGCCATATCATGAAATAATCATGCGTTTAGCCGTTCATGTCGTTAAACGCAGAATGTTCATTGATTTGGCTTGCCCATATCATGATGTGGCCAGCGGTCGAGGTTCTATATCATGAAATGCCACCATTTCATGAAATGGCCGATCACATCATGAAGTGATCAATTCTAAGATCTGGCCACGACTTATGTATTCGGTTAGCTTATTTTACTGCAATTCTAATGACATTATTTTTATACATAACTTTTATACAAAATGTTAGATATGTCTTCATTTTAATGTCCCCTTTAGGGATTGCAATCCCGCAGCTCATTCAATCCCGCGGGATTGATATGCGGGATTACTCAATACCGGGCGGATCCCACGGAATCCCGCATCTTAGAAATCTATATATACACTAGCTGAGCCGGCAAACGTTGTTCTGCCATATAAATAAAAAAAAAAAAAATAGATGTTGGCCGATTCTCAGACCTACTCAATATGCTCACAAAATTTCATGAGAATCGGTCGAGCCGTTTCGGAGGAGTTCAAGTTCGAACACCGTGACACGAGAATTTTATATATTAGAGAAGACTAGCTGAGCCGGCAAACGTTGTTCTGCCATATAAATAAAAAATAAAAAAAATAGATGTTGGCCGATTCTCAGACCTACTCAATATGCTCACAAAATTTCATGAGAATCGGTCGAGCCGTTTCGGAGGAGTTCAAGTTCGAACACCGTGACACGAGAATTTTATATATTAGAAGAAGATAGATATAAAAGCGAAATACCTTAAACTTAAAATTTGGCAGGTAGGTTCCTTATAGGTTGTAGACATCCGCTAAGAACGGATTTTACGAAACTTCACCGGGGGTAAAACGGGTGTTTTTTTTTTTTTTTTTAAGTTTGTATGGAGAAACCTACTTTCGCGCGGGCGAAGCCGCTGGCAGAAGCTAGTTGTGTTATAAAATCAAATTGAAAGAACAGATTTTTGTGTTTAAAGAAGATTTATGATATTTTGAGTTTTATTAAATATTTATATAATTATAAAGGTCACTTCAACTTCCCTATCTTTTATTTTTTTAATATAATAGAATTAATCGGAAAACGGAAGATAAGAAGCTAAAATTGGAATTTTGCATAAGGCTTCCTTTTATAACGTAGGTGAGCACTAAGAAGGGGTTTTTGAAAAGTAAACCTTTAAGGATATGAAAAGAGTAGGTATGTATGCAAAATTTCGTGTACCAATAGATTTGAAAGTTGGCACCTCAGGTCTTGATCTGAGGTTGGCCCAAATGGTAACTTATGCAAAAACTAAGGTTAAGAACACACGAAGGGGTTTTCACGTGCGGCCACCGCGGTTTCGGGCCCGCAGCTTTTGTAGAATGCAGATATGTATGTAAAAAATTACAGCACACTAAAGGACGCGTTTTACGGTGTGCGCGGTTGTTCGCGGCTCCCGCTGCACCGGCGGGAAACTAGTAGAACCTTGCGGGCCGCGTTCACCCACAGCCTGCTGCCAGCACGGCGGCTGTGTAACCGCGTAAATCTACGGTCTCGTGAGTTTTGAAATAAAATAGTGCATTTCCTCAACCGCGGTGGGCGCGAGTGAAAACCACTTCGTGAGTTCTTAGCCCAAAGATTTAAAAAATGAGAATTGACATATCATCAAACGTTAACGTTTAAACGATCTGGCCAGTTTTACTTGGCCATTTCATGAAGTGATCAATTTCTAAGATCTGGCCACGACATATACATTACCTAGGTAAAGTATGTAATGGACAATAATCTTCATAATATTTCATACATTGCCTGGCCGCCCTAGGTATTCTATACATTGCCTAGGGGTTGTACAGAATACCTGAATTATACAGATCAATAATAAATAATACTAAAAATCTTTATTTCCAGCTTTACAATTTTACAAGAAGTACTTTAACATAACTAGGTATAATGTGGTAAATTGTAATTTATCACAGAGTTATACACCTCGGACACCCAAGCTAAGATTGAACTAACAACTAAGGGCTCTCTCAAAATTGAAAAAAGCAGATACATCGAAAATTCGGAGTCATAGTTATTTTAAAATAAAACAAAGATTTTTTATATAAATTCTTTGTTCTCAAAAGTGATAAAAGGTGAGGTGTTTGAGTGACAATAATATTTAAACGTAAATACGCAAGCCACTAGTGAAATTGTATTAAAATAAGTGTGTGTGTGTGTATGATGATATGTGGGAGGGGGGAAAAAAGGGAGGCTTTTGGGAAAGGGAGGGGTATAAACCCCTCCCTTTCCCAAACTTTCCTAAGCTACGTTTTGAGAATACTTTCGACCTCCTCATAACCGAGGGTGGTGATCCATTTACTGACTCGAGCTTTGCAGTCAAATTTATTTAATTTGTAGATGCAACATTTTTTGTTGACTAGGTTGTAAATACAACTGCTTAGAATTTTAAAATGTCGCTTTGCTAGTTTTGTTCTATGCCTTACTATGGAACACACGTTTCTGGTCCTACGTTTGGTCAGTTGAACGAAGTCCAACTGTAGTAAAGTATGTTTGCGCAACGTACAGTTTAGCAAAAGAGCTGTCTCACTGTCAGGACTGAGGATCAATCACATAATAGCAAATCCCATTTTTACTAAGTACATCGTGTGTGTAATAATTTATTGAGCATTTAATTTTTTAAATTATTAAAATCCGTCAAGAAATGGTGGATTTATTAAAGTTTTTCTGAACAGTTACTTATAAACGCGTGCTCTCGCTGGGCTATTTACGATGACGTCATCTGTCGTGATCCGTGCGACGAACGCCTTGATCGTAGGGGCATTTTACGTAAAGTGAACAATTAAAAAATTGGTTTCCGATTTTAGTAATATTTGAGTATGTTATATATGTCTTTGTTCAATATTTTTATGGCGTTTCGTATGATTTACGAGTTATGAGGGTTTGAAGATTTGACGAACTCCGAAATCCAGCTTATGGAAGTTGAAATTAAATAAATGAAGTAATGTGGTTAAGAATAAGACTGGGGACGTTGCCGACGTAAGTAACTACAGGCCTATTTCACTCGCAACAATTTTAGCAAAAGTGTTTGGTTGGATAAATATCTGTCATTATATGATAATCAGTTTGGGTTTCGACCCAATCTATCTACTGAGACTGCTATACTGGGTCTTAAGCATGTAGTCAGATATTATACTGATCGGAAAACTCCAGTGTACGCATCCTTCCTCGATCTCTCCAGGGCCTTCGATCTGGTGTCATACGATATCCTGTGGGAGAAGCTGGAGAACATCAAGCTACCCCCAGAATTATATAACATATTTAAATATTGGTACAGCCACCAGATCAATAGCGTCAGATGGGCGGGTATAATGTCGGAGCCGTATAGGTTGGAGTGCGGGGTGAGACAGGGGGGTTTGACCTCCCCTGCGCTCTTCAATCTGTATATGGATGCACTGATCGATGGGCTCAGCCGCCAGCGTATAGGCTGCCATGTGGATGGTGTCTGTATGAACAATTTGAGTTATGCGGATGATATGGTGCTGCTGAGTGCATCGGTCTGTGGATTGAGGAAATTGCTGAACACATGTGAGGAGTATGCCTCAAGCCATGGGCTGAAGTATAATGCTAGTAAAAGTAAATACATTGTGTTTGGGGGGAGTCTTAAGATACCAAAGGATGTGCCACCTGTGTGTGTAAATGGGGTTCCTCTAGAGAGAGTGTATGATTTTAAATATCTAGGTCATATAGTCTCAGCAGACCTGAAAGATGGTGCGGACATTGAGCGGGAGCGGAGGGCGCTGTCGGTCAGGGGTAAATATGCTGGCTCGCAGGTTTGCGCGCTGTTCGAGGGAGGTAAAAATCACACTGTTCAGAGCTTATTGTACATCCCTCTACACGTGCAGTCTGTGGGAAAAGTATACTCGTGCGGCATACAGCGCCATCCGCGTCCAGTACAATAACGCGTTCAGGGTGGTGATGGGGCTACCCCGTTACTGTAGTGCTTCGGGTATGTTTGCAGAGGCGCGCACTGACTGCTTTCACACAATTATGCGCAAGCGCGCAACATCCTTACTGAGTAGAGTGCGGGCTAGCTCCAACATCGTACTGGCGATGATTGCCACTAGACTGGATTGTCCTTTCATCCGGCATTGTTCGGCTAGACATGCTCCGGTGCCAATGCCGGAGAGGAAGTATTAATTTTAATTTATCCAATTTTAATTTATTTTGATTTTTTGACTTTGATTTTAATTTGTTTATTTTGATTTTTTGACTTTGATTTTAATTTATTCCTTTTATTTTGATTTAATTTTAATTTATTTTGATTTTAATTTATTTTGATTTTAATTTATTTTGATTTTAATTTATTTTGATTTTAATTTTGAATTATTTTAATTTATTTAATTTGATTTTAATTGATTGACTTTGTTTTTGATTGAATTTATATTGATGATTTGTTTATTTATTATTTTTGTATTATTAATGTAATTATTGTGTTATATTAATTAATTTATTACTTATTTGAGGCAATTTTATTGATTTATTATTCACTAGTCTACTACTACTGGTACTGGTACTTAGTGTTGTGTTATTTAATGATATGGGTGTAACTTACCTGAATAAAGATGTTTATTATTATTATTAATGTATTTTATTCTTTATTTAATGAGGTTTTTTTAACTTTTAAATATTCTATAAAGAAAAAAAAATGTGGAAAAAAACCTGTTTAATTTCTTTTTTAATATTCACAAACTTGGACCACTTTCATTATTTTATTTTCTTTGTAATCAAAGTAAGTAAGTAAGTAAAGTAAAGTAATAATTTATTGCGCAATAAAATTATAAGCCTAAAAATAACATCAGTAATGAAACACTAATAATGAGAGTATAGCTATTTCACATAAATAAGATGACTGTCTTTCGAACTAGGAGACAATCCTGTATCTTGAAGAACAGTAGGTACATTTTAACATGCATTGATACAGTTTCATAGATTATATATTTGAACGCAGACAAGCATTCATGTCATCCCATAAAACTGCGATTTTGGGAAAACGCGTTTCAGATTATTCAATTTCATGGTTCATAGAAAATTTACGGCAAAAGAATAAAAAAAAATGTTGCCCATCAGCGTCCCAGTATGAACAGTTGTGCAATCAGTCTGATGTTAACAATACAAAATATTAGGTTAACACAATTTTAGGTACTTAGTGGTTAATTATGAGAAGTGTTTTTGTAAGTGTATTGGTTTGATTATATTATAAAAGGAAATACATACCTATACTGAAAAAAATCTGAATAATTCATAGAATAGTAAAAAAAAAAATGTTATTTGAAAAATCAAATGTAACAATATTACTTTAATTTGATCTAATCAACAATAAATCAATTCAATAAAAAAATTGCAGTAATTGTATTTGATCATTTAATTTAATAATAATTGTATTTGATCATTTAATTTATTAATAATTGTATTTGATAATTTAATAATAATTGCATTACACCATTAATTTAATATTTATTGTACTTTGCATTAAATTAAAATAAATCAAAGTAAAACATCCAAACCAACCCCAATCTTGGTCAAAATTGTAAAAAAAAAATCATTTTCATTTTATTAAATTAATTTCTTGAATAAATTAGTTCCTCAGTATCAGCATAATTCAGATTTGAGAGCCATTCTAATAATTTTCTTTTTAATTCAAAGTGGTTTAAATTATTTATTAACAATGTCTTGTGTAGTTTATTGTAAATTCGAGAGCTCAAGATATAATATTGGTGAGCAGCAAATGCGGTACTGGAACGATCGACCTGGCACACGCCAGCAGCCCTACGTTGGGTATGGAGTGCAAAACTTGGTGGAACGGAGGCATGTTTGCGGAGCGCGGTGTGATAAACAAAAAGTTGTCTGACGGTGGGCAACTTGCAGTCCTGGTATAATTGTTCAGTTGGGTACCTAAATGGTTTGTGCTGCATAACCTTCAGAACACATCTTTGGGCCCTCTCCAGAGGTAAAAGCGATGTTTTTGTTGCTCCTCCCCAAGCAGTTACACAGTATGTCAGCAGTGATTGGCATAAGGAGAAGTAGACAGTCTTGAGCGTGCCCATGTCCGCTGAGTTTCTAAGCTGTTTAAATATATAAATTACTTTGCGGACCCTAGATGTTAGTGATGTAATATGTTTGTGCCAATTTAAACGCTCGTCTATTACCACTCCGAGATATTTAATATATGAAACTTTGCTTAACTGTGGACAAGTACACTCGGATGGCTGCTGGCAGCTATGAAATTTAATATTAAAATCCTGTAAAGGTTGGCTTTTATTGCTAATTGAAAATGGTATAAATTTAGTTTTATCAAGGTTCAACGTTAAGAGATTGTTAGTGAGGCAAGTGGATACCGTTGTTAGACATTTTTCAGCGTGACGTTTTGTTTCATTCCAGTCTGAGCCATGTACAATTAGTGCTGTGTCATCCGCGTAGGTAAAAACATGACAGTTTGTAAGGTTTAGTGTGCATAACTGGTTTACATAGATTAAAAAGAGTGTTGGTCCTAGGATACTTCCCTGTGGAACTCCATAATTACCTGAGGGGTGGTCATTGCTCATGTGATTGTTTATAATCACACTTTGTGTTCTCCCCGTGAGATAACTCTTAAAGGGGTACCTCTTATACCTATACATTTGAGTTTAAACAGAAGTTTAGAGACAGAGACTGTGTCAAATGCCTTAGATAGGTCCAAAAAGACACCAAGACATTTCTTTCCCTGATCCAAATTGCGGGATATAAGATTACTCAAATCAGTCACGGCATCTTCCGTGGACCTACCAGGCATAAACCTAAACTGATTAGATGCTACGATGTTAAAGGCATCTAGGTATTTCCTTAGCTTATTGTTTAAGATTTTCTCTAAAATCTTAGACATCGCAGAAAGCACAGAAATAGGTCTATAATTATTGACACAATCTCTGTCGCCTGACTTGTAAATTGGGTGAATAAGCGCTTTTTTGAAGGCATCGGGAAAAACACCGGTGGTAATCGAAAGGTTACAGATGTGAGTAATTATTGGGACTAAAAACTTTTGTGAACTTTTAATCATCTGAGTAGAAATACTATCACAGCCACCAGCGGTATCACTTCGAAGGGACATGATGACTTTCTCAACCTCATTTTCGTCCACCTCTTGGAGGACGAAAGAATTGCTTTGGGAATTGGTAACATGTGGGCCTTCAGTGGCTTGTGGTTTCTCCGATAGGATTTTTCCTGCTAATTTGGAGCCAACCTCCGCAAAATAACAGTTTACGAGATCAAGTGAGTCTATTGGATTGGCACAATTATCCAAAAGTCCAGTGCACGGTATTTTTGTTGTATGTGTATGCGTAACGTCTTTAATAACGTTCCATGTAGCCTTCGGATTATTTTTTGTTTTAGCAAATTGCTCTTTCTCGTAAGCAATTTTCAGTTTTCGCAGCAAATTATTGCAAAAAGTTCGGTATCGGTTGTATGTTACTTGTAAAGTAACATTATTTGGGTACTTTTTCAGATCGTGGTGCATTTTGTCGCGATTTTTAATATAACGGATAAGACCAATTCAACCAATGCAACCAACCAAACCAATCAACCAATTCATGCAGCCTCGTTTGCGTTTAGGGACTTAAGAATTTCAGTAAAATCTGTTTTTTCGATAACTTTCGCAATGTTCGCGTAATCAATGTGAGTCTTTGTACAATTTGCTTTACATTTTCGAAGTTTTATTGGTATCGACAATAATAAAGCAGAGTGATCAGTGATGGTAGTTTCTACAATCAGAGTCGTAGCGGTTTGGTTAGACTTCAGGATTACGTGGTCTAAACAGTTGTTAAGTCTCGTGGGTGTCAGATGAGCTGGAAGTAGTCCATGGGATGATGTAAGGGTGAGGTATGTATTAGAAAAACGATCTACATTTTCTTGTTTTATATCAATATTGATATCCCCTATCAAAGCTATTTTACTAAACCGGGACAGCTGCAATAAGACTGTGTCCAAGCTATTAATAAATTTGTCTATCGTCGTAAATGATGGAGACCTATATACAGCAAGTATAGCTATACAGTTATCTATAGTGCAAAGTAAACCACTTGCTTCTTCAAGACATGGATCAGTAACCGAGCAATTTAAGCCGTCCTTAGCGTAGATGATTACGCCATCGTTTTGATTATGGGGATTTGATGACTGAAAAGAGGTATAACCTTCCAAATGGGGAATAACTGACATGGTTCTAAGCCAGCATTCTGACAGTATTATGACGTCACATTTCAGATCCATTACGGCCAAGAAAGCCTGAAGAGCGTCAAAGTTCTTGTTAAGACTCCTGATATTAATGTGCAGAATGTTCAAGGTGTTTCTAGTATCACTGACCATGTTTGCACATTGATCAGGAAAGCAGGTGTACGTCTTAGATACTTGAAAAGAGTCAAGTTCCGAATATATGTTATTTATGTTAGCCATTTGTAACAAAAACAAGCATTTGTCAAGTATTTCCCTGCAAAAGTGTTATTTAAGAACGTGTTATTTTGGCTAACTAGGTACGAAAAGGCAACATGAAACGTGATAAAAAGGAACGATAGAGGGGCAATTTGCACATGAACACTATTTTTCATTTTATAGATTTGTATGTATATATTTAAAAGATTGTGTATAATTTGTGTGATATGTGTGTTGAGTGTATTTTTAGTTGGATTCAGAACAATTAATAAAAAACTTAAAATTAAATGGTATAAAAATAAAATAACATGCAGGTATTGTGAAAAAACAATTAGTCTACGACTTATTCTTATATGAAAAATTATGTAAATCTGACGTCGCTAAGCAAAAGTGGTACAGATGGCAGATCTATATAGTCACTGGTCCTGTATTATTTTCGGAAGACATTCTTCGGAGTGTATATGATATTGTTTGGCACCACCTTCTTTGCGCAGGTAGATTTTCCCATTTGTAGACCAGCAAAATTTAAATGAGTTCTTTTTTGCGAAAACTCTTGCCTGATAAAATAGTTTTTTTACTGATTTATTCAGGTATTCAGTTACATAAATAGGTGCGCGTTGGCCTGACATTCCCAGTGTGTGTGAGTTAAGTTTCTCCGCAGAAGGTTTGTCTTTATTAAAAGTTCTGACACCTGCGAGAAATTCGAACTTCGTATTTACAGATTTAAATTCGGCAATAATTGGCCCGCAGGTACCAGGTTTGCCGGGAATTCGGTATACGTCCCTCAAGTCAGTTGACTGAACGTTTATGCCAATATTGGTAACAGTGCTAGTGATGTCAGCCCTGTCGTCCTTTCCAAAAACCGGGACATTTCTAACCTCAATACAAGCTGAACGTGAGCTTTGTTCATAGTCTTTAACTTTCCTCTCAAGAGACATGATGTATTCTTTTTGCTCATTCCTTCCTTATCCATAAAGTCTAGTTTTAGTTTAACCTCATCATACTTTGAGCTCAAGAAGTTCATCGATTTTTCAATCTCCTGGTATGTTTTCTTAATCTCCTCATTTGTTGCTTAAGTTTCGACATCCGCAGCAATTTTTGTTAGTTTCATATCCTGGTCTTTCCGCCATTCAGTTAGAAGGTCCATTATATCTTGCTTGTAAGCGCTGAAATCACTGCATGGCGAGTCTTTCGTATTTTCATATGGACGCTTTCTTGATCTTGATCTGCCAGACAGGTTAAAAGCTGGAGTTGTCTTGTCTGTTTCTGACTGTGCATGAGGTCTATTGCAGTCCGGAGTCTGAGGAGGTGATCTTTGGACTTGTGGCATTTCGTAGTCAGTTAATATAAAATTTGTTTATATCGTAATAATAAATTTGGAGACAATGCCACTTATTGCAGTGTTAAAAGTAGTAGGCGCTTGCTGTGTTTACGATAAAAAGTGACAGGAGATAAAAGTGTTTGATTCCAATTAGAGATGAGGGTAGATAGATAAGGTACTCACTATTTTTGTTACAGTTTTTGTCACTTTTTGTAGTTTATTGTAAATGTTATCACCAGATAATTACACAGTTTTATCGGTCACAGTTTTGTCAATAAAATAATGTGTATCAACCACTATTTTCGTTAGTATTTGCTCTTGTAAACTTTTATTTACGGGAGTAAAATTTTACACGTCTGTTTACAAGTACAACGTTTGACAGCTCTTAGTGTTAACATATCGCTCGCTAAGTTTCACAATGGACTAAGTCGTTTAGGAGACAGATCGATTACAGTGGGGGAGGTTGACGTTGCCCAATCGTTTCACTGGAACAATGACCAGGCCACTTTCCTGATATCTGTGTATTATTATAAAAAATAAGAAGAGTTTAAACACGGCAGTATTGTCATGATATCTGACGATTTAAATTACGATATTGCAACATTTTACAACTTTCGATTTTTACGGTAACCGTTCGGACCGAGCCAAGTCGTCGACGCCGCGTACAGTTCCACGCGCGCCTCAAGTAGATGGCAGCAACTGTAGGGGCCCAGCAGGGTCGAAACCTACTGGGGCCATGGGTAGAGTGTAAACGAAACCCGGGGCCCTGGGACGAAGGCTGCGAAGAAACAGGAGTGGGTTTTTAGCCAGTAAAAGTCTGACACTATCTCCCGCTCCGACCAAGAGCGGGACTTGTTGTTAGATGATATTCCCACTTAAAAAAAAAGACCAAAACATAACATAAAAAATATATATTACTAACCTAACCTATTCCATTATAATCAAGATTTTGGAGCAGAAGTTGCAAAATTAAAAAAATAAACTGTTTTATATTTCTCCAAAAAAAAAATTTTTTTTCGTTATCGAATATTTAGTTAAAAACCTAATTAATTGAAGAATAAAATCCATTACTTAATTTTAAGTTCCTTAAGCTGGATAATGGCATTCAAAGTAGCGCATACCTGAGAGTTCGTCAAATCTTCAAACCTTCATAACTCCTAAATCATACGAAACACGATAAAAATATTATGTACGTATATCGGGAACATAGACATATAATAAAATACTCAAATACTTATTACTAAAATCAGACGCATCTAAATTTTTAGTGGTCCGCTTCACGTGAAATGCCCCCGTATTCATTCGCCGGTGGAGACCGATCACAACAGATGACGTCACAGCGACTCGCTTCATTCTCGGGCGCGTTTCTGGTTCTAATACATATACTAAAATTGCTGTATCTTCGTCATTTTTGGTCCGATTTAAATAATTTCTTCACAGTATTTACTGTTTTTTTGACGCTATAAGTCTGCATACTCCACAAAAATCATGACTGATCCTCATTGTGCGGTACTATGCCGGTAGTTTTTAAAGGTCATGACTTTGAGGACAGCCCTTTGCTCCCTTTCCAGTTGTAGTATACTTGTCTTCGAAGCGCCACCCCAAACTGTAATGCCAAAAGTTAATATTGACTGGCAGAGTGAAAAATAAACCATGCGTATTGTATCCGCATCAGCACTATATCGCAGGTTTTTAAACACAATAATCAGTTTTCTCACTCTAACGGCCAAAACCTAAATTTGGGCATTCCATGATACGAGATCGTCAATAAGTATGCCCAGGTATTTGACACTGTTTGTCCAGATTGCCAGTAACACAATATATTTACTTACCTAATACTTACTGCAATATCATAAAATATTATTATTATATTTAGCCTATACTGTCCCACTGCTGGGCAAAGCCCTTCATTCCATTGTTCCCGGTTCTGAATGACTTCTTGCCAATGCCTAAGGAAGACATCTAAGTCATCCCGCCATCAGCTCCTTCGAGGTCTGCCGCGATTCTGTCATGCGATGTCAGGGTACCAATTTTGTGTTGGTCACCGCTCGTTCGGCATGCGGCAGACATGTCAAGAAATAAAATACAGCAAATTATTCTTATTTTCAAGAAATAAATTGATTAGTTACCTAACTAATATTAAAATTCTTAAGAAATTATTTTTTTTTTACCCGACTGCGCGACGCAAATGAGGGTAATGTGTTTATCAGTCTATGTATGTATGTATGTTTGTTTCTATGTGGCGTTCTAGAGACCAAATGTGTAGGCCGATTTTGATAATTCTTACGTCAATCGATTCGTCTTAACCTTGCGAGTGTCACTAAAGACATGACAGTAATCAAAATTCACCACAGCTACAACCAGACGCCATATTGTCAAAATGAAAAAAAAAAAGTCGATGAACTATGTCAAGTGGGGTGTCGTTGAATAGGTATTTTAAAATCATCTTTAGGTTCCTTTTATCATTTTTCATTTTAAATAATAGTTTAGGATATATAACGATTTAAAGTTGTTTAACAAAACAAGCCTCATCTAGTTTAAAAATGACGAAAAAAAAAAATTGACGTGTAAAAGTGTTTTTTAAACCTATTTACAAAATAAATATCATTTATCATTTATCATTTATCATTTAATCATTCTCGCTAATTTTCTTACTTATTGATTTAAGTTTTTATTTCAAGTATAAAACGATACACAAATAAAAAAAACAGTGAAAAAGCATGAAGAACAAATATTTTTAGTAAAAAAAAGTTTACCACCAAACTCGATAGATGGCGTTGTTCATTTGATGCACGTTTGTAAATCAAATCATTCGAGTTTTCCCAACTACTAGACAGGTCGATAAACATAATCAAAAGATGACAACTATATTGGCAAAAACTACTAGGTTGTATAAATTACATGCAGTTGATATATCAGCAGAATCGAAAACATATGGTCAAAAACCGAAAGATGTATATGTTTCTGATGATCCTAACAAAACTGGAGGAATCGTTAAATATTTAACAATCGGTTTAGGATCACGTCGAGTTATGTTACGAAGAAATTTGAATGTTACCCATGGTCTTGTTAACGGAGCAATGGGTGTTATAAGGACAATTGAGTGGCCAGCTCTTCGGAGGGACCAATTGGAAGCCGGAGAATTGCCACAAGCTGTTTATATAGAATTTGACGACAAAGCAATTAAAAACCAATGTTCCTGGAGTAGGTAAATCACTAATACGCACAAAGCCGAAATGATGTGAGACTACCTCCTATTATATGTTATCAAAGTGAAATACGTAAATTCTATGAAACAATATTGACAGATTTACCAAAACCTACGTAGAATCTATTGTCAATTATGTTTATGTTATAGCGGAGAGCGGTTTATAGGCAAGAATAATTTACCAAAGGTTTACGTAAATATCTATAACCTATATATACCTATTATGATTTTCACCAAATATTACGTAAAAATCTAACTAGGGAGCGGTTACCTGGTTACCTATCCGGCTCGAAGGACCAAAATAATTATGGTGATGCTTGTAAGTAGACTACCAATATGGCGGTGAAATTATGGTTATATTACACAAAATTAAATCCCTGTTGACGATTCCCTGATGCACCGACCCCTACAACGACGATAGCAACTTAAAGCCCACGTACCTTGCTAATCCAGTGACCCCACTTGTCGTCAGGAAAGCGCTTCATTCACGGATGCGTAGTCGGTGTGTGTGCTGCCGGCCGGCGAGCTAAATCTTCATTCATCCACCGGTGGGCTGGTCAAAACTCGTGAAACCAACACTGCACTATAAGGTCTCAATGTCTCACAGGAGCAGATACACTTATTCCACGAAAATTCTCAGGTTTTCAACAGATATGGGATTTAGATCGCGGAGCGGTTTTTATTCGACGCAATGTCGATTTGCGTAGCGGACACAACTCTTTTGTTCGCGGGTTAGACGCCATCTAGCGGTCTTTAGCGAGCGTCTCAAGAAAGCATTCGATACGTCACCGTGGGCGTTGCGGTCGTAGGTATTGGTGCATGGAATCCTCAACAGAGACTCAATTAACCTACTTTTTTATAAACTAAATAATGTTCTTATTAAATTGCGGAGAATGCGGGAGAGGTAACTAATTTATATTATTTATTCTCTAAAAATACATATACCTTAAGAAAAGGCATTGACGCTTCACCAGTAATTTTCAATTAGTCTAAAATACATGCCTGGTTACGGGGTACGTATCAAAATCCCGAAAGTTCATAATACCTATGATTGAAATACCGACGTCCAAAACACCGAAATTCAAAATACCGAAAGTTTTAAATGCCGATAGTCGTTATATCGAAACACAAAATACCGATGTTCAAATGCCCGAAAGGACGAAATCCCGAATGGACGAAATCCCGAATGGACGAAATACCGATGGATGAAATCCCAAAGAGCAGCGACGTAGTTCCCGCGATTACTCATAGATGGCACTGCAACACAGTTATGACGGTGGGCATTCTGCTTAACATGTTTTAATATTTTTTTATAGCGGGGGTAGATCTCGAAAACAGTGACAGATGCGTTTTCCAGCATGCAGGGGATTTATTGCAGCATGGAAGCAGGCATGCAGCGTGCAAGCAGACATGCAGCATGCAAACAAGCATGCGACATGCAAGCAGGCATGCAGCGTGCAAGCAGACATGCAGCATGCAAACAAGCATGCGACATGCAAGCAGACATGCAACATGCAAGCAAGCATGCAACATGCAAGCAAGCATGCAACATGCAAGCAGGCATGCAGCATGAAAGCAGGCATGCAGCATGCAAGCAGGCATGCAAAATGCAGCAAGCATTGTTTCTGTCACGGCTCCGGCGCTGCGGGGTTTGGGCAGCCCCACGCGAGCTTATCGTCGCAGATGGTTTTAACGCTCACCACCGCAGCTTCGGCTGCCGAGCCTCAGCCGCGGCGGCGGGCCTTCAAACCTCCTGCTCCTCAGCTCGCGGGCCACCCTACCCCTCCGCGCCTACGCGGGTTAAAATGACACTCTAGGGGTAGGGCAAACAAGACTGCGTGAAGTCGGTTTTGCAGCGATTCGTTTCTAACACTAAATTTTATGGTTTTTTAATTTTTATTGGACGGCAATTTCGGGATTTTGTACTTCGGGATTTTAAACTTTCGGGCAAATGAACTTTCGGGATTTAAAACTTTCGACCAAACAACCATTCGGCGTTTCAATTATCGGAATTTCGTCTATCGGTATTTTAAAATTCGGTCTATTAAAATTCGGGATTTTGATACGTACCCCTGGTTACGATATTATTTACATGTCCATTTCAATTAAAATAAACGTCACTGGTCACTTTTTACTTCTACATCGTCAAATTTGTTTTGGATTCAAAGTCAAGATTTGTAATTACACAATAATTAGTCATAATCATCAATAGTTCGGTCATTCAGAAATTCATTAATTGAATAGTAAACTTTACCTAAAAGAAACTCCTTAAGACTCGACTTGAAAGTATTTAAGGACGAGATATTTTTAATACAAATTGGGCTGCTATAAATTTTTATTCCCATCCCAAATACACTTGATTTATACTTCACAGTTCTGCATATAAAGCCTCTTAGTTTAGTTTTGTGTCTCGCACTTCTCAATGTTTCATAACTACCTATATCGCGTTTTACCATCATTGCTGCTTCGAATATCTATACTAATATTATAAAGAGGTAAAATTTGTATGTTTGTAAGTTTGTATGTAGGGGGTAATCTCTGGAACTTATGATCCATATCTAAAATTTTTTTCACTGGTAGAAAGCTACATTATTCCTGAGTGCTATAGGCTATAAATTATTTTTATAACATGTATATTAACCGAGCTATTACAACTTTTGTCTAGCAAGTCGGAAAGAAAGACCTCATAAAATAGAATTATTTGCATGCGCTGCCTAAACAGCTGCTTAAAATTATAAACAATGTATGGCAACCTGGTTCGTCTTAATTATTTCTACAAAAAAGTCCGCAATACCATACTTCTATCTTTTATATTTTATCTTTTATACTCCTTTTATTATTTTAAAAAAGTATTTTTTCGGCTTACTTACGTTTGGTTGATTATTTGAGCAACAAAATTTTAATTCTTATCACAATAAATTGTTTCAGCATCACAAGGACATCATACAGATAATATTTGCCATTTATAGTATGTCAATTGGTCATACAGTTTCGGAGATAATATAAAATTACTAAAACGCAAAATGCCACCAGCACAACTTTCATTCATAGAGCTCTAGAGATGCTTTGTGCGGACGTTTTATCCATTTGCCCATAGATGGCGTTCTACAAATACGTCATTTTTCTGAATCGCGGTGTTAAGATTTTCTGTGGATTGATGACGCTCTCGAATTATTTTACGTTAATTGTCGTTAGTTGGTGTTCCCCCCTCCGATCACCATGTACGGCAAGCCAATCCCCTGGGAGAAGCAAGCCAAGTACCTCGGAGTGATCCTCGATCAGCACTTGACCTTAGCGTTGGGCAGGACAAGCGATTTTGATGAGTTTGTATGAGTAACTCATTCACCTTCGTGAGGTAATACATTGTACCACTTCAAATGAGGTGGGACAATGTCTCAATAACGTGATAATTCCTCGATATTGTGACAATGTCTTAACGTAACTACACATTAAGCCATTAGTCGTTATGTGACATTGTCCCACCTTTTTGAACTATTAACACAAAACACATTTTGAGGCTTTGAGGTGAGCTTAGACGTAGGAGGGATTATATTGGAAACTATCATATTACCTTCTAAGACATACATGAGTTCAACAAACACATCGTAGTTGAACTTCTAAGTATTAATAGATAATAAATACAATTTGTGCGTCAAAATAAGTAAATAACGTATAACAAATGATATAAAAAATGTATTGAACAAAAAAAAGGTTACTTAACATAATTTAAAAATAGCAACATTGCCACCTTTTTTCTGTTGAGTTTGTTCCGTCTCTCGGTTATCACCTGACCAGATTTTGAAAAAACCCTCTCAGAAGTGTCAAAGAGTATGTAAAGCTAACGCTTTAAAATGAGTCTTATAAATTGTTCGTGTTGACGTCTTCACCGAATGAACCAACCACAGATAACGAAGCGACGCGCTTCGATAATCGCTTGCACTCGCTCACTCATCTCGCGTAATGCGTACTATGTCATTCATTCGTATTTTGTCACAGTGAAGCGGTACAAAATATTTTTTTGAGGTGTTGGGACATTCAGTCATACTGTATGGGACATTTGAAGTGCCTCTTGTATGTCCTACCCAACACTACTTGACCTTCGCCGAGCACATAAAGCTGGCTCGCTCGCGAGCCGCTTTCGCTCAAGGTAGGCTCCATTATCTCTTGACTGCTCGCAGCAAATTGTCACTTAAGTGCAAGCTGCGCCTCTTTACAGCAGTAATCCGCCCGATCATGACTTATGCCTGTGCTATCTTCGCACACGCCAAGCCCCGTTTCCTCCATAGGATGCAGACCCTCCAAAATCGGACCCTCCGTAAAATCCTCGGTGCCCCTTATTACGTCCGAAATGAGAATCTACACTTAGACCTCAAAATCCCCACCATCCAGCAGTTCATGAAACGCCTGTGCAAGCGTTTCTTCGATACTGCTGTGAAACACCGCAACCCCCTTATCGTATCGGCCGCCCGATATGAACCCTCCCTCATCTCAAAGATTCGCTGTCCTAGGCATACTCTTGTCACCCCCGACGACCCCATTACCCTGCTTCAAGAGAGCCGTAAGGAAACCAGTACTGTTCGTAAACAATACAGACCGCCGTCATTCCGTCCTCGCCGCCGAGGCCCGCCGCGACAGTCCCGTCAACGTCCTCCCCGTCCTTTGCTCGAGCCAGCCCGCGCCGCTGAGCCGTAGTTTTAAAATTCCCCGTTAATAATAATAATATCTTTGTGCGATCCAGCCCGTCCCTTGCTGCCCCCCCCCCAGCGACGCCCTAAGCCGAGGTCCGTACCCCACAGGGGGTGCCCTTAGCGTGTAGTCGCTTAGATTCAAAGATTCAAAGATTCAAAGATTCAAAGATTCAAAGATTCAAAGATTCAAAGATTCAAAGCATTTTATTTCAAATAAACCATTTACAGGCACTTTTGAAATGTCATGAAGTCAGTCAGTCAGAAAAAAAAAATGATGCTAATTGCACATTCCAAAGCGTAGATCTCTATGGAGAAGAATGTGCAAGAAACTCCATGGACACTCTTTTCAATCATGTTTTGTAATTACAAATATCTCTGTTACATGTTTCTTGTCGCTATCATGTGAGAACAATGTAAATAAAGTAAAAATACAAACTAAATATAGATATTAAAATAGTAACTGGCAGCTAAGAGATGACCAGTCTCAACTGACAGCGCCCGTTCACGAACATGACGCCAATATTAGCACCACTCAGCTCAACCATTTTGAAGGGAACCGAATGATCCAACACATGCGCCACCATCAGTGAGACATTTGAGTGAGCATGATAAACTCTCAACTGCCATGCTGATTTATGTCAAACAAGTCCAATAGTAAAATAAAAGACCATAAAATAGCTCCATGGTACTCACATTTACAAACTTTGAAAAAAATGCTTCTACATTATACAATACTTTTATTATTTAAAAATTCAAAAAAAAAAAACATTTAAAAATAATAACAATAATTTCCTTTCCAAACTAATCAATTTGTTCACCCCGGTGGTAGTGGAGCTGGACCAGCATTGAGCCAAGCATTTTTATCTTGAATATAATCCTCCAACTTATAATATGCCTGCCTGCATAGTGTGCGTTTAATACAAGATTTAAATTTTGTTTCATTAAGTTCTAATATTTGTGGAGGTATTTTATTATAACATTTCAAACAGTACCCCATGAAAGAAGAGGCCACTTTAGCCAGTCTGAAACCTGGTTGAACTAATTGGTCCCTATTTCTTGTAACATAATTATGTCTATCGCCTCTTTTGCTAAAAAGATGAAGATTTTTTCTAACGTACATGATGTTTTCATAAATATATTGACAAGGCACCGTCATGATATTAATATCCTTAAACAGTTCCCTTAGAGAATCGCACCGGCGAAGATTGTAAATAGCTCTGATGGCTCTTTTTTGTAGTATAAAAATTGAGTCGATGTCTGCAGCCCGTCCCCATAGTAAGATACCGTATGACATGATACTATGAAAATAACTAAAATAGACTAGTCTAGCGGTATCAACATCCGTAAATTGGCGGATTTTTCTAACAGCATATGCAGCTGAGCTAAGCCGTCCTGCAAGAGATGTTAAATGAGGACCCCATTGTAGCCTAGAGTCAAGCGTTATCCCCAGGAAAACAGTTTTGTCGACAAATTCTAGTTTTTCATCGTTTAGTATTACGTCACAATCACTACTTTTGACATTCGGTAAGGAAAATCTTATGCATTTAGTTTTTTTCCCGTTTAAAACTAGATTATTAGCAGTGAACCAGTTTTGGACCTGCAATAGTGCGTTATTTTCGTCGTCAAGATTATTAGTCCTTCTATTTATCTTAAAAATCAAAGAAGTGTCGTCGGCAAACAACACCATATTAAGTTTATTTTGCAACAAATAGGGTAAATCATTAATATAAACTAAAAATAAAAAAGGACCTAAAATTGAACCTTGGGGTACCCCCATTTTCACATTTAATCCCGACGAATTGACACCGTTTATTTGAACTTGTTGCTGTCTGTCAATCAAATAAGATTTTAATAAGCTTAAAGCTGTTTTGCCTAGTCCGTAATGCTCAAGTTTCAGGAGTAATGTTTCATGAACCACACAATCAAACGCCTTAGACAGGTCACAGAAGATACCTATAGCATCCTGTGCCTCTTCCCACGCATTAAAAATGTGTTTTAGTAAGGAGACACCAGCGTCAGTTGTACAACGTCCTTTGGTGAAACCATACTGTTTATCGTGTAAGATGTTATTTGTGTTAAAATGATTAAGCATTTGATTTAACATCACCTTTTCAAATATCTTGCTAAAAACCGGCAACACGGACACCGGCCTATAATTATTAGTGTCTTTACTGTCCCCAGATTTAAAAAGTGGTATCACTTTACTATATTTCATCAGATCCGGAAAAACTCCTTGATCTATACACAAATTAAATATTATAGCTAAGTACGGCGCTATAGTCTCAATAATTGAGGTACAAACTTTGATAGACATACCCCACAAATCTTCTGTCAATTTAACCTTGATTTGTTTAAAAGCTTTTATTACAGATATAGGGTTTATATGCTTAAAGTTAAATTCAGTCGAACAGGCTGCAACGTTCGCCTGTAATAAACTAAAAGCATGCGATGGCGACGAATTTAGGGCTTCAGTAGTTTTAATTGGTATACTGGCAAAGAAATTTACAAATTCTTCTGCAACTAGTTTGTTATCGCTAATAAGACCATGATGTGTCTCCAATGTGTAATCATTGTTATGTATTTTGTTCCTGTTGGTTTCATTATTTATAATTTTCCAAACCGTTTTTATTTTATTATCTGCCGATTTAACTTTGTTGCTAATGTACAAGGCCTTAGCTGCCTTACAAGTGTTTTTAAACTTAGTTTTAAGTTAGTTAAGTAAGCCCTGGCTGGAGGCTTTGATTCTCGAATCGAGGCCGCCACAGGCAAGACCGGTTAAGCAGCCGACAACCTCCTAGGTTGACCTGCGAGAGGACACACACAAAAAAAAAAAAATAGTTGGTGTTCAAATTGTTGTATGTCAGTTTGTTGCTTATCGGTTTCTGTTTCGTTTGGTTGTTTCGTTCGTTTCATCGTTTGGTTGATCGTTGATTCGTTCTCCTAATCGGAATTTGGGAATACCGACCGTAATTTCGTTGTTCATCTCGTTGTATGTTCGTTCTTCGTTTTAGCGTAATAATATTCAAAATTAATATATCGTAATTTCGTTAAACAATATTACGAATTTAATTTACCATTGTTTTGTTTATTTATAGAGGTGGTCGAGTCGCTTTCCCTTTGTTCATAATTGTTTTCGAGTTTGCGTAGTTTGTTGACTATTAAAGAAAAGAGTATGCCTAAAAGGAAATCGCAACTGTACCGGCAGACATCACAGACAAGAGCAGCTCGAGTACGCCGTACGGAAGAATCTGTCTCTGAAAATGAGCAGCGCCTCTCGAGAAATAGAGAATATATTTCGCAAGCACGCGCTGGAGAATCTAGCTCCGAGCGCTCACAGCGGCTCGCTAGCCAAAATGAGATAGCGTCGCGGGCCCGTGCTCGAGAAACCAGCGCTGAACGTGCGCAGCGTCTATCTGACCTAAGGCAGCATGTCTCTGAAACAAGGGATAGGGAGACTAGCGCTGAGCGCTCGCAGCGCCTAGCAACAGAAAGACAGCGAGCAGCTACAATCAGAGCACGTAATCGGAATCTAGCTCAAGGAAATAGATCAGCCTTCAATTACGAAGCCAATATAGATTATGCTCAACAAAGCACTGTGAAAATAGGCGAAATGAATAAAACATGTCCTAAGTGTTTTGCGAATAAATGGAGCGATGAACCAAATGGTATGTGTTGTGCTGCAGGAAAAGTGGTTCTTCCTGATATCCAGGTACCGCCACAACCAATAAAAGATCTATTAATGGGCAATCATCCATTATCTGCGCATTTTTTAAAAAACATACGCAAGTATAATACGCTCTTTCAAATGACGTCGTTCGGTGCTAAAGAAATTCGCGAAGGGAACTTTATGCCTACATTTAAAGTAGAAGGGCAAGTTTATCATTTGATTGGTAGTCTACTTCCTTCGTCAGGGCAAAGCCCGCAGTTTCTACAAATTTATTTCGTTTCTGATGCCGACCAACTTTCGTTGCGGTCTAATATTGCTCCTAACCTAAATATTGATTTAATCAATGATTTACAGACGTCGTTAAATAGCCATAACATCTATATTCGCAGCTTCAAATACAATTTAGAACATAACTCTTCATCTGAGAATTTAAAGTTAATCATTTACGCTGACCGCACTCCACAAAATCAACATCGTGGAAGATACAATTCACCTACAGCAAACGAAGTTGCAGTATTATTGGTGGACGAAGATAAGGGACCTAGAGATATAGTCCTTCACTGCAAAGATGGTCAACTGAAAAGAGTTTCTGAATTACACAGAGCTTACGATCCCTTACAATACCCTTTGATGTTTGTTAACGGTGAAGATGGTTATTAATTGACTATCCCTCTACAAAATTCAGCGCGAAATAAAACAGTTTCGTGTATGCAATTTTATATGTATAGATTGATGACCAGGGCCAACAGTATTAATCCCCTTCATTATTATAGGGATTTGTTTAGTCAATACTGTGTTGACATGATGGCTAAAATGATAACAGAGAGACTAAATTACATAAGTCGCAATATAATGTCATCGTATTATTTCAACCCGAGGGTGCTGTAAAAAGCAACTAAGGGACTAACCTTGAGCAGACAAGAGAACTTCGGTAATCTTCGAAATTACTGATCCGATTCCAAAAATTATTTTACTAATGGGAAGCTACAGTAGTGTCGAGTGTAATCTTATGTTTAAACAAGAAATTTTCCGCGGACGAAGTCGCGGGCAGATGCTAGTATTATTATATAATGAAGGTAAAGTCAGGATTTTCAATCTTTTGAAAACTGGACTACACGAATCAGTCTCTTTTAGGCCACATATACTTCTGAGACATTTTTTTTGGGCTTTAAGAGCATACTCCATGTTTGCTGAATTACCCCAGAAGAGGATGCCATATCTTAGTGTGGAGCCCACATACGCATGATAGACACTCAGCAAAGTACTCTCACTTGTAACTTTTCTCAACATATAGAGAGCGTATGAAAACTGATTTAACTTTTTGCAAACATGGTCAACTTGCGTTTTCCAATTTATTCCAGAGTCAATTTGAAAGCCAAGAAATTTTATGGTCTTGACTTCCTTCACCGTTTCACCCTTGTACTGTATTTGAAGACTTTTTATTTTTTATTCTTATTTGCAAAGGACATGTAACATGTTTTGTCTATATTAACATTTAGGTTATTTGCTTTTAACCAATTTATTATATTTTCGAGGGAGTTATTTATATCCATTTCTTAATTGTCTTGAATTTCGTCAGTGAAAATAGCAGTACTATCGTCTGCAAATAGTATCATTTCATTGTTTATGGCTTTCGGGAGGTCATTAATATATATTATGAACAAAAGCTTGGGGTACTCCGTAATTAACAATTTGAGGCTCTGACTTAAATGTTTGTTCGAATTTTGTATCATCAGCTATTCTTGATATTTGAGTTATTTGATACCTGTTTTTTAGGTATGATCTTATAAGATTTAATGCATTTCCTCTCACTCCGTACTTTTCCAATTTATTTATGAGGATATTATGATCTACGTGATCAAAGACTTTCGACATATATCCATAAATATTGCAGTTACTTGTTTTTTGTTATCAAGTCCTGTCATAACAGTCTTTACAAAAATTAAAAGTGCGTCGCTAGTCGATTTGCCTTTACGCAATCCAAATTGCTGTTTTGTGAATATGTTATTGACTTCAAAATAATTATATATATTATTATAAATCACTTTTTTTTACTTTTTTACTTTTGCAATAACAGGTATTAAGGCTATGTATCGGTCTATAAAATTTCATCTGTTCCCTATCCTCCTTTTTAAATAATGTATTTATCGCAGTTATTTTTAGTTTTGAGGGAAATATTCCCTGTTCCAGGCACAGATTTATAATGGTGCTAAGAATTGGAGCTATGAGATGAGATACACGTTTAATAATTTTAGTATTTATATTGTCATAACTTGTACTATTAGTATTTTTAAGTCCTTTTATTATCTGGTCAACTTCATACGGATTTGTTGGTTTCATAAACATTGAACTGCAACTATAATTATGTCATTGTTTTTAGATAAGTATTATTTCCTTAGGCGTAGGTTTAATATCTTCGATAAAATAAGTGGGTGTTGAATGATTCAGCTATTTCTTGCGGTAATGTTACTAGTTTGTCATTTACTTCGATTTTCTTGATGTCTTCAATTCTCTTCTATTGATAATTGTATTTTTTTTCTTGTTTTTATTTATATAGCCTCTTTTTTTATAATGTGAATGTGAGAACACTGTGGACTCCGCGAATTCTTAGGTTACTTCCTATTACGACTCACTTTTTATTATGATTATTTTTATTGTACTTTTTAGTACAATATTGACCGGTCTACACTGTCCTTACAGATACTTATACTGTAATATGGAAATATAGTAAGATCAACAATTTTTTTAAAAGAGTAACCATGGAGTTTCGTGCCGGTCCTTCTCCATAGGAAACGACCAATTTGGAACCGTGCACTTGCTTCAGACGTTTTATAAGTGCCCATGTAGGCCTATGTGAAATAAACTAATTTTGAGTTTGACTTTGACTTTGAAAAAGTCAGTAAAAGTCTGACACGCCCTCTCGCTCCGCCCAAGAGCGGGGGATGTCATTGGATGATTTTTCCACCGAAAAAAAAAGTCAAAGAAGGGAAATTTAATTTATCCAACAACGTGTGGAATTAAAACAAATATTTTATCATATTTTGACTTATTTATTAAAATCATTTCAAATTATCTTATAATCTTACGTGGTAATTATATTAAGAATAAGGTATAATTTTTGTACGTTTAATATATGTTACAACAGTCTATGTGTTAAACTTTTACATTTTTATATAATATATGGGTTTAATTTATCCAACAACATGTGGAAAAAAATATATATTTGATCACATTTTGACAAATTTAAAATCATTTCACATTATAATATTACGTATCGTATACAAAATTAAATTATGTACATAATTAACGTTGATGTTATTCGTATAAATAGGTACCAAGGGTAACTTTTTAACCAATTAGCAATGCTTCAGGAGGTGAAAGGTGAAACAACTATCTATGGGTTCAACCCTGAAATGCCAACAAGCAAGTGCTTGGTACAGCCGCGTAGTAATAGATAGACGATTAGATGTTTACTCGCGAGTTTTCTTTCTCGATTCATGACTAGACCTACTTCCACATCCTGAAATATTGCTAATGAATTAAAAGGCACCCTGTAAACAGATCACAGCCAAATATTTTTTTTTTGCGCGTTTTTTAACGTACTCGATCGCGTTAAAGTAAACGTCAATTTGTACCACAGATGTAGGATTAGGTACAAGTGCAGCCGGGACATTACTAATGACGTATTAAAATGTGCCACACACATGTGCGTGTGTGCAGTGCGAGCGAGAAAGAGGGTTGGAGCTATACATCCTATATAGCTATGGAGCTATACTGACTAGCATTTAACTGAACCATTAAAGTGATGGGCCTTTAACGGTTCAGTTTGGGTCGTCAAATGGATCGCATTAAGAGCTCGTGGTAGAGCCTCTGGTAACACTAATGAACCTACGACACGCACAAGCTTTACCACAGTTTTGCCTGCGCAGGCAGGTTTGTACACGGCAGTTTTTCATTACGAATTGACATAGTCGGTCGAGTACGTTAAAAAACTCACGCTTGGTACTTTGTTTGAACATTATTGTTCTTCTTGATTTTTGTATTCTTTATCCGAGTTCGCGTCAGGCGGCATATTCTCATCGTTCCTTGGTTCCGTCTTTTTTGTACGCATCTTCATCATCTTACATTCATCAGCGCACTTAATCGTTATAGTGTGTCTGCAAAGAGAGTTTAATAAACTTTAGTATATTATGAATACACCACCGTCCTAAGATTAGTTACTTAATCCGGGATTGGCTTATCATGGTAGGTAATGGATAATATGAGTAGTGCCGTAAGTAGCCTCTTAAATACCCGGTGCAAGCTTCTATAACTGCGCCCCTCCAGGAACCGCGCCCTGTGCCTGGGCACCGCTGGCTCCGCCCTAGTTACGGCACTGAATATGGGTTCCCAGATTAAGTTTCATTTTTACCCAGAATAGAAAAGTTTGATAATATGAGTATGGGCAATGAAGGTCTAATCTAATCTGTAAGTCCACAAATTATAGGACATTCGTATCTAGGTAAGTACTTATTACTGAACTCTTAAACTGGCAAGATTCCAGTAACCCAAAAAATATTTGTGTTGTGAAAGTTTTCACTATTGTCTTCTACCACAAAGTGTCTTCTCAACAAAAAAAACTGGCGATCACTAGCTCGCTGTTATACGATCACCATTAATTTGTATCAAATGCATTCGAGGAGAAAGAAAATCTTTTAGAAATGCTAACTTTCTACAGATGCTATGCAGGCATCTTCAACATTGTCAGCAATCTCTAAATGTTCAAACCACCTTTGCTTTGAGTTGCTGAGATTCGGACACAATATATGCGGACACAGTGTCCGAATTGATACATTTTTTTTTTGTTTTCGCTGACTATTCGTACACACACTGTTTAATACAGTCATATAAAAAGTTTTTAAATACAATATTAGGGAAAAAAAGTGTTCCCAAAACTATTTGTGGCTGGATTTCGAAGGCGGCAACTTCGGTTAATAAATATCTTTATATTATATTTTAAATCTTTTTTTTATCTCACTGTACTAAACAGCTTCAATAAATTTGGTGGTGTCCGAATCGTCAGTGAAAAAATATTGAAACTAATAAAAACTTTTTACAAAAAAAAACCGACTTCACTACAAAAAACCGTACAAACTTACCTATGAAAACAGTTCAATTCCCGAATTGAGTTACGAAGATTTTTCCGAATCGCAAAAAAAGTTTTTTTTTTTGTGACGTAACAACAAATTTAACACGGACTTCCGAAATTAAAGTTATTTTGATCGTTTTAGTGTTTTGTTTTTTGTAATGAAGTCAACCGACTTTATTTTGTTTTTTTTTTTTTTGTAAAAAGTTTTTTAATTCACACTTTTTTGTTGTGATACACTTATAGCCAATGAGCCAGAGTACCTATTTCATGTCAATTCGAATGAACCCAAATACTGCTAGGATACATTATTTTATTATGAAGTTCCCATCCACCTCCCGACTATATAGTCAGGTCAGTTCGATAGTACCTTATACCCAAAATGCATCTTATGACAATCCGAATAAGCCTAAACACGGCTAGGTTACATTAATTAATTATGGAGTTCTAGTTCTCCTACCTTCCGGCTCCATCTTCATCATCAGATCTTTATTTGTATTGTCATAGTTACTTAACTATCATTATTGTGATATCTATGTAGGGTGAAGTTTCGTTGGCCATTTCTGGTCTTCTTCATCAGTTCCACTTCATCAAATGTTAATTTTTTAACAGGTAATGCTTAAGTTCTCGATGAAAATACCAAAATCACTATATTATAGTTGCCTAGAATATTTGAGGAGTTCCCTCGATTCCACATGGATCCCATTCCCATCATCAGAACAGGATTTTGAAAAAATTGACTTATCTGGGAGCATATTCTTTTAGAAGAAAAAAAATGCAAATCGGTCTATAAACGACGGAGTTCTGAGGTAACAAACATAAAAAAAAATAATGATGATAAAAAAAATACAACCGAATTGAGACAGCGACAGAGATTGAACCTCCTCCTTTTTTTGAAGTCGGTTAAAAATGTGTCGTTTCGGACTATGTGTTCGAATATATTTTGTCCGAATCGTCTGCAACTCTTTGTTAACGAATTTTTTTATTATTCTTGTAATTACCTACTTATTTTGTAACAAAAAATAGTTTTGAACCAGTTACCTGACATCTTTTTCCGTCACGTTAAATCTGTCCATGATTTCAATTATGACATCGGAAATTACTTTTGGGTCCAGGCACATCTTCGGAGGTCTAGTCTTGAAGGCTGGCGAACTTTTCCCTGTCATGCAATGAGTTGCCAGTATCCTGTGAAATTAAGGAAAGATAACTAACAAGTTTTACTTAATAACTTTACTGTGACGTCACAATTTTGGCTTAACAGTTTACTTGGGATGCCAAGTCAGTATTCTAAAATTGTCTTTTGTAACTACTAATGTATGTGTCAGATCAGTGGCGGATTAGCCATGTAACAAGAGTAGCAAATTCCATGGGCATGTGGGAGCCCCGCGCGATCAGGGATCCCGCACTTGAACGTAAAAAAAACTAGTCAAAATATTTGTACTGCGTGAAATCTAAATACAGCTGATTTCTTTGGATGTGATATGATAGTCACTCTACTTCAAACTTTCCTCCAAGTAAACTACAGAATAGAAGATCTCTTAGAATTATCCCATCGTCGTACTTTTTCAGCATCTGATCTTAAAATCCACGGGGTTATTGGTGTCTAAAAGCCTTGTTCAAGCTAATTCTTAAAAGGGGTAACTTTAGCCAGCGGCTTCTCGCGCGCGAAGCTTTGGTTAAAGTTACTTAATTTTAATTTAAATATAGCATTGGTTAAGCTTAAACTAACCCCTACCCACACTACCCCCCAACCCACCCCCCAACCCCACTAAGACCCTAACCTAACCCTAAGAATAAGCTTAAACAAAGTTTTTAGAGAACTACATATTTTGTGTGTCTATGTGAATATTACAATGCCAGTGCGTAGTGACATAATATGGCTCTGAAACGTGAACGTTCACAATGCGCCTTATCAGATGGTTTTAAGTCACTCAAAGAGCAATGGAGAGGGCTATGCTCGGAGTTTCCTTGCATAATCGAATCAGGAGTGAAGATAAGCTTAAGTGGCAGTGAGCTCACTGCCACTTAAGCTTATCTTCACTCCGTACTCGCGTACCCAGCTGGGTACATTGCTCGCAGAAGAGATGGTCGATGGGGCCGAAAGCTTCTGGAGTGGCGATCGGAAAGGCCTCGCTAAAAGGGTACCGATAACCTGGTAAAGTTCACGGGAATCCGATGGAAGCGTGATAAACAGGACCGGCCGTTGTGGCGACACTTGGGAGAAACCTTTGTCTAGCAGTGGACGCCTTTCAGCTGAAATGATGATGACGATCGATGTTGATATGTTGATGAGATCAATATTGCGGTCAGATTATTCCAATTATAGAATGGCTGAACCAAAACTATCCAAAAAAAAAAATTGCATCCTATTCCCAAATCTTAATTGTTCAGCTTTTCTGTATAAATTCACAAAGGCTTCGCCATCATCATCGAAAATAGTCCCTATTTCTGTATCAATTCCTAAGCATGATTTTCGAGATTACTTCGGTTTTTTAGAATTTTGCCTTTAAATTTCTAATCGTTCGGGTTATGCAAAAAACGATCATCATCTAGGTTTTTTCAAAAGTACTAAATTAATTAGTATCCTCATAATAAAATAATTAGTAGTAGGGGGCCCTTGGTCGAATTTGCTACAGGCCCCGCGCCGGCTTAATCCGGCACTGTGCCAGATAAACTTGGAATAACGGTAATTGAGCCTCCTACTTTTGTGCTTTAATAGCTTTGTCTGTATTTCGGGTTTATATCTAAGTATATTAGGAAAAGTCAATGGACTTTATTCCACGTTTGAAGTTTGTACAAGTTCTTTTTGAAGTTGGTAAGAATTAGGTATTCATATTTCAAATTCAGTAATTTTAAAATTAATTAATTAATAAATTTGCACACCTTATTAGGTTATAGTACAGCGCACCTATTATACCTGTATGTAACACCTTTTACACTTACCTGTATTATGCAAATAAACGTATTGATTGATTGATTGATTGTATAAAAAATTCAAAAATGTAAGTACCATTCTAGTAAAATATCTACAATTCGAAATTTGAATTCGGACAAGCCTCAATAATGTAAAGGCTCATTAAATTTTAACATCAGGTAGGTGGTACCTATCCTTTTTATACAATAAGTAGAACAATCAAAGGCAGGGGCGTACCTGCTGCCGCATCAGCCGTCTCAATGATACGGGGCTCCCGGGCTACAGGGGCCCCGACGTTTGCAAAAATTCGTAACAACAACAACCTTCAATTCTCTTATTAATAAGAGGCCTGTATTTAACAAATAGTGACTATATAATAGGAGGTTCCGATTTTATAGCTCGCTCCGTTTGTCCTAGCATTCTCTTCATAAGTTTACAACAAAAACAAAATCTATCCTAGTCTAGATTGCTCCAATAAACGAGCTCATTTTCAATAAGTCTTGTCCTGCCTCAGTCAAAGTAATCCTATTTACAAGCCAGTGGCGTGCCTGGTGCCTTTAAAGGGGGCAAGCCAAGGAACCTTGACCTATCTACTACTTACCTAATATTCTTAATAAAAAAAACCTCGCGCTAATCCGCCGTCACAAATCATCAGTGCAAATTTTAGTACCTACTGTAATGCTGATTTCAGTTGCTACATTTATATTTTTTAATAATAAGTAAGAAATAATGTAAAAAACAGCTTCACCACAACTTTATCATCATACCTATAATGTGCATCATAAATGCTGTAAACGATATAAGAGCCATCTATGGACATTTTTATGGCAACTCTTGCTCGTCACGTCGTCGCGTCGCTACAATTGGAATCCATTAGATGGCGCACAAACGATTGTAGTAATCAATCGTTTGTGTGCCATCTAGTGGTCTAGTAGAGTCTAACTACAAATTGTTTATGATATTGATAATAATATATTTTATTACTTAGCTAGTACTCACAAAGTCACAGTCTAAACAGCCATAGCACTTCGTTCTTCGCTTCTATACCACAAACAGATGACAAATAACAAAGCACACAGAAGGCATATTATTACTCGATAGATTTACAAGTACATATCAGCAACGACATACCTCCAGTGGCTTTGATAAAAGCCGTTTGTTGTCAATTTGTTTGGGCAAACAATCGTGAAGTTTGATTTACTTTGTGTACATGAATAGAAAAAAATTACTTTTTGTATTCTAATTCAAATTGTCTATCTTTCTTTAAAAATGATTTTATTACATCAGCGTAAAAAGTTGGTGAACGTTTTAATTTTATCAACAGCTGTTTTTCAATTGCAATCAAAGATAATTCGGAAAGCCGCTCTTGTCCTTGTGTATTTCTTAAATATGTGTGAATACGTTTTAGACTTGAAAAAGCCCGTTCTGCGGAACAACTTGTTGCAGGAATAGTGACAATTAAATAAGCTAACTTCAAAAGTTCAGGAAAGGCATCTTGGAGGCAATTTTCGTGTATGAAATCTATTATATCGAAAATGTTGCGCTCCTTAAGTTCAGGTGATGAATACAAACTTATCAACTGACTTTTTAAAGTTTCCCTGTCAAAATAGTTCCCATAAATGCTCATTAACGAATCTAATTCCGCTGTCGGAAAAACGACATTATAATTAACAAAATGTTTGTTATTTAGCAATTGGAAAAACTGTAATTTGAAAATTTCAGAATATCTAGAATTAATTTCGGAAGATATATTATCAATAACTTGGACGTACAGTCGTTTGTACTCTGTACGAGCGCAAGTAACATTGCGTCTTAATCTAGGAGGTGAATTATTAGACAATGCGTCTTCATAAATTTGGTCGAACTGTGGATGGAATATGTCATTCAACCATAAATTAAACTCTTTTATTTTGTTGCAACAAAAACCAACATCGACTTGTGATTTTTGAATTATATTGTACAAGCCGTCGGTTCTTTCAAATATTGTGTGGAAAACAAAAAGAAAAAAATTAAAATTGAAAGATGTGAGTAAATTGGAAAAGGTTTCCGCGGCTAAAATACTATCTCCGTCCCATTCCTGCGTGTTGTCAGCCATTTCATTAAACATAGTAATGAGATGACGTTTTTGTCCATAAACTGTGTTTACAATACGCGATGAATATGACCAACGAGTTGCAGACAGATGAGGCAATTTTTTGCTACAATAACTGTCATAAAAAGCAGCACGTTTCGTGCTGTTACTAAAAAAAGTAATCATTGCCTGAAGGGCTGAAAAAAACGAACTCACTTCACCAATCCTACCACATGATTTGGAAAGTACCAAGTTTAAAATATGAGCATTACACCAAACGTAAATAGCTTGGGGACAAACGTCCTTAATTTTTTGTTGGACGCCAGTTCTTGACCCTGACATTACGCTAGCACCGTCGTAGCTTTGTGCTACTAATTTTCCGATGCACTCGTATTTATTTAAGTGGTCTAAAATTATTTGAGACAAAGTTTCAGAGGTACGGTCATCCGATACATTAACGTATCCCAAAAATCGATCATGAATGTCATTACCATAATAATATCTAAAAATTACGCACAATTGCTCTCTGTTACTAATATCGGGAGTTTCGTCAACAATAACAGAAAAAATTTTGTTGTTTTAATCTCGAACTCAATGCGAGTTCTCATAACTTCATAAATAGAATGAATAATATCATTTTGAATTCTATTCGACAAGTAACTAGGCCCTGGTTTATTACATTCTTGTTGCTGCGTATGTTTCTCTAAGACAAGATCGTATTTAGAGAGCAAAGATACCAGCTCTAAGAAATTACCTTTATTTAATGAGGTTTTAGACTCATCGTGACCTCGAAAAGGAAGTTCCTGTTGCGCTAAGAAACTCACAACATCAACTAATCTTTGAAAAACAGCGCGATTGTGATCTACACGCATATTGTACTTAAAAATTTCGTCACTTAATTGTCGAGAAAGTGAAGCTTCTATTCGTGTTTTACCAAAACTACAGAATGAAATAACAGCATTCAAGTGCTTTTGAGAATTCTGATGCTTTTTCATAGTACCAGCGAAATTATTTAAGTCATTAAAACCTGATGTATTCCAAGCATTCTTATCGTTTGAAAAAAAATATGCAACACCAACAAAACAATTTGTTTAAATGCGAGCAGCCTGCAATTCAGTGAGTTTTGTAAACTGAGCGATGAAACTGCCTATTATGTGATTTAGTTTTCTGAGAAATATTCAAATCAGGGGTAGGTTTAGGCGAAGTTACGAGATCATATTTATCTCTAAAAGTCAAAGTCTTTACCTGGCCAAGTATTTTTTCCACACATTTTAATCCGTCACAAGGAACAATTGCATGTATTTCCGAATTCATTTCAAAGATAATAAACTTTAATCCCTTCAAAACAAAGTAAGTTACAGTAATAACTAATCATAAAACTTTAAATGACAGAAATCAAAAATCTTTGTTAACAAAACACACGTAAAAGTAAACACGATTTAACCGCTCAAAGCAAATTTGAACTAATTTGTTTGCGGAACTTTTAAGCGTCATAGATAGAGGGCGCCTCGGAATTTGTGTAGTAAAAGTGCGCCTTGTAGTAAAATTCATTGATCAAACATTTCAAGCCCGGAATATTTTAAAGAAAAAATGTTCGATTTGTACTTGCACACAGTATCAAATTTTACTCACACAGACTCACATTTTTATGTTTTTATAGGGAAAAGTGAGATGGCAAATCAAGCCTCATAACAAGCCTTTGCGCCAGACAGAGGCAGCAACACACTAGTGTTCATCTCTTTTTTTTGTTAAGTGTTAGAGTGAGATCGGAGAGATTGCGCTCAGAGCGGCAACATTGCATAATGTGCATGTCCTCGCGGCCTCGTTCGGTCCGTATCGATATCGTGCGTGAATGAACACGAAATGGCAACAGCGCGTAAACGCGGAGACGCGCGAAGTTTAAAAATTAGAGTTTTATTTAATTTAATTCATTTTTTGTGTTCTATGATATTATATGACTGTGGTGTGGTGAGGTATTATTTTCACATCAAGCCAGGCTTAATAAATTGTATTGCTCGCACGTCGCTGTTACAAGCCCGGTCTTATATGGTGACAAAACTACCCCGCACGTTTCATAATTAGTATGAAAGTAACCTATGCAGTTAGTCAATCTCTTTCGTAGCCTATCGGATGGCTCCATCAAGCTAGGACTCCAATTCATTTCTATGCTAGTAGGGCCTATTTACTAAAAATATATTAAAAATAAAAACTATCAATAACGCTTGATACAGGGCCCCTGTGGGACTAGCTACGCCAATGATTAAAGCTTACCTTCTAGGGAACACTGCAAGAAGTAGCGTCCTGGTAGCTATGGTATACGACTTCCAGTTCACTCTCTTGAACTTGTCTTTGTGTATCAAAGTCTTGCCACTGCCAATAGGTATCTGAAACCAGCATCGTCATATTAATTTCTGACAGGATTTGTCTAAATGCAATAAAGTCAATAAAAAGATCTAAAAACGTTAAGAGAAAGATCATATTAAATTCAATGTACATATTAAAAATATACTACTTCTGTCTTCTGCCAGCGACTTGGCCCGCATGAGAGTAGGAAATATTTAGCCTATGTCACTCAGTGATAAAGTAGCATTCTACTGGTGAATTTTGAAAATCGGTTCAGTAATTTATTCAGTACACACTGAATTACAAAAGTACTAATCTTTTCTCTTTATAATATTAGTGGTGGGTAATGACTTCTATAAAATAATAATTTATTAGATGCCTTGAAAAAATTAACACATGGTCATGCCTGTTTGACAAACGAATGGTTTATAGAAAAAATAATACGTATATGTATAATAATATATAAATAAAATTTAAGTGTCTGTTTGTACTCGTAATATGAAACTTTTTTCTTTGTTTCTTTTCTTTTTTTCAATATCTTTTATATTTTGACGGGACTTTCACTGGTAGATAGCTGATTTTATAAGGAGTATTTTTTTATGGAAAAACAATTAGAATATCGCGCTAAAAAAAAACTTATTGATATTGTGACCAAATGTCATTGTGATAAGCTGTTTTACAAGTTTGACACGAACAAAATCGCAGGCACCAGCTCTACTAGCTGAACAACATAAAACTACAAAAAGTAACATACCCATTCATCTTCTGGCCGTCCATTTGTTTCAGCAACGTTATGCCTGTTATTAGTTACCAAAATGTTCTCATTAGAATGATTTTGGTCTTCATTTTCATTGTTTTCTTCACCATATTCTGTAATATCTTCTTCAACAGATTGTTCTGTTCTATTAATCAGTTCAGCAGCTTTTAACAGCATGTCTATGTGTTCATGTGCCATTGATTTTTGTTTTTTCTCTATTTGCCACTTGAGATTGTCAAGGAAACTGATTGCACGGTCATAAACCTCCATTGCTTGCTTCATCTCAGCCTCTGTTTCCGCTTCATCTTGAGATTCCTCTCCGTTTTCTTTTTCGGTCGAATCTGCCAGAAATTGTCCGATTTCTGTCATTCTAGCTAGATTTAGACTGCGTAAGAACGACCTTTTTCTGTTGTTTCGTCCTGCTCTAGTGTTAGTGCTTGGTTGTGGCCTCATTTTGACTGGAGTTGCTCCCTGCGAAGGCATGATTATTCTTTTATTGCCATTTACATCGTTCGAAATTAGCATATTTTCATCGGTACCCGCAATTTTTATAATACCAAATCTACCCACAGAATCGTTTTTTTTTTTATTTGCTCCACTCTAGAAAATATTCCCGTATCGTGGGTGCGTCCACAAACATGTAAACTCACATGACACAAGATCCAGACCCGGAGCAGCTCGCAACGCCGGGGCGAAACTCTTCTGCCTGTCTGGTCTGCTGGAAAGAACTCACGGCGTCATTACCTTCCGCATGACGCAGGTCCTCACCGGACATGGTAAGTTCGGGAGGTTCCTGCACCGGATTCATGTGGAAGAAACGCCCGGGTGCCACCATTGTGTGGACTGCCCGGAGGATACGGTGGAGCATACGGTAGAGGTGTGCCCCGCCTGGACAGAGCACCGCCTTGTCCTCGTGGGGGCGATCGGTGGCAGCGATCTCTCGCGCCGGGCCTTGGTACAGGCCATGGTCCGGAGCGAGGAGGAGTGGCAGGGGGTTTCCTCCTTCTGCAAAGCAGTAATGCTAGCAAAGGAGGCAGCCGATCGCGCGAGGCAAAGGTCCTCAGGCCCCAACCGCCGCCGGGATTCCGATCCCGATTTCCGGCCACCGTAGACGTGGGCTTGCGGACGGCGAGCAATGGGTGGCTCGCCGTCCGATCGTCCGGTAACCGTCCGGACCGAGACCAAGTCGTCGACGGCGCGTAGTGTTCCACGCGCGCCTCTAGGAGATGTCAGCGACCGTAGGGGCCCAGCAGGGTCGAGGCCCACTGGGGCCATGGGTGATGCGAATGTGATCCCCGGGGCCCTGGAAAAATTGCAAAGAAGGAACAGGAGTGAGTTTTTAGTCAGTAAATGTCTGACACTATCTCTCGCTCCGCCCAAGAGCGGGGGATGTCATTAGATGATTTTCCCACCCGAAAAAAAAAAGACCTGGAACAACTCGAAAATGAGCATGAAACTACAAACCTGTATGCACCTTAAAAACCTACATGGACATAACAATAACCTACCGTGTCAGAATCAGCAGATAGATCTTCGTCGGCGCTGGGGACCCACGACGATTCGCTACAGGAGTAGTCTTCAGCTTCTTCTTCTTCTTTATATGTCCTACTGGAACCGGCTTTCCTCTTACAACTGGGTCCGGCTTCCACCTTGACCGACTCCTTTACTACCACGTCCAACGTGTCACTGTCTTCTTCTTCTTCTTCATAATTGATACTGGGACCGGCTTCCTGACTTGAAGATGGACCCGCTTCATACCTCCGACTAGGACCGGCTTCCTGGCTTGAAGATGGACCCGCTTCATACCTTCGACTAGGACCGGCTACCTGGCTTGAAGATGGACCCGCTTCATACCTCCGACTAGGACCGGCTTCGAGCATGTAACGTTCTTCTGTACCATAGAAAAATATAAATTAAAGCTATACGAAGCTTTCATTACATTTTTTAATTCTTTAATCGTGACGTGTCCACATTCTTAAGTAGTGACGTCAACACCTCTATATATTCTATATCTTTATAAGTATAATTCTTCTGTACGTGTGTTTGTCACCTTACTCTTCCTAAAAGGCTTGACCGATTTCGATGAAATGTTGTGTGTATGTCTGGTGCGTCCCTAGATGGTTTGAAAATACAATTGAATCCGATAGGTGGCGCTGCAATTGGATTCTCAATGTTTTATTCTGACTAAAATCTAGCTTACAGTATAATGTCTATCGGGACCGCTAGTTACGTATAAGCTGTGGTCAGATCTTAGAAATGATCACTTCATGATATGACCGACCATATCATGAAACGGTGGCATTTCATAATGTATATGTCGACTCGTCGGGATGGTTCGAGCTACGATCCACGACCCACGACCCACCTGGTAGATACCAGGTGGCTCTATGTGGGTATCGTGCAATGAATAAAAACAGCTAGGAAGTGAATCAGTTTACTTCTCAATACAATTCGGTACAGTGCACTATAATATTAGGTAGGTACAAGCAACAAAACGTAGGACAGTTTCAATGCGTCTTCACGCTGCGACGGCCTGGTTGAGTGTCCGCTGTCCTCGCGGATTCTCCTCAAGCTCGTAGCCAAACGGAAAACGCCTGACTCTGTCAAAGCGCGCCAACTCTAGTTCTTCTAGTTGCCACTAGATGGCGTGCCTTGTTTTGTTGTTGACAAATCAACTGCCGGATACGACATATATTATAACCTCGCCCAATGGCCACATCATGATAATTGGACTAGACAAATCAATAAACACTGCGTTTAACGATATGTACAGCTAAGCATGATTATTTCACTTTTGATCAAACATGGGTAGTCATATCGTAAAATAGTTATATTATCCACCGGTGGAGGTGCTGATTTCGCTTTTTTTTCGTGACCTAATATGGCGGCAGACATTTCCTTATGGTTTATTAAAATTTTCAAATAGAAGATTAAGAAACTTCTGTACTTATTCTGTGGTCTTGACTTGATACTTAGTGTGCGCCATGACGTAGACAAAACAGTCTTATCGCAGACGTTGTAGACAATTCTGTCTAAGACAGTTTGTCTCAAGTGTGTGCAGGCCCTTAGATGGTCTAAATTCAAATAAAAAACTTTATAAAAATTATTATGAAAATTGTATGTACATAGGTACGTCGCTGGCAAAACTGTACCATAGCTGCATTCGAACTGCCGATTGATTACAGGCCCGTATTATTTATGACAAATGACGTAACTTTGTGTCGTTATTATATTTCATTATTCTATGAGATGACTTTTTAAAAGTATGGATATAAGTAAATAGGTAGAAATCAATTAGGTGCCTATCTACCATATAATTTTAGAATATCTGATTATATTTTATGTAGGTAATGAAACGTAAGTACCTATTACACATTTTTCAAAAACACACAAGTCCTAACCCAAGACAAGAGCGGCCTGTTCAAAGGCGCTTAACAGGCATAATAAAAGAGACTCCCGGTACGTGGAATTAAGGTGCATTTTGATTCGTTACGAGCGCTACTATGCCCGGTAGACAAATATAATCAAGGTCACGTCCGTGCCATGCAATGTTTTATAAACATTATTAACGTTGTTAGTTGGTTTACATTCGCATGTTTTCTTTCGAAGAGTGAAACTTCTGGACCTTGTACTATTACTTATTCTGTGGTCTTGATAGTGTGCGCCATGACGTAGACAAAACAGTCTTGTCGCAGACGTCGTAGACAAGCCTGCGACGTCGTAAACAATTCTGTCTAAGACAGTCTTGTTTCAAGTGAGCGCAGGCCCTAAGCGTCTATTTGTTCTTACAAGCGCCATAAATAAGACTTTCTATAATTCTATTACCATAGAAATCCTACATTAATGATATGGTCAAACGTCGTTTATTATTACGATTTAGGAATTTTAGTTGGCAAGTCATGAAAATTAAATGCAACCATTTCATGAAATGGCTTTTGCCCGTGGCTTGGAATAAAGCAGCTTTCTATATGTGAAAAATTAAGCATTCAGTCCAGTACTTTCAGAGATTAGCTACCTCCTACAAACATAAAAACAAACTTTACCTCTTTATAATTAGTGTCCGACCGAAAATGGATTTTCAGCCGAAAACGAAAACGAAGCTTCGGCTTCAGTCTCATTTTCGGCTGAAAACGAAAATGATTTAGACATTAAAAATTTAAAATATTAGATGAATTTTTAATGGGATATATTTTCGGTGTATACTGGAATAGTATTTTTTTATCTATTTAAGAAAAATAAAAAACAGAAAAAAAACGAAATAAAATAAAAGACGATAATTTCATAAGAACACAAACAATTTCATTTATTTCTTGCTGTATTGGTTGATTATATGTATAATATAATACAATCAATATAATTGCAACCGTATTTTAACGCACGCTTTATTATTCTAAGCCCACGGGTAAGAATATTTCTATTTCTGTGTGGTTTTGAGTGCACTTGTAACAGTACTAGAATTTTGTCAGAATACTATTGTGATTTATTAATTTGTGTCCGTGTAAAAAGTAATAACTATCGCATTGAATGATTACTCGATAATAGTTTTCAGCCAAAAAATATACAAAAGGTACAACATTAAAGTTAAGAATTTTTTTTTATTTCAAGAGGGTCCGCGAAACAAAAATATAAACAAACAAAATGGCCGCCCACCTAATTCTCCCGTTTTATAATATTTCTTAAATTTGTTTTTCGATGGCTTTGTGTATAAATGTGATAAATCATTGGAAAGGGCATTTCTTGTAGAAAATAATTACATAAGATGTAGGTACTTTTTTTACTCGGATTTTTGATATTCGGCTTGGCCGAAGCTTTGGCTGGTTTATGGCCGAAAACGAAAATATTGCCGATTATTCACTTTTTCGCCGAAAATGGCCCTAAATGAAAACGAATATTCTGTCGGTCACTATTTATAATATTAGTGTAGATGAGATAAAATGTAAACCAAAGTATACAATTGAGATAATTTAGGCAATAAGCAGTCGGTAAATGTTCATTTTTGTTCATGAATAAGGTTGCGGGTAAAATTAATTCTACAATAATGAATTACTTACATAAATAGATAGATAAAAATAAATAAAGACAAAATATGATAATATGTGTGCAATAAAGTAATAAATAAATAATAATAAATAATAAAAATAAATACGTAAATAATTTCAAACACAACACTAAATGATACTGATGTTTCTTGCAAACCATTACAAACGAACAAAAACAAAAAAACAAAAATCATAAGAGCAATTACTCACGTGCGCGCCCAATCAATGTCGCAATTTCTGGCTCCCCTCGCCTGGTGACCGTGATCACGTCGCCAAACTGCGGCTCCTTGTCCGAAGGACTAACCACCGCCCTAAGATGCACCACATCGCAACCACCGCTCTTCCACCTCACAAGCAGCCAGTTGAAACTTTCAGAAGACATGTCAGATAGAAACGTGTGAATGCACCGAGCTCTAGGAGACCACTAGTGATCTATCGCATTGCAGAGCCCCTCAGGTAAAAGTTTCATTACAACGGACCCTTACTGCAGATATTACTTCCCCCGCCTTTCAGAATGAACAATGGTTTTCGCCAGCGGGGCGGGCGCAGGGTCGAACAAAAAATGCATCTTTTTTGGCAAAGTACAGGGCCGGCTCTAACCATCTAAGCGCCCCAGGTGAGTGATTCCTTTGGTGCCCTTTTTACCGACTTCAAAAAGAAGGAGGTTCTATGTCTGTGTTTATGTTTCTGTTTCAATTGTAGTGTCTTGTGTGGGGGTTATTATAAACATAAATAAACTATGTGGTAGGGGTGAACCCTACAAACACTAAAAAGATCAAAATAACTTTAATTTCGAAAGTCGGTGTTTTTCGGATTTATTTATTTCTTATTTAACCGACTTCCGAAATTAAAGTTGCTTTGATCCTTTTAGTGTTTTTTTTAGTGAAGTCGGTTATTATTATTATTTTTTTGTATAAAGTTTTTTTTTTATTTCAAACCTTTTACTTGCGATAGGTACTTATGACCAGAGTGCCTATTTCTCATGACAATTCTAATTATAACCCTAACACTGCTAAGATACATTGTTTTATTATGAAGCTCCCGTGTCTACCTTGCACCTTTCGGCTTCATCATCACCTTATAGCCAAAGTGCTTCTAATAAACCCAAACACAGCTAGGATACATTAATTAATTACGGAGTTCCAGTGCCTATCTTCCGGCTCCATCATCATCATCAGGTCACTTCGATGCTACCATTTTCAACATAACTATTCAGAACCATTCATTTATTTGTATTGTCACAGTCGATTAACTATCTTCATCGTGATATCTATGTGAGTAGGTATGAAGTTCCGTTGGCCATTTCTGGTTTTCTTCATCAGATCCACTCAACAACATCAAATGTTACTTTTTGACTATAAATGCTTTCTTTCTCGATGAAAATAGCAAAATCATTATATGGTTGCCTATATTTGAGGAGTTTCTTCGTTTGCTCATGGATCCCATCATCAGAACTGGATTTTGAAAAAATGGGACCAATCTGGAAGCATATCCTTTAAGGAAAAAAAAATAGCAGATCGGTCCATAAACGATGGAGTTCTAACAAACAAAAAATAATGATAAAAAATACAATCGAATAACCTTCTCCTTTTTTTGAAGTCGGTTAAAAACTATTATAGTTAAGTTATTTTGTACTTTTTAGTGTTTTTTTAGATACTTGAAGTCGGTTGTATTTATTTTTGTATAAAGTTTTTTCGTTATGAACTTTAAAGTCTCTAAGATATTAAGATGTATGGATGGATGTTTGCTACGCAAAAACTAGCGGCCGATCAAGTATTAGGTAAGCACTACAGGGGCTGGGGGATATTTGCTTTGCTTATTCTTGATGACCCCATGTCTATAGGTGATAACGTCAGTAGTATATTAGTTTGTTTTGAGAAAAATGTCCATGTTCCAAAATCACACCAAAGTGAGCAGTCACACATCATTATCAGCAAACATTCAATGTCATTGAAGACTTAGAATCATGAATTTGTGCGTCATGGACTGAGGACTGTTAATTTGAATTAATATTCCAAAATTTTAAATGAAATTTGAAACCTATTCCTTCTTTCTAGACTTAGGACTACTGCTCATAATTTATTAACAAAACCAGAACACATTGAAAAATGCATGTAGCTACTAATGTCTACGTAAGCATCGGGGGGAGGGAAGGTAGTTTTGCTTACTTTTGCTGACAAGTAGTGCTTGTGGAACATCGATTACAATTACGTGCTGCACGGCGAACTCCTCAGCGGCGTCAGCGTAGTTTGTTACACTGACAACAAGCTGGTCTTTGCGTAAGGGGAGTCACACCAGGCGGCGGTCGAACTAGCAACACGTGGGGTCGCGACAGTCGTGGAAAGGATTTGGCAGTTGAGACTCGAGATGGCCCTGCACAAGTCCGAGGCCACGTGTTTTCAAGGCCATCGGAACGCGCCACAATCGGATTCCCAAATAACGGAAGGAGGGGTTCAGATCTGCGTCAAGGCGTCTGTACGATCCTTGTGTATAGCCTTCGCTCTACACAGGGATCGTGCAGTCCAGAGGGTCATGGCCATCCAAATGGTGCGGCGATAAGTATAATACACATTCTCCCGCGAAGAGGCGAGTCTCCTTGCCGGTCTGCCGCCGTGGGATTTAGAGACAACAATTCTTTGCCCACATGCACGACCTGCGCATGGAAGTACAACGCCGGGTCAAACTCCGCTGCTGAGAATGGACAGCCTTACGCCCCAGTCGCCGCCACAGGAGACACCCCGGTCGTCGGGAGTCTCAGGCCACCACAGGCTTGAACTTGTGGATGGTAAGCAATGCCGTTTGGTAAGGACCTAGCCCGGAACGATTTCAGGGCACAGGGAATTTCTGAAAGGGATACCGTGGTCATGGAATAAAAAGTAATTGAAGGACACAGGGTTTTAGTCAGGAAAAGTCTATCACACCCTCTCGCTCCACCATAGATTTTGGTGATGTTAAATTGTCGCGCCCTGTAAGAACGGGCGCAGCGCGGTTCGCCCCGGGCGGCTGCCTGGTTCGGCCCACCCTAAATCCGGCACTGGCCGTTGCCTACTTCGTTGTAAGTTTTTAAATAGAAATTTATACTCAGCCTATTGTGTGCTATTGTGTTCTAAGCCCCAATTGTCTTGCCAAAAGTCATGAAACCTATTAAAACAATTGTGTAGCGTATCTTTACTTGTTTCGTGAGAAACAAAGTGAATAGGTAAAAAGAAATATCATAGTCAAAAACCTTGAATATTATTTAATATTTAGAAAAAAAAAGTTGAATTTTAGTTTTCATAATAGCTGTCTTAGATAGGGATCATATAAAAGTACTCTGTGATAGGCATTAGGTATTGCCCGCCATCGTACCCATAGAATTTATGCACAAACTCTATAGAAGCTTCCCATTTAGTGAGCAGAGTAGAATGTGGACAATATCCGACTTCAGATGGCTTGATGGGGTGTAAGCTATGAAGGAGTGAAAACATCGGCACAGGTGTATCGAGATACAATTTTTGAGAAGGAATTGAAAGCCACTTAACAACACCATGTTGCATAACCAAGTATGGTCCCTTCTGCACGATTCAGCATCGGGTAATAAAGCTCGACCCACCCAAGAGTGATTGGAACCGAACGTTTTGGACTTCATTAGAGCTGAAGACTGTCCGTCAGTGTCATCTAGTCCCTTCTTAATCCGCTGGATTATGAATTATGGTCAGTTTTAGAGGGTATATTATGCTCTAAACCAACCTTAATCAACCTTTTTTCTTCTCGGGCCACATAGCGCTTCCACTATTATCATGATGGGCCGCAATAACCTTTAGTAGAATAATGAAATAAAAACAAAAAATTAACAAATAAATTAAAAAACACGACTGCCATAACAAAAAAATAAACTAAAAATCAAAAAACAAGATGTTTGTTAATTTATAGAAAAGTGAAGAAAGTAGTCACTCATTGACTAAACACGGAATCTCGGAAACTACTTGATCTACAAAAAATGGGTGGGTGTTAATTTATTTATCATACCTACCATATTGGATTTTTACATTTTTTCAATAGCCTATGATACTCGGGACGATGCAAGGATTCTATCTAACGATACCTCATACATGTAAACCAGTCCAGTCGTTTAGAAGTTATGATGGAATAAATAAACTCACATACATACATACATACATGAACCCTGAAAACATAACACTCCTTTTTTTGGGCAGTCGTGTAAATAGCATGGCAGTCCCCTACATTTAATTAATCTACATGAAAGCATTTTTTTACACGTAAGGCCCACAGGCCATGGCCCGAAGCGAGGAGGAATAATAATAATAATAATATAACTGGCAACACTCTAGCAACATAATTATGTCATAACGGAACTACTGAAGGTAACTGAAACTTTCAGTAGTGCCATCAGGATGGAATTTGGTGTGGATAAATGTGCAGTCATGCATGTAAAACGAGGGGAGATTATGGAATCTGAGGGAATTCAACTCTCAGATTCCATACACCTTAGATCTCTCTCCTCGACCGAAACCTACAAGTATTTGGGTATGTCGGAAGCGTTAGGCATTAACGTTGCTGACATGAAGCAATCGTTGAAGGAGCGCTTCTTTGGCCGCCTGAAGAAGGTATTAAATAGCCTTCTGTCAGGTGGAAATAAGGTGCGCGCCTTCAATGGTTGGGTCATGCCGGTCTTAATGTACTCTTTCGGCATACTCAAATGGACTCAGACCGAGTTAGACGCTCTGGATAGGCGGGTCCGTACACTGTTGACCGCAAACCGGATGCATCACCCACGGTCGTCTGTAATGAGACTGTACATCCCGCGGAAGTGTGGAGGTCGAGGTTTTTTAAACACGAAGACCCTGCACAACCGCGAGGTGTGCAGCCTCAGAGAATACTTTCATAAAACCGATGTGGGTATGCACCGCGATGTGGTCGCAGTGGACAAGGGACTCACCCCGCTGTCCATGGCTCAAGAGAACTGGCGCAAACCTGTTGTACTTACAACAGATGACCGCAAGGAAGTATGGAAAAGTAAGGAGCTCCACGGGCGCTTTTATCGGGCTCTTCATGAGTCTGATGTAGATTTTGCAGCGTCCGTGGCCTGGCTACGTTTCAGCAACCTCTTCGGGGAAACTGAAGGTTTTATCTGTGCAATTATGGACGAAGTCATCTTGACGAATAACTACCGGAGATATATAATGAAGGACGGGACGGTTGACGTGTGTCGGGCATGCCATCGTCCGGGTGAGTCTATCAGACATATTATCTCTGGTTGTTCTCGTCTGGCTAACGGCGAGTACTTGCACAGGCATAACCAAGTAGCCAGGATTATTCACCAGCAACTTGCTTTGAAATACAACTTAGTGTATTCAGAGGTACCGTATTACAGGTATGTGCCCGACCCAGTTCTCGAAAATGACCATGTCACGTTGTACTGGGATCGGTCTATCATTACTGACCGGACTATTGTAGCCAATAAGCCGGATATAGTGGTGATAGACCGATTAGCGCGCCGCGCAATGATAGTCGATGTCACCATCCCGCATGACGAGAATCTCGTGAAAGCTGAGAAAGAAAAACAAATCAAATATCTCGACTTAGCACACGAGGTTGTCGACATGTGGAATGTGGACTCGGCTGTCATTGTGCCGATTGTTGTGACTGCCAATGGCCTTATAGCCAAAAGCTTCGACGACCATCTGTCGAAGCTGTCGTTACGCGGTTGGATCAAGGGCCTGATACAGAAGGCAGTACTCCTTGATACGGCTCGGATTGTGAGGAGGTTCCTGTCTCTGGAGCCCTAACCACCGGTAGCTTGGACCCTGCTCCCGACACCGGCGGACTACTATTTTTTATATTTTTAAATGTTTTTTTTTTATATATGTTTTTAAGAAATATTTAAAATTATATAAAATATGTATAGAAAATAAATAAAGAGAATAATAATATTAATGAATTTATTTAAGGAAACATGTATCCATATCATAAATATATGAGAGGGTCATCTGGATGGTGCGGGGAGACCGCACGGTTTGCCACGAAGCGGCGAGCTTCCTTGCTGGCCAGCCATCATAGGATCTGAAAGCAACAGTCATTGCACGCATGCACGATTTTGACGTGGCAAATAGTGGCAATGCAACGCAGCGCCGGAGCGAAACTACGCTGCCGCGACAAGTCGCGGCTTGGTGGCCAGAGTTCAGGCGGGATTTCCTAGTGGAATGGCGACAGCGATATGATATGCCATCATGAAATGCAACCGTTTCATAAAATGGCCGGTCACATCATGAAGTGATCAATTCTAAGATCTGGACGCGATCACGACATTAGTGCGTGCAATATCGGAAGGTTCTCAATTCCGGAACTGTGTCGATACTGGAGAGCTAATTTCGAAATTCCGGAATTGATACTATGTTCTGTTTTTTTGGAATTGTTTCTTTCTTTTTCTTTTTAATTCTTTCAGTGTCTCTTCTCTATCTAGGTAAATAAAAATAAAATATAATAAATCAGTCTCAATCGTTATGAGTTAGGTTATTATTTTCCCTTATTATTCTTATTAGATATGTATTTATTTTATTTATTTATTTGTTTAGGATCTCCAACAAAGGATGTACACAATATTTGTATCTTATAATTAGTGGTTCCGGTATCTTGATGGTGCACTCCTTTACTTATAAGCAGTGATCGCAGTAGGTAGATTGATTTTTGGTACTTGTATCATAAATGCACACCGAAAGAATAACATGGATAAGCCATTATTTTCCGGAAAGTAATTCCGGTATTTCTGGATTCAATTAAATATTGTTAATGTTGGTAGTGATATTATTACTACTCAAATCAAAATTTAAAGGAAGGTATCAAAACTAAATCATTTATTATTTATCTGTTGAATAATAAAAATAATCGAATTCCGATTGAATTTTTGAAATTTGAATTTTTTTTCAGCTTTTTTATGGCCACAACTTTGCGCACGCGCACTCTAGGAACCGAAGTAAACGAGTGAGCTACCTGGCATGTCGTCGGCGGGCGTACGCATTGTTTTGATAACCGGTTAGTGCACTACCCATGATCCTTTGTTCTGATTGGTCGTTGGGTTGTTTAAATCGTGACTGTGTGCGGTTAAAAACAATTATGATGAATATAATATTGTTCATTTTAATACAATTCCTGGAGGAATGCCCATATAATAATATATACGTTTCGGATCAATGACCTCAATTCAATCTACCTACTCCGATCACTGCTTATACATTTGAGACCCGAGCAGGCACAAAAATAATTTAAATCAACTACGCTAATAAAAATTAAATTACAAATTATACATTAAAATCATGATATATGTATATTAATACAGATAATAAGATTGAAAATTAATTGAATAATATTAATGATGATAAAATTGGAATTCTAATATCAATGAATAATACAATAATTCAACTAATATACATTACATAAAATTAAATTAAATCTTGTAAATATTTTTTATACTTTGTCAGTGACTAGCAGATGTCATAGTTTGTAGTTTTAGCCAACGCGTTATATTGCCTACAAAGCCTTGGCACAGCAGCGGCGTAATGACTAAGGTTGGTTTTAGACCCAGGGATACAAAAGATTTCGTAGGTGATAAGCCTGGGGATACGAAATAGAATGTTCATAGCTAATGGGCTCAAGAGTTCATTACAGTCTATTACTCCACTAAGGATTTTGTGGAGGATTATGCAGTTAGTACACTCTCTAATCGTTTTTTTTTTTCAGTGGGAAAATCATCCAATGACATCCCTCGCTCTTGGGCGGAGCGAGACTAAAAACCCACTCCTGTTCCTTCGTTGCCTTTCGTACCAGGGCAGAGTCTTCCTTTCAGAAGCAGACCCTTGGCTCCAGTAGGTTTCGACCCTGCTTGGCCTCTACGGTTTGTTGAAATCTTCTTGAGGCGCGCATGGAGCAGTACGCGCCGTCGATGACTTGGGCTCGGTCCGGACGGTTACCGGACGATTGGATGGCGAGCTACCCATTGCTCGCCTTCCGCAAGCCTGCGTCTACGGTGGCCAGGAATAGGGATCGGAATCCCGGCGGCTGGGGCGCGAGGGCTATTGCCTCGTGCGTGGGCGTGCGGCCTCCTCTTATGCTAGCATTACTGCTTCGAAGAAAGAGGGGACCGCTCTAATCGCTTGGAGTACACCTCGTAATGAGGATTCCATACTACAGAACTGTATTCTAGGATTGGAAAAACCAAGGTGTTGAAGAGCCTTATTTTTGTAGCTGGTCTTTTAAATTCCTGACTATTTCTTAGTACAAATCCTAGTGTCTTGAAAGATGTGACCAGTCGTCAACAGTGCGTAGTGTGATCCACGCGCTCCTCAAAGAGATGTCAGTAAAATAAATTGTATAAATTAATTTGTAAATTGTATTGTATTGAATTAAAATAAGTAATATTGAATTATAATAAATTTTACTGAATTGAATGAAATAAAAATATTTATGTAAATAATAATAATAACGTTATTGAATCAATTAAAACCTTCTAAACAAAGTTAAGACTTACATACATAGTAAAGTTACATAATTTATACAGACTTCAGCAAAGCCTTTGACCGTGTTCCTCACCATATGCTTATGTCGAAGCTTGCTGCGTACGGAATTACTGGTACACTTTATTCCTGGCTGAAGTCGTATCTAGAAAATCGACCCTACTTTGTTGCAATTAATGGCTTCCAATCTGAAACCTACATAGCCACTTCGGGGTACCTCAGGGCTCGCATATCGGTCCGGTTATGTTTAATGTTTTCGCTAACGATATCCCACACTGCCTCAAATTCTCAGAATGTTACATGTATGCAGATGATCTGAAATTTTCCAGGGTTATTAAATCTAACGATGATACTGAACTACTTCAGAGCGATGTTGATTCGTTAGTTCAATGGTGTAGCGACAATGGAATGGCATTGAACGTCAAAAAGTGTTTTCACGTGAAATTCACCCGGAAAAAGACAGTGATAGCTAGTGCGTACCATGTTGGCGCTAGTGTTATCTAAGAAGTGACTCAATTGAGAGATTTGGGCGTTATTTTCGATAGTGCACTTACATTTGTACCTCACGTCGAAAATGTAATTAAAAAGGCTTCTAGAATGCTAGGTTTTGTTATCAGGAATGTTGCCGGTTTTAAGCGCAGTAGTACCAAGATTTTGCTTTACAACAGTATTGTTCGAAGTATCTTGGAATACTGCAGTACGATCTGGAGACCTCACTATGCTACGCACAACCTAAGATTGGAACGACTATAAAAAGATTCCTATAGCATTTAGCTTATGCCAGCGGAATCGCTAAAAGAAAGAGGTCATATGAGGCCAGGCTTTCCCATTTTAGGATGCTATCATTGGAGAAACGTAGACAAATGGCCGATACTATTTTCTTATACAAAATACTCCGGAGTAAAATTGATTGTCCCCAATTATTAAGTAAATTTCGGTTTAGGGCTCCTGCTAGACTCCCTCGTACTCCTGTTACTCCTTTGTACCCTCCTCCTCGTAGAACAGTACTCGGCACAAGCTCTGTCGTCCCAAGGCTTTGTAAACTGTTAAACAGCTGCAGCGATCTTGTCGACGTGCATTTCGATTCATTCGGCAAGTTCCACAGAATTATTAGCAGCAATTTGTGAATTGATATTGTAAACATAATAATATAATATTTTGATAAATTTTAATTTGTAAAGTGATTTTAATCTTGATTCAATTTTTAATTTCATATTACTTTCAATTTCAGTTTGGACTTCTATTTTAGTTATAATTTTAATATTTAATTTGTAATTTCAATTTTAATTTTAGTTCCTAATGTTTTGCTCTTGTTTTTAGTTTTATTAGTTTTATATTAAGTAGGTAGGTACTCGTAGCATGTAATTTCTACTTTTATGGGGCATGTAGTGCTAACCTATAAGAAATTATAACACTAATCTAGATTGTAGTTTATTTATTTTTTGTATGTCTCAGTGTATACGATTGTTGGTTGGCCAATAAAATAAATAAATAAATAGGTACATTCAATTTGGAAGGTATCTTCTAATATTAGGACCCTGCCTCCTAAACTAGGCAAGACCTGTGACTTAGGAGTCAGTGTTCTAAAGTTACATCGGATACGGTTGTTCTGGTACGGTTGTTGTAAGTCTAGCCTTAAATAATATAAGAATAAGTTTTAATAAAATGAAAATAAAAACTGTGTAAAGTGTGAAAGTGTGTGTGGATAAGTGTGCATGTATGTGTGTGTCGATGGGTCCGTGTGTGTGTGTGTAATTGTGTTGTATGTAAGACTAGCGTTGGAACGTAAGCAAGTCTTCAGTCCGAGAATCGTCCTGATCGTACAGCCAGAGCTTCAACTTAGTCTTAAGTTCATGCTTATTCAGTTCATTTGTTTTAATGTTCTTGCTAATTTTTCAGTAAATAAGTGAACCCAGAACATAAAGCTTACGACCAGCAAAAGCTGTTTTGTGAGGTATTGCTGGGCATGTGAATTTAGCTCTGCGTTTGGTAGAGTCTGGTGGGGGGATACAATTATGTGTACGAAGGGTTGCTTGGAGCACAAAGAGCTGCCGCACAGTGAGTACCCTACAGTCAGAGTATAATTCGGAAGCAGGGAATTTGTACGGTCTGCTCACCATCACCGTCAGCACAGCTCTCTGCGCTCGTTCCAACCCAAGCATCCTCGTTTTACCGCTGCCACCCTAGACAGGAATGCAGTAATTGAGGATGGACTCAAAGAGAGCAAAGTACACCATTTTAAGGGTTTTTAATCTGCGCAATGTCTTAATAACTTAAATATATATATGAGTTTCCTGACTTTTGACGCTAGACTATCAATGTGAGATGATTATATAGACAGCCTACCTAACGAAGAAACCGTAATACAACGGATTCATGACGTCATATCCATCCACCAGAAAGGTGGGTTCGAGATGCGGAATTGGACGAGCAATAGTAAACAAGTACTTGCGAGCCTACCTAAAGATTTACTAGGCGATGCAGCCGTCAAATTCAAAATGGGCCAACAGTATGAAGGCGAACGCACGCTTGGATTGATTTGGCGCCCAAGTGATGATACTTTGAGATTCGACGTATCTTTCAAATGGATATAATCGTTTAGTAAAGTATTATAAATGGGAAACAAAAGCCTACCAAGAGGGAAATGTAACGTGTGTTAATGTCCATTTTCGACGTATATTGCATTCTAGCACCGTACACCATTAATGGAAAAATTATATTACAAGAAACATGGAAATTAAAGATCAGTTGGGATGATCAAATTCACGATATAGTGTTTGAAAATGCTCAAAATGGATTTGCGTATTGAAATCAGTACAATATAAGATGTTTGCTTGCAGAGGCACTATGCGGCTGCTACCACGAGAGTGAGCGAGAAGACAGATAAAATCTCCCCGCCATCCAACTCAAGCGCCACGGCTACGAGTGCTACGAATATTGCTACGAATGTAGCAGACGCGACCTCGGCTACGAGCGCTACGACGCACAACTGTTGCAAAATCAATGATGGAAAGGTCGTGACTCAAGATGTCGTCTCGTGACGTCTTTATGGCTATTATCCTTTTTTATATCCCACGAAATTCCTGCTGGGTTGCTTGGGTTTCAATTCCTTAGAAGCTAGACGGTCACGCGACCAGATGATTGTAGCATTCAAAATACTCAGGGGAATTATAGATGCTCCTGACCTACAAAACCTTATCTGTAATTTGTATGTGCCAAACAACTACAGCCGTGGCAGGAAGCATCGGCTCCTGGCAGTTCCGACGTGTCGTACAGTTGCTCACTCCAAATCACCCATACCGCGGACACTCTCTGCGCTTAATGCTCTCCTAGACAAAAACACCGATTTTGATATGTTTGGTGAAGAATGGAAGACGATACTGTCAGAATGTATGAAATTTTGTGAAATGAATGTATGACTGTGTGTAATGTTTATTAAATAGGTCCCCTTAAAAGTCCTGCGTGACTTCTGACTTGTCTGTTTTTAAATTTAATTTTAATTATTGTTTTATATTTTTTCTGTACGTGTTTAAATGGTGTAATTGGCTTCGGCCGTTCTGTTTAAATAAAAAAAAAATAAAAAAATAAGATAATTATTGTAGAAACCTACAGATGCATATATTTTGTGACACGTCTAGTAAAGCAATTTGCGCCGTCGCGTACTGGCGATGGATTGAAGACAAAGATAATACACGCGTAGCATTCATCGCGAGTAAATGTCGGGTTGTAGGAAACAAACCCATAACTATTCCACGCTTGGAACTTCAGGCGGCTGTCCTAGCGGCTAGACTAGCAGACTCAGTAACTAGAGAACATACTATGAAGCCCGAGAGACAAATATTCTGGAGTGACTCAACAACAGTGCTACACTAGATAAGAAATAATGCTCGAAACTATAAAGTATACGTAGCAAACCGTTTAGGTAAAATTGATTTTACGGACCTACATTCTTACGATGCAAAGAACACAAATGGCCGCATGACGTCATATCTATTGAAAGAAAAGAAACACAATTGGAATGTATTAATTTAATAAGAGCAGATGCACAAGAAATTAACTTACCTGTATCTGATGTTACTCGATTCAGTTCCTGGCTTCGCTTACGTCGTTACAAGAAACTTAATTTTGAGTTCAACGACACTATGCTGAAATATTATTACTTAAGAAATCACAAGCTGAATCGTTTAGTAACGAATTAACTGAAATAAAAAACAATAGATGTGTACCAAAAACAAGTAAACTACTTATCTCCTTACCTGGACGAACACGGGGTCATGCGCGTCGGGGGCCGCATCGGAGCTGCATCCTACCTGAAACAAAAAAACCCTATAATATTAGCTGGAAGAAATTACGTTGGAAGATTGATCGTCAAATATTATCATCACTACTACGCTCACGGAAATCAAGAAACAATAGTAAATGAGATCAAACAAAGATATTGGATAGACTTAGACCTACTGTTAAACAAGTAATATCTAAATCCAAACCAGAATTACCAAGAATGGAAGAATTACCTGTTGCTCGAATGGCCCATCATGAACGGCCCTTCACTTACTGCGGTGTGGATTTATTTGGTCCCGTGGAAGTGACGGTGGGAAGGCGCCGCGAGAAAAGATACGGCGTCTTATTCACGTGCTTATTCAGTACGAGCAATTCATCTGGAAGTAGTCACAAAACTTATAATCGACTCCTTTATTATGGCATTACGAAGGATGGCCGCGAGAAGGGGATGGCCACTGCATTTGTATTCTGACAACGGCACAAATTTACGAGGAGCGGATACGGAGCTGAAAAGGGCTATAAAAGAATCAGATAAAGAGGTGTTGAAAGATGAGGCTTTAAATCGCGAAACCAAATGGACTTTCATACCGCCTGCAAGTCCCCACTGAGGTGAGGCGTGGGAAAGGCTCATCAGAAGCGTGAAGACCAGTCTGAAAATAATTTTAAAAGAACGTGCACCCAGAGATGAAACTCTAAATACGCTTTTGACAGAAGTAGAGAATATGGTGAACAGCCGGCCGTTAACTCACGTATCTGTAAACCCAAATGATCCTGAAACATTCTAACCTCACATTGGAAAATTTGATTACTCAGACGGTTACCTGCGAAAGTAATGGTAGATCTCCGAACGATTAGCCGATATGTATGTACTGGCGCAGATGGGTCAGAGAGGTGCTACCGGACTTGCTGCCACGGAAGAAATGGCAAGAGGAACGAAAAAACCTACAAGTGTCCCCGCAACTCTTGGCCCAAGGGAATAATTAAGGAAGTGATCCTTGGAAAAGACGACCGAGTCAGAATGATTTGATTAAAGACCAAAACCGGAATGTTGACCAGACCGGTCACGCGTGTCGCTCGAATACCAGTTGATGGTGTGTGCTGCTGAGGCAGCACTGGGGCGAGGCTTGTTAATGATGCAATAAAAAAAATGTAAAAGGGAGTGTGCGGGGTCTGAGCGGGTGAAAGGGTGAGTCCTGAGCCACCATTCTGATTTGCGATGACGTATGTAGTTCACGCAGTGCCAAATCCAATGCGACGGACTGCGCGCGCTTCCTTACCTAAAAATATTGTTCTCCAACTTAAATTTTGGAAATATAAATCCTTTCGCTCAACGCTGCGTTTTACTATCGTTCCACACCCTTAACAGGTAAGTTAAACTCTAGTGAGGAGTGAAAGAGGTTTTCGTTTGATGAACAGCACTTAGAGCGGACCATATCCGTTAAAGAGGTATTGCAGAGTATTAAGTCTAATAATTATATTTAAATTGTCACAATAGTAAATTCTCTCTCCTAGAGAGAGGAGGCCTGATTCCCAGCAGTGAGAACATTCAAAGGCTGATTATGCTATGCTTTATGCTAATAGTAAAATCTACAAGGTTTATATAAAACAACATATAATTAAACGTTAAAAAACATAAAAATATACTGTAACGAGTTTCCTTAGATAGGAAACTCGTTATAGTATATTTTTTTACCTAGTACTATTTTTAATTACTTTAAATATTTTTTTTTTTAGGAACCATTGTTCTTGGTAGTGTTGTTGTATACTTCAAGAACAATAAAGCGTCTAACATCTTATCACATAGTGAATTTATTATTCGGGTACAAAAATAACCAGCACACGAAAATACTCTCTCACTTTCCACACTCGTGGGTAGGACGGATAAACGGATAAGATATAAGAAGTAAGCTTCTGTCAGATACACACCCAATTAAACAAAGGTTAGAATTAGTTGAGGGATTCTTACAGGTTTTATTACATTTATCTATTTCCTTATCAAGCTGCTCTTGTAGAGTTTGTTGATAATAATAATAATAATAATAATCATTTATTTGCTAATAATGTAGGTATACAGATAAGGTGTTATAATTGTTGATTGTCCCAATACATTTTGTCTTACGGAATGCAAAATATTCATATTTTATAGTGATTAATATTTTGTACTGTCACTATCAAAAGAATCATGTGTCCGTCGACTCCAGCGGTTGTGCTAGCGTAGGCGGGCGTGGGCGCAACCCTGGGGTCTGGGGAGCTAAGAATCTCTGGGCGAGATCGATTAACCGTCAAATGTCACCGGTAGATTACATAAAGGATTCCGGCTCTCCAGCTAATAAACGACTACTGGACCTGGCAAAGTACAACACGCGTACACTCCGGTCCGATGAGATCACCGAACCGATGTCTTGTGATCAATGCGGTGAAATCCAGAAGTGATCGCCGCGTAGTAAGAGGCACATTGAATATCAATATCAAGCTTGAAAGATCTCGTGGGCTACCATGATGTTCAAAGTAAGATTGTTTTATTCTTATTTCAGTGTGGATAAGAAACAGAGCTATACAGGTTATCTAGTGCCATCTCTTACCCACACTGAAATAAGAATGAAACAATCTTACTTTAAACGTCATGGTAACCCATCTCGACTGATGAAGTCTACGCTCCATCCAGCACAAATCTAAATCTAAAACTTCGTTTTAGAACGTACAAGAATCCACTAGACCAAATGTATTGATTTGAATTGAAAGATTATGGGACAAATTCAATATTCTAATTTCTACATGTTATAAGAAATATATCACGAACATGGAAAACAGGTTTACAAAAAATCCTAAGACATTTTGGTCATACATAAAAGCAAAAGAAAAAGCAGTAGTACTTTTTCTTTAAAAAGTAGTAGTAGTATTTGTCGTGTGACAAATGTCACACGACAACCGAAACGCATCAAGTGGAAAGGACATTTTGCAGTACGTTTGGAGAACATTTTGCAAGTACCTTTAGTGCCCCGACAAACACTACAGGCATCTTAAATACTAGTTGTTCTCTCACGTCGGCGTCACTGCTTAACTTAGAATTTGATGGTAAAGATCTTTATCGCGAATTGATTGGATTGGATGAAACCAAGGGCGCAAGTAGTTATGGTATTCCTCCTATATTTATTAAACGTTGTATTAAGGCGTTAGTAACACCCCTACAAATTATATTTAATAGGTCATTACGTGATGGTATCTATCCAGATGCATGCAAAGAAGCCATCGTGATCCCCGTACTTAAACCGAGGGAGAAGCACTTGGTGGCTAATTATAGACCAATCTCAATACTAGTTACGTTTTTTACAACTTGTTAGGACAAGCTAAATCAGAATTACCTTTAAAAAAACGGTCAGCAAAAATGTCCACCTACCAAGGTGACCTTATACGACTTCTGTGAGAAAACTACAAAGACCATAGGTATTCGTTTTAAAACATACAAGAATCCACTAGACGAAGTCTCAATACTGGTTATGTTTGGAAAGGTATTTGAGAAACTTGTTAGCAAACATCTGGTGTGGTACCTTAAGCAACACATTACTGAATTTCACCATGTTTTTTTATATCTAGATCTACTAACACCAACCTGTTGTGCTATACGTCAGCTTTATCTAAGTGCTTTGACAATCGTGTTTCAGTGACTGATATTTAGCAAAGCATTTGACAAGGTAGATCACTACCTGCTCATTAACAAGCTGGCTCTACTCGTTTTGGGCGGAACTTTGATAGGGAGGTTTAAATCTTACTTGGAAAAGAGAGAATCAAAGGTGGTAAGTGAACGATCACTTTTCCGATAGTTATCTGGCTACCTCTGGAATACTTCAAGGTTCGCATCTAGGACCAATTCTTTTAACGTTTTTGTCAACGACGTAACTGAGGGCTTCAAACACTCCAGTTACTATTCGTTTGCTGATGATTTATAGTTTATGAGGCCAATTCAGATAAAATCAGACTCTAAAACGCTACAAGATGATTTCGAGTCACCACCGACTTTCAGCTTGGTGTGAACAAAACAAGATGCTTTTAAACATCAGTAAGTGTCATTACATCCAGTTTACTCGTAACAAAAAAGTGGTAGAGAATAAATACTACATAGTTGGGAGTTGAAATAAAGAAAATGATCAATATACGTGACCTAGGAGTTCAACTCGATCAAGCGCTTAAGTTCAATGTACACATCCTGAATATTGTCTCGTGATCTATCAAGACACTTGGATTTGTACTAAGAAATAGTAAGGAATTTAAAAGGCTAGCTACAAAAATAAGGCTCTCTAACACCTTGGTTCGTCCAATCCTAGAATACAGTTCTGTGGTATTGAATTCGCATTCGTCAACTCCAAGCGATTAGAGAGTGTTCAAAAGCGGTTCCTTTACCATCTCTGTTATTTATTTATTTATTTATTTATTTATTATATTCTTTATTGTACACCACATAAACAAAAATACAGGACAAACATAATTAAAAATAAGTGTACAATGGGCGGTCTTATCGCACAGGGCAATTTCTTACAGACAACCTTTGGATGGACTGAAAGAAAGAAGATGGATTTAGGGTTGTCAGTGTACAACATCAGAAAATACTAATAAGACAATAACACAAATACATACATACAATATAAGAAAAACATATACTAATAAATATTAAATATATAATTGAGCCAGGAGAAGAAAAAATCAAAGTGAAAGGTAATGCTCCTTCACCATTTTTTTAAACGTAGGTAGCTGTTATAATGATCAGTAAGCTAAACAAATTACTAGTTGCGCCGACAGGCTGAAACACTATCACATAGATACGCTAACCAATCGTAGAAAGAAGCAGGACTGCATAATCCTTCACAAAATCCTTAGTAGAGTAATAGACTGTTATGAACTCTTGAGCTCATTAGCTATGAACATTCCATTTCGTATCCCCAGGCATAACACCTATTTTGTATCCCTGGGTCTAAAACCTACCTCGGTGATTACGCAGCTGTGCCCAAGACCTTATAGGCAATATAACACGTTGGGTAAAACTACAAACTCAGACATCTGCGACTGCGAGTCACTGAAAAAGTTTATAAAATGTTTACAAGATTTTATTTTATTTTTAACCGTCTTCAAAAAAAGGAGGATACAAAGAAACTGAGCAGGTACCTGCCCCTACTACACTGAGGAAAAATGGTGCTCTAAAGGGGCGCGTTGCCAATTTATTTGCAGGCAGAGACATTTTTTTTTTTACGGTTACATTCAAATATCTCGACGCAACGACACTCAACTGCTGTAATACTGTGTAGTTTTTTTCATCAGTAACCTCAAGGGTTTCGATTCCTGGCTAGAATTTCATTTTTCAAAAATCCTATGTTCCAGTTTTAGTTTTCATCAAAATCGGGCCTGAGAGTCCTTTGAGTATTTTTCGCTATTTCGCAAAGTTTTAAATTTGGGCATTGACTTCCACTTGAAAAATTCACTCGCCGCAACACGGACAAATTCAATAAATTTGTCCATAAACAAATATTAAACTTCTTTGTTGTTCGTGATCCCCAAGCGTTTCGCGGCTTTTGCTCTCTCCCACTTCATTGTAGACCTTATTTTCAATTTTTGCAGACAACTATATTATGAAGAAGTTTGATTATTTAAGTACGTTCTTGGATAATTATTTTATAATCTATGCTCTGCCATTTTGTTTTTCGGTTTCACACTTAGGGGATATAAAGAGTCGACACTATTGATAATAAAAAGGGTAAAACAAAAGACTTATCGACTTACAGGTGGTTAAATTATGCAGGACTTTATACCTAGGAAAGAAGTTAACATGTTCTATGGTCTTAGCAAAAGTTTACATGATTTTTTTGTTACAAAAAACAAGAATGTTGTAAAGATTCTTCTTTTTCAATATTAGAAATATAGCCACGGAATTTATTGTGAAGTTGTGCTGCTTTACTCGACGCAAAGTAATTAATCGTAAACAAATTCTTATTAAGAGCGCATCTTGTCATAATGGACAGTAAAAACCTTCAGGAACCGTCTTGAATATGGCCTCAACTTATCTACATGTTTTAAAAGCATCGCACTAACAAAGATACAAAGTGATCGAATACTCTCTAGTCAACATTTCTCAGGGCGGGAAGCATGAACGACCGTCGCCTTGGAAATCGTTTACCTGTGCACCCAAGTGCCCCTGCGCGCTTCTGCTGAAATATCGATACCTACCTGTCCACATCTCTACCTGAGTGGCAAAAGAGATTAAGTACATGTGCATGCGAATATGATACCTATTTCAAAGTAGCTAGGCACGGAATAGACAATACAGGTGAAAATACCCCTACTTTGCTAAGCACGGGAACTAGTGCCACCAAATTCACACATTTGCAAACCAAATTGTCCATTACACTCATAAAAAGCAATGATGAGTGACAACAATTGCTAAAAATTACAAACGTAACTTTTATAAATCATCAAGGCAAGAATAGGTAGGTATTATAACTTGCGACCCGCCCCAGTTACGGGTGTGAGAAATCTTTGAAAATAGCAGCCACGCGTCTTCAATTACATCATAGCGTAAATTCGCCAAAGTAGCACATTTTGCCACATGATCTTTTTCTTCCTTTTAAGTAATATTCAATGTTAATTGCATTGAAGTTGTGCATTCAAAGTCAAAGTCACATATTTATTGCAGAACACAATACAATAAATTATACATTTCTGGATTCGGTTAGATTATTTTATTATAATTCCAATGACATAAATTTTATACATACCTACCTTTCATACAAAATTAATATGTCGTCATTATAACGTCGGTGGGCGGCGCGCGGGGTTTCGCGCGTTAGCTGTTTCACGCGACACGAGCGCCATTTTTGTACTCATAGAATAGCCCAGCAGATCTATTCTACGAGTCCCAAAATGGCGTCGTGTCGCCTGATAATGCGCGATGCGCGTCTTTCGGGAAAATTAAAATAACGACACACTTATATAATTTTTTTTATGAATGATAGCTCAAGGGACCGCGATATCTTAACACTAATCCGAGTTTCTTGCTTACAGAGTTATATCTTTTATCTATCTATAGTCTATCTCACTTACCTACCTATAGAGATGTATAAAAATACGGCTAATATGTGCGTAATTGGAAAGAAAATACGTGTATGTATATTTATAAAAATAATAGCTGAACATAAATGTTTCATCTACATAATCTTACATCATTTACTTAAAAAATCAGTTTTTTCTTGCGATTCTTTTTTTTACATTTTTTAGTTCATAAATTCTATCAAATATGGTTTGATCAACCGGAACATATTCAAAAAACTTGTGAAGCGTCTCCAATGCCTTTAAAGCTTCTTGTTTTTGGAATGTTCTCCACTTCTTTATCCAAAATGGCTGGCTTCATGTTTGTTGATTCAAAGGTATTCACAATTTTTAGTTTATCATTATCATTATGAGAAAGTAACTACATGAACTTTCTTCGCATCTGCTGTTTATGAACTGACTGTAGTTAGCCTAACAATAAGTCGATACGCACATTTGGACGTTCAAATACAATGTAAGTTCCTAAATCTATAGAAAACAATAACAGATGCACATTTGGTCATTTGAATAGAATAAGAGTTCCTCGAAATTTAAGAATGAGTCATAAATAGCAAATGTTAAAACCCCAAGCGAACGCCGGCGTTCGCTCGCTCATTGTCTTTCTATTTTGTCTCTAATTATGGTACTCAAATGTGTCGCTTATAGAAATATAAGCAAGTAGCAATCTCTAAAGAGGTTAACGCGTGAAAAATTAGTGTCAATTATACAGGTTTATGTTTCTCACTTATAGAGGTTTTAGGAGGGCAAAATGACGGGACCTGGCAAATACTCTCATTAATAGAGTTTTCTCGCTTATCCAATTCTCACTTACTCAGGTTTGGCTGTAATTATGTCGTGCCCAGATCTTAGAACTGATCACTTCATGATGTGACCGGCCATTTCGTGAATGGCCTTTCATGATATGGCCAATTAGCCAGATCGTTTAAACGTTAACTTTTGATGATATATATGTCAATCCACGTTTGCCCATATTATCATTTATGTAGGATTTCTATGATAATAAAAGGTCTAAATAAAGATGGAACTTATGTATTGCTCTAGTAAGAACAAACCGAGACACGGCCCCTACGATTGCTGACATCTCCCTGAGGCGCGCGTGGAACAGTACGCGCCGTCAACGACTTGGGCTTGGTCTGGACGGTTACCTGACGGTCAGACGGCGAGCCACCCATTACTCGCCGTCCGCAAGCCCGCGCCTACGGTGGCTGGAAATCGGGATCAGAATCCCGGCGGCGGCTGGGGCGTGAGGTCCATTGCCTGACGCGTGCGGCCTCCTCCTTTGCTAGCATTACTGCTTCGAAGCAGGAGGCGGCCGCCTGCCACTCCTCCTCACTTCGGACTATGGCCTGTACCAAGGCCCGACGCGAGAGATCGATGCGGCCGATCGCCCCCACGAGGACACGGCGGTGCTCTGCCCAAGCGGGGCACACCTCTCCCGTGTGCACCACCGTGTCCTCCGGGCGGTCCACACAGTGGTAACACCCGGGCGTCGCTTCCGCACGACACGTGCAGGAAGCTCCCGAACTTACCATGTCCGGTGAGGACCTGCGTCATGCGGAAGGTGAAGACGCCGTGATATCTTTCCAGCAACCCCTCAAAGAGGGGACGTACCGCCATAATTATGGCGTGCCCAATTATAAAGAGGTAAAGTTCGTTTTTTTGTTATTATGTTTTTTTTTTGTTTGTAATCTCTGAAAGTATTGGTCCGAATGCTAAAATTTTTCACCGATAGAAAGCTGCTTTATTCCTGAGTGACATAGGCTATATTTTATGAAAGTACTTACGTGGGTGAAGCTGCGTGCAAAAGCTAGTGTATAATATAATAATAGTTAGTACATTTTGATGCAAGTGGAGAAAGTTTGTCATTGCAACCGAGGCGAAATTCACCCGAGCCGTACAGGCGAGGGTCAGGTGTTATGGAGCCGAGTGCTGCAGTGACAAATCTTAATAATACTTTCTCTGAAAATTACGACACATTTTTAAAAGTTGCCATACATTTTAATTTTGATTTAGATTGCATCAGGCTATCGCAACTATTGTTTACCTCAATCACAATATCTGCCCCCCTAGCCAAGTCACAAACGATAAACGTAAACTCTCAGTAGTCTTTAATAGATTTTCAACTTTATGTTATTGGATATAAAGTTGAAAATCTATTGAAGATTACATAGTGTTTTCGTTCGTTCCGGTCGCTAACACTCAGTAGTCTTTAATAGATTTTCAACTTTATGCTCTTAGGTAATCTATTGGAGATTACTAAGCGTTCACGTTTATCGTTTGCAACTTGGCTAGGGGGGCTGCCCCCCTAGCCAAGTCACAAACGATAAACGTAAACTCTCAGTAGTCTTTAATAGATTTTCAACTTTATGTAATTGGATATAAAGTTGAAAATATATTGAAGATTACATAGTGTTTTCGTTCGTTCCGGTCACTAACGCTCAGTAGTCTTTAATAGATTTTCAACTTTATGCTCTTAGGTAATCTATTGGAGATTACTAAGCGTTCACGTTTATCGTTTGCAACTTGGCTAGGGGGGCTGGCGGCGTGACATCTATAGAATTCTCTTCAAATCGTAAATTCGACATTATTTTCACAAATAACACAAATTAATAAGTTAGTTAGTAGTATTTATTAAACTTTTTTACCCGCCCTTTGCAGGTTGAAGGAGAAGCAAAGGTATCAAACTGTGATACATCAAAATGATATATCATGATCACATTAAAAATAAATACAATAGGAAATGTGTTATTTATTATCTAATAACTGTTACTCGCGACTTCGTTACTCCCCTTTTTATATCCCCCTGGAATTAAGTCCCGTTACCGCGGGAAAATGAAAAGTAGTACGCTTAACCTTTGCAGGTTGAAGTAGAAGCTATTTTCGAAATGTACAAGTGAAGCCCTTTCAAATGATATCAAACACGGTGTATTTATCTTATCATTTTTTTATACACTCAGGCGTCGAAATGCTCCTCCACATCGCTGTCATCCGGGAATGTGCCCAGAAGACTGGCAGCATTGCCACGTTGAATGGCAATGCTAATCCTAAGGGCAAAGAACGAGCCAGCCCTCTGGTCACGCAAAGTGTCGATCAATCGGCGTGAAATTTCCTTAAAAAGGAGATGCGTACTCGGACCCCATGACCCAAGCATTTCGACCCCAAACGGCTCAAAACTGTAATTACCAATAAGGTTACAGTATTTGCGCCGTTGAAGGGTCTCAGCAGCCGCAGCGGCAGCGCCAGCACAGCCCGCCGTACTTGGAACATGGGATGGCGCAAGGGTGTCGACACAGGTTGCGTCCCACACCAGAGGCCTACCCACCTTCCATGGCACCAACGTCATACCATCTGGTCTCTTCCCATCGTCACGTACCAAGCCATTAGGTTCTAATACCGCAGGTACTCAGGAGCTCGACGAATAATATCGTTGATGCTAGCGTGCCGTGCTATGCGGCCTGCGCTCCTGTAGCAGGACAGGCCATGGTGTCCGAGGCTATCGACAGCTTCGCCACAGTGACACCGATGTGGAGCAACACAAGGTGCGCCTAAGTGTAAACAGGTTGCTAGCTGAAACGATGTGTCATCTATCATATTGCTATGGTGGATGACGGGAGTGCCTGAAGCCATAAGCCCGACTCCCATTCCCCCACAGCCAGCAGACGCGCACGCTCAGTAGTAGTAAAAATCGGTGAACAACATACATAATAAAAGAGTCTCCTTTTGAAGCGTTTAAAAATATTAAATTTTAAATAAGTTTCATTGAAATCAGTACACCCTTTCGAGCGTGAAGATGAAACAAAAAAAACACATGATTATTTCATGATATGCCAGTTATATAATTATGTGATTTTTATCATGGAATAAATACTCTTTTGTGTTAAATTAGGACAGAAACCATAAAAACGGAAGTGTTTCGATTTTTCTGATGAGAAGTGTATATGTCGTGGCCAGATCATAGAAATTGATCACTTCATGAAATAGTTAAGTAAAACTGGCCAGATCGTTTTAAATGTTAAAGTTTGATGATATATGTAAATCCTCGTTATACTTACTTTCTTTAGACCTTTTATTATCATAGAAATTCTTCATCAATGTTATGGCCAAACGAGGATTGACATATTATCATCAAATGTTAAGGTTTCAATGATCTGCCCGGTTTTACTTGGCTATTTCATGAAGTGATCATTTTCTATGATCTGGCCACGACATATATACAGCCAATACTAAATATTGTTACGATAAAATGTTTAACACAGATAATATATTTTATTATACGTTTATTTAGTTTCTAGTTGTAGATATACACTACAGTCACTTGTTATTATTTTTTCTTTGTTTAATTAATTAATATACTTAAATGAACTTTTGAATCAACTTTATGTCGGGTACGGTTTTATTTACCGATCACATTTAATAATGATCAAACATTGGACGTTGGTCATTATATATTAAATGACTGATATATTATAAAACTAGACTCTAAAACGATTATTCTCTATTATATATATGCATTTTATTATTTTCAATTATATTTTCATTCCATTTACTTATATATCGAGTATTTGTCCACTGTGGACAACCACCACAGTGTCGTCCCCTTTAACCCAAAGGCCGACTTTTAGAGAATGCCACGCTGCATCAAGTCCACCTATGTGTGGTACATGGGTGGACATTATCACAAATATTTCTGTACATGAACTTTAAATAAATAAATAAATAATTCATTTCCAATTGAGTGAAAAACCAATTTTCAATTGCAATTGAGTGAAAATCCAATTTTCAATTCCAATTGAGTGAAAAACCAATCTACAAATGGTAGCATTTCATACCCTTGCTTCATGTGCGGACCCCGCGCTTTAAGACTCGCAAAAAAATGTAGTCATAGTAAATAGGTATGTTGTGGTCAGATCTTAGAAATTGATCATTTCATGAATGACATGGACGGTTTTCATGAAATGGTGCTATTTTAACTAGACGCATGATAATTTCATGATGCGGTCAAACATGGCTGATCAAATTATAAGTATTATAGTTACGTAGTCCATCAACAGAGTTCACTGTTCGTCAACTTTTCTTATACACTTCTCATCAGAAAAATCGAAACACTTCCGTTTTTATGGTTTCTGTCCTAATTTAACACAAAAGAGTTTTTATTCCATGATAAAAATCACATAATTATATAACTGGCATATCATGAAATAATCATGCGTTTTTTTTGTTTCATCTTCACGCTCGAAAGGGTGTACCTACTGATTTCAATGAAATTTATTTAAAATTTAATATTTTTAAACGCTTCAAAAGGAGACTTTTATTATGTATGATGTTTACCGATTTTTCGCTCAATTGTGGACTGTTTTTTTTTCAGTGATAGTTTTCACTCCCGAATCGGACCCAAAAAAATACTGTTATGATATGATGATGAACTTCGAAGACATGGATCGGAACTCCTCATAGGATCACAGCTAAAATGTAACAAGTTAACTTTCTTCGTTTATAAGTGTAGTCGATAACTGACTGACGTAAGAGGGGGAAGGGACATCGATCTGATCTGATGATGAAGCCGGAAAGTAAGCACCGGAGCTCTGTAATAAATCAACGTATCCTAGTCGTGTTTGGGATTATTAAAATTGCCGTTAAAGTTTTGGTCCATGGAAAGTGTCTGACACTTATAATACTACTTTAGAATAATATTCAACAAAACATCTATAAAAATCAGCCATAAAAATTTAAATTAAGTTACTGTTATTTTTAGTTCCCTTTCTCACCTGGTACCTGCCCAGGGGCTCCAAGGAGGAGCTCCACAAGCACACAGGTATTCAAAGCACATGAGACGCTACTGAGAACCTAAGGTTTCATCCATGTGAAAATAAGTTATGTCAGACAGCTCCGGGATCTTGGTCTATAAAGACAGTCGAAGACAACACTATTGATAATAAAATACGGTAAAACAAAGGGCATAACGACTTACAGTTGCTAAAATTATGCAGGATATTATACCTAGGAAAGAAGTTAACATATTCTATGGTATAAGTTTAGATGGATGTTTATTATAAAAATTGTAATGATTATTGTGATAATGGATAATAAGTTAAATAGGGCCCCAACTTAAATACCTACAAGTATTAAAAGCGTACAAACAAAGATACAAAGTGATCGGTTATTTTCAAGTCTTACATCGCTTGGGGTAGGAGGCATGAGCGGCCGTTGCCATGGAAAACGTTTACCTGCATCCGAATGCGCCTGCGCGCTAAATCTCTAGCTGAGTGGCAAAAGAGATTAGGTACATGTGCATGCGAATATGACATCTATTTTAAAGTACGTAAGTCGTGGTTATTCCGTGAAACAGAAAATACAGTTTGGAATGCATAGATACACTGGCTAAGCACGGGAACCAGACTCACACATTTGCAAATCAAATTGACCATTACACTCATAAAATACAGTGATATGATTGGCTACAATTGCTACAAATTACAAACGCAACTTTTACAAATCATCAAGGCAAGACTAGGTATTATAACTGGCGACTCATCCCAGGTTTCGAGTGTTAGAAATCTTTGAAAATAGTAACCACGCGTCATTAATTATCTACATCATGAAGTAAACACGCCAAGGTATGACATTTAGCCACGTGGTCTTTTTCTTCCTTTTAATTAATTGAAGTTGAAGAAAGACAATATGCTAACAGCGTTTATATCAACAGCTTGTTCGAAGGCCAATCTTTTAGTTTAGTGATCATAGTTTTTGAATAACAGGTACCTACTAGTTATCACGTTTTTGCAATATTGGTACAGTTTTTTATTAAGACTTGACAACACATTACAACGTAGCACTATATGAAGTTGTATATATTCGGTTAGCTTTTTTATTATACAATTCCAACGACATATGTTTTTTAAATAGCTTACATACATTTGCGCGAGAGATTTCGCGCGTTAGCTTTTAACACCATGCGAAACGAACGAAATTTTGGCACTCGTAGAATATACAAGACGAATCCACGGTAAAAAAAATAGATTTTTTGTTCTTATTAGTCCTTTCGTATGTTACCTCTATAATTATGCCACAGTTTTAGATATGCAATTTTGGCACACGTAGAATAGCTATTCTACGTGCCTACGTTCCAAAATGGCGCTCGTGTTGCATGATGATGGGGACATTAAAATGAAGACATATCTAAAATTTTGTATAAAAGTTATGTGTAAAACTAATGTCACTAGAATTGCAATAAAATAAGCTAACCGAATACATACAACTTCATACAGCTTTACCTTGTAATGTGTTGTCAAATATTAATTAAAAACAGTAACAATATTGCAAAAGACTTGATAACTAGTAGTATACAAAGACTATGTGCACTAAACTAAAAGAGGTTTGCCTGATTGGAATCCAATACAGAGGATCATAGACTTCGAACAAACTGATGGTATAAACGCTGTTGGCATAACATTGTCTTTCTTAAACTTCAAGCACTGAATATTACATAATTAGTACGTAGTACATACTAATTAAAAGGAAAAAAAAGACTACGTAGCAAAAGGTGCTACTTTGGCGTATTTATTTCATGATGTAGATAATTGATGACGCGAGGTTGCTATTTTCAAAGATTTCTAACACCCTTGCCGTAAATATTGTTATAGGGATTTTTTTTCTGTTGCATTTAACATTTATTAGGTTTTAGTTTCTTTTTTCTTATTTGTCCTATCGTATGTTACCTGTATAATTATCTCACTTAGAAAGGGAAACCTGTTATTAAATATAGATTACTGTAAATCTTATACTTACATCATGAAATAAATGCGCCAAAGTAGCACATTTTGCCACGTGGACTTTTTCTTCCTGTAATATTCATTGTTTGAAGACCATTCGATGCCCATGATAATTTTTATTTATTTGGTTCCAATGAGACAAACATTTTTTAAATTAGTGCAAAAATAGTCTTTGAATACTAGGTACTAGTTATCACATGTTTTGCAATATTGTTCCGTTTTTAATTAAGACGTGACAACACATTACAAGGTAAAACTGTATGAAGTTGTATATATTCAGTTAGTTTTTTTTATTACACAATTCCAATGACATATGTTTTATACATAGCTTACATACAAAATTTGCGTGAGGGATTTCGCGCGTTAGCTTTTAACACCATGCGAAACGAACGAAATTTTGGCACTCATAGAATAGACGAGACGAATCCACGGTAAAAAAATAGATTTTTTGTTCTTATTAGTCCTTTCGAATGTTACCTCTATAATTATGCCACAGTTTTAGATATGCCATTTTGGCACACGTAGAATAGCTATTCTACGTGCCTACGTTCCAAAATGGCGCTCGTGTTGCATGATGATGGGGACATTAAAATGAAGACATATCAATATTTTTTTATAAAAGTTATGTGTAAAACTAATATCATTAGAATTGCAATAAAATAAGCTAAGCGAATATATACAACTACATAAAGTTACCTTGTAATGTGTTGTCAAATATTAATTAAGTAAAACAGTAGGTACAGCAAAAGACGTGATAACTAGTAGTATACAAAGACTATGTGCACTAAACTAAAAGATGTTTGCCTGATTGGAATCTATTATGGAGGATCATCGGACAGGACTTCGAACAAACTGATGGTATAAACGCTGTTGGCATAAAATTGTCTTTCTTCAACTTCAAGCACTGAATATTACCTAATTAAAAGGAAGAAAAAGACCACGTAGCAAAAGATGCTTCTTTAGCGTATTCACTTCATGATCTAGATAATTGATGACGCGAGGTTGCTATTTTCAAAGATTTCTAACACCCTTGCCGTAAATATTGTTATAGGGATTTTTTCTGTTGCATAAAACATTTATTAGGTTTTAGTTTATTTTTTCTTATTTGTCCTATCGTATGTTACCTCTATAATTATCTCACTTAGAAAGGGAAACCTGTCATGAAATAAATGCGCCAAAGTAGCACATTTTGCCACGTTGACTTTTTCTTCCTGTAATATTCATTGTTTGAACGCCATTCGATGCCCATGATAATTTTTATTTATTTGGTTCCAATGAGACAAACATTTTTTAAATTAGTGCAAAAATAGTCATTGAATACTAGGTACTAGTTATCACATTTTTTGCAATATTGTTGCGTTTTTAATTAAGACTTGACAACACAATACAAGGTAAAACTGTATGAAGTTGTATATATTCGGTTAGCCTATTTTATTACAATTCCAATGACATAAGTTTTATACAGAGCTTAAATAATATAATAATACAGAGAAAATATTTTCCACCAATGCAGCTTATTTTGCCACGTGGTCAAACAACATTTTAGATATATGTATCCGTACTTCGGTAGTATTTTTTTACCGTGAAGTCATCTACGAGTACCAAAATGGCGGCCTTGTGGCATGACAACGCGCGATGCGCGTCGCCCGAGGATATTAAAATAACGACATATCTAAAATTTTGTATGAAAGCTCTGTATAAAACTTATGTCATTGGAATTGTAATAAAATAGGCTAACCGAATATATACAACTTCATACAGTTTTACCTTGTAATGTGTTGACAAGGTAAAACTGTATGAAGTTGTTTATATTCAGTTAGCTTATTTTATTACAATTCCAATGACATAAGTTTTAGACACAGCTTTCATAAAAAATTTAGATACCTTTGTCGTTATTTTAACGTCCCCGGGCGACGCAGCGGCGCGCACGCCATTTTGGCACTTACCGACACTGTAATATTATCTTGACTTTATTTATATATTATACTTTATTTTAGACCAAGATAATAAATGATGCAATTGGAGCCTTCAATTAAAAAACATACAGTTTGCGGCTTTTTCGCATTTCGCAATCTCTTCCAGGTAACCTGGAATGGTCAGAGATCAATGGCGGATTAACCACGTAGTAAATGTTAGCATTTACTACCCTCTTGCTTCATGTGTGGGCCCCGCGCTTTAAGACTCGCAAAAAAAGGTAGTCATTGTAAATATGTTGTGGCCAGATCTTAGAAATTGATCATTTCATGAATGAAATGGACGGTTTTCATGAAATGGTGCTATTTCAGCTAAACGCATGATAATTTCATGATGCGATCAAACATGGCTGATCATATTGTAAAATAGTTACGTTGTCCAGCAACAGAGTTCACTGTTCGTCAATGTAATCTGGTTTTCTTACTATAAAATATACTTTTCTTTCACCAAAAATACTAATTGTGCACTAAAAGGATCATGGCGAAGTCTCGAACAAAATTATGCTGCCATATTTTTTTAGCGTGCGTAGTGATAAAAAATATACAAAAGTAAGTAGGTACTTAAGATTACTTTCAAGCACTACTTTAATATACTTTGTGTCTCGCTGTTAGTTACTTAAATAAAATAAAATAAACTTTGTATCATGTTATCATGTTATAAATCATGGCGGCGGACAGTTATTCTTGTAGTTATTCTGATAAAACTGTTAGTAATAATGTGCCGATTGATGCTAACGATATAGTGTAATGTCATTACGATAAAAAAATAATTGATTTTTACGACAGCCATTCAAAAAACGAGCGCAACGTAAAAAAACCTTGGAGTTCAGAAAGTATTTCACAGGTTAGTAGATTTCGATCTCTAATATGTTATTTAGTGGTTATTCTATTAAAATTAAAACTATTTAAAATGTCTTATTTATCTTTAATATTCTTTATTTGGAATTTTTATTAAACCCTTGATGTCATGGAAACCCTACAATATTACACAATATTATACAAGCGTCATTGAGTAAACTTTCCAGGAGAGTGATTTAAAGTTAATTTTTAATTTAAAAAAAAAATTGTTGTTGTTAGTAAAATAACCGTGATACATCAAAATGGTATATATCATGATCATATTAAAAATAAATACAATAGATATTATGTTATTTATTATCTACTAACTGTTACTCGCGACTTCGTTACCTACTCCCCTTTTTATATCCCCCTGGGAATTCAAGTCCCGTTACCGCGGGAAATTGAAAAGTAGCCCAAGTTACGCTTAACCTTTGCAGGTTAAAGAAGAAGCTATTTTCAAAATGTACAAGTAAAGCCCTTTCAAATGATATCAAACACGGTGTATTTGTCTTATAATTTTTTTAACACATCAGTTTTTGTCCGCTAGAGGACGACACTTTAAATTTGAGCAATATTTTCGAAATGTACAAGTAAAGTGCCCTTCAAATGATACCAAAAACGGCGTATTTATCTTATTTTCTTTTTTAAACACAATGCTTATTGTCCGCTAGAGGGCACCATATTGAATTTTCTGACACGTCTTAGCCTTAGCCTATGTTCAGCGGACGATTAAGCCGGTTCTAACGATACCTCATTTGTCCAGTTCCGATAAATACCTAGTGCAGGAGCTATGAGGGAACAGATGAACATATACGCATACATAGCCTGTCAAAATCATAACCCTCCTCCGGAGTAGGATAAAAATTAAATCACATCATCATCATCTTCATCTTTTTCTTCAGTATTGCTTATTAACTGATTTAGAATAGATGTAAATAAATTAAAAACCTCCTTATTCTTGAATAAATTAAAATCAATTTGACAGAACAGACGTTATTTTGATTGACACTCGGTGTATTATTCCATGCCATTGGAAATAAAACGTCAATTCGAATTTCCATTGAATTAAATGAACTTCGGAATTCCATTCAATTGGAATTGAAAATCGGATTTCCACTCAATTGGAATTGAAAATTGGATTTTCACTCAATTGAAAATGAATTATTTATTTACTTATTTAAAGTTCATGTACATAAATGGTAGTACATGTGTGGACTTGCTGTAGCGTGGCATTCTCTAAAAGTCGGCCTTTAGGTTGAAGGGAACGACACTGTGTTGGTTGTCCACAGTGGACAAATACTCGATATATAAGAAAATAAAATGAAGTATCATTTAAGATAATAAAATGCATATATATATTATACAATATTCGCTTTAGAGTCTAATTTTGTAATATATCGGTCGTTTAATATATAATGACCAACGTCCAATGTTTGAAGATTATTAAATGTGATCGGTAAATAAAACCGTACCCAACATAAAGTTAATTCAAAAGTTTAAGTATATTAATTAAGCAAAGAAAAAATAATAACAAGTGAGGGATGTAGTGTATATCTACAACTAGAAACTCAATAAACGTATAATAAAATATAGGTATTATCTGTGTTAAACATTTTATCGTTACAATATTTAGTATTGGCTGTATATATGTCGTGGCCAGATCATAGAAATTGATCACTTCATGTAATGGCCAAGTAAAACTGACCAGCGGGGCTATTGCGTAACTCTGTTGACAGTTCAAGTGATGATCACTTGTTAACAATGTCCATCAATGAACTGTCAAACAGCTAGTTTCGTATTGCCTATCTTCAGTGACCAACTGCAGTGACGTCCTTAGCCACTGGTGCCTTTGATAGCCACCGTAACACGTTTTGACAGATGTTATTGTATCGATACTTTTAAAATTGCGATTGGGTAAGCTTTTGAAGCTGTATAATAGTCGATAAAATTTTAGAGTGGTCACAATGGGCACCGTAAAATTTTATAATTCACCACATTTTCACCGTAGTTTGTTAGTCACTTGTGTGATACGTAATACCAATTTTATGAAATCGTCAGTTATATATAGTTTATATATGTTTATAGTTATATAATAGTCTAAGTTTAGTGTGCAACGAATGCTAGTTGTCAACTGTTATTGAAAAAGTTAGCCAACAGCCCCCCAGATCATTGAAACCTTAACAATTGATGATATATTATGTCAATCCTCGTTTCGCAATAACATTGATGAAGGATTCCTATGATAATAAAAGGTTTATAGAAAGTAGGCATAACGAGGATTTACATATCATCAAACTTTAACGTTTAAAATGATCTGGCCAGTGTTACTTGGCCATTTCATGAAGTGATCAATTTCTATGATCTGGCCACGACATATACACTTCTCATCAGGAAAATCGAAACACTTCCGTTTTTATGATTTCTGTCCTAATATAACACAAAAGAGTTTTTATTCCATGAAAAAAATCACATGATTATATAGCTGGCAGTTTGGCCATCACAGTGATTAGCGAAAATTCATAATTCAAAATTAGAATTTCATTTGTTTATCCTATAAATGAAATGATTCACTGTTTTAAGACAAATGTGTGTTTAGAGTTGGAGTATATTTCACCTTTGAAAACTAAAAATTAGCGCATATCTTAAAACTTTTTGTTCTTTATTTGTTTACTGTGACTTTGGGACGTCTGAAAAAGTTTTTTTTCTAAAATATATGTAAGTATACTTCACCCGCAGAAGAACCGCCCGCTGAACTAGTGAGCCGATATTTATTTATATTTAATTATCTATTGTAGATAAGGAAACAACATTAATCCCATGTACCCAATGGGGTCTAGTGAACGCGCGAACACAGACCCTCTGGGTTTTTTTTAAATCACCCAGAAAAGGAAAATTTTAGTGCACAAATACCCAGTATTTTTTTGCTAAAACAAAAGCATATTTTGTAGTAGAATACAGGAATAAATTGAGGAACAGTTAAATACTAGTTACTCCGATTAAAACCGTATAAATGTAGTTGGCAAAACTGTACCATAGCTGCAGTCAAATTGCTGATTGACTGCAGGCTCGTATTAGTTATACCAAAAAACGCAGCTTTCTGTCGTAATCATATTTCATAACACTCTTCAATTTGAAAATTATTTATCGCTTTAAATAACGTCTGCCACCATATTGCATCTCAAAAACAAAGCAGAATCAGCACCTCTACCGGTAGACAACTATTTCTATACATATTTATATATTTATTTAGATAATTAATAGATCACAGCTCGTAACAATTTAACTTTCTTCGTTTACAAGTGTACGATAACTGACTGACGTAAGAGGGAGAAGGGACATCGATCTGATCTGATGATGAAGTCGGAAAGTAAACACCGGAACTCTGTAATAAATCAACGTCGTGTCTGCCTAGTCATGTTTGGGATTATTAAAATTGCCGTGAGATGTATTCTGGTTTTATAACCATAATATAGAATTATCTACCTTATGGTAGATACCATCGAGCTGATCTGATGATAGAAGGTAGGAATAGTAGTAAAAGAATTTTCACAATTGGTTCAGTTATTTCAGAAATTACACATACAATCTTAAAAATGTTACCTCTTTATAATAATAATAATCATTTATTTGTAAACATGGGTATTCGTACATAGAATGATGTTACCATAAGGTAAAAGCTCTCCATATTCTGCCAACACAGGGCATGCAAATCATCATAATTCAAAATTAAATAGGTATAATTATAAATTTTGCAATATATGCTATAAGTAATGGCAAAGGTATGCTTAAAGTTGCAATTGCATACGTCATGCACAATTAGTTAAATTAACGGGTTATTGTCTGAATTTTGACTCTTTTAAATCAGTTTTATATAACCAAAAGCCCAAAAAATATATACGTGACAGATACATCCTTATCTATTCCTTATTTTTGTGAAATCATTATGCGAATTCGTCCAGTAGGTACGCTGCAGGAAGAAGACGTGTCGTTCTTTATTATCTTCGTTAAACTAAAAAAGTTATTAATCGGTTACGCGAATTAGTACTGTTTTGCAAAAGAACAAATCACATCTTCCAGTGTCATAGAAAATACATTTTGTGGAAAAAAACCTCGGCGCGAGTGCTCACAGCGTGCGAGGGGACGTGCCGCACCTCCCCTGCGATAAGAGATAGTTGCAATTTTTCGTCCTTGCCATCACCGCGGTAGTGCGCGTGCACCGAATAAGTATGAGTAAATGTGCTGTTTGAAATGACCCGATAGAAAGTGATTACTTAGAATGCCAGCGTTGTTCAGATAAATATCATTATATCTGCCTGGATATCTCACTTGAAGAAGGGAAGAAACTTCTCGATGCAAGCCAGAAATGGATATGCTGCAATAAACAGCCTAAAAGCAATGATCCCGTTCGCCCTTCGACACCGTCATGTTGTTTTCGTAGGCAAATAAACATTTTTCAAAATTTATAGAAACTAAATTAATATTATCTATTGCATGCTCACCATTACATTGGCATAAAAGTGTCACAGTTATTTTTAACTATTGAAACTTTACATTTCTATTTGCCGGTCTGATACAAAGAAACAGAGCAGGTACCTGTCCCTACTACACCGAGGAAAAATGGTGGTCTAAAGGGGCGCGTAGCCAATTTATTTGAAGGTAAAGATCTCGACGAATACACAATAATTACACTTTGTGGTTTATTCAACAACAACCTCGACGGTTTCGACTCCTGCCTAGAATATTATTTTTCAAAAATCAAGGATTCTGTTTTAGTTTTCATTAAAATCGAGCCTGAGTGTCCTTTGAGTATTTTTCGCTATTTTGCAAAGTTTTAGATTTGGGCATAGACTCCCACTTGAAAAATTCACTCGCTGCAACATAGAAAAATTCAATAAACTCGTCCATAAACAAACATGAAACTTTAAACTCCTTTGTTGTTCATGATCTCCAAGCGTTTCGCGGCTTTCGCTCTCTCACACTTCTTTGTAGACTTTATTTTCGATTTGTACAGACTACTTTAATATGAAGAAGTTTGATTATTTAAGTACATTCTTGGATAAATTTCCTACAATTTGAACGCATAATATTTTATTACCTATGCTCTGCCATTTTGCTTTTCGGGCATTATTTACATTTAGGGCATAAAGAGAGTCGAAGTCGACACTATTGATAATAAAACACGGTAAAACAAAGGGCATACCGACTTACAGTTGCTAAAATTATGCAGGATATTATACCTAGGAAAGGAGTTAATTTATTCTATGGTCTTAATATAAGTTAAGATGGATGTATAATAAATAAATTGTAATGATTATTGTGATAATGGATAGTAAGTTAAATAGGGCCCCAACTTAAATACCTACAAGTATTAAAAGCGTACAAACAAAGATACAAAGTGATCGGTTAGTTTCAAGTCTTACATCGCTTGGGGTGGGAGGCATGAGCGACAGTTGCCATGGAAAACGTTTACCTGCATCCGAATGCGCCTGCGCGCTAAATCTCTAGCTGAGTGGCAAAAGAGATTAGGTACATGTGCATGCGAATATGACATCTATTTTAAAGTACGTAAGTCGTGGTTATTCCGTGAAACAGAAAATACAGTTTGGAATGCATAGATACACTGGCTAAGCACGGGAACCAGACTCACACATTTGCAAATCAAATTGACCATTACACTCATAAAATACAGTGATATGATTGGCTACAATTGCTACAAATTACAAACGCAACTTTTACAAATCATCAAGGCAAGACTAAGTACCCCAAGTTTCGGGTGTTAGAAATATTTGAAAATAGCAACCAGGCATCATTAATTACCTACATCATGAAGTAAATACGCCAAGGTACGACATTTAGCCTTGGGGTCTTTTTCTTCCTTTTAATTAATTGAAGTTGAAGAAAAACAATATACTAAGTAACAGCGTTTATATCAACAGCTTGTTCGAAGGTCAATCTTTTAGTTTAGGGAACAGTTTTTGAATAATAGGTAAGTACACGTAGAATAGCTATTCAACGTGCCTACGTTCCAAAATGGCGCTCGTGTTGCATGATGATGGGGACATTAAAATTAAGACATAAGTATCTAAAAGTTTGTATGAAAGTTACGTGTAAAACTAATGACATTAGAATTGTAATAAAATAAGCTAAGCGAATAATACAACTTCATAAAGTTACTTTGTACCTAATGTGTTGTCAAATATTAATTAAAAACAGTAGGTACAGCAAAAGACGTGATAACTAGTAGTATACAAAGACTATGTGCACTAAACTAAAAGATGTTTGCCTGATTGGAATCCAATACAGAGGATCATAGACTTCGAACAAACTGATGGTATAAACGCTGTTGGCATAACATTGTATTTTGTTAAACTTCAAGCACTGAATATTATACCTAATTAAAAGGAAGAAAAGGGCCACGTAGCAAAATGTGCTACTTTGGTGTATTTACTTCATGATATAGATAATTGATGACGCGAGGTTGCTTATTTCAAAGATTTCTAACACCCTTGCCGTAAATATTGTTAAAGGGTTTTTTTTTCTGTTGGATAAAACATTTATTAGGTTTAGTTTCTTTTTTCTTATTTGTCCTTTCGTATGTTACCTCTATAATTATCTCACTTAAAAAGGGAAATCTGTTATTATCCATAGATTACTGTAAAGCACTTACATCATGAAATAAATGCGCCAAAGTAGCACATTTTGCCACGTGGACTTTTTCTTCCTGTAATATTCAGTGTTTGAAGGCCATTCGATGTCCATGTCATTTTTATTATTTATTTGGTTCCAATGAGACAAACATCTTTTAAATTAGTGCAAATAGTCTCTGAATACTACTAGTTATCACATATTTTGCAATATTGTTCCTGTTTTTAATTAAGATGTTGTATGTATTCGGTTAGCTTATTTTATAACAATTCCAATGACATAAGTTTTATACACGGCTTTCATACAAAATTTTAGATATGTCGTTATTTTAATGTCCTCGGGCGACGCGCATCGCGCGTTGTCATGCCACAAGGGCGCCATTTTGTTACTCGTAGATGACTCCATGGTAAAAAAATACTACCGAAGTACCGATACATACAAATACGGCCGTTGTAATTTGGCGACCGTGAACATAGGCTCTGCGAACTTTCGCGCATGTACACTCGTAAAAAAAACTGTTGACCGCTGTTGTTAACTGCTGTTAGCTGTTAACTGTGTTGTTGTTGTTGTGTGTTGTGTGTTGTAAAATATCTGATATTTAAATATCAGTTATTAGTCAGTTAAGTTCAGGGTCGCCAAAATATAACGGCCGTACCAGTACGGCCGTTATATTTTGGTTTTATTATATTATGATTTTCAAAAACAAAATCAACGATAGGTAGTTCTACAAAAGTCTATATCAAGGTTTTTATCAGAGTGCACGGGCCTCTGTTTGATACATGAGACCACGCATACGAAACAGGTGTAACCCAACGTTATAATTAACCGACTTGAAAAAAGAGGAGGTTCTCAATTCGGTTGTACGGCTTTTTACATTTGTTACCTCAGAACTCCTTCATTTTTAAGTATGACCCGATTCGCTAAATTTTTTTTATTTAAAAGGATATGTTTCCAGATTCCCCATTTTTTTTCTAAACCAGTTCTAATGATGGGATACAAGAGGAATTGAGAGAACTCTTCAGATATTATAGGCATACAGGCAGGCAGAACGGGAGGGTGTGTAAAATTTTACTCTTAAAAACACACTTATGTTCCTTCAGTTGCCTTTTTCGTTCCAGGACCTCGAGTTTCCTTTTCAAAAAAATCGCATGGCTCTAGCAGGCTCGACCCTGCTGAACAATTATTAACTGTTATGAGCAGAGGTCGGAATTAGGTAGAGTTATTTATGTACTTGCATCGAAATGTTGATTTTAATATATATCTTCCCGGGATTTCTAATGAAAAATCCCGTGTGGCCAACAATATTACAAATAAATAATAATAAAAACCCCAGATATAGATAAAAGAAATAAAACAAAGTTAATTAACATACCATTTTTATTAGTATTTTTCATTGAAAAAGATCGCTCTACGTCAACTGAGGTGAGGTTAACAAATTATACACTTCCTTCTCTTCGTCAATAATGCAGGATGATTTTTAGGGTTCCGTAGCCAAATGGCAAAAAACGGAACCCGGATTCGTCATGTCTGTCTGTCTGTCCGTCCGTATGTCACAGCCACTTTTTTCCGAAACTATAAGAACTATACTATTGAAACTTGGTAAGTAGATGTATTCTGTGAACCGCATTAAGATTTTCACACAAAAATAGAAGAAAAAAAAAAATTGGGGTTTCCCCATACTTAGAACTGAAACTCAAAAATTTTGTTTCATACATCTTCAAAAATGACATTGAGGTTTCTAATGTATTTTTTTTCTAAACTGAATAGTTTGCGCGAGAGACACTTCCAAAGTGGTAAAATGTGTGTGTCACCCCTGTAACTTCTGAAATAAGAGAACGACAAAACTAAAAAAAATATATTATGATGTATGTAATATTTGGTTTACCATGCAAACTTCCACGGAAAATTGGTTTAAACGAGCTCTAGTAAGTAGTGTTTTTTTTTTAATACGTCATAAATCGTAAACCGCAATTTACCTTTCAAGTTTGTACGGAACCCTCAGTGCTCGAGTCCGACTCGCACTTGCCCAGTTTTTTTTCTGCTGTTTCTGTTATTTATTTATTTATTTATTAAATACTTTATGCACAAACGTACAGCGGCGGACTTAAAAAAAAAATCATCAGTTAATCTCATAAAAAAAAACTACTTTTTAAAATTAATCTCGGGATTTGAGGCATATCCACTTTATTCTTTCGCTGTATGAAATCAGTGTAAGTACATAATTAACTCTACCTAATTCCGACTTCTGGTCATGAAAGTCAACATCACACATGAAAGAATCAAAGTCACTTTCAGCGTGTCGTTGGTTCATCTGCTTATTCCTCAAAAACTACGCATCGGATTTTGATATGGTTTTATTTTATTACTAGCTGCTGCCAATGGCATCACCCCTGTGATAGTAAGGAATTATTCCGAGGGAACATACCTACTCCCGGGATAAAAAGTGTCCTACTTGCTATTTCAGTATACGGTCTGGTCTACCCGTGTGATAAATTTCAGTCGTTCAAGCGGAAAATTTTAAAATTTTCGCAACCGCCATCTTGGTTTTTTTTTTACCTCACTATTGGCTTATGCTCCATCGAAAACTATGAAAACGACATTCATGACGGAATTTTTTTAAATTTTCACAACCGCCATCTTGGATTTTTATTTTGACTTCACCATCGGCTTTAGCACTATCAAAAACCGTGAAAACGACACCCATGACTCATTCTTAAATTTCGAGGAACTTTTATTCTATTCAAATTAATTACCAAATGTGCATCTGTTATTGTTTTCTATAGATTTAGGAACGTACAATTAATTTGAACGTCCAAATGTGCGTATAGACTTATTGTTAGGCTAACTACAGTCAGTTCATAAACAGCAGATGCGAAGAAAGTTCATGTAGGTCGTGGGTTCGATTCCCACCCAGGACAAATGTTTGTGTGATGAGCACGATCATTTGTTCTGTGTCTGGATGTAATTTATCTATAATATGTATGTATTTAGAAATATAAAAAATATTTATAAATATTTGTTTATCAGTTCACTAGTAACTACCTATTGCAGTTCACTCCTGTTGATATGGTGCTGGTGAGGACAATCATAGCAAGTACTAACACAGATGTGGTCCTCTTGGTATATTCCAACAAGGGCATTAAATTAAGGTACTGTATGGGTAGGTACTGGTATGATTTTGTGCATTTGTTTTGTGTATATTATTAAAACGTGGCAACACTAAGTTAAAAAAAAATGTGCAACATTTGCTTCGAGTTTATATTTTTGAAAAAAGAATGGATGTATAAATATATTATGTAAAATTATACCTCTAACAGAGCGTCCTTTCCGAGGTACATTTTCATTCAACCGCTCTTACGTGATTATGATGTTATTACACATCTTTCTCTAGATATTTTGGATACACAGCTATCTTTTGGATATTATCTAGGCTTCTATAGAAAACAAAATATAAATTTGTGTAAAACTAATCTAGTAAAGACCTCTGAAAATTTGCTATTTTACGTCAACTTTGGCCCTTCATCATTTACTCATATATTAAAAATATAAAAAGTACATCAATATAGAAGCCTTGCACATATAATTGGGATTCTTAATGACGACAATTTTTCTGAAAACCTAAAAGAACAAGTAGGTATTTTCTGGAACAAGTTTTGTGAAATATTCGAGTAAATCACGGAATTACCGAAAGCCAACAGAGTTTTCAGGCGTTATCTCTCTTTTTTGCATTGCCTCTTCATCAAACGTCACGTTGGATTGCGTTAGATAAAGCAACAAGCTTTTTAGTCATGCTCGATGTTGACGATAGGCGAGTGGAAAAGGCCCCTATTAATATATGTTACAACAGTCTATGCGTTAAATACCGATGCTTTTACATTTTTATAAGATTCTAGTCAAAGAAGAGGTGGGCACGCCATAATTATGGCGGTAAGTCCCCTCTTTGAGTGGCTCTGGAAAGACCTCACAGCGTCCTCACCTTCCGCATGACGCAGGTTATCACCGAACATGGTCAGTTTGGGAAGTTCCTGCACCGGATTCGTGCGGAAGTAACGCCCGGGTGTTACCACTGTGTGGACTGTGGACCACCCGGTGGACACGGTGGAACACACGGTAGAGGTGTGGCCCGCTTGGGCAGAGCACCGCCGTGTCTTCGTGGGGGAGATCGATGGTAACGACCTCTCGCGCCGGGCCTTGGTACAGGCCATGGCCTGTGACAGAAGGAGGCGACCACCTGGTGCCTCCTTCTGTGCAGCAGTAATGTTAGCAAAGGAGGAGGCCAAACCTGCACGCGCGAGAGAGCGGCCCTCACGCCCCAGCCGCCAGGATCCCGATCCTGATTTTCGACCACCGTATGCGCGGGCTTGCGGACAGCGAGCTATAGGTAGCTCGCCGTCCGACCGTCCGGTAACCGTCCGGACCGAGCCCATGTAGTCGATGGCGTGTACGAACAGCACGCGCGCCTCAAGGAGATGTCAGCAAACCATAGGGGGCCCAACAGGGTCGAAGCCTACTGGGGCCAAGGGTCTGCTTCTGAAACGAAGACTCGGCCCTGGTATGAAAAGCAACGAAGGAACAGGAGTGGGTTTTTAGTCGTTTGGCAATGACTGCTTCTGCACATGTGGCCCCCTGGTAACTCATAATATTGTGTAAATGTATTATTAACGGCTCCACATTTGTTGATATACTTTTTTCTTTTTTTTTTCTAACACATTGCTTTTGCAATATTTTTTATATTATTAGACCCTAACCACCATAAATTCGTTAGTAATTTATTTTGTTCACGTATCATTTTTTTTAATAATTAATTTATTGTTTGTTACAGGTGTATGGTCAGTTCTTATAGTTATTTGTTGTTTATCGCTGTAACATACCCATGGGGCTTACAATGTTTATCTGTCAAAAATTGCATAAAATAAAATACGATACTGATTATAATTAAAGAACGTTTCAAGTTCATGACACACATTCTAGACACTTAAGATCATCGGATTGTGGAACGCGTTGCCGGTGCAAGCCCAGTCACTAGCTTCTTTCAAAAATCTAGTCAAAGATCATTTCCTTTCACTCTAATTGCTGTCCTGCCTCTACCTAAATTCAGTTCTTCCAGTTCCGTCACTAACCCACCTTATTGTTCTTTTCTTTTTCCATCTCTTTGTATGAAATTGTGTAACTCATAATATTTATATATATATATAATATTTATAATTATGTTTATATATTGTCTTTTATATAATTAGTATATCATTTTAATATAATAATTACGTTATTAATTTGCAGTACACCGCAGACTATCCCCCTTTTTCTATTTTAAGTTCTTCCATTCCATCCTAAGGTTGTCTGGTAGATATCGCTCTCAGCGATAAGTCCGCCTTTGTACCCGTAGATTTAAGTTAGCGTAAAAGTTTTGTTACTAATTTTGGTGTACAATAAAGTTTATTCTATTCTATTCTATTCTATAATTAAATCGGTTACAATATTCACAAATATGTCATTTTTAATTAAAATTAAATAGTTTAATAGTCACAATGACACTGGTTACAATATTTATATGTCATTTTCAATTAGTCTAAAATACATGCCTGGTTACGATATTATTTACATATCAATTTCAATTAAAATAAACGTCACTGGTCACTTTTTACTTCTACATCGTCAAATTTGTTTTGGATTCAAAGTCAAGTTTTGTAATTACACAATAAGTAGTCATAATCATCAATAGTTCGGTCATTCAGAAATTCATTAATTGAATAGTAAACTTTACCTAAAAGAAACTCCTTAAGACTCGACTTGAAAGTATTTAAGGACGAGATATTTTTAATACAAATTGGGAGTCTGCTATAAATTATTCCCATCCCAAATACACTTGATTTATACTTCACAGTTCTGCATATAAAGCCTCTTAGTTTAGTTTTGTGTCTCGCACTTCTCAATGTTTCATAACTACCTATATCGCGTTTTACCATCATTGCTGCTTCGAATATATATAATGAAGGTAAAGTCAGGATTTTCAATCTTTTGAAAACTGGTCTACACGAATCAGTCTCTTTTAGGCCACATATACTTCTGAGACATTTTTTTGGGCTTTAAGAGCATACTCCATGTTTGCTGAATTACCCCAGAAGAGGATGCCATATCTTAGTGTGGAGCCCACGTACGCATGATTGACACTCAGCAAAGTACTCTCACTTGTAACTTTTCTCAACATATAGAGAGCGTATGAAAACTGATTTAACTATTTGCAAACATGGTCAACTTGCGTTTTCCAATTTAGTCCAGAGTCAATTTGAAAGCCAAGAAATTTTATGGTCTTGACTTCCTTCACCGTTTCACCCTTGTACTGTATTTGAAGACTTTTTATTTTTTTATTCTTATTTGCAAAGGACATGTAACATAATTTGTCTATATTAACATTTAGGTTATTTGCTTTTAACCAATTTATTATATTTTCGAGGGAGTTATTTATATCCATTTCTTAATTGTCTTGAATTTCGTCAGTGAAAATAGCAGTACTATTGTCTGCAAATAGTATCATTTCATTGTTTATGGCTTTCGGGAGGTCATTAATATATATTATGAACAAAAGCTTGGGGTACTCCGTAATTAACAATTTTAGGCTCTGACTTAAATGTTTGTTCGAATTTTGTATCATCAGCTATTCTTGATATTCGAGTTATTTGATACCTGTTTTTTAGGTATGATCTTATACGATTTAATGCATTTCTTCTCACTCCGTACTTTTCCAATTTATTTATGAGGATATTATGATCTACGTGATCAAAGACTTTCGACATATCCATAAATATTGCAGTTACTTGTTTTTTGTTATCAAGTCCTGTCATAACAGTCTTTAAAAAAATTAAAAGTGCGTCGCTAGTCGATTTGCCTTTACGAAATCCAAATTGCTGTTTTGTGAATATGTTATTGACTTCAAAATAATTATATATATTGTTATAAATCACTTTTTTTTTCTTTTTCACTTTTGCAATAACAGGTATTAAAGCTATGTATCGGTCTATAAAATTTCATCTGTTCCCTATCCTCCTTTTTAAATAATGTATTTATCGCAGTTATTTTTAGTTTTGAGGGAAATATTCCCTGTTCCAGGCACAGATTTATAATGGTGCTAAGAATTGGAGCTATGAGATGAAATACACGTTTAATAATTTTAGTATTTATATTGTCATAACTTGTACTATTAGTATTTTTAAGTCCTTTTATTATCTGGTCAACTTCATACGGATTTGTTGGTTTCATAAACATTGAACTGCAACTATAATATGTCATTGTTTTTAGATAAGTATTATTTCCTTAGGCGTAGGTTTAATATCTTCGATAAAATAAGTGTTGAATGATTCAGCTATTTCTTGCGGTAATGTTACTAGTTTGTCATTTACTTCGATTTTCTTGATGTCTTCAATTCTCTTCTATTGATAATTGTATTTTTTTTTCTTGTTTTTATTTATATAGCCTCTTTTTTTATAACGTGAATGTGAGAACACTGTGGACTCCGCGAATTCTTAGGTTACTTCCTATTACGACTCACTTTTTATTATGATTATTTTTATTGTACTTTTTAGTACAATATTGACCGGTCTACACTGTCCTTACAGACACTTATACTGTAATATGGAAATATTGTAAGATCAACAATTTTTTTAAAAGAGTAACCATGGAGTTTCGTGCCGGTCCTTCTCCATAGGAAACGACCAATTTGGAACCGTGCACTAGCTTCTGACGTTTTATAAGTGCCCATGTAGGCCTATGTGAAATAAACTACTTTTGAGTTTGACTTTGACTTTGAAAAAGTCAGTAAAAGTCTGACACGCCCTCTCGCTCCGCCCAAGAGCGAGGGATGTCATTGGATGATTTTTCCACCTAAAAAAAAGTCAAAGAAGGGAAATTTAATTTATCCAACAACATGTGGAATTAAAACAAATATTTTATCATATTTTGACTTATTTATTAAAATCATTTCAAATTATCTTATAATCTTACGTGGTGTAAGTATTAAAAAATAAAAGTAAAAGAAAAAACATTAATTAGAAACTAAGATATCTTAGTTTTGATATATATAATTATATTAAGAATAAGGTATAATTTTTATACGTTTAATATATGTTACAACAGTCTATGTGTTAAACTTTTACATTTTTATAAGATTGTAGTCAAAGAAGGGTTTAATTTATTCAACAACATGTGGAAAAAAAAAATATATTTGATCACATTTTGACAAATTTAAAATCATTTCACATTATAATATTACGTATCGTATACAAAATTAAATTATGTACATAATTAACGTTGATGTTATTCGTATAAATAGGTACCAAGTATAACTTTTTAACCAATTAGCAATGCTTCAGGAGGTGAAAGGTGAAACAACTATCTATGGGTTCAACCCTGAAATGCCAACAAGCAAGTGCTTGGTACTGCCGCGTAGTAATAGATAGACGATTAGATGTTTACTCGCGAGTTTTCTTTCTCGATTCATGACTAGACCTACTTCCACATCCTGAAATATTGCTAATGAATTAAAAGGCACCCTGTAAACAGATCACAGCCAAATATTTTTTTTGCGCGTTTTTTAACGTACTCGATCGCGTTAAAGTAAACGTCAATTTGTACCACAGATGTAGGATTAGGTACAAGCGCTGTAGGATTAGGTACAAGAGCAGCCGGGGCCTTACTAATGACGTATTAAAATGTGTCACACACATGTGCGTGTGTGCAGTGCGAGCGAGAAAGAGGGTTGGAGCTATACATCCTATATAGCTATGGAGCTATACTGACTAGCATTTAACTGAACCGTTAAAGTGATGGGCCTATAACGGTTCAGTTTGGGTAGTCAAATGGATCGCGTTAAGAGCTCGTGGTATAGCCTCTGGTAACACTAATGAGCCTACGACACGCACAAGCTTTACCACAGTTTTGCCGGCGCAGGCAGGTTTGTACACGGCAGTTTTTCATTACGAATTGACATAGTCGGTCGAGTACGTTAAAAAACTCACGCTTGGTACTTTGTTTGAACATTATTGTTCTTCTTGATTTTTGTATTCTTTATCCGAGTTCACGTCAGGCGGCATATTCTCATCGTTCTTTGGTTCCGTCTTTTTTGTACGCATCTTCATCATCTTGCATTCATCAGCGCACTTAATCGTTATTGTGTTCCTGCAAAGAGAGTTCAATAAACTTTAGTATATTATGAATACACCACCGTCCTAAGATTAGTTACTTAATCCGGGATTGGCTTATCATGGTAGGTAATGGATAACATGAGTAGTGCCGTAAGTAGCCTCTTAAATACCCGGTGCAAGCTTCTATAACTGCGCCCCTCCAGGAACCGCGCCCTGTGCCTGGGCACCGCTGGCTCCGCCCTAGTTACGGCACTGAATATGGGTTCCCAGATTAAGTTTCATTTTTACCCAGAATAGAAAAGTTTGATAATATGAGTATGGGCAATGAAGGTCTAATCTAATCTGTAAGTCCACAAATTATAGGACATTCGTATCTAGGTACTTATTACTGAATTCTTAAACTGGCAAGATTCCAGTAACCCAAAAAATATTTGTGTTGTGAAAGTTTTCACTATTGTCTTCTACCACAAAGTGTCTTCTCAACAAAAAAAAACTGGCGATCACTAGCTCGCTGTTATACGATCACCATTAATTTGTATCAAATGCATTCGAGGAGAAAGAAAATCTTTTAGAAATGCGAACTTTCTACAGATGCTATGCAGGCATCTTCAACATTGTCAGCAATCTCTAAATGTTCAAACCACCTTTGCTTTGAGTTGCTGAGATTCGGACACAATATATGCGGACACAGTGTCCGAATTGATACATTTTTTTTTTGTTTTCGCTGACTATTCGTACACACACTGTTTAATACAGTCATATAAAAAGTTTTTAAATACAATATATAGGGAAAAAAAGTGTTCCCAAAACTATCTGTGGCTGGATTTCGAAAGCGGCAACTTCGGTTAATAAATATCTTTATATTATATTTTAAATCTTTTTTTATCTCACCAAAAAAAGTTTTTTTTTTGTGACGTAACTACAAAGTTTTTTAATTCACACTTTTTTGTTGTGATATACTTATAGCCAATGAGCCAGAGTACCTATTTCATGTCAATTCGAATGAACCCAAATACTGCTAGGATACATTATTTTATTATGAAGTTCCCATCCACCTCCCGACTATATCGTCAGGTCAGTTCGATAGTACGAGGGTCATTCAATAAATACTTAGCCTACAAAAAGTAAACGAAAATTTTGGAAAAGTGGCAATTTATTTTTCAACATAGTCTCCTTTTAGTTCGATACACTTAGCCCAGCGATGCTCCAACTTTTTTAACCCGTCGGAAAAATATTTTTTTGTCAAACTCTGCAAAATAAGCCTCCGTGGCGGCGATGACCTCCTCATTCGATCCATATCTATTCCCGGCGAGTGATTTTGTCAGATTAGGAAACAGAAAGAAGTCACAAGGGGCCAAATCTGGAGAATACGGTGGATGGGGCAGCAATTCTTAGTGTAATTCGACCAATTTGGCCATGGCAGCGGCAGACGTGTGAACCGGTGCGTTGTCGTGGTGAAACAGCACTTTTTTCTTCGCCAGATGGGGTCGTTTTTTCTTTAATTCGGCGTCGAATCGGCCCAATAAATCGGCATAGTAAAGCCCTGTAATTGTTTTACCCTTCTCGAGGTAATCGATGTAGATCACACCTTGTGAATCCCAGAAAACGGTGGCCATAACTTTTCCGGCCGATTTTACAGTTTTCGCCTTCTTTGGAGCACGTTCCCCGGTCTGGATCCATTGTTTTGATTGCTCCTTGGTCTCTGGTGTGTACCAGTGGATCCAGGTTTCATCGACGGTCACAAAACGACGCAAAAACTGGATTCCGCTTAAACAGCGCCAAACACGTCTCCGATTTGGTCTCACGGTTGCGCTTGTTTTCTGGTGTGAGTAAACGCGGCACCCATCGCGCCGACAGCTTTCTCATGCCGAGTTCTTCGTGAAGAATATGATGCACTAATGCCTACAGTCTCAGCTAGCTCCCGAACCTTCAATCGGCGATCTGCCAATACGAAATCATGGATTTTTTTAATGTTTTCCTCCGTAGCAGCTGTTTTCGGTGCACCTGGACGTGGTTCATCAAAAACCGACGTACGGCCACATGCAAATTCGTTGAACCAATTCTTGACGGTGGCCATCGATGGAGAAGAGTCACCGTACACAGCATCCAAGCGCTCTTTGATTTCGATGCGCGTTCTCCCTTCCAAAAAAGGAATCGAATCACCGAACGGTATTGCTCTTTTTCCATTTTTGTAAAACCGATCGACACGTTCGCTTCCATAAGTTGTCAAATTAAAACAAATGAAGGGATTGGAATGAAAATTTGAAAAAAGAATTAAAAAAGAATGTGCTACACTGTGGTAAAACTCTTTTGAAACTACAGCGCCCTCTGGCGATGAGGCTAGGTACTTATTGAATGCACCTCGTACCTTATACCCAAAATGCATCTTATGACAATCCGAATAAGCCTAAACACGGCTAGGTTACATTAATTAATTATGGAGTTCTAGTTCTCCTACCTTCCGGCTCCATCTTCATCATAAGATCACCTCGATGATACTATTTTCAACATAACTATTTAGAAGCATTTATTTATTTGTATTGTCATAGTTACTTAACTATCATTATTGTGATATCTATGTAGGGTGAAGTTCCGTTGGCCATTTCTGGTCTTCTTCATCAGTTCCACTTCATCAAATGTTAATTTTTGAACAGGTAATGCTTAAGTTCTCGATGAAAATACCAAAATCACTATATTATAGTTGCCTAGAATATTTGAGGAGTTCCCTCGATTCCACATGGATCCCATTCCCATCATCAGAACAGGATTTTGAAAAAATTGAATTATCTGGGAGCATATTCTTTTAGAAGAAAAAAAATGCAAATCGGTCTATAAACGACGGAGTTCTGAGGTAACAAACATAAAAAAAAATAATGATGATAAAAAAAATACATCCGAATTGAGACAGAGACAGAGATTGAACCTCCTCCTTTTTTTGAAGTCGGTTAAAAATGTGTCGTTTCGGACTATGTGTTCGAATATATTTTGTCCGAATCGTCTGCAACTCTTTGTTAACGAATTTTTTTATTATTCTTGTAATTACCTACTTATTTTGTAACAAAAAATAGTTTTGAACCAGTTACCTGACATCTTTTTCTCTCACGTTAAATCTGTCCATGATTTCAATTATGACATCGGAAATTACTTTTTGGTCCAGGCCCATCTTCGGAGGTCTAGTCTTGAAGGCTGGTGAACTTTTCCCTGTCATGCAATGAGTTGCCAGTATCCTGTGAAAGTAAGAAAAGATAACTAACAAGTTTTACTTAATAACTTTACTGTGACGTCACAATTGTGGCTTAACAGTTTACTTGGGATGCCAAGTCAGTATTCTAAAATTTTCTTTTGTAACTACTAATGTATGTGTCAGATCAGTGGCGGATTAGCCATGTAACAAGAGTAGCAAATTCTATGGGCATGTGGGAGCCCCGCGCGATCAGGGATCCCGCACTTGAACGTAAAAAAAACTAGTCAAAATATTTGTAAGTACTGCGTGAAATCTAAATACAGCTGATTTCTTTGGATGTGATATGATAGTCACTCTACTTCAAACTTTCCTCCAAGTAAACTACAGAATAGAAGATCTCTTAGAATTACCCCATCGTCGTACTTTTTAAGCATCTGATCTTAAAATCCACGGGGTTATTGGTGTCTAAAAGCCTTGTTCAAGCTAATTCTTAAAAGGGGTAACTTTAGCCAGCGGCTAAAGTTACTTAATTTTAATTTAAGTATAGCATTGGTTAAGCTTAAACAAACCCCTACCCACACTACCCCCCAACCCACCCCCCAACCCCACTAAGACCCCAAAGTTTTTAGGGAACTACATATTTTGTGTGTCTATGTGAATATTACAATGCCAGTGCGTAGTGACATAATATGGCTCTGAAACGTGAACGTTCACAATGTGCCTCATCAGATGGTTTTAAGTCACTCAAAGAGCAATGGAGAGGGCTATGCTCGGAGTTTCCTTGCATAATCGAATCAGGAGTGAAGATAAGCTTAAGTGGCAGTGAGCTCACTGCCACTTAAGCTTATCTTCACTCCGTACTCGCGTACCCAGCTGGGTATATTGCTCGCAGAAGAGATGGTCGATGGGGCCGAAAGCTTCTGGAGTGGCGATCGGAAAGGCCTCGCTAAAAGGGTACCGATAACCTGGTAAAGTTCACGGGAATCCAATGGAAGCGTGATAAACAGGACCGGCCGTTGTGGCGACACTTGGGAGAAACCTTTGTCTAGCAGTGGACGCCTTTCAGCTGAAATGATGGTGACGATCGATGTTGATATGTTGATGAGATCAATATCGCGGTCAGATTATTCCAATTATAGAATGGCTGAACCAAAACTATCCAAAAAAAAAAAATTGCATCCTATTCCCAAATCTTAATTGTTCAGCTTTTCTGTATAAATTCACAAAGGCTTCGCCATCATCATCGAAAATAGTCCCTATTTCTGTATCAATTCCTAAGCATGATTTTCGAGATAAGTAATCTCGAAAATCATGCTGCGTGCGGTTTTTTAGAATTTTGCCTTTAAATTTCTAATCGTTCGGGTTATGCAAAAAACGATCATCATCTAGGTTTTTTCAAAACTACTAAATTAATTAGTTTCCTAATAATAAAATAATTAGTAGTAGGGGGGCCCTTGGTCGAATTTGCTACAGGCCCCGCGCCGGCTTAATCCGGCGCTGTGCCAGATAAACTTGGAATAACGGTAATTGAGCCTCCTACTTTTGTGCTTTAATAGCTTTGTCTGTATTTCGGGTTTATATCTAAGTATATTAGGAAAAGTCAATGGACTTTATTCCACGTTTGAAGTTTGTACAAGTTCTTTTTGAAGTTGGTAAGAATTAGGTATTCATATTTCAAATTCAGTAATTTTAAAATTAATTAATTAATAAATTTGCACACCTTATTAGGTTATAGTACAGCGCACCTATTATACCTGTATGTAACACCTTTTACACTTACCTGTATTATGCAAATAAACGTATTGATTGATTGATTGATTGTATAAAAAATTCAAAAATGTAAGTACCATTCTAGTAAAATATCTACAATTCGAAATTTGAATTCGGACAAGCCTCAATAATGTAAAGGCTCATTAAATTTTAACATCAGGTAGGTGGTACCTATCCTTTTTATACAATAAGTAGAACAATCAAAGGCAGGGGCGTACCTGCTGCCGCATCAGCCGTCTCAATGATACGGGGCTCCCGGGCTACAGGGGCCCCGACGTTTGCAAAAATTCGTAACAACAACAACCTTCAATTCTCTTATTAATAAGAGGCCTGTATTTAACAAATAGTGACTATATAATAGGAGGTTCCGATTTTATAGCTCGCTCCGTTTGTCCTAGCATTCTCTTCATAAGTTTACAACAAAAACAAAATCTATCCTAGTCCAGATTGCTCCAATAAACGAGCTCATTTTCAATAAGTCTTGTCCTGCCTCAGTCAAAGTAATCCTATTTACAAGCCAGTGGCGTGCCTGGTGCCTTTAAAGGGGGCAAGCCAAGGAACCTTGACCTATCTACTACTTACCTAATATTCTTAATAAAAAAAAAACCTCGCGCTAATCCGCCGTCACAAATCATCAGTGCAAATTTTAGTACCTACTGTAATGCTGATTTCAGTTGCTACATTTATATTTTTTAATAATAAGTAAGAAATAATGTAAAAAACAGCTTCACCACAACTTTATCATCTTAGTTATAATGTGCATCATAAATGCTGTAAACGATATAAGAGCCATCTATGGACATTTTTATGGCAACTCTTGCTCGTCACGTCGCCGCGTCGCTACAATTGGAATCCATTAGATGGCGCACAAACGATTGTAGTAATCAATCGTTTGTGTGCCATCTAGTGGTCTAGTAGAGTCTAACTACAAATTGTTTATGATATTGATAATAATATATTTTATTACTTAGCTAGTACTCACAAAGTCACAGTCTAAACAGCCATAGCACTTCGTTCTTCGCTTCTATACCACAAACAGATGACAAATAACAAAGCACACAGAAGGCATATTATTACTCGATAGATTTACAAGTACATATCAGCAACGACATACCTCCAGTGGCTTTGATAAAAGCCGTTTGTTGTCAATTTGTTTGGGCAAACAATCGTGAAGTTTGATTTACTTTGTGTACATGAATAGAAAAAAATTACTTTTTGTATTCTAATTCAAATTGTCTATCTTTCTTTAAAAATGATTTTATTACATCAGCGTAAAAAGTTGGTGAACGTTTTAATTTTATCAACAGCTGTTTTTCAATTGCAATCAAAGATAATTCGGAAAGCCGCTCTTGTCCTTGTGTATTTCTTAAATATGTGTGAATACGTTTTAGACTTGAAAAAGCCCGTTCTGCGGAACAACTTGTTGCAGGAATAGTGACAATTAAATAAGCTAACTTCAAAAGTTCAGGAAAGGCATCTTGGAGGCAATTTTCGTGTATGAAATCTATTATATCGAAAATGTTGCGCTCCTTAAGTTCAGGTGATGAATACAAACTTATCAACTTACTTTTTAAAGTTTCCCTGTCAAAATAGTTCCCATAAATGCTCATTAACGAATCTAATTCCGCTGTCGGAAAAACGACATTATAATTAACAAAATGTTTGTTATTTAGCAATTGGAAAAACTGTAATTTGAAAATTTCAGAATATCTAGAATTAATTTCGGAAGATATATTATCAATAACTTGGACGTACAGTCGTTTGTACTCTGTACGAGCGCAAGTAACATTGCGTCTTAATCTAGGAGGTGAATTATTAGACAATGCGTCTTCATAAATTTGGTCGAACTGTGGATGGAATATGTCATTCAACCATAAATTAAACTCTTTTATTTTGTTGCAACAAAAACCAACATCGACTTGTGATTTTTGAATTATATTGTACAAGCCGTCGGTTCTTTCAAATATTGTGTGGAAAACAAAAAGAAAAAAATTAAAATTGAAAGATGTGAGTAAATTGGAAAAGGTTTCCGCGGCTAAAATACTATCTCCGTCCCATTCCTGCGTGTTGTCAGCCATTTAATTAAACATAGTAATGAGATGACGTTTTTGTCCATAAACTGTGTTTACAATACGCGATGAATATGACCAACGAGTTGCAGACAGATGAGGCAATTTTTTGCTACAATAACTGTCATAAAAAGCAGCACGTTTCGTGCTGTTACTAAAAAAAGTAATCATTGCCTGAAGGGCTGAAAAAAACGAACTCACTTCACCAATCCTACCACATGATTTGGAAAGTACCAAGTTTAAAATATGAGCATTACACCAAACGTAAATAGCTTGGGGACAAACGTCCTTAATTTTTTGTTGGACGCCAGTTCTTGACCCTGACATTACGCTAGCACCGTCGTAGCTTTGTGCTACTAATTTTCCGATGCACTCGTATTTATTTAAGTTGTCTAAAATTATTTGAGACAAAGTTTCAGATGTACGGTCATCCGATACATTAACGTATCCCAAAAATCGATCATGAATGTCATTACCATAATAATATCTAAAAATTACGCACAATTGCTCTCTGTTACTAATATCGGGAGTTTCGTCAACAATAACAGAAAAAATTTTGTTGTTTTAATCTCGAACTCAATGCGAGTTCTCATAACTTCATAAATAGAATGAATAATATCATTTTTAATTCTATTCGACAAGTAACTAGGCCCTGGTTTATTACATTCTTGTTGCTGCGTATGTTTCTCTAAGACAAGATCGTATTTAGAGAGCAAAGATACCAGCTCTAAGAAATTACCTTTATTTAATGAGGTTTTAGACTCATCGTGACCTCGAAAAGGAAGTTCCTGTTGCGCTAAGAAACTCACAACATCAACTAATCTTTGAAAAACAGCGCGATTGTGATCTACACGCATATTGTACTTAAAAATTTCGTCACTTAATTGTCGAGAAAGTGAAGCTTCTATTCGTGTTTTACCAAAACTACAGAATGAAATAACAGCATTCAAGTGCTTTTGAGAATTCTGATGCTTTTTCATAGTACCAGCGAAATTATTTAAGTCATTAAAACCTGATGTATTCCAAGCATTCTTATCGTTTGAAAAAAAATATGCAACACCAACAAAACAATTTGTTTAAATGCGAGCAGCCTGCAATCCAGTGAGTTTTGTAAACTGAGCGATGAAACTGCCTATTATGTGATTTAGTTTTCTGAGAAATATTCAAATCAGGGGTAGGTTTAGGCGAAGTTACGAGATCATATTTATCTCTAAAAGTCAAAGTCTTTACCTGGCCAAGTATTTTTTCCACACATTTTAATCCGTCACAAGGAACAATTGCATGTATTTCCGAATTCATTTCAAAGATAATAAACTTTAATCACTTCAAAACAAAGTAAGTTACAGTAATAACTAATCATAAAACTTTAAATGACAGAAATCAAAAATCTTTGTTAACAAAACACACGTAAAAGTAAACACGATTTAACCGCTCAAAGCAAATTTGAACTAATTTGTTTGCGGAACTTTTAAGCGTCATAGATAGAGGGCGCCTCGGAATTTGTGTAGTAAAAGTGCGCCTTGTAGTAAAATTCATTGATCAAACATTTCAAGCCCGGAATATTTTAAAGAAAATATTCCGGGCTTGATAAATGTTCGATTTGTACTTGCACACAGTATCAAATTTTACTCACACAGACTCACATTTTTATGTTTTTATAGCGAAAAGTGAGATGGCAAATCAAGCCTCATAACAAGCCTTTGCGCCAGACAGAGGCAGCAACACACTAGTGTTCATCTCTTTTTTTTGTTAAGTGTTAGAGTGAGATCGGAGAGATTGCGCTCAGAGCGGCAACATTGCATAATGTGCATGTCCTCGCGGCCTCGTTCGGTCCGTATCGATATCGTGCGTGAATGAACACGAAATGGCAACAGCGCGTAAACGCGGAGACGCGCGAAGTTTAAAAATTAGAGTTTTATTTAATTTAATTCATTTTTTGTGTTCTGTGATATTATATGACTGTGGTGTGGTGAGGTATTATTTTCACATCAAGCCAGGCTTAATAAATTGTATTGCTCGCACGTCGCTGTTACAAGCCCGGTCTTATATGGTGACAAAACTACCCCGCACGTTTCATAATTAGTATGAAAGTAACCTATGCAGTTAGTCAATCTCTTTCGTAGCCTATCGGATGGCTCCATCAAGCTAGGACTCCAATTCATTTCTATGCTAGTAGGGCCTATTTACTAAAAATATATAAAAAATAAAAACTATCAATAACGCTTGATACAGGGCCCCTGTGGGACTAGCTACGCCACTGATTAAAGCTTACCTTCTAGGGAACACTGCAAGAAGTAGCGTCCTGGTAGCTATGGTATACGACTTCCAGTTCACTCTCTTGAACTTGTCTTTGTGTATCAAAGTCTTGCCACTGCCAATAGGTATCTGAAACCAGCATCGTCATATTAATTTCTGACAGGATTTGTCTAAATGCAATAAAGTCAATAAAAAGATCTAAAAACGTTAAGAGAAAGATCATATTAAATTCAATGTACATATTAAAAATATACTACTTCTGTCTTCTGCCAGCGACTTGGCCCGCATGAGAGTAGGAAATATTTAGCCTATGTCACTCAGTGATAAAGTAGCATTCTACTGGTGAATTTTGAAAATCGGTTCAGTAATTTATTCAGTATACACTGAATTACAAAAGTACTAATCTTTTCTCTTTATAATATTAGTGGTGGGTAATGACTTCTATAAAATAATAATTTATTAGATGCCTTGAAAAAATTAACACATGGTCATGCCTGTTTGACAAACGAATGGTTTATAGAAAAAATAATACGTATATGTATAATAATATATAAATAAAATTTAAGTGTCTGTTTGTACTCGTAATATGAAACTTTTTTCTTTGTTTCTTTTCTTTTTTTCAATATCTTTTATATTTTGACGGGACTTTCACTGGTAGATAGCTGATTTTATAAGGAGTATTTTTTTATGGAAAAACAATTAGAATATCGCGCTAAAAAAAAACTTATTGATATTGTGACCAAATGTCATTGTGATAAGCTGTTTTACAAGTTTGACACGAACAAAATCGCAGGCACCAGCTCTACTAGCTGAACAACATAAAACTACAAAAAGTAACATACCCATTCATCTTCTGGCCGTCCATTTGTTTCAGCAACGTTATGCCTGTTATTAGTTACCAAAATGTTCTCATTAGAATGATTTTGGTCTTCATTTTCATTGTTTTCTTCACCATATTCTGTAATATCTTCTTCAACAGATTGTTCTGTTCTATTAATCAGTTCAGCAGCTTTTAACAGCATGTCTATGTGTTCATGTGCCATTGATTTTTGTTTTTTCTCTATTTGCCACTTGAGATTGTCAAGGAAACTGATTGCACGGTCATAAACCTCCATTGCTTGCTTCATCTCAGCCTCTGTTTCCGCTTCATCTTGAGATTCCTCTCCGTTTTCTTTTTCGGTCGAATCTGCCAGAAATTGTCCGATTTCTGTCATTCTAGCTAGATTTAGACTGCGTAAGAACGACCTTTTTCTGTTGTTTCGTCCTGCTCTAGTGTTAGTGCTTGGTTGTGGCCTCATTTTGACTGGAGTTGCTCCCTGCGAAGGCATGATTATTCTTTTATTGCCATTTACATCGTTCAAAATTAGCATATTTTCATCGGTACCCGCAATTTTTATAATACCAAATCTACCCACAGAATCGTTTTTTTTTTTATTTGCTCCACTCTAGAAAATATTCCCGTATCGTGGGTGCGTCCACAAACATGTAAACTCACATGACACAAGATCCAGACCCGGAGCAGCTCGCAACGCCGGGGCGAAACTCTTCTGCCTGTCTGGTCTGCTGGAAAGACCTCACGGCGTCATTACCTTCCGCATGACGCAGGTCCTCACCGGACATGGTAAGTTCGGGAGGTTCCTGCACCGGATTCATGTGGAAGAAACGCCCGGGTGCCACCATTGTGTGGACTGCCCGGAGGATACGGTGGAGCATACGGTAGAGGTGTGCCCCGCCTGGACAGAGCACCGCCTTGTCCTCGTGGGGGCGATCGGTGGCAGCGATCTCTCGCGCCGGGCCTTGGTACAGGCCATGGTCCGGAGCGAGGAGGAGTGGCAGGTGGTTTCCTCCTTCTGCAAAGCAGTAATGCTAGCAAAGGAGGCAGCCGATCGCGCGAGGCAAAGGTCCTCAGGCCCCAACCGCCGCCGGGATTCCGATCCCGATTTCCGGCCACCGTAGACGTGGGCTTGCGGACGGCGAGCAATGGGTGGCTCGCCGTCCGATCGTCCGGTAACCGTCCGGACCGAGCCCAAGTCGTCGACGGCGCGTAGTGTTCCACGCGCGCCTCTAGGAGATGTCAGCGACCGTAGGGGCCCAGCAGGGTCGAGGCCCACTGGGGCCATGGGTGATGCGAATGTGATCCCCGGGGCCCTGGAAAAATTGCAAAGAAGGAACAGGAGTGAGTTTTTAGTCAGTAAATGTCTGACACTATCTCTCGCTCCGCCCAAGAGCGGGGGATGTCATTAGATGATTTTCCCACCCGAAAAAAAAAAGACCTGGAACAACTCGAAAATGAGCATGAAACTACAAACCTGTATGCACCTTAAAAACCTACATGGACATAACAATAACCTACCGTGTCAGAATCAGCAGATAGATCTTCGTCGGCGCTGGGGACCCACGACGATTCGCTACAGGAGTAGTCTTCAGCTTCTTCTTCTTCTTTATATGTCCTACTGGAACCGGCTTTCCTCTTACAACTGGGTCCGGCTTCCACCTTGACCGACTCCTTTACTACCACGTCCAACGTGTCACTGTCTTCTTCTTCTTTATAATTGATACTGGGACCGGCTTCCTGACTTGAAGACGGACCCGCTTCATACCTCCGACTAGGACCGGCTTCCTGGCTTGAAGATGGACCCGCTTCATACCTTCGACTAGGACCGGCTACCTGGCTTGAAGATGGACCCGCTTCATACCTCCGACTAGGACCGGCTTCGAGCATGTAACGTTCTTCTGTACCATAGAAAAATATAAATTAAAGCTATACGAAGCTTTCATTACATTTTTTAATTCTTTAATCGTGACGTGTCCACATTCTTAAGTAGTGACGTCAACACTTCTATATATTCTATATCTTTATAAGTATAATTCTTCTGTACGTGTGTTTGTCACCTTACTCTTCCTAAAAGGCTTGACCGATTTCGATGAAATGTTGTGTGTATGTCTGGTGCGTCCCTAGATGGTTTGAAAATACAATTGAATCCGATAGGTGGCGCTGCAATTGGATTCTCAATGTTTTATTCTGACTAAAATCTAGCTTACAGTATAATGTCTATCGGGACCGCTAGTTACGTATAAGCTGTGGTCAGATCTTAGAAATGATCACTTCATGATATGACCGACCATATCATGAAACGGTGGCATTTCATAATGTATATGTCGACTCGTCGGGATGGTTCGAGCTACGATCCACGACCCAAGACCCACCTGGTAGATACCAGGTGGCTCTATGTGGGTATCGTGCAATGAATAAAAACAGCTAGGAAGTGAATCAGTTTACTTCTCAATACAATTCGGTACAGTGCACTATAATATTAGGTAGGTACAAGCAACAAAACGTAGGACAGTTTCAATGCGTCTTCACGCTGCGACGGCCTGGTTGAGTGTCCGCTGTCCTCGCGGATTCTCCTCAAGCTCGTAGCCAAACGGAAAACGCCTGACTCTGTCAAAGCGCGCCAACTCTAGTTCTTCTAGTTGCCACTAGATGGCGTGCCTTGTTTTGTTGTTGACAAATCAACTGCCGGATACGACATATATTATAACCTCGCCCAATGGCCACATCATGATAATTGGACTAGACAAATCAATAAACACTGCGTTTAACGATATGTACAGCTAAGCATGATTATTTCATATTTGATCAAACATGGGTAGTCATATCGTAAAATAGTTATATTATCCACCGGTGGAGGTGCTGATTTCGCTTTTTTTTCGTGACCTAATATGGCGGCAGACATTTACTTATGGTTTATTAAAATTTTCAAATAAAGCTTAAGAAACTTCTGTACTTATTCTGTGGTCTTGACTTGATACTTAGTGTGCGCCATGACGTAGACAAAACAGTCTTATCGCAGACGTTGTAGACAATTCTGTCTAAGACAGTTTGTCTCAAGTGTGTGCAGGCCCTTAGATGGTCTAAATTCAAATAAAAAACTTTATAAAAATTATTATGAAAATTGTATGTACATAGGTACGTCGCTGGCAAAACTGTACCATAGCTGCATTCGAACTGCCGATTGATTACAGGCCCGTATTATTTATGACAAATGACGTAACTTTGTGTCGTTATTATATTTCATTATTCTATGAGATGACTTTTTAAAAGTATGGATATAAGTAAATAGGTAGAAATCAATTAGGTGCCTATCTACCATATAATTTTAGAATATCTGATTATATTTTATGTAGGTAATGAAACGTAAGTACCTATTACACATTTTTCAAAAACACACAAGTCCTAACCCAAGACAAGAGCGGCCTGTTCAAAGGCGCTTAACAGGCATAATAAAAGAGACTCCCGGTACGTGGAATTAAGGTGCATTTTGATTCGTTACGAGCGCTACTATGCCCGGTAGACAAATATAATCAAGGTCACGTCCGTGCCATGCAATGTTTTATAAACATTATTAACGTTGTTAGTTGGTTTACATTCGCATGTTTTCTTTCGAAGAGTGAAACTTCTGGACCTTGTACTATTACTTATTCTGTGGTCTTGATAGTGTGCGCCATGACGTAGACAAAACAGTCTTGTCGCAGACGTCGTAGACAAGCCTGCGACGTCGTAAACAATTCTGTCTAAGACAGTCTTGTTTCAAGTGAGCGCAGGCCCTAAGCGTCTATTTGTTCTTACAAGCGCCATAAATAAGACTTTCTATAATTCTATTACCATAGAAATCCTACATTAATGATATGGTCAAACGTCGTTTATTATTACGATTTAGGAATTTTAGTTGGCAAGTCATGAAAATTAAATGCAACCATTTCATGAAATGGCCGGTCATATCATGAAGTGATCAATGGGGTATTTTATTGTGTACTAGCTTTTGCCCGTAGCTTGGAATAAAGCAGCTTTCTATATGTGAAAAATTAAGCATTCAGTCCAGTACTTTCAGAGATTAGCTACCTCCTACAAACATAAAAACAAACTTTACCTCTTTATAATTAGTGTCCGACCGAAAATGGATTTTCAGCCGAAAACGAAAACGAAGCTTCGGCTTCAGTCTCATTTTCGGCTGAAAACGAAAATGATTTAGACATTAAAAATTTAAAATATTAGATGAATTTTTAATGGGATATATTTTCGGTGTATACTGGAATAGTATTTTTTTATCTATTTAAGAAAAATAAAAAACAGAAAAAAAACGAAATAAAATAAAAGACGATAATTTCATAAGAACACAAACAATTTCATTTATTTCTTGCTGTATTGGTTGATTATATGTATAATATAATACAATCAATATAATTGCAACCGTATTTTAACGCACGCTTTATTATTCTAAGCCCACGGGTAAGAATATTTCTATTTCTGTGTGGTTTTGAGTGCACTTGTAACAGTACTAGAATTTTGTCAGAATACTATTGTGATTTATTAATTTGTGTCCGTGTAAAAAGTAATAACTATCGCATTGAATGATTACTCGATAATAGTTTTCAGCCAAAAAATATACAAAAGGTACAACATTAAAGTTAAGAATTTTTTTTTATTTCAAGAGGGTCTGCGAAACAAAAATATAAACAAACAAAATGGCCGCCCACTTAATTCTCCCGTTTTATAATATTTCTTAAATTTGTTTTTCGATGGCTTTGTGTATAAATGTGATAAATCATTGGAAAGGGCATTTCTTGTAGAAAATAATTACATAAGATGTAGGTACTTTTTTTACTCGGATTTTTGATATTCGGCTTGGCCGAAGCTTTGGCTGGTTTATGGCCGAAAACGAAAATATTGCCGATTATTCACTTTTTCGCCGAAAATGGCCCTAAATGAAAACGAATATTCTGTCGGTCACTATTTATAATATTAGTGTAGATGAGATAAAATGTAAACCAAACTATACAATTGAGATAATTTAGGCAATAAGCAGTCGGTAAATGTTCATTTTTGTTCATGAATAAGGTTGCGGGTAAAATTAATTCTACAATAATGAATTACTTACATAAATAGATAGATAAAAATAAATAAAGACAAAATATGATAATATGTGTGCAATAAAGTAATAAATAAATAATAAAAATAAATACGTAAATAATTTCAAACACAACACTAAATGATACTGATGTTTCTTGCAAACCATTACAAACGAACAAAAACAAAAAAAGAAAAATCATAAGAGCAATTACTCACGTGCGCGCCCAATCAATGTCGCAATTTCTGGCTCCCCTCGCCTGGTGACCGTGATCACGTCGCCAAACTGCGGCTCCTTGTCCGAAGGACTAACCACCGCCCTAAGATGCACCACATCGCAACCACCGCTCTTCCACCTCACAAGCAGCCAGTTGAAACTTTCAGAAGACATGTCAGATAGAAACGTGTGAATGCACCGAGCTCTAGGAGACCACTAGTGATCTATCGCATTGCAGAGCCCCTCAGGTAAAAGTTTCATTACAACGGACCCTTACTGCAGATATTACTTCCCCCGCCTTTCAGAATGAACAATGGTTTTCGCCAGCGGGGCGGGCGCAGGGTCGAACAAAAAATGCATCTTTTTTGGCAAAGTACAGGGCCGGCTCTAACCATCTAAGCGCCCCAGGTGAGTGATTCCTTTGGTGCCCTTTTTACCGACTTCAAAAAGAAGGAGGTTCTATGTCTGTGTTTATGTTTCTGTTTCAATTGTAGTGTCTTGTGTGGGGGTTATTATAAACATAAATAAACTATGTGGTAGGGGTGAACCCTACAAACACTAAAAAGATCAAAATAACTTTAATTTCGAAAGTCGGTGTTTTTCGGATTTATTTATTTCTTATTTAACCGACTTCCGAAATGAAAGTTGCTTTGATCCTTTTAGTGTTTTTTTTAGTGAAGTCGGTTATTATTATATTTATGATTATTCTTATGTATGTCGGTCACTCGATTTTCTTGTTATTTTTTTTTTTTTTTTTTTTTTTTTTTTTTTTTTTTTTTTTCCAATATCTAACATTTTTGATTTGTTTTGAAGTTTTGTTTGACGTTTAAAACAATTGTCACTAATGTCACTTTTAGTTTCGTTCAGAAACATACGTACGTGTTATTTATTAATTAATGTGGCATATTGGCTTTTCATCTTTTATTAATGTAAACAGAATTAAACTGTTGTCAGCGAGTGCACCGAGGTTTGAGTACCTAAATTAATTTTGTTTGTATTTTTATTAGTTTTTTAGTTTTATAGATTATTTATAATTTTAAATTATTTATTATGTCAAATAACCTCATAGATGACAGTTTCTTCTCGTGCTCATCCTCTTGTGCGTCAGATCAGAGCTTTGCCAGTGCTTCCAGCGATGACAATTCTCTGAATCTTCGGGACGAACTTTCTTCCACATTTTCCAATTGTCGCAAATTTTTCAACGTGGTTCATATAAATGCTCAAAGCGTTCCTTCCCATTACTCTGATCTGCTATCATCTTTTGACTCTGATCTTGTTCACGCTGTCCTTGTTTCCGAAACTTTTCTCAAGCCTGCACTTCCATCCACGCAATATTCTCTACCGGGATACAAGATTGTGCGCAATGACAGAACTGGCAAGGGATGTGGAGGGGTTGCCATTTATCTCCGTGGTGACATCGCCTACAGGATTGTTGACCAGTCTCCGAGTGTCTACTCAAAGTTTGCTGAACACCTATTCATTGAAATAGACTTTCAACACACAAAGCTGCTTTTAGGTGTTTATTATAGCCCGTCCTGCCAAATTGATTACTTTTCTTCGTTTGAAAACAAATTAGAAAATCTTTCATCTTGTTATGATCACACGCTTATTCTCGGAGATTTCAACACTTGTATACTTAAAGGAGATTCACGTAGCCGTAAACTCCAATCGCTTGTTTCTTCTGTCAATATGCACTTGCTCCCACTAAATGCTACTCACAGGGCTCCTCACTGTACTCCTTCTCTCTTAGATATCATTCTAGTTTCTGACCCTAATAAAGTAGCCACACATGGACAGCTGCCTGCTCCTTTTTCCTACCATGACCTCATTTATCTTTCCTATAAGATTCGACCTCCTAAACGCAAGGCCAAATTTCTCGTTCTTCGCAGTTTTAAAAACATTGATTTGGAGCGTTTGAGGGCTGATGCGGGTGGGATCGATTGGTCACCTGTGTTCACCTGCGACGATGTGGACACTATGGTGTCGGTTTTCAGTAGTACTATATTGAGATTGTACGACTCACATGCTCCTCTTAAAAAGGTGAGGGTGAAGCACCTTCCTGCGCCATGGTTAACCCCAGCTATAAAAAAACAGATGGCTAAGCGTGACAAGGCCAAGCAGTTATACAGAAGGCGGCCCACCGAAGAAAACTGGGAGTTTTATAAGAAGATGCGAAATAGCTGCGGTCGTTTGTGTAGGAATGCGAAAAGGCGCCACATTCACAACTCAATTGATAATTTCAACCCAACACAAGTATGGCAATTTTTAAAAACTCTTGGTATTGGCAAAGCCACTAGCAAGAGTTCTCCTAATAAGATGGACCTCAATGCACTTAATGCGCACTTTTCTACGTCACCAATTATACTCGATGACGATGTTAAATCCTCCACTCTCAATGATCTTTCTAAACTTCCATTGCCAGCAAATACTTCTTTCTCCTTCCACCCAGTTACTGAACTAGATATTAAGAAATGTATCCAATCCATATCCACTAAGGCGGTAGGTGACGATGGCCTTCAAATCCAAATGTTCTTACCTATTATGAGTGAAATAGTTCCTGTCATAACTCATATAGTAAATTTTTCCCTATTCAATAACTCCTTTCCATCTGCTTGGAAGAAGGCTCACGTCTTACCGCTCCCTAAAGTCTCAAATCCTTCCTCACCATCCCAGTTCCGTCCAATATCCATCCTCCCAATCCTCTCCAAAGTCCTTGAGAGTGTTGTTCAAAAGCAACTTTCTTGTTATTTGTCCTCTAACAGCCTGCTGAGTCCTTACCAATCTGGTTTCAGACCTGGTCATAGCACTGTGACAACTCTTGTCAAAATAACTGACGATATAAGACTGGCCATGGATAATAAAAGTTTAACAATATTGGTCTTACTGGACTTCAGCAGTGCTTTTAACTCAGTTGACTTTGACATCCTCTTAGGCATTCTTTCCTCTCTTAATGTCTCAGTACCAGTAATTGAGTGGTTCAAATCTTATCTTCGGGGCCGCTCGCAGTCTGTTCGATCAGATGAGGATTCCTCTGATTGGTGTGAGTTGGCTGCGGGTGTTCCTCAGGGTGGCGTCCTCTCTCCTCTTCTCTTCTCGATTTTTATAAATGCTCTCACTAAGGTCCTAACTTCGAATTATCATCTCTATGCAGACGACTTGCAGTTATATCGTCATTGTAAAGTAGACGAACTCGCTGAAGCTGTGGCTGCCATCAACAATGACCTTGAAAACATTCACAAGTGGGCTAAATCCTTTGGACTTTTAGTAAACCCAGCTAAATCCCAAGCGCTCATTGTTGGTGGTAGATACATGCTCAACTTATTGGATCACCAGTCGCTCCCGACAGTAGTGTATGATTCTGTGCCCATATTTTACTCCAAAAGCGCTAAAAACCTTGGCGTGCATATGGACACTAACCTCTCTTGGGAGGTTCATGTTGCTGATGTGAGTAGGAGGGTCTTTTACTCTTTTCAGTCTCTTAAACGTCTCCAAAAATTCCTACCATTTCACACTAAGGTTAATCTTGCTCAATCTCTTCTTCTACCGCTCATTGATTATGCGGATGTATGTTATCTAGATGCTTCGGAGGTACTTCTAAACAAACTTGAACGACTGCAGAATTTGTGCATCCGCTTTATTTTTGGCCTCCGTAAATACGACCACGTGTCGGAGTTTCGGACCAGATTGGGGTGGCTGCCGATTCGGCGTCGGCGAGATACACATATACTATCTCTTCTCTACACTATCCTGCATAATCCTAAAGCTCCTCAATACCTTCGAGAACGCTTTGAGTATGTCGTCCCTAGGGGTAAACTCTGTCGCACTACCTCTTCTCTTCTCCTTCGTACGCCGCGTCACACTTCCAGCCGCTATGGCGGTTCCTTTTCTGTAACTGCAGTGCGTCTCTGGAACTCTCTGCCACACTCCCTTCGCGACAGCCCTTCTCTGGATGTCTTCAAGAGGAAACTTAAAGAGCACTTCCTTTCATTATAGACATAATATTAATATGTATATATTAGTATGTAATAGTATTTATATTATAATTATTTAATAGACTTGTATAATAATTATATATTAGATTTAGTTATGTAAGGTTTATATTGTGCACTGGATCCTACCCTCGAATGTGTTCTCTCTCTGTAACTCAAGGGTTTGCTGGAAGAGAACTCATTGTTGAGTTAAGCTCGCCTTTGTACATAAACTGTATATGTCTCACCTTGTATTATGTATGTTTTGTGTGCAATAAAGAATTAAGAATTAAGAATTAAGAATTATTATTTTTTTGTATAAAGTTTTTTTTTTATTTCAAACCTTTTACTTGCGATAGGTACTTATGACCAGAGTGCCTATTTCTCATGACAATTCTAATTATAACCCTAACACTGCTAAGATACATTGTTTTATTATGAAGCTCCCGTGTCTACCTTGCACCTTTCGGCTTCATCATCACCTTATAGCCAAAGTGCTTCTAATAAACCCAAACACAGCTAGGATACATTAATTAATTACGGAGTTCCAGTGCCTATCTTCCGGCTCCATCATCATCATCAGGTCACTTCGATGCTACCATTTTCAACATAACTATTCAGAACCATTCATTTATTTGTATTGTCACAGTCGCTTAACTATCTTCATCGTGATATCTATGTGAGTAGGTATGAAGTTCCGTTGGCCATTTCTGGTTTTCTTCATCAGATCCACTCAACAACATCAAATGTTACTTTTTGACTATAAATGCTTTCTTTCTCGATGAAAATAGCAAAATCATTATATGGTTGCCTATATTTGAGGAGTTTCTTCGTTTGCTCATGGATCCCATCATCAGAACTGGATTTTGAAAAAATGGGACCAATCTGGAAGCATATCCTTTAAGGAAAAAAAAATAGCAGATCGGTCCATAAACGATGGAGTTCTAACAAACAAAAAATAATGATAAAAAATACAATCGAATAACCTTCTCCTTTTTTTGAAGTCGGTTAAAAACTATTATAGTTAAGTTATTTTGTACTTTTTAGTGTTTTTTTAGATACTTGAAGTCGGTTGTATTTATTTTTGTATAAAGTTTTTTCGTTATGAACTTTAGAGTCTCTAAGATATTAAGATGTATGGATGGATGTTTGCTACGCAAAAACTAGTGGCCGATCAAGTATTAGGTAAGCACTACAGGGGCTGGGGGATATTTGCTTTGCTTATTCTTGATGACCCCATGTCTATAGGTGATAACGTCAGTAGTATATTAGTTTGTTTTGAGAAAAATGTCCATGTTCCAAAATCACACCAAAGTGAGCAGTCACACATCATTATCAGCAAACATTCAATGTCATTGAAGACTTAGAATCATGAATTTGTGCGTCATGGACTGAGGACTGTTAATTTGAATTAATATTCCAAAATTTTAAATGAAATTTGAAACCTATTCCTTCTTTCTAGACTTAGGACTACTGCTCATAATTTATTAACAAAAAAACTTTTTACAAAAAAAAATACAACCGACTTCAATGTAAAAAAACACTGAAAAGTGCAAAATAACTTTAATTTCGGAAGTCGGTGTTTCTATAATAGTTTTGTCTCTTCGTTATTTAACACCGACTTCCGAAATTAAAGTTATTTTGCACTTTTCAGTGTTTTTTTACATTGAAGTCGGTTGTATTTTTTTTTGTAAAAAGTTTTTTATTTTTTACTTTTTAGTTATGGTACCACCACTAAAAAGTACCCCTCAGCTATACTAAAATACCTTATAGCCAGAGTGCATCTTATGACATTTCTAATAATACCAAACACGGTTAGATTAAATTAATTTATTACAGAGTTCCGGTGCCTAATTTCAGGCTTCATCATCAGATCAGTTCGATATATTCCCCCTCTTCTTTCAGTCAGTCATCGACTACACGTATAAACAAAGCAATTTTACTTGTTACGACAGTTCTGCTGTGATCCCATGAGGAGTTCTGTTCCATATCTACGAAGTTCATGATCAGATCATAACAATATTTCTATGGGACCAACTTGGAAGCATAACCTTTCATCAAAAAAAAATATTTCAAAATCGGTCTACAATTGACCGAGAAATCGGTGAACATACATAAAAAAAATAAATAAAAAACATACATTCAACCGAACATATAACCTCCTCCTTTTTGAAGTCGGTTAAAAACCAGAACACATTGAAAAATGCATGTAGCTACTAATGTCTACGTAAGCATCGGGGGGAGGGAAGATAGTTTTGCTTACTTTTGCTGACAAGTAGTGCTTGTGGAACATCGATTACAATTACGTGCTGCACGGCGAACTCCTCAGCGGCGTCAGCGTAGTTTGTTACACTGACAACAAGCTGGTCTTTGCGTAAGGGAAGTCACACTAGGCGGCGGTCGAACTAGCAACACGTGGGGTCGTGACAGTCGTGGAAAGGATTTGGCAGTTGAGACTCGAGATGGCCCTGCACAAGTCCGAGGCCACGTGTTTTCAAGGCCATCGGAACGCGCCACAATCGGATTCCCAAATAACGGAAGGAGGGGTTCAGATCTGCGTCAAGGCGTCTGTACGATCCTTGTGTATAGCCTTCGCTCTACACAGGGATCGTGCAGTCCAGAGGGTCATGGCCATCCAAATGGTGCGGCGATAAGTATAATACACATTCTCCCGCGAAGAGGCGAGTCTCCTTGCCGGTCTGCCGCCGTGGGATTTAGAGACAACAATTCTTTGCCCACATGCACGACCTGCGCATGGAAGTACAACGCCGGGTCAAACTCCGCTGCTGAGAATGGACAGCCTTACGCCCCAGTCGCCGCCACAGGAGACACCCCGGTCGTCGGGAGTCTCAGGCCACCACAGGCTTGAACTTGTGGATGGTAAGCAATGCCGTTTGGTAAGGACCTAGCCCGGAACGATTTCAGGGCACAGGGAATTTCTGAAAGGGATACCGTGGTCATGGAATAAAAAGTAATTGAAGGACACAGGGTTTTAGTCAGGAAAAGTCTATCACACCCTCTCGCTCTACCATAGATTTTGGTGATGTTAAATTGTCGCGCCCTGTAAGAACGGGCGCAGCGCGGTTCGCCCCGGGCGGCTGCCTGGTTCAGCCCACCCTAAATCCGGCACTGGCCGTTGCCTACTTCGTTGTAAGTTTTTAAATAGAAATTTATACTCAGCCTATTGTGTGTTCTAAGCCCCAATTGTCTTGCCAAAAGTCATGAAACCTATTAAAACAATTGTGTAGGCTATCTTTACTTGTTTCGTGAGAAACAAAGTGAATAGGTAAAAAGAAATATCATAGTCAAAAACCTTGAATATTATTTAATATTTAGAAAAAAAAAGTTGAATTTTAGTTTTCATAATAGCTGTCTTAGATAGGGATCATATAAAAGTACTCTGTGATAGGCATTAGGTATTGCCCGCCATCGTACCCATAGATTAAGTGATAATGTTTTAACAAGTAGAATGACCGAATTTATGCACAAACTCTATAGAAGCTTCCCATTTAGTGAGCAGAGTAGAATGTGGACAATATCCGACTTCAGATGGCTTGATGGGGTGTAAGCTATGAAGGAGTGAAAACATCGGCACAGGTGTATCGAGATACAATTTTTGAGAAGGAATTGAAAGCCACTTAACAACACCATGTTGCATAACCAAGTATGGTCCCTTCTGCACGATTCAGCATCGGGTAATAAAGCTCGACCCACCCAAGAGTGATTGGAACCGAACGTTTTGGACTTCATTAGAGCTGAAGACTGTCCGTCAGTGTCATCTAGTCCCTTCTTAATCCGCTGGATTATGAATTATGGTCAGTTTTAGAGGGTATATTATGCTCTAAACCAACCTTAATCAACCTTTTTTCTTCTCGGGCCACATAGCGCTTCCACTATTATCATGATGGGCCGCAATAACCTTTAGTAGAATAATGAAATAAAAACAAAAAATTAACAAATAAATTAAAAAACACGACTGCCATAACAAAAAAATAAACTAAAAATCAAAAAACAAGATGTTTGTTAATTTATAGAAAAGTGAAGAAAGTAGTCACTCATTGACTAAACACGGAATCTCGGAAACTACTTGATCTACAAAAAATGGGTGGGTGTTAATTTATTTATCATACCTACCATATTGGATTTTTACATTTTTTCAATAGCCTATGATACTCGGGACGATGCAAGGATTCTATCTAACGATACCTCATACATGTAAACCAGTCCAGTCGTTTAGAAGTTATGATGGAATAAATAAACTCACATACATACATACATACATACATGAACCCTGAAAACATAACACTCCTTTTTTTGGGCAGTCGTGTAAATAGCATGGCAGTCCCCTACATTTAATTAATCTACATGAAAGCATTTTTTTACACGTAAGGCCCACAGGCCATGGCCCGAAGCGAGGAGGAATAATAATAATAATAATATAACTGGCAACACTCTAGCAACATAATTATGTCATAACGGAACTACTGAAGGTAACTGAAACTTTCAGTAGTGCCATCAGGATGGAATTTGGTGTGGATAAATGTGCAGTCATGCATGTAAAACGAGGGGAGATTATGGAATCTGAGGGGATTCAACTCTCAGATTCCATACACCTTAGATCTCTCTCCTCGACCGAAACCTACAAGTATTTGGGTATGTCGGAAGCGTTAGGCATTAACGTTGCTGACATGAAGCAATCGTTGAAGGAGCGCTTCTTTGGCCGCCTGAAGAAGGTATTAAATAGCCTTCTGTCAGGTGGAAATAAGGTGCGCGCCTTCAATGGTTGGGTCATGCCGGTCTTAATGTACTCTTTCGGCATACTCAAATGGACTCAGACCGAGTTAGACGCTCTGGATAGGCGGGTCCGTACACTGTTGACCGCAAACCGGATGCATCACCCACGGTCGTCTGTAATGAGACTGTACATCCCGCGGAAGTGTGGAGGTCGAGGTTTTTTAAACACGAAGACCCTGCACAACCGCGAGGTGTGCAGCCTCAGAGAATACTTTCATAAAACCGATGTGGGTATGCACCGCGATGTGGTCGCAGTGGACAAGGGACCCACCCCGCTGTCCATGGCTCAAGAGAACTGGCGCAAACCTGTTGTACTTACAATAGATGACCGCAAGGAAGTATGGAAAAGTAAGGAGCTCCACGGGCGCTTTTATCGGGCTCTTCATGAGTCTGATGTAGATTTTGCAGCGTCCGTGGCCTGGCTACGTTTCAGCAACCTCTTCGGGGAAACTGAAGGTTTTATCTGTGCAATTATGGACGAAGTCATCTTGACGAATAACTACCGGAGATATATAATGAAGGACGGGACGGTTGACGTGTGTCGGGCATGCCATCGTCCGGGTGAGTCTATCAGACATATTATCTCTGGTTGTTCTCGTCTGGCTAACGGCGAGTACTTGCACAGGCATAACCAAGTAGCCAGGATTATTCAACAGCAACTTGCTTTGAAATACAACTTAGTGTATTCAGAGGTACCGTATTACAGGTATGTGCCCGACCCAGTTCTCGAAAATGACCATGTCACGTTGTACTGGGATCGGTCTATCATTACTGACCGGACTATTGTAGCCAATAAGCCGGATATAGTGGTGATAGACCGATTAGCGCGCCGCGCAATGATAGTCGATGTCACCATCCCGCATGACGAGAATCTCGTGAAAGCTGAGAAAGAAAAACAAATCAAACATCTCGACTTAGCACACGAGGTTGTCGACATGTGGAATGTGGACTCGGCTGTCATTGTGCCGATTGTTGTGACTGCCAATGGCCTTATAGCCAAAAGCTTCGACGACCATCTGTCGAAGCTGTCGTTACGCGGTTGGATCAAGGGCCTGATACAGAAGGCAGTGCTCCTTGATACGGCTCGGATTGTGAGGAGGTTCCTGTCTCTGGAGCCCTAACCACCGGTAGCTTGGACCCTGCTCCCGACACCGGCGGACTACTATTTTTTATATTTTTAAATGTTTTTTTTTTTATATATGTTTTTAAGAAATATTTAAAAATATATAAAATATGTATAGAAAATAAATAAAGAGAATAATAATATTAATGAATTTATTTAAGGAAACATGTATCCATATCATAAATATATGAGAGGGTCATCTGGATGGTGCGGGGAGACCGCACGGTTTGCCACGAAGCGGCGAGCTTCCTTGCTGGCCAGCCATCATAGGATCTGAAAGCAACAGTCATTGCACGCATGCACGATTTTGACGTGGCAAATAGTGGCAATGCAACGCAGCGCCGGAGCGAAACTACGCTGCCGCGACAAGTCGCGGCTTGGTGGCCAGAGTTCAGGCGGGATTTCCTAGTGGAATGGCGACAGCGATATGATATGCCATCATGAAATGCAACCGTTTCATAAAATGGCCGGTCACATCATGAAGTGATCAATTCTAAGATCTGGACGCGATCACGACATTAGTGCGTGCAATATCGGAAGGTTCTCAATTCCGGAACTGTGTCGATACTGGAGAGCTAATTTCGAAATTCCGGAATTGATACTATGTTCTGTTTTTTTGGAATTGTTTCTTTCTTTTTCTTTTTAATTCTTTCAGTGTCTCTTCTCTATCTAGGTAAATAAAAATAAAATATAATAAATCAGTCTCAATCGTTATGAGTTAGGTTATTATTTTCCCTTATTATTCTTATTAGATATGTATTTATTTTATTTATTTATTTGTTTAGGATCTCCAACAAAGGATGTACACAATATTTGTATCTTATAATTAGTGGTTCCGGTATCTTGATGGTGCACTCCTTCACTTATAAGCAGTGATCGCAGTAAGTAGATTGATTTTTGGTACTTGTATCATAAATGCACACCGAAAGAATAACATGGATAAGCCATTATTTTCCGGAAAGTAATTCCGGTATTTCTGGATTCAATTAAATATTGTTAATGTTGGTAGTGATATTATTACTACTCAAATCAAAATTTAAAGGAAGGTATCAAAACTAAATCATTTATTATTTATCTGTTGAATAATAAAAATAATCGAATTCCGATTGAATTTTTGAAATTTGAATTTTTTTTCAGCTTTTTTATGGCCACAACTTTGCGCACGCGCACTCTAGGAACCGAAGTAAACGAGTGAGCTACCTGGCATGTCGTCGGCGGGCGTACGCATTGTTTTGATAACCGGTTAGTGCACTACCCATGATCCTTTGTTCTGATTGGTCGTTGGGTTGTTTAAATCGTGACTGTGTGCGGTTAAAAACAATTATGATGAATATAATATTGTTCATTTTAATACAATTCCTGGAGGAATGCCCATATAATAATATATACGTTTCGGATCAATGACCTCAATTCAATCTACCTACTCCGATCACTGCTTATACATTTGAGACCCGAGCAGGCACAAAAATAATTTAAATCAACTACGCTAATAAAAATTAAATTACAAATTATACATTAAAATCATGATATATGTATATTAATACAGATAATAAGATTGAAAATTAATTGAATAATATTAATGATGATAAAATTGGAATTCTAATATCAATGAATAATACAATAATTCAACTAATATACATTACATAAAATTAAATTAAATCTTGTAAATATTTTTTATACTTTGTCAGTGACTAGCAGATGTCATAGTTTGTAGTTTTAGCCAACGCGTTATATTGCCTACAAAGCCTTGGCACAGCAGCGGCGTAATGACTAAGGTTGGTTTTAGACCCAGGGATACAAAAGATTTCGTAGGTGATAAGCCTGGGGATACGAAATAGAATGTTCATAGCTAATGGGCTCAAGAGTTCATTACAGTCTATTACTCCACTAAGGATTTTGTGGAGGATTATGCAGTTAGTACACTCTCTAATCGTTTTTTTTTTTCAGTGGGAAAACCATCCAATGACATCCCTCGCTCTTGGGCGGAGCGAGACTAAAAACCCACTCCTGTTCCTTCGTTGCCTTTCGTACCAGGGCAGAGTCTTCCTTTCAGAAGCAGACCCTTGGCTCCAGTAGGTTTCGACCCTGCTTGGCCTCTACGGTTTGCTGAAATCTTCTTGAGGCGCGCATGGAGCAGTACGCGCCGTCGATGACTTGGGCTCGGTCCGGACGGTTACCGGACGATTGGATGGCGAGCTACCCATTGCTCGCCTTCCGCAAGCCTGCGTCTACGGTGGCCAGGAATAGGGATCGGAATCCCGGCGGCTGGGGCGCGAGGGCTATTGCCTCGTGCGTGGGCGTGCGGCCTCCTCTTATGCTAGCATTACTGCTTCGAAGAAAGAGGGGACCGCTCTAATCGCTTGGAGTACACCTCGTAATGAGGATTCCATACTACAGAACTGTATTCTAGGATTGGAAAAACCAAGGTGTTGAAGAGCCTTATTTTTGTAGCTGGTCTTTTAAATTCCTGACTATTTCTTAGTACAAATCCTAGTGTCTTGAAAGATGTGACCAGTCGTCAACAGTGCGTAGTGTGATCCACGCGCTCCTCAAAGAGATGTCAGTAAAATAAATTGTATAAATTAATTTGTAAATTGTATTGTATTGAATTAAAATAAATAATATTGAATTATAATAAATTTTACTGAATTGAATGAAATAAAAATATTTATGTAAATAATAATAATAACGTTATTGAATCAATTAAAACCTTCTAAACAAAGTTAAGACTTACATACATAGTAAAGTTACATAATTAATACAGACTTCAGCAAAGCCTTTGACCGTGTTCCTCACCATATGCTTATGTCGAAGCTTGCTGCGTACGGAATTACTGGTACACTTTATTCCTGGCTGAAGTCGTATCTAGAAAATCGACCCTACTTTGTTGCAATTAATGGCTTCCAATCTGAAACCTACATAGCCACTTCGGGGTACCTCAGGGCTCGCATATCGGTCCGGTTATGTTTAATGTTTTCGCTAACGATATCCCACACTGCCTCAAATTCTCAGAATGTTACATGTATGCAGATGATCTGAAATTTTCCAGGGTTATTAAATCTAACGATGATACTGAACTACTTCAGAGCGATGTTGATTCGTTAGTTCAATGGTGTAGCGACAATGGAATGGCATTGAACGTCAAAAAGTGTTTTCACGTGAAATTCACCCGGAAAAAGACAGTGACAGCTAGTGCGTACCATGTTGGCGCTAGTGTTATCTAAGAAGTGACTCAATTGGGCGTTATTTTCGATAGTGCACTTCCATTTGTACCTCACGTCGAAAATGTAATTAAAAAGGCTTCTAGAATGCTAGGTTTTGTTATCAGGAATGTTGCCGGTTTTAAGCGCAGTAGTACCAAGATTTTGCTTTACAACAGTATTGTTCGAAGTATCTTGGAATACTGCAGTACGATCTGGAGACCTCACTATGCTACGCACAACCTAAGATTGGAACGACTACAAAAAAGATTCCTATGGCATTTAGCTTATGCCAGCGGAATCGCTAAAAGAAAGAGGTCATATGAGGCCAGGCTTTCCCATTTTAGGATGCTATCATTGGAGAAACGTAGACAAATGGCCGATACTATTTTCTTATACAAAATACTCCGGAGTAAAATTGATTGTCCCCAATTATTAAGTAAATTTCGGTTTAGGGCTCCTGCTAGACTCCCTCGTACTCCTGTTACTCCTTTGTACCCTCCTCCTCGTAGAACAGTACTCGGCACAAGCTCTGTCGTCCCACGGCTTTGTAAACTGTTAAACAGCTGCAGCGATCTTGTCGACGTGCATTTCGATTCATTCGGCAAGTTCCACAGAATTATTAGCAGCAATTTGTGAATTGATATTGTAAACATAATAATATAATATTTTGATAAATTTTAATTTGTAAAGTGATTTTAATCTTGATTCAATTTTTAATTTCATATTACTTTCAATTTCAGTTTGGACTTCTATTTTAGTTATAATTTTAATATTTAATTTGTAATTTCAATTTTAATTTTGGTTCCTAATGTTTTGCTCTTGTTTTTAGTTTTATTAGTTTTATATTAAGTAGGTAGGTACTCGTAGCATGTAATTTCTACTTTTATGGGGCATGTAGTGCTAACCTATAAGAAATTATAACACTAATCTAGATTGTAGTTTATTTATTTTTTGTATGTCTCAGTGTATACGATTGTTGGTTGGCCAATAAAATAAATAAATAAATAGGTACATTCAATTTGGAAGGTATCTTCTAATATTAGGACCCTGCCTCCTAAACTAGGCAAGACCTGTGACTTAGGAGTCAGTGTTCTAAAGTTACATCGGATACGGTTGTTCTGGTACGGTTGTTGTAAGTCTAGCCTTAAATAATATAAGAATAAGTTTTAATAAAATGAAAATAAAAACTGTGTAAAGTGTGAAAGTGTGTGTGGATAAGTGTGCATGTATGTGTGTGTCGATGGGTCCGTGTGTGTGTGTGTAATTGTGTTGTATGTAAGTCTAGCGTTGGAACGTAAGCAAGTCTTCAGTCCGAGAATCGTCCTGATCGTACAGCCAGAGCTTCAACTTAGTCTTAAGTTCATGCTTATTCAGTTCATTTGTTTTAATGTTCTTGCTAATTTTTCAGTAAATAAGTGAACCCAGAACATAAAGCTTACGACCAGCAAAAGCTGTTTTGTGAGGTATTGCTGGGCATGTGAATTTAGCTCTGCGTTTGGTAGAGTCTGGTGGGGGGATACAATTATGTGTACGAAGGGTTGCTTGGAGCACAAAGAGCTGCCGCACAGTGAGTACCCTACAGTCAGAGTATAATTCGGAAGCAGGGAATTTGTACGGTCTGCTCACCATCACCGTCAGCACAGCTCTCTGCGCTCGTTCCAACCCAAGCATCCTCGTTTTACCGCTGCCACCCTAGACAAGAATGCAGTAATTGAGGATGGACTCAAAGAGAGCAAAGTACACCATTTTAAGGGTTTTTAATCTGCGCAATGTCTTAATAACTTAAATATATATATGAGTTTCCTGACTTTTGACGCTAGACTATCAATGTGAGATGATTATATAGACAGCCTACCTAACGAAGAAACCGTAATACAACGGATTCATGACGTCATATCCATCCACCAGAAAGGTGGGTTCGAGATGCGGAATTGGACGAGCAATAGTAAACAAGTACTTGCGAGCCTACCTAAAGATTTACTAGGCGATGCAGCCGTCAAATTCAAAATGGGCCAACAGTATGAAGGCGAACGCACGCTTGGATTGATTTGGCGCCCAAGTGATGATACTTTGAGATTCGACGTATCTTTCAAATGGATATAATCGTTTAGTAAAGTATTATAAATGGGAAACAAAAGCCTACCAAGAGGGAAATGTAACGTGTGTTAATGTCCATTTTCGACGTATATTGCATTCTAGCACCGTACACCATTAATGGAAAAATTATATTACAAGAAACATGGAAATTAAAGATCAGTTGGGATGATCAAATTCACGATATAGTGTTTGAAAATGCTCAAAATGGATTTGCTTATTGAAATCAGTACAATGTAAGATGTTTGCTTGCAGAGGCACTATGCGGCTGCTACCACGAGAGTGAGCGAGAAGACAGATAAAATCTCCCCGCCATCCAACTCAAGCGCCACGGCTACGAGTGCTACGAATATTGCTACGAATGTAGCAGACGCGACCTCGGCTACGAGCGCTACGACGCACAACTGTTGCAAAATCAATGATGGAAAGGTCGTGACTCAAGATGTCGTCTCGTGACGTCTTTATGGCTATTATCCTTTTTTATATCCCACGAAATTCCTGCTGGGTTGCTTGGGTTTCAATTCCTTAGAAGCTAGACGGTCACGCGACCAGATGATTGTAGCATTCAAAATACTCAGGGGAATTATAGATGCTCCTGACCTACAAAACCTTATCTGTAATTTGTATGTGCCAAACAACTACAGCCGTGGCAGGAAGCATCGGCTCCTGGCAGTTCCGACGTGTCGTACAGTTGCTCACTCCAAATCACCCATATCGCGGACACTCTCTGTGCTTAATGCTCTCCTAGACAAAAACACCGATTTTGATATGTTTGGTGAAGAATGGAAGACGATACTGTCAGAATGTATGAAATTTTGTGAAATGAATGTATGACTGTGTGTAATGTTTATTAAATAGGTCCCCTTAAAAGTCCTGCGTGACTTCTGACTTGTCTGTTTTTAAATTTAATTTTAATTATTGTTTTATATTTTTTCTGTACGTGTTTAAATGGTGTAATTGGCTTCGGCCGTTCTGTTTAAATAAAAAAAAAATAAAAAAATAAGATAATTATTGTAGAAACCTACAGATGCATATATTTTGTGACACGTCTAGTAAAGCAATTTGCGCCGTCGCGTACTGGCGATGGATTGAAGACAAAGATAATACACGCGTAGCATTCATCGCGAGTAAATGTCGGGTTGTAGGAAACAAACCCATAACTATTCCACGCTTGGAACTTCAGGCGGCTGTCCTAGCGGCTAGACTAGCAGACTCAGTAACAAGAGAACATACTATGAAGCCCGAGAGACAAATATTCTGGAGTGACTCAACAACAGTGCTACACTAGGTAAGAAATAATGCTCGAAACTATAAAGTATACGTAGCAAACCGTTTAGGTAAAATTGATTTTACGGACCTACATTCTTACGATGCAAAGAACACAAATGGCCGCATGACGTCATATCTATTGAAAGAAAAGAAACACAATTGGAATGTATTAATTTAATAAGAGCAGATGCACAAGAAATTAACTTATCTGTATCTGATGTTACTCGATTCAGTTCCTGGCTTCGCTTACGTCGTTACAAGAAACTTAATTTTGAGTTCAACGACACTATGCTGAAATATTATTACTTAAGAAATCACAAGCTGAATCGTTTAGTAACGAATTAACTGAAATAAATAACAATAGATGTGTACCAAAAACAAGTAAACTACTTATCTCCTTACCTGGACGAACACGGGGTCATGCGCGTCGGGGGCCGCATCGGAGCTGCATCCTACCTGAAACAAAAAACCCTATAATATTAGCTGGAAGAAATTACGTTGGAAGATTGATCGTCAAATATTATCATCACTACTACGCTCACGGAAATCAAGAAACAATAGTAAATGAGATCAAACAAAGATATTGGATAGACTTAGACCTACTGTTAAACAAGTAATATCTAAATCCAAACCAGAATTACCAAGAATGGAAGAATTACCTGTTGCTCGAATGGCCCATCATGAACGGCCCTTCACTTACTGCGGTGTGGATTTATTTGGTCCCGTGGAAGTGACGGTGGGAAGGCGCCGCGAGAAAAGATACGGCGTCTTATTCACGTGCTTATTCAGTACGAGCAATTCATCTGGAAGTAGTCACAAAACTTATAATCGACTCCTTTATTATGGCATTACGAAGGATGGCCGCGAGAAGGGGATGGCCACTGCATTTGTATTCTGACAACGGCACAAATTTACGAGCGCCGCGATCGCCGCGTAGTAAGAGGCACATTGAATATCAATATCAAGCTTGAAAGATCTCGTGGGCTACCATGATGTTCAAAGTAAGATTGTTTTATTCTTATTTCAGTGTGGATAAGAAACAGAGCTATACAGGTTATCTAGCGCCATCTCTTACCCACACTGAAATAAGAATGAAACAATCTTACTTTAAACGTCATGGTAACCCATCTCGACTGATGAAGTCTACGCTCCATCCAGCACAAATCTAAATCTAAAACTTCGTTTTAGAACGTACAAGAATCCACTAGACCAAATGTATTGATTTGAATTGAAAGAGGACAAATTCAATATTCTAATTTCTACATGTTATAAGAAATATATCACGAACATGGAAAACAGGTTTACAAAAAATCCTAAGACATTTTGGTCATACATAAAAGCAAAAGAAAAAGCAGTAGTACTTTTTCTTTAAAAAGTAGTAGTAGTATTTGTCGTGTGACAAATGTCACACGACAACCGAAACGCATCAAGTGGAAAGGACATTTTGCAGTACGTTTGGAGAACATTTTGCAAGTACCTTTAGTGCCCCGACAAACACTACAGGCATCTTAAATACTAGTTGTTCTCTCACGTCGGCGTCACTGCTTAACTTAGAATTTGATGGTAAAGATCTTTATCGCGAATTGATTGGATTGGATGAAACCAAGGGCGCAAGTAGTTATGGTATTCCTCCTATATTTATTAAACGTTGTATTAAGGCGTTAGTAACACCCCTACAAATTATATTTAATAGGTAATTACGTGATGGTATCTATCCAGATGCATGCAAAGAAGCCTTCGTGATCCCCGTACTTAAACCGAGGGAGAAGCACTTGATGGCTAATTATAGACCAATCTCAATACTAGTTTCGTTTTTTACAACTTGTTAGGACAAGCTAAATCAGAATTACCTTTAAAAAAACGGTCAGCAAAAATGTCCACCTACCAAGGTGACCTTATACGACTTCTGTGAGAAAACTACAAAGACCATAGGTATTCGTTTTAAAACATACAAGAATCCACTAGACGAAGTCTCAATACTGGTTATGTTTGGAAAGGTATTTGAGAAACTTGTTAGCAAACATCTGGTGTGGTACCTTAAGCAACACATTACTGAATTTCACCATGTTTTTTTATATCTAGATCTACTAACACCAACCTGTTGTGCTATACGTCAGCTTTATCTAAGTGCTTTGACAATCGTGTTTCAGTGACTGATATTTAGCAAAGCATTTGACAAGGTAGATCACTACCTGCTCATTAAAAAGCTGGCTCTACTCGTTTTGGGCGGAACTTTGATAGGGAGGTTTAAATCTTACTTGGAAAAGAGAGAATCAAAGGTGGTAAGTGAACGATCACTTTTCCGATAGTTATCTGGCTACCTCTGGAATACTTCAAGGTTCGCATCTAGGACCAATTCTTTTAACGTTTTTGTCAACGACGTAACTGAGGGCTTCAAACACTCCAGTTACTATTCGTTTGCTGATGATTTATAGTTTATGAGGCCAATTCAGATAAAATCAGACTCTAAAACGCTACAAGATGATTTCGAGTCACCACCGACTTTCAGCTTGGTGTGAACAAAACAAGATGCTTTTAAACATCAGTAAGTGTCATTACATCCAGTTTACTCGTAACAAAAAAGTGGTAGAGAATAAATACTACATAGTTGGGAGTTGAAATAAAGAAAATGATCAATATACGTGACCTAGGAGTTCAACTCGATCAAGCGCTTAAGTTCAATGTACACATCCTGAATATTGTCTCGTGATCTATCAAGACACTTGGATTTGTACTAAGAAATAGTAAGGAATTTAAAAGGCTAGCTACAAAAATAAGGCTCTCTAACACCTTGGTTCGTCCAATCCTAGAATACAGTTCTGTGGTATTGAATTCGCATTCGTCAACTCCAAGCGATTAGAGAGTGTTCAAAAGCGGTTCCTTTACCATCTCTGTTATTTATTTATTTATTTATTTATTATATTCTTTATTGTACACCACATAAACAAAAATACAGGACAAACATAATTAAAAATAAGTGTACAATGGGCGGTCTTATCGCACAGGGCAATTTCTTACAGACAACCTTTGGATGGACTGAAAGAAAGAAGATGGATTTAGGGTTGTCAGTGTACAACATCAGAAAATACTAATAAGACAATAACACAAATACATACATACAATATAAGAAAAACATATACTAATAAATATTAAATATATAATTGAGCCAGGAGAAGAAAAAATCAAAGTGAAAGGTAATGCTCCTTCACCATTTTTTTAAACGTAGGTAGCTGTTATAATGATTAGTAAGCTAAAAAAATTACTAGTTGCGCCGACAGGCTGAAACACTATCACATAGATACGCTAACCAATCGTAGAAAGAAGCAGGACTGCATAATCCTTCACAAAATCCTTAGTAGAGTAATAGACTGTTATGAACTCTTGAGCTCATTAGCTATGAACATTCCATTTCGTATCCCCAGGCATAACACCTACAAACTATTTTGTATCCCTGGGTCTAAAACCTACCTCGGTGATTACGCAGCTGTGCCCAAGACCTTATAGGCAATATAACACGTTGGGTAAAACTACAAACTCAGACATCTGCGACTGCGAGTCACTGAAAAAGTTTATAAAATGTTTACAAGATTTTATTTTATTTTTAACCGTCTTCAAAAAAAGGAGGATACAAAGAAACTGAGCAGGTACCTGCCCCTACTACACTGAGGAAAAATGGTGCTCTAAAGGGGCGCGTTGCCAATTTATTTGCAGGCAGAGACATTTTTTTTTTTACGGTTACATTCAAATATCTCGACGCAACGACACTCAACTGCTGTAATACTGTGTAGTTTTTTTCATCAGTAACCTCAAGGGTTTCGATTCCTGGCTAGAATTTCATTTTTCAAAAATCCTATGTTCCAGTTTTAGTTTTCATCAAAATCGGGCCTGAGAGTCCTTTGAGTATTTTTCGCTATTTCGCAAAGTTTTAAATTTGGGCATTGACTTCCACTTGAAAAATTCACTCGCCGCAACACGGACAAATTCAATAAATTTGTCCATAAACAAATATTAAACTTCTTTGTTGTTCGTGATCCCCAAGCGTTTCGCGGCTTTTGCTCTCTCCCACTTCATTGTAGACCTTATTTTCGATTTTTGCAGACAACTATATTATGAAGAAGTTTGATTATTTAAGTACGTTCTTGGATAATTATTTTATAATCTATGCTCTGCCATTTTGTTTTTCGGTTTCACACTTAGGGGATATAAAGAGTCGACACTATTGATAATAAAAAGGGTAAAACAAAAGACTTATCGACTTACAGGTGGTTAAATTATGCAGGACTTTATACCTAGGAAAGAAGTTAACATGTTCTATGGTCTTAGCAAAAGTTTACATGATTTTTTTGTTACAAAAAACAAGAATGTTGTAAAGATTCTTCTTTTTCAATATTAGAAATATAGCCACGGAATTTATTGTGAAGTTGTGCTGCTTTACTCGACGCAAAGTAATTAATCGTAAACAAATTCTTATTAAGAGCGCATCTTGTCATAATGGACAGTAAAAACCTTCAGGAACCGTCTTGAATATGGCCTCAACTTATCTACATGTTTTAAAAGCATCGCACTAACAAAGATACAAAGTGATCGAATACTCTCTAGTCAACATTTCTCAGGGCGGGAAGCATGAACGACCGTCGCCTTGGAAATCGTTTACCTGTGCACCCAAGTGCCCCTGCGCGCTTCTGCTGAAATATCGATACCTACCTGTCCACATCTCTACCTGAGTGGCAAAAGAGATTAAGTACATGTGCATGCGAATATGATACCTATTTCAAAGTAGCTAGGCACGGAATAGACAATACAGGACCGCCCGGAGGACACGGTGGTGCACACGGGAGAGGTGTGCCCCGCTTGGGCAGAGCACCGCCGTGTCCTCGTGGGGGCGATCGGCCGCATCGATCTCTCGCGTCGGGCCTTGGTACAGGCCATAGTCCGAAGTGAGGAGGAGTGGCAGGCGGCCGCCTCCTGCTTCGAAGCAGTAATGCTAGCGAAGGAGGAGGCTGCACGCGTGAGGGAACGAAGGTCCTCACGCCCTAGCCGTCGTAATTCCGACCCCGACTACCAGCCACGGTAGACGCGGGCTTGCGGACGTCGAGCACTGGGTAGCTCGCCGTCCGGCTGTTCGGTAATTAACCGGACCGAGCCCAGTCGTCAACAGCGCGTAGTGATCCTCGCGCTCCTCAAAGAGATGTCAGCAAACCGTAGGGGCCCAGCGGGGCCGATGCCCGCTAGCTAGGACCGCGGAGAATTTCTGAAAGGGAAACCCGTAGTCCTAGTACGCAAAGGGTAATTGAAGGATACAGGTGTGGTTTTAGTCAGTAAAAGTCTGACACGCCCTCCCGCTCCACCCAGAGCGCGAGAAGTCATTTGGATGATTTCCCACCTTAAAAAAAAAAAAAAAAACACTAATCCGAGTTTCTTGCTTACAGAGTTATATCTTTTATCTATCTATAGTCTATCTCACTTACCTACCTATAGAGATGTATAAAAATACGGCTAATATGTGCGTAATTGGAAAGAAAATACGTGTATGTATATTTATAAAAATAATAGCTGAACATAAATGTTTCATCTACATAATCTTACATCATTTACTTAAAAAATCAGTTTTTTCTTGCGATTCTTTTTTTTACATTTTTTAGTTCATAAATTCTATCAAATATGGTTTGATCAACCGGAACATATTCAAAAAACTTGTGAAGCGTCTCCAATGCCTTTAAAGCTTCTTGTTTTTGGAATGTTCTCCACTTCTTTATCCAAAATGTGTGATTGGCTGGCTTCATGTTTGTTGATTCAAAGGTATTCACAATTTTTAGTTTATCATTATCATTATGAGAAAGTAACTACATGAACTTTCTTCGCATCTGCTGTTTATGAACTGACTGTAGTTAGCCTAACAATAAGTCGATACGCACATTTGGACGTTCAAATACAATGTAAGTTCCTAAATCTATAGAAAACAATAACAGATGCACATTTGGTCATTTGAATAGAATAAGAGTTCCTCGAAATTTAAGAATGAGTCATAAATAGCAAATGTTAAAACTCCAAGCGAACGCCGGCGTTCGCTCGCTCATTGTCTTTCTATTGTGTCTCTAATTATGGTACTCAAATGTGTCGCTTATAGAAATATAAGCAAGTAGCAATCTCTAAAGAGGTTAACGCGTGAAAAATTAGTGTCAATTATACAGGTTTATGTTTCTCACTTATAGAGGTTTTAGGAGGGCAAAATGACGGGACCTGGCAAATACTCTCTCATTAATAGAGTTTTCTCGCTTATCCAATTCTCACTTACTCAGGTTTGGCTGTAATTATGTCGTGCCCAGATCTTAGAATTGATCACTTCATGATGTGACCGGCCATTTCGTGAATGGCCTTTCATGATATGGCCAATTAGCCAGATCGTTTAAACGTTAACTTTTGATGATATATATGTCAATCCACGTTTGCCCATATTATCATTTATGTAGGATTTCTATGATAATAAAAGGTCTAAATAAAGATGGAACTTATGTATTGCTCTAGTAAGAACAAACCGAGACACGGCCCCTACGATTGCTGACATCTCCCTGAGGCGCGCGTGGAACAGTACGCGCCGTCAACGACTTGGGCTTGGTCTGGACGGTTACCTGACGGTCAGACGGCGAGCCACCCATTACTCGCCGTCCGCAAGCCCGCGCCTACGGTGGCTGGAAATCGGGATCAGAATCCCGGCGGCGGCTGGGGCGTGAGGTCCATTGCCTGACGCGTGCGGCCTCCTCCTTTGCTAGCATTACTGCTTCGAAGCAGGAGGCGGCCGCCTGCCACTCCTCCTCACTTCGGACTATGGCCTGTACCAAGGCCCGACGCGAGAGATCGATGCGGCCGATCGCCCCCACGAGGACACGGCGGTGCTCTGCCCAAGCGGGGCACACCTCTCCCGTGTGCACCACCGTGTCCTCCGGGCGGTCCACACAGTGGTAACACCCGGGCGTCGCTTCCGCACGATACGTGCAGGAAGCTCCCGAACTTACCATGTCCGGTGAGGACCTGCGTCATGCGGAAGGTGAAGACGCCGTGATATCTTTCCAGCAACCCCTCAAAGAGGGGACGTACCGCCATAATTATGGCGTGCCCAATTATAAAGAGGTAAAGTTCGTTTTTTTGTTTTTATGTTTGTAATCTCTGAAAGTATTGGTCCGAATGCTAAAATTTTTCACCGATAGAAAGCTGCTTTATTCCTGAGTGACATAGGCTATATTTTATGAAAGTACTTACGTGGGTGAAGCTGCGTGCAAAAGCTAGTGTATAATATAATAATAGTTAGTACATTTTGATACAAGTGGAGAAAGTTTGTCATTGCAACCGAGGCGAAATTCACCCGAGCCGTACAGGCGAGGGTCAGGTGTTATGGAGCCGAGTGCTGCAGTGACAAATCTTAATAATACTTTCTCTGAAAATTACGACACATTTTTAAAAGTTGCCATACATTTTAATTTTGATTTAGATTGCATCAGGCTATCGCAACTATTGTTTACCTCAATCACAATATCTGCCCCCCTAGCCAAGTCACAAACGATAAACGTAAACTCTCAGTAGTCTTTAATAGATTTTCAACTTTATGTTATTGGATATAAAGTTGAAAATCTATTGAAGATTACATAGTGTTTTCGTTCGTTCCGGTCGCTAACACTCAGTAGTCTTTAATAGATTTTCAACTTTATGCTCTTAGGTAATCTATTGGAGATTACTAAGCGTTCACGTTTATCGTTTGTGACTTGGCTAGGGGGGCAGCCCCCCTAGCCAAGTTGCAAACGATAAACGTAAACTCTCAGTAGTCTTTAATAGATTTTCAACTTTATGTAATTGGATATAAAGTTGAAAATATATTGAAGATTACATAGTGTTTTCGTTCGTTCCGGTCACTAACGCTTAGTAGTCTTTAATAGATTTTCAACTTTATGCTCTTAGGTAATCTATTGGAGATTACTAAGCGTTCACGTTTATCGTTTGCAACTTGGCTAGGGGGGCTGGCGGCGTGACATCTATAGAATTCTCTTCAAATCGTAAATTCGACATTATTTTCACAAATAACACAAATTAATAAGTTAGTTAGTAGTATTTATTAAACTTTTTTACCCGCCCTTTGCAGGTTGAAGGAGAAGCAAAGGTATCAAACTGTGATACATCAAAATGATATATCATGATCACATTAAAAATAAATACAATAGGAAATGTGTTATTTATTATCTAATAACTGTTACTCGCGACTTCGTTACTCCCCTTTTTATATCCCCCTGGAATTAAGTCCCGTTACCGCGGGAAAATGAAAAGTAGTACGCTTAACCTTTGCAGGTTGAAGTAGAAGCTATTTTCGAAATGTACAAGTGAAGCCCTTTCAAATGATATCAAACACGGTGTATTTATCTTATCATTTTTTTATACACTCAGGCGTCGAAATGCTCCTCCACATCGCTGTCATCCGGGAATGTGCCCAGAAGACTGGCAGCATTGCCACGTTGAATGGCAATGCTAATCCTAAGGGCAAAGAACGAGCCAGCCCTCTGGTCACGCAAAGTGTCGATCAATCGGCGTGAAATTTCCTTAAAAAGGAGATGCGTACTCGGACCCCATGACCCAAGCATTTCGACCCCAAACGGCTCAAAACTGTAATTACCAATAAGGTTACAGTATTTGCGCCGTTGAAGGGTCTCAGCAGCCGCAGCGGCAGCGCCAGCACAGCCCGCCGTACTTGGAACATGGGATGGCGCAAGGGTGTCGACACAGGTTGCGTCCCACACCAGAGGCCTACCCACCTTCCATGGCACCAACGTCATACCATCTGGTCTCTTCCCATCGTCACGTACCAAGCCATTAGGTTCTAATACCGCAGGTACTCAGGAGCTCGACGAATAATATCGTTGATGCTAGCGTGCCGTGCTATGCGGCCTGCGCTCCTGTAGCAGGACAGGCCATGGTGTCCGAGGCTATCGACAGCTTCGCCACAGTGACACCGATGTGGAGCAACACAAGGTGCGCCTAAGCGTAAACAGGTTGCTAGCTGAAACGATGTGTCATCTATCATATTGCTATGGTGGATGACGGGAGTGCCTGAAGCCATAAGCCCGACTCCCATTCCCCCACAGCCAGCAGACGCGCACGCTCAGTAGTAGTAAAAATCGGTGAACAACATACATAATAAAAGAGTCTCCTTTTGAAGCGTTTACAAATATTAAATTTTAAATAAGTTTCATTGAAATCAGTACACCCTTTCGAGCGTGAAGATGAAACAAAAAAAACACATGATTATTTCATGATATGCCAGTTATATAATTATGTGATTTTTATCATGGAATAAATACTCTTTTGTGTTAAATTAGGACAGAAACCATAAAAACGGAAGTGTTTCGATTTTTCTGATGAGAAGTGTATATGTCGTGGCCAGATCATAGAAATTGATCACTTCATGAAATAGTTAAGTAAAACTGGCCAGATCGTTTTAAATGTTAAAGTTTGATGATATATGTAAATCCTCGTTATACCTACTTTCTTTAGACCTTTTATTATCATAGAAATTCTTCATCAATGTTATGGCCAAACGAGGATTGACATATTATCATCAAATGTTAAGGTTTCAATGATCTGCCCGGTTTTACTTGGCTATTTCATGAAGTGATCATTTTCTATGATCTGGCCACGACATATATACAGCCAATACTAAATATTGTAACGATAAAATGTTTAACACAGATAATATATTTTATTATACGTTTATTTAGTTTCTAGTTGTAGATATACACTACAGTCACTTGTTATTATTTTTTCTTTGTTTAATTAATTAATATACTTAAATGAACTTTTGAATCAACTTTATGTCGGGTACGGTTTTATTTACCGATCACATTTAATAATGATCAAACATTGGACGTTGGTCATTATATATTAAATGACTGATATATTACAAAACTAGACTCTAAAACGATTATTCTCTATTATATATATGCATTTTATTATTTTCAATTATATTTTCATTCCATTTACTTATATATCGAGTATTTGTCCACTGTGGACAACCACCACAGTGTCGTCCCCTTTAACCCAAAGGCCGACTTTTAGAGAATGCCACGCTGCATCAAGTCCACCTATGTGTGGTACATGGGTGGACATTATCACAAATATTTCTGTACATGAACTTTAAATAAATAAATAAATAATTCATTTCCAATTGAGTGAAAAACCAATTTTCAATTGCAATTGAGTGAAAATCCAATTTTCAATTCCAATTGAGTGAAAAACCAATCTACAAATGGTAGCATTTCATACCCTTGCTTCATGTGCGGACCCCGCGCTTTAAGACTCGCAAAAAAATGTAGTCATAGTAAATAGGTATGTTGTGGTCAGATCTTAGAAATTGATCATTTCATGAATGACATGGACGGTTTTCATGAAATGGTGCTATTTTAACTAGACGCATGATAATTTCATGATGCGGTCAAACATGGCTGATCAAATTATAAGTATTATAGTTACGTAGTCCATCAACAGAGTTCACTGTTCGTCAACTTTTCTTATACACTTCTCATCAGAAAAATCGAAACACTTCCGTTTATATGGTTTCTGTCCTAATTTAACACAAAAGAGTTTTTATTCCATGATAAAAATCACATAATTATATAACTGGCATATCATGAAATAATCATGCGTTTTTTTTGTTTCATCTTCACGCTCGAAAGGGTGTACCTACTGATTTCAATGAAACTTATTTAAAATTTAATATTTTTAAACGCTTCAAAAGGAGACTCTTTTATTATGTATGATGTTTACCGATTTTTCGCTCAATTGTGGACTGTTTTTTTTTAGTGATAGTTTTCACTTCCGAATCGGACCCAAAAAAATACTGTTATGATATGATGATGAACTTCGAAGACATGGATCGGAACTCCTCATAGGATCACAGCTAAAATGTAACAAGTTAACTTTCTTCGTTTATAAGTGTAGTCGATAACTGACTGACGTAAGAGGGGGAAGGGACATCGATCTGATCTGATGATGAAGCCGGAAAGTAAGCACCGGAGCTCTGTAATAAATCAACGTATCCTAGTCGTGTTTGGGATTATTAAAATTGCCGTTAAAGTTTTGGTCCATGGAAAGTGTCTGACACTTATAATACTACTTTAGAATAATATTCAACAAAACATCTATAAAAATCAGCCATAAAAATTTAAATTAAGTTACTGTTATTTTTAGTTCCCTTTCTCACCTGGTACCTGCCCAGGGGCTCCAAGGAGGAGCTCCACAAGCACACAGGTATTCAAAGCACATGAGACGCTACTGAGAACCTAAGGTTTCATCCATGTGAAAATAAGTTATGTCAGACAGCTCCGGGATCTTGGTCTATAAAGACAGTCGAAGACAACACTATTGATAATAAAATACGGTAAAACAAAGGGCATAACGACTTACAGTTGCTAAAATTATGCAGGATATTATACTTAGGAAAGAAGTTAACATATTCTATGGTATAAGTTTAGATGGATGTTTATTATAAAAATTGTAATGATTATTGTGATAATGGATAATAAGTTAAATAGGGCCCCAACTTAAATACCTACAAGTATTAAAAGCGTACAAACAAAGATACAAAGTGATCGGTTAGTTTCAAGTCTTACATCGCTTGGGGTAGGAGGCATGAGCGGCCGTTGCCATGGAAAACGTATACCTGCATCCGAATGCGCCTGCGCGCTAAATCTCTAGCTGATTGGCAAAAGAGATTAGGTACATGTGCATGCGAATATGACATCTATTTTAAAGTACGTAAGTCGTGGTTATTCCGTGAAACAGAAAATACAGTTTGGAATGCATAGATACACTGGCTAAGCACGGGAACCAGACTCACACATTTGCAAATCAAATTGACCATTACACTCATAAAATACAGTGATATGATTGGCTACAATTGCTACAAATTACAAACGCAACTTTTACAAATCATCAAGGCAAGACTAGGTATTATAACTGGCGACTCATCCCAGGTTTCGAGTGTTAGAAATCTTTGAAAATAGTAACCACGCGTCATTAATTATCTACATCATGAAGTAAACACGCCAAGGTATGACATTTAGCCACGTGGCCTTTTTCTTCCTTTTAATTAATTGAAGTTGAAGAAAGACAATATGCTAACAGCGTTTATATCAACAGCTTGTTCGAAGGCCAATCTTTTAGTTTAGTGATCATAGTTTTTGAATAACAGGTACTAGTTATCACGTTTTTGCAATATTGGTACTGTTTTTTATTAAGACTTGACAACACATTACAACGTAGCACTATATGAAGTTGTATATATTCGGTTAGCTTTTTTATTATACAATTCCAACGACATATGTTTTTTAAATAGCTTACATACATTTGCGCGAGAGATTTCGCGCGTTAGCTTTTAACACCATGCGAAACGAACGAAATTTTGGCACTCGTAGAATATACAAGACGAATCCACGGTAAAAAAAATAGATTTTTTGTTCTTATTAGTCCTTTCGTATGTTACCTCTATAATTATGCCACAGTTTTAGATATGCAATTTTGGCACACGTAGAATAGCTATTCTACGTGCCTACGTTCCAAAATGGCGCTCGTGTTGCATGATGATGGGGACATTAAAATGAAGACATATCAATATTTTTTTATAAAAGTTATGTGTAAAACTAATATCATTAGAATTGCAATAAAATAAGCTAAGCGAATATATACAACTACATAAAGTTACCTTGTAATGTGTTGTCAAATATTAATTAAGTAAAACAGTAGGTACAGCAAAAGACGTGATAACTAGTAGTATACAAAGACTATGTGCACTAAACTAAAAGATGTTTGCCTGATTGGAATCTATTATGGAGGATCATCGGACAGGACTTCGAACAAACTGATGGTATAAACGCTGTTGGCATAAAATTGTCTTTCTTCAACTTCAAGCACTGAATATTACCTAATTAAAAGGAAGAAAAAGACCACGTAGCAAAAGATGCTTCTTTAGCGTATTCACTTCATGATCTAGATAATTGATGACGCGAGGTTGCTATTTTCAAAGATTTCTAACACCCTTGCCGTAAATATTGTTATAGGGATTTTTTCTATTGCATAAAACATTTATTAGGTTTTAGTTTATTTTTTCTTATTTGTCCTATCGTATGTTACCTCTATAATTATCTCACTTAGAAAGGGAAACCTGTCATGAAATAAATGCGCCAAAGTAGCACATTTTGCCACGTGGACTTTTTCTTCCTGTAATATTCATTGTTTGAACGCCATTCGATGCCCATGATAATTTTTATTTATTTGGTTCCAATGAGACAAACATTTTTTAAATTAGTGCAAAAATAGTCATTGAATACTAGGTACTAGTTATCACATTTTTTGCAATATTGTTGCGTTTTTAATTAAGACTTGACAACACAATACAAGGTAAAACTGTATGAAGTTGTATATATTCGGTTAGCCTATTTTATTACAATTCCAATGACATAAGTTTTATACAGAGCTTAAATAATATAATAATACAGAGAAAATATTTTCCACCAATGCAGCTTATTTTGCCACGTGGTCAAACAACATTTTAGATATATGTATCCGTACTTCGGTAGTATTTTTTTACCGTGAAGTCATCTACGAGTACCAAAATGGCGGCCTTGTGGCATGACAACGCGCGATGCGCGTCGCCCGAGGATATTAAAATAACGACATATCTAAAATTTTGTATGAAAGCTCTGTATAAAACTTATGTCATTGGAATTGTAATAAAATAGGCTAACCGAATATATACAACTTCATACAGTTTTACCTTGTAATGTGTTGACAAGGTAAAACTGTATGAAGTTGTTTATATTCAGTTAGCTTATTTTATTACAATTCCAATGACATAAGTTTTAGACACAGCTTTCATAAAAAAATTAGATACCTTTGTCGTTATTTTAACGTCCCCGGGCGACGCAGCGGCGCGCACGCCATTTTGGCACTTACCGACACTGTAATATTATCTTGACTTTATTTATATATTATACTTTATTTTAGACCAAGATAATAAATGATGCAATTGGAGCCTTCAATTAAAAAACATACAATTTGCGGCTTTTTCGCATTTCGCAATCTCTTCCAGGTAACCTGGAATGGTCAGAGATCAATGGCGGATTAACCACGTAGTAAATGTTAGCATTTACTACCCTCTTGCTTCATGTGTGGGCCCCGCGCTTTAAGACTCGCAAAAAAAGGTAGTCATTGTAAATATGTTGTGGCCAGATCTTAGAAATTGATCATTTCATGAATGAAATGGACGGTTTTCATGAAATGGTGCTATTTCAGCTAAACGCATGATAATTTCATGATGCGATCAAACATGGCTGATCATATTGTAAAATAGTTACGTTGTCCAGCAACAGAGTTCACTGTTCGTCAATGTAATCTGGTTTTCTTACTATAAAATATACTTTTCTTTCACCAAAAATACTAATTGTGCACTAAAAGGATCATGGCGAAGTCTCGAACAAAATTATGCTGCCATATTTTTTTAGCGTGTGTAGTGATAAAAAATATACAAAAGTAAGTAGGTACTTAAGATTACTTTCAAGCACTACTTTAATATACTTTGTGTCTCGCTGTTAGTTACTTAAATAAAATAAAATAAACTTTGTATCATGTTATCATGTTATAAATCATGGCGGCGGACAGTTATTCTTGTAGTTATTCTGATAAAACTGTTAGTAATAATGTGCCGATTGATGCTAACGATATAGTGTAATGTCATTACGATAAAAAAATAATTGATTTTTACGACAGCCATTCAAAAAACGAGCGCAACGTAAAAAAACCTTGGAGTTCAGAAAGTATTTCACAGGTTAGTAGATTTCGATCTCTAATATGTTATTTAGTGGTTATTCTATTAAAATTAAAACTATTTAAAATGTCTTATTTATCTTTAATATTCTTTATTTGGAATTTTTATTAAACCCTTGATGTCATGGAAACCCTACAATATTATACAAGCGTCATTGAGTAAACTTTCCAGGAGAGTGATTTAAAGTTAATTTTTAATTTTAAAAAAAAATTGTTGTTGTTAGTAAAATAACCGTGATACATCAAAATGGTATATATCATGATCATATTAAAAATAAATACAATAGATATTATGTTATCTATTATCTACTAACTGTTACTCGCGACTTCGTTACCTACTCCCCTTTTTATATCCCCCTGGGAATTAAGTCCCGTTACCGCGGGAAATTGAAAAGTAGCCCAAGTTACGCTTAACCTTTGCAGGTTAAAGAAGAAGCTATTTTCAAAATGTACAAGTAAAGCCCTTTCAAATGATATCAAACACGGTGTATTTGTCTTATAATTTTTTTAACACATTAGTTTTTGTCCGCTAGAGGACGACACTTTAAATTTGAGCAATATTTTCGAAATGTACAAGTAAAGTGCCCTTCAAATGATACCAAAAACACGGCGTATTTATCTTATTTTCTTTTTTAAACACAATGCTTATTGTCCGCTAGAGGGCACCATATTGAATTTTCTGACACATCTTAGCCTTAGCCTATGTTCAGCGGACGATTAAGCCGGTTCTAACGATACCTCATTTGTCCAGTTCCGATAAATACCTAGTGCAGGAGCTATGAGGGAACAGATGAACATATACGCATACATAGTCTGTCAAAATCATAACCCTCCTCCGGAGTAGGATAAAAATTAAATCACATCATCATCATCTTCATCTTTTTCTTCAGTATTGCTTATTAACTGATTTAGAATAGATGTAAATAAATTAAAAACCTCCTTATTTTTGAATAAATTAAAATCAATTTGACAGAACAGACGTTATTTTGATTGACACTCGGTGTATTATTCCATGCCATTGGAAATAAAACGTCAATTCGAATTTCCATTGAATTAAATGAACTTCGGAATTCCATTCAATTGGAATTGAAAATCGGATTTCCACTCAATTGGAATTGAAAATTGGATTTTCACTCAATTGAAAATGAATTATTTATTTACTTATTTAAAGTTCATGTAAAGTCTGCTGCAAAAGTGCATAGGAAGTACAGAAATAAAATCGTGTGAAGCGAGAAATGACGCCATCTAGCGTAAAACCTGATTAAAATGTTGCTATCGACAACATTACATTATACTGTTAATAGATGGCGCCGCTGTGCTTCAAATGATTAATGCTTAATTAATGCTTATTTTTGTACTTTCTTTTTGTTTCTTCAAACATTGAAATAATTTATAATTTCTTTTAAAGAGATGAAGATATTAAAATTGAATATCAATTTATAAATATTTGATTATCTATGTGTTAGTTTTCAAACTTGAGGGGTAGGTTGAATATGGATTTACAGTGAGGCCGCAAAAGTTAAAGATTACATTGCTACGAACCGAGCGAGCACGCACGACACTTCCGTGCGTATGTGTGCGCGTGTATGAGTATCCACATTCCACAGATAACACATACTAAGGAACTGTCGTCGCACTGAGCTTAAAATATCATTATTATTTTTCTGTGCCATTGAATATGCATCACACAGTCACAGAGGCGACTTGTTCTTACCATTGCATTGATAAAATTCACGCAAACGTGTCATGTGCTGTTAGCCGTATGAACTAAGTGTTGGATTCGCAAACAACGTAGCCCGAGTTCAAATCATGGTCGGTCCGTTGTGGTTATTTATTACTTATTCCCAATCTATATTAATATAGTTGTTTTTTATATTTCTATGAAAAATACTATTGCATTTTTTGCACTAAATAGTTGCAAATTACGAATATGATCTATTAACCACAAGAAAAACACATTCGTAATTTTCAATTATTTAGTTGTTACATCTTTTCAATGTTGTAAGGTGGAAATAAAAAGACGTGTTTAATAAAAAAAAATATTCTTTATATTTACAAATTAAACATATATGAGAATTGTGACGCCGAATTGTTACCTAGACAACAAAATTATCTTGTAACCGTTATCTATGTTACGTGTAAGATTGTTTGTTGGAAGTATATCCACTTAGACCATTCATAATATGAATAACGTAACAATGAAAGGATATTAAAATTTTAATAAAATAAAATATAATTGTTTATATCCAGTTATTTATTGAAAAGTGATATATGATTTAGACTTTGTAAACATTTTATTTGTATGTAACGTCACAATGAATGTATTGAGGTCATAACTTAATTGTTCATTTTCTTGACGAAAAGAAGATTGAAACTAAACCTCAATTTCTGTTAAAAGAACTTTAGTTCTCACAAGATAATCGTCAATTAGATGAGAAAAATAAATTGAACTATTATGTTAGAACAGTGTGGGTAGAAGAATAAAAAACGAAATAGAATCATGATTATTGTCAACAAAATTGATAGCGAGTTCACTGCATTCTTAAGATAAGGCGATGGCACAAGTTAAAATGTATAGCTGTTTTAAACGAAAGTAAACACAATATAATACAGTGTTTGTTAACGAATAATCATTTAAATATGTTAAAATAAAATGGCCTACTAAATATTTAATTACACCGACTGATTTTACTAAAACTTAATATTTTGTATAACCCCCATTATTTTCGATACAGTCAAGTAGACGTTTGCGCATGGACCCAACCATATTACCGCATATTTCGCTCCCTCTAAAACTTTCCCATACCTCCATGCAATGGGTTTTTAATTGTTCCGTAGACCTCTCATTCCGCGAGTCCCACCTTTGCACCATCAAACCCCATAGATTTTCTATGGGGTTGAGGTCGGGTGATCGCGCTGGCCATGGAATAACAATTACTTCCGGGTGATTGTGAAACCACTCACGCACAGTACTCGCTCGGTGAATAGGACAATTGTCCTGGACAAACGGAAATTGTGCTAACTCATCAGCTGGGTAAATGTTGCGCACAGTAGGTAGCATAATTGAGTCTAACACTTCCACATAAGTTGAACTGTTTGCGCGTGGAGGAATGAAAGCCAGTTCTCCTGGTCCTGCTGCACTCATCCATCCCCACATATTAATTGTGATTCGACCTGATTCGGTGTTAGGTATAATGTTTTTATCACACCAGCGAGTGTTATTCTTGCGCCATAAGTGAAGCCTGCCCTTTTGACTGGATTTAAATGTTTTTTCATCTGAAAATACCGCAGTATTCCAATCAAAATCTAAATAATCACGTGCGAAACGTAATCGTTCCTGTTTATGCCTCTCTGTCAAGTACGGCTTTTTAGCAGGTTTTCTGTGATGCACGCCTTCAGCGTGAAGTGCACGGCGAACAGTATCAATCGAGGTGTCATATAATTCCGCAAAATGTCTCGTTGGTGCGAAACCATTTGTTTCGTATACGTCCACCATATGTCGTCGCTGCGCCTCGCTAATAAGCTTCGGTCTCCCACTTCTCTTTCGACTAGCAAGGCTACCTTCTTCCTCATATCTTTTTATCCAAAGACTTACAGTATTTTTCTAAAACAAAAAAAAATATATTAGGCAGCTATACCTACTTGACTTCATTTTCATTATATAAAATGTTAACAATCATAATTATTGAATATAATTTTAAAATAAAACTGCATTTATAAATCCAATAACCAATCCAATAAACCCAACGATTTATGTATTTTTCTTTTAAGCCTCATAAAGATACGATGGATGGATTCATAAATGGCATACTTACATTTTAATTAGAAGATTAATTTATAATAAAGTTACAATTCATTAATAGCTATTATACTCACATTCAGTCCGGTTTCTTCAGATATTTGTGTTTTATTAAGACCGCTTTTATGCAGCCCAATGATAGTCGCCCTCACTTCAATACTAATATTAGCCTGCATTTTGCGAATATTACAATACTGTTAACCACACGTCACTAACCAACAACTACAACCAAACGACAGTTCATTTCGGTCAAGTTAAAACTTATGTCTACCTCGCAGAAATCTAATTCTTTATTTAGTTTTTTTGTGATCCCTTTCTAACTCTAAGAAATGTGTGAACAAGTTAAAGAATAATTTAATATAACAATATGTAATGCTAATCCATAACTTCCAATCGGGTAAGAACTTACAAAAAGTCAACAATTGCGTGGGATTTGAACTTGCGGCACACTGATTTGCGCTTCAATCTGTGTGCTCTATACCACTAGGCCATCTTGACTTATGCTAAGTTGATGAAATTATGAACTACAATCAGTTGTTGACGACAATGATGACGCATGTGTCTATCTATTTGTTAAACTAAAAGTCAAGTTTATACTTTGTGAGATTGCCTTTGCTCGCCACTTAGCTGTGAAGAAACCAACGCCATCTAGTTTAATTTTCGAAAACTTGAACTCTAACGTGCAAGGGAAAATAGGCGTTAAGGTATCTAAGCACTTTTACACCCAGATTGTACATAAATGGTAGTACATGTGTGGACTTGATGTAGCGTGGCATTCTCTAAAAGCCGGCCTTTGGGTTGAAGGGGACGACACTGTGTTGGTGGTCCACAGTGGACAAATACTCGATATATAAGAAAATAAAATGAAGTATCATTTAAGATAATAAAATGCATATATATATTATACAATATTCGCTTTAGAGTCTAATTTTGTAATATATCGGTCGTTTAATATATAATGACCAACGTCCAATGTTTGAAGATTATTAAATGTGATCGGTAAATAAAACCGTACCCAACATAAAGTTAATTCAAAAGTTAATTTAAGTATATTAATTAAGCAAAGAAAAAATAATAACAAGTGAGGGATGTAGTGTATATCTACAACTAGAAACTCAATAAACGTATAATAAAATATAGGTATTATCTGTGTTAAACATTTTATCGTTACAATATTTAGTATTGGCTGTATATATGTCGTGGCCAGATCATAGAAATTGATCACTTCATGTAATGGCCAACTAAAACTGACCAGAGGGGCTATTGCGTAACTCTGTTGACAGTTCAAGTGATGATCACTTGTTAACAATGTCCATCAATGAACTGTCAAACAGCTAGTTTCGTATTGCCTATCTTCAGTGACCAACTGCAGTGACGTCCTTAGCCACTGGTGCCTTTGATAGCCACCGTAACAAGTTTTGACAGATGTTATTGTATCGATACTTTTAAAATTGCGATTGGGTAAGCTTTTGAAGCTGTATAATAGTCGATAAAATTTTAGAGTGGTCACAATGGGCACCGTAAAATTTTATAATTCACCACATTTCCACCGTAGTTTGTTGGTCACTTGTGTGATACGTAATACCAATTTTATGAAATTGTCAGTTATATATAGTTTATATATGTTTATAGTTATATAATAGTCTAAGTTTAGTGTGCAACGAATGCTAGTTGTCAACTGTTATTGAAAAAGTTAGCCAACAGCCCCCCAGATCATTGAAACCTTAACAATTGATGATATATTATGTCAATCCTCGTTTCGCAATAACATTGATGAAGGATTCCTATGATAATAAAAGGTTTATAGAAAGTAGGCATAACGAGGATTTACATATCATCAAACTTTAACGTTTAAAATGATCTGGCCAGTGTTACTTGGCCATTTCATGAAGTGATCAATTTCTATGATCTGGCCACGACATATACACTTCTCATCAGGAAAATCGAAACACTTCCGTTTTTATGGTTTCTGTCCTAATATAACACAAAAGAGTTTTTATTCCATGAAAAAAATCACATGATTATATAGCTGGCAGTTTGGCCATCACAGTGATTAGCGAAAATTCATAATTCAAAATTAGAATTTCATTTGTTTATCCTATAAATGAAATGATTCACTGTTTTAAGATGTGTTTAGAGTTGGAGTACATTTCACCTTTGAAAACTAAAAATTAGCGCTTATCTTAAAACTTTTTGTTCTTTATTTGTTTACTGTGAGTTTGGGACGTCTGAAAAAGTTTTTTTTCTAAAATATATGTAAGTATACTTCACCCGCAGAAGAAACGCCCGCTGAACTAGTGAGCCGATATTTATTTATATTTAATTATCTATTGTAGACTAGCTGACCCGGCGAACTTCGTACCGCCTTAGCGTAGCAATGATGCACTACTTTATTTTGTTGTATATTTTTCAATATTTCTGAGAGATTTTCTTAATATTTTTCCGTAAGAACCTTCTCCTAATAATAACAAATACAACAAAAAAAGAATTAGTTAAATCGGTCCAGCCATTCACGCGTGATGCCGTGACCAAGGAAAACGGGTTTCATTTTTATATAATATAGATAAAGACACAACATTAATCCCATATACCCAATGGGGTCTAGTGAACGCGCGAACACAGACCCTCTGGGTTTTTTTTAAACCACCCAGAAAAGGAAAATTTTAGTGCACAAATACCTAGTATTTTTTTGCACAAATACCTAGTATATTTTTGCTAAAACAAAAGCATATTTTGTAGTAGAATACAGGAATAAATTGAGGAACAGTTAAATACTACTCCGAATAAAACCGTATAAATGTAGTTTGCAAAACTGTACCATAGCTGCAGTCAAATTGCTGATTGACTGCAGGCTCGTATTAGTTATACCAAAAAACGCAGCTTTCTGTCGTAATCATTTTTCATTACACTCTTCAATTTGAAAATTATTTATCGCTTTAAATAACGTCTGCCAACATATTGCATCTCAAAAACAAAGCAGAATCAGCACCTCTACCGGTAGACAACTATTTCTATACATATTTATATATTTATTTAGATAATTATTAGATCACAGCTCGTAACAATTTAACTTTCTTCGTTTACAAGTGTACGATAACTGACTGACGTAAGAGGGAGAAGGGACATCGATCTGATCTGATGATGAAGTCGGAAAGTAAACACCGGAACTCTGTAATAAATCAACGTCGTGTCTGCCTAGTAGTGTTTGGGATTATTAAAATTGCCGTGAGATGTATTCTGGTTTTATAACCTTAATATAGAATTATCTACCTTATGGTAGATACCATCCAGCTGCTCTGATGATAGAAGGTAGGAATAGTAGTAAAAGAATTTTCACAATTGGTTCAGTTATTTCAGAAATTACACATACAATCTTAAAAATGTTACCTCTTTATAAAAATAATAATCATTTATTTGTAAACATGGGTATTCGTACATAGAATGATGTCACCATAAGGTAAAAGCTCTCCATATTCTGCCAACACAGGGCATGCAAATCATCATAATTCAAAATTAAATAGGTATAATTATAAATTTTGCAATATATGCTATAAGTAATGGCAAAGGTATGCTTAAAGTTGCAATTGCATACGTCATGCACAATTAGTTAAATTAACGGGTTATTGTCTGAATTTTGACTCTTTTAAATCAGTTTTATATAACCAAAGGCCCAAAAAATATATACGTGACAGATACATCCTTATCTATTCCTTATTTTTGTGAAATCATTATGCGAATTCGTCCAGTACGCTGTAGGAAGGAGACGTGTCGTTCTTTATTACCTTCGTTAAACTAAAAAAGTTATTAATCGGTTACGCGAATTAGTACTGTTTTGCAAAAGAACAAATCACATATTCCAGTGTCATAGAAAATACATTTTGTGGAAAAAACCTCGGCGCGAGTGCTCACAGCGTGCGAGGGGACGTGCCGCACCTCCCCTGCGATAAGAGATAGTTGCAATTTTTCGTCCTTGTCATCACCGCGGTAGTGCGCGTGCACCGAATAAGTATGAGTAAATGTGCTGTTTGTAATGACCCGATAGAAAGTGATTACTTAGAATGCCAGCGTTGTTCAGATAAATATCATTATATCTGCCTGGATATCTCACTTGAAGAAGGGAAGAAACTTCTCGATGCAAGCCAGAAATGGATATGCTGCAATAAACAGCCTAAAAGCAATGATCCCGTTCGCCCTTCGACACCGTCATGTTGTTTTCGTAGGCAAATAAACATTTTTCAAAATTTATAGAAACTAAATTAATATTATCTATTGCATGCTCACCATTACATTGGCATAAAAGTGTCACAGTTATTTTTAACTATTAAAACTTTACATTTCTATTTGCCGGTCTGATACAAAGAAACAGAGCAGGTACCTGTCCTTACTACACCGAGGAAAAATGGTGGTCTAAAGGGGCGCGTAGCCAATTTATTTGAAGGTAAAGATCTCGACGAATACACAATAATTACACTTTGTGGTTTATTCAACAATAACCTCGACGGTTTCGACTCCTGGCTAGAATATTATTTTTCAAAAATCAAGGATTCAGTTTTAGTTTTCATCAAAATCGAGCCTGAGTGTCCTTTGAGTATTTTTCGCTATTTTGCAAAGTTTTAGATTTGGGCATAGACTCCCACTTGAAAAATTCACTCGCTGCAACATAGAAAAATTCAATAAACTCGTCCATAAACAAACATGAAACTTTAAACTCCTTTGTTGTTCATGATCTCCAAGCGTTTCGCGGCTTTCGCTCTCTCTCACTTCTTTGTAGACTTTATTTTCGATTTTTACAGACTACTTTAATATGAAGAAGTTTGATTATTTAAGTACATTCTTGGATAATTTCCTACAATTTGAACGCATAATATTTTATTACCTATGCTCTGCCATTTTGCTTTTCGGGCATTATTTACATTTAGGGCATAAAGAGAGTCGAAGTCGACACTATTGATAATAAAATACGGTAAAACAAAGGGCATAACGACTTACAGTTGCTAAAATTATGCAGGATATTATACCTAGGAAAGGAGTTTAGATGGATGTATAATAAATAAATTGTAATGATTATTGTGATAATGGATATGATTATTATGCTAAATCTCTGGCTGAGTGGCAAAAGAGATTAGGTACATGTGCATGCGAATATGACATCTATTTTAAAGTACGTAAGTCGTGGTTATTCCGTGAAACAGAAAATACAGTTTGGAATGCATAGATACACTGGCTAAGCACGGGAACCAGACTCACACATTTGCAAATCAAATTGACCATTACACTCATAAAATACAGTGATATGAATGGCTACACTTGCTACAAATTACAAACGCAACTTTTACAAATCATCAAGGCAAGACTAGGTATTATAACTGGCGACTCACCCCAAGTTTCGGGTGTTAGAAATATTTGAAAATAGCAACCACGCATCATTAATTACCTACATCATGAAGTAAATACGCCAAGGTACGACATTTAGCCACGTGGTCTTTTTCTTCCTTTTAATTAATTGAAGTTGAAGAAAGACAATATACTAAGTAACAGCTTTTATATCAACAGCTTGTTCGAAGGCCAATCTTTTAGTTTAGGGAACAGTTTTTGAATAATAGGTAAGTACACGTAGAATAGCTATTCAACGTGCCTACGTTCCAAAATGGCGCTCGTGTTGCATGATGATGGGGACATTAAAATTAAGACATAAGTATCTAAAAGTTTGTATGAAAGTTATGTGTAAAACTAATGACATTAGAATTGCAATAAAATAAGCTAAGCGAATAATACAACTTCATAAAGTTACTTTGTAATGTGTTGTCAAATATTAATTAAAAACAGTAGGTACAGCAAATGACGTGATAACTAGTAGTATACAAAGACTATGTGCACTAAACTAAAAGATCCCCTGATTCCCTGCCTGATTGGAATCCAATACAGAGGATCATAGACTTCGAATAAACTGATGGTATAAACGCTGTTGGCATAACATTGTATTTCTTCAACTTCAAGCACTGAATATTATACCTAATTAAAAGGAAGAAAAGGGCCACGTAGCAAAATGTGCTACTTTGGTGTATTTACTTCATGATATAGATAATTGATGACGCGAGGTTGCTTATTTCAAAGATTTCTAACACCCTTGCTGTAAATATTGTTATAGGGATTTTTTTTCTGTTGGATAAAACATTTATTAGGTTTAGTTTCTTTTTTCTTATTTGTCCTTTCATATGTTACCTCTATAATTATCTCACTTAGAAAGGGAAATCTGTTATTATCCATAGATTACTGTAAAGCACTTACATCATGAAATTAATGCGCCAAAGTAGCACATTTTGCCACGTGGACTTTTTCTTCCTGTAATATTCACACTCTTACCACAAAAGATTTAGACTAGGTTTTAGACACTGTTTAACAAGTGTCTAAGAAAATGTCTACCACAAATCCATGTTTAGCGTTAAACGCACTTTAAAACACGGTTTAAAACATGGTCCAAGTTAAACACGCTGACTCCCTAGTTTAACCCTGTGTTTAACCTCAAAAATAATTTCGATTTGACAGTTCGTGAAGTGGTTTGTTGTGAAATAGTGCTTTTGTGTGTTTAGCGTGTTTAATTATTAGTTTTTGTAATAAATGGATAACTTTGCAGTAGATTTGATAGACATTAACGATATGGAAGATCTAGAGGATTTATCAGAAATTAATTATACGCATCGAATACCAAGATATCGCATGAGGATGAATCCATTTATTGAATACAGTGATGACGATTTCAAAGCTAAATATAGATTTTCAAAAAGATTTGCTTTAAAAATTGTTGACTTGGTAAAGGATGACCTTTCAAAGTCACGTCGAGGTGGATCTATCTGCCCACAAATACAAGTCGCAAGTGCTTTACGTTGTTGGGCTCGGCACGAAGTAAGTTTCTATTCTAAGTATACCTTGGTACTTACCTACCTACTTATTGTAATAAATGTTAGTTACCAAATACTTATGCAAAACTCTACGATTCACATTTAATACAACTATTGTCAAAAACCTACCTACATTTTTCAAAAAGCCTTATGATTTTCTTCCAGATTCAGGATGATACTGCAGACCTTCATGGCATTTCACAACAAATAGTCAGCAAGTTGTGTAAGAATGTAGCAATTGCTCTAGCGAAAAGAGCATGTCGCTATATTTCAATGCCCACCACATTATTAGAAGAAGAATGTATTATGAGAGAATTCCGTAGCATTGCAGGTTTCCCTAGCATCATTGGTGCAATCGATTGCACACATATAAAAATTAAACGGGTTGGGGGTGATGCCAGTGAAGCTTATGTCAACAGAAAAGGTTATTTTTCATTGAATGTACAGGTAAGTCTTGTATAAGCTATTTTGTGATCAATAGGTACCTATTTTTTCCTACACTTTAACATCATCAACTTTATATAAACAAATATCATAGGTATATAATTTATTTTACAGGTGATATGTGATTCAAATTTAAAAATTAGAGACATTGTTGCACGTTGGCGAGGAAGTGCTCATGATTCTCGGATTTTCAATGAGAGCAGAATAAAAGAGAAGTTTGAAGCAGGAGAATTTCATGGACGTCTTTTGGGTGATAGTGGGTACGCTTGTACCTCATATTTATTTACTCCCATACTAAACCCAAGTAACCTTAAACAAGAAAGATATAACAGGTATAACTTTAATAACTCTAATACAAATAACCATAAATCTTTGTACTGAAAAGAATATGCTTTGTAATGTTAAAAATATTTTTTCTCATTTCAAGGGCTCACATAAGGACTCGAAATACTGTCGAAAGGTGTTTTGGTGTTTGGAAACAGAGATTCAGGTGTCTCCTGAGGGGTCTATATGTTAAACTTTCTACAGTTAAAACTACCATAGTTGCATTGGCTGTATTACACAACATTGCAATTCAAATGAATGAAGATTTAATAGAAGAAACTGAAATAATAGAACATCAAAACCTACCGTTAGTGCCACCAATAAATCAAGACTCGATAAGGGGCAATGTTGTGCGAAACAGATTTATAGAAGAAAACTTTTAATTCTAGTACCAATATTTTATATGTGAATCCTACTAATTTTATAAATGTGAATGTTTTTGGATGTTACGAGAGGAACTTATTTCTAATTTATTATTTTTATGTCAATTAAAACTTTTAATATAATAAAAATCATTTATTCACAGAAGTTGTAACAATTGTTTTTTTTTAATTTCAACTTCAAGTTGTAATGCTTCAGTCTCTAGGTTGTGCCTGATACTTTGTTGCTGCAGCTCGCGTTCTTGGTACAATATTCTTAAATTAATTTCTTTTTTCTGTAGCTCCAATAGTCGTTCCTTATATTCTTTGTTACTCTGCAGAATACTTTCATTTATATGATGCCTACAAAAAAACAGACATTAAAAATAGGTTAAGTAGGTTACTTACTGCAAAAATCACAGAAAATTTCTTTTACTTTTCCAGCTTTTTCCCATTCTCAGGCTTTTTTATTCTTTTGTTTAATGTGGGTGTACTTCCATGTAAAATTATGGTATCTTTTATTGGTTGCTGCTTTTTTTGTTCATTACGAGATCCATTCCCACTGTTGTCATCGACTAATTCCACAATAGAATTATTTAGAAGTGTCTGAAATCATAAAATTAATGGAGAACATGAAGACCTCAAGTTTAGCTAGAGAACGCTCAATGCTATACTTACTCAAAATAACTTACATCATCAAAATTTATTTTCTTTTTACATTTGAACATCACATTATCATTTTTTTCTATATTTGATATGCCTGTTATCATCGGTGCAGTCTGGAAAATAAGAAGCAATTAGTGTACTGTAATAATATTTAGTATAATAATTTACATGCATAGCTACTTACATTTTCATAGCTGATTTTACTGTCAGATAGCACTAGAACTTCTGCAGAATCAGAGACAACAGTTTTGTTGGTGCTACTCATAGATGGTGTCTGAAAATAAGAATAATTACACAGTTAAAACTAATAAAACAAAACAAATGATATAAATGAAATTATTTATTTATTTATTTAAACTTCATGTACAGTAGTGGTACGGCGGACTTAATGCAACAATGCAATTATGGTAATTATTAATCAATTAGTGGTACTGTAATATTTAAGATATATGTAATCAAATTACATGCAGAGCTTAGCTACAAACTTACGTTTTCATAGCTCATTTTGTCAGAAATCACTTGAATTTCTGCTGAATCTATGATTTTAATATTGGTGCTACTCGTAGATGGCATCTGAAAATTAGAATAATTAAACATTTAAAACTAATAAAATAACCAACTATCTTGACTAATCTGCACTACTTACATTAATTATTGTATGAATTGCATCACTATCAAAATCATTTTGATCTTCTATGAAATCAACTGGACATATAGCCATAATTTCTTGATCCTCGGGTGATGGTGATGGTGGCTTTTCACCGCCACCCGTAGACTTAATTGCTCTTTTGTAATGAGCCATATTTTTCTTTGCCGATAACTTCATACGTCTCCACTGTCCTTTCAGTTGTGCAACAACTCTTTTGTTTCCAGTGAATTCTGTAAACCTTAAATCAAAGATAAAAACACTTTGGACAAATTTCAATACTGGGAATGCATGCCATTATTTGATAATACCCAACATCAGCGGCAGCTTCACTCGAGAATGTGTACCTAAAATTACATCGTATTGTACCACAAGCGCTCCGAAGTTGCCGTTTTTGTTGTATTTTGTCAAATTAATGAAATTGTAAGTAGCTATAAGTTTTATACTTCTGGTGTATCATGTTCCACTCTGTGTTTTTCTTTTTGTTTGTATTCGTATCGGTGTTTTTGTTCTCAATTATTGCTCGTGAATCTTTTATAAGAAGCATGAGGATATCCTGAAAGAAAATATATTTTTTTAAATACCACGTTAAGTTACGACTGTCCACAGCACAAGCAATGTAAAGGTTATATTGAATTTACCTTTTCTTCTTTTGACCAGTTTTCGGCACGTTCTTTCTTTTTATCCATTTTAAATCAATTTCTTTTATAATAGAAGCAACAAACAGTTTTGTGTTATTAAAAACCACGAATGAGCAAAAACTTCATAAAATAATGATCTGTCTGTCAAATTGAAAAGCTGTCAAAGATTGACTTCAAACACGTTTCTTATCACTGACTCAGTTATAGCTGTTAATTATATGTCGAATTCATTGTAATCATTTTTAATTATTGTTTATCATATTAGGTATCATTTCATAATAAATATTATAATTAATTATATTGCATTAATTGAATAAAATCAGTCATTTTAAATATTTTAATGTTATAAATTCCTCTGGGTGCAGAAAGCAACCTGCTTAGCACGAAACGTAATGAATGAACTATGTGACTGGACTGAATGTAAATGAATGCTTAAAACTAAAACAATGTTCTAACTAATCAATGCTTAATTAGTGATTTGTGGTACAACATTTTAAACACTGTTTCAAACCTTGTTTAATTTCTGAAACAGTGTTTAAGTAAACATGATTTAAAACATTGTCTAACTGATGATTTGTGGTATCACTGTCAGTGTTTGAAGGCCATTCGATGTCCATGATCATTTTTACTATTTATTTGGTTCCAATGAGACAAACATCTTTTAAATTAGTGCAAATAGTCTCTGAATACTACTAGTTATCACATATTTTGCAATATTGTTCCTGTTTTTAATTAAGATGTTGTATGTATTCGGTTAGCTTATTTTATAACAATTCCAATGACATAACTTTTATACACGGCTTTCATACAACATTTTTGATATGTCGTTATTTTAATGTCCTCGGGCGACGCGCATCGCGCGTGTTCATGCCACAAGGGCGCCATTTTGTTACTCGTAGATGACTCCATGGTGAAAAATACTACCGAAGTACCGATACATACAAATACGGCCGTTGTAACTTGGTGACCGTGAACATAGGCTCTGCAAACTTTAGCGCATGTACACTTGTAAAAAAAACTGTTGACCGCTGTTGTTAACTGCTGTTAGCTGTTAACTGTTAACTGTGTTGTTGTTGTGTGTTGTGTGTTGTAAAATAACTGATATTTAAATATCAGTTATTAGTCAGTTAAGTTCAGGGTCGCCAAAATATAACGGCCGTACCAGTACGGCCGTTGTAACTTGAAGGCCCTGAACATAGGCTCTGCGAACTTTCGCGCATGTACACTCGTAAAAAAATCTGTTATTGACATTAATTTTTTTAAACCAAACTACGAATAAAAATTTACTAATACAGGGACCAAGTACAAATAAAATAAATATTAAAACACTTTGAGACAGAAAGCTACAAAAATAACTTATGAATTAAAGAAACAAACCTAACACTACACAAAAAACTTAACAATATAATAATAACAACCAACGAAAACTTTGTCACCGCCTGTGCTCAAGACAGAGACAGCGACAGGAAAATAACACCAATGCTAAAGTGCGAGTGAGAAATATTACTGCGTACCGAACATTGCCGAATAAGTACGAAGCTTTACGATGTTACCGAAGAGAGATGTCCAATACGCGTGTTTGATGGTGTTGTTTAATCGATTTTTTCTCAAATCGATTTAAATTAAGTTATAAAAATTTATTTATATTTAATTTTCTATGGAGGTTTAAAATATTCTCAAACAATCGTTATTCTAGTAGTTGTTTATAAATAACTGATATTTAACTAAATCATGTCTTTCAACCAAGAAAATAAAATTTTATTCGTTTTTTGTTCATTAAAGTCGAAATCTCGTTTACTAACAACAACATTCACTATGTTTGTAAATCTATTCCGTTCAATATCTTAAAGAAACAAAAATTAATAAATTCCAAATCGATAAAAATCGATGGCGATATTTGATTGAATAAAGGGTCGATTGTGTTTACATAGAGTCAATCTCTAGCCTAGACCTCCGCCCCTCGCACGTCGCCTTATGCCATCATTTTGTTCCTAAAAAACGTTCGTGCGCAGCCTTCTGCGCAAAGTTCAGGCTCGCCAAAATATAACGGCCGTACTTGTACGCCGCGAGCGCTAGAGTAAATTAAGTATTGAAGCGCTACTCACACAGTGACAGATGCGCGCGGCCCATTGCACACGCACACATTGATGTTTGCTTAGTGGTCGGTCGAGCGTCGAGATACAATGTACCGATCGACGAAGACGAAACGTAAAGACAAAATATTTAAAACTGAAGTGGGTATAATGCTGTATTTATTGCATTTATGCTTAGTAAGGAAGGATGGAAGGGGGGTTGGTTATCTATGTAGGTAGGCACGGGCCTCTGTTTGATACATGAGACCACGCATACGAGACAGGACGTGTAACCCAACGTTATAATTAACCGACTTCAAAAAAGAGGAGGTTCTCAATTCGGTTGTACGGCTTTTTACATTTGTTACCTCAAAACTCCTTCATTTTTAAGTATGACCCGATTCGCTAAATTTTTTTTATTTAAAAGGATATGTTTCCAGATTCCCCATTTTTTTTTCTAAGCCAGTTCTAATGATGGGATACAAGAGGAATTGAGAGAACTCTTCAGATATTATAGGCATACAGGCAGGCAGAACGGGAGGGTTTGTAAAATTTTACTCTTAAAAACACACTTATGTTCCTTCAGTTGCCTTTTTCGTTCCAGGACCACGAGTTTCCTTTTCAAAAAAATCGCATGGCTCTAGCAGGCTCGACCCTGCTGAACAATTATTAACTGTTATGAGCAGAGGTCGGTATTAGGTAGAGTTATTTATGTACTTGCATCGAAATGTTGATTTTAATATATATCTTCCCGGGATTTCTAATGAAAAATCCCGTGTGGCCAACAATATTACAAATAAATAATAATAAAAACCCCAGATATAGATAAAAGAAATAAAACAAAGTTAATTAACATACCATTTTTATTAGTATTTTTCATTGAAAAAGATCGCTCTACGTCAACTGAGGTGAGGTTAACAAATTATACACTTCCTTATCTTCGTCAATAATGCAGGATGATTTCTAGGGTTCCGTAGCCAAATGGCAAAAAACGGAACCCGGATTCGTCATGTCTGTCTGTCTGTCCGTCCGTATGTCACAGCCACTTTTTTCCGAAACTATAAGAACTATACTATACTATTGAAACTTGGTAAGTAGATGTATTCTGTGAACCGCATTAAGATTTTCACACAAAAATAGAAGAAAAAAAAAATTTGGGGTTTCCCCATACTTAGAACTGAAACTCAAAAATTTTGTTTCATACATCTTGAAAAATGACATTGAGGTTTCTAATGTAATTTTTTTCTAAACTGAATAGTTTGCGCGAGAGACACTTCCAAAGTGGTAAAATGTGTGTGTCACCCCTGTAACTTCTAAAATAAGAGAATGACAAAACTAAAAAAAATATATGATGTATGTAATATTTGGTTTACCATGCAAACTTCCACGGAAAATTGATTTAAACGAGCTCTAGTAAGTAGTGTTTTTTTTAATACGTCATAAATCGTAAACCGCAATTTACCTTTCAAGTTTGTACGGAACCCTCAGTGCGCAAGTCCAACTCGCACTTGCCCAGTTTTTTTTCTGCTGTTTCTGTTAGTCTCATAAAAAAAATCTGCTTTTTAAAATTAATCTCGGGATTTGAGGCATATCCACTTTATTCTTTCGCTGTATGAAATCAGTGTAAGTACATAAATAACTCTACCTAATTCCGACTTCTGGTCATGAAAGTCAACATCACACATGAAAGAATCAAAGTCACTTTCAGCGTGTCGTTGGTTCATCTGCTTATTCCTCAAAAACTACGCATCGGATTTTGATATGGTTTTATTTTATTACTAGCTGCTGCCAATGGCATCACCCCTGTGATAGTAAGGAATTATTCCGAGGGAACATACCTACTCCCGGGATAAAAAGTGTCCTACTTGATATTTCAGTATACGGTCTGGTCTACCCGTGTGATAAATTTCAGTCGTTCAAGCGGAAAATTTTAAAATTTTCGCAACCGCCATCTTGGTTTTTTTTTTACCTCACTATTGGCTTAAGCACCATCGAAAACTATGAAAACGACATTCATGACGGAATTTTTTAAAATGTTCACAACCGCCATCTTGGATTTTTATTTTGACTTCACCATCGGCTTTAGCACTATCAAAAACCGTGAAAACGACACCCATGACTCATTCTTAAATTTCGAGGAACTTTTATTCTATTCAAATTAATTACCAAATGGGCATCTGTTATTGTTTTCTATAGATTTAGGAACGTACAATTTATTTGAACGTCCAAATGTGCGTATAGACTTATTGTTAGGCTAACTACAGTCAGTTCATAAACAGCAGATGCGAAGAAAGTTCATGTAGGTACTGTCTCATGATGATAATGATAAACTAAAAATTGTGAATAGTTTTGAATCACATTTTGGATAAAGAAGCGGAGAACATTCCAAAAACAAGATCAGATTTTTTTAAGTAAATGTTGTAAGATTATGTAGATAAAACATTTATGTTCAGCTATTATTTTTATAAATATACATACACGTATTTTCTTTCCAATTACGCACATATTAGCCGTATTTTTATACATCTCTATAGGTAGGTAAGTGAGATGGAGAGATGAGACTGGCTTGTTGGTCTAGTGGTTAGTGGCCTGACTGCTATGCCGGAGGTCGTGGGTTCGATTCCCACCCAGGACAAATGTTTGTCTGATGAGCACGATCATTTGTTCTGTGTCTGGATGTAATTTATCTATAATATGTATGTATTTAGAAATATATAAGTATGTTTATCAGTTCACTAGTAACTACCTATTGCAGTTCACTCCTGTTGATATGATGCTGGTGAGGACAATCATAGCAAGTACTAACACAGATGTGGTCCTCTTGGTATATTCCAACAAGGGCATTAAATTAAGGTACTGTATGGGTAGGTACTGGTATGATTTTGTGCTTTTGTCTTGTGTATATTGTTAAAACGTGACATCACTAAGTTAAAAAAAAAAATGTGCAACATTTGCTTCGAGTTTATATTTTTGAAAAAAGAATGGATGTATAAATATATTATGTAAAATTATACCTCTAACAGAGCGTTCTTTCCGAGGTACATTTTCATACAACCGCTCTTACGTGATTATGATGTTATTACACATCTTTCTCTAGATATTTCGGATACACAGCTATCTTTTGGATATTATCTAGGCTTCTATAGAAAACAAAATATAAATTTGTGTAAAACTAATCTAGTAAAGACCTCTGAAAATTTGCTATTTTACGTCAACTTTGGCCCTTCATCATTTACTCATATATTAAAAATATAAAAAGTACATCAATATAGAAGCCTTGCACATATAATTTGGATTCTTAATGACGACAATTTTTCAGAAAACCTAAAAGAACACGTAGGTATTTCCTGGAACAAGTTTTGTGAATTATTCGAGTAAATCACGGAATTACCGAAACCCAACAGAGTTTTGAGGCGTTATCTCTCTTTTTTGCATTGCCTCTTCATCAAACGTCACGTTGGATTGCGTTAGATAAAGCAACAAGCTTTTTAGTCATGCTCGATGTTGACGATAGGCGAGTGGAAAAGGCCCCTATTAATATACGTTACAACAGTCTATGCGTTAAATACCGATGCTTTTACATTTTTATAAGATTCTAGTCAAAGAAGAGGTGGGCACGCCATAATTATGGCGGTAAGTCCCCTCTTTGAGGAGCGCTGGAAAGACCTCACAGCGTCCTCACCTTTCACATGACGCAGGTTATCACCGAACATGGTCAGTTTGGGAAGTTCCTGCACCGGATTCGTGCGGAAGTAACGCCCAGGTGTTACCACTGTGTGGACTGTGGACCACCCGGTGGACACGGTGGAACACACGGTAGAGGTGTGGCCCGCTTGGGCAGAGCACCGCCTTGTCTTCATGGGGGAGATCGATGATAACGACCTCTCGCACCGGGCCATGGTACAGGCCATGGCCTGTGACAGAAGGAGGCGACCACCTGGTGCCTCCTTCTGTGAAGCAGTAATGTTAGCAAAGGAGGAGGCCAAACGTGCACGCGCGAGAGAGCGGCCCTCACGCCCCAGCAGCTAGCATCCCGATCCTGATTTCCGACCACCGTATGCGCGGGCTTGCGGACGGCGAGCTACCTATAGCTGACCGAGTCCATGTAGTCGATGGCGTGTACGAACAGCACGCGCGCCTCAAGGAGATGTCAGCAAACCGTAGGGGGCCCAACAGGGTCGAAGCCTACTGGGGCCAAGGGTCTGCTTCTGAAAGGAAGACTCGGCCCTGGTATGAAAGGCAACGAAGGAACAGGAGTGGGTTTTTAGTCGTTTGGCAATGACTGCTTCTGCACATGTGGCCCCCTGGTAACTCATAATATTGTGTAAATGTATTATTAACTGCTCCACATTTGTTGTAATATATACTTTTTTCTTTTTTTTTTAACACATTGCTTTTGCAATATTTTTTATACTATTAGACCCTAACCACCATAAATTCGTTAGTAATTTATTTTGTTCACGTATCATTTTTTTAAATAATTAATTTATTGTTTGTTACAGGTGTATGGTCAGTTCTTATAGTTATTTGTTGTTTATCGCTGTAACATACCCATGGGGCTTACAATGTTTATCTGTCAAAAATTGCATAAAATAAAATACGATACTGATTATAATTAAATCGGTTACAATATTCACAAATATGTCATTTTCAATTAAAATTAAATAGGTTAATAGTCACAATGACACTGGTTACAATATTTATATGTCATTTTCAATTAGTCTAAAATACATGCCTGGTTACGATATTATTTACATGTCCATTTCAATTAAAATAAACGTCACTGGTCACTTTTTACTTCTACATCGTCAAATTTGTTTTGGATTCAAAGTCAAGATTTGTAATTACACAATAAGTAGTCATAATCATCAATAGTTCGGTCATTCAGAAATTCATTAATTGAATAGAAAACTTTACCTAAAAAAAACTCCTTAAGACTCGACTTGTCATTTTCAATTAGTCTAAAATACATGCCTGGTTACGATATTATTTACATGTCCATTTCAATTAAAATAAACGTCACTGGTCACTTTTTACTTCTACATCGTCAAATTTGTTTTGGATTCAAAGTCAAGATTTGTAATTACACAATAAGTAGTCATAATCATCAATAGTTCGGTCATTCAGAAATTCATTAATTGAATAGAAAACTTTACCTAAAAAAAACTCCTTAAGACTCGACTTGAAAGTATTTAAGGACGAGATATTTTTAATACAAATTGGGAGTCTGCTATAAATTTTTATTCCCATCCCAAATACACTTGATTTATACTTCACAGTTCTGCATATAAAGCCTCTTAGTTTAGTTTTGTGTCTCGCACTTCTCAATGTTTCATAACTACCTATATCGCGTTTTACCATCATTGCTGCTTCGAATATATATAATGAAGGTAAAGTCAGGATTTTCAATCTTTTGAAAACTGGACTACACGAATCAGTCTCTTTTAGGCCACATATATTTCTGAGACATTTTTTTGGGCTTTAAGAGCATACTCCATGTTTGCTGAATTACCCCAGTAGAGGATGCCATATCTAAGTGTGGAGCCCACATACGCATGATAGACACTCAGCAAAGTACTCTCACTTGTAACTTTTCTCAACATATAGAGAGCGTATGACAACTGATTTAACTTTTTGCAAACCTGGTCAACTTGCGTTTTCCAATTTAGTCCAGAGTCAATTTGAAAGCCAAGAAATTTTATGGTCTTGTCTTCCTTCACCGTTTCACCCTTGCAAAGGACATGTCAAAATTAACATTTTGTCAATATTAACATTTAGGTTATTTGCTTTTAACCAATTTATTATATTTTCGAGGGAGTTATTTATATCCATTTCGTAATTGTCTTGAATTTCGTCAATGAAAATAGCAGTACTATCGTCTGCAAATAGTATCATTTCATTGTTTATGGCTTTCGGGAGGTCATTAATATATATTATGAACAAAAGCGGGGCAAGAATACTTCCTTGGGGTACTCCGTAATTAACAATTTTAGGCTCTGACTTAAATGTTTGTTCGAATTTTGTATCATCAGCTATTCTTGATATTTGAGTTATTTGATTCCTGTTTTTGAGGTATGATCTTATAAGATTTAATGCATTTCCTCTCACTCCGTACTTTTCCAATTTATTTATAAGGATATTTGATCTACGTGATCAAAGACTTTCGACATATCCATAAATATTGCAGTTTCTTGTTTTTTGTTATCAAGTCCTGTCATAACAGTCTTTGAAAAAATTAAAAGTGCGTCGCTAGTCGATTTGCCTTTACGAAATCCAAATTGCTGTTTGGTGAATATGTTATTGACTTCAAAATAATTATATATATTGTTATAAATCACTTTTTTTTCTTTTTCACTTTTGCAATAACAGGTATTAAGGCTATGTATGGGTCTATAAAATTTCATCTGTTCCCTATCCTTCTTTTTAAGTAATGGATTTATCGCAGTTATTTTTAGTTTTGAGGGAAATATTCCCTGTTCCAGGCACAGATTTATAATGGTGCTAAGTATTGGAGGTATGAGATGAGATACACGTTTAATAATTTCAGTATTTATATTGTCATAACCTGTACTATTAGTATTTTTAAGTCCTTTTATTATCTGGTCAACTTCATACGGATTTGTTGGTTTCATAAACATTGAACTGCAACTATTATTATGTCATTGTTTTTAGATAAGTATTATTTTCCTTAGGCGTAGATTTAATATCTTCGATAAAATAAGTGTTGAATGATTCAGCTATTTCTTGCGGTAATGTTACTAGTTTGTCATTTACTTTGATTTTCCTAATGTCTTCAATCCGCTTCTATTGATAATTGTATTTTTTTTCTTGCTTTTATTTATATAGCCTCTTTTTTTATAATGTGAATGTGAGAACACTGTAGACTCCACGAATTCTCAGGTTACTTCCTATTACGACTCACTTTTTATTATGATTATTTTTATTGTACTTTTTAGTACAATATTGACCGGTCTACACTGTCCTTACATAATATATACTTATACTGTAATATGGAAATATTATAAGATCAACAATTTTTTTAAAAGAGTAACCATGGAGTTTCTTGCCGGTTCTTCTCCATAGGAAACGACCAATTTGGAACCGTGCACTAGCTTCCGACGTTTTATAAGTGCCCATGTAGGCCTATGTGAAATAAAATACTTTTGAGTTTGACTTTGACTTTGAAAAACTCAGTAAAAGTCTGAGACGCCCTCTGGCTCCGCCCAAGATCGGGGGATGTCATTGGATGATTTTTCCACTGAAAAAAAAGTCAAAGAAGGGAAATTTAATTTATCCAACAACATGTGGAATTAAAACCAATATTTTATCATATTTTGACTTATTTATTAAAATCATTTCAATTTCAGGATGTCTAAGTAGGTCTAGTCATGAATCGAGAAAGAAAACTCGCGAGTAAACATCTAATCGTCTATCTATTACTACGCGGCTGTACCAAGCACTTGCTTGTTGGCATTTCAGGGTTGAACCCATAGATAGTTGTTTCACCTTTCACCTCCTAAAGTTCATGTACATAAATGGTAGTACATGTGTGGACTTGATGTAGCGTGGCATTCTCTAAAAGTCGGCCTTTGGGTTGAAGGGGACGACACTGTGTTGGTTGTCCACAGTGGACAAATACTCGATATATAAGAAAATAAAATGAAGTATCATTTAAGATAATAAAATGCATATATATATTATACAATATTCGCTTTAGAGTCTAATTTTGTAATATATCGGTCGTTTAACTTCTTGAGTAGCGTAATTAGAGACACAATAGTAAGACAATAGCGCACGACCGCCGGCGTTCGTGCGGGGATCAACAGCTTAATATATAATGACCAACGTCCAATGTTTGAAGATTATTAAATGTGATCGGTAAATAAAACCGTACCCAACATAAAGTTAATTCAAAAGTTAATTTAAGTATATTAATTAAGCAAAGAAAAAATAATAACAATTGAGGGATATAGTGTATATCTACAACTAGAAACTCAATAAACGTATAATAAAATATAGGTATTATCTGTGTTAAACATTTTATCGTTACAATATTTAGTATTGGCTGTATATATGTCGTGGCCAGATCATAGAAATTGATCACTTCATGTAATGGCCAAGTAAAACTGACCAGCGGGGCTATTGCGTAACTCTGTTGACAGTTCAAGTGATGATCACTTGTTAACAATGTCCATCAATGAACTGTCAAACAGCTAGTTTCGTATTGCCTATCTTCAGTGACCAACTGCAGTGACGTCCTTAGCCACTGGTGCCTTTGATAGCCACCGTAACACGTTTTGACAGATGTTATTGTATCGATACTTTTAAAATTGCGATTGGGTAAGCTTTTGAAGCTGTATAATAGTCGATAAAATTTTAGAGTGGTCACAATGGGCACCGTAAAATTTTATAATTCACCACATTTCCACCGTAGTTTGTTGGTCACTTGTGTGATACGTAATACCAATTTTATGAAATTGTCAGTTATATATAGTTTACATATGTTTGTAGTTATATAATAGTCTAAGTTTAGTGTGCAACGAATGCTAGTTGTCAACTGTTATTGAAAAAGTTAGCCAATAGCCCCCCAGATCATTGAAACCTTAACAATTGATGATAATTATATTATGTCAATCCTCGTTTCGCAATAACATTGATGAAGGATTCCTATGATAATAAAAGGTTTATAGAAAGTAGGCATAACGAGGATTTACATATCATCAAACTTTAACGTTTAAAATGATCTGGCCAGTGTTACTTGGCCATTTCATGAAGTGATCAATTTCTATGATCTGGCCACGACATATACACTTCTCATCAGGAAAATCGAAACACTTCCGTTTTTATGGTTTCTGTCCTAATATAACACAAAAGAGTTTTTATTCCATGAAAAAAATCACATGATTATATAGCTGGCAGTTTGGCCATCACAGTGATTAGCGAAAATTCATAATTCAAAATTAGAATTTCATTTGTTTATCCTATAAATGAAATGATTCACTGTTTTAACTTTTAAGACAAATGTGTGTTTAGAGTTGGAGTAAATTTCACCTTTGAAAACTAAAAATTAGCGCTTATCTTAAAACTCTTTGTTCTTTATTTGTTTACTGTGACTTTGGGACGTCTGAAAAAGTTTTTTTTCTAAAATATATGTAAGTATACTTCACCCGCAGAACAACCGCCCGCTGAACTAGTGAGCCGATATTTATTTATATTTAATTATCTATTGTAGATAAGGAAACAACATTAATCCCATATACCCAATGGGGTCTAGTGAACGCGCGAACACAGACCCTCTGGGTTTTTTTTAAACCACCCAGAAAAGGAAAATTTTAGTGCACAAATACCCAGTATTTTTTTGCTAAAACAAAAGCATATTTTGTAGTAGAATACAGGAATAAATTGAGGAACAGTTAAATACTAGTTACTCCGATTAAAACCGTATAAATGTAGTTGGCAAAACTGTACCATAGCTGCAGTCAAATTGCTGATTGACTGCAGGCTCGTATTAGTTATACCAAAAAACGCAGCTTTCTGTCGTAATCATTTTTCATTACACTCTTCAATTTGAAAATTATTTATCGCTTTAAATAACGTCTGCCAACATATTGCATCTCAAAAACAAAGCAGAATCAGCACCTCTACCGGTAGACAACTATTTCTATACATATTTATATATTTATTTAGATAATTATTAGATCACAGCTCGTAACAAGTTAACTTTCTTCGTTTACAAGTGTACGATAACTGACTGACGTAAGAGGGAGAAGGGACATCGATCTGATCTGATGATGAAGTCGGAAAGTAAACACCGGAACTCTGTAATATATCAACGTCGTGTCTGCCTAGTCGTGTTTGGGATTATTAAAATTGCCGTGAGATGTATTCTGGTTTTATAACCATAATGTAGAATTATCTACCTTATGGTAGATACCATCCAGCTGATCTGATGATAGAAGGTAGGAATAGTAGTAAAAGAATTTTCACAATTGGTTCAGTTATTTCAGAAATTACACATACAATCTTAAAAATGTTACCTCTTTATAAAAATAATAATCATTTATTTGTAAACATGGGTATTCGTACATAGAATGATGTTACCATAAGGTAAAAGCTCTCCATATTCTGCCAACACAGGGCATGCAAATCATCATAATTCAAAATTAAATAGGTATAATTATAAATTTTGCAATATATGCTATAAGTAATGGCAAAGGTATGCTTAAAGTTGCAATTGCATACGTCATGCACAATTAGTTAAATTAACGGGTTATTGTCTGAATTTTGACTCTTTTAAATCAGTTTTATATAACCAAAGGCCCAAAAAATATATACGTGACAGATACATCCTTATCTATTCCTTATTTTTGTGAAATCATTATGCGAATTCGTCCAGTACGCTGTAGGAAGGAGACGTGTCGTTCTTTATTACCTTCGTTAAACTAAAAAAGTTATTAATCGGTTACGCGAATTAGTACTGTTTTGCAAAAGAACAAATCACATCTTCCAGTGTCATAGAAAATACATTTTGTGGAAAAAACCTCGGCGCGAGTGCTCACAGCGTGCGAGGGGACGTGCCGCACCTCCCCTGCGATAAGAGATAGTTGCAATTTTTCGTCCTTGTCATCACTGCGGTAGTGCGCGTGCACCGAATAAGTATGAGTAAATGTGCTGTTTGTAATGACCCGATAGAAAGTGATTACTTAGAATGCCAGCGTTGTTCAGATAAAAATCATTATATCTGCCTGGATATCTCACTTGAAGAAGGGAAGAAACTTCTCGATGCAAGCCAGAAATGGATATGCTGCAATAAACAGCCTAAAAGCAATGATCCCGTTCGCCCTTCGACACCGTCATGTTGTTTTCGTAGGCAAATAAACATTTTTCAAAATTTATAGAAACTAAATTAATATTATCTATTGCATGCTCACCATTACATTGGCATAAAAGTGTCACAGTTATTTTTAACTATTGAAACTTTACATTTCTATTTGCCGGTCTGATACAAAGAAACAGAGCAGGTACCTGTCCCTACTACAACGAGGAAAAATGGTGGTCTAAAGGGGCGCGTAGCCAATTTATTTGAAGGTAAAGATCTCGACGAATACACAATAATTACACTTTGTGGTTTATTCAACAACAACCTCGACGGTTTCGACTCCTGGCTAGAATATTATTTTTCAAAAATCAAGGATTCAGTTTTAGTTTCCATCAAAATCGAGCCTGAGTGTCCTTTGAGTATTTTTCGCTATTTTGCAAAGTTTTAGATTTGGGCATAGACTCCCACTTGAAAAATTCACTCGCTGCAACATAGAAAAATTCAATAAACTCGTCCATAAACAAACATGAAACTTTAAACTCCTTTGTTGTTCATGATCTCCAAGCGTTTCGCGGCTTTCGCTCTCTCTCACTTCTTTGTAGACTTTATTTTCGATTTTTACAGACTACTTTAATATGAAGAAGTTTGATTATTTAAGTACATTCTTGGATAAATTTCCTACAATTTGAACGCATAATATTTTATTACCTATGCTCTGCCATTTTGCTTTTCGGGCATTATTTACATTTAGGGCATAAAGAGAGTCGAAGTCGACACTATTGATAATAAAATACGGTAAAACAAAGGGCATAACGACTTACAGTTGCTAAAATTATGCAGGATATTATACCTAGGAAAGGAGTTAATTTATTCTATGGTCTTAATATAAGTTTAGATGGATGTATAATAAATAAATTGTAATGATTATTGTGATAATGGATATGATTATTATGCTAAATCTCTAGCTGAGTGGCAAAAGAGATTAGGTACATGTGCATGCGAATATGACATCTATTTCAAAGTAAATAAGTCGTGGTTATTCCGTGAAATATAAAATACAGTTTGGAATGCCCCTACACTGGCTAAGCACGGGAACCAGACTCACACATTTGCAAATCAAATTGACCATTACACTCATAAAATACAGTGATATGAATGGCTACACTTGCTACAAATTACAAACACAACTTTTACAAATCATCAAGGCAAGACTAGGTATTATAACTGGCGACTCACCCCAAGTTTCGGGTGTTAGAAATATTTGAAAATAGCAACCAAGCATCATTAATTACCTACATCATGAAGTAAATACGCCAAGGTACGACATTTAGCCACGTGGTCTTTTTCTTCCTTTTAATTAATTGAAGTTGAAGAAAGACAATATACTAAGTAACAGCGTTTATATCAACAGCTTGTTCGAAGGTCAATATTTTAGTTTAGGGAACAGTTTTTGAATAATAGGTAAGTACACGTAGAATAGCTATTCAACGTGCCTACGTTCCAAAATGGCGCTCGTGTTGCATGATGATGGGGACATTAAAATTAAGACTTATGTATCTAAAAGTTTGTATGAAAGTTACGTGTAAAAGTAATGACATAAGAATTGCAATAAAATAAGCTAAGCGAATAATACAACTTCATAAAGTTACTTTGTAATGTGTTGTCAAATATTAATTAAAAACAGTAGGTACAGCAAAAGACGTGATAACTAGTAGTATACAAAGACTATGTGCACTAAACTAAAAGATGTTTGCCTGATTGGAATCCAATACAGAGGATCATAGACTTCGAACAAACTGATGGTATAAACGCTGTTGGCATAACATTGTATTTTGTTAAACTTCAAGCACTGAATATTATACCTAATTAAAAGGAAGAAAAGGGCCACGTAGCAAAATGTGCTACTTTGGTGTATTTACTTCATGATATAGATAATTGATGACGCGAGGTTGCTTATTTCAAAGATAACACCCTTGCCGTAAATATTGTTATAGGGTTTTTTTTCTGTTGGGTAAAACATTTATTAGGTTTAGTTTCTTTTTTCTTATTTGTCCTTTCGTATGTTACCTCTATAATTATCTCACTTAGAAAGGGAAATCTGTTATTAACCATAGATTACTGTAAAGCACTTACATCATGAAATAAATGCGCCAAAGTGGCACATTTTGCCACGTGGACTTTTTCTTCCTGTAATATTCAGTGTTTGAAGGCCATTCGATGTCCATGTCATTTTTATTATTTATTTGGTTCCAATGAGACAAACATCTTTTAAATTAGTGCAAATAGTCTCTGAATACTACTAGTTATCACATATTTTGCAATATTGTTCCTGTTTTTAATTAAGATGTTGTATGTATTCGGTTAGCTTATTTTATAACAATTCCAATGACATAAGTTTTATACACGGCTTTCATACAAAATTTTAGATATGTCGTTATTTTAATGTCCTCGGGCGACGCGCATCGCGCGTTGTCATGCCACAAGGGCGCCATTTTGTTACTCGTAGATGACTCCATGGTAAAAAAATACTACCGAAGTACCGATACATACAAATACGGCCGTTGTAATTTGGCGACCGTGAACATAGGCTCTGCGAACTTTCGCGCATGTACACTCGTAAAAAAAACTGTTGACCGCTGTTGTTAACTGCTGTTAGCTGTTAACTGTGTTGCCCTCAAGCGGCTCCTGCCCAACCTAGGGGGTCCAGACGCCTCCTGCCGGAGGCTCTATGCAGGAATCGTTCGGTCCATGGCCCTTTATGGGGCGCCGGTATGGGCGCCGTCGCTTCGTAAGCGACCGGCAGCCAAGCTGAACGCAAGCCAGAGGGTCATGGCGATCCGGATGGTGCGAGGATACCGCACGATTTCCCGCGAAGCAGCGAGCCTCCTTGCTTGCCAACTACCGTGGGATTTGGAGGCAAAAGACCTCGCACGCATGCACGATCTGCGCATGGAGATGCAACGCCGGGGCGAGACTCCGGTGCCGCGCCAAGTCGCGGCATGGCGGAAAGACTCCCGGCGGGATCTCATGGTGGAATGGCGACAACGACTGTCGCAACCCAGTGCTGGGCACGCCATAATTATGGCGATAAGTCCTCTCTTTGAGGAGTGGCTGGAAAGACCTCACGGCGTTCTTACCTACCGCATGACGCAGGTCCTCACCGGACATGGTAAGTTCGGGAGGTTCCTGCACCGGATTCGTGCAGAAGAGACGCCCGGGTGCCAACATTGTGTGGACCGCCCGGAGGACACGGTGGAGCATACGGTAGAGGTGTGCCCCGCTTGGGCAGAGCACCGCCGCGTCCTCGTGGGGGCGATCGGCGGCAGCGATCTCTCGCGCCGGGCCTTGGTACAGGCCATGGTCCGGAGCGAGGAGGAGTGGCAGGCAGTTGCCTCCTTCTGCGAAGCAGTAATGCTAGCAAAGGAGGCGGCCGATCGCGAGAGGCAACGGTCCTCACGCCCCAACCGCCGCCGGGATTCCGATCCCGATTTCCGGCCACCGTAGGCGCGGGCTTGCGGACGGTGAGCAATGGGTGGCTCGCCGTCCGATCGTCCGGTAACCGTCCGGATCGAGCCCAAGTCGTCGACGGCGCGTAGTGTTCCACGCGCGCCTCAAGGAGATGTCAGCAACCGTAGGGGCCCAGCAGGGTCGAAGCCTACTGGGGCCATGGGTGATGCGAAAGAGATCCCCGGGGCCCTGGAAAAAAAAAAAAATGGCAAAGAAGGAACAGGAGTGGGTTTTTAGTCAGTAAAAGTCTGACACTATCCCCCGCTCCGCCCAAGAGCGGGGGATGTCATTAGATGATTTTCCCACCCGAAAAAAAAAAAAAAAAAAGCTGTTAACTGTGTTGTTGTTGTTGTGTGTTGTGTGTTGTAAAATATCTGATATTTAAATATCAGTTATTAGTCAGTTAAGTTCAGGGTCGCCAAAATATAACGGCCGTACCAGTACGGCCGTTATATTTTGGTTTTATTATATTATGATTTTCAAAAACAAAATCAACGATAGGTAGTTCTACAAAAGTCTATATCAAGGTTTTTATCAGAGTGCACGGGCCTCTGTTTGATACATGAGACCACGCATCCGAGACAGGTGTAACCCAACGTTATAATTAACCGACTTGAAAAAAGAGGAGGTTCTCAATTCGGTTGTACGGCTTTTTACATTTGTTACCTCAGAACTCCTTCATTTTTAAGTATGACCCGATTCGCTAATTTTTTTTTATTTAAAAGGATATGTTTCCAGATTCCCCATTTTTTTTCTAAACCAGTTCTAATGATGGGATACAAGAGGAATTGAGAGAACTCTTCAGATATTATAGGCATACAGGCAGGCAGAACGGGAGGGTGTGTAAAATTTTACTCTTAAAAACACACTTATGTTCCTTCAGTTGCCTTTTTCGTTCCAGGACCTCGAGTTTCCTTTTCAAAAAAATCGCATGGCTCTAGCAGGCTCGACCCTGCTGAACAATTATTAACTGTTATGAGCAGAGGTCGGAATTAGGTAGAGTTATTTATGTACTTGCATCGAAATGTTGATTTTAATATATATCTTCCCGGGATTTCTAATGAAAAATCCCGTGTGGCCAACAATATTACAAATAAATAATAATAAAAACCCCAGATATAGATAAAAGAAATAAAACAAAGTTAATTAACATACCATTTTTATTAGTATTTTTCATTGAAAAAGATCGCTCTACGTCAACTGAGGTGAGGTTAACAAATTATACACTTCCTTCTCTTCGTCAATAATGCAGGATGATTTTTAGGGTTCCGTAGCCAAATGGCAAAAAACGGAACCCGGATTCGTCATGTCTGTCTGTCTGTCCGTCCGTATGTCACAGCCACTTTTTTCCGAAACTATAAGAACTATACTATTGAAACTTGGTAAGTAGATGTATTCTGTGAACCGCATTAAGATTTTCACACAAAAATAGAAGAAAAAAAAAATTGGGGTTTCCCCATACTTAGAACTGAAACTCAAAAATTTTGTTTCATACATCTTCAAAAATGACATTGAGGTTACTAATGTAATTTTTTTCTAAACTGAATAGTTTGCGCGAGAGACACTTCCAAAGTGGTAAAATGTGTGTGTCACCCCTGTAACTTCTGAAATAAGAGAACGACAAAACTAAAAAAAATATATGATGTATGTAATATTTGGTTTACCATGCAAACTTCCACGGAAAATTGGTTTAAACGAGCTCTAGTAAGTAGTGTTTTTTTTTTAATACGTCATAAATCGTAAACCGCAATTTACCTTTCAAGTTTGTACGGAACCCTCAGTGCTCGAGTCCGACTCGCACTTGCCCAGTTTTTTTTCTGCTGTTTCTGTTATTTATTTATTTATTTATTAAATACTTTATGCACAAACGTACAGCGGCGGACTTAAAAAAAAAATCATCAGTTAATCTCATAAAAAAAAACTACTTTTTAAAATTAATCTCGGGATTTGAGGCATATCCACTTTATTCTTTCGCTGTATGAAATCAATGTAAGTACATAATTAACTCTACCTAATTCCGACTTCTGGTCATGAAAGTCAACATCACACATGAAAGAATCAAAGTCACTTTCAGCGTGTCGTTGGTTCATCTGCTTATTCCTCAAAAACTACGCATCGGATTTTGATATGGTTTTATTTTATTACTAGCTGCTGCCAATGGCATCACCCCTGTGATAGTAAGGAATTATTCCGAGGGAACATACCTACTCCCGGGATAAAAAGTGTCCTACTTGCTATTTCAGTATACGGTCTGGTCTACCCGTGTGATAAATTTCAGTCGTTCAAGCGGAAAATTTTAAAATTTTCGCAACCGCCATCTTGGTTTTTTTTTTACCTCACTATTGGCTTATGCTCCATCGAAAACTATGAAAACGACATTCATGACGGAATTTTTTTAAATTTTCACAACCGCCATCTTGGATTTTTATTTTGACTTCACCATCGGCTTTAGCACTATCAAAAACCGTGAAAACGACACCCATGACTCATTCTTAAATTTCGAGGAACTTTTATTCTATTCAAATTAATTACCAAATGTGCATCTGTTATTGTTTTCTATAGATTTAGGAACGTACAATTTATTTGAACGTCCAAATGTGCGTATAGACTTATTGTTAGGCTAACTACAGTCAGTTCATAAACAGCAGATGCGAAGAAAGTTCATGTAGGTCGTGGTTTCGATTCCCACCCAGGACAAATGTTTGTGTGATGAGCACGATCATTTGTTCTGTGTCTGGATGTAATTTATCTATAATATGTATGTATTTAGAAATATATAAGTATGTTTATCAGTTCACTAGTAACTACCTATTGCAGTTCACTCCTGTTGATATGGTGCTGGTGAGGACAATCATAGCAAGTACTAACACAGATGTGGTCCTCTTGGTATATTCCAACAAGGGCATTAAATTAAGGTACTGTATGGGTAGGTACTGGTATGATTTTGTGCATTTGTTTTGTGTATATTATTAAAACGTGGCAACACTAAGTTAAAAAAAAATGTGCAACATTTGCTTCGAGTTTATATTTTTGAAAAAAGAATGGATGTATAAATATATTATGTAAAATTATACCTCTAACAGAGCGTCCTTTCCGAGGTACATTTTCATTCAACCGCTCTTACGTGATTATGATGTTATTACACATCTTTCTCTAGATATTTTGGATACACAGCTATCTTTTGGATATTATCTAGGCTTCTATAGAAAACAAAATATAAATTTGTGTAAAACTAATCTAGTAAAGACCTCTGAAAATTTGCTATTTTACGTCAACTTTGGCCCTTCATCATATCACCATCATATATTAAAAATATAAAAAGTACATCAATATAGAAGCCTTGCACATATAATTGGGATTCTTAATGACGACAATTTTTCTGAAAACCTAAAAGAACACGTAGGTATTTTCTGGAACAAGTTTTGTGAAATATTCGAGTAAATCACGGAATTACCGAAAGCCAACAGAGTTTTCAGGCGTTATCTCTCTTTTTTGCATTGCCTCTTCATCAAACGTCACGTTGGATTGCGTTAGATAAAGCAACAAGCTTTTTAGTCATGCTCGATGTTGACGATAGGCGAGTGGAAAAGGCCCCTATTAATATATGTTACAACAGTCTATGCGTTAAATACCGATGCTTTTACATTTTTATAAGATTCTAGTCAAAGAAGAGGTGGGCACGCCATAATTATGGCGGTAAGTCCCCTCTTTGAGTGGCTCTGGAAAGACCTCACAGCGTCCTCACCTTCCGCATGACGCAGGTTATCACCGAACATGGTCAGTTTGGGAAGTTCCTGCACCGGATTCGTGCGGAAGTAACGCCCGGGTGTTACCACTGTGTGGACTGTGGACCACCCGGTGGACACGGTGGAACACACGGTAGAGGTGTGGCCCGCTTGGGCAGAGCACCGCCGTGTCTTCGTGGGGGAGATCGATGGTAACGACCTCTCGCGCCGGGCCTTGGTACAGGCCATGGCCTGTGACAGAAGGAGGCGACCACCTGGTGCCTCCTTCTGTGCAGCAGTAATGTTAGCAAAGGAGGAGGCCAAACCTGCACGCGCGAGAGAGCGGCCCTCACGCCCCAGCCGCCAGGATCCCGATCCTGATTTTCGACCACCGTATGCGCGGGCTTGCGGACAGCGAGCTATAGGTAGCTCGCCGTCCGACCGTCCGGTAACCGTCCGGACCGAGCCCATGTAGTCGATGGCGTGTACGAACAGCACGCGCGCCTCAAGGAGATGTCAGCAAACCATAGGGGGCCCAACAGGGTCGAAGCCTACTGGGGCCAAGGATCTGCTTCTGAAACGAAGACTCGGCCCTGGTATGAAAGGCAACGAAGGAACAGGAGTGGGTTTTTAGTCGTTTGGCAATGACTGCTTCTGCACATGTGGCCCCCTGGTAACTCATAATATTGTGTAAATGTATTATTAACGGCTCCACATTTGTTGTAATATATACTTTTTTCTTTTTTTTTTCTAACACATTGCTTTTGCAATATTTTTTATATTATTAGACCCTAACCACCATAAATTCGTTAGTAATTTATTTTGTTCACGTATCATTTTTTTTAATAATTAATTTATTGTTTGTTACAGGTGTATGGTCAGTTCTTATAGTTATTTGTTGTTTATCGCTGTAACATACCCATGGGGCTTACAATGTTTATCTGTCAAAAATTGCATACTTAAAATAAAATACGATACTGATTATAATTAAAGAACGTTTCAAGTTCCTTCATGACACACATTCTAGACACTTAAGATCATCGGAGAATTTGAAACTTTTAATGCCCTCGCATTCTACTAGGTTCAGTGACAAATCGTTCACGGTCCAAGCGGTACGATTGTGGAACGCGTTGCCGGTGCCAATTAGGCAAGCCCAGTCACTAGCTTCTTTCAAAAATCTAGTCAAAGATCATTTCCTTTCACTCTAATTGCTGTCCTGCCTCTACCTAAATTCAGTTCTTCCAGTTCCGTCACTAACCCACCTTATTGTTCTTTTCTTTTTCCATCTCTTTGTATGAAATTGTGTAACTCATAATAGGTATTTATATATATATATATACTTATATAATATTTATAATTATGTTTATATATTGTCTTTTATATAATTAGTATATCATTTTAATATCTAATATTTACGTTATTAATTTGCAGTACACCGCAGACTATCCCCCTTTTTCTATTTTAAGTTCTTCCATTCCATCCTAAGGTTGTCTGGTAGATATCGCTCTCAGCGATAAGTCCGCCTTTGTACCCGTAGATTTAAGTTAGCGTAAAAGTTTTGTTACTAATTTGGTGTACAATAAAGTTTATTCTATTCTATTCTATTCTATAATTAAATCGGTTACAATATTCACAAATATGTCATTTTTAATTAAAATTAAATAGTTTAATAGTCACAATGACACTGGTTACAATATTTATATGTCATTTTCAATTAGTCTAAAATACATGCCTGGTTACGATATTATTTACATATCAATTTCAATTAAAATAAACGTCACTGGTCACTTTTTACTTCTACATCGTCAAATTTGTTTTGGATTCAAAGTCAAGATTTGTAATTACACAATAAGTAGTCATAATCATCAATAGTTCGGTCATTCAGAAATTCATTAATTGAATAGTAAACTTTACCTAAAAGAAACTCCTTAAGACTCGACTTGAAAGTATTTAAGGACGAGATATTTTTAATACAAATTGGGAGTCTGATAGAAATTATTCCCATCCCAAATAAACTTGATTTATACTTCACAGTTCTGCATAATTATAAAGCCTCTTAGTTTAGTTTTGTGTCTCGCACTTCTCAATGTTTCATAACTACCTATATCGCGTTTTACCATCATTGCTGCTTCGAATATATATAATGAAGGTAAAGTCAGGATTTTCAATCTTTTGAAAACTGGTCTACACGAATCAGTCTCTTTTAGGCCACATATACTTCTGAGACATTTTTTTGGGCTTTAAGAGCATACTCCATGTTTGCTGAATTACCCCAGAAGAGGATGCCATATCTTAGTGTGGAGCCCACATACGCATGATTGACACTCAGCAAAGTACTCTCACTTGTAACTTTTCTCAACATATAGAGAGCGTATGAAAACTGATTTAACTATTTGCAAACATGGTCAACTTGCGTTTTCCAATTTAGTCCAGAGTCAATTTGAAAGCCAAGAAATTTTATGGTCTTGACTTCCTTCACCGTTTCACCCTTGTACTGTATTTGAAGACTTTTTATTTTTTTATTCTTATTTGCAAAGGACATGTAACATAATTTGTCTATATTAACATTTAGGTTATTTGCTTTTAACCAATTTATTATATTTTCGAGGGAGTTATTTATATCCATTTCTTAATTGTCTTGAATTTCGTCAGTGAAAATAGCAGTACTATTGTCTGCAAATAGTATCATTTCATTGTTTATGGCTTTCGGGAGGTCATTAATATATATTATGAACAAAAGCTTGGGGTACTCCGTAATTAACAATTTTAGGCTCTGACTTAAATGTTTGTTCGAATTTTGTATCATCAGCTATTCTTGATATTCGAGTTATTTGATACCTGTTTTTTAGGTATGATCTTATACGATTTAATGCATTTCCTCTCACTCCGTACTTTTCCAATTTATTTATGAGGATATTATGATCTACGTGATCAAAGACTTTCGACATATCCATAAATATTGCAGTTACTTGTTTTTTGTTATCAAGTCCTGTCATAACAGTCTTTAAAAAAATTAAAAGTGCGTCGCTAGTCGATTTGCCTTTACGAAATCCAAATTGCTGTTTTGTGAATATGTTATTGACTTCAAAATAATTATATATATTGTTATAAATCACTTTTTTTTCTTTTTCACTTTTGCAATAACAGGTATTAAGGCTATGTATCGGTCTATAAAATTTCATCTGTTCCCTATCCTCCTTTTTAAATAATGTATTTATCGCAGTTATTTTTAGTTTTGAGGGAAATATTCCCTGTTCCAGGCACAGATTTATAATGGTGCTAAGAATTGGAGCTATGAGATGAGATACACGTTTAATAATTTTAGTATTTATATTGTCATAACTTGTACTATTAGTATTTTTAAGTCCTTTTATTATCTGGTCAACTTCGTACGGATTTGTTGGTTTCATAAACATTGAACTGCAACTATAATATGTCATTGTTTTTAGATAAGTATTATTTCCTTAGGCGTAGGTTTAATATCTTCGATAAAATAAGTGTTGAATGATTCAGCTATTTCTTGCGGTAATGTTACTAGTTTGTCATTTACTTCGATTTTCTTGATGTCTTCAATTCTCTTCTATTGATAATTGTATTTTTTTTTCTTGTTTTTATTTATATAGCCTCTTTTTTTATAACGTGAATGTGAGAACACTGTGGACTCCGCGAATTCTTAGGTTACTTCCTATTACGACTCACTTTTTATTATGATTATTTTTATTGTACTTTTTAGTACAATATTGACCGGTCTACACTGTCCTTACAGACATTTATACTGTAATATGGAAATATTGTAAGATCAACAATTTTTTTAAAAGAGTAACCATGGAGTTTCGTGCCGGTCTTTCTCCATAGGAAACGACCAATTTGGAACCGTGCACTAGCTTCTGACGTTTTATAAGTGCCCATGTAGGCCTATGTGAAATAAACTACTTTTGAGTTTGACTTTGACTTTGAAAAAGTCAGTAAAAGTCTGACACGCCCTCTCGCTCCGCCCAAGAGCGAGGGATGTCATTGGATGATTTTTCCACCTAAAAAAAAGTCAAAGAAGGGAAATTTAATTTATCCAACAACATGTGGAATTAAAACAAATATTTTATCATATTTTGACTTATTTATTAAAATCATTTCAAATTATCTTATAATCTTACGTGGTGTAAGTATTAAAAAATAAAAGTAAAAGAAAAAACATTAATTAGAAACTAAGATATCTTAGTTTTGATATATATAATTATATTAAGAATAAGGTATAATTTTTATACGTTTAATATATGTTACAACAGTCTATGTGTTAAAATTTACATTTTTATAAGATTGTAGTCAAAGAAGGGTTTAATTTATTCAACAACATGTGGAAAAAAAAAATATTTGATCACATTTTGACAAATTTAAAATCATTTCACATTATAATATTACGTATCGTATACAAAATTAAATTATGTACATAATTAACGTTGATGTTATTCGTATAAATAGGTACCAAGTATAACTTTTTAACCAATTAGCAATGCTTCAGGAGGTGAAAGGTGAAACAACTATCTATGGGTTCAACCCTGAAATGCCAACAAGCAAGTGCTTGGTACTGCCGCGTAGTAATAGATAGACGATTAGATGTTTACTCGCGAGTTTTCTTTCTCGATTCATGACTAGACCTACTTCCACATCCTGAAATATTGCTAATGAATTAAAAGGCACCCTTGTAAACAGATCACAGCCAAATATTTTTTTTGCGCATTTTTTAACGTACTCGATCGCGTTAAAGTAAACGTCAATTTGTACCACAGATGTAGGATTAGGTACAAGCGCTGTAGGATTAGGTACAAGAGCAGCCGGGGCCTTACTAATGACGTATTAAAATGTGTCACACACATGTGCGTGTGTGCAGTGCGAGCGAGAAAGAGGGTTGGAGCTATACATCCTATATAGCTATGGAGCTATACTGACTAGCATTTAACTGAACCGTTAAAGTGATGGGCCTATAACGGTTCAGTTTGGGTCGTCAAATGGATCGCGTTAAGAGCTCGTGGTATAGCCTCTGGTAACACTAATGAGCCTACGACACGCACAAGCTTTACCACAGTTTTGCCGGCGCAGGCAGGTTTGTACACGGCAGTTTTTCATTACGAATTGACATAGTCGGTCGAGTACGTTAAAAAACTCACGCTTGGTACTTTGTTTGAACATTATTGTTCTTCTTGATTTTTGTATTCTTTATCCGAGTTCACGTCAGGCGGCATATTCTCATCGTTCTTTGGTTCCGTCTTTTTTGTACGCATCTTCATCATCTTGCATTCATCAGCGCACTTAATCGTTATTGTGTTCCTGCAAAGAGAGTTCAATAAACTTTAGTATATTATGAATACACCACCGTCCTAAGATTAGTTACTTAATCCGGGATTGGCTTATCATGGTAGGTAATGGATAACATGAGTAGTGCCGTAAGTAGCCTCTTAAATACCCGGTGCAAGCTTCTATAACTGCGCCCCTCCAGGAACCGCGCCCTGTGCCTGGGCACCGCTGGCTCCGCCCTAGTTACGGCACTGAATATGGGTTCCCAGATTAAGTTTCATTTTTACCCAGAATAGAAAAGTTTGATAATATGAGTATGGGCAATGAAGGTCTAATCTAATCTGTAAGTCCACAAATTATAGGACATTCGTATCTAGGTACTTATTACTGAATTCTTAAACTGGCAAGATTCCAGTAACCCAAAAAATATTTGTGTTGTGAAAGTTTTCACTATTGTCTTCTACCACAAAGTGTCTTCTCAACAAAAAAAAACTGGCGATCACTAGCTCGCTGTTATACGATCACCATTAATTTGTATCAAATGCATTCGAGGAGAAAGAAAATCTTTTAGAAATGCGAACTTTCTACAGATGCTATGCAGGCATCTTCAACATTGTCAGCAATCTCTAAATGTTCAAACCACCTTTGCTTTGAGTTGCTGAGATTCGGACACAATATATGCGGACACAGTGTCCGAATTGATACATTTTTTTTTTGTTTTCGCTGACTATTCGTACACACACTGTTTAATACAGTCATGTAGCACCACCGAACGTCTACAACTACGCGCCACACAACACTACTGTGTCGGGACGCCGCTAACGCACACAACGTTAGCCGCTTCACGTATAAAAGGGGCCGACGCGGCCGCGAGCGGTCAGTGATTCTCGCCCGACGCTCGCCCCGAACGGTCGTGCCGCTCTGTGCTCCGCGCCCGCTCCGTGCTCTGTGTCGAGTTACGTCACCCCGCGTGACGTCATCGTGGTCGCCGACCGCACCAGCGATCCGAAGCCGCCTTTTTCAAGGCAGTGGAGGATAGACTTTTCCTTACGGAAACAGTCGATAAACGTGTGCCCCTTCAGGGAAAATCCACAGTTTCGTGGTCCTTGACGGGAAACCTAACGGTGTCAACAACGTCAAGGGGGTGTTGCCCCAATACACCCGCCGAACCCCTTCAGGGCTAGGCAGTCATTTGGAGTCGGGAGCTAGGTTTTGGCCTTGGGGGATCTCCTAGTCAAACCTATTACTCCGAGTTCTCTTTCAGCTACACACCTGGTGTCGGTTGGGGTGTCTATCCCTTCGCACCAGACCCTGGTAGGGCCCGATCGCACATTAAGATTGGCGATCGGTTTCAAGCTTAGGGCTCACCAGTAGGTACTCACCTCCCAGTTAGCAAACCCTTACTGGGAGGGTCACTCACCCCCGGGCCCGTCCACCCGGGGACTTAGGGTATTAGGCATAGGAGAGTTACAACTAATGTAACAAAGCCCAATCCCACCCTAGTCATGACGGACGCTATTATCTTAGCGTTCGTCAAAGAGGTCCTTTTCAAGGACCCCGATTTTCTCGCCAAATATGGCGAGAAAATCGCTTTAATTAAAAGCGCCCCTCCTCCCGTTCCGACGAGCGTCACCGATTTTAGTGACGTATTGTCGCCATTCCCGGCCAACACGGACTCAGGTCCGTCCCCGCCGTCCCCCTGTCCCCGCCCCTTACCGGGAAAGGCTTCTATGCCTCCCCTTTTAGTAGCCCATTTTGCCAATGAGGCTATGGACACGTCGGTGCCCGCCAGCGACTCAACGTCGCATTCCTCCGCCTCGGACTCCGAGCAGTCCACTGATTCCTCCTCCTCCGAGGACGACTTCCAAGTCGTCCTAGGGGGCAAGAGGAAAGCCCGAAAGGCCGCGCAGGCCTCTAAAGCAAAGAAGACCGTAGTGTCTCCTCCCGCCCCCGCTACCCAGCCCGCCCCTATTACCCAGCCCGCCCCCGTTTCGCAGGCTAGCTGCCCTCCGTCCGCTTCTGGCACTCAGCCAAAGAAGCAGCGCCCCCCTCCGCCCTTGTACATCCAGGACAAGGCGAAGTGGACAGATGTGTCCAAAATGTGTAGTGATCGCAAGATCAACTACACAAACGCCCGCTCTTGCCAACAAGGCATTAAGGTTCAAGTCCCGACGTCAAATGACTATCGGGAACTAACCAAAGTCCTCCGTGATAGGAAAATCTCCTTTCACACGTATTCCCTCCCCGAAGACACGCCAACCCGAGTGGTTATAAGACGTGTCCCCAAAGAGATCGCCACCGAGGACATCAAGTCCGACCTCCTGGCGCAGAACATCCCCGTGTCCGCTGTCCACCGCCTTCATAAGGCGAGAGGAAGCGAGCTCTACGACATGGTACTTGTCGTATGCGACCCCACCGAAGGGCACCACCCGATCTTCAAAGTCAAGTCGGTGTGTTCCCTCTCTGGCATCTCCATTGAGAAGCCTTTCAGACCGACGATAGTCGGTCAGTGTCACCGCTGCCAATTATATGGCCACTCGCAGCGGAACTGCTACGCTACACCCAGATGCGTTAAGTGTCTGGGCGAGCATGGCACGAGCGACTGCCCTCGGCCCAAGGACCGCACACTCTGCACAGAGCCACCCAGCTGTGTACTGTGCGGTCAAGCCGGGCACCCGGCTAACTACCGTGGCTGCCCTAAAGCCCCCAAAATCCCTCCCAAGCTGGCAAAGCGTGCTGCTGCTCGCCAACAGAGGGAAGTTCCATCTGGGAAAGCCCCCTCTTCCCAACTCCCCGAACGTCTCGCACCCCAGAGACCATCCCCATGGAATCTGTTGAACCATCACAAAGCCTTCCCGGCTTTGGCGGTCTCACAGCCCATCCCAGCGCTAATGGCCAAGCCCATTCCAGCGCCTGCCCCCGCTTCTGTGGCCCCCGTGGCCGCAAAAACTCCCCAAAGAGCGGCTGCGTTCCCACGCAGAACCGTTGGCCAGATCATTCTGGACAACTACCGCATCTTTATGACGCAGGATGCTAGGGATTTAGCTGATGAGCTAACCCTAGCAGAAATAAATGGCCAGCTCGACTACGCTAAGCGAGCTGAGCTATTCACAAAATATGAGTCGGTCACGGCCGAACTCGACAAGTTACCCGCAATAACTCTTGATGGATAGACATCAAAGAATTTGTTCCTCCAAACCGCGATCCCTTAAATTAGGCTTCTTTAATGCCAACGGCATTATCAATCAGAGAGATGAGATCGCCAGTTTTCTCCGCGACCATCAGTTAGACATTCTCCTTATCCAGGAAACATTCCTCAAACCCCACCGTAAAGATCCTAAAATTGCCAACTATCGCATAGTTCGCAACGATAGATCTCGCTGCCACGGTGGTGGCACCCTCATTTATTACAGGAAGGAACTGTACTGTATCCCCCTAACCCCACCCGCGCCCTGTTCGTTCTTAGAATACGCAGCCTGTCGAGTAGGCATGACTGGTCATCAACCGATCACTGTCATCTCCGCCTACTATCCCCCTCCGACTTCCTCGTCTCGTATGCCAGACGAGTCCATCGCTCTCACTAGAGACCTCACCGCCCTCTTTGGCTTGAGTGACTCCGTTATACTAGCGGGCGATCTCAATGCTAAACATCCCGCCTGGAACAGTAGTACGACCAACCCTAGAGGTAAGGTCGTGTTCAACCTTGGTGCATCCCTTAACTTTGACATCATCGCCCCGATGTGTCACACTCACTTCCCCCTAAATCCCAACCATAGCCCCGACGTCCTCGATGTAGCGCTCCTGAAGAATATAAACCTCCGTTTACAATCTATAGAAGCAATACACGAGCTTAACTCCGATCATCGCCCCGTGATCATGCACCTAGGCTCCCGCTCGGGTAATCTCGACCCCGGCCAGCCTCCCCCGTCCCAATTGATCACTGATTGGAAGAAAGTAAGCGAAAGACTGAAATCTACCACGTCACCTCAATTGGATTCTATCCCTGACCACATCGACTCAGTCGCTGACACGACGGCTGCGATCGACTCGCTCACGGATCACGTACAATCCGTCCTGAACGAATGTTCAAGGGAGATTCCAGCGACGGAGGACCGTCGCTGGAAAATTCCGGACGATGTACGGGCTCTGATGACCGAGAAGAACGCAGCCATCCGTGCGTACAGCGCTTTTCCCTGCGACGCTAACAAGGCTCACATGCGTAGATTACAGCGTGCTGTTAAGAAACGCATGACCGAGCTGCGTTCCGCCCGCTGGGACAAGACGCTTAGCGAACTCGAGCCTGCTCATCACGCCTTCTGGCAACTTCAGAGGAAATTACGTTCCACTGAAGAGTCCTCTATCCCTCCGCTCACCCGCCCTGACAAGAGTGTCGCTTTCGACAACTCTGAAAAAGCGGAATGCCTAGCCGACAGCCTCGAAGCCCAATGCTCGCCTAGCTCTCAACTAGTAGACCAAGCTCACATCGACATGGTGGACGCTGAAGTCGAACGTAGAGCCTCCCTCCCTCCCGTTGAAGACCCTGATAACCCTCTACCCCCCGTCACTCCCGACGAGGTGGAGGATATCATCAAAAAACTTCAACCCCGGAAAGCCCCCGGCGCCGATGGTATCACGAACAGAGTGTTCAAACTCTTCCCTCCCCAACTTATAATGCTAATGACCGCCATCTTCAATGGCGCATTAAGCAATAATATCTTCCCCCAAGCATGGAAGCAGGCCACCGTTATCGGTATCCCCAAACCAGGCAAGCCCAAGTCTGACCCTTCCAGCTACCGCCCCATCAGTCTCCTCAATGTTCTCGGTAAAGTCTACGAGAGGCTTATTTATAAGCGTCTCAAAGATTTTGCCGAATCCAAGGGTCTCATTCCTAATGAGCAGTTCGGGTTCCGTACCGAGCACTCATGCATCCACCAAGTCCACCGCATCGTAGAGCACCTAAGCGCTGGCTTCCAGCGTAATACGATGACGGGTGTCTTGTATTTCGATATAGCGAAAGCATTCGACAAGGTCTGGCACAATGGCTTATTATATAAGCTATACCAACTCGGAGTGCCAGACCGTCTCGTGCTCATCATGCGAGACTTTCTGTCGAATCGCACCTTCCGCTATCGAATTGAGGGTGCCCTCTCCACCCCCCACCCCATCCGAGCAGGAGTCCCGCAAGGCTCCGTAGTATCCCCCTTAGCCTTCACGCTGTTCACCAGCGACATTCCCCAGAGTAAAAAGGCCCAGTTGGCTCTATTCGCCGACGACACGGCAATTTACTACACCGGTCGTGACCCCAGAGTTATCGCTCGCAATCTCCAAACCTCCGCAAACATTTTGGGCAAATGGTTCCGGAAATGGAGAATTGAGGTTAACCCTGATAAGAGTCAAGCTGTTCTCTACTCGAAACAGCGGAAGTCCGTCCTCCCTCCCCCTCCGATCACCATGTACGGCAAGCCAATCCCCTGGGAGAAGCAAGCCAAGTACCTCGGAGTGATCCTAGATCAGCACTTGACCTTCGCCGAGCACATAAAGCAGGCTCGCTCGCGAGCCGCTTTCGCTCAAGGTAGGCTCCACTATCTCATGACTGCTCGCAGCAAATTATCACTTAAGTGCAAGCTGCGCCTCTTTACAGCAGTAATCCGCCCGATTATGACATATGCCTGTGCTATCTTCGCACACGCCAAGCCCCGTTTCCTCCATAGGATGCAGACCCTCCAAAATCGGACCCTCCGTAAAATCCTCGGTGCCCCTTATTACGTCCGAAATGAGAATCTACACTTAGATCTCAAAATCCCCACCATCCAGCAGTTCATGAAACGCCTGTGCAAGCGTTTCTTCGATACTGCTGTGAAACACCGCAACCCCCTTATCGTATCGGCCGCCCGATATGAACCCTCCCTCATCTCAAAGATTCGCCGTCCTAGGCATACTCTTGTCACCCCCGACGACCCCATTACCCTGCTCCAAGAGAGCCGTAAGGAAACCAGTACAGTTCGTAGACATTACAGACCGCCGTCATTCCGTCCTCGCCGCCGAGGCCCGCCGCGACAGACCCGTCAACGTCCTCCCCGTCCTTTGCTCGAGCCAGCCCGCGCCGCTGAGCCGTAGTTTTAAAATTCCCCGTTAATAATAATAATATCTTTGTGCGATCCAGCCCGTCCCTTGCTGCCCCCCCCCAGCGACGCCCTAAGCCGAGGTCCGTACCCCACAGGGGGTGCCCTTAGCGTGTAGTCGCTTAGTTTTTAAGTTAGTTAAGTAAGCCCTGGCTGGAGGCTTTGATTCTCGAATCGAGGCCGCCACAGGCAAGTCCGGTTAAGCAGCCGACAACCTCCTAGGTTGACCTGCGAGAGGCCACACACAAAAAAAAAAAAAAAAACGCGAGCGGTCAGTCTGTGCTAGTGCGCCGCTGTATCCACGCATTGGAAGAGCTCGCCTAGCTTAGACGTACTCCCCGTTCCGTCCCTCGGTTACGCATCCTGCTTGTTTCGCGACGCCTCGCGCGACACGAACTCGCTGGGAACGTACCGTGTAGTTTTATTTTACCATCGTACTGCATAAGTCTAGTTTTATAAACAAAGTTGTGAACTGAAATATACTAACTGTTTATAGTGACCTTACGTTTTAATTACTGACCGTTGCAATCTGGCGCTCAACGTAAAGGCCCGGAAACAGGCTAGCCCAAAATCAAGATCACGTAGAAGAATAAAGGAGGAACCGCTAACCAACATGAATCTTTCAGCTGAGCAGTTCGAGAAGTTACTGTCGGTGATTGGCAACCAACAGCGACGAGGTTCTTTCGCCACTTGCAAAATCACTTTTAATGGTGCCAGAGATACTGAATCAGTAGAATCTTTTCTTGCTGCAGCTTCAGTGTTCAAGTCCGTGGAACTGATTTCCGACGAAGATGCCATCATGAGCGTCCCCTTAATTTTAAAGCAAGAAGCAGCTACCTGGTGGAACGGGATAAAAGATCAGGTGAAAACTTGGAACGAGTTTGAGTCGCGAGTTCGCCACGCGTTTGCTCCTAAAAGACCTGCCTACCAGCTGTACCAGAACGTTGTGAACATTAAACAAGGTGAGGATGAACTGACAGAAGTGTTTGTGGCTAAGAAGAGGGCTCTTATTGCACAAATGCCTGAGCCACACACAGAGTCCCAACAAATCGATATGATCTACGGGCAATTGAGGTACAAAATAAGAGTAAAAATGGCACGCGAGACTGTCAATACTTTTGACGCCCTAGTGAAGGCAGCCAGGGGAGTGGAAGAGCTCCTGGTTGAGAAGGAAATGCCAGAAGAGGGAAAAGAAACAGAAAAAGGGTCATTTAAAAAGAAGCGTTGCACGTACTGTCGATTGCCTGGACATTCGATTGAGACATGTCGGAAGAAGGAAAAGAAGGATCTCGCTTCTGGTAGTGGTACTTCTGCCGCGAAACCTGCGCCTACAAATGTCGCTATAGCCACCCAAGCGCCATCACCTTCTACACCAAAGTTTGCATGTTACGGATGTGGTACACCAGGAGTGATCCGATCGAAATGTACAACCTGCACCAAGGCTGTACCAAAGGCGGAAAAGGCTGAAGTAAGTTTCTGTTCCATGAACACTCAAGCAGATGTACGTCCTAGGCCGATTATCGGTATTGCCATAGGTAAAATAACCGGTAGCGCTTACGTAGACACTTGCGCAAAAACGAGCGTTGCATCATACACGCTATACAAATGCCTACGAAGACTCGGATTTGCATTCCAGACACAACAGCTTGTGGTGAAACTGGCTGATGGCACGAAGACGACGAGAGACGTTTTGACCGTAAGTGCACCCGTCAGTATCTGTTACCGTGTTGTGCAAACGTCCTTTATCGTGTTCCCGGAAGCTCGAGAATCTCGCACATTGTTGGGCGTCGGCTTTATCCAGGATGCTAAGATGGTACTTAACGTTCCACAGATGACATGGCATTTCGAGGATTACCCTGACGACATTTTTGACCTACAAAACGAGGATGCAGAGGAGATATCGATGGCCAAGGTGGAGGCTACACCCGTTTATTTTGACCCTCAGTTGCGGTCTATGCTAAAAGATGTCGAGCTGCCCGAATTTATTTCTCCTTTGTCGATGGTTTCACGAGACGAAAGCGTACTCAACCCGGCGCTGCCACAACCCAGCGCATGTACTCCAGCAACTGGCAGTCCATTGTCCAGCGGAGAACCAGCACTCCCGGAAACGAGTGCCTGCACTACTAACACGATGCCATATCGCGTAGTGCCAATTGAACTGTCCCCTATACCAAGGAAGCGATCTCGACCATTATTCGATGGATATTCTCCGAGGTTCGTGGACTTTATGGTTCGTGATGCCCAAATGCAGCTTCACGGTGCTCCGTGCGAACTATCTCCACACTCTAAAGCACTCTTCCCTAGTGACCAGAGTAATAGCAGCAATGATGTCGAAATTGGATCTTTGGAAGTGGAAAAGGCCTCATCAGACACGCTAGACGCAACTCAGAAGGCACAATTAACGGAAGCACTATTGGAATATCAAGAAGTCTGCACTTGGAGCAGTTCTAGTGCAGGGGGAGGCAGAGGACGAGCATCCTGTCGAATATGCCAGTAGGCTGATGACCCCTGCAGAACGCAACTATTCCACAACTAAGAGGGAGGCACTTACAGTAGTTTGGGCGATTTAAAAGTTCCGGGGATACATTGAAGGCCTGCCAGTAACAGTGATTACGGTCCTTATCTAATCCTAGCACGACATGGTGCTTCTTCCTATCTGATTTCAGACCCAGCTACTCCAGATAAACCCCTTGGAGTGTACCATACATCTGCCTTGAGTCCGTTCCAAGGCCATGCGGCAAACCCACTTCCTCCACCGGTGCGCCCACTGAAGAAACGCGGGCGTCCGCCTAAACCTAGGCCCAACCCTGAAGGCGCCACTCCGCCTTCTCGTGGACGAGGACGACCACGGCGACGCGCGTCTCGGCCAGCCTAGTTGGTGGAACATTCATCTTGACTGGCTACTCGTCGGGGCGACTTCGCATCCAGAGGGGGAGCCTGTAGCACCACCGAACGTCTACAACTACGCGCCACACAACACTACTGTGTCGGGACGCCGCTCACGCACACAACGTTAGCCGCTTCACGTATAAAAGGGGCCGACGCGGCCGCGAGCGGTGTGTAGTGATGGTGAAGTGCGCGAATACGGGCGACTTGACACCCCGTTGTCCCCTACCCCGTCGGCAGAGGACCTGGAGGCCATGACCAGGCCACAAAGGAGGAGACGGAGCTCGGACGAGACTATTGGAGAAGCCAAGCGCTACTGCAGCGAGCGCTCTTCCATACCGGATGATACCAGTGGGGTAAGTGTTTTGGCCAATGCTACCCCTCCTCTAAGTGCAGCTCCCAGTCTCGGCGTCGCCGATTCGAACTCGGCGACGAAAATAGATTCGGCTAGTAAGAGCAAGAAGCAACGCTACCCTCCGTTGGTAGTAGAGAAGCTGCCCAACTGGGCTGCCCATTTTAGGGCTATTGCTGCCAAGCTCGGACGCCCACCTAATGCACGCCCCTACGGCTCTGGTGTTCGTTTCTCGCCGGAGTCGGAAGAGGAATACCGACTTGTGCAGCGTTACCTTACCATGTTGGAGAAAGAGAGTGGGATCAGCTGGTTCGCATACTCTCTGCCAGCGGAGAGACAAATGAAGGTGGCCATCAGGGGGCTGCCAGCCGATACGGAGCCGCAGGAGATCGAGGAGGAACTCCGCGCACTTGGATATGAGCCGGAGTACGTGCGTCACATAAAGGGACGACAGGGAAAACCCGGCTGTATCTTTCACGCCGTGTTGCGACGCACAGAGAATGTGCGCCGCATCTTTGACACCACCGTGTTTCTTTACATGCGGGGTGTCAGAATAGAGGCATGGCGTGGGAAACGTGGGCCCGCACAGTGCCATCGGTGCCAGAAATTCCGGCACTCATCGCACCAGTGTCACCGTCCGCTCGCCTGCGTCAGATGTGGAGAGGGGCACGCAGCCAGGGACTGTCCACGGCCAAGGGAAGAGCCTGCTACCTGCGCTAACTGCGGTGGCCCGCACCCGGCGTGCCACGTGAGATGCCCGGTTTTCCAAAGGGAAACACAGAACAGGCGAGCGGGAACTGTCGCCATCACAGCCAACTCGACACGCCGACAACAAACAGCTGACGAGGTACACACACATGAGAGGGACCAAGGCGTGTCGCTGATGGCGGCAGCCAACGGGCCCACGAAGCGTGGAGAGGCCACCTCCTCAAGGTGGAGGAAGCGGAACCGGGGGGGAAAGGCAGGAAAGACCAAGCCCCCAGCGACGCAAGAAGAGATTCCCAAACCTACCCCTAGTCAAGGGAGGGCGCAGGATGTGAGGGGGAAAAAGAGCAAAAGCGCTGACGCCGGCATTGCTCAGGCGGGGAACCCCACCTTCACTACCACCCACGCCACAAACCCCACCTACAACACCGTCAGGGGTATTAAGAGCGCCGACAACAATGCCGGTGCCAATAGAAACGCAATAAGCAACGATTTCACAACCTGCGCCATACAATTGCTGATGGACCTCATCAAGGCCATCAGGCAGGGTGAGAGCCCGGAGCAGGTTATCCTCGATGGCCTGGCACGACTCCTCACCTTGTGCCATGGATAGGCCATTGAGGATAATTCACTGGAATGCCCGCGGCTTACGGGAAAAAGTCGCCCCACTCCGCCACCTCCTGCGGGAACAGGATGTCGACGTGGCGCTAATAAACGAGACGCACCTGGGGCCTGAGGATGAGATCAGCTTCCCAGGTTTCCTCGTTTACCGTAAAGATGAAAGGTCGGCACACAACGTCCGATACCGTGGTCTGGCAGTATTGGTGAAACGTAGAGTCGTCCATCAGGAGGCCCCCCCGCTGTCACTTAACACACTGTATGCGCTTGGCGTACAGTTGTTGGTTGCCGGCGAGGACATAAGAATCTACGCTTGTTATAAGCCGCCCGCAACTCACCTAGACTTGTCAGAGTTGCGGGCGGTACTAGACGCCAACGAGTCACCTGCAATCCTCGCCGGTGACCTAAACTGTAAACATCAAGCATGGAACGCTATCCAGCAGAATACCGGGGGGAGACGGCTCTTCGCAGACGCGGAGGCCTTCGGCTACACAGTGTCCGGCCCCGAGACGCCCACCCATTACCCGGACAACCACTTGCAGATGCCAGATGTGCTGGACATTGTGGTCCACCGAGGGCTACACTGCCAGATCACACAACAGGTGATCGACGATGAGCTACAGTCGGACCACCAACCTGTGCTTGTCGTCCTATCGGGTATGCCGACCCGACTGAAGCCACCAGCGCCACGTCGATCCTTGGACTGGAAAAAATTTGCTGAAAAGCTCGAGACCACAACGCCGACTCGGCCTATCGCTGGCGCCGCGGACGTTGATTCACTAGCGGATGACGTCACTGCTTGCATACAACGCGCACTAGAAGAGGCGACAACGACATCGCGGGCGCAGGGGAGAGGGCTAATGCCGCCCCTACCGGCCCGAGTGCGTACGTTGATCACAGAAAAGAGGCGCCTCCGCAAGCAGTGGCAACAGTTACGCTGCCCAACACTGAAAACGCAGCTCAACCGTCTCGCGGAGAAAGTGAAGGCCGAGCTCAAGGCAATGGCCACCGCGAGCTGGGAAGAACGTATTGATGCCGCGGAGGGCGATTGGGCGTCAGTACATAAACTATGCCGCCAACTCACCAACACCCCAGCTCCGGTGCGCCCCTTACTTGCAAGCGACGGGGCCTTGAAGTATGTAGCGGAGGACCGGGCGGAGGTCTTTGCTGAACACCTGGAGCGTCAGTTCCAACCGAATCCGACCACCGAGCGCGACCATGTCGCAGCAGTCGAGCGACACCTAGAGGACTACTTCGCTGCGCCGATAGCTCAAGACGAAGACCCGATATTCTTCTCGCCGGGCGCAGTTAGACGCGCCATTCTACGTACAAGTCCCAGGAAAGCCCCCGGTGCCGACGGTATCACCAACACAGCGCTGCGCCACTTGCCTTACCGTACAGTTGCGGCACTGGCGCGCCTGTACACGGGGATACTGCGCACGGGGGTTTTTCCCACCGCCTGGAAGGAAGGGCGCGTCATTATGTTGCCCAAGGCGGGGAAGAATATCCTGAAGCCAGAGAGCTATCGGCCAATCACCCTGCTGCCAACAATATCAAAGATATTCGAGTCGCTCCTGCTGCGGCACCTAACACCGCACATTATTCCACGACCGGAACAGTTCGGGTTTCGGGCGGAACATAGCACGACGCTTCAGTTGTCGAGGGTACTGCACCTGCTGTCTGCAACGATGAACAAGAAGGAGTACGCGGTGACAGTATTCCTCGACATGGAGAAGGCCTTCGACCGGGTTTGGCACCAAGGTCTCATATATAAACTGGCCACGTCAGACACGCCCCGTCGCGTTGTAAGAGTGGTCTCAGCTTTCCTGAATAATAGGTGTTTCAGGGTGGTGGTAGAAGGGGCCACATCTGCCCCCCGACCAATCGCAGCCGGCGTACCCCAAGGCTGCTGCGTGTCGCCAGCGTGTTACTCACGGTACACCGACGACATCCCTACGACGCCAGACTCGACGCTCGCGCTGTACGCCGATGACGCCGCGTACATCACTACATCGATGAACGCAAAGTACGCGGCTGTAAAGATGCAGCGCGTCCTCGACCTCATCCCCGAGTGGCTCGCCAAATGGCGACTGTCGGTGAACGTGAGTAAGACGCAGGCAATGATTACGGGATCCACGCCCCTCCCACCACGCCTGAAACTCAGCGGAGCCGACATCGAGTGGACGCCCCGGGTCAAGTACCTGGGCGTGACCATCGACCGTCGGCTCACTATGGGACCGCATGTCCATAGGGTCGCCGCGCAAGGCAGGGTCGCCCGCAACCTCCTTAAACCAGTGCTCTCGTCCCGACTCCCGGTGCGCGTCAGGTTGGGCGTGTACAAGGCGTACGTGCGTCCAATCCTGACGTACGCCGCACCTGCATGGTTTGCCCTCACAAGCGAGGGAAACCGGAAAACGCTCCGCGCGCAGCAACACCTGGCGCTGCGGACGATAGTGGACGCCCCTCGCTATGTGAGGAATGACGTAATCCAGCGTGACCTCGGGATTGAGAGCCTGGATGAGTTTGTGCGGCGCCTCGCGAAGGGAATGTTCGCGCGTGCCGACGCCTCAGCTTGGCCCCACGTCAAGCACCTGGCGCCCTGGCACGCGCGCCCCCCTGACGCGAGACCCTTGCCCCGCGACCTTATTGTCGACAGCGCCCCCCCCCCCCCCGGATTGACGCCTGAGTAAGCCGTACCAGTCTACACGCGGCTTACTCAAACAATAAGACTCCACACCTATTCTCACCCCGACAAGCGTCGTGTGCTAAGTTAATATAGGCACGACGCGAGTCGACCACACATTCGCAACTTTACACACGCTAGACTCACGCACTGAATAGATAGCGCAAGTTTACTATTCGGTGCACGTGCACTGAGCGATGTTACACAGTACAATGCCGCTCACACACATACATAATCGTCCCTGCGGTCTGAACCGTAACCGGCTCGCTCTGGAAGCGGGTTAGGCGGGGGATACATTTCCTACTGTAGGTCCGTAAAAAGCCGGCACACTCGTCGCAGGTCGTCCCCCGCCGGGCTTCCCCTCGGGGTCTCACCTGGCGGAGACTGACCGCCGGTGTGTCGTGAAGAGTCGGCGCTATGGGAAATAGCGCCGTGACGTACCTACAGTATACTCACACATACAAAAACACATGGGTGCTTCAACACCTAAAAAGTCAAGCCATAGTGGCTACTCAATGACGGGCCCATATTTATGAGCCACGGTTGGACCCCGCGGCCAGAGGGCGAAGCCCTGAAGCCGCTTGCCACGCCCCCTGACGGGGACGTAGCGACTGCCACGACCGACCGAGCGGTCAGTCTGTGCTAGTGCGCCGCTGTATCCACGCATTGGAAGAGCTCGCCTAGCTTAGACGTACTCCCCGTTCCGTCCCTCGGTTACGCATCCTGCTTGTTTCGCGACGCCTCGCGCGACACGAACTCGCTGGGAACGTACCGTGTAGTTTTATTTTACCATCGTACTGCATAAGTCTAGTTTTATAAACAAAGTTGTGAACTGAAATATACTAACTGTTTATAGTGACCTTACGTTTTAATTACTGACCGTTGCAGTCATATAAAAAGTTTTTAAATACAATATTAGGGAAAAAAAGTGTTCCCAAAACTATTTGTGGCTGGATTTCGAAAGCGGCAACTTCGGTTAATAAATATCTTTATATTATATTTTAAATCTTTTTTTATCTCGCCAAAAAAAGTTTTTTTTTTGTGACGTAACTACAAATTTAACACGGACTTCCGAAATTAAAGTTATTTTGATCGTTTTAGTGTTTTGTTTTTTGTAATGAAGTCAACCGACTTTATTTTGTTTTTGTTTTTTTTTGTAAAAAGTTTTTTAATTCACACTTTTTTGTTGTGATACACTTATAGCCAATGAGCCAGAGTACCTATTTCATGTCAATTCGAATGAACCCAAATACTGCTAGGATACATTATTTTATTATGAAGTTCCTATCCACCTCCCGACTATATCGTCAGGTCAGTTCGATAGTACCTTATACCCAAAATGCATCTTATGACAATCCGAATAAGCCTAAACACGGCTAGGTTACATTAATTAATTATGGAGTTCTAGTTCTCCTACCTTCCGGCTCCATCTTCATCATAAGATCACCTCGATGATACTATTTTCAACATAACTATTTAGAAGCATTTATTTATTTGTATTGTCATAGTTACTTAACTATCATTATTGTGATATCTATGTAGGGTGAAGTTCCGTTGGCCATTTCTGGTCTTCTTCATCAGTTCCACTTCATCAAATGTTAATTTTTGAACAGGTAATGCTTAAGTTCTCGATGAAAATACCAAAATCACTATATTATAGTTGCCTAGAATATTTGAGGAGTTCCCTCGATTCCACATGGATCCCATTCCCATCATCAGAACAGGATTTTGAAAAAATTGAATTATCTGGGAGCATATTCTTTTAGAAGAAAAAAATGCGTCTATAAACGACGGAGTTCTGAGGTAACAAACATAAAAAAAAATAATGATGATAAAAAAAATACATCCGAATTGAGACAGAGACAGAGATTGAACCTCCTCCTTTTTTTGAAGTCGGTTAAAAATGTGTCGTTTCGGACTATGTGTTCGAATATATTTTGTCCGAATCGTCTGCAACTCTTTGTTAACGAATTTTTTTATTATTCTTGTAATTACCTACTTATTTTGTAACAAAAAATAGTTTTGAACCAGTTACCTGACATCTTTTTCTCTCACGTTAAATCTGTCCATGATTTCAATTATGACATCGGAAATTACTTTTTGGTCCAGGCCCATCTTCGGAGGTCTAGTCTTGAAGGCTGGCGAACTTTTCCCTGTCATGCAATGAGTTGCCAGTATCCTGTGAAATTAAGAAAAGATAACTAACAAGTTTTACTTAATAACTTTACTGTGACGTCACAATTTTGGCTTAACAGTTTACTTGGGATGCCAAGTCAGTATTCTAAAATTTTCTTTTGTAACTACTAATGTATGTGTCAGATCAGTGGCGGATTAGCCATGTAACAAGAGTAGCAAATTCTATGGGCATGTGGGAGCCCCGCGCGATCAGGGATCCCGCACTTGAACGTAAAAAAAAACTAGTCAAAATATTTGTAAGTACTGCGTGAAATCTAAATACAGCTGATTTCTTTGGATGTGATATGATAGTCACTCTACTTCAAACTTTCCTCCAAGTAAACTACAGAATAGAAGATCTCTTAGAATTACCCCATCGTCGGTCCTTTTTAAGCATCTGATCTTAAAATCCACGGGGTTATTGGTGTCTAAAAGCCTTGTTCAAGCTAATTCTTAAAAGGGGTAACTTTAGCCAGCGGCTAAAGTTACTTAATTTTAATTTAAGTATAGCATTGGTTAAGCTTAAACAAACCCCTACCCACACTACCCCCCAACCCACCCCCCAACCCCACTAAGACCCCAAAGTTTTTAGGGAACTACATATTTTGTGTGTCTATGTGAATATTACAATGCCAGTGCGTAGTGACATAATATGGCTCTGAAACGTGAACGTTCACAATGCGCCTCATCAGATGGTTTTAAGTCACTCAAAGAGCAATGGAGAGGGCTATGCTCGGAGTTTCCTTGCATAATCGAATCAGGAGTGAAGATAAGCTTAAGTGGCAGTGAGCTCACTGCCACTTAAGCTTATCTTCACTCCGTACTCGCGTACCCAGCTGGGTATATTGCTCGCAGAAGAGATGGTCGATGGGGCCGAAAGCTTCTGGAGTGGCGATCGGAAAGGCCTCGCTAAAAGGGTACCGATAACCTGGTAAAGTTCACGGGAATCCGATGGAAGCGTGATAAACAGGACCGGCCGTTGTGGCGACACTTGGGAGAAACCTTTGTCTAGCAGTGGACGCCTTTCAGCTGAAATGATGGTGACGATCGATGTTGATATGTTGATGAGATCAATATCGCGGTCAGATTATTCCAATTATAGAATGGCTGAACCTAAACTATCCAAAAAAAAAAAACATGCATCCTATTCCCAAATCTTAATTGTTCAGCTTTTCTGTATAAATTCACAAAGGCTTCGCCATCATCATCGAAAATAGTCCCTATTTCTGTATCAATTCCTAAGCATGATTTTCGAGATTACTTCGGTTTCTTAGAATTTTGCCTTTAAATTTCTAATCGTTCGGGGTACCTATGCAAAAAACCATCATCATCTAGGTTTTTTCAAAAGTACTAAATTAATTAGTATCCTAATAATAAAATAATGAGTAGTAGGGGGCCCTTGGTCGAATTTGCTACAGGCCCCGCGCCGGCTTAATCCGGCACTGTGCCAGATAAACTTGGAATAACAGTAATTGAGCCTCCTACTTTTGTGCTTTAATAACTTTGTCTGTATTTCGGGTTTATATCTAAGTATATTAGGAAAAAGTCAATGGACTTTATTCCACGTTTGAAGTTTGTACAAGTTCTTTTTGAAGTTGGTAAGAATTAGGTATTCATATTTCAAATTCAAAAATGTAAGTACCATTCTAGTAAAATATCTACAATTCGAAATTTGAATTCGGACAAGCCTCAATAATGTAAAGGCTCATTAAATTTTAACATCAGGTAGGTGGTACCTATCCTTTTTATACAATAAGTAGAACAATCAAAGGCAGGGGCGTACCTGCTGCCGCATCAGCCGTCTCAATGATACGGGGCTCCCGGGCTACAGGGGCCCCGACGTTTGCAAAAATTCGTAACAACAACAACCTTCAATTCTCTTATTAATAAGAGGCCTGTATTTAACAAATAGTGACTATATAATAGGAGGTTCCGACTTTATAGCTCGCTCCGTTTGTCCTAGCATTCTCTTAATAAGTTTACAACAAAAACAAAATCTATCCTAGTCCAGATTGCTCTAATAAACGAGCTCATTTTCAATAAGTCTTGTCCTGCCTCAGTCAAAGTAATCCTATTTACAAGCCCGGTCTTATATGGTGACAAAACTACCCCGCACGTTTCATAATTAGTATAAAAGTAACCTATGCAGTTAGTCAATCTCTTTCGTAGCCTATCGGATGGCTCCATCAAGCTAGGACTCCAATTCATTTCTATGCTAGTAGGGCCTATTTACTAAAAATATATAAAAAATAAAAACTATCAATAACGCTTGATACAGGGCCCCTGTGGGACTAGCTACGCCACTGATTAAAGCTTACCTTCTAGGGAACACTGCAAGAAGTAGCGTCCTGGTAGCTATGGTATACGACTTCCAGTTCACTCTCTTGAACTTGTCTTTGTGTATCAAAGTCTTGCCACTGCCAATAGGTATCTGAAACCAGCATCGTCATATTAATTTCTGACAGGATTTGTCTAAATGCAATAAAGTCAATAAAAAGATCTAAAAACGTTAAGAGAAAGATCATATTAAATTCAATGTACATATTAAAAATATACTACTTCTGTCTTCTGCCAGCGACTTGGCCCGCATGAGAGTAGAAAATATTTAGCCTATGTCACTCAGTGATAAAGTAGCATTCTACTGGTGAATTTTGAAAATCGGTTCAGTAATTTATTCAGTACACACTGAATTACAAAAGTACTAATCTTTTCTCTTTATAATATTAGTGGTGGGTAATTACTTCTATAAAATAATAATTTATTAGATGCCTTGAAAAAATTAACACATGGTCATGCCTGTTTGACAAACGAATGGTTTATAGAAAAAATAATACGTATATGTATAATAATATACAAATAAAATTTAAGTGTCTGTTTGTACTCGTAATATGAAACTTTTTTCTTTGTTTCTTTTCTTTTTTTCAATGCCTTTTATATTTTGACGGGACTTTCACTGGTAGATAGCTGATTTTATAAGGAGTATTTTTTTATGGAAAAACAATTAGAATATCGCGCTAAAAAAAAACTTATTGATATTGTGATCAAATGGCATTGTGATAAGCTGTTTTACAAGTTTGACACGAACAAAATCGCAGGCACCAGCTCTACTAGCTGAACAACATAAAACTACAAAAAGTAACATACCCATTCATCTTCTGGCCGTCCATTTGTTTCAGCAACGTTATGCCTGTTATTAGTTACCAAAATGTTCTCATTAGAATGATTTTGGTCTTCATTTTCATTGTTTTCTTCACCATATTCTGTAATATCTTCTTCAACAGATTGTTCTGTTCTATTAATCAGTTCAGCAGCTTTTAACAGCATGTCTATGTGTTCATGTGCCATTGATTTTTGTTTTTTCTCTATTTGCCACTTGAGATTGTCAAGGAAACTGATTGCACGGTCATAAACCTCCATTGCTTGCTTCATCTCAGCCTCTGTTTCCGCTTCATCTTGAGATTCCTCTCCGTTTTCTTTTTCGGTCGAATCTGCCAGAAATTGTCCGATTTCTGTCATTCTAGCTAGATTTAGACTGCGTAAGAACGACCTTTTTCTGTTGTTTCGTCCTGCTCTAGTGTTAGTGCTTGGTTGTGGCCTCATTTTGACTGGAGTTGCTCCCTGCGAAGGCATGATTATTCTTTTATTGCCATTTACATCGTTCGAAATTAGCATATTTTCATCGGTACCCGCAATTTTTATAATACCAAATCTACCCACAGAATCGTTTTTTTTTTATTTGCTCCACTCTAGAAAATATTCCCGTATCGTGGGTGCGTTCACAAACATGTAAACTCACATGACACAAGATCCAGACCCGGAACAGCTCGCAACGCCGGGGCGAAACTCTGCTGCCTGTCTGGTCTGCTGGAAAGACCTCACGGCGTCATTACCTTCCGCATGACGCAGGTCCTCACCGGACATGGTAAGTTCGGGAGGTTCCAGCACCGGATTCGTGTGGAAGAAACGCCCGGGTGCCACCATTGTGTGGACTGCCTGGAGGATACGGTGGAGCATACGGTAGAGGTGTGCCCCGCCTGGACAGAGCACCGCCAGCGATCTCTCGCGCCGGGCCTTGGTACAGGCCATGGTCCGGAGCGAGGAGGAGTGGCAGGTGGTTTCCTCCTTCTGCAAAGCAGTAATGCTAGCAAAGGAGGCAGCCGATCGCGCGAGGCAAAGGTCCTCAGGCCCCAACCACCGCCGGGATTCCGATCCCGATTTCCGGCCACCGTTGACGTGGGCTTGCGGACGGCGAGCCACCCATTGCTCGCCGTCCGCAAGCCCACGCCGTCCGATCGTCCGGTAACCGTCCGGACCGAGCCCAAGTCGTCGACGGCGCGTAGTGTTCCACGCGCGCCTCAAGGAGATGTCAGCGACCGTAGGGGCCCAGCAGGGTCGAGGCCCACTGGGGCCATGGGTGATGCGAATGTGATCCCCGGGGCCCTGGAAAAATTGCAAAGAAGGAACAGGAGTGAGTTTTTAGTCAGTAAATGTCTGACACTATCTCTCGCTCCGCCCAAGAGCGTGGGATGTCATTAGATGATTTTCCCACCCGAAAAAAAAAGACCTGGAACAACTCGAAAATGAGCATGAAACTACAAACCTGTATGCACCTTTAAAACCTACATGGACATAACAATAACCTACCGTGTCAGAATCAGCAGATAGATCTTCGTCGGCGCTGGGGACCCACGACGATTCGCTACAGGAGTAGTCTTCAGCTTCTTCTTCTTCTTTATATGTCCTACTGGAACCGGCTTTCCTCTTACAACTGGGTCCGGCTTCCACCTTGACCGACTCCTTTACTACCACGTCCAACGTGTCACTGTCTTCTTCTTCTTCATAATTGATACTGGGACCGGCTTCCTGACTTGAAGATGGACCCGCTTCATACCTCCGACTAGGACCGGCTTCCTGGCTTGAAGATGGACCCACTTCATACCTTCGACTAGGACCGGCTACCTGGCTTGAAGATGGACCCGCTTCATACCTCCGACTAGGACCGGCTTCGAGCATGTAACGTTCTTCTGTACCATAGAAAAATATAAATTAAAGCTATACGAAGCTTTCATTACATTTTTTAATTCTTTAATCGTGACGTGTCCACATTCTTAAGTAGTGACGTCAACACCTCTATATATTCTATATCTTTATAAGTATAATTCTTCTGTACGTGTGTTTGTCACCTTACTCTTCCTAAACGGCTTGACCGATTTCGATGAAATGTTGTGTGTATGTCTGGTGCGTCCCTAGATGGTTTGAAAATACAATTGAATCCGATAGGTGGCGCTGCAATTGGATTCTCAATGTTTTATTCTGACTAAAATCTAGCTTACAGTATAAGTAATGTCTATCGGGACCGCTAGTTATGTATAAGCTGTAGTCAGATCTTAGAAATGATCACTTCATGATATGACCGACCATATCATGAAACGGTGGCATTTCATAATGTATATGTCGACTCGTCGGGATGGTTCGAGCTACGATCCACGACCCACGACCCACCTGGTAGATACCAGGTGGCTCTATGTGGGTATCGTGCAATGAATAAAAACAGCTAGGAAGTGAATCAGTTTACTTCTCAATACAATTCGGTACAGTGCACTATAATATTAGGTAGGTACAAGCAACAAAACGTAGGACAGTTTCAATGCGTCTTCACGCTGCGACGGCCTGGTTGAGTGTCCGCTGTCCTCGCGGATTCTCCTCAAGCTCGTAGCCAAACGGAAAACGCCTGACTCTGTCAAAGCGCGCCAACTCTAGTTCTTCTAGTTACCACTAGATGGCGTGCCTTGTTTTGTTGTTGACAAATCAACTGCCGGATACGACATATATTATAACCTCGCCCAATGGCCACATCATGATAATTGGACTAGACAAATCAATAAACACTGCGTTTAACGATATGTACAGCTAAGCATGATTATTTCATATTTGATCAAACATGGGTAGTCATATCGTAAAATATTTATATTATCCACCGGTGGAGGTGCTGATTTCGCTTTTTTTTCGTGACCTAATATGGCGGCAGACATTTACTTATGGTTTATTAAAATTTTCAAATAGAAGATTAAGAAACTTCTGTACTTATTCTGTGGTCTTGACTTGATACTTAGTGTGCGCCATGACGTAGACAAAACAGTCTTATCGCAGACGTTGTAGACAATTCTGTCTAAGACAGTTTGTCTCAAGTGTGTGCAGGCCCTTAGATGGTCTAAATTCAAATAAAAAACTTTATAAAAATTATTATGAAAATTGTATGTACATAGGTACGTCGCTGGCAAAACTGTATCATAGCTGCATTCGAACTGCCGATTGATTACAGGCCCGTATTATTTATGACAAATGACGTAACTTTGTGTCGTTATTATATTTCATTATTCTATGAGATGACTTTTTAAAAGTATGGATATAAGTAAATAGGTAGAAATCAATTAGGTGCCTATCTACCATATAATTTTAGAATATCTGATTATATTTTATGTAGGTAATGAAACGTAAGTACCTATTACACATTTTTCAAAAACACACAAGTCCTAACCCAAGACAAGAGCGGCCTGTTCAAAGGCGCATAACAGGCATAATAAAAGAGACTCCCGGTACGTGGAATTAAGGTGCATTTTGATTCGTTACGAGCGCTACTACGCCCGGAAGACAAATATAATCAAGGTCACGTCCGTGCCATGCAATGTTTTATAAACATTATTAACGTTGTTAGTTGGTTTACATTCGCATGTTTTCTTTCGAAGAGTGAAACTTCTGGACCTTGTACTATTACTTATTCTGTGGTCTTGATAGTGTGCGCCATGACGTAGACAAAACAGTCTTGTCGCAGACGTCGTAGACAAGCCTGCGACGTCGTAAACAATTCTGTCTAAGACAGTCTTGTTTCATGTGAGCGCAGGCCCTAAGCGTCTATTTGTTCTTACAAGCGCCATAAATAAGACTTTCTATAATTCTATTACCATGGAAATCCTACATTAATGATATGGTCAAACGTCGTTTATTATTACGATTTAGGAGTTTTAGTTGGCAAGTCATGAAAATTAAATGCAACCATTTCATGAAATGGCCGGTCATATCATGAAGTGATCAATGGGGTATTTTATTGTGTACTAGCTTTTGCCCGTGGCTTGGAATAAAGCAGCTTTCTATATGTGAAAAATTAAGCATTCAGTCCAGTACTTTCAGAGATTAGCTACCTCCTACAAACATAAAAACAAACTTTACCTCTTTATAATTAGTGTCCGACCGAAAATGGATTTTCAGCCGAAAACGAAAACGAAGCTTCGGCTTCAGTCTCATTTTCGGCTGAAAACGAAAATGATTTAGACATTAAAAATTTAAAATATTAGATGAATTCTTAATGGGATATATTTTCGGTGTATACTGGAATAGTATTTTTTATCTATTTAAGAAAAATAAAAAAACAGAAAAAAAACGAAATAAAATAAAAGACGATAATTTCATAAGAACACAAACAATTTCATTTATTTCTTGCTGTATTGGTTGATTATATTATGTATAATATAATACAATCAATATAATTGCAACCGTATTTTAACCCACGCTTTATTATTCTAAGCCCACGGGTAAGAATATTTCTGTGTGGTTTTGAGTGCACTTGTAACAGTACTAGAATTTTGTCAGAATACTATTGTGATTTATTAATTTGTGTCCGTGTAAAAAGTAATAACTATCGCATTGAATGTTTACTCGATAATAGTTTTCAGCCAAAAAATATACAAAAGGTACAACATTAAAGTTAAGAATTTTTTTTTTATTTCAAGAGGGTCCGCGAAACAAAAATATAAACAAACAAAATGGCCGCCCACCTAATTCTCCCGTTTTATACTATTTCTTAAATTTGTTTTTCGATGGCTTTGTGTATAAATGTGATAAATCATTGGAAAGGGCATTTCTTGTAGAAAATAATTACATAAGATGTAGGTACTTTTTTTACTCGGATTTTTGATATTGGGCTTGGCCGAAGCTTTGGCTGGTTTATGGCCGAAAACGAAAATATTGCCGATTATTCATTTTTTCGCCGAAAATGGCCCTAAATGAAAACGAATATCTGTCGGTCACTATTTATAATATTAGTGTAGATGAGATAAAATGTAAAAGTATACAATTGAGATAATTTAGGCAATAAGCAGTCGGTAAATGTTCATTTTTGTTCATGAATAAGGTTGCGGGTAAAATTAATTCTACAATAATGAATTACTTACATAAATAGATAAATAAAAATAAATAAAGACAAAATATGATAATATGTGTGCAATAAAGTAATAAAAATAAATACGTAAATAATTTCAAACACAACACTAAATGATACTGATGTTTCTTGCAAACCATTACAAATGAACAAAAACAAAAAAAGAAAAATCATAAGAGCAATTACTCACGTGCGCGCCCAATCAATGTCGCAGTTTCTGGCTCCCCTCGCCTGGTGACCGTGATCACGTCGCCAAACTGCGGCTCCTTGTCCGAAGGACTAACCACCGCCCTAAGATGCACCACATCGCAACCACCGCTCTTCCACCTCACAAGCAGCCAGTTGAAACTTTCAGAAGACATGTCAGATAGAAACGTGTGAATGCACCGAGCTCTAGGAGACCACTAGTGATCTATCGCATTGCAGAGCCCCTCAGGTAAAAGTTTCATTACAACGGACCCTTACTGCAGATATTACTTCCCCCGCCTTTCAGAATGAACAATGGTTTTCGCCAGCGGGGCGGGCGCAGGGTCGAACAAAAAATGCATCTTTTTTGGCAAAGTACAGGGCCGGCTCTAACCATCTAAGCGCCCCAGGTGAGTGATTCCTTTGGTGCCCTTTTTACCGACTTCAAAAAGAAGGAGGTTCTATGTATAATACTGTGGCTGTGTTTATGTTTGTGTTTCAATTGTAGTGTCTTATGTGGGGGTTATTATAATTATAAATAAACTATGTGGTAGGGGTGAACCCTACAAACACTAAAAAGATCAAAATAACTTTAATTTCGAAAGTCGGTGTTTTTCGGATTTATTTATTTCTTATTTAACCGACTTCCGAAATTAAAGTTGCTTTGATCCTTTTAGTGTTTTTTTTTAGTGAAGTCGGTTATTATTATTTTTTTTTGTATAAAGGTTTTTTTTATTTCAAACCTTTTAGTTGCGATAGGTACTTATGACCAGAGTGCCTATTTCTCATGACAATTCTAATTATAACCCTAACACTGCTAAGATACATTGTTTTATTATGAAGCTCCCGTGTCTACCTTGCACCTTTCGGCTTCATCATCACCTTATAGCCAAAGTGCTTCTAATAAACCCAAACACAGCTAGGATACATTAATTAATTACAGAGTTCCAGTGCCTATCTTCCGGCTCCATCATCATCATCAGGTCACTTCGATGCTACCATTTTCAACATAACTATTCAGAACCATTCATTTATTTGTATTGTCACAGTCGCTTAACTATCTTCATCGTGATATCTATGTGAGTAGGTATGAAGTTCCGTTGGCCATTTCTGGTTTTCTTCATCAGATCCACTCAACAACATCAAATGTTACTTTTTGACTATAAATGCTTTCTTTCTCGATGAAAATAGCAAAATCATTATATGGTTGCCTATATTTGAGGAGTTTCTTCGTTTGCTCATGGATCCCATCATCAGAACTGGATTTTGAAAAAATGGGACCAATCTGGAAGCATATCCTTTAAGGAAAAAAAAATAGCAGATCGGTCCAGAAACGACGGAGTTCTAACAAACAAAAAATAATGAATAAAAAAAAAAAAAAAAAAAAAAAAAAAAAATAATGTTAAATACAATCGAATAACCTTCTCCTTTTTTTGAAGTAGGTTAAAAACTATTATAGTTATTTTGTACTTTTTAGTGTTTTTTTAGATACTTGAAGTCGGTTGTATTTATTTTTGTATAAAGTTTTTTCGTTATGAACTTTAGAGTCTCTAAGATATTAAGATGTATGGATGGATGTTTGCTACGCAAAAACTAGTGGCCGATCAAGTATTAGGTAAGCACTACAGGGGCTGGGGGATATTTGCTTTGCTTATTCTTGATGACCCCATGTCTATAAGTGATAATGTCAGTAGTATATTAGTTTGTTTTGAGAAAAATGTCCATGTTCCAAAATCACACGAAAGTGAGCAGTCACACATCATTGATCAGCAAACATTCAATGTCATTGAAGACTTAGAATCATGAATTTGTGCGTCATGGACTGAGGACTGTTAATTTGAATTAATATTCCAAAATTTTAAATGAAATTTGAAACCTATTCCTTCTTTCTAGACATAGGACTACTGCTCATAATTTATTAACAAAACCAGAACACATTGAAAAATGCATGTAGCTACTAATGTCTACGTAAGCATCGGGGGGAGGGAAGATAGTTTTGCTTACTTTTGCTGACAAGTAGTGCTTGTGGAACATCGATTACAATTACGTGCTGCACGGCGAACTCCTCAGCGGCGTCAGCGTATTTTGTTACACTGACAACAAGCTGGTCTTTGCGTAAGGGAAGTCACACTAGGCGGCGGTCGAACTAGCAACACGTGGGGTCGCGACGGTCGTGGAAAGGATTTAGCAGTTGAGACTCGAGATGGCCCTGCACAAGTCCGAGGCCACGTGTTTTCAAGGCCATCGGAACGCGCCACAATCGGATTCCCAAATAACGGAAGGAGGGGTTCAGATCTGCGTCAAGGCGTCTGTACGATCCTTGTGTATAGCCTTCGCTCTACACAGGGATCGTGCAGTCCAGAGGGTCATGGCCATCCAAATGGTGCGGCGATAAGTATAATACACGTTCTCCCGCGAAGAGGCGAGTCTCCTTGCCGGTCTGCCGCCTTGGGATTTAGAGACAACAATTTTTTGCCCACATGCACGACCTGCGCATGGAAGTACAACGCCGGGTCAAACTCCGCTGCCGAGAATGGACATCCTTACGCCCCAGTCACCGCCACAGGAGACACCCCGGTCGTCGGGAGTCTCAGGTCACCGCAGGCTTGAACTTGTGGATGGTAAGCAATGGATAACTTGCCGTTTGGTAAGGACCTAGCCCGGAACGATTTCGGGGCACAGGGAATTTCTGAAAGGGATACCGTGGTCATGGAATAAAAAGTAATTGAAGGACACAGGGTTTTAGTCAGGAAAAGTCTATCACACCCTCTCGCTCCACCATAGATTTTGGTGATGTTAAATTGTCGCGCCCTGTAAGAACGGGCGCAGCGCGGTTCGCCCCGGGCGGCCGCCTGGTTCGGCCCACCCTAAATCCGGCACTGGCCGTTTCCTACTTCGTTGTAGGTTTTTAAATAGAAATTTATACTCAGCCTATTGTGTGCTATTGTGTTCTAAGCCCCAATTGTCTTGCGAAAAGTCATAAAACCTTTTAAAACAATTGTGTAGGCTATCTTTACTTATTTCGTGAGAAACAAAGTGAATAGGTAAAAAGAAATATAATAGTCAAAAATCTTGAATATTATTTAATTCTCAGAAAAAAAAAGGTGAATTTTAGTTTTCATAATAGCTGTCTTAGATAGGGATCATATAAAAGTACTCTGTGATAGGCATTAGGTATTGCCCGCCATCGTACCCATAGATTAAGTCAGTTTAAAAGTTTTTGTTACTATTTTGGTGTACAATAAAGTTCTATTCTATACTATTCTATTCTATTCTTGTTTTGTAACTTTTCTCGGTAAGCAGAAAACGACAAAATCGTTAATACGAAGTAGACGAATTATAAAATCATCTGAATATGTAGTCGTGACTAGCGAACATCAGTTTGCAATAGGGTCTTAAAATCTTACAATGCGAACGTTTGTATGTATGAATATATGGATGTTTGTTACGCAAAGACTACTGGATTGATTTCGATGAAACTTGGTACACGGGCAGACCATGTCCTGGAATAGCACATAGGATATTATTATTTTTATTCCGGAAGTAACTTCCCTTGGAATAATTTTCTACAGTCACGCGGGCGACACCGCTGGCAGCAGCTAGCAGGTACTTGGACCCATCGCAATATATAATTGTACAATTATATATTGCGATGGGTCACAAATAAAACAAATATTTTTATCAAATTCTTTTTTATACAAGATAGGGTTTAAATTGCTGCCCACATTTTTAAGGCCTTTTGCATAGCAAATGTTCGGTTGAATAATGGTGCCAAAGTTGATTCTTGACAGAAACTACTAATAGTCCTTTAAATTACATAGGAATTACAGTAGTTTTTGTCAAGAATCAACTTTCATTAAACCCCAAGCGAACGCCGGCGTTCGCTCGCCCATTGTCTTTTGTGTCTCTAATTACGGTACTCAAAACGATGTCATTAATCGACCATTGATTTATATATGTATATAAAAGGAGAAACTGACATACCAACGCACAGCCGAAACTACTGGAACTAGGAGAGTGAAATTTAGCATAAGGTTTCCTTTTATGGCGTAGGCGAGCACTAAGAGAGTATTTTCCAAAATTCACCCCCTAAGGGGATGAAACGGGGGCCAAAGTTCGTATATACCTACTTTCACGCGGGCGAAGCTGCTTACAGAAGCTAGTTTAGAATAAAATATGAGTAACTAAATAATTAACAAGTTTGTTTAACTAGGATAATATAAACGTAACGAATTAACTTAATGCGACCATAAATAGTGTTACTATTTAAAAAAAAACAATAGGGATTTGAATTCGGAAACCATGTCGCGTATTTTAAAGCGTATAGTCCCTTGAGCATCTGGCCAGAGTCAAATGTACACATACTCGTATATCATCATCATCATCATTTCAGCCGCAAGACGTCCACTGCTGGACATAGGCCTCACCCAAGTGTCGCCACAATGAACGGTCCTGTGCATCTCGCATCCATCGGACTCCCGCAACCGTTACCAAGTTATCAGTCCACCTTGTAGGAGGCCTTCCAACGCTACGTCTTCCAGTACGTGGTCGCTTTCCACATTTTTTTTTAAACATATTGACAAGCCGTTACCGAGGAATAGGCTTCAGAAAGTCACTGATTTATGGCACAGCTCGGGAGCTAGGGTCTTATGGCCACAGCTAGCTACTCCTTTCAAACGGCTTTGGTCTTTAGAAATATGTTTACACAAAAAATTGTTGGTTAAGTGTTCTTCAGAATGTAACATAGCATATGTAAATCAATCAATATTTTGCAATGTCAGCAGGGTTCTATGGGGGTGCAAGCGGCAATATGTGTGCGTTAAAGGGACTATACGCCTTAGGCTTGCAACCTATATGAGACGCTGTAATTAACTGATTATATAAAAATGGTAAAATCAAAACAAGTTTTGAAACGTCTAGCGAAGTTTTTTTCACTATTGAGCAATGATTTAACAAGTAGAATGACCGAATTTATGCACAAACTCTATAGAAGCTTCCCATTTAGTGAGCAGAGTAGAATGTGGACAATATCCGACTTCAGATGGCTTGATGGGGTGTAAGCTATGAAGGAGTGAAAACATCGGCACAGGTGTATCGAGATACAATTGTTGAGAAGGGGTTGAAAGCCTCTTAACAACCCCATGTTGCATAACCAAGTATGGTCTCTTCTGCACGATTCAGCATCGGGTAATAAAGCTCGACCCACCCAAGATTGGTTGGAACCGAAAGTTTTGGACTTCATTAGAGCTGAAGACTGTCCGTCAGTGTCATCTAGTCCCTTCTTAATCCGCTGGATTATGAATTATGGTCAGTTTTAGAGGGTATATCATGCTCTAAACCAACCTTATTCAACATTTTTTCTTCTCGGGCCACATAGTGCTTCCACTATTATCATGATGGGTCGCAATAACCTTTAGTAGAATAATAAAATAAAAACAAAAAATTAACAAATAAATTAAAAAACACGACTGCCATAACAAAAAAATAAACTAAAAATCAAAAAACAAGATGTTTGTTAATTTATAAAAAAGTGAAGAAAGTAGTCACTCATTGACTAAACACGGAATCTCGGAAACTACTTGATCTACAAAAAATGGGTGGGTGTTAATTTATTTATCATACCTACCATATTGGATTTTTACATTTTTTCAATAGCCTATGATACCTACTCGGGACGATGCAAGGATTCTATCTAACGATACCTCATACATGTAAACCAGTCCAGTCGTTTAGAAGTTATGATGGAATAAATAAACTCACATACATATATACATACATGAACCCTGAAAACATAACACTCCTTTTTTTGGGCAGTCGTGTAAATAGCATGGCAGTCCCCTACATTTAATTAATCTACATGAAAGCATTTTTTTACACGTAAGGCCCACAGGCCATGGCCCGAAGCGAGGAGGAATAATAATAATAATATTAATGACCCCATCGCCGTATCTCTACGTTGACGTCGTGGTGGGGCTTGCGTGCTCCAATATACCCTAGGTCTGTATCGGTAAAGTTTGCTTTGCCTTAATATGCCTAGGGTGAGGGGCCAGACTAAGAGAGATACAATCCGCTGTGCAGTTTTGTGGCGAACTGTTGGGCATTAGCGACCCCACGGACCCGATCTCCCGGGAGAATTCTTGTTCTTCATCTCCGGCTTGCCTTTATTGGCCGGCCATAGTGAACACTGACGAGGAACTGAGCTCCCTCCTCTCTCTTGCCTTTAATGGCTGGCTTGAGTGGAGATTCGCAAGAGCAAACGTGCTCGGGAGAAGGATGTATAATCCAGTAAGGTGCCGGTAGGAATCTTGACCGTACTTCCGGGATTGTCCTGATAGCCGTGGTATACCTCTCCACTCCTCAAGCACCTCAGGATATGTTGCCCTCTTGTTGCTACGTCACTTCGTGCTAGCGGCCGTTTTTTGGGGGCCCATTTATTGAGTGTGCAAGTCACCCCCTGCCTTTTTTCGATGGATATTAATAACGTTGTTCAGGCAGGGGCCATAGTCTTAACATAGTTCCATGTTACCAGTCCACTTAAGACTCCAAAAACTATAGCCCTATTATTTTTGTTCTCCATATGTCGCAATAGTTTTTCAACAACCGGGGGTTGTCCTTGGGTGCACTAGCATAGCGCGTACAGGGATAATCGTCGGTTGGTATCATGGTATCATGTTCCATATCCAAGTCGCGGCTTGGTGGCCAGACTTCAGGCGGGATCTCCTAGTGGAATGGCGACAGCGATATGATATGGCATCATGAAATGCAACCGTTTCATAAAATGGCCGGTCACATCATGAAGTGATTAATTCTAAGATCTGGACGCGATCACGACATTAGTGCGTGCAATATCGGAAGGTTCTCAATTCCGGAACTGTGTCGATACTGGAGAGCTAATTTAGAAATTCCGGAATTGAATTCCTTTTTCTTTTTAATTCTTTCAGTGTCTCTTCTCTATCTAGGAAAATAAAAATAAAATAGAATAAATCAGTCTCAATCGTTTTGAGTTAGGTTATTATTTTCCCTTATTACTCTTATTAGATATGTACCTATTTATTTTATTTATTTGTTTGTTTAGGATCTCCAACAAAGGATGTACACAATATTTGTATCTTATAATTAGTGGTTCTGGTATCTTAATGGTGCACTCCTTCACTTATAAGCAGTGATCGCAGTAGGTAGATTGATTTTTGGTACTTGTATCATAAATGCACACCGAAAGAATAACATGGATAAGCCATTATTATTCGGAAAGTAATTCCGGTATTTCTGGATTCAGTTAAATATTGATAATGTTGGTAGTGATATTATTACTACTCAATTTAAAATTTAAAGGAAGGTATCAAAACTAAATTCATTTATTATTTATCTGTTGAATAATAAAAATAATCGAATTCCGACCGAAGCATTTTTTTTTTTTTTAGCTTTTTTATGGCCTCAACTTTGCGCACGCGCACTCCAGGAACCGAAGTAAACGAGTGAGCTACCAGGCATGTCGTCGGCGGGCGTACGCATTGTTGTGACAACCGGTTAGTGCACTACCCATGATCCTTTGTTCTGATTGGTCGTTAGGTTGTGTCAAATCGTGACTATGTTGTTTATTTTAATACAATTCCTGGAGGAATGTCCATATTAATATATGTTTCGGATCAATGACCTCAATTCAATCTACCTACTCCGATCACTGCTTATGCATTTGAGACCCGAGCAGGCACAAAAATAATTTAAATCAATAGTGTAGTCGATAGTGTAGTCGTAGTAAATCGATAGTGTAGTCAAACATATAAATTCCAATAATGATTTTATACAATTCCAATTCATAACATTTAAAAAATAAAATAACAGTCAATATAATAAAAATTAAAAATTAATATAACATAAAATTAAAATAAAATATAAGTCAATTAATTATCACAATACAATTATTTAATTCAATTAATTATTTATCATTATTATTATAACATAAAACATGTAATGCAACTTTTGCGAACTCGCTCAGTGAACATGAGAATATATCAATTCTATCAGCCACCAGGTTTAGTGTGCGCATTGCCCTCGAGAATGGGACGTTGGCCACCAGCTTGGTGCGACCGCGCGGCAGTGCGAACAAATCCGGTCTTCTGCGACGTTGAACGTACCCATCGGGCACGCACAATCCCATCTCCTGCAACACACCCGGATTGTTTGTGTTGCCCCGGAACACTCCTAGAATATACGATACCAACGCTAGACCCCTTCTTGTCTCCAACCTGTTGTATCCCACCATGCCCAAAACGAACAAGGTTGGATACATCAAGGGATAAAGAGGGTATACGCCATAAAGTCTTAGGTACAGGTATCGCGTATATTTATTCTGTATGCGTTCCAACATGAGAGTGTATTTCGCCTCATTTGGAGCCCATACAGCCGCATTACTCTCTAACTGACTCTTAATTAGCGCGTCGTACGATGCCGAAATAGCCTTAATATTGGTGAAATCTGCTGCTCTGCGTAGCACGAATCCCAACCGCTTATATGCCTTTTTACAAACGCTGACTATATGATCCCGGAATCTCAGCTGTGTATCCATATGGACGCCAAGGTCTCGCAGTACTTCCTCTCTTTTCAGAGGCGTATCGTTCAGTTTGTAGTTGTAGTGAAGTGGTAATCTTGCACGGCTGAATGTCAGAATTGAACATTTCGAAACGTTGAACTGCAGCTTATTTTTCCGACTCCACTCAACTATACGATCAATGTCTTGCTGAAGGCGGTGACAGTCTTCCTCGGTCACAATGGCCAAAAGCAATTTAAGGTCGTCCGCAAATAGCAGACACCTGGCGTCACTCACTACATCAGGCAGGTCATTGATCATAATAATAAATTGTAACGGCCCCACATTTGTACCTTGACTCACCCCCGATCTAGTGAAATAAGGCTCAGACCGACAACCACAATACTCCACGTACTGTTTCCTGTCCCTCATATAGCTCGCAAAGAATTGGAGCAATTTTGGAGTGCAGCCGACTCTCGCCAACTTCGATAATAAGACATCATTATCCACTAGGTCAAATGCCTTCTTAAAATCAAAGTAGGCGGCGTCCACCTGCACCCCCGCGTCGATATGAGGAACCAGGTACGTCATTGCATTTAAAAGGTTGCTGGTTGTACTACGCGCAGGACGAAAGCCATGCTGTGCGTCTGACAGTTGCGAAGCCACCTGTCCCTGAACATCCCGCTGAAAGGCAGATTCAAATACCTTCGCTGGTGTCGACAGAATCGCTACTGGTCTAAAAGACTCGACTGCTGTTCCGTCACCCCCTTTTGGTATGGGAATCACACGGGTGACCTTCCAACGTTCCGGGAAATAGGAATTACCTAGGCACCTGTTAAAAATGTGTACGAGTGGCTCCGCCAGTACCGATCTACAATCTCGCATTACAAATGCAGGGATCCCGTCTGGGCCTGCTGAGCGCTTGGGCTTGAGGCGGGCCAGTGCCGCCTGCACCTGTGCGAGCGTCAGTTGTGAGACGTGCACGCGCGCGCTGCTTGAACCGCCGGTCTCCACCGCTTCACTTACATCAAGCCGCGCTGGCTCCTCATTGTATACAGAAAAGAAATAATTCGAAAATTCCGTGGCGCACTCTAAATTTGATAACACTGACCCGTTTTTAATTATTTTAGTTTGAGCATTGGATCTCGTTTTAGTTCTAACATAATTCCAGAAGGACTTAGGATCCTTTGCTAAGTTGCTCTGCACCCCATCCAGATAGTTTTGGTATTCCCGGTCAACACTTTCTTTAATGCGCGCCCTGCATGCGGAGAAAACATTGTAATCAACGCTTGACTTAGTTGATTTATACTTCTTGTGTAGTTTCGCCTTTAATTGAATATCAGAGATTATTTCTTTCGTATACCATTCTGGATAGCAGTATCTACTCATATGCGCACGCTTAGGGCGTTTTTTAGGTACACAATTATCTAAAACGCCATTAAAAATATTGTAAAAACACTCTAAAGCTTCATCCGGTTGCTGAATATTATATATCGGACTCCAATCGGTGGATGCTAAAGAGGAATACAATAAATAATAGTCTGCTTTATAAAAGTTCCATTGTGGTTTGACTTGACTAACGGTTACCTGACATTCCGGAGATACGGCGTCGGCCGCCGGCATGGGAGCGCGCATCTCACTCACGTTGAGTTGCAGGGTTACGGTGAGTGAGTGGCGGGTGGTACACGTCCACAGGCACCAGGGGCTCATCCGCCTCACATACCCGCACGCCATCACACAAGCACAATGAGCACAACACCAAGTCCAATTGTCTTCCACTACAATTAGGTACTTTATTCATCTGAGCAAATTCGCAAAACGACATAAAAAAATCAAAATAATGTTTAGTATTTTCATTACTCGAGTTTAAATTAAAATCCCCGAGTACCAAAACACTTTTATATTTAACACACAATTGTTCGATTATTCTAAAAAATATCATATACTCATACTCATTTGACTTTGGTGGAATATAAACAACACAACACAAAAACATGAATCTACATTTAACATGTACAGTCGCACAAACTAATTCAAATGAGCAGTTATCTACGTTGACGTCACCCGGTGGATTCACTCGTCGCAGCTCGAGTCCGTGTGTGGCCACGAGAAACGCGCCGCCCTGCTTGCGACCGTCAGCCCTGTCACATCGTAGTAATTGGTATCCCGGTGGTACGATCTCTGCATCCATTATAGAATCATTACACCCCGTTTCCGTGATCGCAAAGATGTCAGCCTTTAATGATTCCATATTGTTACAAAAACTGGTCAACTTTGTTCGAAGACCTCTCGCATTTTGGTTATAAACATCAAAGGTGATTTTCTTATTACTTGGTTTGGCAACAAAATATTATTATTATGGTCAGTTTTAGAAGGTATATCATGCTCTAAACCAACCTTAATCAACCTTTTTTCTTCTCGGGCCACATAGAGCTTCCACTATTATCATGATGGGCCGCAATAACCTTTAGTAGAATAATAAAATAAAAACAAAAAATTTACAAATAAATTAAAAAACACGACTGCCATAACAAAAAAATAAACTAAAAATCAAAAAACAAGATGTTTGTTAATTTATAAAAAAGTGAAGAAAGTAGTCACTCATTGACTAAACACGGAATCTCGGAAACTACTTGATCTACAAAAAATGGGTGGGTGTTAATTTATTTATCATACCTACCATATTGGATTTTTACATTTTTTCAATAGCCTATGATACCTACTCGGGACGATGCAAGGATTCGATCTAACGATACCTCATACATGTAAACCAGTCCAGTCGTTTAGAAGTTATGATGGAATAAATAAACTCACATACATACATACATACATGAACCCTGAAAACATAACACTCCTTTTTTTGGGCAGTCGTGTAAATAGCATGGCAGTCCCCTACATTTAATTAATCTACATGAAAGCATTTTTTTACACGTAAGGCCCACAGGCCATGGCCCGAAGCGAGGAGGAATAATAATAATAATATTAATGACCCCATCGCCGTATCTCTACGTTGACGTCGTGGTGGGGCTTGCGTACTCCAATATACCCTAGGTCTGTATCGGTAAAGTTTGCTTTGCCGTAATATGCCTAGGGTGAGGGGCCAGACTAAGAGAGATACAATCCGCTGTGCAGTTTTGTGGCGAACTGTTGGGCATTAGCGACCCCACGGACCCGATCTCCCGGGAGAGTTCTTGTTCTTCATCTCCGGCTTGCCTTTATTGGCCGGCCGTAGTGAACACTGACGAGGAACTGAGCTCCCACCTCTCTCTTGCCTTTATTGGCTGGCTTGAGTGGAGATTCGCAAGAGCAAACGTGCTCGGGAGAAGGATGTATAATCCAGTAAGGTGCTGGTAGGGATCTTGACCGTACTTCCGGGATTGTCCTGATAGCCGTGGTATACCTCTCCACTCCTCAAGCACCTCAGGATATGTTGCCCTCTTGTTGCTACGTCATTTCGTGCTAGCGGCCGTTTTTTGGGGGCCCATTTATTGAGTGTGCAAGTCACCCCCTGCCTTTTTCGATGGATATTAATAACGTTGTTCAGGCAGGGGCCATAGTCTTAACATAGTTCCATGTTACCAGTCCACTTAAGACTCCAAAAACTATAGCCCTATTATTTTTGTTCTTCATATGTCGCAATAGTTTTTCAACAACCGGGGGTTGTCCTTGGGTGCACTAGCATAGCGCGTACAGGGATAATCGTCGGTTGGTATCATGGTATCATGTTCCATATCCAAGTCGCGGCTTGGTGGCCAGACTTCAGGCGGGATTACCTAGTGGAATGGCGACAGCGATATGATATGGCATCATGAAATGCAACCGTTTCATAAAATGGCCGGTCACATCATGAAGTGATTAATTCTAAGATCTGGACGCGATCACGACATTAGTGCGTGCAATATCGAAAGGTTCTCAATTCCGGAACTGTGTCGATACTGGAGAGCTAATTTAGAAATTCCGGAATTGAATTCCTTTTTTTTTTTAATTCTTTCAGTGTCTCTTCTCTATCTAGGAAAATAAAAATAAAATATAATAAAAACTTTTTACAAAAAAAAAAATAACCGACTTCACTAAAAAAAAACACTAATAGGATCAAAATAACTTTAATTTCGGAAGTCGATGTTTCTCGGTATTGTTTGTTTCTTATTTAACACCGACTTCCAAAATTAAAGTTATTTTGATCCTTTTAGTGTTTTTTTTTAGTGAAGTCAGTTATTTTTTTTTTGTAAAAAGTTTTTATTTCACACTTTTTAGTTGCGATAGACTTATAAACAGAGTGCCTATTTCTCATGACAATTCCAATTAACCCAAATACTGCTAGGTTACATTGTTTTATTATAAAGTTCCTGTGTCGACTTTCCTCCTTCCGGCTCCATCATCAGATCAGTTCGATAGTACCTTATAGCCAAAGAGCATCTCACGACAATTCTAATAAGCCCAAACACGGCTAGGATACATTGATTAATTACAGAGTTCCTGTGCCTACCTTCCGGCTCCATCATCAGATCAGTTCGATAGTACCTTACTACTTTTCTTTATTCCGTGGTACCTTATAGCCAAAGTGCATCTCATGAGAATTCTAATAAGTCCAAACACGGCTAGGTTACATTGATTAATTACGGAGTTCCAGTGCCTACCTTCCGGCTCCATCATCATCATCAGATCACTTCGATGATACCATTTTCAACGTAACTATTCAGAATCATTCATTTATTTGTATTGTCATAGTCGCTTAACTATCTTCATTGTGATATCTATTTGAGTATGAAGTTCCGTTGACCATTTCTGGTCTTCTTCATCAGTTCCACTTCATCAAATGTTACTTTTTGACTGTAAATGCTTAAGTTCTTGATGAAAATACCAAAATTACCATAGGGTTGCCTATAATTTTTGAGGAGTTCCCTCGATTCCTCATGGATTCCATCATCAGAACTGGATTTTGAAAAAAATGGGACCAATCTGGAAGCATATCCTATGAAGGGAAAAAAAAATTTTGCAAATCGGTCCATAAACGACGGAGTTCTGAGGTAACAAACATAAAAAAAAAAAAAAATAATGATAAAAAAAAAAAAAAAAAAATACAACCGAATTGATAACCTCCTCCTTTTTTTGAAGTCGGTTAATAAATCAGTCTCAATCGTTTTGAGTTAGGTTATTATTTTCCCTTATTACTCTTATTAGATATGTACCTACCTATTTATTTTATTTATTTGTTTGTTTAGGATCTCCAACAAAGGATGTACACAATATTTGTATCTTATAATTAGTGGTTCTGGTATCTTGATGGTGCACTCCTTCACTTATAAGCAGTGATCGCAGTAGGTAGATTGATTTTTGGTACTTGTATCATAAATGCACACCGAAAGAATAACATGGATAAGCCATTATTATCCGGAAAGTAATTCCGGTATTTCTGGATTCAGTTAAATATTGTTAATGTTGGTAGTGATATTATTACTACTCAATTTAAAATTTAAAGGAAGGTATCAAAACTAAGTTCATTTATTATTTATCTGTTGAATAATAAAAATAATCGAATTCCGACCGAAGCATTTTTTTTTTTTAGCTTTTTTATGGCTTTAACTTTGCGCACGCGCACTCCAGGAACGGAAGTAAACGAGTGAGCTACCAGGCATGTCGTCGGCGGGCGTACGCATTGTTTTGACAACCGGTTAGTGCACTACCCATGATCCTTTGTTCTGATTGGTCGTTGGGTTGTGTCAAATCGTGACTATGTGCGGTTAAAAACAATTATGAAGAATATAATATTGCTCATTTTAATACAATTCCTGGAGGAATGTCCATATTAATATATGTTTCGGATCAATGACCTCAATTCAATCTACCTACTCCGATCACTGCTTATGCATTTGAGACCTGAGCAGGCACAAAAATAATTTAAATCAACTACGCTAATAAAAATAAAATTACAAATTATACATTAAAAAAGATAATAAATTGAAAATTAATTGAATAATAATAATGATGATAAAATTGGAATTCTAATATCAATGAATAATACAATAATTCAACTAATATACATTACATAAAATTAAATTAAATCTTGTAAATATTTTTTATACTTTGTCAGTGACTAGCGTCATAGTTTGTAGTTTTAGCCAACGCGTTATATTGCCTACAAAGCCTTGGCACAGCAGCGGCGTAATGACTAAGGTTGGTTTTAGACCCAGGGATACAAAAGATTTCATAGGTGTTATGCCTGGGGATACGAAATAGAATGTTCATAGCTAATGGGCTCAAGAGTTCATTACAGTCTATTACTCCACTAAGGATTTTGTGGAGGATTATGCAGTCAGTACACTCTCTAATCGTTTTTTTTTTCAGTGGGAAAATCATCCAATGACTAAAAACCCACTTCTGTTCCTTCGTTGCCTTTCGTACCAGGGCCGAGTCTTCTTTTCAGAAGCAGACCCTTGGCTCCAGTAGGCATCGACCCTGCTTGGCCTCTACGGTTTGCTGAAATCTTCTTGAGGCGCGCGTGGAACAGTACGCGCCGTCGACGACTTGGGCTCCGTTCGGACGGTTACCGGACGGTTGGATGGCGAGCTACCCATTGCTCGCCTTCCGCAAGCCCGCGTCTACGGTGGCCGGGAATAGGGATCGGAATCCCGGCGGCTGGGGCGCGAGGGCCATTGCCTCGTGCGTGGGCGTGCGGCTTCCTCTTATGCTAGCATTACTGCTTCGAAGAAAGAGGGGACCGCTCTAATCGCTTGGAGTACACCTCGTAATGAGGATTCCATACTACAGAACTGTATTCTAGGATTGGAAAAACCAAGGTGTTGAAGAGCCTTATTTTTGTAGCTGGTCTTTTAAATTCCTGACTATTTCTTAGTACAAATCCTAGTGTCTTGAAAGATGTGACCAGTCGTCAACAGTGCGTAGTGTGATCCACGCGCTCCTCAAAGAGATGTCAGTAAAATAAATTGTATAAATTAATTTGTAAATTGTATTGTATTGAATTAAAATAAATAATATTGAATTATAATAAATTTTACTGAATTGAATGAAATAAAAATATTTATGTAAATAATAATAATAACGTTATTGAATCAATTAAAACCTTCTAAACAAAGTTAAGACTTACATACATAGTAAAGTTACATAATTAATACAGACTTCAGCAAAGCCTTTGACCGTGTTCCTCACCATATGCTTATGTCGAAGCTTGCTGCGTACGGAATTACTGGTACACTTTATTCCTGGCTGAAGTCGTATCTAGAAAATCGACCCTGCTTTGTTGCAATTAATGGTTTCCAATCTGAAACCTACATAGCCACTTCGGGGTACCTCAGGGCTCGCATATCGGTCCGGTTATGTTTAATGTTTTCGCTAACGATATCCCACACTGCCTCAAATTCTCAGAATGTTACATGTATGCAGATGATCTGAAATTTTCCAGGGTTATTAAATCTAACGATGATACTGAACTACTTCAGAGCGATGTTGATTCGTTAGTTCAATGGTGTAGCGACAATGGAATGGCATTGAACGTCAAAAAGTGTTTTCACGTGAAATTCACCCGGAAAAAGACAGTGACAGCTAGTGCGTACCATGTTGGCGCTAGTGTTATCTAAGAAGTGACTCAATTGAGAGATTTGGGCGTTATTTTCGATAGTGCACTTACATTTGTACCTCACGTCGAAAATGTAATTAAAAAGGCTTCTAGAATGCTAGGTTTTGTTATCAGGAATGTTGCCGGTTTTAAGCGCAGTAGTACCAAGATTTTGCTTTACAACAGTATTGTTCGAAGTATCTTGGAATACTGGAGTACGATCTGGAGACCTCACTATGCTACGCACAACCTAAGATTGGAACGACTACAAAAAAGATTCCTATGGCATTTAGCTTATGCCAGCGGAATCGCTAAAAGAAAGAGGTCATATGAGGCCAGGCTTTCCCATTTTAGGATGCTATCATTGGAGAAACGTAGACAAATGGCCGATACTATTTTCTTATACAAAATACTCCGGAGTAAAATTGATTGTCCCCAATTATTAAGTAAATTTCGGTTTAGGGCTCCTGCTAGACTCCCTCGTACTCCTGTTACTCCTTTGTACCCTCCTCCTCGTAGAACAGTACTCGGCACAAGCTCTGTCGTCCCACGGCTTTGTAAACTGTTAAACAGCTGCAGCGATCTTGTCGACGTGCATTTCGATTCATTCGGCAAGTTCCACAGAATTATTAGCAGCAATTTGTGAATTGATATTGTAAACATAATAATATAATATTTTGATAAATTTTAATTTGTAAAGTGATTTTAATCTTGATTCAATTTTTAATTTCATATTACTTTCAATTTCAGTTTGGACTTCTATTTTAGTTATAATTTTAATATTTAATTTGTAATTTCAATTTTAATTTTGGTTCCTAATGTTTTGCTCTTGTTTTTAGTTTTATTAGTTTTATATTAAGTAGGTAGGTACTCGTAGCATGTAATTTCTACTTTTATGGGGCATGTAGTGCTAACCTATAAGAAATTATAACACTAATCTAGATTGTAGTTTATTTATTTTTTGTATGTCTCAGTGTATACGATTGTTGGTTGGCCAATAAAATAAATAAATAAATAGGTACATTCAATTTGGAAGGTATCATCTAATATTAGGACCCTGCCTCCTAAACTAGGCAAGACCTGTGACTTAGGAGTCAGTGTTCTAAAGTTACATCGGATACGGTTGTTCTGGTACGGTTGTTGTAAGTCTAGCCTTAAATAATATAAGAATAAGTTTTAATAAAATGAAAATAAAAACTGTGTAAAGTGTGAAAGTGTGTGTGGATAAGTGTGCATGTATGTGTGTGTCGATGGGTCCGTGTGTGTGTGTGTAATTGTGTTGTATGTAAGACTAGCGTTGGAACGTAAGCAAGTCTTCAGTCCGAGAATCGTCCTGATCGTACAGCCAGAGCTTCAACTTAGTCTTAAGTTCATGCTTATTCAGTTCATTTGTTTTAATGTTCTTGCTAATTTTTCAGTAAATAAGTGAACCCAGAACATAAAGCTTACGACCAGCAAAAGCTGTTTTGTGAGGTATTGCTGGGCATGTGAATTTAGCTCTGCGTTTGGTAGGGTCTGGTGGGGGTATACAATTATGTGTACGAAGGGTTGCTTGGAGCACAAAGAGCTGCCGCACAGTGAGTACCCTACAGTCAGAGTATAATTCGGAAGCAGGGAATTTGTACGGTCTGCTCACCATCACCGTCAGCACAGCTCTCTGCGCTCGTTCCAACCCAAGCATCCTCGTTTTACCGCTGCCACCCTAGACAAGAATGCAGTAATTGAGGATGGACTCAAAGAGAGCAAAGTACACCATTTTAAGGGTTTTTAATCTGCGCAATGTCTTAATAACTTAAATATATATATGAGTTTCCTGACTTTTGACGCTAGACTATCAATGTGAGATGATTATATAGACAGCCTACCTAACGAAGAAACCGTAATACAACGGATTCATGACGTCATATCCATCCACCAGAAAGGTGGGTTCGAGATGCGGAATTGGACGAGCAATAGTAAACAAGTACTTGCGAGCCTACCTAAAGATTTACTAGGCGATGCAGCCGTCAAATTCAAAATGGGCCAACAGTATGAAGGCGAACGCACGCTTGGATTGATTTGGCGCCCAAGTGATGATACTTTGAGATTCGACGTATCTTTCAAATGGATATAATCGTTTAGTAAAGTATTATAAATGGGAAACAAAAGCCTACCAAGAGGGAAATGTAACGTGTGTTAATGTCCATTTTCGACGTATATTGCATTCTAGCACCGTACACCATTAATGGAAAAATTATATTACAAGAAACATGGAAATTAAAGATCAGTTGGGATGATCAAATTCACGATATAGTGTTTGAAAATGCTCAAAATGGATTTGCTTATTGAAATCAGTACAATGTAAGATGTTTGCTTGCAGAGGCACTGCGGCTGCTACCACGAGAGTGAGCGAGAAGACAGATAAAATCTCCCCGCCATCCAACTCAAGCGCCACGGCTACGAGTGCTACGAATATTGCTACGAATGTAGCAGACGCGACCTCGGCTACGAGCGCTACGACGCACAACTGTTGCAAAATCAATGATGGAAAGGTCGTGACTCAAGATGTCGTCTCGTGACGTCTTTATGGCTATTATCCTTTTTTATATCCCACGAAATTCCTGCTGGGTTGCTTGGGTTTCAATTCCTTAGAAGCTAGACGGTCACGCGACCAGATGATTGTAGCATTCAAAATACTCAGGGGTATTATAGATGCTCCTGACCTACAAAACCTTATCTGTAATTTGTATGTGCCAAACAACTACAGCCGTGGCAGGAAGCATCGGCTCCTGGCAGTTCCGACGTGTCGTACAGTTGCTCACTCCAAATCACCCATACTGCGGACACTCTCTGCGCTTAATGCTCTCCTAGACAAAAACACCGATTTTGATATGTTTGGTGAAGAATGGAAGACGATACTGTCAGAATGTATGAAATTTTGTGAAATGAATGTATGACTGTGTGTAATGTTTATTAAATAGGTCCCCTTAAAAGTCCTGCGTGACTTCTGACTTGTCTGTTTTTAAATTTAATTTTAATTATTGTTTTATATTTTTTCTGTACGTGTTTAAATGGTGTAATTGGCTTCGGCCGTTCTGTTTAAATAAAAAAAAAAATAAAAAAATAAGATAATTATTGTAGAAACCTACAGATGCATATATTTTGTGACACGTCTAGTAAAGCAATTTGCGCCGTCGCGTACTGGCGATGGATTGAAGACAAAGATAATACACGCGTAGCATTCATCGCGAGTAAATGTCGGGTTGTAGGAAACAAACCCATAACTATTCCACGCTTGGAACTTCAGGCGGCTGTCCTAGCGGCTAGACTAGCAGACTCAGTAACTAGAGAACATACTATGAAGCCCGAGAGACAAATATTCTGGAGTGACTCAACAACAGTGCTACACTAGATAAGAAATAATGCTCGAAACTATAAAGTATACGTAGCAAACCGTTTAGGTAAAATTGATTTTACGGACCTACATTCTTACGATGCAAAGAACACAAATGGCCGCATGACGTCATATCTATTGAAAGAAAAGAAACACAATTGGAATGTATTAATTTAATAAGAGCAGATGCACAAGAAATTAACTTACCTGTATCTGATGTTACTCGATTCAGTTCCTGGCTTCGCTTACGTCGTTACAAGAAACTTAATTTTGAGTTCAACGACACTATGAAGAATGCTGAAATATTATTACTTAAGAAATCACAAGCTGAATCGTTTAGTAACGAATTAACTGAAATAAAAAACAATAGATGTGTACCAAAAATAAGTAAACTACTTATCTCCTTACCTGGACGAACACGGGGTCATGCGCGTCGGGGGCCGCATCGGAGCTGCATCCTACCTGAAACAAAAAACCCTATAATATTAGCTGGAAGAAATTACGTTGGAAGATTGATCGTCAAATATTATCATCACTACTACGCTCACGGAAATCAAGAAACAATAATAAATGAGATCAAACAAAGATATTGGATAGACTTAGACCTACTGTTAAACAAGTAATATCTAAATCCAAACCAGAATTACCAAGAATGGAAGAATTACCTGTTGCTCGAATGGCCCATCATGAACGGCCCTTCACTTACTGCGGTGTGGATTTATTTGGTCCCGTGGAAGTGACGGTGGGAAGGCGCCGCGAGAAAAGATACGGCGTCTTATTCACGTGCTTATTCAGTACGAGCAATTCATCTGGAAGTAGTCACAAAACTTATAATCGACTCCTTTATTATGGCATTACGAAGGATGGCCGCGAGAAGGGGATGGCCACTGCATTTGTATTCTGACAACGGCACAAATTTACGAGGAGCGGATACGGAGCTGAAAAGGGCTATAAAAGAATCAGATAAAGAGGTGTTGAAAGATGAGGCTTTAAATCGCGAAACCAAATGGACTTTCATACCGCCTGCAAGTCCCCACTGAGGTGAGGCGTGGGAAAGGCTCATCAGAAGCGTGAAGACCAGTCTGAAAATAATTTTAAAAGAACGTGCACCCAGAGATGAAACTCTAAATACGCGCTTTTGACAGAAGTAGAGAATATGGTGAACAGCCGGCCGTTAACTCACGTATCTGTAAACCCAAATGATCCTGAAACATTAATTCCTAATAATTTCTTGCTGGGTTCATCGTCAGGCTTACCTCACATTGGAAAATTTGATTACTCAGACGGTTACCTGCGAAAGTAATGGTAGATCTCCGAACGATTAGCCGATATGTATGTACTGGCGCAGATGGGTCAGAGAGGTGCTACCGGACTTGCTGCCACGGAAGAAATGGCAAGAGGAACGAAAAAACCTACAAGTGTCCCCGCAACTCTTGGCCCAAGGGAATAATTAAGGAAGTGATCCTTGGAAAAGACGACCGAGTCAGAATGATTTGATTAAAGACCAAAACCGGAATGTTGACCAGACCGGTCACGCGTGTCGCTCGAATACCAGTTGATGGTGTGTGCTGCTGAGGCAGCACTGGGGCGAGGCTTGTTAATGATGCAATAAAAAAAATGTAAAAGGGAGTGTGCGGGGTCTGAGCGGGTGAAAGGGTGAGTCCTGAGCCACCATTCTGATTTGCGATGACGTATGTAGTTCACGCAGTGCCAAATCCAATGCGACGGACTGCGCGCGCTTCCTTACCTAAAAATATTGTTCTCCAACTTAAATTTTGGAAATATAAATCCTTTCGCTCAACGCTGCGTTTTACTATCGTTCCACACCCTTAACAGGTAAGTTAAACTCTAGTGAGGAGTGAAAGAGGTTTTCGTTTGATGAACAGCACTTAGAGCGGACCATATCCGTTAAAGAGGTATTGCAGAGTATTAAGTCTAATAATTATATTTAAATTGTCACAATAGTAAATTCTCTCTCCTAGAGAGAGGAGGCCTGATTCCCAGCAGTGAGAACATTCAAAGGCTGATTATGCTATGCGTTATGCTAATAGTAAAATCTACAAGGTTTATATAAAACAACATATAATTAAACGTTAAAAAACATAAAAATATACTGTAACGAGTTTCCTTAGATAGGAAACTCGCTAAAGTATATTTTTTTACCTAGTAGTATTTTTAATTACTTTAAATATTTTTTTTTAGGAACCATTGTTCTTGGTACATAGTGTTGTTGTATACTTCAAGAACAATAAAGCGTCTAACATCTTATCACATAGTGAATTTATTATTCGGGTACAAAAATAACCAGCACACGAAAATACTCTCTCACTTTCCACACTCGTGGGTAGGACGGATAAACGGATAAGATATAAGAAGTAAGCTTCTGTCAGATACACACCCAATTAAACAAAGGTTAGAATTAGTTGAGGGATTCTTACAGGTTTTATTACATTTATCTATTTCCTTATCAAGCTGCTCGTGTAGAGTTTGTTGATAATAATAATAATAATAATCATTTATTTGCTAATAATGTAGGTATACAGATAAGGTGTTATAATTGTTGATTGTCCCAATACATTTTGTCTTACGGAATGCAAAATATTCATATTTTATAGTGATTAATATTTTGTACTGTCACTATCAAAAGAATCATGTGTCCGTCGACTCCAGTGGTTGTGCTAGCGTAGGCGGGCGTGGGCGCAACCCTGGGGTCTGGGGAGCTAAGAATCTCTGGGCGAGATCGATTAACCGTCAAATGTCACCGGTAGATTACATAAAGGATTCCGGCTCTCCAGCTAATAAACGACTACTGAACCTGGCAACGTACAACACGCGTACACTCTGGTCCGATGAGAAGATCACCGAACCGATGTCTTGTGATCAATGCGGTGAAATCCAGAAGTGATCGCCGCGTAGTAAGAGGCACATTGAATATCAATATCAAGCTTGAAAGATCTCGTGGGCTACCATGATGTTCAAAGTAAGATTGTTTTATTCTTATTTCAGTGTGGATAAGAAACAGAGCTATACAGGTTATCTAGCGCCATCTCTTACCCACACTGAAATAAGAATGAAACAATCTTACTTTAAACGTCATGGTAACCCATCTCGACTGATGAAGTCTACGCTCCATCCAGCACAAATCTAAATCTAAAACTTCGTTTTAGAACGTACAAGAATCCACTAGACCAAATGTATTGATTTGAATTGAAAGATTATGGGACAAATTCAATATTCTAATTTCTACATGTTATAAGAAATATATCACGAACATGGAAAACAGGTTTACAAAAAATCCTAAGACATTTTGGTCATACATAAAAGCAAAAGAAAAAGCAGTAGTACTTTTTCTTTAAAAAGTAGTAGTAGTATTTGTCGTGTGACAAATGTCACACGACAACCGAAACGCATCAAGTGGAAAGGACATTTTGCAGTACGTTTGGAGAACATTTTGCAAGTACCTTTAGTGCCCCGACAAACACTACAGGCATCTTAAATACTAGTTGTTCTCTCACGTCGGCGTCACTGCTTAACTTAGAATTTGATGGTAAAGATCTTTATCGCGAATTGATTGGATTGGATGAAACCAAGGGCGCAAGTAGTTATGGTATTCCTCCTATATTTATTAAACGTTGTATTAAGGCGTTAGTAACACCCCTACAAATTATATTTAATAGGTAATTACGTGATGGTATCTATCCAGATGCATGCAAAGAAGCCTTCGTGATCCCCGTACTTAAACCGAGGGAGAAGCACTTGATGGCTAATTATAGACCAATCTCAATACTAGTTACGTTTTTTACAACTTGTTAGGACAAGCTAAATCAGAATTACCTTTAAAAAAACGGTCAGCAAAAATGTCCACCTACCAAGGTGACCTTATACGACTTCTGTGAGAAAACTACAAAGACCATAGGTATTCGTTTTAAAACATACAAGAATCCACTAGACGAAGTCTCAATACTGGTTATGTTTGGAAAGGTATTTGAGAAACTTGTTAGCAAACATCTGGTGTGGTACCTTAAGCAACACATTACTGAATTTCACCATGTTTTTTTATATCTAGATCTACTAACACCAACCTGTTGTGCTATACGTCAGCTTTATCTAAGTGCTTTGACAATCGTGTTTCAGTGACTGATATTTAGCAAAGCATTTGACAAGGTAGATCACTGCCTGCTCATTAACAAGCTGGCTCTACTCGTTTTGGGCGGAACTTTGATAGGGAGGTTTAAATCTTACTTGGAAAAGAGAGAATCAAAGGTGGTAAGTGAACGATCACTTTTCCGATAGTTATCTGGCTACCTCTGGAATACTTCAAGGTTCGCATCTAGGACCAATTCTTTTAAAGTTTTTGTCAACGACGTAACTGAGGGCTTCAAACACTCCAGTTACTATTCGTTTGCTGATGATTTATAGTTTATGAGGCCAATTCAGATAAAATCAGACTCTAAAACGCTACAAGATGATTTCGAGTCACCACCGACTTTCAGCTTGGTGTGAACAAAACAAGATGCTTTTAAACATCAGTAAGTGTCATTACATCCAGATTACTTGTAACAAAAAAGTGGTAGAGAATAAATACTACATAGTTGGGAGTTGAAATAAAGAAAATGATCAATATACGTGACCTAGGAGTTCAACTCGATCAAGCGCTTAAGTTCAATGTACACATCCTGAATATTGTCTCGTGATCTATCAAGACACTTGGATTTGTACTAAGAAATAGTAAGGAATTTAAAAGGCTAGCTACAAAAATAAGGCTCTCTAACACCTTGGTTCGTCCAATCCTAGAATACAGTTCTGTGGTATTGAATTCGCATTCGTCAACTCCAAGCGATTAGAGAGTGTTCAAAAGCGGTTCCTTTACCATCTCTGTTATTTATTTATTTATTTATTTATTTATTATATTCTTTATTGTACACCACATAAACAAAAATACAGGACAAACATAATTAAAAATAAGTGTACAATGGGCGGTCTTATCGCACAGGGCAATTTCTTACAGACAACCTTTGGATGGACTGAAAGAAAGAAGATGGATTTAGGGTTGTCAGTGTACAACATCAGAAAATACTAATAAGACAATAACACGAATACATACATACAATATAAGAAAAACATATACTAATAAATATTAAATATATAATTGAGCCAGGAGAAGAAAAAATCAAAGTGAAAGGTAATGCTCCTTCACCATTTTTTTAAACGTAGGTAGCTGTTATAATGATCAGTAAGCTAAAAAAATTACTAGTTGCGCCGACAGGCTGAAACACTATCACATAGATACGCTAACCAATCGTAGAAAGAAGCAGGACTGCATAATCCTTCACAAAATCCTTAGTAGAGTAATAGACTGTTATGAACTCTTGAGCTCATTAGCTATGAACATTCCATTTCGTATCCCCAGGCATAACACCTACAAACTATTTTGTATCCCTGGGTCTAAAACCTACCTCGGTGATTACGCAGCTGTGCCCAAGACCTTATAGGCAATATAACACGTTGGGTAAAACTACAAACTCAGACATCTGCGACTGCGAGTCACTGAAAAAGTTTATAAAATGTTTACAAGATTTTATTTTATTTTTAACCGTCTTCAAAAAAAGGAGGATACAAAGAAACTGAGCAGGTACCTGCCCCTACTACACTGAGGAAAAATGGTGCTCTAAAGGGGCGCGTTGCCAATTTATTTGCAGGCAGAGACATTTTTTTTTTTACGGTTACATTCAAATATCTCGACGCAACGACACTCAACTGCTGTAATACTGTGTAGTTTTTTTCATCAGTAACCTCAAGGGTTTCGATTCCTGGCTAGAATTTCATTTTTCAAAAATCCTATGTTCCAGTTTTAGTTTTCATCAAAATCGGGCCTGAGAGTCCTTTGAGTATTTTTCGCTATTTCGCAAAGTTTTAAAGGATCATGACCAACGATGTATGGAAATCCGTCTTAAGTTGAAGCACAATAAATGTTTATTTAATATAGACTACGCTTTATATACTATTAAATAAAAGTGTTCATTTTCACACAAACACCCGAGTTTTAAAGTAATTAAACAAAAACGGAGATAACCTACAAATTATGTCTAACCAACTCGCAACTTGTAAAATGACCACAGATCACTCATGTAGGTACAAAACAACATTGTTAGTTATCATCCGTCTGTCATCTGGCTTGACAGCTGCATCTGCGTGAGACGAAGCACAAAATAAATATTATATTATCGGAACGATAAAATACATATACAGTACGTTATGGTATTACTAATTACTTAGCTATTTAAGATATTGATATCATTTTTGTGATGTTTTTGTCTATAGGTTCATACTTACGTACAAAGAGTATAGTAATATATAGCTTACGTAACTCGTACAAATGAAGAGAATGAAACGTCAATCATGACTGGAAATGTATCTAGCAATCGTTAATTTACTGTTTATCTTAAAATCATAATTCCGGATACGAAAACAGAATTCCTGAAGTGAAAAGCTGTAAAAAAATAAGCAAATAATTTCTATATTAATTTGATTTTCGTTCACGCATCTTTGCTAGACTGCTTTTGGTCAATCTCCTTTGGGCATTGACTTCCACTTGAAAAATTCACTCGCCGCAACACGGACAAATTCAATAAATTTGTCCATAAACAAATATTAAACTTCTTTGTTGTTCGTGATCCCCAAGCGTTTCGCGGCTTTTGCTCTCTCCCACTTCATTGTAGACCTTATTTTCGATTTTTGCAGACAACTATATTATGAAGAAGTTTGATTATTTAAGTACGTTCTTGGATAATTATTTTATAATCTATGCTCTGCCATTTTGTTTTTCGGTTTCACACTTAGGGGATATAAAGAGTCGACACTATTGATAATAAAAAGGGTAAAACAAAAGACTTATCGACTTACAGGTGGTTAAATTATGCAGGACTTTATACCTAGGAAAGAAGTTAACATGTTCTATGGTCTTAGCAAAAGTTTACATGATTTTTTTGTTACAAAAAACAAGAATGTTGTAAAGATTCTTCTTTTTCAATATTAGAAATATAGCCACGGAATTTATTGTGAAGTTGTGCTGCTTTACTCGACGCAAAGTAATTAATCGTAAACAAATTCTTATTAAGAGCGCATCTTGTCATAATGGACAGTAAAAACCTTCAGGAACCGTCTTGAATATGGCCTCAACTTATCTACATGTTTTAAAAGCATCGCACTAACAAAGATACAAAGTGATCGAATACTCTCTAGTCAACATTTCTCAGGGCGGGAAGCATGAACGACCGTCGCCTTGGAAATCGTTTACCTGTGCACCCAAGTGCCCCTGCGCGCTTCTGCTGAAATATCGATACCTACCTGTCCACATCTCTACCTGAGTGGCAAAAGAGATTAAGTACATGTGCATGCGAATATGATACCTATTTCAAAGTAGCTAGGCACGGAATAGACAATACAGGTGAAAATACCCCTACTTTGCTAAGCACGGGAACTAGTGCCACCAAATTCACACACAAACCAAATTGTCCATTACACTCATAAAAAGCAATGATGAGTGACAACAATTGCTAAAAATTACAAACGTAACTTTTATAAATCATCAAGGCAAGAATAGGTAGGTATTATAACTTGCGACCCGCCCCAGTTACGGGTGTGAGAAATCTTTGAAAATAGCAGCCACGCGTCTTCAATTACATCATAGCGTAAATTCGCCAAAGTAGCACATTTTGCCACATGATCTTTTTCTTCCTTTTAAGTAATATTCAATGTTAATTGCATTGAAGTTGTGCATTCAAAGTCAAAGTCACATATTTATTGCAGAACACAATACAATAAATTATACATTTCTGGATTCGGTTAGATTATTTTATTATAATTCCAATGATATAAATTTTATACATACCTACCTTTCATACAAAATTAATATGTCGTCATTATAACGTCGGTGGGCGGCGCGCGGGGTTTCGCGCGTTAGCTGTTTCACGCGACACGAGCGCCATTTTTGTACTCATAGAATAGCCCAGCAGATCTATTCTACGAGTCCCAAAATGGCGTCGTGTCGCCTGATAATGCGCGATGCGCGTCTTTCGGGAAAATTAAAATAACGACACACTTATATAATTTTTTTTATGAATGATAGCTCAAGGGACCGCGATATCTTAACACTAATCCGAGTTTCTTGCTTACAGAGTTATATCTTCTATCTATCTATAGTCTATCTCACTTACCTACCTATAGAGATGTATAAAAATACGGCTAATATGTGCGTAATTGGAAAGAAAATACGTGTATGTATATTTATAAAAATAATAGCTGAACATAAATGTTTCATCTACATAATCTTACATCATTTACTTAAAAAATCAGTTTTTTCTTGCGATTCTTTTTTTTACATTTTTTAGTTCATAAATTCTATCAAATATGGTTTGATCAACCGGAACATATTCAAAAAACTTGTGAAGTGTCTCCAATGCCTTTAAAGCTTCTTGTTTTTGGAATGTTCTCCACTTCTTTATCCAAAATGTGTGATTGGCTGGCTTCATGTTTGTTGATTCAAAGGTATTCACAATTTTTAGTTTATCATTATCATTATGAGAAAGTAACTACATGAACTTTCTTCGCATCTGCTGTTTATGAACTGACTGTAGTTAGCCGAACAATAAGTCGATACGCACATTTGGACGTTCAAATACAATGTAAGTTCCTAAATCTATAGAAAACAATAACAGATGCACATTTGGTCATTTGAATAGAATAAGAGTTCCTCGAAATTTAAGAATGAGTCATAAATAGCAAATGTTAAAACCCCAAGCGAACGCCGGCGTTCGCTCGCTCATTGTCTTTCTACTGTGTCTCTAATTATGGTACTCAAATGTGTCGCTTATAGAAATATAAGCAAGTAGCAATCCCTAAAGAGGTTAACGCGTGAAAAATTAGTGTCAATTATACAGGTTTATGTTTCTCACTTATAGAGGTTTTAGGAGGGCAAAATGACGGGACCTGGCAAATACTCTCATTAATAGAGTTTTCTCGCTTATCCAATTCTCACTTACTCAGGTTTGGCTGTAATTATGTCGTGCCCAGATCTTAGAATTGATCACTTCATGATGTGACCGGCCATTTCGTGAATGGCCTTTCATGATATGGCCAATTAGCCAGATCGTTTAAACGTTAACTTTTGATGATATATATGTCAATCCACGTTTGCCCATATTATCATTTATGTAGGATTTCTATGATAATAAAAGGTCTAAATAAAGATGGAACTTATGTATTGCTCTAGTAAGAACAAACCGAGACACGGCCCCTACGATTGCTGACATCTCCCTGAGGCGCGCGTGGAACAGTACGCGCCGTCAACGACTTGGGCTTGGTCTGGACGGTTACCTGACGGTCAGACGGCGAGCCACCCATTACTCGCCGTCCGCAAGCCCGCGCCTACGGTGGCTGGAAATCGGGATCAGAATCCCGGCGGCGGCTGGGGCGTGAGGTCCATTGCCTGACGCGTGCGGCCTCCTCCTTTGCTAGCATTACTGCTTCGAAGCAGGAGGCGGCCGCCTGCCACTCCTCCTCACTTCGGACTATGGCCTGTACCAAGGCCCGACGCGAGAGATCGATGCGGCCGATCGCCCCCACGAGGACACGGCGGTGCTCTGCCCAAGCGGGGCACACCTCTCCCGTGTGCACCACCGTGTCCTCCGGGCGGTCCACACAGTGGTAACACCCGGGCGTCGCTTCCGCACGATACGTGCAGGAAGCTCCCGAACTTACCATGTCCGGTGAGGACCTGCGTCATGCGGAAGGTGAAGACGCCGTGATATCTTTCCAGCAACCCCTCAAAGAGGGGACGTACCGCCATAATTATGGCGTGCCCAATTATAAAGAGGTAAAGTTCGTTTTTTTGTTTTTATGTTTGTAATCTCTGAAAGTATTGGTCCGAATGCTAAAATTTTTCACCGATAGAAAGCTGCTTTATTCCTGAGTGACATAGGCTATATTTTATGAAAGTACTTACGTGGGTGAAGCTGCGTGCAAAAGCTAGTGTATAATATAATAATAGTTAGTACATTTTGATACAAGTGGAGAAAGTTTGTCATTGCAACCGAGGCGAAATTCACCCGAGCCGTACAGGCGAGGGTCAGGTGTTATGGAGCCGAGTGCTGCAGTGACAAATCTTAATAATACTTTCTCTGAAAATTACGACACATTTTTAAAAGTTGCCATACATTTTAATTTTGATTTAGATTGCATCAGGCTATCGCAACTATTGTTTACCTCAATCACAATATCTGCCCCCCTAGCCAAGTCACAAACGATAAACGTAAACTCTCAGTAGTCTTTAATAGATTTTCAACTTTATGTTATTGGATATAAAGTTGAAAATCTATTGAAGATTACATAGTGTTTTCGTTCGTTCCGGTCGCTAACACTCAGTAGTCTTTAATAGATTTTCAACTTTATGCTCTTAGGTAATCTATCATCCGAATGCGCCTGCGCGCTAAATCTCTAGGTGAGTGGCAAAAGACATTAGGTACATGTGCATGCGAATATGACATCTATTTTAAAGTACGTAAGTCGTGGTTATTCCGTGAAACAGAAAATACAGTTTGGAATGCATAGATACACTGGCTAAGCACGGGAACCAGACTCACACATTTGCAAATCAAATTGACCATTACACTCATAAAATACAGTGATATGATTGGCTACAATTGCTACAAATTACAAACGCAACTTTTACAAATCATCAAGGCAAGACTAAGTATTATAACTGGCGACTCACCCCAAGTTTCGGGTGTTAGAAATATTTGAAAATAGCAACCACGCATCATTAATTACCTACATCATGAAGTAAATACGCCAAGGTACGACATTTAGCCTTGGGGTCTTTTTCTTCCTTTTAATTAATTGAAGTTGAAGAAAAACAATATACTAACTAACAGCGTTTATATCAACAGCTTGTTCGAAGGTCAATCTTTTAGTTTAGGGAACAGTTTTTGAATAATAGGTAAGTACACGTAGAATAGCTATTCAACGTGCCTACGTTCCAAAATGGCGCTCGTGTTGCATGATGATGGGGACATTAAAATTAAGACATAAGTATCTAAAAGTTTGTATGAAAGTTACGTGTAAAACTAATGACATTAGAATTGCAATAAAATAAGCTAAGCGAATAATACAATTTCATAAAGTTACTTTGTAATGTGTTGTCAAATATTAATTAAAACCAGTAGGTACAGCAAAAGACGTGATAACTAGTAGTATACAAAGACTATGTGCACTAAACTAAAAGATGTTTGCCTGATTGGAATCCAATACAGAGGATCATAGACTTCGAACAAACTGATGGTATAAACGCTGTTGGCATAACATTGTATTTTGTTAAACTTCAAGCACTGAATATTATACCTAATTAAAAGGAAGAAAAGGGCCACGTAGCAAAATGTGCTACTTTGGTGTATTTACTTCATGATATAGATAATTGATGACGCGAGGTTGCTTATTTCAAAGATTTCTAACACCCTTGCCGTAAATATTGTTATAGGGTTTTTTTTTCTGTTGCATAAAACATTTATTAGGTTTAGTTTCTTTTTTCTTATTTGTCCTTTCGTATGTTACCTCTATAATTATCTCACTTAGAAAGGGAAATCTGTTATTATCCATAGATTACTGTAAAGCACTTACATCATGAAATAAATGCGCCAAAGTGCCACATTTTGCCACGTGGACTTTTTCTTCCTGTAATATTCAGTGTTTGAAGGCCATTCGATGTCCATGTCATTTTTATTATTTATTTGGTTCCAATGAGACAAACATCTTTTAAATTAGTGCAAATAGTCTCTGAATACTACTAGTTATCACATATTTTGCAATATTGTTCCTGTTTTTAATTAAGATGTTGTATGTATTCGGTTAGCTTATTTTATAACAATTCCAATGACATAAGTTTTATACACGGCTTTCATACAAAATTTTAGATATGTCGTTATTTTAATGTCCTCGGGCGACGCGCATCGCGCGTTGTCATGCCACAAGGGCGCCATTTTGTTACTCGTAGATGACTCCATGGTAAAAAAATACTACCGAAGTACCGATACATACAAATACGGCCGTTGTAATTTGGCGACCGTGAACATAGGCTCTGCGAACTTTCGCGCATGTACACTCGTAAAAAAAACTGTTGACCGCTGTTGTTAACTGCTGTTAGCTGTTAACTGTGTTGTTGTTGTTGTGTGTTGTAAAATATCTGATATTTAAATATCAGTTATTAGTCAGTTAAGTTCAGGGTCGCCAAAATATAACGGCCGTACCAGTACGGCCGTTGTAACTTGAAGGCCCTGAACATAGGCTCTGCGAACTTTAGCGCATGTACTTTCGTAAAAAAATCAGTTATTGACATTAATTTTTTAAACCAAACTACGAATAAAAATTTACTAATACAGGGACCAAGTACAAATAAAATAAATATTAAAACACTTTGAGACAGAAAGCTACAAAAATAACTTATGAATTAAAGAAACAAACCTAACACTACACAAAAAACTTAACAATATAATAATAACAACCAACGAAAACTTTGTCACCGCCTGTGCTCAAGACAGAGACAGCGACAGGAAAATAACACCAATGCTAACGTGTGAGTGAGACATATTACTGCGTACCGAACATTGCCGAATAAGTACGAAGCTTTACGAAGTTACCGAAAAGAGATGTCCAATACGCGTGTTTGATGGTGTTGTTTAATCGATTTTTATTAAGTTATAAAAATATATTTATATTTAATTTTCTATGGAGGTTTAAAATATTCTCAAACAATCGTTATTCTAGTAGTTGTTTATAAATAACTGATATTTAACTAAATTTTTTTCGTTAAATATCAGTTAAAAGTAAACGTTCGTGCGCAGCCTTCTGCGCAAAGTTCGCGCTCGCCAAAATATAACGGCCGTACTTGTACGCCGCGAGCGCTAGAGAAAATTAAGTACTGAAGCGCTACTCACACAGCGACAGATGCGCGCGACCCGTTCACGCACACATTGATGTTTGCTTAGTGGTCGGTCGAGCGTCGAGATACAATGTACCGCTCGACGAAGACGAAACGTAAAGACAAAATATTAAAAACTGAAGTGGGTATAATGCTGTATTTATTGCATTTATGCTTAGTAAGGAAGGATGGAAGGGGGGTTGGTTATCTATGTAGGTATCAACCTGCTATTATATTATGATTTTCAAAAACAAAATCAACGATAGGTAGTTCTACAAAAGTCTATATCAAGGTTTTTATCAGAGTGCACGGGCCTCTGTTTGATACATGAGACCACGCATACGAGACAGGTGTAACCCAACGTTATAATTAACCGACTTGAAAAAAGAGGAGGTTCTCAATTCGGTTGTACGGCTTTTTACATTTGTTACCTCAGAACTCCTTCATTTTTAAGTATGACCCGATTCGCTAAATTTTTTTTATTTAAAAGGATATGTTTCCAGATTCCCCATTTTTTTTCTAAACCAGTTCTAATGATGGGATACAAGAGGAATTGAGAGAACTCTTCAGATATTATAGGCATACAGGCAGGCAGAACGGGAGGGTGTGTAAAATTTTACTCTTAAAAACACACTTATGTTCCTTCAGTTGCCTTTTTCGTTCCAGGACCTCGAGTTTCCTTTTCAAAAAAATCGCATGGCTCTAGCAGGCTCGACCCTGCTGAACAATTATTAACTGTTATGAGCAGAGGTCGGAATTAGGTAGAGTTATTTATGTACTTGCATCGAAATGTTGATTTTAATATATATCTTCCCGGGATTTCTAATGAAAAATCCCGTGTGGCCAACAATATTACAAATAAATAATAATAAAAACCCCAGATATAGATAAAAGAAATAAAACAAAGTTAATTAACATACCATTTTTATTAGTATTTTTCATTGAAAAAGATCGCTCTACGTCAACTGAGGTGAGGTTAACAAATTATACACTTCCTTCTCTTCGTCAATAATGCAGGATGATTTTTAGGGTTCCGTAGCCAAATGGCAAAAAACGGAACCCGGATTCGTCATGTCTGTCTGTCTGTCCGTCCGTATGTCACAGCCACTTTTTTCCGAAACTATAAGAACTATACTATTGAAACTTGGTAAGTAGATGTATTCTGTGAACCGCATTAAGATTTTCACACAAAAATAGAAGAAAAAAAAAATTGGGGTTTCCCCATACTTAGAACTGAAACTCAAAAATTTTGTTTCATACATCTTCAAAAATGACATTGAGGTTTCTAATGTATTTTTTTTCTAAACTGAATAGTTTGCGCGAGAGACACTTCCAAAGTGGTAAAATGTGTGTGTCACCCCTGTAACTTCTGAAATAAGAGAACGACAAAACTAAAAAAAATATATTATGATGTATGTAATATTTGGTTTACCATGCAAACTTCCACGGAAAATTGGTTTAAACGAGCTCTAGTAAGTAGTGTTTTTTTTTTAATACGTCATAAATCGTAAACCGCAATTTACCTTTCAAGTTTGTACGGAACCCTCAGTGCGCGAGTCCGACTCGCACTTGCCCAGTTTTTTTTCTGCTGTTTCTGTTATTTATTTATTTATTTATTAAATACTTTATGCACAAACGTACAGCGGCGGACTTAAAAAAAAATCATCAGTTAATCTCATAAAAAAAAACTACTTTTTAAAATTAATCTCGGGATTTGAGGCATATCCACTTTATTCTTTCGCTGTATGAAATCAGTGTAAGTACATAATTAACTCTACCTAATTCCGACTTCTGGTCATGAAAGTCAACATCACACATGAAAGAATCAAAGTCACTTTCAGCGTGTCGTTGGTTCATCTGCTTATTCCTCAAAAACTACGCATCGGATTTTGATATGGTTTTATTTTATTACTAGCTGCTGCCAATGGCATCACCCCTGTGATAGTAAGGAATTATTCCGAGGGAACATACCTACTGCCGGGATAAAAAGTGTCCTACTTGCTATTTCAGTATACGGTCTGGTCTACCCGTGTGATAAATTTCAGTCGTTGAAGCGGAAAATTTTAAAATTTTCGCAACCGCCATCTTGGTTTTTTTTTTACCTCACTATTGGCTTAAGCACCATCGAAAACTATGAAAACGACATTCATGACGGAATTTTTTTAAATTTTCACAACCGCCATCTTGGATTTTTATTTTGACTTCACCATCGGCTTTAGCACTATCAAAAACCGTGAAAACGACACCCATGACTCATTCTTAAATTTCGAGGAACTTTTATTCTATTCAAATTAATTACCAAATGTGCATCTGTTATTGTTTTCTATAGATTTAGGAACGTACAATTTATTTGAACGTCCAAATGTGCGTATAGACTTATTGTTAGGCTAACTACAGTCAGTTCATAAACAGCAGATGCGAAGAAAGTTCATGTAGGTCGTGGGTTCGATTCCCACCCAGGACAAATGTTTGTGTGATGAGCACGATCATTTTGTTCTGTGTCTGGATGTAATTTATCTATAATATGTATGTATTTAGAAATATATAAGTATGTTTATCAGTTCACTAGTAACTACCTATTGCAGTTCACTCCTGTTGATATGGTGCTGGTGAGGACAATCATAGCAAGTACTAACACAGATGTGGTCCTCTTGGTATATTCCAACAAGGGCATTAAATTAAGGTACTGTATGGGTAGGTACTGGTATGATTTTGTGCATTTGTTTTGTGTATATTATTAAAACGTGGCAACACTAAGTTAAAAAAAAAATGTGCAACATTTGCTTCGAGTTTATATTTTTGAAAAAAGAATGGATGTATAAATATATTATGTAAAATTATACCTCTAACAGAGCGTCCTTTCCGAGGTACATTTTCATTCAACCGCTCTTACGTGATTATGATGTTATTACACATCTTTCTCTAGATATTTTGGATACACAGCTATCTTTTGGATATTATCTAGGCTTCTATAGAAAACAAAATATAAATTTGTGTAAAACTAATCTAGTAAAGACCTCTGAAAATTTGCTATTTTACGTCAACTTTGGCCCTTCATCATTTACTCATATATTAAAAATATAAAAAGTACATCAATATAGAAGCCTTGCACATATAATTGGGATTCTTAATGACGACAATTTTTCTGAAAACCTAAAAGAACACGTAGGTATTTTCTGGAACAAGTTTTGTGAAATATTCGAATAAATCACGGAATTACCGAAAGCCAACAGAGTTTTCAGGCGTTATCTCTCTTTTTTGCATTGCCTCTTCATCAAACGTCACGTTGGATTGCGTTAATAAAGCAACAAGCTTTTTAGTCATGCTCGATGTTGACGATAGGCGAGTGGAAAAGGCCCCTATTAATATATGTTACAACAATCTATTCGTTAAATACCGATGCTTTTACATTTTTATAAGATTCTAGTCAAAGAAGAGGTGAGCACGACATAATTATGGCGGTAAGTCCCCTCTTCGAGGAGCGCTGGAAAGACCTCACAGCGTCCTCACCTTCCGCATGACGCAGGTTATCACCGAACATGGTCAGTTTGGGAAGTTCCTGCACCGGATTCGTGCGGAAGTAACGCCCGGGTGTTACCACTGTGTGGACTGTGGACCACCCGGTGGACACGGTGGAACACACGGTAGAGGTGTGGCCCGCTTGGGCAGAGCACCGCCGTGTCTTCGTGGGGGAGATCGATGGTAACGACCTCTCGCGCCGGGCCTTGGTACAGGCCATGGCCTGTGACAGAAGGAGGCGACCACCTGGTGCCTCCTTCTGTGAAGCAGTAATGTTAGCAAAGGAGGAGGCCAAACGTGCACGCGCGAGAGAGCGGCCCTCACGCCCCAGCCGCCAGGATCCCGATCCTGATTTTCGACCACCGTATGCGCGGGCTTGCGGACAGCGAGCTATAGGTAGCTCGCCGTCCGACCGTCCGGTAACCGTCCGGACCGAGCCCATGTAGTCGATGGCGTGTACGAACAGCACGCGCGCCTCAAGGAGATGTCAGCAAACCATAGGGGGGCCAACAGGGTCTAAGCCTACTGGGGCCAAGGGTCTGCTTCTGAAAGGAAGACTCGGCCCTGGTATGAAAGGCAACGAAGGAACAGGAGTGGGTTTTTAGTCGTTTGGCAATGACTGCTTCTGCACATGTGGCCCCCTGGTAACTCATAATATTGTGTAAATGTATTATTAACGGCTCCACATTTGTTGTAATATATACTTTTTTCTTTTTTTTTTCTAACACATTGCTTTTGCAATATTTTTTATATTATTAGACCCTAACCACCATAAATTCGTTAGTAATTTATTTTGTTCACGTATCATTTTTTTTAATAATTAATTTATTGTTTGTTACAGGTGTATGGTCAGTTCTTATAGTTATTTGTTGTTTATCGCTGTAACATACCCATGGGGCTTACAATGTTTATCTGTCAAAAATTGCATAAAATAAAATACGATACTGATTATAATTAAAGAACGTTTCAAGTTCCTTCATGACACACATTCTAGACACTTAAGATCATCGGAGAATTTGAAACTTTTAATGCCCTCGCATTCTACTAGGTTCAGTGACAAATCGCTCACGGTCCAAGCGGTACGATTGTGGAACGCGTTGCCGGTGCCAATTAGGCAAGCCCAGTCACTAGCTTCTTTCAAAAATCTAGTCAAAGATCATTTCCTTTCACTCTAATTGCTGTCCTGCCTCTACCTAAATTCAGTTCTTCCAGTTCCGTCACTAACCCACCTTATTGTTCTTTTCTTTTTCCATCTCTTTGTATGAAATTGTGTAACTCATAATATTTATATATAATATTTATAATTATGTTTATATATTGTCTTTTATATAATTAGTATATCATTTTAATATAATATTTACGTTATTAATTTGCAGTACACCGCAGACTACCCCCCTTTTTCTATTTTAAGTTCTTCCATTCCATCCTAAGGTTGTCTGGTAGATATCGCTCTCAGCGATAAGTCCGCCTTTGTACCCGTAGATTTAAGTTAGCGTAAAAGTTTTGTTACTAATTTGGTGTACAATAAAGTTTATTCTATTCTATTCTATAATTAAATCGGTTACAATATTCACCAATATGTCATTTTTAATTAAAATTAAATAGTTTAATAGTCACAATGACACTGGTTACAATATTTATATGTCATTTTCAATTAGTCTAAAATACATGCCTGGTTACGATATTATTTACATATCAATTTCAATTAAAATAAACGTCACTGGTCACTTTTTACTTCTACATCGTCAAATTTGTTTTGGATTCAAAGTCAAGATTTGTAATTACACAATAAGTAGTCATAATCATCAATAGTTCGGTCATTCAGAAATTCATTAATTGAATAGTAAACTTTACCTAAAAGAAACTCCTTAAGACTCGACTTGAAAGTATTTAAGGACGAGATATTTTTAACACAAATTGGGAGTCTGCTATAAATTATTCCCATCCCAAATACACTTGATTTATACTTCACAGTTCTGCATATAAAGCCTCTTAGTTTAGTTTTGTGTCTCGCACTTCTCAATGTTTCATAACTACCTATATCGCGTTTTACCATCATTGCTGCTTCGAATATATATAATGAAGGTAAAGTCAGGATTTTCAATCTTTTGAAAACTGGTCTACACGAATCAGTCTCTTTTAGGCCACATATACTTCTGAGACATTTTTTTGGGCTTTAAGAGCATACTCCATGTTTGCTGAATTACCCCAGAAGAGGATGCCATATCTTAGTGTGGAGCCCACGTACGCATGATTGACACTCAGCAAAGTACTCTCACTTGTAACTTTTCTCAACATATAGAGAGCGTATGAAAACTGATTTAACTATTTGCAAACATGGTCAACTTGCGTTTTCCAATTTAGTCCAGAGTCAATTTGAAAGCCAAGAAATTTTATGGTCTTGACTTCCTTCACCGTTTCACCCTTGTACTGTATTTGAAGACTTTTTATTTTTTTATTCTTATTTGCGAAGGACATGTAACATAATTTGTCTATATTAACATTTAGTTTATTTGCTTTTAACCAATTTATTATATTTTCGAGGGAGTTATTTATATCCATTTCTTAATTGTCTTGAATTTCGTCAGTGAAAATAGCAGTACTATTGTCTGCAAATAGTATCATTTCATTGTTTATGGCTTTCGGGAGGTCATTAATATATATTATGAACAAAAGCTTGGGGTACTCCGTAATTAACAATTTTAGGCTCTGACTTAAATGTTTGTTCGAATTTTGTATCATCAGCTATTCTTGATATTCGAGTTATTTGATGTACCTGTTTTTTAGGTATGATCTTATACGATTTAATGCATTTCCTCTCACTCCGTACTTTTCCAATTTATTTACGAGGATATTATGATCTACGTGATCAAAGACTTTCGACATATCCATAAATATTGCAGTTACTTGTTTTTTGTTATCAAGTCCTGTCATAACAGTCTTTAAAAAAATTAAAAGTGCGTCGCTAGTCGATTTGCCTTTACGAAATCCAAATTGCTGTTTTGTGAATATGTTATTGACTTCAAAATAATTATATATATTGTTATAAATCACTTTTTTTTCTTTTTCACTTTTGCAATAACAGGTATTAAGGCTATGTATCGGTCTATAAAATTTCATCTGTTCCCTATCCTCCTTTTTAAATAATGTATTTATCGCAGTTATTTTTAGTTTTGAGGGAAATATTCCCTGTTCCAGGCACAGATTTATAATGGTGCTAAGAATTGGAGCTATGAGATGTGATACACGTTTAATAATTTTAGTATTTATATTGTCATAACTTGTACTATTAGTATTTTTAAGTCCTTTTATTATCTGGTCAACTTCATACGGATTTGTTGGTTTCATAAACATTGAACTGAAACTATAATATGTCATTGTTTTTAGATAAGTATTATTTCCTTAGGCGTAGGTTTAATATCTTCGATAAAATAAGTGTTGAATGATTCAGCTATTTCTTGCGGTAATGTTACTAGTTTGTCATTTACTTCGATTTTCTTGATGTCTTCAATTCTCTTCTATTGATAATTGTATTTTTTTTTCTTGTTTTTATTTATATAGCCTCTTTTTTTATAACGTGAATGTGAGAACACTGTGGACTCCGCGAATTCTTAGGTTACTTCCTATTACGACTCACTTTTTATAATAAAAAGTGAGTATTTTTATTGTACTTTTTAGTACAATATTGACCGGTCTACACTGTCCTTACAGACATTTATACTGTAATATGGAAATATTGTAAGATCAACAATTTTTTTAAAAGAGTAACCATGGAGTTTCGTGCCGGTCTTTCTCCATAGGAAACGACCAATTTGGAACCGTGCACTAGCTTCTGACGTTTTATAAGTGCCCATGTAGGCCTATGTGAAATAAACTACTTTTGAGTTTGACTTTGACTTTGAAAAAGTCAGTAAAAGTCTGACACGCCCTCTCGCTCCGCCCAAGAGCGGGGGATGTCATTGGATGATTTTTCCACCTAAAAAAAAGTCAAAGAAGGGAAATTTAATTTATCCAACAACATGTGGAATTAAAACAAATATTTTATCATATTTTGACTTATTTATTAAAATCATTTCAAATTATCTTATAATCTTACGTGGTGTAAGTATTAAAAAATAAAAGTAAAAGAAAAAACATTAATTAGAAACTAAGATATCTTAGTTTTGATATATATAATTATATTAAGAATAAGGTATAATTTTTATACGTTTAATATATGTTACAACAGTCTATGTGTTAAACTTTTACATTTTTATAAGATTGTAGTCAAAGAAGGGTTTAATTTATTCAACAACGTGGAAAAATATATATATTTGATCACATTTTGACAAATTTAAAATCATTTCACATTATAATATTACGTATCGTATACAAAATTAAATTATGTACATAATTAACGTTGATGTTATTCGTATAAATAGGTACCAAGTATAACTTTTTAACCAATTAGCAATGCTTCAGGAGGTGAAAGGTGAAACAACTATCTATGGGTTCAACCCTGAAATGCCAACAAGCAAGTGCTTGGTACTGCCGCGTAGTAATAGATAGACGATTAGATGTTTACTCGCGAGTTTTCTTTCTCGATTCATGACTAGACCTACTTCCACATCCTGAAATATTGCTAATGAATTAAAAGGCACCCTGTAAACAGATCACAGCCAAATTTTTTTTTTTGCGCGTTTTTTAACGTACTCGATCGCGTTAAAGTAAACGTCAATTTGTACCACAGATGTAGGATTAGGTACAAGCGCTGTAGGATTAGGTACAAGAGCAGCCGGGGCCTTACTAATGACGTATTAAAATGTGTCACACACATGTGCGTGTTTGCAGTGCGAGCGAGAAAGAGGGTTGGAGCTATACATCCTATATAGCTATGGAGCTATACTGACTAGCATTTAACTGAACCGTTAAAGTGATGGGCCTATAACGGTTCAGTTTTGGTCGTCAAATGGATCGCGTTAAGAGCTCGTGGTATAGCCTCTGGTAACACTAATGAGCCTACGACACGCACAAGCTTTACCACAGTTTTGCCGGCGCAGGCAGGTTTGTACACGGCAGTTTTTCATTACGAATTGACATAGTCGGTCGAGTACGTTAAAAAACTCACGCTTGGTACTTTGTTTGAACATTATTGTTCTTCTTGATTTTTGTATTCTTTATCCGAGTTCACGTCAGGCGGCATATTCTCATCGTTCTTTGGTTCCGTCTTTTTTGTACGCATCTTCATCATCTTGCATTCATCAGCGCACTTAATCGTTATTGTGTTCCTGCAAAGAGAGTTCAATAAACTTTAGTATATTATGAATACACCACCGTCCTAAGATTAGTTACTTAATCCGGGATTGGCTTATCATGGTAGGTAATGGATAACATGAGTAGTGCCGTAAGTAGCCTCTTAAATACCCGGTGCAAGCTTCTATAACTGCGCCCCTCCAGGAACCGCGCCCTGTGCCTGGGCACCGCTGGCTCCGCCCTAGTTACGGCACTGAATATGGGTTCCCAGATTAAGTTTCATTTTTACCCAGAATAGAAAAGTTTGATAATATGAGTATGGGCAATGAAGGTCTAATCTAATCTGTAAGTCCACAAATTATAGGACATTCGTATCTAGGTACTTATTACTGAATTCTTAAACTGGCAAGATTCCAGTAACCCAAAAAATATTTGTGTTGTGAAAGTTTTCACTATTGTCTTCTACCACAAAGTGTCTTCTCAACAAAAAAAAAACTGGCGATCACTAGCTCGCTGTTATACGATCACCATTCATTTGTATTAAATGCATTCGAGGAGAAAGAAAATCTTTTAGAAATGCTAACTTTCTACAGATGCTATGCAGGCATCTTCAACATTGTCAGCAATCTCTAAATGTTCAAACCACCTTTGCTTTGAGTTGCTGAGATTCGGACACAATATATGCGGACACAGTGTCCGAATTGATACATTTTTTTTTTGTTTTCGCTGACTATTCGTACACACACTGTTTAATACAGTCATATAAAAAGTTTTTAAATACAATATTAGGGAAAAAAAGTGTTCCCAAAACTATTTGTGGCTGGATTTCGAAGGCGGCAACTTCGGTTAATAAATATCTTTATATTATATATTAAATCTTTTTTTATCTCACCAAAAAAAAATTTTTTTTTTGTGACGTAACTACAAATTTAACACGGACTTCCGAAATTAAAGTTATTTTGATCGTTTTAGTGTTTTGTTTTTTGTAATGAAGTCAACCGACTTTATTTTGTTTTTGTTTTTTTTTGTAAAAAGTTTTTTAATTCACACTTTTTTGTTGTGATATACTTATAGCCAATGAGCCAGAGTACCTATTTCATGTCAATTCGAATGAACCCAAATACTGCTAGGATACATTATTTTATTATGAAGTTCCCATCCACCTCCTGACTATATCGTCAGGTCAGTTCGATAGTACCTTATACCCAAAATGCATCTTATGACAATCCGAATAAGCCTAAACACGGCTAGGTTACATTAATTAATTATGGAGTTCTAGTTCTCCTACCTTCCGGCTCCATCTTCATCATCAGATCACCTCGATGATACTATTTTCAACATAACTATTTAGAAGCATTTATTTATTTGTATTGTCATAGTTACTTAACTATCATTATTGTGATATCTATGTAGGGTGAAGTTCCGTTGGCCATTTCTGGTCTTCTTCATCAGTTCCACTTCATCAAATGTTAATTTTTGAACAGGTAATGCTTAAGTTCTCGATGAAAATACCAAAATCACTATATTATAGTTGCCTAGAATATTTGAGGAGTTCCCTCGATTCCACATGGATCCCATTCCCATCATCAGAACAGGATTTTGAAAAAATTGAATTATCTGGAAGCATATTCTTTTAGAAGAAAAAAAATGCAAATCGGTCTATAAACGACGGAGTTCTGAGGTAACAAACATAAAAAAAAATAACGATGATAAAAAAAATACATCCGAATTGAGACAGAGACAGAGATTGAACCTCCTCCTTTTTTTGAAGTCGGTTAAAAATGTGTCGTTTCGGACTATGTGTTCGAATATATTTTGTCCGAATCGTCTGCAACTCTTTGTTAACGAATTTTTTTATTATTCTTGTAATTACCTACTTATTTTGTAACAAAAAATAGTTTTGAACCAGTTACCTGACATCTTTTTCTCTCACGTTAAATCTGTCCATGATTTCAATTATGACATCGGAAATTACTTTTGGGTCCAGGCCCATCTTCGGAGGTCTAGTCTTGAAGGCTGGCGAACTTTTCCCTGTCATGCAATGAGTTGCCAGTATCCTGTGAAATTAAGAAAAGATAACTAACAAGTTTTACTTAATAACTTTACTGTGACGTCACAATTTTGGCTTAACAGTTTACTTGGGATGCCAAGTCAGTATTCTAAAATTTTCTTTTGTAACTACTAATGTATGTGTCAGATCAGTGGCGGATTAGCCATGTAACAAGAGTAGCAAATTCCATGGGCATGTGGGAGCCCCGCGCGATCAGGGATCCCGCACTTGAACGTAAAAAAAACTAGTCAAAATATTTGTACTGCGTGAAATCTAAATACAGCTGATTTCTTTGGATGTGATATGATAGTCACTCTACTTCAAACTTTCCTCCAAGTAAACTACAGAATAGAAGATCTCTTAGAATTACCCCATCGTCGTACTTTTTAAGCATCTGATCTTAAAATCCACGGGGTTATTGGTGTCTAATTTAGATTAGTTTGAACAAGGGTTCAAACTAATTCTTAAAAGGGGTAACTTTAGCCAGCGGCTTCTCGCGCGCGAAGCTTTGGCTAAAGTTACTTAATTTTAATTTAAGTATAGCATTGGTTAAGCTTAAACAAACCCCTACCCACCCTACCCCACTAAGACCCTACTAAGAATAACCCCCCTAACCCTAAAAATAAGCTTAAACAAAGTTTTTAGGGAACTACATATTTTGTGTGTCTATGTGAATATTACAATGCCAGTTCGTAGTGACATAATATGGCTCTGAAACGTGAACGTTCACAATGCGCCTCATCAGATGGTTTTAAGTCACTCAAAGAGCAATGGAGAGGGCTATGCTCGGAGTGTCCTTGCATAATCGAATCAGGAGTGAAGATAAGCTTATCTTCACTCCGTACTCGCGTACCCAGCTGGGTATATTGCTCGCAGAAGAGATGGTCGATGGGGCCGGTAGCTTCTGGAGTGGCGATCGGAAAGGCCTCGCTAAAAGGGTACCGATAACCTGGTAAAGTTCACGGGAATCCGATGGAAGCGTGATAAACAGGACCGGCCGTTGTGGCGACACTTGGGAGAAACCTTTGTCTAGCAGTGGACGCCTTTCAACTGAAATGATGATGACGATCGATGTTGATATGTTAATGAGATCAATATCGCGGTCAGATTATTCCAATTATAGAATGGCTGAACCTAAACTATACAAAAAAAAAAAAAATTGCATCCTATTCCCAAATCTTAATTGTTCAGCTTTTCTGTATAAATTCACAAAGGCTTCGCCATCATCATCGAAAATAGTCCCTATTTCTGTATCAATTCCTAAGCATGATTTTCGAGATTACTTCGGTTTTTTAGAATTTTGCCTTTAAATTTCTAATCGTTCGGGTTATGCAAAAAACGATCATCATCTAGGTTTTTTCAAAAGTACTAAATTAATTAGTCTCCTACTAATAAAATAATTAGTAGTAGGGGGCCCTTGGTCGAATTTGCTACAGGCCCCGCGCCGGCTTAATCCGGCACTGTGCCAGATAAACTTGGAATAACGGTAATTGAGCCTCCTACTTTTGTGCTTTAATAGCTTTGTCTGTATTTCGGGTTTATATCTAAGTATATTAGGAAAAAGTCAATGGACTTTATTCCACGTTTGAAGTTTGTACAAGTTCTTTTTGAAGTTGGTAAGAATTAGGTATTCATATTTCAAATTCAAAAATGTAAGTACCATTCTAGTAAAATATCTACAATTCGAAACTTGAATTCGGACAAGCCTCAATAATGTAAAGGCTCATTAAATTTTAACATCAGGTAGGTGGTACCTATCCTTTTTATACAATAAGTAGAACAATCAAAGGCAGGGGCGTACCTGCTGCCGCATCAGCCGTCTCAATGATACGGGGCTCCCGGGCTACAGGGGCCCCGACGTTTGCAAAAATTCGTAACAACAACAACCTTCAATTCTCTTATTAATAAGAGGCCTGTATTTAACAAATAGTGACTATATAATAGGAGGTTCCGACTTTATAGCTCGCTCCGTTTGTCCTAGCATTCTCTTCATAAGTTTACAACAAAAACAAAATCTATCCTAGTCCAGATTGCTCCAATAAACGAGCTCATTTTCAATAAGTCTTGTCCTGCCTCAGTCAAAGTAATCCTATTTACAAGCCCTCTCTTATATGGTGACAAAACTACCCCGCACGTTTCATAATTAGTATGAAAGTTACCTATGCAGTTAGTCAATCTCTTTCGTAGCCTATCGGATGGCTCCATCAAGCTAGGACTCTAATTCATTTCTATGCTAGTAGGGCCTATTTACTAAAAATATATAAAAAATAAAAACTATCAATAACGCTTGATACAGGGCCCCTGTGGGACTAGCTACGCCACTGATTAAAGCTTACCTTCTAGGGAACACTGCAAGAAGTAGCGTCCTGGTAGCTATGGTATTCGACTTCCAGTTCACTCTCTTGAACTTGTCTTTGTGTATCAAAGTCTTGCCACTACCAATAGGTATCTGAAACCAGCATCGTCATATTAATTTCTGACAGAATTTGTCTAAATGCAATAAAGTCAATAAAAAGATCTAAAAACGATAAGAGAAAGATCATATTAAATTCAATGTACATATTAAAAATATACTACTACTGTCTTCTGCCAGCGACTTCGCCCGCATGAGAGTAGAAAATATTTAGCCTATGTCACTCAGTGATAAAGTAGCATTCTACTGGTGAATTTTGAAAATCGGTTCAGTAATTTATTCAGTACACACTGAATTACAAAAGAACTAATCTTTTCTCTTTATAATATTAGTGGTGGGTAATTACTTCTATAAAATAATAATTTATTAGATGCCTTGAAAAAATTAACACATGGTCATGCCTGTTTGACAAACGAATGGTTTATAGAAAAAATAATACGTATATGTATAATAATATATAAATAAAATTTAAGTGTCTGTTTGTACTCGTAATATGAAACTTTTTTCTTTGTTTCTTTTCTTTTTTTCAATGCCTTTTATATTTTGACGGGACTTTCACTGGTAGATAGCTGATTTTATAAGGAGTATTTTTTTATGGAAAAACAATTAGAATATCGCGCTAAAAAAAAACTTATTGATATTGTGACCAAATGGCATTGTGATAAGCTGTTTTACAAGTTTGACACGAACAAAATCGCAGGCACCAGTTCTACTAGCTGAACAACATAAAACTACAAAAAGTAACATACCCATTCATCTTCTGGCCGTCCATTTGTTTCAGCAACGTTATGCCTGTTATTAGTTACCAAAATGTTCTCATTAGAATGATTTTGGTCTTCATTTTCATTGTTTTCTTCACCATATTCTGTAATATCTTCTTCAACAGATTGTTCTGTTCTATTAATCAGTTCAGCAGCTTTTAACAGCATGTCTATGTGTTCATGTGCCATTAATTTTTGTTTTTTCTCTATTTGCCACTTGAGATTGTCAAGGAAACTGATTGCACGGTCATAAACCTCCATTGCTTGCTTCATCTCAGCCTCTGTTTCCGCTTCATCTTGAGATTCCTCTCCGTTTTCTTTTTCGGTCGAATCTGCCAGAAATTGTCCGATTTCTGTCATTCTAGCTAGATTTAGACTGCGTAAGAACGACCTTTTTCTGTTGTTTCGTCCTGCTCTAGTGTTAGTGCTTGGTTGTGGCCTCATTTTGACTGGAGTTGCTCCCTGCGAAGGCATGATTATTCTTTTATTGCCATTTACATCGTTCGAAATTAGCATATTTTCATCGGTACCCGCAATTTTTATAATACCAAATCTACCCACAGAATCGTTTTTTTTTTTTATTTGCTCCACTCTAGAAAATATTCCCGCATCGTGGGTGCGTTCACAAACATGTAAACTCACATGACACAAGATCCAGACCCAGAACAGCTCGCAACGCCGGGGCGAAACTCTGCTGCCTGTCTGGTCTGCTGGAAAGACCTCACGGCGTCATTACCTTCCGCATGACGCAGGTCCTCACCGGACATGGTAAGTTCGGGAGGTTCCTGCACCGGATTCGTGTGGAAGAAACGCCCGGGTGTCACCATTGTGTGGACCGCCCGGAGGATACGGTGGAGCATACGGTAGAGGTGTGCCCCGCCTGGACAGAGCACCGCCTTGTCCTCGTGGGGGCGATCGGTGGCAGCGATCTCTCGCGCCGGGCCTTGGTACAGGCCATGGTCCGGAGCGAGGAGGAGTGGCAGGTGGTTTCCTCCTTCTGCAAAGCAGTAATGCTAGCAAAGGAGGCGGCCGATCGCGCGAGGCAAAGGTCCTCAGGCCCCAACCGCCGCCGGGATTCCGATCCCGATTTCCGGCCACCGTAGACGTGGGCTTGCAGATGGCGAGCAATGGGTGGCTCGCCGTCCGAACGTCCGGTAACCGTCCGGACCGAGCCCAAGTCGTCGACGGCATGTAGTGTTCCACGCGCGCCTCAAGTAGGGGTCCAGCAGGGTCGAGGCCTACTGGGGCCATGGGTGATGCGAATGTGATCCCCGGGGCCCTGGAAAAATTGCAAAGAAGGAACAGGAGTGAGTTTTTAGTCAGTAAATGTCTGACACTATCTCTCGCTCCGCCCAAGAGCGGGGGATGTCATTAGATGATTTTCCCACCCGAAAAAAAAAGACCTGGAACAACTCGAAAATGAGCATGAAACTACAAACCTGTATGCACCTTAAAAACCTACATGGACATAACAATAACCTACCGTGTCAGAATCAGCAGATAGATCTTCGTCGGCGCTGGGGACCCATGACGATCCGCTACAGGAGTAGTCTTCAGCTTCTTCTTCTTCTTTATATGTCCTACTGGAACCGGCTTTCCTCTTACAACTGGGTCCGGCTTCCACCTTGACCGACTCCTTTACTACCACGTCCAACGTGTCACTGTCTTCTTCTTCTTCATAATTGATACTGGGACCGGCTTCCTGGCTTGAAGATGGACCCGCTTCATACCTCCGACTAGGACCGGCTTCCTGGCTTGAAGATGGACCCGCTTCATACCTTCGACTAGGACCGGCTACCTGGCTTGAAGATGGACCCGCTTCATACCTCCGACTAGGACCGGCTTCGAGCATGTAACGTTCTTCTGTACCATAGAAAAATATAAATTAAAGCTATACGAAGCTTTCATTACTTTTTTTAATTCTTTAATCGTGACGTGTCCACATTCTTAAGTAGTGACGTCAACACCTCTATATATTCTATATCTTTATAAGTGTAATTCTTCTGTACGTGTGTTTGTCACCTTACTCTTCCTAAACGGCTTGACCGATTTCGATGAAATGTTGTGTGTATGTCTGGTGCGCCCCTAGATGGTTTGAAAATACAATTGAATCCGATAGGTGGCGCTGCAATTGGATTCTCAATGTTTTATTCTGACTAAAAGCTTACAGTATAATGTCTATCGGAACCGCTAGTTATGTATAAGCTGTGGTCAGATCTTAGAACTGATCACTTCATGATATGACCGACCATATCATGAAACGGTGGCATTTCATAATGTATATGTCGACTCGTCGGGATGGTTCGAGCTACGATCCACGACCCACGACCCACCTGGTAGATACCAGGTGGCTCTATGTGGGTATCGTGCAATGAATAAAAACAGCTAGGAAGTGAATCAGTTTACTTCTCAATACAATTCGGTACAGTGCACTATAATATTAGGTAGGTACAAGCAACAAAACGTAGGACAGTTTCAATGCGTCTTCACGCTGCGACGGCCTGGTTGAGTGTCCGCTGTCCTCGCGGATTCTCCTCAAGCTCGTAGCCAAACGGAAAACGCCTGACTCTGTCAAAGCGCGCCAACTCTAGTTCTTCTAGTTGCCACTAGATGGCGTGCCTTGTTTTGTTGTTGACAAATCAACTGCCGGATACGACATATATTATAACCTCGCCCAATGGCCACATCATGATAATTGGACTAGACAAATCAATAAACACTGCGTTTAACGATATGTACAGCTAAGCATGATTATTTCATATTTGATCAAACATGGGTAGTCATATCGTAAAATAGTTATATTATCCACCGGTGGAGGTGCTGATTTCGCTTTTTTTTGTGACCTAATATGGCGGCAGACATTTACTTATGGTTTATTAAAATTTTCAAATAGAAGATTAAGAAACTTCTGTACTTATTCTGTGGTCTTGACTTGATACTTAGTGTGCGCCATGACGTAGACAAAACAGTCTTATCGCAGACGTTGTAGACAATTCTGTCTAAGACAGTTGGTCTCAAGTGTGTGCAGGCCCTTAGATGGTCTACATTCAAATAAAAAACTTTATAAAAATTATTATGAAAATTGTATGTACATAGGTACGTCGCTGGCAAAACTGTACCATAGCTGCATTCGAACTGCCGATTGATTACAGGCCCGTATTATTTATGACAAATGACGTAACTTTGTGTCGTTATTATATTTCATTATTCTATGAGATGACTTTTTAAAAGTATGGATATAAGTACTCCTAAATAGGTAGAAATCAATTAGGTGCCTATCTACCATATAATTTTAGAATATCTGATTATATTTTATGTAGGTAATGAAACGTAAGTACCTATTACACATTTTTCAAAAACACACAAGTCCTAACCCACGACAAGAGCGGCCTGTTCAAAGGCGCAAAACGGGCATAATAAAAGAGACTCCTGGTACGTAGAATTAAGGTGCATTTTGATTCGTTACGAGCGCTACTACGCCCGGTAGACAAATATAATCAAGGTCACGTCCGTGCCGTGCAATGTTTTATAAACATTATTAACGTTGTTAGTTGGTTTATATTCGCATGTTTTCTTTCGAAGAGTGAAACTTCTGTACCTTTTACTATTACTTATTCTGTGGTCTTGATAGTGTGCGCCATGACGTAGACAAAACAGTCTGGTCGAAGACGTCGTAGACAAGCCTGCGACGTCGTAAACAATTCTGTCTAAGGCAGTCTTGTTTCAAGTGAGCGCAGGCCCTAAGCGTCAATTTGTTCTTACAAGCGCCATAAATAAGACTTTCTATAATTCTATTACCATAGAAATCCTACATTAATGATATGGTCAAACGTCATTAATTATTACGATTTAGGAGTTTTAGTTGGCAAGTCATGAAAATTAAATGCAACCATTTCATGAAATGGCCGGTCATATCATGAAGTGATCAATGGGGTATTTTACTGTGTACTAGCTTTTGCCCGTGGCTTGGAATAAAGCAGCTTTCTATATGTGAAAAATTAAGCATTCAGTCCAGTACTTTCAGAGATTAGCTACCTCCTACAAACATAAAAACAAACTTTACCTCTATATAATTAGTGTCCGACCGAAAATGGATTTTCAGCCGAAAACGAAAACGAAGCTTCGGCTTCAGTCTCATTTTCGGCTGAAAACGAAAATGATTTAGACATTAAAAATTTAAAATATTAGATGAATTCTTAATGGGATATATTTTCGGTGTATACAGGAATAGTATTTTTTTATCTATTTAAGAAAAATAAAAAACAGAAAAAAAACGAAATAAAATAAAAGACGATAATTTCATAAGAACACAAACAATTTCATTTATTTCTTGCTGTATTGGTTGATTATATGTATAATATAATACAATCAATATAATTGCAACCGTATTTTAACCCACGCTTTATTACTCTAAGCCCACGGGTAAGAATATTTCTGTGTGGTTTTGAGTGCACTTGTAACAGTACTAGAATTTTGTCAGAATACTATTGTGATTTATTAATTTGTGTCCGTGTAAAAAGTAATAACTATCGCATTGAATGTTTACTCGATAATAGTTTTCAGCCAAAAAATATACAAAAGGTACAACATTAAACTTAAGAATTTTTTTTTTTATTTCAAGAGGGTCCGCGAAACAAAAATATAAACAAACAAAATGGCCGACCACCTAATTCTCCCGTTTTATAATATTTCTTAAATTTGTTTTTCGATGGCTTTGTGTATAAATGTGATAAATCATTGGAAAGGGCATTTCTTGTAGAAAATAATTACATAAGATGTAGGTACTTTTTTACTCGGATTTTTGATATTCGGCTTGGCCGAAGCTTTGGCTGGTTTATGGCCGAAAACGAAAATATTGCCGATTATTCATTTTTTCGCCAAAAATGGCCCTAAATGAAAACGAATATTCTGTCGGTCACTATTTATAATATTAGTGTAGATGAGATAAAATGTAAAAGTATACAATTGAGATAATTTAGGCAATAAGCAGTCGGTAAATGTTCATTTTTGTTCATGAATAAGGTTGCGGGTAAAATTAATTCTACAATAATGAATTACTTACATAAATAGATAAATAAAAATAAATAAAGACAAAATATGATAATATGTGTGCAATAAAGTAATAAATAAATAATAAAAATAAATACGTAAATAATTTCAAACACAACACTAAATGATACTGATGTTTCTTGCAAACCATTACAAACGAACAAAAACAAAAAAAGAAAAATCATAAGAGCAATTACTCACGTGCGCGCCCAATCAATGTCGCAATTTCTGGCTCCCCTCGCCTGGTGACCGTGATCACGTCGCCAAACTGCGGCTCCTTGTCCGAAGGACTAACCACCGCCCTAAGATGCACCACATCGCAACCACCGCTCTTCCACCTCACCTGACATGTCTTCTGAAAGTTTCAACTGGCTGCTTGCCAGTTGAAACTTTCAGAAGACATGTCAGATAGAAACGTGTGAATGCACCGAGCTCTAGGAGACCACTAGTGATCTATCGCATTGCAGAGCCCCTCAGGTAAAAGTTTCATTACAACGGACCCTTACTGCAGATATTACTTCCCCCGCCTTTCAGAATGAACAATGGTTTTCGCCAGCGGGGCGGGCGCAGGGTCGAACAAAAAATGCATCTTTTTTGGCAAAGTACAGGGCCGGCTCTAACCATATAAGCGCCCCAGGTGAGTGATTCCTTTGGTGCCCTTTTTACCGACTTCAAAAAGAAGGAGGTTCTATGTATAATACTGTGGCTGTGTTTATGTTTGTGTTTCAATTGTAGTGTCTTGTGTGGGGGTTATTATAAACATAAATAAACTATGTGGTAGGGGTGAACCCTACAAACACTAAAAAGATCAAAATAACTTTAATTTCGAAAGTCGGTGTTTTTCGGATTTATTTATTTCTTATTTAACCGACTTCCGAAATTAAAGTTGCTTTGATCCTTTTAGTGTTTTTTTTAGTGAAGTCGGTTATTATTATTTTTTTTTGTATAAAGTTTTTTTTTTATTTCAAACCTTTTAGTTGCGATAGGTACTTATGACCAGAGTGCCTATTTCTCATGACAATTCTAATTATAACCCTAACACTGCTAAGATACATTGTTTTATTATGAAGCTCCCGTGTCTACCTTGCACCTTTCGGCTTCATCATCACCTTATAGCCAAAGTGCTTCTAATAAACCCAAACACAGCTAGGATACATTAATTAATTACAGAGTTCCAGTGCCTATCTTCCGGCTCCATCATCATCATCAGGTCACTTCGATGCTACCATTTTCAACATAACTATTCAGAACCATTCATTTATTTGTATTGTCACAGTCGCTTAACTATCTTCATCGTGATATCTATGTGAGTAGGTATGAAGTTCCGTTGGCCATTTCTGGTTTTCTTCATCAGATCCACTCAACAACATCAAATGTTACTTTTTGACTATAAATGCTTTCTTTCTCGATGAAAATAGCAAAATCATTATATGGTTGCCTATATTTGAGGAGTTTCTTCGTTTGCTCATGGATCCCATCATCAGAACTGGATTTTGAAAAAATGGGACCAATCTGGAAGCATATCCTTTAAGGAAAAAAAAAATAGCAGATCGGTCCATAAACGACGGGGTTCTAACAAACAAAAAATAATGATAAAAAATACAATCGAATAACCTTCTCCTTTTTTTGAAGTAGGTTAAACACTATTATAGTTAAGTTATTTCGTACTTTTTAGTGTTTTTTTAGATACTTGAAGTCGGTTGTATTTATTTTTGTATAAAGTTTTTTCGTTATGAACTTTAAAGTCTCTAAGATATTAAGATGTATGGATGGATGTTTGCTACGCAAAAACTAGTGGCCGATCAAGTATTAGGTAAGCACTACAGGGGCTGGGGGATATTTGCTTTGCTTATTCTTGATGACCCCATGTCTATAGGTGATAACGTCAGTAGTATATTAGTTTGTTTTGAGAAAAATGTCCATGTTCCAAAATCAAACGAAAGTGAGCAGTCACACATCATTGATCAGCAAACATTCAATGTCATTGAAGACTTAGAATCATGAATTTGTGCGTCATGGACTGAGGACTGTTAATTTGAATTAATATTCCAAAATTTTAAATGAAATTTGAAACCTATTCCTTCTTTCTAGACTTAGGACTACTGCTCATAATTTATTAACAAAACCAGAACACATTGAAAAATGCATGTAGCTACTAATGTCTACGTAAGCATCGGGGGGAGGGAAGATAGTTTTGCTTACTTTTGCTGACAAGTAGTGCTTGTGGAACATCGATTACCTACAATTACGTGCTGCACGGTGAACTCCTCAGCGGCGTCAGCGTAGTTTGTTACACTGACAACAAGCTGGTCTTTGCGTAAGGGAAGTCACACTAGGCGGCGGTCGAACTAGCAACACGTGGGGTCGCGACGGTCGTGGAAAGGATTTAGCAGTTGAGACTCGAGATGGCCCTGCACAAGTCCGAGGCCACGTGTTTTCAAGGCCATCGGAACGCGCCACAATCGGATTCCCAAATAACGGAAGGAGGGGTTCAGATCTGCGTCAAGGCGTCTGTACGATCCTTGTGTATAGCCTTCGCTCTACACAGGGATCGTGCAGTCCAGAGGGTCATGGCCATCCAAATGGTGCGGCGATAAGTATAATACACGTTCTCCCGCGAAGAGGCGAGTCTCCTTGCCGGTCTGCCGCCTTGGGATTTAGAGACAACAATTCTTTGCCCACATGCACGACCTGCGCATGGAAGTACAACGCCGGGTCAAACTCCGCTGCCGAGAATGGACATCCTTACGCCCCAGTCACCGCCACAGGAGACACCCCGGTCGTCGGGAGTCTCAGGTCACCGCAGGCTTGAACTTGTGGATGGTAAGCAATGGATAACTCGCCGTTTGGTAAGGACCTAGCCCGGAACGATTTCGGGGCACAGGGAATTTCTGAAAGGGATACCGTGGTCATGGAATAAAAAGTAATTGAAGGACACAGGGTTTTAGTCAGGAAAAGTCTATCACACCCTCTCGCTCCACCATAGATTTTGGTGATGTTAAATTGTCGCGCCCTGTAAGAACGGGCGCAGCGCGGTTCGCCCCGGGCGGCCGCCTGGTTCGGCCCACCCTAAATCCGGCACTGGCCGTTTCCTACTTCGTTGTAGGTTTTTAAATAGAAATTTATACTCAGCCTATTGTGTGCTATTGTGTTCTAAGCCCCAATTGTCTTGCGAAAAGTCATAAAACCTTTTAAAACAATTGTGTAGGCTATCTTTACTTATTTCGTGAGAAACAAAGTGAATAGGTAAAAAGAAATTTATTAGTAAAAAATCTTGAATATTATTTAATTCTTAGAAAAAAAAAAGGTGAATTTTAGTTTTCATAATAGCTGTCTTAGATAGGGATCATATAAAAGTACTCTGTGATAGGCATTAGGTATTGCCCGCCATCGTACCCATAGATTAAGTCAGTTTAAAAGTTTTTGTTACTATTTTGGTGTACAATAAAGTTCTATTCTATTCTATTCTATTCTATTCTTGTTTTGTAACTTTTCTCGGTAAGCAGAAAACGACAAAATCGTTAATACGAAGTAGACGAATTATAAAATCATCTGAATATGTAGTCGTGACTAGCGAACATCAGTTTGCAATAGGGTCTTAAAATCTTACAATGCGAACGTTTGTATGTATGAATATATGGATGTTTGTTACGCAAAGACTACTGGATTGATTTCGATGAAACTTGGTACACGGGCAGACCATGTCCTGGAATAGCACATAGGATATTATTATTTTTATTCCGGAAGTAACTTCCCTTGGAATAATTTTCTACAGTCACGCGGGCGACACCGCTGGCAGCAGCTAGCAGGTACGTGGACCCATCGCAATATATAATTGTACAATTATATATTGCGATGGGTCACAAATAAAACAAATATTTTTATACAAATTCTTTTTTATACAAGATAGGGTTTAAATTGCTGCCCATATTTTTAAGGCCTTTTGCATAGCAAATGTTCGGTTGAATAATGGTACCAAAGTTGATTCTTGACAGAAACTACTAATAGTCCTTTAAATTACATAGGAATTACAGTAGTTTTTGTCAAGAATCAACTTTCATTAAACCCCAAGCGAACGCCGGCGTTCGCTCGCCCATTGTCTTTTGTGTCTCTAATTACGGTACTCAAAACGATGTCATTAATCGACCATTGATTTATATATGTATAAAAGGAGAAACTGACATACCAACGCACAGCCGAAACTACTGGAACTAGGAGAGTGAAATTTTGCATAAGGTTTCCTTTTATGACGTAGGCGAGCACGAAGAGAGGATTTTCCAAAATTCACCCCCTAAGGGGATGAAACGGGATCCAAAGTTTGTATATACCTACTTTCACGCGGGCGAAGCTGCTGACAGAAGCTAGTTTAGAATAAAATATGAGTAACTAAATAATTAACAAGTTTGTTTAACTAGGATAATATAAACGTAACGAATTAACTTAATGCGACCATAAATAGTGTTACTATTTAAAAAAAAACAATAGGGATTTGAATTCGGAAACCATGTCGCGTATTTTAAAGCGTATAGTCCCTTGAGCATCTGGCCAGAGTCAAATGCTAGCATTACTGCTTCGAAGCAGGAGGCGGCCGCCTGCCACTCCTCCTCACTTCGGACTATGGCCTGTACCAAGGCCCGACGCGAGAGATCGAAGACGCCGTGATATCTTTCCAGCAACCCCTCAAAGAGGGGACGTACCGCCATAATTATGGCGTGCCCAATTAAAAAGAGGTAAAGTTCGTTTTTTGTTTTTATGTTTTTTTTTTGTTTGTAATCTCTGAAAGTATTGGTCCGAATGCTAAAATTTTTCACCGATAGAAAGCTGCTTTATTCCTGAGTGACATAGGCTATATTTTATGAAAGTACTTACGTGGGTGAAGCTGCGTGCAAAAGCTAGTGTATAATATAATAATAGTATCTACATTTTGATACAAGTGGAGAAAGTTTGTCATTGCAACCGAGGCGAAATTCACCCGAGCCGTACAGGCGAGGGTCAGGTGTTATGGAGCCGAGTGCTGCAGTGACAAATCATAATAATACTTTCTCTGAAAATTACGACACATTTTTAAAAGTTGCCATACATTTTAATTTTGATTTAGATTGCATCAGGCTATCGCAACTATTGTTTACCTCAATCACAATATCTGCCCCCCTAGCCAAGTCACAAACGATAAACGTAAACTCTCAGTAGTATTTAATAGATTTTCAACTTTATGTTATTGGATATAAAGTTGAAAATATATTGAAGATTACATAGTGTTTTCGTTTATCGTTTGCAACTTGGCTAGGGGGGCTGGCGGCGTGACATCTATAGAATTCTCTTCAAATCGTAAATTCGACATTATTTTCACAAATAACACAAATTAATAAGTTAGTTAGTAGTATTTATTAAACTTTTTTACCCGCCCTTTGCAGGTTGAAGGAGAAGCAAAGGTATCAAACTGTGATACTTACATCAAAATGATATATCATGATCACATAAAAAATAAATACAATAGGAAATGTGTTATTTATTATCTACTAACTGTTACTCGCGACTTCGTTACTCCCCTTTTTATATCCCCCGCCCTGGAATTAAGTCCCGTCACCGCGGGAAAATGAAAAGTAGTACGCTTAACCTTTGCAGGTTGAAGTAGAAGCTATTTTCGAAATGTACAAGTGAAGCCCTTTCAAATGATATCAAACACGGTGTATTTATCTTATCATTTTTTTATACACTCAGGCGTCGAAATGCTCCTCCACATCGCTGTCATCCGGGAATGTGCCCAGAAGACTGGCAGCATTGCCACGTTGAATGGCAATGCTAATCCTAAGGGCAAAGAACGAGCCAGCCCTCTGGTCACGCAAAGTGTCGATCAATCGGCGTGAAATTTCCTTAAAAAGGAGATGCGTACTCGGACCCCATGACCCAAGCATTTCGACCCCAAACGGCTCAAAACTGTAATTACCAATAAGGTTACAGTATTTGCGCCGTTGAAGGGTCTCAGCAGCCGCAGCGGCAGCGCCAGCACAGCCCGCCGTACTTGGAACATGGGATGGCGCAAGGGTGTCGACACAGGTTGCGTCCCACACCAGAGGCCTACCCACCTTCCATGGCACCAACGTCATACCATCTGGTCTCTTCCCATCGTCACGTACCAAGCCATTAGGTTCTAATACCGCAGGTACTCAGGAGCTCGACGAATAATATCGTTGATGCTAGCGTGCCGTGCTATGCGGCCTGCGCTCCTGTAGCAGGACAGGCCATGGTGTCCGAGGCTATCGACAGCTTCGCCACAGTGACACCGATGTGGAGCAACACAAGGTGCGCCTAAGCGTAAACAGGTTGCTAGCTGAAACGATGTGTCATCTATCATAGTGCCTATGGTGGATGACGGGAGTGCCTGAAGCCATAAGCCCGACTCCCATTCCCCCACAGCCAGCAGACGCGCACGCTCAGTAGTAGTAAAAATCGGTGAACAACATACATAATAAAAGAGTCTCCTTTTGAAGCGTTTAAAAATATTAAATTTTAAATAAGTTTCATTGAAATCAGTACACCCTTTCGAGCGTGAAGATGAAACAAAAAAAACACATGATTATTTCATGATATGCCAGTTATATAATTATGTGATTTTTATCATGGAATAAAATCTCTTTTGTGTTAAATTAGGACAGAAACCATAAAAACGGAAGTGTTTCGATTTTCCTGATGAGAAGTGTATATGTCGTGGCCAGATCATAGAAATTGATCACTTCATGAAATGGCCAAGTAAAACTGGCCAGATCGTTTTAAATGTTAAAGTTTGATGATATGTAAATCCTCGTTATACCTACTTTCTTTAGACCTTTTATTATCATAGAAATTCTTCATCAATGTTATGGCCAAACGAGGACTGACATATTATCATCAAATGTTAAGGTTTCAATGATCTGGCCGGTTTTACTTGGCCATTTCATGAAGTGATCATTTTCTATGATCTGGCCACGACATATATACAGCCAATACTAAATATTGTAACGATAAAATGTTTAACACAGATAATATATTTTATTATACGTTTATTTAGTTTCTAGTTGTAGATATACACTACAGTCACTTGTTATTATTTTTTCTTTGTTTAATTAATTAATATACTTAAATGAACTTTTGAATCAACTTTATGTCGGGTACGGTTTTATTTACCGATCACATTTAATAATGATCAAACATTGGACGTTGGTCATTCTATATTAAATGACTGATATATTACAAAACTAGACTCTAAAACGATTATTCTATATTATATAAATGCATTTTATTATTTTCAATTATACTTTTCATTCCATTTACTTATATATCGAGTATTTGTCCACTGTGGACAACCACCACAGTGTCGTCCCCTTTAACCCAAAGGCCGACTTTTAGAGAATGCCACGCTGCATCAAGTCCACCTATGTGTGGTACATGGGTGGACATTATCACACATATTTCTGTACATGAACTTTAAATAAATAAATAAATAATTCATTTCCAATTGAGTGAAAAACCAATTTTTAATTGCAATTGAGTGAAAAACATCTATAAAAATCAGCCATAAAAATTTAAATTAAGTTACTCTTATTTTTAGTTCCCTTTCTCACCTGGTACCTGCCCAGGGGCTCCAAGGAGGAGCTCCACAAGCACACAGGTATTCAAAGCACATGAGACGCTACTGAGAACCTAAGGTTTCATCCATGTGTAAATAAGTTATGTCAGACAGCTCCGGGATCTTGGTCTATAAAGACAGTCGAAGACGACACTATTGATAACAAAATACGGTAAAACAAAGGGCATAACGACTTACAGTTGCTAAAATTATGCAGGATATTATACCTAGGAAAGAAGTTAACATAATCTATGGTATAAGTTTAGATGGATGTTTATTATAAAAATTGTAATGATTATTGTGATAATGGATAATAAGTTAAATAGGGCCCCAACTTAAATACCTACAAGTATTAAAAGCGTACAAACAAAGATACAAAGTGATCGGTTAGGTTCAAGTCTTACATCGCTTGGGGTGGGAGGCATGAGCGACCATTGCCGTTGCCATGGAAAACGTTTACCTGCATCCGAATGCGCCTGCGCGCTAAATCTCTAGCTGAGTGGCAAAAGAGATTAGGTACATGTGCATGCGAATATGACATCTATTTTAAAGTACGTAAGTCGTGGTTATTCCGTGAAACAGAAAATACAGTTTGGAATGCATAGATACACTGGCTAAGCACGGGAACCAGACTCACACATTTGCAAATCAAATTGACCATTACACTCATAAAATACAGTGATATGATTGGCTACAATTGCTACAAATTACAAACGCAACTTTTACAAATCATCAAGGCAAGACTAGGTATTATAACTGGCGACTCATCCCAGGTTTCGAGTGTTAGAAATCTTTGAAAATAGTAACCACGCGTCATTAATTATCTACATCATGAAGTAAACACGCCAAGGTATGACATTTAGCCACGTGGCCTTTTTCTTCCTTTTAATTAATTGAAGTTGAAGAAAGACAATATGCTAACAGCGTTTATATCAACAGCTTGTTCGAAGGCCAATCTTTTAGTTTAGTGATCATAGTTTTTGAATAACAGGTACTAGTTATCACGTTTTTGCAATATTGTTCCGTTTTTAATTAAGACTTGACAACACAATACAAGGTAAACCTGTATGAAGTTGTATATATTCAGTGAGTTTTTTTTATTACACAATTCCAATGACATATGTTTTATACATAGCTTACATACAAAATTTGCGTGAGGGATTTCGCGCGTTAGCTTTTAACACCATGCGAAACGAACGAAATTTTGGCACTCGTAGAATAGACGAGACGAATCCACGGTAAAAAAATAGATTTTTTGTTCTTATTAGTCCTTTCGTATGTTACCTCTATAATTATGCCACAGTTTTAGATATGCCATTTTGGCACACGTAGAATAGCTATTCTACGTGCCTACGTTCCAAAATGGCGCTCGTGTTGCATGATGATGGGGACATTAAAATGAAGACATATCAATATTTTTTTATAAAAGTTATGTGTAAAACTAATATCATTAGAATTGCAATAAAATAAGCTAAGCGAATATATACAACTACATAAAGTTACCTTGTAATGTGTTGTCAAATATTAATTAAGTAAAACAGTAGGTACAGCAAAAGACGTGATAACTAGTAGTATACAAAGACTATGTGCACTAAACTAAAAGATGTTTGCCTGATTGGAATCTATTATGGAGGATCATCGGACAGGACTTCGAACAAACTGATGGTATAAACGCTGTTGGCATAAAATTGTCTTTCTTCAACTTCAAGCACTGAATATTACCTAATTAAAAGAAAGAAAAAGACCACGTAGCAAAAGGTGCTTCTTTAGCGTATTCACTTCATGATCTAGATAATTGATGACGCGAGGTTGCTATTTTCAAAGATTTCTAACACCCTTGCCGTAAATATTGTTATAGGGATTTTTTTCTGTTGCATAAAACATTTATTAGGTTTTAGTTTATTTTTATTTGTCCTATCGTATGTTACCTCTATAATTATCTCACTTAGAAAGGGAAACCTGTCATGAAATAAATGCGCCAAAGTAGCACATTTTGCCACGTGGACTTTTTCTTCCTGTAATATTCATTGTTTGAAGGCCATTCGATGCCCATGATAATTTTTATTTATTTGGTTCCAATGAGACAAACATTTTTTAAATTAGTGCAAAAATAGTCTTTGAATACTAGGTATCTACTAGTTATCACATTTTTTGCAATATTGTTCCGTTTTTAAGACTTGACAACACAATACAAGGTAAAACTGTATGAAGTTGTATATATTCGGTTAGCCTATTTTATTACAATTCCAATGACATAAGTTTTATACAGAGCTTAAATAATATAATAATACAGAGAAAATATTTTCCGCCAATGCAGCTTATTTTGCCACGTGGTCAAACAACATTTTAGATATATGTATCCGTACTTCGGTAGTATTTTTTTACCTTGAAGTCATCTACGAGTACCAAAATGGCGGCCTTGTGGCATGACAACGCGCGATGCGCGTCGCCCGAGGACATTAAAATAACGACATATCTAAAATTTTGTATGAAAGCTCTGTATAAAACTTATGTCATTGGAATTGTAATAAAATAGGCTAACCGAATATATACAACTTCATACAGTTTTACCTTGTAATGTGTTGACAAGGTAAAACTAATATCATTAGAATTGCAATAAAATAAGCTAAGCGAATATATACAACTACATAAAGTTACCTTGTAATGTGTTGTCAAATATTAATTTAGTAAAAACAGTAGGTACAGCAAAAGACGTGATAACTAGTAGTATACAAAGACTATGTGCACTAAACTAAAAGATGTTTGCCTGATTTGAATCTATTATGGAGGATCATCGGACAGGACTTCGAACAAACTGATGGTATAAACGCTGTTGGCATAAAATTGTCTTTCTTCAACTTCAAGCACTGAATATTACCTAATTAAAAGAAGGAAAAAGACCACGTAGCAAAAGGTGCTTCTTTAGCGTATTCACTTCATGATCTAGATAATTGATGAGGCGAGGTTGCTATTTTCAAAGATTTCTAACACCCTTGCCGTAAATATTGTTATAGGGATTTTTTCTGTTGCATAAAACATTTATTAGGTTTTAGTTTATTTTTTCTTATTTGTCCTATCGTATGTTACCTCTATAATTATCTCACTTAGAAAGGGAAACCTGTCATGAAATAAATGCGCCAAAGTAGCACATTTTGCCACGTGGACTTTTTCTTCCTGTAATATTCATTGTTTGAAGGCCATTCGATGCCCATGATATTTTTTATTTATTTGGTTCCAATGAGACAAACATTTTTTAAATTAGTGCAAAAATAGTCTTTGAATACTAGGTAGTAGTTATCACATTTTTTGCAATATTGTTCCGTTTTTAATTAAGACTTGACAATACATTACAAGGTAAAACTGTATGAAGTTGTATATATTCGGTTAGCCTATTTTATTACAATTCCAATGACATAAGTTTTATACAGAGCTTAAATAATATAATAATACAGAGAAAATATTTTCCGCCAATGCAGCTTATTTTGCCACGTGGTCAAACAACATTTTAGATATATGTATCCGTACTTCGGTAGTATTTTTTTACCGTGAAGTCATCTACGAGTACCAAAATGGCGGCCTTGTGGCATGACAACGCGCGATGCGCGTCGCTCGAGGACATTAAAATAACGACTTATCTAAAATTTTGTATGAAAGCTCTGTATAAAACTTATGTCATTGGAATTGTAATAAAATAGGCTAACCGAATATATACAACTTCATACAGTTTTACCTTGTAATGTGTTGACAAGGTAAAACTGTATGAAGTTGTTTATATTCAGTTAGCTTATTTTATTACAATTCCAATGACATAAGTTTTAGACACAGCTTTCATAAAAATTTTAGATACCTTTGTCGTTATTTTAACGTCCCCGGGCGACGCAGCGGCGCGCACGCCATTTTGGCACTTACCGACATTGTAATATAATCTTGACTTTATTTATATATTATACTTTATTTTAGACCAAGATAATAAATGATGCAATTGGAGCCTTCAATTAAAAAACATACAATTTGCGGCTTTTTCGCATTTCGCAATCTCTTCCAGGTAACCTGGAATGGTCAGAGATCAATGGCGGATTAACCACGTAGTAAATGTTAGCATTTACTACCCTCTTGCTTCATGTGTGGGCCCCGCGCTTTAAGACTCGCAAAAAAAGGTAGTCATTGTAAATATGTTGTGGCCAGATCTTAGAAATTGATCATTTCATGAATGAAATGGACGGTTTTCATGAAATGGTGCTATTTCAGCTAAACGCATGATAATTTCATGATGCGATCAAACATGGCTGATCATATTGTAAAATAGTTACGTTGTCCAGCAACAGAGTTCACTGTTCGTCAATGTAATCTGGTTTTCTTACTATAAAATATACTTTTCTTTCACCAAAAATACTAATTGTGCACTAAAAGGATCATGGCGAAGTCTCGAACAAAATTATGCTGCCATATTTTTTTAGCGTGTGTAGTGATAAAAAATATACAAAAGTAAGTAGGTACTTAAGATTACTTTCAAGCACTACTTTAATATACTTTGTGTCTCGCTGTTAGTTACTTAAATAAAATAAAATAAACTTTGTATCGTGTTATCATGTTATAATAAATCATGGCGGCGGACAGTTATTCTTGTAGTTATTCTGATAAAACTGTTAGTAATAATGTGCCGATTGATGCTAACGATATAGTGTAATGTCATTACGATAAAAAAATAATTGATTTTTACGAAAGCCATTCAAAAAACGAGCGCAACGTAAAAAAACCTTGGAGTTCAGAAAGTATTTCACAGGTTAGTAGATTTCGATCTCTAATATGTTATTTAGTGGTTATTCTATTAAAATTAAAACTATTTAAAATGTCTTATTTATCTTTAATATTCTTTATTTGGAATTTTTATTAAACCCTTGATGTCATGGAAACCCTACAATATTACACAATATTATACAAGCGTCATTGAGTAAACTTTCTAGGAGAGTGATTTAAAGTTAATTTTAATTAAAAAAAAAATATTGTTGTTGTTTGTAAAATAACCGTGATACATCAAAATGGTATATATCATGATCATATTAAAAATAAATACAATAGATATTATGTTATTTATTATCTACTAACTGTTACTCGCGACTTCGTTACCTACTCCCCTTTTTATATCCCCCTGGGAATTCAAGTCCGGTTACCGCGGGAAATTGAAAAGTAGCCCAAGTTACGCTTAACCTTTGCAGGTTAAAGAAGAAGCTATTTTCAAAATGTACAAGTAAAGCCCTTTCAAATGATATCAAACACGGTGTATTTGTCTTATAATTTTTTTAACACATCAGTTTTTGTCCGCTAGAGGACGACACTTTAAATTTGAGCAATATTTTCGAAATGTACAAGTAAAGTGCCCTTCAAATGATACCAAAAACACGGCGTATTTATCTTATTTTCTTTTTTAAACACAATGCTTAGATGCTAGCCAATGCTAGAGGGCACCATATTGAATTTTCTGACACGTCTTAGCCTTAGCCTATGTTCAGCGGACGATTAAGCCGGTTCTAACGATACCTCATTTGTCCAGTTCCGATAAATACCTAGTGCAGGAGCTATGAGGGAACAGATGAACATATACGCATACATAGCCTGTCAAAATCATAACCCTCCTCCGGAGTAGGATAAAAATTAAATCACATCATCATCATCTTCATCTTTTTCTTCAGTATTGCTTATTAACTGATTTAGAATAGATGTAAATAAATTAAAAACCTCCTTATTTTTGAATAAATTAAAATCAATTTGACAGAACAGACGTTATTTTGATTGACACTCGGTGTATTATTCCATGCCATTGGAAATAAAACGTCAATTCGAATTTCCATTGAATTAAATGAACTTCGGAATTCCATTCAATTGGAATTGAAAATCGGATTTCCACTCAATTGGAATTGAAAATTGGATTTTCACTCAATTGAAAATGAATTATTTATTTACTTATTTAAAGTTCATGTACATAAATGGTAGTACATGTGTAGACTTGCTGTAGCGTGGCATTCTCTAAGGGTTCATACGCACTATGCGGGTAGCCGCATTGCGGCTAGCCGTCCGGCTGACCGCAAGCACAATTATGTACGTAATATTCATTTCTATGCGCACTGCGATGCGGCTACCCGCAGACCGCTCCGGTCGCTCGGAGTCGGAGGGCTGCGGCCCGAGTGACGGCCAGCCGGACGGTCGCCATACACACTACGCGGATATGCTAGTTTGCGGTTGCCCGCCATTGACGGTAAACGTGTTCACCAACATTCGCGCATTTAACTGATACTTTATTACTATGGATTTCGATACCGAAAAATTTATAATCGAGATACAAAATAGGCCAGCAATCTGGAATACTAAATCCGCAGAATATTCCGATAAAAACTTACGTTCAAAAGCTTGGGAAGAGTTGGTGGAGATTTATGGAGTTGATTTATCACAGGATAAAAAAAAAGAACTTGGTAAGTGCCAATCAGTTTATTTGAAAATATTGTTTTAGTCATGATGATCCATCTTCTATAGTGTCTCAGCATATTTAAATGAAATTATCTTGCCAGATTACCCTCCCTTCGTTCATGAAATAATCTGCAAATAATTCTCGATATCTCAATGCAGTTGTATTGTTTCTGCGCACACTATCTCGAGCAATTGATTCAGTCAGTGGATTATTTAGTGAGTCTTCAAAAGAATACCCATCTTTGTCTCTCACGAAGTTGAGTAAAATACACGCAGACTTAATAATATCATTAATTAAATCGGTATTAATATTAATGGGTCTATGGAAAATCCGCCATTTATTCGCAAGTATCCCAAAAGTACATTCAATATAACGTCTAGCTCGGCAAAGCCTATAGTTAAAAGTTCTTCTTGTAACATTTAAATCACGTCTTGGATATGGGCGCATCATAGTTGTACTTAAGGCAAATGCCTCATCTCCTACAAAGACGTAGGGGAAACTAGTGCTATTAGATTCTGAAATCGGTGCAGGTTCAGGGATGTTCAAGCGATTCTCCTGCATTTTTTTATAAAAGCTCGAATTCTGAAATATTGCTGAATCACCGAATCTGCCATATGCTCCAACATCAATTAAAACAAATTTGAAGCTGCTGTCACAAATTGCCATCAAAACCAGAGAATGAAAGCTCTTATAATTAAAGCACATTGATCCACTATTGTTAGGTGCTATAATTCTTATATGTTTCCCATCACAAGCCCCAATGCAGTGAGGGAAATGTGTTTATTTATAAGAGATACAGTAACTGTTAATCGCACAGACGGTAATGCTACAGTAAATGAAGATATTGGGACGACTACACGGAATGAAGACAATCCTTCATCAAATACTGTATTGGCATCAAAGAAAAGAAAGAAAAATAATGAAGACCACATTGGTGCACAGTTAGTCGGAGTTTTAAGTAAAAATTTAGAAAAAAAAAATTTGGATGATGACAACGATCGCCTTTTTTTCTTGTCATTGGTAAAGGATTTTAAGAAAATACCCGATCACCTGCGAATGCAAACCAAGTTAGATATTTTAAGAGTTATTAATGACGCACAACAGTTTTCTGATTACTATGCAAACACACAGTGGAGTTCTTCAAGGCCCAATTCCTATCGTGGATACCAAACGACGCAGTATTCAAGAAATAACCCCAACAGTCAGCCTATGTATCCGTCGGAATTCGGACGACCACATTCTCAAGAGTCCGCAGCGAGTCCGTCGCAAAACTTGGATGTACAATCACCATTATCAACGGCCCAACAGTCTCAAAATAGTGAACACTCGTCTTACTTGGAACTTTTTAATTCTTTAAATGATAATGACAATGATTAAAATGTGAACCCACTTTCTTTTGATCAATAATCCATAAATAATAATAAATTAACCACATACCAAATGTAATTTATTTTTCTTACCTTAGCACTAATGTTAACTTTAATTCCGGCTTAATGCAATTTCGAAACTGTGTATTTTGCTTTGTTATATTGGTTTTTAATATGTTCAAAAGTTCTTCAAACGATTTCAGACTCATTCTAGTATATCCAAAAAACTTGTCTCCATACTTTTTGAGCTCTTCGAAAAACAATTCAAAATGCTTGCTCTCATCTCGAGTTTGCAAATAAGGATGCACCCAGTACCTTTTTTTCTGTTTCTTTTTATAACGCGAGTAAATATAATAAATAGCTGCGACTTCTTCGACGTCCATCTTGGAAATGAGCCGATCCAACCGCAAACCACTACGGTTTCTAAACGCACTTTCCGGTTGGAGTTGCGGCTATCCGCCACCCGGCTAACCGCAAGCGCAACCGCTTCCTACGGTTAGCCGGACGGCTGACCGCATTCCGGCTAACCGCATAATGCGTAGGTGCCCTAAAAGTCGGCCTTTAGGTTGAAGGGGACGACACTGTGTTGGTTGTCCACAGTGGACAAATACTCGATATATAAGAAAATAAAATGAAGTATCATTTAAGATAATAAAATGCATATATATATTATACAATATTCGCTTTAGAGTCTAATTTTGTAATATATCGGTCGTTTAATATATAATGACCAACGTCCAATGTTTGAAGATTATTAAATGTGATCGGTAAATAAAACCGTACCCAACATAAAGTTAATTCAAAAGTTAATTTAAGTATATTAATTAAGCAAAGAAAAAATAATAACAAGTGAGGGATGTAGTGTATATCTACAACTAGAAACTCAATAAACGTATAATAAAATATAGGTATTATCTGTGTTAAACATTTTATCGTTACAATATTTAGTATTGGCTGTATATATGTCGTGGCCAGATCATAGAAATTGATCACTTCATGTAATGGCCAAGTAAAACTGACCAGCGGGGCTATTGCGTAACTCTGTTGACAGTTCAAGTGATGATCACTTGTTAACAATGTCCATCAATGAACTGTCAAACAGCTAGTTTCGTATTGCCTATCTTCAGTGACCAACAGCAGTGACGTCCTTAGCCACTGGTGCCTTTGATAGCCACCGTAACACGTTTTGACAGATGTTATTGTATCGATACTTTTAAAATTGCGATTGGGTAAGCTTTTGAAGCTGTATAATAGTCGATAAAATTTTAGAGTGGTCACAATGGGCACCGTAAAATTTTATAATTCACCACATTTTCACCGTAGTTTGTTAGTCACTTGTGTGATACGTAATACCAATTTTATGAAATTGTCAGTTATATATAGTTTATATATGTTTATAGTTATATAATAGTCTAAGTTTAGTGTGCAACGAATGCTAGTTGTCAACTGTTATTGAAAAAGTTAGCCAACAGCCCCCCAGATCATTGAAACCTTAACAATTGATGATATATTATGTCAATCCTCGTTTCGCAATAACATTGATGAAGGATTCCTATGATAATAAAAGGTTTATAGAAAGTAGGCATAACGAGGATTTACATATCATCAAACTTTAACGTTTAAAATGATCTGGCCAGTGTTACTTGGCCATTTCATGAAGTGATCAATTTCTATGATCTGGCCACGACATATACACTTCTCATCAGGAAAATCGAAACACTTCCGTTTTTATGGTTTCTGTCCTAATATAACACAAAAGAGTTTTTATTCCATGAAAAAAATCACATGATTATATAGCTGGCAGTTTGGCTATCACAGTGATTAGCGAAAATTCATAATTCAAAATTAGAATTTCATTTGTTTATCCTATAAATGAAATGATTCACTGTTTTAAGACAAATGTGTGTTTAGAGTTGGAGTACATTTCACCTTTGAAAACTAAAAATTAGCGCTTATCTTAAAACTTTTTGTTCTTTATTTGTTTACTGTGACTTTGGGACGTCTGAAAAAGTTTTTTTTCTAAAATATATGTAAGTATACTTCACCCGCAGAAGAACCGCCCGCTGAACTAGTGAGCCGATATTTATTTATATTTAATTATCTACATATTGTAGATAAGGAAACAACATTAATCCCATGTACCCAATGGGGTCTAGTGAACGCGCGAACACAGACCCTCTGGGTTTTTTTTAAATCACCCAGAAAAGGAAAATTTTAGTGCACAAATACCCAGTATTTTTTTGCTAAAACAAAAGCATATTTTGTAGTAGAATACAGGAATAAATTGAGGAACAGTTAAATACTAGTTACTCCGATTAAAACCGTATAAATGTAGTTGGCAAAACTGTACCATAGCTGCAGTCAAATTGCTGATTGACTGCAGGCTCGTATTAGTTATACCAAAAAACGCAGCTTTCTGTCGTAATCATATTTCATTACACTCTTCAATTTGAAAATTATTTATCGCTTTAAATAACGTCTGCCACCATATTGCATCTCAAAAACAAAGCAGAATCAGCACCTCTACCGGTAGACAACTATTTCTATACATATTTATATATTTATTTAGATAATTATTAGATCACAGCTCGTAACAATTTAACTTTCTTCGTTTACAAGTGTACGATAACTGACTGACGTAAGAGGGAGAAGGGACATCGATCTGATCTGATGATGAAGTCGGAAAGTAAACACCGGAACTCTGTAATAAATCAACGTCGTGTCTGCCTAGTCATGTTTGGGATTATTAAAATTGCCGTGAGATGTATTCTGGTTTTATAACCATAATATAGAATTATCTACCTTATGGTAGATACCATCGAGCTGATCTGATGATAGAAGGTAGGAATAGTAGTAAAAGAATTTTCACAATTGGTTTAGTTATTTCAGAAATTACACATACAATCTTAAAAATGTTACCTCTTTATAATAATAATAATCATTTATTTGTAAACATGGGTATTCGTACATAGAATGATGTTACCATAAGGTAAAAGCTCTCCATATTCTGCCAACACAGGGCATGCAAATCATCATAATTCAAAATTAAATAGGTGTAATTATAAATTTTGCAATATATGCTATAAGTAATGGCAAAGGTATGCTTAAAGTTGCAATTGCATACGTCATGCACAATTAGTTAAATTAACGGGTTATTGTCTGAATTTTGACTCTTTTAAATCAGTTTTATATAACCAAAAGCCCAAAAAATATATACGTGACAGATACATCCTTATCTATTCCTTATTTTTGTGAAATCATTATGCGAATTCGTCCAGTACGCTGTAGGAAGAAGACGTGTCGTTCTTTATTATCTTCGTTAAACTAAAAAAGTTATTAATCGGTTACGCGAATTAGTACTGTTTTGCAAAAGAACAAATCACATCTTCCAGTGTCATAGAAAATACATTTTGTGGAAAAAACCTCGGCGCGAGTGCTCACAGCGTGCGAGGGGACGTGCCGCACCTCCCCTGCGATAAGAGATAGTTGCAATTTTTCGTCCTTGCCATCACCGCGGTAGTGCGCGTGCGTGTAATAAGTATGAGTAAATGTGCTGTTTGAAATGACCCGATAGAAAGTGATTACTTAGAATGCCAGCGTTGTTCAGATAAATATCATTATATCTACCTGGATATCTCACTTGAAGAAGGGAAGAAACTTCTCGATGCAAGCCAGAAATGGATATGCTGTAATAAACAGCCTAAAAGCAATGATCCCGTTCGCCCTTCGACACCGTCATGTTGTTTTCGTAGGCAAATAAACATTTTTCAAAATTTATAGAAACTAAATTAATATTATCTATTGCATGCTCACCATTACATTGGCATAAAAGTGTCACAGTTATTTTTAACTATTGAAACTTTACATTTCTATTTGCCGGTCTGATACAAAGAAACAGAGCAGGTACCTGTCCCTACTACACCGAGGAAAAATGGTGGTCTAAAGGGGCGCGTAGCCAATTTATTTGAAGGTAAAGATCTCGACGAATACACAATAATTACACTTTGTGGTTTATTCAACAACAACCTCGACGGTTTCGACTCCTGGCTAGAATATTATTTTTCAAAAATCAAGGATTCTGTTTTAGTTTTCATCAAAATCGAGCCTGAGTGTCCTTTGAGTATTTTTCGCTATTTTGCAAAGTTTTAGATTTGGGCATAGACTCCCACTTGAAAAATTCACTCGCTGCAACATAGAAAAATTCAATAAACTCGTCCATAAACAAACATGAAACTTTAAACTCCTTTGTTGTTCATGATCTCCAAGCGTTTCGCGGCTTTCGCTCTCTCACACTTCTTTGTAGACTTTATTTTCGATTTGTACAGACTACTTTAATATGAAGAAGTTTGATTATTTAAGTACATTCTTGGATAAATTTCCTACAATTTGAACGCATAATATTTTATTACCTATGCTCTGCCATTTTGCTTTTCGGGCATTATTTACATTTAGGGCATAAAGAGAGTCGAAGTCGACACTATTGATAATAAAACACGGTAAAACAAAGGGCATAACGACTTACAGTTGCTAAAATTATGCAGGATATTATACCTAGGAAAGGAGTTAATTTATTCTATGGTCTTAATATAAGTTTAGATGGATGTATAATAAATAAATTGTAATGATTATTGTGATAATGGATAGTAAGTTAAATAGGGCCCCAACTTAAATACCTACAAGTATTAAAAGCGTACAAACAAAGATACAAAGTGATCGGTTAGTTTCAAGTCTTACATCGCTTGGGGTGGGAGGCATGAGCGACAGTTGCCATGGAAAACGTTTACCTGCATCCGAATGCGCCTGCGCGCTAAATCTCTAGCTGAGTGGCAAAAGAGATTAGGTACATGTGCATGCGAATATGACATCTATTTTAAAGTACGTAAGTCGTGGTTATTCCGTGAAACAGAAAATACAGTTTGGAATGCATAGATACACTGGCTAAGCACGGGAACCAGACTCACACATTTGCAAATCAAATTGACCATTACACTCATAAAATACAGTGATATGATTGGCTACAATTGCTACAAATTACAAACGCAACTTTTACAAATCATCAAGGCAAGACTAAGTATTATAACTGGCGACTCACCCCAAGTTTCGGGTGTTAGAAATATTTGAAAATAGCAACCACGCATCATTAATTACCTACATCATGAAGTAAATACGCCAAGGTACGACATTTAGCCTTGGGGTCTTTTTCTTCCTTTTAATTAATTGAAGTTGAAGAAAAACAATATACTAAGTAACAGCGTTTAAATATCAACAGCTTGTTCGAAGGTCAATCTTTTAGTTTAGGGAACAGTTTTTGAATAATAGGTAAGTACACGTAGAATAGCTATTCAACGTGCCTACGTTCCAAAATGGCGCTCGTGTTGCATGATGATGGGGACATTAAAATTAAGACATAAGTATCTAAAAGTTTGTATGAAAGTTACGTGTAAAACTAATGACATTAGAATTGCAATAAAATAAGCTAAGCGAATAATACAACTTCATAAAGTTACTTTGTAATGTGTTGTCAAATATTAATTAAAAACAGTAGGTACAGCAAAAGACGTGATAACTAGTAGTATACAAAGACTATGTGCACTAAACTAAAAGATGTTTGCCTGATTGGAATCCAATACAGAGGATCATAGACTTCGAACAAACTGATGGTATAAACGCTGTTGGCATAACATTGTATTTTGTTAAACTTCAAGCACTGAATATTATACCTAATTAAAAGGAAGAAAAGGGCCACGTAGCAAAATGTGCTACTTTGGTGTATTTACTTCATGATATAGATAATTGATGACGCGAGGTTGCTTATTTCAAAGATTTCTAACACCCTTGCCGTAAATATTGTTATAGGGTTTTTTTTCTGTTGGATAAAACATTTATTAGGTTTAGTTTCTTTTTTCTTATTTGTCCTTTCGTATGTTACCTCTATAATTATCTCACTTAGAAAGGGAAATCTGTTATTAACCATAGATTACTGTAAAGCACTTACATCATGAAATAAATGCGCCAAAGTGGCACATTTTGCCACGTGGACTTTTTCTTCCTGTAATATTCAGTGTTTGAAGGCCATTCGATGTCCATGATCATTTTTATTTTTTATTTGGTTCCAATGAGACAAACATCTTTTAAATTAGTGCAAATAGTCTCTGAATACTACTAGTTATCACATATTTTGCAATATTGTTCCTGTTTTTAATTAAGATGTTGTATGTATTCGGTTAGCTTATTTTATAACAATTCCAATGACATAAGTTTTATACACGGCTTTCATACAAAATTTTAGATATGTCGTTATTTTAATGTCCTCGGGCGACGCGCATCGCGCGTTGTCATGCCACAAGGGCGCCATTTTGTTACTCGTAGATGACTCCATGGTAAAAAAATACTACCGAAGTACCGATACATACAAATACGGCCGTTGTAATTTGGCGACCGTGAACATAGGCTCTGCGAACTTTCGCGCATGTACACTCGTAAAAAAAACTGTTGACCGCTGTTGTTAACTGCTGTTAGCTGTTAACTGTGTTGTTGTTGTTGTGTGTTGTGTGTTGTAAAATATCTGATATTTAAATATCAGTTATTAGTCAGTTAAGTTCAGGGTCTCCAAAATATAACGGCCGTACCAGTACGGCCGTTGTAACTTGAAGGCCCTGAACATAGGCTCTGCGAACTTTAGCGCATGTACTTTCGTAAAAAAATCAGTTATTGACATTAATTTTTTAAACCAAACTACGAATAAAAATTTACTAATACAGGGACCAAGTACAAATAAAATAAATATTAAAACACTTTGAGACAGAAAGCTACAAAAATAACTTATGAATTAAAGAAACAAACCTAACACTACACAAAAAACTTAACAATATAATAATAACAACCAACGAAAACTTTGTCACCGCCTGTGCTCAAGACAGAGACAGCGACAGGAAAATAACACCAATGCTAACGTGTGAGTGAGACATATTACTGCGTACCGAACATTGCCGAATAAGTACGAAGCTTTACGAAGTTACCGAAAAGAGATGTCCAATACGCGTGTTTGATGGTGTTGTTTAATCGATTTTTTCTCAAATCGATTTAAATTAAGTTATAAAAATATATTTATATTTAATTTTCTATGGAGGTTTAAAATATTCTCAAACAATCGTTATTCTAGTAGTTGTTTATAAATAACTGTTATTTAACTAAATTTTTTTCGTTAAATATCAGTTAAAAGTAAACGTTCGTGCGCAGCCTTCTGCGCAAAGTTCGCGCTCGCCAAAATATAACGGCCGTACTTGTACGCCGCGAGCGCTAGAGAAAATTAAGTACTGAAGCGCTACTCACACAGCGACAGATGCGCGCGACCCGTTCACGCACACATTGATGTTTGCTTAGTGGTCGGTCGAGCGTCGAGATACAATGTACCGCTCGACGAAGACGAAACGTAAAGACAAAATATTAAAAACTGAAGTGGGTATAATGCTGTATTTATTGCATTTATGCTTAGTAAGGAAGGATGGAAGGGGGGTTGGTTATCTATGTAGGTATCAACCTGCTATTATATTATGATTTTCAAAAACAAAATCAACGATAGGTAGTTCTACAAAAGTCTATATCAAGGTTTTTATCAGAGTGCACGGGCCTCTGTTTGATACATGAGACCACGCATACGAGACAGGTGTAACCCAACGTTATAATTAACCGACTTGAAAAAAGAGGAGGTTCTCAATTCGGTTGTACGGCTTTTTACATTTGTTACCTCAGAACTCCTTCATTTTTAAGTATGACCCGATTCGCTAAATTTTTTTTATTTAAAAGGATATGTTTCCAGATTCCCCATTTTTTTTCTAAACCAGTTCTAATGATGGGATACAAGAGGAATTGAGAGAACTCTTCAGATATTATAGGCATACAGGCAGGCAGAACGGGAGGGTGTGTAAAATTTTACTCTTAAAAACACACTTATGTTCCTTCAGTTGCCTTTTTCGTTCCAGGACCTCGAGTTTCCTTTTCAAAAAAATCGCATGGCTCTAGCAGGCTCGACCCTGCTGAACAATTATTAACTGTTATGAGCAGAGGTCGGAATTAGGTAGAGTTATTTATGTACTTGCATCGAAATGTTGATTTTAATATATATCTTCCCGGGATTTCTAATGAAAAATCCCGTGTGGCCAACAATATTACAAATAAATAATAATAAAAACCCCAGATATAGATAAAAGAAATAAAACAAAGTTAATTAACATACCATTTTTATTAGTATTTTTCATTGAAAAAGATCGCTCTACGTCAACTGAGGTGAGGTTAACAAATTATACACTTCCTTCTCTTCGTCAATAATGCAGGATGATTTTTAGGGTTCCGTAGCCAAATGGCAAAAAACGGAACCCGGATTCGTCATGTCTGTCTGTCTGTCCGTCCGTATGTCACAGCCACTTTTTTCCGAAACTATAAGAACTATACTATTGAAACTTGGTAAGTAGATGTATTCTGTGAACCGCATTAAGATTTTCACACAAAAATAGAAGAAAAAAAAAATTGGGGTTTCCCCATACTTAGAACTGAAACTCAAAAATTTTGTTTCATACATCTTCAAAAATGACATTGAGGTTTCTAATGTATTTTTTTTCTAAACTGAATAGTTTGCGCGAGAGACACTTCCAAAGTGGTAAAATGTGTGTGTCACCCCTGTAACTTCTGAAATAAGAGAACGACAAAACTAAAAAAAATATATTATGATGTATGTAATATTTGGTTTACCATGCAAACTTCCACGGAAAATTGGTTTAAACGAGCTCTAGTAAGTAGTGTTGTTTTTTTTTAATACGTCATAAATCGTAAACCGCAATTTACCTTTCAAGTTTGTACGGAACCCTCAGTGCTCAAGTCCGACTCGCACTTGCCCAGTTTTTTTTCTGCTGTTTCTGTTATTTATTTATTTATTTATTAAATACTTTATGCACAAACGTACAGCGGCGGACTTAAAAAAAAAATCATCAGTTTATCTCATAAAAAAAAACTACTTTTTAAAATTAATCTCGGGATTTGAGGCATATCCACTTTATTCTTTCGCTGTATGAAATCAGTGTAAGTACATAATTAACTCTACCTAATTCCGACTTCTGGTCATGAAAGTCAACATCACACATGAAAGAATCAAAGTCACTTTCAGCGTGTCGTTGGTTCATCTGCTTATTCCTCAAAAACTACGCATCGGATTTTGATATGGTTTTATTTTATTACTAGCTGCTGCCAATGGCATCACCCCTGTGATAGTAAGGAATTATTCCGAGGGAACATACCTACTCCCGGGATAAAAAGTGTCCTACTTGCTATTTCAGTATACGGTCTGGTCTACCCGTGTGATAAATTTCAGTCGTTCAAGCGGAAAATTTTAAAATTTTCGCAACCGCCATCTTGGTTTTTTTTTTACCTCACTATTGGCTTAAGCACCATCGAAAACTATGAAAACGACATTCATGACGGAATTTTTTTAAATTTTCACAACCGCCATCTTGGATTTTTATTTTGACTTCACCATCGGCTTTAGCACTATCAAAAACCGTGAAAACGACACCCATGACTCATTCTTAAATTTCGAGGAACTTTTATTCTATTCAAATTAATTACCAAATGTGCATCTGTTATTGTTTTCTATAGATTTAGGAACGTACAATTTATTTGAACGTCCAAATGTGCGTATAGACTTATTGTTAGGCTAACTACAGTCAGTTCATAAACAGCAGATGCGAAGAAAGTTCATGTAGGTCGTGGGTTCGATTCCCACCCAGGACAAATGTTTGTGTGATGAGCACGATCATTTGTTCTGTGTCTGGATGTAATTTATCTATAATATGTATGTATTTAGAAATATATAAGTATGTTTATCAGTTCACTAGTAACTACCTATTGCAGTTCACTCCTGTTGATATGGTGCTGGTGAGGACAATCATAGCAAGTACTAACACAGATGTGGTCCTCTTGGTATATTCCAACAAGGGCATTAAATTAAGGTACTGTATGGGTAGGTACTGGTATGATTTTGTGCATTTGTTTTGTGTATATTATTAAAACGTGGCAACACTAAGTTAAAAAAAAATGTGCAACATTTGCTTCGAGTTTATATTTTTGAAAAAAGAATGGATGTATAAATATATTATGTAAAATTATACCTCTAACAGAGCGTCCTTTCCGAGGTACATTTTCATTCAACCGCTCTTACGTGATTATGATGTTATTACACATCTTCCTCTAGATATTTTGGATACACAGCTATCTTTTGGATATTATCTAGGCTTCTATAGAAAACAAAATATAAATTTGTGTAAAACTAATCTAGTAAAGACCTCTGAAAATTTGCTATTTTACGTCAACTTTGGCCCTTCATCATTTATTCATATATTAAAAATATAAAAAGTACATCAATATAGAAGCCTTGCACATATAATTGGGATTCTTAATGACGACAATTTTTCTGAAAACCTAAAAGAACACGTAGGTATTTTCTGGAACAAGTTTTGTGAAATATTCGAGTAAATCACGGAATTACCGAAAGCCAACAGAGTTTTCAGGCGTTATCTCTCTTTTTTGCATTGCCTCTTCATCAAACGTCACGTTGGATTGCGTTAATAAAGCAACAAGCTTTTTAGTCATGCTCGATGTTGACGATAGGCGAGTGGAAAAGGCCCCTATTAATATATGTTACAACAGTCTATGCGTTAAATACCGATGCTTTTACATTTTTATAAGATTCTAGTCAAAGAAGAGGTGGGCACGCCATAATTATGGCGGTAAGTCCCCTCTTTGAGTGGCTCTGGAAAGACCTCACAGCGTCCTCACCTTCCGCATGACGCAGGTTATCACCGAACATGGTCAGTTTGGGAAGTTCCTGCACCGGATTCGTGCGGAAGTAACGCCCGGGTGTTACCACTGTGTGGACTGTGGACCACCCGGTGGACACGGTGGAACACACGGTAGAGGTGTGGCCCGCTTGGGCAGAGCACCGCCGTGTCTTCGTGGGGGAGATCGATGGTAACGACCTTTCGCGCCGGGCCTTGGTACAGGCCATGGCCTGTGACAGAAGGAGGCGACCACCTGGTGCCTCCTTCTGTGCAGCAGTAATGTTAGCAAAGGAGGAGGCCAAACCTGCACGCGCGAGAGAGCGGCCCTCACGCCCCAGCCGCCAGGATCCCGATCCTGATTTTCGACCACCGTATGCGCGGGCTTGCGGACAGCGAGCTATAGGTAGCTCGCCGTCCGACCGTCCGGTAACCGTCCGGACCGAGCCCATGTAGTCGATGGCGTGTACGAACAGCACGCGCGCCTCAAGGAGATGTCAGCAAACCATAGGGGGCCCAACAGGGTCTAAGCCTACTGGGGCCAAGGGTCTGCTTCTGAAAGGAAGACTCGGCCCTGGTATGAAAGGCAACGAAGGAACAGGAGTGGGTTTTTAGTCGTTTGGCAATGACTGCTTCTGCACATGTGGCCCCCTGGTAACTCATAATATTGTGTAAATGTATTATTAACGGCTCCACATTTGTTGTAATATATACTTTTTTCTTTTTTTTTTCTTACACATTGCTTTTGCAATATTTTTTATATTATTAGACCCTAACCACCATAAATTCGTTAGTAATTTATTTTGTTCACGTATCATTTTTTTTAATAATTAATTTATTGTTTGTTACAGGTGTATGGTCAGTTCTTATAGTTATTTGTTGTTTATCGCTGTAACATACCCATGGGGCTTACAATGTTTATCTGTCAAAAATTGCATAAAATAAAATACGATACTGATTATAATTAAAGAACGTTTCAAGTTCCTTCATGACACACATTCTAGACACTTAAGATCATCGGAGAATTTGAAACTTTTAATGCCCTCGCATTCTACTAGGTTCAGTGACAAATCGTTCACGGTCCAAGCGGTACGATTGTGGAACGCGTTGCCGGTGCCAATTAGGCAAGCCCAGTCACTAGCTTCTTTCAAAAATCTAGTCAAAGATCATTTCCTTTCACTCTAATTGCTGTCCTGCCTCTACCTAAATTCAGTTCTTCCAGTTCCGTCACTAACCCACCTTATTGTTCTTTTCTTTTTCCATCTCTTTGTATGAAATTGTGTAACTCATAATATTTATATATATATATATAATATTTATAATTATGTTTATATATTGTCTTTTATATAATTAGTATATCATTTTAATATAATATTTACGTTATTAATTTGCAGTACACCGCAGACTACCCCCCTTTTTCTATTTTAAGTTCTTCCATTCCATCCTAAGGTTGTCTGGTAGATATCGCTCTCAGCGATAAGTCCGCCTTTGTACCCGTAGATTTAAGTTAGCCTAAAAGTTTTGTTACTAATTTGGTGTACAATAAAGTTTATTCTATTCTATTCTATTCTATAATTAAATCGGTTACAATATTCACAAATATGTCATTTTTAATTAAAATTAAATAATTTAATAGTCACAATGACACTGGTTACAATATTTATATGTCATTTTCAATTAGTCTAAAATACATGCCTGGTTACGATATTATTTACATATCAATTTCAATTAAAATAAACGTCACTGGTCACTTTTTACTTCTACATCGTCAAATTTGTTTTGGATTCAAAGTCAAGATTTGTAATTACACAATAAGTAGTCATAATCATCAATAGTTCGGTCATTCAGAAATTCATTAATTGAATAGTAAACTTTACCTAAAAGAAACTCCTTAAGACTCGACTTGAAAGTATTTAAGGACGAGATATTTTTAATACAAATTGGGAGTCTGCTATAAATTATTCCCATCCCAAATACACTTGATTTATACTTCACAGTTCTGCATATAAAGCCTCTTAGTTTAGTTTTGTGTCTCGCACTTCTCAATGTTTCATAACTACCTATATCGCGTTTTACCATCATTGCTGCTTCGAATATATATAATGAAGGTAAAGTCAGGATTTTCAATCTTTTGAAAACTGGTCTACACGAATCAGTCTCTTTTAGGCCACATATACTTCGGAGACATTTTTTTGGGCTTTAAGAGCATACTCCATGTTTGCTGAATTACCCCAGAAGAGGATGCCATATCTTAGTGTGGAGCCCACATACGCATGATTGACACTCAGCAAAGTACTCTCACTTGTAACTTTTCTCAACATATAGAGAGCGTATGAAAACTGATTTAACTATTTGCAAACATGGTCAACTTGCGTTTTCCAATTTAGTCCAGAGTCAATTTGAAAGCCAAGAAATTTTATGGTCTTGACTTCCTTCACCGTTTCACCCTTGTACTGTATTTGAAGACTTTTTATTTTTTTATTCTTATTTGCAAAGGACATGTAACATAATTTGTCTATATTAACATTTAGGTTATTTGCTTTTAACCAATTTATTATATTTTCGAGGGAGTTATTTATATCCATTTCTTAATTGTCTTGAATTTCGTCAGTGAAAATAGCAGTACTATTGTCTGCAAATAGTATCATTTCATTGTTTATGGCTTTCGGGAGGTCATTAATATATATTATGAACAAAAGCTTGGGGTACTCCGTAATTAACAATTTTAGGCTCTGACTTAAATGTTTGTTCGAATTTTGTATCATCAGCTATTCTTGATATTCGAGTTATTTGATGTACCTGTTTTTTAGGTATGATCTTATACGATTTAATGCATTTCCTCTCACTCCGTACTTTTCCAATTTATTTACGAGGATATTATGATCTACGTGATCAAAGACTTTCGACATATCCATAAATATTGCAGTTACTTGTTTTTTGTTATCAAGTCCTGTCATAACAGTCTTTAAAAAAATTAAAAGTGCGTCGCTAGTCGATTTGCCTTTACGCAATCCAAATTGCTGTTTTGTGAATATGTTATTGACTTCAAAATAATTATTTAAATTGTTATAAATCACTTTTTTTTTCTTTTTTACTTTTGCAATAACAGGTATTAAGGCTATGTATCGGTCTATAATCTTTCATCTGTTCCCTATCCTCCTTTTTAAATAATGTATTTATCGCAGTTATTTTTAGTTTTGAGGGAAATATTCCCTGTTCCAGGCACAGATTTATAATGGTGCTAAGAATTGGAGCTATGAGATGAGATACACGTTTAATAATTTTAGTATTTATATTGTCATAACTTGTACTATTAGTATTTTTAAGTCCTTTTATTATCTGGTCAACTTCATACGGATTTGTTGGTTTCATAAACATTGAACTGCAACTATAATAAGTCATTGTTTTTAGATAAGTATTATTTCCTTAGGCGTAGGTTTAATATCTTCGATAAAATAAGTGTTGAATGATTCAGCTATTTCTTGCGGTAATGTTACTAGTTTGTCATTTACTTCGATTTTCTTGATGTCTTCAATTCTCTTCTATTGATAATTGTATTTTTTTTTCTTGTTTTTATTTATATAGCCTCTTTTTTTATAACGTGAATGTGAGAACACTGTGGACTCCGCGAATTCTTAGGTTACTTCCTATTACGACTCACTTTTTATTATGATTATTTTTATTGTACTTTTTAGTACAATATTGACCGGTCTACACTGTCCTTACAGACATTTATACTGTAATATGGAAATATTGTAAGATCAACAATTTTTTTAAAAGAGTAACCATGGAGTTTCGTGCCGGTCTTTCTCCATAGGAAACGACCAATTTGGAACCGTGCACTAGCTTCTGACGTTTTATAAGTGCCCATGTAGGCCTATGTGAAATAAACTACTTTTGAGTTTGACTTTGACTTTGAAAAAGTCAGTAAAAGTCTGACACGCCCTCTCGCACCGCCCAAGAGCGAGGGATGTCATTGGATGATTTTTCCACCTAAAAAAAAGTCAAAGAAGGGAAATTTAATTTATCCAACAACATGTGGAATTAAAACAAATATTTTATCATATTTTGACTTATTTATTAAAATCATTTCAAATTATCTTATAATCTTACGTGGTGTAAGTATTAAAAAATAAAAGTAAAAGAAAAAACATTAATTAGAAACTAAGATATCTTAGTTTTGATATACATAATTATATTAAGAATAAGGTATAATTTTTATACGTTTAATATATGTTACAACAGTCTATGTGTTAAACTTTTACATTTTTATAAGATTGTAGTCAAAGAAGGGTTTAATTTATTCAACAACATGTGGAAAAAAATATATATTTGATCACATTTTGACAAATTTAAAATCATTTCACATTTTAATATTACGTATCGTATACAAAATTAAATTATGTACATAATTAACGTTGATGTTATGCGTATAAATAGGTACCAAGGGTAACTTTTTAACCAATTAGCAATGCTTCAGGAGGTGAAAGGTGAAACAACTATCTATGGGTTCAACCCTGAAATGCCAACAAGCAAGTGCTTGGTACTGCCGCGTAGTAATAGATAGACGATTAGATGTTTACTCGCGAGTTTTCTTTCTCGATTCATGATTAGACCTACTTCCACATCCTGAAATATTGCTAATGAATTAAAAGGCACCCTGTAAACAGATCACAGCCAAATATATTTTTTTTTGCGCGTTTTTTAACGTACTCGATCGCGTTAAAGTAAACGTCAATTTGTACCACAGATGTAGGATTAGGTACAAGCGCTGTAGGATTAGGTACAAGTGCAACCGGGGCCTTACTAATGACGTATTAAAATGTGTCATACACATGTGCGTGTTTGCAGTGCGAGCGAGAAAGAGGGTTGGAGCTATACATCCTATATAGCTATGGAGCTATACTGACTAGCATTTAACTGAACCGTTAAAGTGATGGGCCTTTAACGGTTCAGTTTGGGTCGTCAAATGGATCGCGTTAAGAGCTCGTGGTATAGCCTCTGGTAACACTAATGAGCCTACGACACGCACAAGCTTTACCACAGTTTTGCCTGCGCAGGCAGGTTTGTACACGCCAGTTTTTCATTACGAATTGACATAGTCGGTCGAGTACGTTAAAAAACTCACGCGGATAAAGAAAATCAAGAAGAACAATAATGTTCAAAACAAAGTACCAATGTTTTGAACATTATTGTTCTTCTTGATTTTCTTTATCCGAGTTATTGTTTGCGTCTGGCGGCATATTCTCGTCGTTCGTTGGTTCTGTCTTTTTTGTACGCATCTTCATCATCTTCGACTCATCTGCGCACTTGGTCGTAATAACTCCCCTGCAAAGAGAGTTCAATAAACTTTAGTATATTATGAATACACCACCGTCCTAAGATTAGTTACTTAATCCGGGATTGGCTTATCATGGTAGGTAATGGATAATATGAGTAGTGCCGTAAGTAGCCTCTTAAATACCCGGTGCAAGCTTCTATAACTGCGCCCCTCCAGGAACCGCGCCCTGTGCCTGGGCACCGCTGGCTCCGCCCTAGTTACGGCACTGAATATGGGTTCCCAGATTAAGTTTCATTTTTACCCAGAAATGAAAAGTTCGATAATATGAGTATGGGCAATGAATGTCTAATCTAATCTGTAAGTCCACAAATTATAGGACATTCGTATCTAGGTACTTATACTGAATTCTTAAACTGGCAAGATTCCAGTAACCCAAAAAATATTTGTGTTGTGAAAGTTTTCACTATTGTCTTCTACCACAAAGTGTCTTCTCAACAAAAAAAAACTGGCGATCACTAGCTCGCTGTTATACGATCACCATTAATTTGTATCAAATGCATTCGAGGAGAAAGAAAATCTTTTAGAAATGCTAACTTTCTACAGATGCTATGCAGGCATCTTCAACATTGTCAGCAATCTCTAAATGTTCAAACCACCTTTGCTTTGAGTTGCTGAGATTCGGACACAATATATGCGGACACAGTGTCCGAATTGATACATTTTTTTTTTGTTTTCGCTGACTATTCGTACACACACTGTTTAATACAGTCATATAAAAAGTTTTTAAATACAATATATAGGGAAAAAAAGTGTTCCCAAAACTATTTGTGGCTGGATTTCGAAAGCGGCAACTTCGGTTAATAAATATCTTTATATTAGGTATATTTTAAATCTTTTTTTATCTCACCAAAAAAGTTTTTTTTTTGTGACGTAACTACAAATTTAACACGGACTTCCGAAATTAAAGTTATTTTGATCGTTTTGGTGTTTTGTTTTTTGTAATGAAGTCAACCGACTTTATTTTGTTTTTGTTTTTTTTTGTAAAAAGTTTTTTAATTCACACTTTTTTGTTGTGATATACTTATAGCCAATGAGCCAGAGTACCTATTTCATGTCAATTCGAATGAACCCAAATACTGCTAGGATACATTATTTTATTATGAAGTTCCCATCCACCTCCCGACTATATCGTCAGGTCAGTTCGATAGTACCTTATACCCAAAATGCATCTTATGACAATCCGAATAAGCCTAAACACGGCTAGGTTACATTAATTAATTATGGAGTTCTAGTTCTCCTACCTTCCGGCTCCATCTTCATCATAAGATCACCTCGATGATACTATTTTCAACATAACTATTTAGAAGCATTTATTTATTTGTATTGTCATAGTTACTTAACTATCATTATTGTGATATCTATGTAGGGTGAAGTTCCGTTGGCCATTTCTGGTCTTCTTCATCAGTTCCACTTCATCAAATGTTAATTTTTGAACAGGTAATGCTTAAGTTCTCGATGAAAATACCAAAATCACTATATTATAGTTGCCTAGAATATTTGAGGAGTTCCCTCGATTCCACATGGATCCCATTCCCATCATCAGAACAGGATTTTGAAAAAATTGAATTATCTGGGAGCATATTCTTTTAGAAGAAAAAAAATGCAAATCGGTCTATAATCGACGGAGTTCTGAGGTAACAAACATAAAAAAAAATAATGATGATAAAAAAAATACATCCGAATTGAGACAGAGACAGAGATTGAACCTCCTCCTTTTTTTGAAGTCGGTTAAAAATGTGTCGTTTCGGACTATGTGTTCGAATATATTTTGTCCGAATCGTCTGCAACTCTTTGTTAACGAATTTTTTTATTATTCTTGTAATTACCTACTTATTTTGTAACAAAAAATAGTTTTGAACCAGTTACCTGACATCTTTTTCTCTCACGTTAAATCTGTCCATGATTTCAATTATGACATCGGAAATTACTTTTTGGTCCAGGCCCATCTTCGGAGGTCTAGTCTTGAAGGCTGGCGAACTTTTCCCTGTCATGCAATGAGTTGCCAGTATCCTGTGAAATTAAGAAAAGATAACTAACAAGTTTTACTTAATAACTTTACTGTGACGTCACAATTGTGGCTTAACAGTTTACTTGGGATGCCAAGTCAGTATTCTAAAATTTTCTTTTGTAACTACTAATGTATGTGTCAGATCAGTGGCGGATTAGCCATGTAACAAGAGTAGCAAATTCTATGGGCATGTGGGAGCCCCGCGCGATCAGGGATCCCGCACTTGAACGTAAAAAAAAACTAGTCAAAATATTTGTACTGCGTGAAATCTAAATACAGCTGATTTCTTTGGATGTGATATGATAGTCACTCTACTTCAAACTTTCCTCCAAGTAAACTACAGAATAGAAGATCTCTTAGAATTACCCCATCGTCGTACTTTTTAAGCATCTGATCTTAAAATCCACGGGGTTATTGGTGTCTAAAAGCCTTGTTCAAGCTAATTCTTAAAAGGGGTAACTTTAGCCAGCGGCTAAAGTTACTTAATTTTAATTTAAGTATAGCATTGGTTAAGCTTAAACAAACCCCTACCCACACTACCCCCCAACCCACCCCCCAACCCCACTAAGACCCCAAAGTTTTTAGGGAACTACATATTTTGTGTGTCTATGTGAATATTACAATGCCAGTGCGTAGTGACATAATATGGCTCTGAAACGTGAACGTTCACAATGCGCCTCATCAGATGGTTTTAAGTCACTCAAAGAGCAATGGAGAGGGCTATGCTCGGAGTTTCCTTGCATAATCGAATCAGGAGTGAAGATAAGCTTAAGTGGCAGTGAGCTCACTGCCACTTAAGCTTATCTTCACTCCGTACTCGCGTACCCAGCTGGGTATATTGCTCGCAGAAGAGATGGTCGATGGGGCCGAAAGCTTCTGGAGTGGCGATCGGAAAGGCCTCGCTAAAAGGGTACCGATAACCTGGTAAAGTTCACGGGAATCCGATGGAAGCGTGATAAACAGGACCGGCCGTTGTGGCGACACTTGGGAGAAACCTTTGTCTAGCAGTGGACGCCTTTCAGCTGAAATGATGGTGACGATCGATGTTGATATGTTGATGAGATCAATATCGCAGTCAGATTATTCCAATTATAGAATGGCTGAACCTAAACCATCCAAAAAAAAAAAATGCATCCTATTCCCAAATCTTAATTGTTCAGCTTTTCTGTATAAATTCACAAAGGCTTCGCCATCATCATCGAAAATAGTCCCTATTTCTGTATCAATTCCTAAGCATGATTTTCGAGATTACTTCGGTTTCTTAGAATTTTGCCTTTAAATTTCTAATCGTTCGGGGTATGCAAAAAACCATCATCATCTAGGTTTTTTCAAAAATACTTAATTAATTAGTATCCTAATAATAAAATAATGAGTAGTAGGGGGCCCTTGGTCGAATTTGCTACAGGCCCCGCGCCGGCTTAATCCGGCACTGTGCCAGATAAACTTGGAATAACAGTAATTGAGCCTCCTACTTTTGTGCTTTAATAGCTTTGTCTGTATTTCGGGTTTATATCTAAGTATATTAGGAAAAAGTCAATGGACTTTATTCCACGTTTGAAGTTTGTACAAGTTCTTTTTGAAGTTGGTAAGAATTAGGTATTCATATTTCAAATTCAAAAATGTAAGTACCATTCTAGTAAAATATCTACAATTCGAAATTTGAATTCGGACAAGCCTCAATAATGTAAAGGCTCATTAAATTTTAACATCAGGTAGGTGGTACCTATCCTTTTTATACAATAAGTAGAACAATCAAAGGCAGGGGCGTACCTGCTGCCGCATCAGCCGTCTCAATGATACGGTGCTCCCGGGCTACAGGGGCCCCGACGTTTGCAAAAATTCGTAACAACAACAACCTTCAATTCTCTTATTAATAAGAGGCCTGTATTTAACAAATAGTGACTATATAATAGGAGGTTCCGACTTTATAGCTCGCTCCGTTTGTCCTAGCATTCTCTTAAGCTGTTGATCCCCGCACGAACGCCAGCGGTCGTGCGCTATTGTCTTACTATTGTGTCTCTAATTACGCTACTCAAGAAGTTAATAAGTTTACAACAAAAACAAAATCTATCCTAGTCCAGATTGCTCCAATAAACGAGCTCATTTTCAATAAGTCTTGTCCTGCCTCAGTCAAAGTAATCCTATTTACAAGCCCGGTCTTATATGGTGACAAAACTACCCCGCACGTTTCATAATTAGTATAAAAGTAACCTATGCAGTTAGTCAATCTCTTTCGTAGCCTATCGGATGGCTCCATCAAGCTAGGAATCCAATTCATTTCTATGCTAGTAGGGCCTATTTACTAAAAATATATAAAAAATAAAAACTATGAATAACGCTTGATACAGGGCCCCTGTGGGACTAGCTACGCCACTGATTAAAGCTTACCTTCTAGGGAACGCTGCAAGAAGTAGCGTCCTGGTAGCTATGGTATACGACTTCCAGTTCACTCTCTTGAACTTGTCTTTGTGTATCAAAGTCTTGCCACTGCCAATAGGTATCTGAAACCAGCATCGTCATATTAATTTCTGACAGGATTTGTCTAAATGCAATAAAGTCAATAAAAAGATCTAAAAACGTTAAGAGAAAGATCATATTAAATTCAATGTACATATTAAAAATATACTACTTCTGTCTTCTGCCAGCGACTTGGCCCGCATGAGAGTAGAAAATATTTAGCCTATGTCACTCAGTGATAAAGTAGCATTCTACTGGTGAATTTTGAAAATCGGTTCAGTAATTTATTCAGTACACACTGAATTACAAAAGTACTAATCTTTTCTCTTTATAATATTAGTGGTGGGTAATTACTTCTATAAAATAATAATTTATTAGATGCCTTGAAAAAAGTAACACATGGTCATGCCTGTTTGACAAACGAATGGTTTATAGAAAAAATAATACGTATATGTATAATAATATACAAATAAAATTTAAGTGTCTGTTTGTACTCGTAATATGAAACTTTTTTCTTTGTTTCTTTTCTTTTTTTCAATGCCTTTTATATTTTGACGGGACTTTCACTGGTAGATAGCTGATTTTATAAGGAGTATTTTTTTATGGAAAAACAATAAGAATATCGCGCTAAAAAAAAACTTATTGATATTGTGACCAAATGGCATTGTGATAAGCTGTTTTACAAGTTTGACACGAACAAAATCGCAGGCACCAGCTCTACTAGCTGAACAACATAAAACTACAAAAAGTAACATACCCATTCATCTTCTGGCCGTCCATTTGTTTCAGCAACGTTATGCCTGTTATTAGTTACCAAAATTTTCTCATTAGAATGATTTTGGTCTTCATTTTCATTGTTTTCTTCACCATATTCTGTAATATCTTCTTCAACAGATTGTTCTGTTCTATTAATCAGTTCAGCAGCTTTTAACAGCATGTCTATGTGTTCATGTGCCATTGATTTTTGTTTTTCCTCTATTTGCCACTTGAGATTGTCAAGGAAACTGATTGTACGGTCATAAACCTCCATTGCTTGCTTCATCTCAGCCTCTGTTTCCGCTTCATCTTGAGATTCCTCTCCGTTTTCTTTTTCGGTCGAATCTGCCAGAAATTGTCCGATTTCTGTCATTCTAGCTAGATTTAGACTGCGTAAGAACGACCTTTTTCTGTTGTTTCGTCCTGCTCTAGTGTTAGTGCTTGGTTGTGGCCTCATTTTGACTGGAGTTGCTCCCTGCGAAGGCATGATTATTCTTTTATTGCCATTTACATCGTTCGAAATTAGCATATTTTCATCGGTACCCGCAATTTTTATAATACCAAATCTACCCACAGAATCGTTTTTTTTTTATTTGCTCCACTCTAGAAAATATTCCCGTATCGTGGGTGCGTTCACAAACATGTAAACTCACATGACACAAGATCCAGACCCGGAACAGCTCGCAACGCCGGGGCGAAACTCTGCTGCTTGTCTGGTCTGCTGGAAAGACCTCACGGCGTCATTACCTTCCGCATGACGCAGGTCCTCACCGGACATGGTAAGTTCGGGAGGTTCCAGCACCGGATTCGTGTGGAAGAAACGCCCGGGTGCCACCATTGTGTGGACTGCCTGGAGGATACGGTGGAGCATACGGTAGAGGTGTGCCCCGCCTGGACAGAGCACCGCCAGCGATCTCTCGCGCCGGGCCTTGGTACAGGCCATGGTCCGGAGCGAGGAGGAGTGGCAGGTGGTTTCCTCCTTCTGCAAAGCAGTAATGCTAGCAAAGGAGGCGGCCGATCGCGCGAGGCAAAGGTCCTCAGGCCCCAACCACCGCCGGGATTCCGATCCCGATTTCCGGCCACCGTTGACGTGGGCTTGCGGACGGCGAGCAATGGGTGGCTCGCCGTCCGATCGTCCGGTAACCGTCCGGACCGAGCCCAAGTCGTCGACGGCGCGTAGTGTTCCACGCGCGCCTCTAGGAGATGTCAGCGACCGTAGGGGCCCAGCAGGGTCGAGGCCCACTGGGGCCATGGGTGATGCGAATGTGATCCCCGGGGCCCTGGAAAAATTGCAAAGAAGGAACAGGAGTGAGTTTTTAGTCAGTAAATGTCTGACACTATCTCTCGCTCCGCCCAAGAGCGTGGGATGTCATTAGATGATTTTCCCACCCGAAAAAAAAAGACCTGGAACAACTCGAAAATGAGCATGAAACTACAAACCTGTATGCACCTTAAAAACCTACATGGACATAACAATAACCTACCGTGTCAGAATCAGCAGATAGATCTTCGTCGGCGCTGGGGACCCACGACGATTCGCTACAGGAGTAGTCTTCAGCTTCTTCTTCTTCTTTATATGTCCTACTGGAACCGGCTTTCCTCTTACAACTGGGTCCGGCTTCCACCTTGACCGACTCCTTTACTACCACGTCCAACGTGTCACTGTCTTCTTCTTCTTCATAATTGATACTGGGACCGGCTTCCTGACTTGAAGATGGACCCGCTTCATACCTCCGACTAGGACCGGCTTCCTGGCTTGAAGATGGACCCGCTTCATACCTTCGACTAGGACCGGCTACCTGGCTTGAAGATGGACCCGCTTCATACCTCCGACTAGGACCGGCTTCGAGCATGTAACGTTCTTCTGTACCATAGAAAAATATAAATTAAAGCTATACGAAGCTTTCATTACATTTTTTAATTCTTTAATCGTGACGTGTCCACATTCTTAAGTAGTGACGTCAACACCTCTATATATTCTATATCTTTATAAGTATAATTCTTCTGTACGTGTGTTTGTCACCTTACTCTTCCTAAACGGCTTGACCGATTTCGATGAAATGTTGTGTGTATGTCTGGTGCGTCCCTAGATGGTTTGAAAATACAATTGAATCCGATAGGTGGCGCTGCAATTGGATTCTCAATGTTTTATTCTGACTAAAATCTAGCTTACAGTATAAGTAATGTCTATCGGGACCGCTAGTTATGTATAAGCTGTAGTCAGATCTTAGAAATGATCACTTCATGATATGACCGACCATATCATGAAACGGTGGCATTTCATAATGTATATGTCGACTCGTCGGGATGGTTCGAGCTACGATCCACGACCCACGACCCACCTGGTAGATACCAGGTGGCTCTATGTGGGTATCGTGCAATGAATAAAAACAGCTAGGAAGTGAATCAGTTTACTTCTCAATACAATTCGGTACAGTGCACTATAATATTAGGTAGGTACAAGCAACAAAACGTAGGACAGTTTCAATGCGTCTTCACGCTGCGACGGCCTGGTTGAGTGTCCGCTGTCCTCGCGGATTCTCCTCAAGCTCGTAGCCAAACGGAAAACGCCTGACTCTGTCAAAGCGCGCCAACTCTAGTTCTTCTAGTTGCCACTAGATGGCGTGCCTTGTTTTGTTGTTGACAAATCAACTGCCGGATACGACATATATTATAACCTCGCCCAATGGCCACATCATGATAATTGGACTAGACAAATCAATAAACACTGCGTTTAACGATATGTACAGCTAAGCATGATTATTTCATATTTGATCAAACATGGGTAGTCATATCGTAAAATATTTATATTATCCACCGGTGGAGGTGCTGATTTCGCTTTTTTTTCGTGACCTAATATGGCGGCAGACATTTACTTATGGTTTATTAAAATTTTCAAATAGAAGATTAAGAAACTTCTGTACTTATTCTGTGGTCTTGACTTGATACTTAGTGTGCGCCATGACGTAGACAAAACAGTCTTATCGCAGACGTTGTAGACAATTCTGTCTAAGACAGTTTGTCTCAAGTGTGTACAGGCCCTTAGATGGTCTAAATTCAAATAAAAAACTTTATAAAAATTATTATGAAAATTGTATGTACATAGGTACGTCGCTGGCAAAACTGTATCATAGCTGCATTCGAACTGCCGATTGATTACAGGCCCGTATTATTTATGACAAATGACGTAACTTTGTGTCGTTATTATATTTCATTATTCTATGAGATGACTTTTTAAAAGTATGGATATAAGTAAATAGGTAGAAATCAATTAGGTGCCTATCTACCATATAATTTTAGAATATCTGATTATATTTTATGTAGGTAATGAAACGTAAGTACCTATTATACATTTTTCAAAAACACACAAGTCCTAACCCAAGACAAGAGCGGCCTGTTCAAAGGCGCATAACAGGCATAATAAAAGAGACTCCCGGTACGTGGAATTAAGGTGCATTTTGATTCGTTACGAGCGCTACTACGCCCGGAAGACAAATATAATCAAGGTCACGTCCGTGCCATGCAATGTTTTATAAACATTATTAACGTTGTTAGTTGGTTTACATTCGCATGTTTTCTTTCGAAGAGTGAAACTTCTGGACCTTGTACTATTACTTATTCTGTGGTCTTGATAGTGTGCGCCATGACGTAGACAAAACAGTCTTGTCGCAGACGTCGTAGACAAGCCTGCGACGTCGTAAACAATTCTGTCTAAGACAGTCTTGTTTCATGTGAGCGCAGGCCCTAAGCGTCTATTTGTTCTTACAAGCGCCATAAATAAGACTTTCTATAATTCTATTACCATGGAAATCCTACATTAATGATATGGTCAAACGTCGTTTATTATTACGATTTAGGAGTTTTAGTTGGCAAGTCATGAAAATTAAATGCAACCATTTCATGAAATGGCCGGTCATATCATGAAGTGATCAATGGGGTATTTTATTGTGTACTAGCTTTTGCCCGTGGCTTGGAATAAAGCAGCTTTCTATATGTGAAAAATTAAGCATTCAGTCCAGTACTTTCAGAGATTAGCTACCTCCTACAAACATAAAAACAAACTTTACCTCTTTATAATTAGTGTCCGACCGAAAATGGATTTTCAGCCGAAAACGAAAACGAAGCTTCGGCTTCAGTCTCATTTTCGGCTGAAAACGAAAATGATTTAGACATTAAAAATTTAAAATATTAGATGAATTCTTAATGGGATATATTTTCGGTGTATACTGGAATAGTATTTTTTATCTATTTAAGAAAAATAAAAAAACAGAAAAAAAACGAAATAAAATAAAAGACGATAATTTCATAAGAACACAAACAATTTCATTTATTTCTTGCTGTATTGGTTGATTATATTATGTATAATATAATACAATCAATATAATTGCAACCGTATTTTAACCCACGCTTTATTATTCTAAGCCCACGGGTAAGAATATTTCTGTGTGGTTTTGAGTGCACTTGTAACAGTACTAGAATTTTGTCAGAATACTATTGTGATTTATTAATTTGTGTCCGTGTAAAAAGTAATAACTATCGCATTGAATGTTTACTCGATAATAGTTTTCAGCCAAAAAATATACAAAAGGTACAACATTAAAGTTAAGAATTTTTTTTATTTCAAGAGGGTCCGCGAAACAAAAATATAAACAAACAAAATGGCCGCCCACCTAATTCTCCCGTTTTATAATATTTCTTAAATTTGTTTTTCGATGGCTTTGTGTATAAATGTGATAAATCATTGGAAAGGGCATTTCTTGTAGAAAATAATTACATAAGATGTAGGTACTTTTTTTACTCGGATTTTTGATATTCGGCTTGGCCGAAGCTTTAGCTGGTTTATGGCCGAAAACGAAAATATTGCCGATTATTCATTTTTTCGCCGAAAATGGCCCTAAATGAAAACGAATATTCTGTCGGTCACTATTTATAATATTAGTGTAGATGAGATAAAATGTAAAAGTATACAATTGAGATAATTTAGGCAATAAGCAGTCGGTAAATGTTCATTTTTGTTCATGAATAAGGTTGCGGGTAAAATTAATTCTACAATAATGAATTACTTACATAAATAGATAAATAAAAATAAATAAAGACAAAATATGATAATATGTGTGCAATAAAGTAATAAATAAATAATAAAAATAAATACGTAAATAATTTCAAACACAACACTAAATGATACTGATGTTTCTTGCAAACCATTACAAATGAACAAAAACAAAAAAAGAAAAATCATAAGAGCAATTACTCACGTGCGCGCCCAATCAATGTCGCAATTTCTGGCTCCCCTCGCCTGGTGACCGTGATCACGTCGCCAAACTGCGGCTCCTTGTCCGAAGGACTAACCACCGCCCTAAGATGCACCACATCGCAACCACCGCTCTTCCACCTCACAAGCAGCCAGTTGAAACTTTCAGAAGACATGTCAGATAGAAACGTGTGAATGCACCGAGCTCTAGGAGACCACTAGTGATCTATCGCATTGCAGAGCCCCTCAGGTAAAAGTTTCATTACAACGGACCCTTACTGCAGATATTACTTCCCCCGCCTTTCAGAATGAACAATGGTTTTCGCCAGCGGGGCGGGCGCAGGGTCGAACAAAAAATGCATCTTTTTTGGCAAAGTACAGGGCCGGCTCTAACCATCTAAGCGCCCCAGGTGAGTGATTCCTTTGGTGCCCTTTTTACCGACTTCAAAAAGAAGGAGGTTCTATGTATAATACTGTGGCTGTGTTTATGTTTGTGTTTCAATTGTAGTGTCTTATGTGGGGGTTATTATAATTATAAATAAACTATGTGGTAGGGGTGAACCATACAAACACTAAAAAGATCAAAATAACTTTAATTTCGAAAGTCGGTGTTTTTCGGATTTATTTATTTCTTATTTAACCGACTTCCGAAATTAAAGTTGCTTTGATCCTTTTAGTGTTTTTTTTTAGTGAAGTCGGTTATTATTATTTTTTTTTTGTATAAAGGTTTTTTTTATTTCAAACCTTTTAGTTGCGTTAGGTACTTATGACCAGAGTGCCTATTTCTCATGACAATTCTAATTATAACCCTAACACTGCTAAGATACATTGTTTTATTATGAAGCTCCCGTGTCTACCTTGCATCTTTCGGCTTCATCATCACCTTATAGCCAAAGTGCTTCTAATAAACCCAAACACAGCTAGGATACATTAATTAATTACAGAGTTCCAGTGCCTATCTTCCGGCTCCATCATCATCATCAGGTCACTTCGATGCTACCATTTTCAACATAACTATTCAGAACCATTCATTTATTTGTATTGTCACAGTCGCTTAACTATCTTCATCGTGATATCTATGTGAGTAGGTATGAAGTTCCGTTGGCCATTTCTGGTTTTCTTCATCAGATCCACTCAACAACATCAAATGTTACTTTTTGACTATAAATGCTTTCTTTCTCGATGAAAATAGCAAAATCATTATATGGTTGCCTATATTTGAGGAGTTTCTTCGTTTGCTCATGGATCCCATCATCAGAACTGGATTTTGAAAAAATGGGACCAATCTGGAAGCATATCCTTTAAGGAAAAAAAAATAGCAGATCGGTCCAGAAACGACGGAGTTCTAACAAACAAAAAATAATGATAAAAAATACAATCGAATAACCTTCTCCTTTTTTTGAAGTAGGTTAAACACTATTATAGTTAAGTTATTTTGTACTTTTTAGTGTTTTTTTACACACACCCCGGTCGTCGGGAGTCTCAGGTCACCGCAGGCTTGAACTTGTGGATGGTAAGCAATGGATAACTCGCCGTTTGGTAAGGACCTAGCCCAGAACGATTTCGGGGCACAGGGAATTTCTGAAAGGGATACCGTGGTCATGGAATAAAAAGTAATTGAAGGACACAGGGTTTTAGTCAGGAAAAGTCTATCACACCCTCTCGATCCACCATAGATTTTGGTGATGTTAAATTGTCGCGCCCTGTAAGAACGGGCGCAGCGCGGTTCGCCCCGGGCGGCCGCCTGGTTCGGCCCACCCTAAATCCGGCACTGGCCGTTTCCTACTTCGTTGTAGGTTTTTAAATAGAAATTTATACTCAGCCTATTGTGTGCTATTGTGTTCTAAGCCCCTATTGTCAAATGCCCCTGTTGTTTTAAGTCATAAAACCTTTTAAAACAATTGTGTAGGCTATCTTTACTTATTTCGTGAGAAACAAAGTGAATAGGTAAAAAGAAATATAATAGTCAAAAACCTTGAATATTATTTAATTCTTAGAAAAAAAAGGTGAATTTTAGTTTTCATAATAGCTGTCTTAGATAGGGATCATATAAAAGTACTCTGTGATAGGCATTAGGTATTGCCCGCCATCACAGAACAAAAAAGTACATAGAAGTGCCCCTACACTGGTTAAGCACGGGAACCAGTGTCACAGAATAAGAAATAGTACAAGTACAGAAATTGCACTGCGTGATAGCAAACATACGAATTTAAACCTACTAACAACAGAGCTAATGTTCATAATACATTGCACGGCACGGACACGACCTTGATTTTATTAGCCTACCAGATCCAGTGGCGCTCGTAACAAATCAAAATGCACCGTAAGTCCGCGCAACTAGAGTTTCTTTTATTATGCCCGTTATGAACCTTTGAACTAGCCGCTTCTGTTGTAGGGTTGTGAGTTGTTGTGAGACACAGTCATTAGTCCATTGGGACCAACAGGGGCGAAGCCTCTGGTCTTAGAACGCAAAGGACAACTAGAAGAACATAGGTGTGGTTTTAGTCAGTAAAAGTTTGACACGCCCTCTCGCTCCGCCATAGAGCGCGAGAGAGAGCAATGATTTTCCACCAAAAAAGGTTGTGAGTCCATTTGTTTAGGGTAGGTACTTTACTAAATGTAAACATTCTTGTAAGAAATGTCTTTTAAAGTATGTACCTATATTATCTACAAAATATATTTTTGTAAAATGCGAAATTAGTAGTACCTAGGTACACTACGTTTTATAGCATAAAATAAATTTAGTTTTTTTAAATTACATGGTACTTAGATAAAATTGATTTGTACCTCAGTAGTAATTTCCATACTTTAAAATGTAGGTATTTATAGAGAGACATGTTAAGATTGTTTACATTATGTTAGTTAGTTATCTAATTATCTAAACAAATGGAACAAAAGTAAAGTCAAGTCACAGTTACTGTGGTCAAGTGGTACCTAGGTAGGTACTTGGATATTGTAATATAACTTTGTTGATTTCAGCCACAAAATTACTATCTATTTTGTGTTTCAGCTATGCGTTCGTAGGTAAATTTTAAAAGATGGATTAGCAATATTGTGAATACGATTTAAAAAACTACCGCCAGCCGCCGCGCCAGCAAAAAATTACGATTACTGAAAAATGATGATACGAAAAAAAACACGAATCGTCCTCGTGTCTATAAACTGCAACAATAACCTACCTGTTATACATAATAATTAACATTTTCTATGATGTAACGTCGTGAAAAATTTTTGTAATTATGTTGTGTTGTTGCCCTTGCATTAGTAGGTACTTATCTTGTAATCTTTAAGGTCATTGACTTTTTGCGCGAAAACTGTCGCAAACTGCAGAGCTGCGGTCCAGTCGTTAATCAAATAATAGCAAGAAATAAGAGCCACTTTAAGAGTATTGAAAATGTTATAATTACTTACCTTTCGGGATCCTTAGGAAGAGTAAAGAATTAAAAGTCAACATTTCTGTTGTTATTTATGCACCCATATGCTATGCAGTAGGTACGTTTTGGCTTTTCGCGTGCCATATTTATAATAAAACTTCTGTAGAAATTCGAAAATATTTTTTGTTAGCGCGCGTGTTCGAACACGCGTGTGACACTCAACTGAACTAGCCTCGCAAGAGAGGCCTCGGGGCGTAGGTATAAATTCATGCCTAAAGTAAGAAGTGCGCCAGGCCTGCCAGTGTCGTCAAACTCACACATTTGCATATAAAATTGTCCATTACACACATAAAAAACAGTGATTTGATTGGCTACAAATTACAAACGGAACTTTTACAAATCATCTTCTTATTGCTTTCAAAAATTAAGTCTTATTACAACGAGTGAAAGTTGTTATTATTTGACATGACACAAACAATAAAGACGTTTTTCGTCCAAAAACTTTAAATAGACAATTTACAACGAGTTCAGCTACTCAACGCTAGATGGCGCCGTAAACAATTCATGCTATTCTGAACGCTAGCGCCTTTGAAATAGATGTCATATTCCCATGGACATGTAATCTCATTTGCTACTCAATTAGAGATGTAGATATATATCGATATTTAAATATTTATGTTACGTAATTTATTCGGGTGAGCAATGTAATAATTATTTAACATCATACAAATGCTTAATAATGGAAAAGGTTGATCTTTAAAATATCAATGTTAAAGAGGTATTAGTATGTTTTTATGTAAGGCTAGGGGGTAATCTTATTTTCATATAATCAAGTACAATGCGTTCCAAATAAGAATAGATCGATTGCCATTTTGTGACGTCACGTCATACTGTCAAATCGAAGAAATTGGGTAGGGTGAGCAAAACAAGAAATTTTTACAATTTAATTTATTTACGAATCATGAACGATTAATATTATGTAATTATCTTCATTAACTATTATCTGCTGCCAGCGACTTCACCCGCCTGTAAGTAGAAAGTTATCCCGAGGAACATACTTTCGTGACGTTGTCTACCCATGTACCAAGTTTTATTGAAATCCGTTCAGCCTTTCGAACGTGAAGAAGTAAAAGAAAGTGATTAGTAAACCGCACTTACTTCGGATGGATGCAGGTTACGTGTTGTTACAACCTCGAGATTTCTGTGCAATCTTAGATAAATATTTATAAATTATACACGTGAACCATCCGACACAAATTTTGGATGATGGTGCCAGCCATGAAATGAAGAGTTAGAAATAAATAAAAATTATCGATACCAACCTACTTCACGGATGTGTCCCATCCCTAATTGAGTAGCGTCGAAGTTACATAATAGAATTTATGTTACGATTTTCCAGATGACGACCAAGTGCATTTAGACTTTGTTTCAATGAATATAAGGTTGTTTATAGTTTGCATTGAAGTCATAAAATGTGGGATTGTGATTAAAATCAAATTTATTAAACATTAACAAAGTTTAGTACTTACCGATGATACGATACACCTCCACAAGATACATTTTTTTTTCTGCTTTGGTTTTTGCAGGTCAAAACCGCACAATAAGGCATAATTTGTAATTATTCGGGTTTTTTTGATACAACCAATCGCGACAAGTATCTGACAGCGAATAAGCTAATTCTTGCACAGCTGTGCTTAATGTTGACACGCGTGCGATATCTGAGGGGCACTTCCCTACTTTTCTTTATTCCGTGCCCGCCATCGTACCTATAGATTGAGTTAGTTTAAAAGTTTTTGTTACTATTTTGGTGTACAATAAAGTTCTATTCTATTCTATTCTTGTTTTGTAACTTTTCTCGGTAAGCAGAAAACGACAAAATCGTTAATACAAAGTAGACGAGTTATAAAATCATCTGAATATGTAGTCATGACTAGCGAACATCAGTTTGCAATAGGGTCTTAAAATCTTACAATGCGAACGTTTGTATGTATGAATCTATCTATCTATCTATCTATTGTGGTCTGGTTTCCGCACTTAGTCCTTGGCGGACCATTGTGCGTGAGCCATAGCGGCCTTCACTCCAACCAGCCCACCTCACTCCAGAAACAGATCAGTCTTTTCAGTTTGCTCAGGGCATCTACGAGTGAATTCGGTGCTCCCAAGGTTCGTGTTCTTATTTCATTGACGGCTGTGCACTCGAGGAGCACGTGCGCGACAGTTTCCTCTGACTCCATACATCCTCTGCATAGAGGACTATCCGTGATATTCATTACGAAGAAGTGTTTGTTCAGTGAACAGTGTCCGGTGATGGTCCCTGCCACCAGACGCAGGCTACCTCTGTCCAAACGCAAAAGGTTACTGGTTAGGGTTTTATTCAAGTATGGCATGGCTTCTTTGGCCTGCCTGCAACCTGGTGCCAGGGACCACCACCTTTCCGCTTGTGCATTAGTGTGCTCACGTAGCCAAACACGCAGCTGACCAAAGGGTATTGGCACGATGGGTTCGGGTCCGAAGACCACCGTGTCAGACCCCCGCCTTGCCAGCTCATCAGCTGCGTCGTTGCCCAGTGAGCCGCTGTGTCCTTTTATCCATTGCAGTGTCACAGTGTTATTGTTTGGCACTGTAACGCGTTCCAGTGCAAAGTGGCATTCTTGTATGAGTTTCGAGGTTGTTGTGGTTTTCCCCAGTGATTGTAGTACTGAGGCACTGTCGGAGATTATGCGGATATGAGTGTCCATAACTCCCCTGGCTTCTATGGCGTGGGCCGCTAGAATGATGCCAACACATTCTGCCTGATAGACAGAGTTGAGTGTTCCTAGCGGTTTGGATATCCTTATATTAAGGTCGTTGGAGAAGACTCCGACTCCTGTTCCGGTATTCGTTTTTGATCCGTCAGTGTATATTCTCAGTTCCTTTGGGCCCGAGTAGTCGTACGATTCTTCTGTGAGTTGGATGCTGTAGTGTTTATTGAAGTGCAGTGCCTTAGGGGCTTTATCGTTGGGGGCCGTCATCATGGGCTCTCGTTTCACAGCGTATTCCATAATACGTGTATGTTTGATTCGAGAGTCTGTTCTCAGTGTACCCGATAAGTTAAGTCTGAAAACAGCCAGGGCTGTCTCCTCCCGCACTATGAGATGCAGTGGAGGCAGTCCTATCATCGCTTGTAAGGCAGCAGTGGGTGCCGTTCTCATGCTACTGGTGATTGCTACGCAGGCCAGCCGCTGCAATTTTTCGAGTTCTTTTTGGGCTGTGCTCAAGTTGGTTCTGGGCCACCAGACTAAGGAGCCATATGTGATGATTGGTCTGATGACTGTGGGTCACTTTTGGGCTAATGCCCCAGTTTCGTCCCAACATGCGTCTGCATTGCCACATGGATATACTGGCTTTTTTAGTAGTGTAGTCCATGTGTTTTGCCCAGTTCAACTGTTTGTCCAGGTAGACGCCCAGGTATTTGGCTTCAGTTGAAAGGCTTAGGGTAGTTCCAAAGAAGCGTGGTAGGTTCAGTACTGGTAGCTTCCTTTTTTTTGTAAATAAAACCAGTTCGGTTTTGGTGGGGTTCACTGCTAGTTGGTATTCTTTACACCAATCCTCTACTATTTTCAAGGCCTGGCTCATAAGGTTGCATAGTGTGTTTTCATGAGTGCCGTTTACTATTATGGTTATGTCGTCGGCATACCCCACGGTAAAGTAACCTTTATTGTTGAGTCTCTTGACGAGGCTATCTGCGACTAGGTTCCATAGCAGAGGTGAGAGGACGCCCCCTTGGGGGCAGCCCTTTGCTACAGTAGCCCTTGTTGTGCTATTTATGGTGACTTGTACTGCTCTTAGTTTGAGCATGTTCGTGATCCAGCCACTTAAGGTCGGGTCGACGCCGTGTCTCTCAAGGGCTTTGTTGATACTTTGAAACATGGTTTTGTCGAAAGCACCTTCAATGTCGATAAAGGCAGCTAACGAGGAACATTTGTGATGTACTGCGCATTCTATTTTGGATACCACACTGTGTAGCGCGGATTCTGTTGACTTGCCCGTAGAGTAGGCGTGTTGCTGCTTGTGTAGTGGTCTCTGTAAAAGAGGGCCATCCCGGATGTATCTGTCACAGAGTCTCTCTAGGGTCTTCAGAAGGAAAGATGTCAGGCTTATGGGTCTATACGCTTTAGGTTGTGTGTAGTCAGTCTTGCCGGGTTTGGGAATGAAGATAACCTTCACTTCGCGCCACGCTAGTAGTACATACCTGAGTGCTATGCATGCTCGGTATATTGCCAGCAGCCATGGTGTCAAAGAGCTATCACCCCATTGAAGTAGGGCTGGGAAAATACCATCCAGTCCTGCGGACTTGTAAGGCTGGAAGGTTCTAATTGCCCAGAGTATGCGGTCTTCCGTCACTATGTTCTGTGCTCTGGACCAGTCCAAATTGGTGGGAGTTGGTACTGGTTCGTATCCCCACGACCTGTCCTCAAGGAGGTTGCAGTCCGGGAAGTGCGTTTCCAGTAGGAGGTTACTGGTCTCAAGATCTGTTCGTGTATAGCTGTGATCTGGCTTTTTCAGTGCACCGAGTGTGCGATCCTGTTCCTTCGATAAGATTTTCCTTACTCGTACGGTTTCATTGTTAGATTCTATGTTCTCACAGAAATTCCGCCATGCAGTTTTCTTGGCGGTTCTGATTTCTTTCTTGTATGTGTATTGGGTTTCTTTGTATATTTCCCAGTCCTCTGGGAGCCTTGTATTTTTAGCTCTGTTGAACTGTTTGCGTAGGGTGTCCCTAAGTTTACCAAGGTCTGCGTTCCACCAGGGGGTTCCCTTGCTCTTGGTCTGTGGAGATCTTGGTTTACAGTGGGTGTGGTATGCCTCAAGTATGTTGTCCGTGATTTTTGTCACCGTGTTATCTAATTGCTCGGGATTTGTTATACTAGTCGTGTCAGTTTGTCCCCTATTTAAAAGAGATGCTAGAAGACATTTATATTCGGGCACGTTTGTTCGGCGTGGATTACGCCGCGGTTCGGGTTTTCCAGTGTCGGTTGCTAAGGTGAAGCATATACTTCTGTGATCAGAGCAGGAAGGTTCATCGGAGACGCGCCAATTCGATATGAGATTTGTCGCGCCTTCTGTGGCTAATGTTAGGTCTATAATCGTCTGTCCTCGGGACGTGACCCAAGTGGGTTCCGCGCCTCGGTTTACGATATTAAGGTTAGTGGAGAACAAATAAGTAGATAGTGTCTCACCTCTGGTGTTTGATACTTCACTTCCCCATAAGGGGTGATGCGCGTTTGAGTCGGTGCAGATGATCAGGTCCATGTTGGCGCTCTCGCAGTACTGGACCAGGTCTGTCACTTCTTTTGGGGGGCAGTTCTCGTCGTCGCCTGGCATGTACGACGAGGCTAGTACTAGTTCTGGGACATCGTTATTGCACCGGAGCCTGATTGCCGTCAGGTCTCTGGAACAGAATTGGGTTAGTGGTGTGATAGATAAATCTTGGGGTATGTATATACAAGTTCGTGGTTTTTCTGTGTTTTGAGTACTGGATATTACTTTACCTCTAGTGCTTCCAAATCCACATATCTTGTTTTTCCTGACCCACGGCTCTTGGATCAGTGCGATTGTTCGGGGTTTCATCTCCAGCACCCTGCGTAAGCTAGCCGTAGCAGTTTGGCTGTGTTGGAGGTTTATTTGGTGTATCGGGATGGGATTGGGTGTGGTTGTCAACGGCCCGGGGGCGGAGTTAGGAGGAGACGGATCCATCGGAAAGTTCACCTCCCTCCTCCGTCCCACGCCAGTCGTCGCTGGGAGAGGATGCGAGCAGCTGCGTCGTCCATCCGGGTGATGTAGGGGCAAGGTCGGTTTTGGCATCAGCCATCGCTGCTCGGGCCATCTCCTCTTCCAGTTGGGTCATTTCAGTCTCGGTCGGTGTCGGGTTCGGGGTCTCCGTACTGTCTGTTCTGACGTCAGTGGGATGTGTCCTGGGGTAAAAGCGGACGTATATCGACCCAAGTAGGTACGCTATGCGCCGCTCTCGACCCAGGACCTTTTCAACTTCGTCGGCCGGAATTTCCAGGGTCAAATATGTCCCGTGGTTATCCCCACCAACGTTTGTTGCCCGGTACAGTGACCACCTACCAATGTCGAACCAAGCATTCTGACGAATCAGAAGACTCTGGAGCCGCGCTACGTCCCCATTATACCTGGGAACGAATAGCGCGGCTCGGACACGGGTAGGTATGTCAGATTGTCGCATGACGGTCAGTGTCTTTAACTTTGCTGTGCCCGACAGGGTCCATATTGATCTTGTCAATATTTTATACCATCTATGTACATAATATGGAATGCAATAAAGTTTTGAGTATTTGAGTATTTGAGTATTTGAGTATTTGTCAAGTCGGTGTCTGGGAGTATTATTTTGGGTACATTTTGGGTCAGCCAAGTCAGGGAGTTCTCGTCCTCACACCACATCTGCACAGTGCCATCCGTCACCCGAGGGTATCCACGGAAGGCCGGGAGTGATGTGAGATCGGACTCCATGAGCAGTCTTTCGAGTTCCGTCTTTATACGAGTCGCCTCTTTATGTGTCAAGTCTCTGGAGGGGGGAGTGAAGCAGATTGCTACGGCGAGCTGCGCCGGAATGTCCTTCGTGGCCCGCGCGTAGGTTTTCTGCTCCCCTGGAGCAGTCTGAGTCCTTACCCGTTTCGGATCACCCTGTAGCGCGCTCGGTGAAGCCGTATCATCCGGGCGCACCCTCTTCACCGCCCCCGAGCCGCTTGGTCCGGGTTGTGGTTTGGAGGTGCCCGGTGTAGCACGCTCAGTAGGTATCCGAACCGGGCGCGGGCGCCCAGCCCGTTTCCCCCTAGTATTTGAGGTCTGGGCGTCTGTCAGATCCTGGTTCAGACTGTCAGTTCCGGTGAATCTCCGCTCGCGTGTTTCCGCGTCCGGCCCTTTTTCGTTCCGGGTTTCCCCTTCGCGTACTTCGGGCTGGTCGCGTACTCCTCCTGTTTCCGCGTCCGGCTTTTTTTCGTTCAGGGTTTCCCCATCCCGTACTTCAAGCTGGTCGCGTACTTTAGGTGTGGCGCAAACGGTTGTTTGCGCATCGCACTGGCAGAGGCCTTCGCGGATTTTGCGCATCCGGCTGCACAGTTCCCTCTCCCTGGCGCAGATTTTTTCGTGCTTGGTAACAAGTTTACGTACTTCATCTGCCGGGATTGGGGCGGGATCACCTGAGCCGTCAGCCTTCCCCGAACCTTGTTCTGGGTCAGCGTCCTTCAGTTTTGCCTCGGTTTTCCGGCGCTGGCGCGCTAATGCTCGCAGCTCCTTACCGAGGCTGGTCAGATGGGCCTCGTCAGTGTCATTGTCAGGGTTGTGTGTCACGCTCTTCCGCACGATGCTCTGTTGCCAGGCACTCGTGGAAGGGGCAGTCTGTGTCGGTCTGGTGGTCACGTTAGTGACGTCTGGGTCAATATTCATCGGCGAGCGAACTACAGCCGGAGTCAGGGTATCATACGGCGCGTGAACCGCAGCCTGGGTTGTCTCAGGGTCTGGTGCTATTAAAGCAAACGGCCGCGCAGAAGGCGCGGCACCAATAGGCAGGTTAATGCCCCCTCCCAGAATACGCTGGGGGCTGACCGATAAATCGGCATGGGATTCCCCGGCTTGGCCGGGACCCACCTGGGTAGTTTCTTTCTTAAACTGCTTCATGATTATGGGTTGGGTGGGCTTTTGGAATTTAGAGGTTACCCTTCCTCTGGACCGACGGGATATAAGGATGAAAGGAGGGAGGGATCTGGGCATGGGGGATCATGGGATTGGGGTGCTGGGTTATCCCTAGGCCTAGGGTTTGGCTTTGGGAAATTTCTCTTGTCCGGAGTCTCGCACGAGACACTTCGTCTAGGGAACCGACCTCAGGCAGTCAGGAGGCGGTCCCGCAGCCGGAGCTGGGCTATCCGCAACCTGCCCACCCGCTCGGTTGCATGAGAAGAAGTGCCTGGCGGTCTGTGCCGACCCGCCACGTGGGCACGTGTGCCACCGTGTCGGATCGACGCAGCCAGCCCTGAGTCGAGTTGTATGTATGAATATATGGATGTTTGTTACGCAAAGACTACTGGATTGATTTCGATGAAACTTGGTACACGGGCAGACCATGTCCTGGAATAGCACACAGGATATAATTATTTTTATTCCGGAAGTAACTTCCCTTGGAATAATTTTCTACTGTCACGCGGGCGACACCGCTGGCAGCAGCTAGCAGGTACTTGGACCCATCGCAATATATAATTGTACAATTATATATTGCGATGGGTCACAAATAAAACAAATATTTTTATACAAATTCGTTTTTATACAAGATAGGGTTTAAATTGCTGCCCATATTTTTAAGGCCTTTTGCATAGCAAATGTTCGGTTGAATAATGGTGCCAAAGTTGATTCTTGACAGAAACTACTAATAGTCCTTTAAATTACATAGGAATTACAGTAGTTTTTGTCAAGAATCAACTTTCATTAAACCCCAAGTGAACGCCGGCGTTCGCTCGCCCATTGTCTTTTGTGTCTCTAATTACGGTACTCAAAACGACGCCATTAATCGACCATTGATTTATATATGTATATAAAAGGAGAAACTGACATACCAACGCACAGCCGAAACTACTGGAACTAGGAGAGTGAAATTTGGCATAAGGTTTCCTTTTATGGCGTAGGCGAGCACTAAGAGAGTATTTTCCAAAATTCACCCCCTAAGGGGATGAAACGGGATCCAAAGTTTGTATATACCTACTTTCACGCGGGCGAAGCTGCTGACAGAAGCTAGTTTAGAATAAAATATGAGTAACTAAATAATTAACAAGTTTGTTTAACTAGGATAATATAAACGTAACGAATTAACTTAATGCGACCATAAATACTGTTACAATTTTAAAAAAAACAATAGGGATTTGAATTCGGAAACCATGTCGCGTATTTTAAAGCGTATAGTCCCTTGAGCATCTGGCCAGAGTCAAATGTACACATACTCGTACTGCCGCCTGCGCCCGCATAGAGCCCCGCTGGCCTTTATAACAATTTTCTTTGCGAAATATTGGCGACAGCTGAATTATCCATACAAACGTAATACCAAAATCATTTGCAGATGGAGCATATTTCCACCATATTATGATGATATTCGGATTAAGACAATATTTATCTAGGTTCCTACATCTTTCTTTTTTTAAAATACTTACCCAAAACGAAATTTAAGCGAATTTCATTTCGCATATTTTTGTAGCGTAAATGGCATGTTTTCATTTTGTTTTTTCTGTATTATAAACAACAATATTTCTAATATTCTTTACGTAGGAACATAGTTTATATTATCAAGTTACAAATTATAGAAAAAAAAATGAAAAAACATTAAGTTTTCATTCATCATTTTTGGTATTACGGAACACATCCAAATTTATCCCAAATTTCCAAGAGTTAGTAGTGCTATCGCGGCAAGCGAGAGTGTGTGTGTGTGCGTCAGTGTCAGTGTGTACGTGATGTCATTACTTCGGTTGCGTTCTAAATTTTACTGTAATATTTCTATTGACTTTCTGTATTCCTTTTATTTTTTTTTGTTTTTTATGTGATGCAAATTATTTATATGCTTATGAACATAAATATGTTGATGAACAAAACTAATAAATATGTATATTCCTTTTACTAAACTTCAAATGCTTAGGTACTTTTTTTTGGGTGAGAAATCATCCAATGATTTCTCGCGCTCTTGGGCGGAGCGAAAGAGCGTGTCAGACTTTTACTTACTAAAATCGACTCCTATATTCCCTTTTTGTCTTGCGTTCCAGGGACCCAGGTTTTCCTTTCAGAAGCGAACCTAGTAGGCTTTTTTATTTTTTAAGGTGGGAACATCATCTAATGACAAATCCCGCTCTTGGGCGGAGCGAGAGATAGTGTCAGACTTTTACTCACTAAAAACCCACTCCTATTCCTTCTTTGCCTTCGTCCCAGGGCCCCGGATTTCGCTTTCACACTACCCTTGGCCCCAGTAGGCTTCGACCCTGCTGGGCCCTTACGATTTGCTGACATCTCCCTGAGGCGCGCGTGGAACAATACGCGCCGTCGACGACTTGGGCTCGGTCCGGACGGGTACCGGACGGTCGGACGGCAAGCTACCCACTGCTCGCCGTCCGCAAGCCCGCGCTTACGGTGGCCGGAAATGGGATCGGAATCCCGGCGGCGGCTGGGGCGTGAAGGCCGTTGCCTCACGCGATGGCCGCCTCCTTTACTGCTTCGCAGAAAGTGGCGACCGCCTGCCACTCCTCCTCGCTCTAGACCATGGCTTGTACCAAGGCCCGGCGCGAGAAATCGCCGCCGCATCGCCCCTACGAGGACACGGCGTTACTCTGCCCAAGCGGGGCACACCTCCACCGTGTGCTCTACCGTGTCCTCCGGGCGGTCCAAACAGTGGCGACACCCGGGCGTCGCTTCTGCACGAATCCGGTGCAGGAACTTCCCGAACTTACTGTGTTCGGTGAGAACCTGCGTCATGCGGAAGGTTTTTTTTTTAGGTGGGAAAATCATCTAATGACAAATCCCGCTCTTTGGTGGAGCGCAATATAGTGTCAGACTTTTACTGATTAAAACCCACCCCTGTTCCTTCGTTGCCTTCGCCCCAGGGCCCGGGTTTCGTTTTCACACTACCCATGGCCCCAGCAGGCTTCGACCCTGCTGGGCCCCTACGATTTGCTGACATCTCCCTGAGGCGCGCGTGGAACAATACGCGCCGTCGACGACTTGGGCTCGGTCCGGACGGTTACCGGACGGACGGACGGCGGGCTACCCATTGCTCGCCGTCCGCAAGCCCGCGCCTACGGTGGCCGGAAATCGGGATCAGAATCCCGGCGCGGCGGTTGGGGCGTGAGGACCGTTGCAGTTGCCTCACGCTATCAGCCGCCTCCTTTGATAGCATTACTGCTTCGCAGAAGGAAGCAACTGCCTGCCACTCCTCCTCGCTCCGGACCATGGCCTGTACCACAGAATAAGAAATAGTACAAGTACAGAAATTGCACTGCGTGATAGCAAACTTACGAATTTAAACCTAATAACAACAACGCTAATGTTCATACATTGCACGGCACGGACACGACCTTGATTTTATTAGCCTACCAGATCCAGTGGCGCTCGTAACGAATCAAAATGCACCGTAAGTCCGGGCAGCGAGAGTTTCTTTTATTATGCCCGTTATGAACCTTTGAACAAGCCGCTTCTGTTGTAGGGTTGTGAAATGTGAGTTGATGTGAGACACTAAGTCATTAGTCCATTGGGACCAACAGGGGCTAAGCCCTTGGTCTTAGAACGCAAAGGACAACTAGAAGAACATAGGTGTGGTTTTAGTCAGTAAAAGTTTGACATGCCCTCTCGCTTCGCCATAGAGCGAGAGAAGAAATGATTTTCCACCAAAAAAGGTCGTGAGTCCATTTGTTTAGGTAGTTACTTTACTAAATGTAAACATTCTTGATAAGAAATGCCTTTTAAAGTAGGTATGTACCTATATTATCTACAAAATATATTTTCGTAAAATGCGAAATTAGTAGTAGGTACACTACGTTTTATACCATAAATTCATAGTTTTTTAAATTACATGGTAGATAAAATTTATTTACATGTAGATACCTAAGTAGTAATTTCCATACTATAGAGAGACATGTTATGATTGTTTACATTTAGTTAGTTAGGTATCTAATTGTCTAAACAAATGGAACAAAAGTAAAGTCAAGTGGTACCTAGGTAGGTACCTACTTGGATATTGTAATATAACTTTGTTGATTTCGGCCACAAAATTACCTAAGTATCTATTTTATGTTTCAGCTATGCGTTCGTAGGTAATTTTTAAAAGATGGTAGGTAGTTCACGATTAGTAATATGTATTGTGAACACGATTATTTTAAAAACATTACCGCCGCGCGCCGCAGCGCCGGCCGCCGCGCCAGCAAAAAATTACGAATCTAATAGTGAAAAATGATGATACGAAAAGGAACACGAATCGTCCTCGTGTCTATAAACTGCAACAATAACCTACCTGTTATACCTACATAATAATTATGTAGGTTTCGGGATCCTTACTGCCTGCCGGCTTACTGGGACGGGACTTACCGCCATATTTGTGGCGTGCCCAACTCCAGTAGGCTTCGACCCTGCTGGGCCCCTACGGTTTTGCTGACATCTCCTTGAGGCGCACGTGGAACATTACGCGCCGTCGACGACTCGGGCTTGGTCTGAACGGCCGGACGGCGAGCTGCCCATTGCTCGCCGTCTGCAAGCCCACGCCCACATTGGCTGGAATTTAGGGGGTCGGGATTCCGGCGGCTAGGGCGTTCGGGCCGTTCCCGCAATCCCGCGTGCGTGTGGCTGCCTCCTTCGCTAGTATTACTGTTTCGCAGAAGGAGACTACAAGCTGCCATTCCTCCTCGCTCCAAACCATGACCTGTACCAGGGACCGGCGCGAGAGTTTGTTGCCTCGCCGCCGATGGCCTGATTCATTGACTGAACTCATTGACTGATTTCCCACTTATAAAAAAAGCACTCGGCTCCATAACATTTTCTGATTTGTTAGTGTGTGCTAGTTATCCTATGTTGAGATATCGGCACGGTAATAAAATTTCCAAAAAACGCATTACTAGTCTGTACATTCACTAACGATTCCCTAAAATATTCGGCAAAAATAAAGCAAATAATGAACATACCTAATTTTACTAATAATATTGCAATACGCTCACATACACACACAGCTGCGCACTGCGTCAGTCGCTCACTTGTTTTTGTCAAACAGAGATAGCTATATTCCGCGATACGCGTCAACTTGCAGTTGCAAGCCGCTTACGCCGGGCCCTTAAGCTATATATATTCTGAAGAACACTTAACCAGTAAAAAATGTCATGTCGTTAATTTTTTTTTAACGACGACATTTTTATAATAAATATATCATCATCATCATTTCAGCCGCAAGACGTCCACTGCTGGACATAGGCCTCACCCAAGTGTCGCCGCAATGAACGGTCCTGTGCATCTCGCATCCATCGGACTCCCGCAACCGTTACCAAGTTATCAGTCCACCTTGTAGGAGGCCTTCCAACGCTACGTCTTCCAGTACGTGGTCGCTTTCCACATTTTTTTTTTAAACATATTGACAAGCCGTTACCGAGGAATAGGCTTCAGAAAGTCACTGATTTATGGCACAGCTCGGGAGCTAGGGTCTTATGGCCACAGCTAGCTACTCCTTTCAAACGGCTTTGGTCTTTAGAAATATGTTTACACAAAAAATTGTTGGTTAAGTGTTCTTCAGAGTGTAACATAGCATATGTAAATCAATCAATATTTTGCAATGTCAGCAGGGTTCTATGGGGGTGCAAGCGGCAATATGTGTGCGTTAAAGGGACTATACGCCTTAGGCTTGCAACCTATATGAGACGCTGTAATTAACTGATTATATAAAAATGGTAAAATCAAAACAAGTTTTGAAACGTCTAGCGAAGTTTTTTTCATTATTGAGCAATGATTTAACAAGTAGAATGACCGAATTTATGCACAAACTCTATAGAAGCTTCCCATTTAGTGAGCAGAGTAGAATGTGGACAATATCCGACTTCAGATGGCTTGATGGGGTGTAAGCTATGAAGGAGTGAAAACATCGGCACAGGTGTATCGAGATACAATTGTTGAGAAGGGGTTGAAAGCCTCTTAACAACCCCATGTTGCATAACCAAGTATGGTCTCTTCTGCACGATTCAACATCGGGTAATAAAGCTCGACCCACCCAAGAGTGGTTGGAACCGAAAGTTTTGGACTTCATTAGAGCTGAAGACTGTCCGTCAGTGTCATCTAGTCCCTTCTTAATCCGCTGGATTATGAATTATGGTCAGTTTTAGAGGGTATATCATGCTCTAAACCAACCTTATTCAACATTTTTTCTTCTCGGGCCACATAGTGCTTCCACTATTATCATGATGGGTCGCAATAACCTTTAGTAGAATAAAATAAAAACAAAAAATTAACAAAAAAATTAAAAAACAAGATGTTTGTTAATTTATAGAAAAGTGAAGAAAGTAGTCACTCATTGACTAAACACGGAATCTCAGAAACTACTTGATCTACAAAAAATGGGTGGGTGTTCATTTATTTATCATACCTACCATGTTGGATTTTTACATTTTTTCAATAGCCTATGATACTCGGGACGATGCAAGGATTCTATCTAACGATACCTCATACATGTAAACCAGTCCAGTCGTTTAGAAATTATGATAGAATAAATAAACTCACATACATACATACATACATACATGAACCCTGAAAACATAACACTCCTTTTTTTTGGCAGTCGTGTAAATAGCATGGCAGTCCCCTACATTTAATTAATTTACATGAATGCATTTTTTTACACGTAAGGCCCACAGGCCATGTCCCGAAGCGAGGAGGAATAATAATAATAATAATAATAATAATGGACACGGCTCGCATTGTAAGGAGGTTCCTTTCTCTGGAGCCCGGACCCTGTTCCCGATACCGGTGGGGTACTATTTTTTATATTTTTAAATGTTTTTTTTTTGTATGATTTTGTTTAAAATATATTTAAAAATGTAATTTATATGGTGTTTATAACGAATAAAGATGATAATAATAATAATATTAATGAATATATTTAAGGCAACATGTACCCATATCATAAATATATGAGAGGGTCATCTGGATGGTGCGGGGAGACCGCACGGTCTCCCACGAAGCGGCGAGCTTCCTTGCTGGCCAGCCATCATAGGATCTGGAGGCAACAGTCCTTGCACGCATGCACGATTTTGACGTGGCAAATAGTGGCAATGCAACGCAGCGCCGGAGCGAAACTATCAAGTCGCGGCTTGGTGGCCAGAGTTCAGGCGGGATTTCCTAGTGGAATGGCGACAGCGATATGATATGGCATCATGAAATGCAACCGTTTCATAAAATGGCCGGTCACATCATGAAGTGATCAATTCTAAGATCTGGACGCGATCACGACATTAGTGCGTGCAATATCGGAAGGTTCTCAATTCCGGAACTGTGTCGATACTGGAGAGCTAATTTCGAAATTCCGGAATTGATACTATTTTCTGTTTTTTTGGAATTGTTTCTTTCTTTTTCTTTTTAATTCTTTCAGTGTCTCTTCTCTATCTAGGAAAATAAAAATAAAATATAATAAATCAGTCTCAATCGTTTTGAGTTAGGTTATTATTTTCCCTTATTACTCTTATTAGATATGTATTTATTTTATTTATTTATTTGTTTAGGATCTCCAACAAAGGATGTACACAATATTTGTATCTTATAATTAGTGGTTCCGGTATCTTGATGGTGCACTCCTTCACTTATAAGCAGTGATCGCAGTAGGTAGATTGATTTTTGGTACTTGTATCATAAATGCACACCGAAAGAATAACATGGATAAGCCATTATTTTCCGGAAAGTAATTCCGGTATTTCTGGATTCAATTAAATATTGTTAATGTTGGTAGTGATATTATTACTACTCAATTCAAAATTTAAAGGAAGGTATCAAAACTAAATTCATTTATTATTTATCTGTTGAATAATAAAAATAATCGAATTCCGATCGAAGCATTTTTTTTGTTTTAGCTTTTTTATGGCCACAACTTTGCGCACGCGCACTCTAGGAACCGAAGTAAACGAGTGAGCTACCTGGCATGTCGTCGGCGGGCGTACGCATTGTTTTGATAACCGGTTAGTGATGACCCATGATCCTTTGTTCTGATTGGTCGTTGGGTTGTTTCAAATCGTGACTGTGTGCGGTTAAAAACAATTATGATGAATATAATATTGCTCATTTTAATACAATTCATAGAGGAATGCCCATATTAATATATACGTTTCGGATCAATGACCTCAATTCAATCTACCTACTCCGATCACTGCTTATACATATGACCCGAGCATGCACAAAAATAATTTAAATCAACTACGCTAATAAAAATAAAATTACAAATTTTATTAAAATCATGATATATGTATATTAATAAAGATAATAAGATTGAAAATTAATTGAATAATAATGATGATGATAAAATTGGAATTCTAATATCAATGAATAATACAATAATTCAACTAATCTAGATTACATAAAATAAAATAAAATCTTGTAAACATTTTTTATACTTTGTCAGTGACTAGCAGATGTCATAGTTTGTAGTTTTAGCCAACGCGTTATATTGCCTACAAAGCCTTGGCACAGCAGCGGCGTAATGACTAAGGTTGGTTTTAGACCCAGGGATACAAAAGATTTCATAGGTGTTATGCCTGGGGATACAAAATAAAATGTCATAGCTAATGGGCTCAAGAGTTCATTACAGTCGATTACTCCACTAAGGATTTTGTGGAAGATTATGCAGTCAGTACACTCTCTAATCGTTTTTTTTTTCAGTGGGAAAATCATCCAATGACATCCCTCGCTCTTGGGCGGAGCGAGACTAAAAACCCACTCCTGTTCCTTCGTTGCCTTTCGTACCAGGGCCGAGTCTTCCTTTCAGAAGCAGACCCTTGGCTCCAGTAGGCATCGACCCTGCTTGGCCTCTACGGTTTGCTGAAATCTTCTTGAGGCGCGCGTGGAACAGTACGCGCCGTCGACGACTTGGGCTCGGTCCGGACGGTTACCGGACGGTTGGATGGCGAGCTACCCATTGCTCGCCGTCCGCAAGCCCGCGTCTACGGTGGCCGGGAATAGGGATCGGAATCCCGGCTGGGGCGCGAGGGCCATTGCCTCGTGCGTGGGCGTGTGGCCTTCTCTTTTGCTAGCATTACTGCTTCGAAGAAGGAGGGGACCGCTCTAATCGCTTGGAGTACACCTCGTAATGAGGATTCCATACCACAGAACTGTATTCTAGGATATAGTTTTGTGGTATGGAATCCTCTAGAAGAACCAAGGTGTTGAAGAGCCTTATTTTTGTAGCTGGTCTTTTAAATTCCTGACTATTTCTTAGTACAAATCCTAGTGTCTTGAAAGATGTGACCAGTCGTCAACAGTGCGTAGTGTGATACACGCGCTCCTCAAAGAGATGTCAGTAAAATAAATTGTATAAATTAATTTGTAAATTGTATTGTATTGAATTAAAATAAATAATATTGGATTAAATTAAATTATAATAAGTTTTACTGAATTGAATGAAATAAAAATATTTATGTAAATAATAAATAATAATAACTTTATTGAAGCAATTAAAACATTCTTATAGTATCAGACGGAACCCCACAATTATAGCAAGGAACCCTAAAATGCAGAGACAATGGTGACTAACTTTGCGCAACGCTCGGCCACCCGGCACCATGCGATTCGCCATCTCAGCATTCCCAAAAACTTCGACATCGTGTGACCAAAGCATCCGACAACCAATAATTTCATGTAATAATATAATGTGTCACTTTTCGTTCTCACATCGAACAATTGTCAAGCCTTTAAAATTACTGTAATAATTTAATTAATTAAATAGTTTTATTGAAACATATCGGTTTCATTTGCATCCCCGTCTGCAGCCCCACGTAATTGGCGCAGTCGGTAGGATACTCGCGGTCGGTTTCGCGTAAACAGGAAGATTTCCGTATCGCAAGGCCGCCCGTGCGGCTATCCAGTCGCTCCAGAGTATCCAGAATCTACACGTCGTGCTGCAACGAAGTATCCAGACATTGATAACGCAAAGTGACCGATATAATGTTCATGTAAGTACATTAGATTATTTCTAGTGACCGCTTACTCCTAGCCTGTACTAATTTAACTTTCCAAAATTTTCTTTCCACGAGAATCTAGGAATCCAGGAGTTAGGAATAATAGATATTCAGTAATAGATTCTAGAAGAAATATTAGCTTAGATATAATACTCGAGGACACAGAATCGTTTTCTGGGAAAATGTCTTTGGATTTAGATACTATTTTCAAAGCGTTAAGGCTCGTTCCCGAGTTCGACGGGAACCTGAATGTGCTAACTAGATTTATTCATTTGTGTGATCAGTTGGTAAAAGAATATTATAATGTTCAGGGTGGTTCCGAATTAATTAACACGGCTCTTATTAACGGAATATTAAATAAAATCGTAGGATCTGCTGCTCGCTTAATCAACTCAAATGGCGTAGCAAGTGATTGGAATGGCATTAGTAAGGCATTAATAAATAACTTTGCCGACCAAAGGGATGAGACTGCTCTTTATAGTGATTTATCTCTTTTAACACAAGGCTCTTACACTCCGCAAGAGTTCTACGAGCGTTGCCAGAATCTTTTTAGTACGATTATGACCTATGTTTCTTTACATGATCTCGTACAAAATACCATAGACGCTAAAAGGGACTTATATAAAAAATTAACGCTACAAGCGTTCGTGAGCGGATTAAAGGATCCTTTAGGATCACGCGTGCGCTGTATGCGCCCGGAAAGTATAGAACAAGCACTAGAATTCGTTCATGTGGAAACTAATACCATGTACCTGCAAAATCGTAACGATCGTCTACCTGACAAGAGAAATGATAATACTAATAATCCTAAAATACTTACACAATTGAATACGCCTGTCCCTAGGCTTAACAATTATAGCATGCCAGGTCCTGCTCGATTTCAATTTCCACCTCAATTAGCACCGCAATGGAGACCAAATAATTTTCAATCTCGTCAATTTGACCGTCTTACAACGGTTAAACAGAATAGGGGTATATTAGAAGTAAGAAATCCAAGTCGTAATGATGTAATCTTTTCAATGGATCGCGCTATCCCCGCAGAAATGTATAACGCTGAGTGCAAGCGCACTAAACAGCAAGAGCAACGCATAAAAAACGTATTATCGCGCCTTCACACAGAGCATTTAAATCAAGAGGAACGTATTAATCTAGAATCACTGTGCTCGCAATATGCAGACGTATTTTATATTGAAGGCGAACAATTAACGTTTACGAATGAAATTAAACATTCAATTAAAACCACAGATGAGATTCCAGTTTACACTAAGAGCTATAGATATCCATACATTTATAGACATGAAGTGCAAGAACAGATAGGTGAAATTTTAGATCAGGGAATAATTAGACCTTCAAATTCAGCTTGGAGCTCTCCTATTTGGGTAGTAGCTAAGAAACCTGACGCCTCAGGAAAAACCAAATGGCGTATCGTAATCGATTTCCGGAAAGTTAATGAAAAAACAATCGACGACAAATATCCGATCCCCACTATAGCAGATGTCCTAGATAAATTGGGCAACTGTCAATATTTCACTACGCTTGATCTAGCCAGTGGGTTCTATCAAGTAGAAATGGACCTCCAGGATATCCCAAAAACAGCATTCAATGTAGAACATGGGCATTTTGAGTTCCTTAGAATGCGTATGGGCCTTAAAAATAGTCCATCCACATTTCAAAGGGTTATGGATAATGTATTGCGAGAACTCCAAAATACTATTTGTCTAGTTCACCTAGACGATATAATAGTTTTTAGTACATCGCTTCAAGAGCATATAGTCAATTTAGAAAAAGTTTTAAAAAAATTACGTGAATCTAACTTTAAGATACAAATGGACAAATCAGAGTTCCTTAAATGAGAAACAGCTTATCTTGGACATATTATAGGAAAGGATGGAATAAAACCTAACCCAGATAAAATCTCGGCTGTACAAAAGTATCCCTTACCTAAAACCCCCACGGAGATAAAAAGGTTTTTAAGACTCCTTGGTTATTATAGGAAATAAAAACACTTCAGAAGGAACACCATCAGAATCAAACTCTAGAACTGAAAGCGCGGATTCTAGAACATTAAGTGCTCATAGCGATCTAGAAAATCCCATACTAGAAATACCTATTTCAGATGATCCTCTTAATAAATTTAATAATCAAATCTATTTTCAAGTAGTTGGAGATATAAAAAATAAGCCTACAATTACTAAGCCATTTGAAACCCATACCAAGAGAGTCATACAAATTTCAAAATCTAATTTAAAACAGGATGTTACTAATTCCATTAAGGAATATGTTAATCCAAAAATAAAGACAGGTATTCTGATTAACCCAATGTTGGAGATGTATTCTATAGTACCAATAATTCAACAGTGTTTCAAAAATTCCGCGATGAAATTAGTACTTACTAAAACCGAAGTAGAAAACGTTACGAACTATTATAAGCAACAGGACATTATAAAAAAATATCATGAGGGTAAAACCAATCATAGAGGTATTAATGAGTCTTACCTAGCATTATCGCGCAGATGCTATTGGCCAAAAATGAAAGAACATGTGGCCAAGTATATTAATGAATGTAGAGTATGTGGGCAAGCTAAATATGACCGCCATCCAGTTAAGCCAAATTTTCGAATAGTACCTCCACCTGCTAAGCCTTTTGAAATTGTAAGTGTTGAAATGAATAAGTACCTTGTTATAGTAGACGCATTCTCTAAGTATGGACAAGCATACTTATTGAGAGATGCCACAGCTGTTAGTGTCGTGCAAAACTTATTAAAATTTTCTACTCATCATGGAGCACCTTTAACTGTCGTAACAGATAATGGCCCTGAATTTAATAACCAAGTGTTTGCTGAATTTACAAGGTTGCACAAAATTCAACACCATAAAACCTGTCCTAATACACCTAATGAAAATGGCATGGTCGAACGGCGAAACTCTACACTGTTAGAACATTTGCGTATATTGAAATTAGAACAGCCGACAGAATCAGTAATTAATCTTATGCCGTATGCTATATTAGCTTATAACAGCTCAATACACAGTTTCACGAAATGTAGGCCCATCGATATAATAACCGGTCATTTTGATCCCCGGGATCCACTAGATATGAATATTTCGGAACATCTTTTGCAGCAGTATATCCATGAACACCGTAAACGAACGCCAAAAGTGTACGATATCCTCAATGACACTTCACTTCAGCGTCGTACTGAAATTACTGAAAATATTAATAAGAATCGCGAACCCGAGAAAGACTATGAGCCTGAACAACAAGTGTTTGTTAAAAACCCATTATGTCATAGACAAAAACTAGCAGCTAGATATACTCACGATATGGTAGTAGCGAATTTGCCTATTCATATCTACACTAAGAAGAAAAAAGGCGCTGTGCCTAAATCACGTCTAAAACGGGTGCCTAATAGTGCTCGTTTGTTACAGGACACTGAAAATTCTACCAGTCCTGACACTGGCTCTGACCCTGGCTCGAGCGAACAAAATAACGCTCGACAGTCTTAACGACGGACCAGGTATTTTGCCCTTTAACCTGGGATCTACAAAAATTATCTCTTACTTCCATTCCTTTCTCCAAATTATAAACCTTGATAGTATGCGTAGCAATTTGGAAACTATTAACGAGCAATTACGTAATCTAACGTCACAACTGACAAGAGTGTCGTTATCAATCTACGAGCCCCACGTTAAACATCTAGGTACGAAACTAGAAGAAATATCAGAACAGCTTGATACACTTGAAGCAAAACGCATAAAAAGAGGTCTTATAAATGGTCTTGGTTCAGTCATAAAAAGCATTTCTGGCAATTTAGATTACACTGACGCAGTAAAATACGATAACGCTATTTCAATCTTGAAACAAAATGAAAATAATTTAGCATCTGAATTAAATCACCAGATAAGTTTAAGCAAGCAGTGGATGTCAAGTAGTTCAAACGTTACAGATAGGATAGTAGAAAACCAGGTTAAAATCGAGAAAATAATCAATTCTATTTTAGCTAGTAATGCTAGGCATGAAACAGTTACGATACAACATGCTCATTTGGCACAGTTACTTATGATACTGGGAGATAACATAGACAATTTATCTAAGGAATTTTACACATTACAAAATTTATTGACATTTATTAGAGCTAAAAGTACCCATAATTCTATTCTAAATTATGCTATGTTTAAGGAAATAAAAAGTAAGCTACTCGTAGATATGTTATATGATAAGAATACATTTTTAGATATTAGCCTTAGAGAATATTTCGACATAATTAGATTAGGTTACTATTATAATGGAAATAAAATAGTAATAGTTGTGAAATTTCCAATAATAAATAAATAATTCATTTCCAATTGAGTGAAAAACCAATTTTCAATTGCAATTGAGTGAAAATCCAATTTTCAATTCCAATTGAGTGAAAAACCAATTTACAAATGGTAGCATTTCATACCCTTGCTTCATGTGCGGACCCCGCGCTTTAAGACTCGCAAAAAAATGTAGTCATAGTAAATAGGTATGTTGTGGTCAGATCTTAGAAATTGATCATTTCATGAATGACATGGACGGTTTTCATGAAATGGTGCTATTTTAACTAGACGCATGATAATTTCATGATGCGGTCAAACATGGCTGATCAAATTATAAGTATTATAGTTACGTAGTCCATCAACAGAGTTCACTGTTCGTCAACTTTTCTTATACACTTCTCATCAGAAAAATCGAAACACTTCCGTTTTTATGGTTTCTGTCCTAATTTAACACAAAAGAGTTTTTATTCCATGATAAAAATCACATAATTATATAACTGGCATATCATGAAATAATCATGCGTTTTTTTTGTTTCATCTTCACGCTCGAAAGGGTGTACCTACTGATTTCAATGAAACTTATTTAAAATTTAATATTTTTAAACGCTTCAAAAGGAGACTCTTTTATTATGTATGTTGTTTACCGATTTTTCGCTCAATTGTGGACTGTTTTTTTTTTCAGTGATAGTTTTCACTCCCGAATCGGACCCAAAAAAATACTGTTATGATATGATGATGAACTTCGAAGACATGGATCGGAACTCCTCATAGGATCACAGCTAAAATGTAACAAGTTAACTTTCTTCGTTTATAAGTGTAGTCGATAACTGACTGACGTAAGAGGGGGAAGGGACATCGATCTGATCTGATGATGAAGCCGGAAAGTAAGCACCGGAGCTCTGTAATAAATCAACGTATCCTAGTCGTGTTTGGGATTATTAAAATTGCCGTTAAAGTTTTGGTCCATGGAAAGTGTCTGACACTTATAATACTACTTTAGAATAATATTCAACAAAACATCTATAAAAATCAGCCATAAAAATTTAAATTAAGTTACTCTTATTTTTAGTTCCCTTTCTCACCTGGTACCTGCCCAGGGGCTCCAAGGAGGAGCTCCACAAGCACACAGGTATTCAAAGCACATGAGACGCTACTGAGAACCTAAGGTTTCATCCATGTGAAAATAAGTTATGTCAGACAGCTCCGAGATCTTGGTCTATAAAGACAGTCGAAGACGACACTATTGATAATAAAATACAGTAAAACAAAGGGCATAACGACTTACAGTTGCTAAAATTAAGCAGGATATTATACCTAGGAAAGAAGTTAACACATTCTATGGTCTTAATATAAGTTTAGATGGATGTTTATTATAAAAATTGTAATGATTATTGTGATAATGGATAGTAAGTTAAATAGGGCCCCAACTTAAATACCTACAAGTATTAAAAGCGTACAAACAAAGATACAAAGTGATCGGTTAGTTTCAAGTCTTACATCGCTTGGGGTGGGAGGCATGAGCGACAGTTGCCATGGAAAACGTTTACCTGCATCCGAATGCGCCTGCGCGCTAAATCTCTAGCTGAGTGGCAAAAGAGATTAGGTACATGTGCATGCGAATATGACATCTATTTTAAAGTACGTAAGTCGTGGTTATTCCGTGAAACAGAAAATACAGTTTGGAATGCATAGATACACTGGCTAAGCACGGGAACCAGACTCACACATTTGCAAATCAAATTGACCATTACACTCATAAAATACAGTGATATGATTGGCTACAATTGCTACAAATTACAAACGCAACTTTTACAAATCATCAAGGCAAGACTAGGTATTATAACTGGCGACTCATCCCAGGTTTCGAGTGTTAGAAATCTTTGAAAATAGTAACCACGCGTCATTAATTATCTACATCATGAAGTAAACACGCCAAGGTATGACATTTAGCCACGTGGTCTTTTTCTTCCTTTTAATTAATTGAAGTTGAAGAAAGACAATATGCTAACAGCGTTTATATCAACAGCTTGTTCGAAGGCCAATCTTTTAGTTTAGTGATCATAGTTTTTGAATAACAGGTACTAGTTATCACGTTTTTGCAATATTGTTACTGTTTTTTATTAAGACTTGACAACACATTACAACGTAGCCCTATATGAAGTTGTATATATTCGGTTAGCTTTTTTATTATACAATTCCAACGACATATGTTCTTTAAATAGCTTACATACATTTGCGCGAGAGATTTCGCGCGTTAGCTTTTAACACCATGCGAAACGAACGAAATTTTGGCACTCGTAGAATAGACAAGACGAATCCACGATAAAAAAATAGATTTTTTGTTCTTATTAGTCCTTTCGAATGTTACCTCTATAATTATGCCACAGTTTTAGATATGCCATTTTGGCACACGTAGAATAGCTATTCTACGTGCCTACGTTCCAAAATGGCGCTCGTGTTGCATGATGATGGGGACATTAAAATGAAGACATATCTAAAATTTTGTATAAAAGTTATGTGTAAAACTAATGTCACTAGAATTGCAATAAAATAAGCTAACCGAATACATACAACTTAAATACAGTTTTACCTTGTAATGTGTTGTCAAATATTAATTAAAAACAGTAACAATATTGCAAAAGACTTGATAACTTGAACATTGACTGGCCTGTTGTTCTAGTGGTTAGTGACCCTGACTGCTATGCCGGAGGTCGTGGGTTCGATTCCCACCCAGGACAAATGTTTGTGTGATGAGCATGATCATTTGTTCTGTGTCTGGGTATAATTTATCTATATATGTATGTATTTAGAAATATATAAGTATGTTTATCAGTTGTCTAGTACCCATAACACAAGCTCTGCTTAGCTTGGGACTAGACGGCGTTGTGTGATAGTTGTGGAATATTATATAACTAGTAGTATACAAAGACTATGTGCACTAAACTAAAAGATGTTTGCCTGATTGGAATCCAATACAGAGGATCATAGACTTCGAACAAACTGATGGTATAAACGCTGTTGGCATAACATTGTCTTTCTTAAACTTCAAGCACTGAATATTACCTAATTAGTACGTAGTACATACTAATTAAAAGGAAAAAAAAGACTACGTAGCAAAAGGCGCTACTTTGGCGTATTTATTTCATGATGTAGATAATTGATGACGCGAGGTTGCTATTTTCAAAGATTTCTAACACCCTTGCCGTAAATATTGTTATAGGGATTTTTTTCTGTTGCATAAAACATTTCTTAGGTTTTAGTTTCTTTTTTCTTATTTGTCCTATCGTATGTTACCTCTATAATTATCTCACTTAGAAAGGGAAACCTGTCATTAAACATAGATTACTGTAAATCACTTACATCATGAAATAAATGCGACAAAGTAGCACATTTTGCCACGTGGACTTTTTCTTCCTGTAATATTCATTGTTTGAAGGCCATTCGATGCCCATGATAATTTTTATTTATTTGGTTCCAATGAGACAAATATTTTTTAAATTAGTGCAAAAATAGTCTTTGAATACTAAGTACTAGTTATCACATGTTTTGCAATATTGTTCCGTTTTCAATTAAGACTTGACAACAAATTACAAGGTAAAACTGTATGAAGTTGTATATATTCAGTTAGTTTTTTTTATTACACAATTCCAATGACATATGTTTTATACATAGCTTACATACAAAATTTGCGTGAGGGATTTCACGCGTTAGCTTTTAACACCATGCGAAACGAACGAAATTTTGGCACTCGTAGAATAGACGAGACGAATCCACGGTAAAAAAATAGATTTTTTGTTTTTATTAGTCCTTTCGAATGTTACCTCTATAATTATGCCACAGTTTTAGATATGCCATTTTGGCACACGTAGAATAGCTATTCTACGTGCCTACGTTCCAAAATGGCGCTCGTGTTGCATGATGATGGGGACATTAAAATGAAGACATATCAATATTTTTTTATAAAAGTTATGTGTAAAACTAATATCATTAGAATTGCAATAAAATAAGCTAAGCGAATATATACAACTACATAAAGTTACCTTGTAATGTGTTGTCAAATATTAATTAAGTAAAAACAGTAGGTAGTATACAAAGACTATGTGCACTAAACTAAAAGATGTTTGCCTGATTGGAATCTATTATGGAGGATCATCGGACAGGACTTCGAACAAACTGATGGTATAAACGCTGTTGGCATAAAATTGTCTTTCTTCAACTTCAAGCACTGAATATTACCTAATTAAAAGGAAGAAAAAGACCACGTAGCAAGCGTATTCACTTCATGATCTAGATAATTGATGACGCGAGGTTGGTATTTTCAAAGATTTCTAACACCCTTGCCGTAAATATTGTTATAGGGATTTTTTCTGTTGCATAAAACATTTATTAGGTTTTAGTTTATTTTTTCTTATTTGTCCTATCGTATGTTACCTCTATAATTATCTCACTTAGAAAGGGAAACCTGTCATGAAATAAATGCGCCAAAGTAGCACATTTTGCCACGTGGACTTTTTCTTCCTGTAATATTCATTGTTTGAAGGCCATTCGATGCCCATGATAATTTTTATTTATTTGGTTCCAATGAGACAAACATTTTTTAAATTAGTGCAAAAATAGTCTTTGAATACTAGGTAGTAGTTATCACATTTTTTGCAATATTGTTCCGTTTTTAATTAAGACTTGACAATACATTACAAGGTAAAACTGTATGAAGTTGTATATATTCGGTTAGCCTATTTTATTACAATTCCAATGACATAAGTTTTATACCAGAGCTTAAATAATATAATAATACAGAGAAAATATTTTCCGCCAATGCAGCTTATTTTGCCACGTGGTCAAACAACATTTTAGATATATGTATCCGTACTTCGGTAGTATTTTTTTACCGTGAAGTCATCTACGAGTACCAAAATGGCGGCCTTGTGGCATGACAACGCGCGATGCGCGTCGCCCGAGGACATTAAAATAACGACATATCTAAAATTTTGTATGAAAGCTCTGTATAAAACTTATGTCATTGGAATTGTAATAAAATAGGCTAACCGAATATATACAACTTCATACAGTTTTACCTTGTAACGTGTTGACAAGGTAAAACTGTATGAAGTTATATTCAGTTAGCTTATTTTATTACAATTCCAATGACATAAGTTTTAGACACAGCTTTCATAAAAATTTTAGATACCTTTGTCGTTATTTTAACGTCCCCGGGCGACGCAGCGGCGCGCACGCCATTTTGGCACTTACCGACATTGTAATATAATCTTGACTTTATTTATATATTATACTTTATTTTAGACCAAGATAATAAATGATGCAATTGGAGCCTTCAATTAAAAAACATACAATTTGCGGCTTTTTCGCATTTCGCAATCTCTTCCAGGTAACCTGGAATGGTCAGAGATCAATGGCGGATTAACCACGTAGTAAATGTTAGCATTTACTACCCTCTTGCTTCATGTGTGGGCCCCGCGCTTTAAGACTCGCAAAAAAAGGTAGTCATTGTAAATATGTTGTGGCCAGATCTTAGAAATTGATCATTTCATGAATGAAATGGACGGTTTTCATGAAATGGTGCTATTTCAGCTAAACGCATGATAATTTCATGATGCGATCAAACATGGCTGATCATATTGTAAAATAGTTACGTTGTCCAGCAACAGAGTTCACTGTTCGTCAATGTAATCTGGTTTTCTTACTATAAAATATACTTTTCTTTCACCAAAAATACTAATTGTGCACTAAAAGGATCATGGCGAAGTCTCGAACAAAATTATGCTGCCATATTTTTTTAGCGTGTGTAGTGATAAAAAATATACAAAAGTAAGTAGGTACTTAAGATTACTTTCAAGCACTACTTTAATATACTTTGTGTCTCGCTGTTAGTTACTTAAATAAAATAAAATAAACTTTGTATCGTGTTATCATGTTATAATAAATCATGGCGGCGGACAGTTATTCTTGTAGTTATTCTGATAAAACTGTTAGTAATAATGTGCCGATTGATGCTAACGATATAGTGTAATGTCATTACGATAAAAAAATAATTGATTTTTACGAAAGCCATTCAAAAAACGAGCGCAACGTAAAAAAACCTTGGAGTTCAGAAAGTATTTCACAGGTTAGTAGATTTCGATCTCTAATATGTTATTTAGTGGTTATTCTATTAAAATTAAAACTATTTAAAATGTCTTATTTATCTTTAATATTCTTTATTTGGAATTTTTATTAAACCCTTGATGTCATGGAAACCCTACAATATTACACAATATTATACAAGCGTCATTGAGTAAACTTTCTAGGAGAGTGATTTAAAGTTAATTTTAATTAAAAAAAAAATATTGTTGTTGTTTGTAAAATAACCGTGATACATCAAAATGGTATATATCATGATCATATTAAAAATAAATACAATAGATATTATGTTATTTATTATCTACTAACTGTTACTCGCGACTTCGTTACCTACTCCCCTTTTTATATCCCCCTGGGAATTCAAGTCCCGTTACCGCGGGAAATTGAAAAGTAGCCCAAGTTACGCTTAACCTTTGCAGGTTAAAGAAGAAGCTATTTTCAAAATGTACAAGTAAAGCCCTTTCAAATGATATCAAACACGGTGTATTTGTCTTATAATTTTTTTAACACATCAGTTTTTGTCCGCTAGAGGACGACACTTTAAATTTGAGCAATATTTTCGAAATGTAAAAGTAAAGTGCCCTTCAAATGATACCAAAAACACGGCGTATTTATCTTATTTTCTTTTTTAAACACAATGCTTATTGTCCGCTAGAGGGCACCATATTGAATTTTCTGACACGTCTTAGCCTTAGCCTATGTTCAGCGGACGATTAAGCCGGTTCTAACGATACCTCATTTGTCCAGTTCCGATAAATACCTAGTGCAGGAGCTATGAGGGAACAGATGAACATATACGCATACATAGCCTGTCAAAATCATAACCCTCCTCCGGAGTAGGATAAAAATTAAATCACATCATCATCATCTTCATCTTTTTCTTCAGTATTGCTTATTAACTGATTTAGAATAGATGTAAATAAATTAAAAACCTCCTTATTCTTGAATAAATTAAAATCAATTTGACAGAACAGACGTTATTTTGATTGACACTCGGTGTATTATTCCATGCCATTGGAAATAAAACGTCAATTCGAATTTCCATTGAATTAAATGAACTTCGGAATTCCATTCAATTGGAATTGAAAATCGGATTTCCACTCAATTGGAATTGAAAATTGGATTTTCACTCAATTGAAAATGAATTATTTATTTACTTATTTAAAGTTCATGTACACAAATGGTAGTACATGTGTGGACTTGCTGTAGCGTGGCATTCTCTAAAAGTCGGCCTTTAGGTTGAAGGGGACGACACTGTGTTGGTTGTCCACAGTGGACAAATACTCGATATATAAGAAAATAAAATGAAGTATCATTTAAGATAATAAAATGCATATATATATTATACAATATTCGCTTTAGAGTCTAATTTTGTAATATATCGGTCGTTTAATATATAATGACCAACGTCCAATGTTTGAAGATTATTAAATGTGATCGGTAAATAAAACCGTACCCAACATAAAGTTAATTCAAAAGTTAATTTAAGTATATTAATTAAGCAAAGAAAAAATAATAACAAGTGAGGGATGTAGTGTATATCTACAACTAGAAACTCAATAAACGTATAATAAAATATAGGTATTATCTGTGTTAAACATTTTATCGTTACAATATTTAGTATTGGCTGTATATATGTCGTGGCCAGATCATAGAAATTGATCACTTCATGTAATGGCCAAGTAAAACTGACCAGCGGGGCTATTGCGTAACTCTGTTGACAGTTCAAGTGATGATCACTTGTTAACAATGTCCATCAATGAACTGTCAAACAGCTAGTTTCGTATTGCCTATCTTCAGTGACCAACAGCAGTGACGTCCTTAGCCACTGGTGCCTTTGATAGCCACCGTAACACGTTTTGACAGATGTTATTGTATCGATACTTTTAAAATTGCGATTGGGTAAGCTTTTGAAGCTGTATAATAGTCGATAAAATTTTAGAGTGGTCACAATGGGCACCGTAAAATTTTATAATTCACCACATTTTCACCGTAGTCTGTTAGTCACTTGTGTGATACGTAATACCAATTTTATGAAATTGTCAGTTATATATAGTTTATATATGTTTATAGTTATATAATAGTCTAAGTTTAGTGTGCAACGAATGCTAGTTGTCAACTGTTATTGAAAAAGTTAGCCCCCAGATCATTGAAACCTTAACAATTGATGATATATTATGTCAATCCTCGTTTCGCAATAACATTGATGAAGGATTCCTATGATAATAAAAGGTTTATAGAAAGTAGGCATAACGAGGATTTACATATCATCAAACTTTAACGTTTAAAATGATCTGGCCAGTGTTACTTGGCCATTTCATGAAATGATCAATTTCTATGATCTGGCCACGACATATACACTTCTCATCAGGAAAATCGAAACACTTCCGTTTTTATGGTTTCTGTCCTAATATAACACAAAAGAGTTTTTATTCCATGAAAAAAATCACATGATTATATAGCTGGCAGTTTGGCCATCACAGTGATTAGCGAAAATTCATAATTCAAAATTAGAATTTAATTTGTTTATCCTATAAATGAAATGATTCACTGTTTTAAGATGTGTTTAGAGTTGGAGTACATTTCACCTTTGAAAACTAAAAATTAGCGCTTATCTTAAAACTTTTTGTTCTTTATTTGTTTACTGTGACTTTGGGACGTCTGAAAGTTTTTTTTCTAAAATATATGTAAGTATACTTCACCCGCAGAAGAACCGCCCGCTGAACTAGTGAGCCGATATTTATTTATATTTAATTATCTATTGTAGATAAGGAAACAACATTAATCCCATGTACCCAATGGGGTCTAGTGAACGCGCGAACACAGACCCTCTGGGTTTTTTTTAAATCACCCAGAAAAGGAAAATTTTAGTGCACAAATACCCAGTATTTTTTTGCTAAAACAAAAGCATATTTTGTAGTAGAATACAGGAATAAATTGAGGAACAGTTAAATACTAGTTACTCCGATTAAAACCGTATAAATGTAGTTGGCAAAACTGTACCATAGCTGCAGTCAAATTGCTGATTGACTGCAGGCTCGTATTAGTTATACCAAAAAACGCAGCTTTCTGTCGTAATCATATTTCATTACACTCTTCAATTTGAAAATTATTTATCGCTTTAAATAACGTCTGCCACCATATTGCATCTCAAAAACAAAGCAGAATCAGCACCTCTACCGGTAGACAACTATTTCTATACATATTTATATATTTATTTAGATAATTATTAGATCACAGCTCGTAACAATTTAACTTTCTTCGTTTACAAGTGTACGATAACTGACTGACGTAAGAGGGAGAAGGGACATCGATCTGATCTGATGATGAAGTCGGAAAGTAAACATCGGAACTCTGTAATAAATCAACGTCGTGTCTGCCTAGTCATGTTTGGGATTATTAAAATTGCCGTGAGATGTATTCTGGTTTTATAACCATAATATAGAATTATCTACCTTATGGTAGATACCATCGAGCTGATCTGATGATAGAAGGTAGGAATAGTAGTAAAAGAATTTTCACAATTGGTTCAGTTATTTCAGAAATTACACATACAATCTTAAAAATGTTACCTCTTTATAATAATAATAATCATTTATTTGTAAACATGGGTATTCGTACATAGAATGATGTCACCATAAGGTAAAAGCTCTCCATATTCTGCCAACACAGGGCATGCAAATCATCATAATTCAAAATTAAATAGGTATAATTATAAATTTTGCAATATATGCTATAAGTAATGGCAAAGGTATGCTTAAAGTTGCAATTGCATACGTCATGCACAATTAGTTAAATTAACGGGTTATTGTCTGAATTTTGACTCTTTTAAATCAGTTTTATATAACCAAAAGCCCAAAAAATATATACGTGACAGATACATCCTTATCTATTCCTTATTTTTGTGAAATCATTATGCGAATTCGTCCAGTACGCTGCAGGAAGAAGACGTGTCGTTCTTTATTATCTTCGTTAAACTAAAAAAGTTATTAATCGGTTACGCGAATTAGTACTGTTTTGCAAAAGAACAAATCACATCTTCCAGTGTCATAGAAAATACATTTTGTGGAAAAAACCTCGGCGCGAGTGCTCACAGCGTGCGAGGGGACGTGCCGCACCTCCCCTGCGATAAGAGATAGTTGCAATTTTTCGTCCTTGCCATCACCGCGGTAGTGCGCGTGCACCGAATAAGTATGAGTAAATGTGCTGTTTGAAATGACCCGATAGAAAGTGATTACTTAGAATGCCAGCGTTGTTCAGATAAATATCATTATATCTGCCTGGATATCTCACTTGAAGAAGGGAAGAAACTTCTCGATGCAAACCAGAAATGGATATGCTGCAATAAACAGCCTAAAAGCAATGATCCCGTTCGCCCTTCGACACCGTCATGTTGTTTTCGTAGGCAAATAAACATTTTTCAAAATTTATAGAAACTAAATTAATATTATCTATTGCATGCTCACCATTACATTGGCATAAAAGTGTCACAGTTATTTTTAAATATTGAAACTTTACATTTCTATTTGCCGGTCTGATACAAAGAAACAGAGCAGGTACCTGTCCCTACTACACCGAGGAAAAATGGTGGTCTAAAGGGGCGCGTAGCCAATTTATTTGAAGGTAAAGATCTCGACGAATACACAATAATTACACTTTGTGGTTTATTCAACAACAACCTCGACGGTTTCGACTCCTGGCTAGAATATTATTTTTCAAAAATCAAGGATTCTGTTTTAGTTTTCATCAAAATCGAGCCTGAGTGTCCTTTGAGTATTTTTCGCTATTTTGCAAAGTTTTAGATTTGGGCATAGACTCCCACTTGAAAAATTCACTCGCTGCAACATAGAAAAATTCAATAAACTCGTCCATAAACAAACATGAAACTTTAAACTCCTTTGTTGTTCATGATCTCCAAGCGTTTCGCAGCTTTCGCTCTCTCTCACTTCTTTGTAGACTTTATTTTCGATTTTTACAGACTACTTTAATATGAAGAAGTTTGATTATTTAAGTACATTCTTGGATAAATTTCCTACGATTTGAACGCATAATATTTTATTACCTATGCTCTGCCATTTTGCTTTTCGGGCATTATTTACATTTAGGGCATAAAGAGAGTCGAAGTCGACACTATTGATAATAAAACACGGTAAAACAAAGGGCATAACGACTTACAGTTGCTAAAATTATGCAGGATATTATACCTAGGAAAGGAGTTAATTTATTCTATGGTCTTAATATAAGTTTAGATGGATGTATAATAAATAAATTGTAATGAATATTGTGATAATGGATAGTAAGTTAAATAGGGCCCCAACTTAAATACCTACAAGTATTAAAAGCGTACAAACAAAGATACAAAGTGATCGGTTAGTTTCAAGTCTTACATCGCTTGGGGTGGGAGGCATGAGCGACAGTTGCCATGGAAAACGTTTACCTGCATCCGAATGCGCCTGCGCGCTAAATCTCTAGCTGAGTGGCAAAAGAGATTAGGTACATGTGCATGCGAATATGACATCTATTTTAAAGTACGTAAGTCGTGGTTATTCCGTGAAACAGAAAATACAGTTTGGAATGCATAGATACACTGGCTAAGCACGGGAAACAGACTCACACATTTGCAAATCAAATTGACCATTACACTCATAAAATACAGTGATATGATTGGCTACAATTGCTACAAATTACAAACGCAACTTTTACAAATCATCAAGGCAAGACTAAGTATTATAACTGGCGACTCACCCCAAGTTTCGGGTGTTAGAAATATTTGAAAATAGCAACCACGCATCATTAATTACCTACATCATGAAGTAAATACGCCAAGGTACGACATTTAGCCTTGGGGTCTTTTTCTTCCTTTTAATTAATTGAAGTTGAAGAAAAACGATATACTAAGTAACAGCGTTTATATCAACAGCTTGTTCGAAGGTCAATCTTTTAGTTTAGGGAACAGTTTTTGAATAATAGGTAAGTACACGTAGAATAGCTATTCAACGTGCCTACGTTCCAAAATGGCGCTCGTGTTGCATGATGATGGGGACATTAAAATTAAGACATAAGTATCTAAAAGTTTGTATGAAAGTTACGTGTAAAACTAATGACATTAGAATTGTAATAAAATAAGCTAAGCGAATAATACAATTCCATAAAGTTCCTTTGTAATGTGTTGTCAAATATTAATTAAAAACAGTAGGTACAGCAAAAGACGTGATAACTAGTAGTATACAAAGACTATGTGCACTAAACTAAAAGATGTTTGCCTGATTGGAATCCAATACAGAGGATCATAGACTTCGAACAAACTGATGGTATAAACGCTGTTGGCATAACATTGTATTTTGTTAAACTTCAAGCACTGAATATTATACCTAATTAAAAGGAAGAAAAGGGCCACGTAGCAAAATGTGCTACTTTGGTGTATTTACTTCAGGATATACGAGTAGATAATTGATGACGCGAGGTTGCTTATTTCAAAGATTTCTAACACCCTTGCCGTAAATATTGTTATAGGGATTTTTTTTCTGTTGGATAAAACATTTATTAGGTTTAGTTTCTTTTTTCTTATTTGTCCTTTCGTATGTTACCTCTATAATTATCTCACTTAGAAAGGGAAATCTGTTATTATCCATAGATTACTGTAAAGCACTTACATCATGAAATAAATGCGCCAAAGTAGCACATTTTGCCACGTGGACTTTTTCTTCCTGTAATATTCAGTGTTTGAAGGCCATTCGATGTCCATGATCATTTTTACTATTTATTTGGTTCCAATGAGACAAACATCTTTTAAATTAGTGCAAATAGTCTCTGAATACTACTAGTTATCACATATTTTGCAATATTGTTCCTGTTTTTAATTAAGATGTTGTATGTATTCGGTTAGCTTATTTTATAACAATTCCAATGACATAACTTTTATACACGGCTTTCATACAAAATTTTAGATATGTCGTTATTTTAATGTCCTCGGGCGACGCGCATCGCGCGTTGTCATGCCACAAGGGCGCCATTTTGTTACTCGTAGATGACTCCATGGTGAAAAATACTACCGAAGTACCGATACATACAAATACGGCCGTTGTAACTTGGCGACCGTGAACATAGGCTCTGCAAACTTTAGCGCATGTACACTTGTAAAAAAAACTGTTGACCGCTGTTGTTAACTGCTGTTAGCTGTTAACTGTTAACTGTGTTGTTGCTGTGTTGTTGTTGTTGTTGTGTGTTGTGTGTTGTAAAATAACTGATATTTAAATATCAGTTATTAGTCAGTTAAGTTCAGGGTCGCCAAAATATAACGGCCGTACCAGTACGGCCGTTGTAACTTGAAGGCCCTGAACATAGGCTCTGCGAACTTTCGCGCATGTACACTCGTAAAAAAATCTGTTATTGACATTAATTTTTTTAAACCAAACTACGAATAAAAATTTACTAATACAGGGACCAAGTACAAATAAAATAAATATTAAAACACTTTGAGACAGAAAGCTACAAAAATAACTTATGAATTAAAGAAACAAACCTAACACTACACAAAAAACTTAACAATATAATAATAACAACCAACGAAAACTTTGTCACCGCCTGTGCTCAAGACAGAGACAGCGACAGGAAAATAACACCAATGCTAAAGTGCGAGTGAGACATATTACTGCGTACCGAACATTGCCGAATAAGTACGAAGCTTTACGAAGTTACCGAAGAGAGATGTCCAATACGCGTGTTTGATGGTGTTGTTTAATCGATTTTTTCTCAAATCGATTTAAATTAAGTTATAAAAATTTATTTATATTTAATTTTCTATGGAGGTTTAAAATATTCTCAAACAATCGTTATTCTAGTAGTTGTTTATAAATAACTGATATTTAACTAAATCATGTCTTTCAACCAAGAAAATAAAATTTTATTCGTTTTTTGTTCATTAAAGTCGAAATCTCGTTTACTAACAACAACATTCACTATGTTTGTAAATCTATTCCGTTCAATATCTTAAAGAAACAAAAATTAATAAATTCCAAATCGATAAAAATCGATGGCGATATTTGATTGAATAAAGGGTCGATTGTGTTTACATAGAGTCAATCTCTAGCCTAGACCTCCGCCCCGCGCACGTCGCCTCATGCCATCATTTTGTTCCTAAAAAACGTTCGTGCGCAGCCTTCTGCGCAAAGTTCGGGCTCGCCAAAATATAACAGCCGTACTTGTACGCCGCGAGCGCTAGAGTAAATTAAGTATTGAAGCGCTACTCACACAGTGACAGATGCGCGCGGCCCATTGCACACGCACACATTGATGTTTGCTTATTGGTCGGTCGAGCGTCGAGATACAATGTACCGATCGACGAAGACGAAACGTAAAGACAAAATATTTAAAACTGAAGTGGGTATAATGCTGTATTTATTGCATTTATGCTTAGTAAGGAAGGATGGAAGGGGGGTTGGTTATCTATGTAGGTAGGCACGGGCCTCTGTTTGATACATGAGACCACGCATACGAGACAGGACGTGTAACCCAACGTTATAATTAACCGACTTCAAAAAAGAGGAGGTTCTCAATTCGGTTGTACGGCTTTTCACATTTGTTACCTCAAAACTCCTTCATTTATAAGTATGACCCGATTCGCTAAATTTTTTTTATTTAAAAGGATATGTTTCCAGATTCCCCATTTTTTTTCTAAGCCAGTTCTAATGATGGGATACAAGAGGAATTGAGAGAACTCTTCAGATATTATAGGCATACAGGCAGGCAGAACGGGAGGGTTTGTAAAATTTTACTCTTAAAAACACACTTATGTTCCTTCAGTTGCCTTTTTCGTTCCAGGACCACGAGTTTCCTTTTCAAAAAAATCGCATGGCTCTAGCAGGCTCGACCCTGCTGAACAATTATTAACTGTTATGAGCAGAGGTCGGTATTAGGTAGAGTTATTTATGTACTTGCATCGAAATGTTGATTTTAATATATATCTTCCCGGGATTTCTAATGAAAAATCCCGTGTGGCCAACAATATTACAAATAAATAATAATAAAAACCCCAGATATAGATAAAAGAAATAAAACAAAGTTAATTAACATACCATTTTTATTAGTATTTTTCATTGAAAAAGATCGCTCTACGTCAACTGAGGTGAGGTTAACAAATTATACACTTCCTTATCTTCGTCAATAATGCAGGATGATTTTTAGGGTTCCGTAGCCAAATGGCAAAAAACGGAACCCGGATTCGTCATGTCTGTCTGTCTGTCCGTCCGTATGTCACAGCCACTTTTTTCCGAAACTATAAGAACTATACTATACTATTGAAACTTGGTAAGTAGATGTATTCTGTGAACCGCATTAAGATTTTCACACAAAAATAGAAGAAAAAAAAAATTTGGGGTTTCCCCATACTTAGAACTGAAACTCAAAAATTTTGTTTCATATACAGTGAATTTCGGTTATAACGACGGCGGAGGGACCACTTTAATATCGTCGCTATATCCGGAGGTCTCTGTATCCGAAATAATAAAAAGCCATGTACATATGTATTTACCTATCTCCATTTTTGAGTCTCGAAATGATGTCCACTTTTTCTTTAACAGTAAATGTACGTCTAGAAGCCATATTTATAAGTTTAAGAAACACTGTTCACTCACCGAAATTTGCTATCTAACTGATTCATAAGTTTAACTTCGTACACGTGCTAAGCAGTCCTACATACAAACAAAGCATTTGTTTGACCATCTGTGAATGTAAACAAAGGATAAGAAAGCTTAATAGTTTTATGAATGAGTCTTTATGCCTTTGCCGACTCAGTCGCAATATCCGCAAGGGATTTCTAGGAATCTGTTATAAATGATTCACAAAAACAAGTCGCTATACCCGAAATTGACGCTATATCCGAAGTCGCTATTACCGAAAGAATTTCTTACGAAAGTATGCTTTAAATTCAAGGGTCGTAAGTTTGACGTCGCTATAACCAAAAAGTCGTTATAACCGAGGTCGTTATTAATGAAATCCACTGTATCTTCAAAAATGACATTGAGGTTTCTAATGTAATTTTTTTCTAAACTGAATAGTTTGCGCGAGAGACACTTCCAAAGTGGTAAAATGTGTGTGTCACCCCTGTAACTTCTAAAATAAGAGAATGACAAAACTAAAAAAAATATATGATGTATGTAATATTTGGTTTACCATGCAAACTTCCACGGAAAATTGATTTAAACGAGCTCTAGTAAGTAGTGTTTTTTTTAATACGTCATAAATCGTAAACAGCAATTTACCTTTCAAGTTTGTACGGAACCCTCAGTGCGCAAGTCCGACTCGCACTTGCCCAGTTTTTTTTCTGCTGTTTCTGTTAGTCTCATAAAAAAAATCTGCTTTTTAAAATTAATCTCGGGATTTGAGGCATATCCACTTTATTCTTTCGCTGTATGAAATCAGTGTAAGTACATAAATAACTCTACCTAATTCCGACTTCTGGTCATGAAAGTCAACATCACACATGAAAGAATCAAAGTCACTTTCAGCGTGTCGTTGGTTCATCTGCTTATTCCTCAAAAACTACGCATCGGATTTTGATATGGTTTTATTTTATTACTAGCTGCTGCCAATGGCATCACCCCTGTGATAGTAAGGAATTATTCCGAGGGAACATACCTACTCCCGGGATAAAAAGTGTCCTACTTGCTATTTCAGTATACGGTCTGGTCTACCCGTGTGATAAATTTCAGTCGTTCAAGCGGAAAATTTTAAAATTTTCGCAACCGCCATCTTGGTTTTTTTTTTACCTCACTATTGGCTTAAGCACCATCGAAAACTATGAAAACGACATTCATGACGGAATTTTTTAAAATGTTCACAACCGCCATCTTGGATTTTTATTTTGACTTCACCATCGGCTTTAGCACTATCAAAAACCGTGAAAACGACACCCATGACTCATTCTTAAATTTCGAGGAACTTTTATTCTATTCAAATTAATTACCAAATGGGCATCTGTTATTGTTTTCTATAGATTTAGGAACGTACAATTTATTTGAACGTCCAAATGTGCGTATAGACTTATTGTTAGGCTAACTACAGTCAGTTCATAAACAGCAGATGCGAAGAAAGTTCATGTAGGTACTGTCTCATGATGACAATGATAAACTAAAAATTGTGAATACTTTTGAATCAACAAACATGAAGCCAACCAATTACACATTTTGGATAAAGAAGCGGAGAACATTCCAAAAACAAGATCAGATTTTTTAAGCTGTTGATCCCCGCATTAACGCCGGCGTTCACGCGCCATTGTCTTACTATTGTGTCTCTAATTACGCACTCAAAAGGTTAAAGTAAATGTTGTAAGATTATGTAGATAAAACATAATCAGCTATTATTTTTATAAATATACATACACGTATTTTCTTTCCAATTACGCACATATTAGCCGTATTTTTATACATCTCTATAGGTAGGTAAGTGAGATGGAGAGATAAGACTGGCTTGTTGGTCTAGTGGTTAGTGGCCTGACTGCTATGCCGGAGGTCGTGGGTTCGATTCCCACCCAGGACAAATGTTTGTGCGATGAGCACGATCATTTGTTCTGTGTCTGGATGTAATTTATCTATAATATGTATGTATGTGTTTAGAAATAAGTATGTTTATCAGTTCACTAGTAACTACCTATTGAAGTTCACTCCTGTTGATAATTATGATGCTGGTGAGGACAATCATAGCAAGTACTAACACAGATGTGGTCCTCTTGGTAAATATACCAAGAGGACCACATCTGTGTTAGTATTCCTTGTTGGTATTCCTTGTTGGAATACCAACAAGGGCATTAAATTAAGGTACTGTATGGGTAGGTACTGGTATGATTTGTGCATTTGTTTTGTGTATATTGTTAAAACGTGGCATCACTAAGTTAAAAAAAATTGTGCAACATTTGCTTCCAGTTTATATTTTTGAAAAAAGAATGGATGTATAAATATATTATGTAAAATTATACCTCTAACAGAGCGTCCTTTCCGAGGTACATTTTCATTCAACCGCTCTTACGTGATTATGATGTTATTACACATCTTTCTCTAGATATTTTGGATACACAGCTATCTTTTGGATATTATCTAGGCTTCTATAGAAAACAAAATATAAATTTGTGTAAAACTAATCTAGTAAAGACCTCTGAAAATTTGCTATTTTACGTCAACTTTGGCCCTTCATCATTTACTCATATATTAAAAATATAAAAAGTACATCAATATAGAAGCCTTGCACATATAATTGAGATTCTTAATGACGACAATTTTTCTGACAACCTAAAAGAACACGTAGGTATTTCCTGGAACAAGTTTTGTGAAATATTCGAGTAAATCACGGAATTACCGAAAGCCAACCGAGTTTTCAGGCGTTATCTCTCTTTTTTGCATTGCCTCTTCATCAAACGTCACGTTGGATTGCGTTAGATAAAGCAACAAGCTTTTTAATCATGCTCGATGTTGACGATAGGCGAGTGGAAAAGGCCCCTATTAATATATGTTACAACAGTCTATGCGTTGAATACCGATGCTTTTACATTTTTATAAGATTCTAGTCAAAGAAGAGGTGGGCACGCCATAATTATGGCGGTAAGTCCCCTCTTTGAGGAGCGCTGGAAAGACCTCACAGCGTCCTCACCTTCCGCATGACGCAGGTTATCCCCGAACATAGTCAGTTTGGGAAGTTCCTGCACCGGATTCGTGCGGAAGTAACGCCCGGGTGCTACCACTGTGTGAACTGTGGACCACCCGGTGGACACGGTGGAACACACGGTAGAGGTGTGGCCCGCTTGGGCAGAGCACCGCCGTGTCTTCGTGGGGGAAATCGATGGTAACGACCTCTCGCGCCGGGCCTTGGTACAGGCCATGGCCTGTGACAGAAGGAGGCGACCACCTGGTCGCCTCCTTCTGTGAAGCAGTAATGTTAGCAAAGGAGGAGGCCAAACGTGCACGCGCGAGAGAGCGGCCCTCACGCCCCAGCCGCCAGGATCCCGATCCTGATTTCCGACCACCGTATGCGCGGGCTTGCGGACAGCGAGCTATAGGTAGCTCGCCGTCCGACCGTCCGGTAACCGTCCGGACCGAGCCCATGAAGTCGGTTCGTGTACGAACAGCACGCGCGCCTCAAGGAGATGTCAGCAAACCGTAGGGGGCCCAACAGGGTCGAAGCCTACTGGGGCCAAGGGTCTGCTTCTGAAAGGAAGACTCGGCCCTGGTATGAAAGGCAACGAAGGAACAGGAGTGGGTTTTTAGTCGTTTGGCAAATGGCCGTGAACTTAGCAGATCATTTTCCAGCAGAGCATAAAAAAATTAGAGTTCTACTCGCATGCAGCATAGTTCTGGAGTTCCTGATACTTATTAGAAAAAGTTCTGGTGTTTTTCCTGGAAAAATTTCAAATGAAAATATGATCTGCTAACTTCCGGTAGCAGATCATTTTTTCCAAAACCAAAATTTTAAAAGTGCATTCGGTGCACAAAGGCGAGTTCTATAGTTCCTAATTACTTTTAGTAATAGTTCTGTCAATTAGAGCTCACAAAAAAATAAAAACTTATCAATGTAATCACAGGAAAAAAACAAGTAATCATCATATAACTGACGATAATTACGTAATACGACGGATTTCACATATAATTCTAAATATTATCAGTAGTTCAGATGTTACCTAAACAAAAAAAAAGTGAAATATAACGGTAATCGATTTCAAGTATCAGCAGAGCACGGCTGAAGATGTCGATTAGCAAAAATCATGAATATTTTCAGAGTTCAAATTAAAAAAAAAATCATAAAAAACTTCTGAAAGTGCCCAGAACTGGGAACTCCTCGATTTCTTATACTTCTGTATCCATACTATATGAAACCATGGAAACTAAATCCAGAACTCCGACACAAGTATTAGCAGAGCATGGTTGTAAATATAAATAAGCAAAAATAAAGAATATTAGCTTAGTACCAAAAAAAATCAGAACAAACTTTTGAAAGGATCGAGGACCAGGAACTCCTCGGTTTCCTATACAACTATAATTCGTATATATAAATCAGCAAAATCCAGGACTAGAACTCCGACACACGTATCAGCAGAGCATACTTGAAAATGGCGATTAGCAAAAATCATGAATATTTTCAGTGTTCAAATTAAAAAAATCATAAGAAACTTCCGAAAGTGCCCAGAATTGGGAACTCCTCGGTTTCTTATACTTCCATATCAGAACTATATGAAACCATGGAAACCAAACACAGAACTCCGACACAAGTATTAGCAGAGCATGATTGTAAATAAAACTTAGCGAAAATCAAAAATATTAGCTATGTTAAGAAAAAAATCACAATAAACTTTTGAAAAGACCGAGGACCAGGAACTCCTCGGTTTCCTATACAAATATAATTCGTATATACAAATCAGCAAAATCCAGCACTAGAACTCCGACACAAGTATCAGCAGAGCATGGTTGAAGATTGCTATTAGCAAAAATCATAAATATTTTCAGTGTTTAAATTTAAAAAATCATAAGAAACTTCTGAAAGTGCCCAGAACCAAGAACTCCTCGATTTCTTATACGACTGTATCTAAGCTATATTAAAACATGGAAACCAAATCCAGAACTCCGACAAAAGTATCAGCAGAGCATGGTTGAAGATGTCGATTAGCAAAAATCATGAATATTTTCAGAGTTCAAATTAAAAAAAATCATAAAAAACTTCTGAAAGTGCCCAGAACTGGGAACTCCTCGATTTCTTATACTTCTGTATCAATACTATGTGAAAACATGGAAAACAAGTCCAGAACTCCGACACAAGTATCAGCAGAGCATGGTTGAAGATGTCGATTAGCAAAAATCATGAATATTTTCAGAGTTCAAATTTAAAAAAATCATAAAAAACTTCTGAAAGTGCCCAGAACTGAGAACTCCTCGATTTCTTATACGACTGTATCAATACTATATGAAAACTTGGAAACCAAAACCAGAACTCCGATACAAGTATCAGCAGAGCATGGTTGAAGATGTCGATTAGCTAAAATCATGAATATTTTCAGTGTTCAAATTAAAAAAATCATAAGAAACTTCCGAAAGTGCCCAGAATTGGGAACTGCTCGGTTTCTTATACTTCTATATCAGAACTATATGAAACCATGGAAACCAAACACAGAACTCCGACACAAGTATTAGCAGAGCATGATTGTAAATAAAACTTAGCGAAAATCAAAAATATTAGCTATGTTAAGAAAAAAATCACAATAAACTTTTGAAAAGACCGAGGACCGGGAACTCCTCGGTTTCCTATACAACTATAATTCGTATATACAAATCAGCAAAATCCAGGACTAGAACTCCTACACACGTATAAGCAGAGCATAGTTGAAGATTGCTATTAGCAAAAATCATAAATATTTTCAGTGTTAAAATTAAAAAAATCATAAGAAACTTCTGAAAGTGCCCAGAACTGGGAACTCCTCGGTTTCTTATACGCCTGTATTATTACTATATGAAACCATCTAAACCAAATCCAGAACTCCGATACAAGTATCAGCAGAGCATGGTTGAAGATGTCGATTAGCAAAAATCATGAATATTTTCAGAGTTCAAATTAAAAAAAAACATAAAAAACTTCTGAAAGTGCCCAGAACTGGGAACTCCTCGATTTCTTATACGGCTGTATCAATACTATATGAAAACATGGAAACCAAAACCAGAACTCCGATACAAGTATCAGCAGAGCATGGTTGAAGATTGCGATTAGCAAAAATCATGCATCAATCATTCATCATATATTTTCAGTGTTCAAATTAAAAAAATCATAAGAAACTTCTGAAAGTGCCCAGAACTGAGAACTCCTCAATATCTTATACGGCTGTAACCATACTATATGAAAACATGGAAACCAAAACCAGAACTTCGACACAAGTATCAACAGAGCATGGTTGAATATGTCGATTAGCTAAAATCATGAATATTTTCAGAGTTCAAATTTAAAAAAATCATAAAATACTTCTGAAAGTTCCCAGAACTGAGAACTCGTCGATTTCTTATACTTCTGTATCAATTCTATGTGAAAACATGGAAAACAAGTCCAGAACTCCAACACAAGTATCAGCAGAGCATGGTTGAAGATGTCGATTAGCAAAAATCATGAATATTTTCAGAGTTCAAATTAAAAAAAATCATAAGAAACTTCCGAAAGTGCCCAGAATTGGGAACTTTTCGGTTTCTTATACTTCTATATCAGAACTATATGAAACCAAGGAAACCAAACACAGAACTCCGACACAAGTAGTAGCAGAGCATGGTTGTAAATAAAACTTAGCGAAAATCAAAAATATTCGCTATGTTAAAAAAAAAATCACAATAAACTTTTGAAAAGACCGAGGACCGGGAACTCCTCGGTTTCCTATACAACTATAATTCGTATATACAAATCAGCAAAATCCAGGACTAGAACTCCTACACACGTATAAGCAGAGCATAGTTGAAGATTGCTATTAGCAAAAATCATAAATATTTTCAGTGTTTAAATTAAAAAAATCATAAGAAACTTCTGAAAATGCCCAGAACTGGGAACTCCTCGGTTTCTTATACGCCTGTATTATTACTATATGAAACCATGGAAACCAAATCCAGAACTCCGACACAAGTATCAGCAGAGCATGGTTGAAGATGTCGATTGGCTAAAATCATGAATATTTTCAGTGTTCATATTAAAAAAATCATAAGAAACTTCTGAAAGTGCCCAGAATTGGGAACTCCTCGGTTTCTTATACTTCTATATCAGTACTATATGAAACCATGGAAACTAAATCCAGAACTCCGACACAAGTATTAGCAGAGCATGGTTGTAAATATAAATAAGCAAAAATAAAGAATATTAGCTATGTTCCTAAAAAAATCAGAACAAACTTTTGAAAGGAGCGAGGACCGGGAACTCCTCGGTTTCCTATACAACTATAATTTTTATATATAAATCATCAAAATCCAGGACTAGAACTCAAACACACGTATCAGCAGAGCATACTTGAAAATGGCGATTAGCAAAAATCATGAATATTTTCAGTGTTGAAGTTAAAAAAATCATAAGAAACTTCTCAAAGTGCCCAGAACTAAGAAATCCACTATTTCTTATACGGCTGTATCAATACTATATAAAAACATGGAAACCAAAACCAGAACTCCGATACAAGTATCAGCAGAGCATGGTTGAAGATGTCGATTAGCTAAAATCATGAATATTTTCAGTGTTCAAATTAAAAAAATCATAAGAAACTTCCGAAAGTGCCCAGAATTGGGAACTGCTCGGTTTCTTATACTTCTATATCAGAACTATATGAAACCATGGAAACCAAACACAGAACTCCGACACAAGTATTAGCAGAGCATGATTGTAAATAAAACTTAGCGAAAATCAAAAATATTAGCTATGTTAAGAAAAAAATCACAATAAACTTTTGAAAAGACCGAGGACCGGGAACTCCTCGGTTTCCTATACAACTATAATTCGTATATACAAATCAGCAAAATCCAGGACTAGAACTCCTACACACGTATAAGCAGAGCATAGTTGAAGATTGCTATTAGCAAAAATCATAAATATTTTCAGTGTTAAAATTAAAAAAATCATAAGAAACTTCTGAAAGTGCCCAGAACTGGGAACTCCTCGGTTTCTTATACGCCTGTATTATTACTATATGAAACCATCTAAACCAAATCCAGAACTCCGATACAAGTATCAGCAGAGCATGGTTGAAGATGTCGATTAGCAAAAATCATGAATATTTTCAGAGTTCAAATTAAAAAAAAACATAAAAAACTTCTGAAAGTGCCCAGAACTGGGAACTCCTCGATTTCTTATACGGCTGTATCAATACTATATGAAAACATGGAAACCAAAACCAGAACTCCGATACAAGTATCAGCAGAGCATGGTTGAAGATTGCGATTAGCAAAAATCATGCATCAATCATTCATCATATATTTTCAGTGTTCAAATTAAAAAAATCATAAGAAACTTCTGAAAGTGCCCAGAACTGAGAACTCCTCAATATCTTATACGGCTGTAACCATACTATATGAAAACATGGAAACCAAAACCAGAACTTCGACACAAGTATCAACAGAGCATGGTTGAATATGTCGATTAGCTAAAATCATGAATATTTTCAGAGTTCAAATTTAAAAAAATCATAAAATACTTCTGAAAGTTCCCAGAACTGAGAACTCGTCGATTTCTTATACTTCTGTATCAATTCTATGTGAAAACATGGAAAACAAGTCCAGAACTCCAACACAAGTATCAGCAAAGCATGGTTGAAGATGTCGATTAGCAAAAATCATGAATATTTTCAGAGTTCAAATTAAAAAAAATCATAAGAAACTTCCGAAAGTGCCCAGAATTGGGAACTTTTCGGTTTCTTATACTTCTATATCAGAACTATATGAAACCAAGGAAACCAAACACAGAACTCCGACACAAGTAGTAGCAGAGCATGGTTGTAAATAAAACTTAGCGAAAATCAAAAATATTCGCTATGTTAAAAAAAAAATCACAATAAACTTTTGAAAAGACCGAGGACCGGGAACTCCTCGGTTTCCTATACAACTATAATTCGTATATACAAATCAGCAAAATCCAGGACTAGAACTCCTACACACGTATAAGCAGAGCATAGTTGAAGATTGCTATTAGCAAAAATCATAAATATTTTCAGTGTTTAAATTAAAAAAATCATAAGAAACTTCTGAAAATGCCCAGAACTGGGAACTCCTCGGTTTCTTATACGCCTGTATTATTACTATATGAAACCATGGAAACCAAATCCAGAACTCCGACACAAGTATCAGCAGAGCATGGTTGAAGATGTCGATTGGCTAAAATCATGAATATTTTCAGTGTTCATATTAAAAAAATCATAAGAAACTTCTGAAAGTGCCCAGAATTGGGAACTCCTCGGTTTCTTATACTTCTATATCAGTACTATATGAAACCATGGAAACTAAATCCAGAACTCCGACACAAGTATTAGCAGAGCATGGTTGTAAATATAAATAAGCAAAAATAAAGAATATTAGCTATGTTCCTAAAAAAATCAGAACAAACTTTTGAAAGGAGCGAGGACCGGGAACTCCTCGGTTTCCTATACAACTATAATTTTTATATATAAATCATCAAAATCCAGGACTAGAACTCAAACACACGTATCAGCAGAGCATACTTGAAAATGGCGATTAGCAAAAATCATGAATATTTTCAGTGTTGAAGTTAAAAAAATCATAAGAAACTTCTCAAAGTGCCCAGAACTAAGAAATCCACTATTTCTTATACGGCTGTATCAATACTATATAAAAACATGGAAACCAAAACCAGAACTCCGATACAAGTATCAGCAGAGCATGGTTAAAGATGGCGATTAGCTAAAATCATGAATATTTTCAGTGTTTAAATTAAAAAAATCATAAGAAACTTCTGAAAGTGCCCAGAACTGGGAACTCCTCGGTTTCTTATACGCCTGTATTATTACTATATGAAACCATGGAAACCAAATCCAGAACTCCGACACAAGTATCAGCAGAGCATGGTTGAAGATGTCGATTAGCAAAAATCATGAATATTTTCAGAGTTCAAATTAAAAAAAATCTTAAAAAAATTCTGAAAGTGCCCAGAACTGGGAACTCCTCGATTTCTTATACGGCTGTATCAATACTATATGAAAACTTGGAAACCAAAACCAGAACTCCGATACAAGTATCAGCAGAGCATGGTTGAATATGTCGATTAGCTAAAATCATGAATATTTTCAGTGTTCAAATTAAAAAAAATCATAAGAAACTTCCGAAAGTGCCCAGAATTGGGAACTCCTCGGTTTCTTATACTTCTATATCAGAACTATATGAAACCATGGAAACCAAACACAGAACTCCGACACAAGTATTAGCAGAGCATGATTGTAAATAAAACTTAGCGAAAATCAAAAATATTAGCTATGTTAAAAAAAAAATCACAATAAACTTTTGAAAAGACCGAGGACCGGGAACTCCTCGGTTTCCTATACAACTATAATTCGTATATACAAATCAGCAAAATCCAGGACTAGAACTCCTACACACGTATAAGCAGAGCATAGTTGAAGATTGCTATTAGCAAAAATCATAAATATTTTCAGTGTTTAAATTAAAAAAATCATAAGAAACTTCTGAAAGTGCCCAGAACTGGGAACTCCTCGGTTTCTTATACGCCTGTATTATTACTATATGAAACCATGGAAACCAAATCCAGAACTCCGTCACAAGTATCAGCAGAGCATGGTTGAAGATGTCGATTAGCAAAAATCATGAATATTTTCAGAGTTCAAATTAAAAAAAAACATAAAAAACTTCTGAAAGTGCCCAGAACTGGGAACTCCTCGATTTCTTATACGGCTGTATCAATACTATATGAAAACATGGAAACCAAAACCAGAACTCCGATACAAGTATCAGCAGAGCATGGTTGAAGATTGCGATTAGCAAAAATCATGCATCAATCATTCATCATATATTTTCAGTGTTCAAATTAAAAAAATCATAAGAAACTTCTGAAAGTGCCCAGAACTGAGAACTCCTCAATATCTTATACGGCTGTAACCATACTATATGAAAACATGGAAACCAAAACCAGAACTTCGACACAAGTATCAACAGAGCATGGTTGAATATGTCGATTAGCTAAAATCATGAATATTTTCAGAGTTCAAATTTAAAAAAATCATAAAATACTTCTGAAAGTTCCCAGAACTGAGAACTCGTCGATTTCTTATACTTCTGTATCAATTCTATGTGAAAACATGGAAAACAAGTCCAGAACTCCAACACAAGTATCAGCAGAGCATGGTTGAAGATGTCGATTAGCAAAAATCATGAATATTTTCAGAGTTCAAATTAAAAAAAATCATAAAAAACTTCTGAAAGTGCCCAGAACCGGGAACTCCTCGATTTCTTATACTTCTGTATCAATACTATGTGAAAACATGGAAAACAAGTCCAGAACTCCGACACAAGTATCAGCAGAGCATGGTTGAAAATGTCGATTAGCTAAAATCATGAATATTTTCAGTGTTCAAATTAAAAAAATCATAAGAAACTTCCGAAAGTGCCCAGAATTGGGAACTCCTCAATTTCTTATACTTCCATATCAGAACTATATGAAACCATGGGAACCAATCACAGAACTCCGACACAAGTATTAGCAGAGCATGATTGTAAATAAAACTTAGCGAAAATCAAAAATATTAGCTATGTTAAAAAAAAAATCACAATAAACTTTTGAAAAGACCGAGGACCGGGAACTCCTCGGTTTCCTATACAACTATAATTCGTATATACAAATCAGCAAAATCCAGGACTAGAACTCCTACACACGTATAAGCAGAGCATAGTTGAAGATTGCTATTAGCAAAAATCATAAATATTTTCAGTGTTTAAATTAAAAAAATCATAAGAAACTTCTGAAAGTGCCCAGAACTGGGAACTCCTCGGTTTCTTATACGCCTGTATTATTACTATATGAAACCATGGAAACCAAATCCAGAACTCCGTCACAAGTATCAGCAGAGCATGGTTGAAGATGTCGATTAGCAAAAATCATGAATATTTTCAGAGTTCAAATTAAAAAAAAACATAAAAAACTTCTGAAAGTGCCCAGAACTGGGAACTCCTCGATTTCTTATACGGCTGTATCAATACTATATGAAAACATGGAAACCAAAACCAGAACTCCGATACAAGTATCAGCAGAGCATGGTTGAAGATTGCGATTAGCAAAAATCATGCATCAATCATTCATCATATATTTTCAGTGTTCAAATTAAAAAAATCATAAGAAACTTCTGAAAGTGCCCAGAACTGAGAACTCCTCAATATCTTATACGGCTGTAACCATACTATATGAAAACATGGAAACCAAAACCAGAACTTCGACACAAGTATCAACAGAGCATGGTTGAATATGTCGATTAGCTAAAATCATGAATATTTTCAGAGTTCAAATTTAAAAAAATCATAAAATACTTCTGAAAGTTCCCAGAACTGAGAACTCGTCGATTTCTTATACTTCTGTATCAATTCTATGTGAAAACATGGAAAACAAGTCCAGAACTCCAACACAAGTATCAGCAGAGCATGGTTGAAGATGTCGATTAGCAAAAATCATGAATATTTTCAGAGTTCAAATTAAAAAAAATCATAAAAAACTTCTGAAAGTGCCCAGAACCGGGAACTCCTCGATTTCTTATACTTCTGTATCAATACTATGTGAAAACATGGAAAACAAGTCCAGAACTCCGACACAAGTATCAGCAGAGCATGGTTGAAAATGTCGATTAGCTAAAATCATGAATATTTTCAGTGTTCAAATTAAAAAAATCATAAGAAACTTCCGAAAGTGCCCAGAATTGGGAACTCCTCAATTTCTTATACTTCCATATCAGAACTATATGAAACCATGGGAACCAATCACAGAACTCCGACACAAGTATTAGCAGAGCATGATTGTAAATAAAACTTAGCGAAAATCAAAAATATTAGCTATGTTAAGGAAAAAAATCACAATAAACTTTTGAAAAGACCGAGGACCGGGAACTCCTCGGTTTCCTATACAAATATAATTCGTATATACAAATCAGCAAAATCCAGGACTAGATTTTCAACCATGCTCTGCGATACTTGTATCGGAGTTCAGGTTTTGCTTTCCATGTTTTCATATAGTATTGATACAGCCGTATAAGAAATTGAGGAGTTCTCAGTTCTGGGAACTTTCAGAAGTTTCTTATGATTTTTTTTAATTTAAACACTGAAAATATTCATGATTTTAGCCAATCGACATCTTCAACCATGCTCTGCTGATACTTGTGTCGGAGTTCTGGATTTGGTTTCCATGGTTTCATATAGTAATAATACAGGCGTATGAGAAACCGAGGAGTTCCTAGTACTGGGCACTTTCAGAAGTTTCTTATGATTTTTTTTAATTTGAACACTGAAAATATTCATGATTTTAGCTAATCGACATATTCAACCATGCTCTGCTGATACTTGTATCGGAGTTCTGGTTTTGGTTTCCAAGTTTTCATATAGTATTGATACAGCCGTATAAGAAATCGAGGAGTTCCCAGTTCTGGGCACTTTCAGAATTTTTTAAAGATTTTTTTTAATTTGAACTCTGAAAATATTCATGATTTTTGCTAATCGACATCTTCAACCATGCTCTGCTGATACTTGTGTCGGAGTTCTGGATTTGGTTTCCATGGTTTCATATAGTAATAATACAGGCGTATGAGAAACCGAGGAGTTCCCAGTACTGGGCACTTTCAGAAGTTTCTTATGATTTTTTTAATTTAAACACTGAAAATATTTATGATTTTTGCTAATTGCAATCTTAAACTATGCTCTGCTTATACGTGTGTAGGAGTTCTAGTCCTGAATTTTGCTGATTTGTATATACGAATTATATTTGTATAGGAAACCGAGGAGTTCCCGGTCCTCGGTCTTTTCAAAAGTTTATTGTGATTTTTTTCTTAACATAGCTAATATTTTTGATTTTCGCTAAGTTTTATTTACAACCATGCTCTGCTAGTACTTGTGTCGGAGTTCTGTGTTTGGTTTCCATTATTTCATATAGTTCTGATATAGAAGTATAAGAAACCGAGGAGTTCCCAATTCTGGGCACTTTCGGAAGTTTCTTATGATTTTTTTTAATTTGAACACTGAAAATATTCATGATTTTAGCTAATCGACATCTTCAACCATGCTCTGCTGATACTTGTGTTGGAGTTCTGGACTTGTTTTCAATGTTTTCACATAGTATTGATACAGAAGTATAAGAAATCGACGAGTTCTCAGTTCTGGAAACTTTCAGAAGTTTTTTATGATTTTTTTAATTTGAACTCAAAAATTTTCATAATTTTAGCTAATCGACATCTTCAACCTTGCTCTGCTGATACTTGTGTTGGAGTTCTGGACTTGTTTTCCATGTTTTCACATAGTATTGATACAGAAGTATAAGAAATCGAGGAGTTCCCAGTTCTGGGCACTTTCAGAAGTTTTTTATGATTTTTTTAAATTTGAACTCTGAAAATATTCATGATTTTAGCTAATCGACATATTCAACCATGCTCTGCTTATACTTGTGTCGGAGTTCTGGATTTAATTTCCATGTTTTAATATAGCTTAGATACAGTCGTATAAGAAATCGAGGAGTTCTTGGTTCTGGGCACTTTCGGAAGTTTCTTATGATTTTTTTTAATTTGAACACTGAAAATATTCATGATTTTAGCTAATCGACATATTCAACCATGCTCTGCTGATACTTGTGTTGGAGTTCTGGACTTGTTTTCCATGTTTTCACATAGTATTGATACAGAAGTATAAGAAATCGACGAGTTCTCAGTTCTGGGAATTTTCAGAAGTTTTTTATGATTTTTTTAATTTGAACTCAAAAATTTTCATAATTTTAGCTAATCGACATCTTCAACCTTGCTCTGCTGATACTTGTGTTGGAGTTCTGGACTTGTTTTCCATGTTTTCACATAGTATTAATACAGAAGTATAAGAAATCGACGAGTTCTCAGTTCTGGGCACTTTCAGAAGTTTTTTATGATTTTTTTAAATTTGAACTCTGAAAATATTCATGATTTTAGCTAATCGACATATTCAACCATGCTCTGCTTATACTTGTATCGGAGTTCTGGATTTAGTTTCCATGTTTTAATATAGCTTAGATACAGTCGTATAAGAAATCGAGGAGTTCTTGGTTCTGGGCACTTTCAGAAGTTTCTTATGATTTTTTTAATTTGATTACTGAAAATATTCATGATTTTTGCTAATCGCCATCTTCAACTATGCTCTGCTGATACGTGTGTCGGAGTTCTAGTACTGGATTTTGCTGATTTATATATAAGGATTATAGATGTATAGGAAACCAAAGAGTTCTCAGTCCTCGGTCCTTTCAAAAGTTTTTTTTTTTTTTTTTTTTTCTTAACATAGCTAATATTTTTGATTTTCGCTAAGTTTTATTTACAATCATGCTCGGCTAATACTTGTGTCGGAGTTATGTGTTTGCTTTCCATGGTTTCATATAGTTCTGATATAGAAGTATCAGAAACCGAGGAGTTCCCAATTCTGGGCAATTTCGGAAGTTTCTTATGATTTTTTTAATTTGAACACTGAAAATATTCATGATTTTAGCTAATCGCCATCTTCAACCATGCTCTGCTGATACTTGTGTCGGAGTTCTGTGTTTGGTTTCCATGGTTTCATATAGTTCTGATATAGAAGTATCAGAAACCGAGGAGATCCCAATTCTGGGCAATTTCGGAAGTTTCTTATGATTTTTTTAATTTGAACACTGAAAATATTCATTATTTTAGCTAATCGACATTTTCAACCATGCTCTGCTGATACTTGTGTTGAAGTTCTGGACTTGTTTTCCATGTTTTCACATAGTACTGAGATACAGAAGTATAAGAAATCGAGGAGTTCCCAGTTCTGGGCACTTTCAGAAGTTTTTATGATTTTTTTTAATTTGAACTCTGAAAATATTCATGATTTTTGCTAATCGAGATCTTCAACCATGCTCTGCTGATACTTGTGTCGGAGTTCTGGATTTGTTTTCCATGTTTTAATATAGCTTAGATACAGTCGTATAAGAAATCGAGGAAATGGAAATATTTTTAATTTGAACATTGAATATATTCATGATTTTAGCTAATCGCCATCTTCAACCATGCTCTGCTGATACTTGTATCGGAGTTCTGGTTTTGGTTTCCATTTTTTATATAGTATTTATACAGCCGTATAAGAAATAGAGGAGTTCTCAGTTCTGGGCACTTTGAGAAGTTTCTTATGATTTTTTTAATTTGAACACTGAAAATATTCATGATTTTAGCTAATCGCCATCTTCAACCATGCTCTGCTGATACTTGTAACGGAGTTCTGTGTTTGGTTTCCATGGTTTCATATAGTACTGATATAGAAGTATAAGAAATAGAGGAGTTCTTAGTTCTGGGCACTTTGAGATGTTTCTTATGATTTTTTTAATTTGAACACTGAAAATATTCATGATTTTAGCTAATCGACATCTTCAACCATGCTCTGCTGATACTTGTATCGGAGTTCTGGTTTTGGTTTCCATTTTTTATATAGTATTTATACAGCCGTATAAGAAATAGAGGAGTTCTCAGTTCTGGGCACTTTGAGAAGTTTCTTATGATTTTTTTAATTTGAACACTGAAAATATTCATGATTTTAGCTAATCGCCATCTTCAACCATGCTCTGCTGATACTTGTAACGGAGTTCTGTGTTTGGTTTCCATGGTTTCATATAGTACTGATATAGAAGTATAAGAAATAGAGGAGTTCTTAGTTCTGGGCACTTTGAGAAGTTTCTTATGATTTTTTTAATTTGAACACTGAAAATATTCATGATTTTAGCTAATCGCCATCTTCAACCATGCTCTGCTGATACTTGTGTCGGAGTTCTAGTCCTGGATTTTGCTGATTTGTATATACGAATTATAGTTGTATAGGAAACCGAAGAGTTCCCGGTCCTCGGTCTTTTCAAAAGTTTATTGTGATTTTTTTCTTAACATAGCTAATATTTTTGATTTTCGCTAAGTTTTATTTACAACCATGCTCTGCTACTACTTGTGTCGGAGTTCTGTGTTTGGTTTCCATGGTTTCATATAGATCTGATATAGAAGTATAAGAAACCGAGGAGTTCCCAATTCTGGGCGCTTTCGGAAGTTTCTTATGATTTTTTTTAATTTGAACACTGAAAATATTCATGATTTTAGCTAATCGACATCTTCAACCATGCTCTGCTGATACTTGTGTCGGAGTTCTAGTCCTGGACTTTGCTGATTTGTATATACGAATTATAGTTGTATAGGAAACCGAGGAGTTCCCGGTCCTCGGTCTTTTCAAAAGTTTATTGTGATTTTTTTCTTAACATAGCTAATATTTTTGATTTTCGCTAAGTTTTATTTACAACCATGCTCTGCTACTACTTGTGTCGGAGTTCTGTGTTTGGTTTCCATGGTTTCATATCGTATTAATACAGCCGTATAAGAAATAGAGGAGTTCTCAGTTCTGGGCACTTTGAGAAGTTTCTTATGATTTTTTTAACTTCAACACTGAAAATATTCATGATTTTTGCTAATCGCCATATTCAAGTATGCTCTGCTGATACGTGTGTCGGAGTTCTAGCCCTGGATTTTGCTGATTTATATATACGAATTATAGTTGTATAGGAAACCGAGGAGTTCCTGGTCCTCGATCTTTTCAAAAGTTTGTTCTGAATTTTTTTTTTAACATAGCTAGTATTCTTTATTTTTGCTTATTTATATTTACAACCATGCTCTGCTAATACTTTTGTCGGAGTTCTGATTTAGTTTCCATGGTTTCATATAGTACTGATATAGAAGTATAAGAAATAGAGGAGTTCTTAGTTCTGGGCACTTCGAGATGTTTCTTATGATTTTTTTAATTTGAACTCTGAAAATATTCATGATTTTAGCTAATCGACATCTTCAACCATGCTCTGCTGATACTTGTATCGGAGTTCTGGTTTTGGTTTCCATGTTTTCATATAGTATTTATACAGCCGTATAAGAAATAGAGGAGTTCTCAGTTCTGGGCACTTTGAGAAGTTTCTTATGATTTTTTTAATTTGAACACTGAAAATATTCATGATTTTAGCTAATCGCCATCTTCAACCATGAACTGCTGATACTTGTGTCGGAGTTCTAGTCCTGGATTTTGCTGATTTGTATATACGAATTATAGTTGTATAGGAAACCGAGGAGTTCCCGGTCCTCGGTCTTTTCAAAAGTTTATTGTGATTTTTTTCTTAACATAGCGAATATTTTTGATTTTCGCTAAGTTTTATTTACAACCATGCTCTGCTACTACTTGTGTCGGAGTTCTGTGTTTGGTTTCCATGGTTTCATATAGATCTGATATAGAAGTATAAGAAACCGAGGAGTTCCCAATTCTGGGCGCTTTTGGAAGTTTCTTATGATTTTTTTTAATTTGAACTCTGAAAATATTCATGATTTTTGCTAATCGAGATCTTCAACCATGCTCTGCTGATACTTGTGTCGGAGTTCTGGATTTGTTTTCCATGTTTTAATATAGCTTAGATACAGTCGTATAAGAAATCGAGGAAATGGAAATATTTTTAATTTGAACACTGAAAATATTCATGATTTTAGCTAATCGACATCTTCAACCATGCTCTGCTGATACTTGTATCGGAGTTCTGGTTTTGGTTTCCCTGTTTTCATATCGTATTAATACAGCCGTATAAGAAATAGAGGAGTTCTCAGTTCTGGGCACTTTGAGAAGTTTCTTATGATTTTTTTAACTTCAACACTGAAAATATTCATGATTTTTGCTAATCGCCATTTTCAAGTATGCTCTGCTGATACGTGTGTCGGAGTTCTAGCCCTGGATTTTGCTGATTTATATATACCTACGAATTATAGCTGTATAGGAAACCGAGGAGTTCCTGGTCCTCGATCTTTTCAAAAGTTTGTTCTGAATTTTTTTTTTAACATAGCTAGTATTCTTTATTTTTGCTTATTTATATTTACAACCATGCTCTGCTAATACTTGTGTTGGAGTTCTGATTTAGTTTCCATGGTTTCATATAGTACTGATATAGAAGTATAAGAAATAGAGGAGTTCTTAGTTCTGGGCACTTCGAGATGTTTCTTATGATTTTTTTAATTTAAACTCTGAAAATATTCATGATTTTAGCTAATCGACATCTTCAACCATGCTCTGCTGATACTTGTATCGGAGTTCTGGTTTTGGTTTCCATGTTTTCATATAGTATTTATACAGCCGTATAAGAAATAGAGGAGTTCTCACTTCTGGGCACTTTGAGAAGTTTCTTATAATTTTTTTAATTTGAACACTGAAAATATTCATGATTTTAGCTAATCGCCATCTTCAACCATGCTCTGCTGATACTTGTGTCGGAGTTCTAGTCCTGGATTTTGCTGATTTGTATATACGAATTATAGTTGTATAGGAAACCGAGGAGTTCCCGGTCCTCGGTCTTTTCAAAAGTTTATTGTGATTTTTTTCTTAACATAGCTAATATTTTTTATTTTCGCTAAGTTTTATTTACAACCATGCTCTGCTGATACTTGTGTTGGAGTACTGGACTTGTTTTCCATGTTTTCACATAGTATTGATACAGAAGTATAAGAAATCGACGAGTTCTTAGTTCTGGAAACTTTCAGAAGTTTTTTATGATTTTTTTAATTTGAACTCTGAAAATATTCATAATTTTAGCTAATCGACATCTTCAACCATGCTCTGCTGATACTTGTGGTTGAGTTCTGGATTTGTTTTCCATGTTTTCATATAGTATGGATACAGAAGTATAAGAAATCGAGGAGTTCTCAGTTCTGGGCACTTTGAGAAGTTTCTTATGATTTTTTTAATTTGAACTCTGAAAATATTCATGATTTTAGCTAATCGACATCTTCAACCATGCTCTGCTGATACTTGTATCGGAGTTCTGGTTTTGGTTTTCATGTTTTCATATAGTATTTATACAGCCGTATAAGAAATAGAGGAGTTCTCAGTTCTGGGCACTTTGAGAAGTTTCTTATGAGTTTTTTAACTTCAACACTGAAAATATTCATGATTTTTGCTAATCGCCATTTTCAAGTATGCTCTGCTGATACGTGTGTCGGAGTTCTAGCCCTGGATTTTGCTGATTTATATATACGAATTATAGCTGTATAGGAAACCGAGGAGTTCCTGGTCCTCGATCTTTTCAAAAGTTTGTTCTGAATTTTTTTTTTAACATAGCTAGTATTCTTTATTTTTGCTTATTTATATTTACAACTATGCTCTGCTAATACTTGTGTTGGATTTCTGATTTAGTTTCCATGGTTTCATATAGTACTAATATAGAAGTATAAGAAATAGAGGAGTTCTTAGTTCTGGGCACTTTGAGATGTTTCTTATGATTTTTTTAATTTGAACTCTGAAAATATTCATGATTTTAGCTAATCGACATCTTCAACCATGCTCTGCTGATACTTGTATCGGAGTTCTGGTTTTGGTTTCCATGTTTTCATATAGTATTTATACAGCCGTATAAGAAATAGAGGAGTTCTTAGTTCTGGGCACTTTGAGAAGTTTCTTATGATTTTTTTAACTTCAACACTGAAAATATTCATGATTTTTGCTAATCGCCATTTTCAAGTATGCTCTGCTGATACGTGTGTCGGAGTTCTAGCCCTGGATTTTGCTGATTTATATATACCTACGAATTATAGCTGTATAGGAAACCGAGGAGTTCCTGGTCCTCGATCTTTTCAAAAGTTTGTTCTGAATTTTTTTTTTAACATAGCTAGTATTCTTTATTTTTGCTTATTTATATTTACAACCATGCTCTGCTAATACTTGTGTTGGAGTTCTGATTTAGTTTCCATGGTTTCATATAGTACTGATATAGAAGTATAAGAAATAGAGGAGTTCTTAGTTCTGGGCACTTCGAGATGTTTCTTATGATTTTTTTAATTTAAACTCTGAAAATATTCATGATTTTAGCTAATCGACATCTTCAACCATGCTCTGCTGATACTTGTATCGGAGTTCTGGTTTTGGTTTCCATGTTTTCATATAGTATTTATACAGCCGTATAAGAAATAGAGGAGTTCTCAGTTCTGGGCACTTTGAGAAGTTTCTTATGATTTTTTTAATTTGAACACTGAAAATATTCATGATTTTAGCTAATCGCCATCTTCAACCATGAACTGCTGATACTTGTGTCGGAGTTCTAGTCCTGGATTTTGCTGATTTGTATATACGAATTATAGTTGTATAGGAAACCGAGGAGTTCCCGGTCCTCGGTCTTTTCAAAAGTTTATTGTGATTTTTTTCTTAACATAGCGAATATTTTTGATTTTCGCTAAGTTTTATTTACAACCATGCTCTGCTACTACTTGTGTCGGAGTTCTGTGTTTGGTTTCCATGGTTTCATATAGATCTGATATAGAAGTATAAGAAACCGAGGAGTTCCCAATTCTGGGCGCTTTTGGAAGTTTCTTATGATTTTTTTTAATTTGAACTCTGAAAATATTCATGATTTTTGCTAATCGAGATCTTCAACCATGCTCTGCTGATACTTGTGTCGGAGTTCTGGATTTGTTTTCCATGTTTTAATATAGCTTAGATACAGTCGTATAAGAAATCGAGGAAATGGAAATATTTTTAATTTGAACACTGAAAATATTCATGATTTTAGCTAATCGACATCTTCAACCATGCTCTGCTGATACTTGTATCGGAGTTCTGGTTTTGGTTTCCCTGTTTTCATATCGTATTAATACAGCCGTATAAGAAATAGAGGAGTTCTCAGTTCTGGGCACTTTGAGAAGTTTCTTATGATTTTTTTAACTTCAACACTGAAAATATTCATGATTTTTGCTAATCGCCATTTTCAAGTATGCTCTGCTGATACGTGTGTCGGAGTTCTAGCCCTGGATTTTGCTGATTTATATATACCTACGAATTATAGCTGTATAGGAAACCGAGGAGTTCCTGGTCCTCGATCTTTTCAAAAGTTTGTTCTGAATTTTTTTTTTAACATAGCTAGTATTCTTTATTTTTGCTTATTTATATTTACAACCATGCTCTGCTAATACTTGTGTTGGAGTTCTGATTTAGTTTCCATGGTTTCATATAGTACTGATATAGAAGTATAAGAAATAGAGGAGTTCTTAGTTCTGGGCACTTCGAGATGTTTCTTATGATTTTTTTAATTTAAACTCTGAAAATATTCATGATTTTAGCTAATCGACATCTTCAACCATGCTCTGCTGATACTTGTATCGGAGTTCTGGTTTTGGTTTCCATGTTTTCATATAGTATTTATACAGCCGTATAAGAAATAGAGGAGTTCTCACTTCTGGGCACTTTGAGAAGTTTCTTATAATTTTTTTAATTTGAACACTGAAAATATTCATGATTTTAGCTAATCGCCATCTTCAACCATGCTCTGCTGATACTTGTGTCGGAGTTCTAGTCCTGGATTTTGCTGATTTGTATATACGAATTATAGTTGTATAGGAAACCGAGGAGTTCCCGGTCCTCGGTCTTTTCAAAAGTTTATTGTGATTTTTTTCTTAACATAGCTAATATTTTTTATTTTCGCTAAGTTTTATTTACAACCATGCTCTGCTGATACTTGTGTTGGAGTACTGGACTTGTTTTCCATGTTTTCACATAGTATTGATACAGAAGTATAAGAAATCGACGAGTTCTTAGTTCTGGAAACTTTCAGAAGTTTTTTATGATTTTTTTAATTTGAACTCTGAAAATATTCATAATTTTAGCTAATCGACATCTTCAACCATGCTCTGCTGATACTTGTGGTTGAGTTCTGGATTTGTTTTCCATGTTTTCATATAGTATGGATACAGAAGTATAAGAAATCGAGGAGTTCTCAGTTCTGGGCACTTTGAGAAGTTTCTTATGATTTTTTTAATTTGAACTCTGAAAATATTCATGATTTTAGCTAATCGACATCTTCAACCATGCTCTGCTGATACTTGTATCGGAGTTCTGGTTTTGGTTTTCATGTTTTCATATAGTATTTATACAGCCGTATAAGAAATAGAGGAGTTCTCAGTTCTGGGCACTTTGAGAAGTTTCTTATGAGTTTTTTAACTTCAACACTGAAAATATTCATGATTTTTGCTAATCGCCATTTTCAAGTATGCTCTGCTGATACGTGTGTCGGAGTTCTAGCCCTGGATTTTGCTGATTTATATATACGAATTATAGCTGTATAGGAAACCGAGGAGTTCCTGGTCCTCGATCTTTTCAAAAGTTTGTTCTGAATTTTTTTTTTAACATAGCTAGTATTCTTTATTTTTGCTTATTTATATTTACAACTATGCTCTGCTAATACTTGTGTTGGATTTCTGATTTAGTTTCCATGGTTTCATATAGTACTAATATAGAAGTATAAGAAATAGAGGAGTTCTTAGTTCTGGGCACTTTGAGATGTTTCTTATGATTTTTTTAATTTGAACTCTGAAAATATTCATGATTTTAGCTAATCGACATCTTCAACCATGCTCTGCTGATACTTGTATCGGAGTTCTGGTTTTGGTTTCCATGTTTTCATATAGTATTTATACAGCCGTATAAGAAATAGAGGAGTTCTTAGTTCTGGGCACTTTGAGAAGTTTCTTATGATTTTTTTAATTTGAACACTGAAAATATTCATGATTTTAGCTAATCGCCATCTTCAACCATGCTCTGCTGATACTTGTGTCGGAGTTCTAGTCCTGGATTTTGCTGATTTGTATATACGAATTATAGTTGTATAGGAAACCGTGGAGTTCCCGGTCCTCGGTCTTTTCAAAAGTTTATTGTGATTTTTTTCTTAACATAGCTAATATTTTTGATTTTCGCTAAGTTTTATTTACAACTATGCTCTGCTACTACTTGTGTCAAAGTTCTGTGTTTGGTTTCCATGGTTTCATATAGTTCTGATATAGAAATATAAGAAACCGAGGAGTTCCCAATTCTGGGCACTTTCGGAAGTTTCTTATGATTTTTTTAATTTGAACCCTGAAAATATTCATGATTTTAGCTAATCGACATCTTCAACCATGCTCTGCTGATACTTGTGTTGGAGTACTGGACTTGTTTTCCATGTTTTCACATAGTATTGATACAGAAGTATAAGAAATCGACGAGTTCTTAGTTCTGGAAACTTACAGAAGTTTTTTATGATTTTTTTAATTTGAACTCTGAAAATATTCATAATTTTAGCTAATCGACATCTTCAACCATGCTCTGCTGATACTTGTGTTGGAGTACTGGACTTGTTTTCCATGTTTTCACATAGTATTGATACAGAAGTATAAGAAATCGACGAGTTCTTAGTTCTGGAAACTTACAGAAGTTTTTTATGATTTTTTTAATTTGAACTCTGAAAATATTCATAATTTTAGCTAATCGACATCTTCAACCATGCTCTGCTGATACTTGTGGTTGAGTTCTGGATTTGTTTTCCATGTTTTCATATAGTATGGATACAGAAGTATAAGAAATCGAGGAGTTCTCAGTTCTGGGCACTTTCAGAAGTTTTTTATGATTTTTTTTAATTTGAACTCTGAAAATATTCATGATATTTGCTAATCGACATCTTCAGCCATGCTCTGCTGGTACTTGAAATCGATTACCGTTATATTTCACTTTTTTTTTGTTTAGGTAACATCTGATCTACTGATAATATTTAGAATTATATGTGAAATCCGTCGTATTACGTAATTATCGTCAGTTATATGATGATTACTTGTTTTTTTCCTGTGATTACATTGATAAGTTTTTATTTTTTTGTGAGCTCTAATTGACAGAACTATTACTAAAAGTAATTAGGAACTATAGAACTCGCTTTTGTGCACCGAATGCACTTTTAAAATTTTGGTTTTGGAAATAATGATCTGCTACCGGAAGTTAGCAGATCATATTTTCATTTGAAATTTTTCCAGGAAAAACACCAGAACTTTTTCTAAAAAGTATCAGGAACTCCAGAACTATGCTGCATGCGAGTAGAACTCTAATTTTTTTATGCTCTGCTGGAAAATGATCTGCTAAGTTCACGGCCATGTTTGGCAATGACTGCTTCTGCACATGTGGGCCCCTGGTAACTAATAATATTGTGTAAATGTATTATTAACTGCTCCACATTTGTTGTAATATATACTTTTTTCTTTTTTTTTTCTTACACATTGCTTTTGCAATATTTTTTATATTATTAGACCCTAACCACCATAAATTCGTTAGTAATTTATTTTGTTCACGTATCATTTTTTTTAATAATTAATTTATTGTTTGTTACAGGTGTATGGTCAGTTCTTATAGTTATTTGTTGTTTATCGCTGTAACATACCCATGGGGCTTACAATGCTTGCGGACGTCGAGCACTGGGTAGCTCGTCGTCCGGCTGTTCGGTAATTAACCGGACCGAGCCCAGTCGTTAACAGCGCGTAGTGATCCTCGCGCTCCTCAAAGAGATGTCAGCTAACCGTAGGGGCCCAGCAGGGCCGATGCCCGCTAGCTAGGACCGCGGAGAATTTCTGAAAGGGAAACCCGTAGTCCTAGAACGCAAAGGGTAATTGAAGGAGACAGGTGTGGTTTTAGTCAGTAAAAGTCTGACACGCCCTCCCGCTCCACCCAGAGCGCGAGAAGTCATTTGGATGATTTCCCACCTAAAAAAAAAAAAAAAAAAATGGGGCTTACAATATTTATCTGTCAAAAATTGCATAAAATAAAATACGATACTGGTTATAATTAAATCGGTTGCAATATTCACAAATATGTCATTTTCAATTAAAATTAAATAGGTTAATAGTCACAATGACACTGGTTACAATATTTGTATGTCATTTTCAATTAGTCTAAAATACATGCCTGGTTACGATATTATTTACATGTCCATTTCAATTAAAATAAACGTCACTGGTCACTTTTTACTTCTACATCGTCAAATTTGTTTTGGATTCAAAGTCAAGATTTGTAATTACACAATAATTAGTCATAATCATCAATAGTTCGGTCATTCAGTAATTCAATAATTGAATAGTAAACTTTACCTAAAAGAAACTCCTTAAGACTCGACTTGAAAGTATTTAAGGACGAGACATTTTTAATACAAATTGGGAGTCTGCTATAAATTTTTATTCCCATCCAGTTCATCACAGTTCTGCATATAAAGCCTCTTAGTTTAGTTTTGTGTCTCGCACTTCTCAATGTTTCATAACTACCTATATCGCGTTTTACCATCATTGCTGCTTCGAATATATATAATGAAGGTAAAGTCAGGATTTTCAATCTTTTGAAAACTGGTCTACACGAATCAGTCTCTTTTAGGCCACATATACTTCTGAGACATTTTTTTGGGCTATAAGAGCATACTCCATGTTTGCTGAATTACCCCAGTAGAGGATGCCATATCTAAGTGTGGAGCCCACATACGCATGATAGACACTCAGCAAAGTACTCTCACTTGTAACTTTTCTCAACATATAGAGAGCGTATGAAAACTGATTTAACTTTTTGCAAACATGGTCAACTTGCGTTTTCCAATTTAGTCCAGAGTCAATTTGAAAGCCAAGAAATTTTATGGTCTTGACTTCCTTCACTGTTTCACCCTTGCAAAGGACATGTCAATATTAACATTTTGTCAATATATAAATAATAAACAAAAAAAAATATAAAAAAATACTAACATTTAGGTTATTTGCTTTTAACCAATTTATTGTATTTTCGAGGGAGTTATTTATATCCATTTCGTAATTGTCTTGAATTTCGTCAATAAAAATAGCAGTACTATCGTCTGCAAATAGTATCATTTCATTGTTTATGGCTTTCGGGAGGTCATTAATATATATTATGAACAAAAGCGGGGCAAGAATACTTCCTTGGGGTACTCCGTAATTAACAATTTTAGGCTCTGACTTAAATGTTTGTTCCAATTTTGTATCATCAGCTATTCTTGATATTTGAGTTATTTGATACCTGTTTTAGAGGTATGATCTTATAAGATTTAATGCATTTCCTCTCACTCCGTACTTTTCCAATTTATTTATGAGGATATTTGATCTACGTGATCAAAGACTTTCGACATATCCATAAATATTGCAGTTACTTGTTTTTTGTTATCAAGTCCTGTCATAAAAGTCTTTGAAAAAATTAAAAGTGCGTCGCTAGTCGATTTGCCTTTACGAAATCCAAATTGCGGTTTTGTGAATATGTTATTGACTTCAAAATAATTATATATATTGTTATAAATCACTTTTTTTTCTTTTTCACTTTTGCAATAACAGGTATTAAGGCTATGTATGGGTCTATAAAATTTCATCTGTTCCCTATCCCTCTTTTTAAGTAATGGATTTATCGCAGTTATTTTTAGTTTTGAGGGAAATATTCCCTGTTCCAGGCACAGATTTATAATGGTGCTAAGTATTGGAGCTATGAGATGAGATACACGTTTAATAATTTTAGAGAATATTTATATTGTCATAACCTGTACTATTAGTATTTTTAAGTCCTTTTATTATCTGGTCAACTTCATACGAATTTGTTGGTTTCATAAACATTGAACTGCAACTATTATTATGTCATTGTTTTTAGATAAGTATTATTTTCCTTTTAAAGGCGTAGGTTTAATATCTTCGATAAAATAAGTGTTGAATGATTCAGCTATTTCTTGCGGTAATGTTACTAGTTTGTCATTTACTTTGATTTTCCTAATGTCTTCAATCCTCTTCTATTGATAATTGTATTTTTTTTTTCTTGCTTTTATTTATATAGCCTCTTTTTTATAATGTGAATGTGAGAACACTGTAGACTCTGCGAATTCTTAGGTTACTTCCTATTACGACTCACTTTTTATTATGATTATTTTTATTGTACTTTTTAGTACAATATTGACCGGTCTACACTGTCCTTACATAATATATACTTATACTGTAATATGGAAATATTGTAAGATCAACAATTTTTTTAAAAGAGTAACCATGGAGTTTCTTGCCGGTTCTTCTCCATAGGAAACGACCAATTTGGAACCGTGCACTAGCTTCCGACGTTTTATAAGTGCCCATGTAGGCCTATGTGAAATAAAATACTTTTGAGTTTGACTTTGACTTTGAAAAAGTCAGTAAAAATCTGACACGCCCTCCCGCTCCGCCCAAGAGCGTGGGATGTCATTGGATGATTTTTCCACTGAAAAAAAAGTCAAAGAAGGGAAATTTAATTTATCCAACAACATGTGGAATTAAAACAAATATTTTATCATATTTTGACTTATTTATTAAAATCATTTCAAATTATCTTATAATCTTACGTGGTGTAAGTTTTAAAAAATAAAAGTAAAAGAAAAAACATTAATTAGAAACTAAGATATCTTAGTTTTGATATATATAATTATATTAAGAATAAGGTATAATTTTTATACGTTTAATATATGTTACAACAGTCTATGTGTTAAACTTTTACATTTTTATAAGATTGTAGTCAAAGAAGGGTTTAATTTATTCAACAACATGTGGAAAAAAATATATATTTGATCACATTTTGACAAATTTAAAATCATTTCACATTATAATATTACGTATCGTATACAAAATTAAATTATGTACATAATTAACGTTGATGTTATTCGTATAAATAGGTACCAAGTATAACTTTTTAACCAATTAGCAATGCTTCAGGAGGTGAAAGGTGAAACAACTATCTATGGGTTCAACCCTGAAATGCCAACAAGCAAGTGCTTGGTACTGCCGCGTAGTAATAGATAGACGATTAGATGTTTACTCGCGAGTTTTCTTTCTCGATTCATGACTAGACCTACTTCCACATCCTGAAATATTGCTAATGAATTAAAAGGCACCCTGTAAACAGATCACAGCCAAATATTTTTTTTGCGCGTTTTTTAACGTACTCGATCGCGTTAAAGTAAACGTCAATTTGTACCACAGATGTAGGATTAGGTACAAGCGCTGTAGGATTAGGTACAAGAGCAGCCGGGGCCTTACTAATGACGTATTAAAATGTGTCACACACATGTGCGTGTGTGCAGTGCGAGCGAGAAAGAGGGTTGGAGCTATACATCCTATATAGCTATGGAGCTATACTGACTAGCATTTAACTGAACCGTTAAAGTGATGGGCCTATAACGGTTCAGTTTGGGTCGTCAAATGGATCGCGTTAAGAGCTCGTGGTATAGCCTCTGGTAACACTAATGAGCCTACGACACGCACAAGCTTTACCACAGTTTTGCCGGCGCAGGCAGGTTTGTACACGGCAGTTTTTCATTACGAATTGACATAGTCGGTCGAGTACGTTAAAAAACTCACGCTTGGTACTTTGTTTGAACATTATTGTTCTTCTTGATTTTTGTATTCTTTATCCGAGTTCACGTCAGGCGGCATATTCTCATCGTTCTTTGGTTCCGTCTTTTTTGTACGCATCTTCATCATCTTGCATTCATCAGCGCACTTAATCGTTATTGTGTTCCTGCAAAGAGAGTTCAATAAACTTTAGTATATTATGAATACACCACCGTCCTAAGATTAGTTACTTAATCCGGGATTGGCTTATCATGGTAGGTAATGGATAACATGAGTAGTGCCGTAAGTAGCCTCTTAAATACCCGGTGCAAGCTTCTATAACTGCGCCCCTCCAGGAACCGCGCCCTGTGCCTGGGCACCGCTGGCTCCGCCCTAGTTACGGCACTGAATATGGGTTCCCAGATTAAGTTTCATTTTTACCCAGAATAGAAAAGTTTGATAATATGAGTATGGGCAATGAAGGTCTAATCTAATCTGTAAGTCCACAAATTATAGGACATTCGTATCTAGGTACTTATTACTGAATTCTTAAACTGGCAAGATTCCAGTAACCCAAAAAATATTTGTGTTGTGAAAGTTTTCACTATTGTCTTCTACCACAAAGTGTCTTCTCAACAAAAAAAAACTGGCCATCACTAGCTCGCTGTTATACGATCACCATTAATTTGTATCAAATGCATTCGAGGAGTAAGAAAATCTTTTAGAAATGCTAACTTTCTACAGATGCTATGCAGGCATCTTCAACATTGTCAGCAATCTCTAAATGTTCAAACCACCTTTGCTTTGAGTTGCTGAGATTCGGACACAATATATGCGGACACAGTGTCCGAATTGATACATTTTTTTTTTGTTTTCGCTGACTATTCGTACACACACTGTTTAATACAGTCATATAAAAAGTTTTTAAATACAATATTAGGGAAAAAAAGTGTTCCCAAAACTATTTATGGCTGGATTTCGAAGGCGGCAACTTCGGTTAATAAATATCTTTATATTATATTTTAAATCTTTTTTTATCTCACTGTACTAAACAGCTTCAATAAATTTGGTGGTGTACGAATCGTCAGTGAAAAAATATTGAAAATAATAAAAACTTTTTACAAAAAAAAAAAAAACCGACTTCACTACAAAAAACCGTACAAACTTACCTATGAAAACAGTTCAATTCCCGAATTGAGTTACGAAGATTTTTCCGAATCGCAAAAAAAGTTTTTTTTTGCGACGTAACTACAAATTTAACATGGACTTCCGAAATTAAAGTTATTTTGATCGTTTTAGTGTTTTGTTTTTTGTAATGAAGTCAACCGACTTTATTTTGTTTTTGTTATTTGTAAAAAGTTTTTTAATTCACACTTTTTTGTTGTGATACACTTATAGCCAATAAGCCAGAATGAACCCAAATACTGCTAGGATACATTATTTTATTATGAAGTTCTCATCCACCTCCCGACTATATCATCAGGTCAGTTCGATAATACGTTATACCCAAAATGCATCTTATGACAATCCGAATAAGCCCAAACACGGCTAGGTTACATTAATTAATTACGGAGTTCTAGTTCTCCTACCTTCCGGCTCCATCTTCATCATCAGATCACCTCGATGATACTATTTTCAACATAACTATTTAGAAGCATTTATTTATTTGTATTGTCATAGTTACTTAACTATCATTATTATGATATCTATGTAGGGTGAAGTTCCGTTGGCTGTTTCTGGTCTTCTTCATCAGTTCCACTTCATCAAATGTTACTTTTTTAACTGTTAATGCTTAAGTTCTCGATGAAAATACCAAAATCACTATATTATAGTTGCCTAGAATATTTGAGGAGTTCCTTCGATTCCACATCGATCCCATTCCCATCATTAGAACAGGATTATGAAAATATTTACTTATCTGGGAGCATATTCTTTAAGAAGAAAAAAAACGCAAATCGGTCTATAAACGACGGAGTTCGGAGGTAACAAACATAAAAAAAAATAATGATGATAAAAAAAATACATCCGAATTGAGACAGAGACAGAGATTGAACCTCCTCCTTTTTTGAAGTCGGTTAAAAATGTGTCGTTTCGGACTATGTGTTCGAATATATTTTGTCCGAATCGTCTGCAACTCTTTGTTAACGAATTTTTTTATTATTCTTGTAATTACCTACTTATTTTGTAACAAAAAATAGTTTTGAACCAGTTACCTGACTTCATTTTCTCTCACGTTAAATTTTAAATCTGTCCATGATTTCAATTATGACATCAGAAATTACTTTTGGGTCCAGGCATATCTTCGGAGGTCTAGTCTTGAAGGCTGGCGAACTTTTTCCTGTCATGCAATGAGTTGCCAGTATCCTGTGAAATTAAGAAAAGATAACTAACAAGTTTTACTTAATAACTTTACTGTGACGTCACAATTGTGGCTTAACAGTTTACTTGGGATGCCAAGTCAGTATTCTAAAATTGTCTTTTGTAACTAGTAATGTATGTGTCAGATCAATGGCGGATTAGCCATGTAGCAAGAGTAGCAAATTCTATAGGCATTTGGGAGCCCCGCGCGATTAGGGATCCCGCACTTGAACGTAAAAAAAACTAGTCAAAATATTTGTACTGCGTGAAATCTAAATACAGCTGATTTCTTTGGATGTGATATGATAGTCACTCTACTTCAAACTTTCCTCCAAGTAAACTACAGAATAGAAGATCTTTTAGAATTACCCCATCATCGTACTTTTTAAGCATCTGATCTTAAAATCCACGGGGTTATTGGTGTCTAAAAGCCTTGTTCAAGCTAATTCTTAAAAGGACTTTAGCCAGCGGCTTCTCGCGCGCGAAGCTTTGGCTACAGTTACTTAATTTTAATATATGTATAGCATTGGTTAAGCTTAAACAAACCCCTATCCACCCTACCCCCCAACCCACCCCCCAACCCCACTAAGACCCTAACCCAACCCTAAGAATAAGCTTAAACAAAGTTTTTAGGGAACTACATATTTTGTGTGTCTATGTGAATATTACAATGCCAGTGCGTAGTGACATAATATGGCTCTGAAACGTGAACGTTCACAATGCGCCTCATCAGATGGTTTTAAGTCACTCAAAGAGCAATGGAGAGGGCTATGCTCGGAGTTTCCTTGCATAATCGAATCAGGAGTGAAGATAAGCTTAAGTGGCAGTGAGCTCACTGCCACTTAAGCTTATCTTCACTCCGTACTCGCGTACCCAGCTGGGTACATTGCTCGCAGAAGAGATGGTCGATGGGGCCGAAAGCTTCTGGAGTGGCGATCGGAAAGGCCTCGCTAAAAGGGTACCGATAACCTGGTAAAGTTCACGGGAATCCGATGGAAGCGTGATAAACAGGACCGGCCGTTGTGGCGACACTTGGGAGAAACCTTTGTCTAGCAGTGGACACCTTTCAGCTGTCAGATTATTCCAATTATAGAATGGCTGAACCTAAACTATCCAAAAAAAAAAAATTGCATCCTATTCCCAAATCTCAATTGTTCAGCTTTTCTGTATAAATTCACAAAGGCTTCGCCATCATCATCGAAAATAGTCCCTATTTCTGTATCAATTCCTAAGCATGATTTTCGAGATTACTTCGGTTTTTTAGAATTTTGCCTTTAAATTTCTAATCGTTCGGGGTATGCAAAAAACGATCATCATCTAGGTTTTTTCAAAAGTACTAAATTAATTAGTATCCTACTAATAAAATAATTAGTAGTAGGGGGCCCTTGGTCGAATTTGCTACAGGCCCCGCGCCGGCTTAATCCGGCGCTGTGCCAGATAAACTTGGAATAACGGTAATTGAGCCTCCTACTTTTGTGCTTTAATAGCTTTGTCTGTATTTCGGGTTTATATCTAAGTATATTAGGAAAAAGTCAATGGACTTTATTCCACGTTTGAAGTTTGTACAAGTTCTTTTTGAAGTTGATAAGAATTAGGTATTCATATTTCAAATTCAAAAATGTAAGTACCATTCTAGTAAAATATCTACAATTCGAAATTTAAATTTGGAGTAGCCTCAATAATGTAAAGGCTCATTAAATTTTAACATCAGGTAGGTGGTACCTATCCTTTTTATACAATAAATAGAACAATCAAAGGCAGGGGCGTACCTGTTGCCGCATCAGCCGTCGCAATGATACGGGGCCCCCGGGCTACAGGGGCCCCGACGTTCGCAAAAATTCGTAACATGGTATCTACAACCTTCAATTCTCTTATTAATAAGAGGCCTGTATTTAACAAATAGTGACTAGGTATATAATAGGAGGTTCCGACTTTATAGCTCGCTCCGTTTGTCCTAGCATTCTCTTCATAAGTTTACAACAAAAGCAAAATCTATCCTAGTCCAGATTGCTCCAATAAACGAGCTCATTTTCAATAAGTCTTGTCCTGCCTCAGTCAGAGTAATCCTATTTACAAGCCCTCTCTTATATGGTGACAAAACTACCCCGCACGTTTCATAATTAGTATGAAAGTAACCTATGCAGTTAGTCAATCTCTTTCGTAGCCTATCGGATGGCTCCATCAAGCTAGGACTCCAATTCATTTCTATGCTAGTAGGGCCTATTTACTAAAAATATATAAAAAATAAAAACTATCAATAACGCTTGATACAGGGCCCCTGTGGGACTAGCTACGCCCCTGATTAAAGCTTACCTTCTAGGGAACACTTCAAGAAGTTGCGTCCTGGTAGCTATGGTATACGACTTCCAGTTCACTCTCTTGAACTTGTCTTTGTGTATCAAAGTCTTGCCACTGCCAATCTGAAACCAGCATCGTCATATTAATTTCTGACAGGATTTGTCTAAATGCAAAAGTCAATAAAAAGATCTAAAAACGATAAGAGAAAGATCATATTAAATTCAATGTACATATTAAAAATATACTACTACTGTCTTCTGCCAGCGACTTGGCCCGCATGAGAGTAGAAAATATTTAGCCTATGTCACTCAGTGATAAAGTAGCATTCTACTGGTGAATTTTGAAAATCGGTTCAGTAATTTATTCAGTACACACTGAATTACAAAAGTACTAATCTTTTCTCTTTAAAATATTAGTGGTGGGTAATTACTTCTATAAAATAATAATTTACTAGTTGCCTTGAAAAAATTAACACATGGTCATGCCTGTTTGACAAACGAATGGTTTATAGAAAAAATAAACCTTAGTCTATCTATACGTATATGTATAATAATATATAAATAAAATTTAAGTGTCTGTTTGTACTCGTAATATGAAACTTTTTTCTTTGTTTCTTTTGTTTTTTTCAATGCCTTTTATATTTTGACGGGACTTTCACTGGTAGATAGCTGATTTTATAAGGAGTATTTTTTTATGGAAAAACAATTAGAATATCGCGCTAAAAAAAAACTTATTGATATTGTGACCAAATGGCATTGTGATAAGCTGTTTTACAAGTTTGACACGAACAAAATCGCAGGCACCAGCTCTACTAGCTGAACAACATAAAACTACAAAAAGTAACATACCCATTCATCTTCTGGCCGTCCATTTGTTTCAGCAACGTTATGTCTGTTATTAGTTACCAAAATGTTCTCATTAGAATGATTTTGGTCTTCATTTTCATTGTTTTCTTCACCTTATTCTGTAATATCTTCTTCAACAGATTGTTCTGTTGTATTAATCAGTTCAGCAGCTTCTAACAGCATGTCTACGTGTTCATGTGCCATTGATTTTTGTTTTTCCTCTATTTGCCACTTGAGATTGTAAAGAAAGTCAAGGAAACTGATTGCACGGTAATAAACCTCCTTTGTTTGCTTCATCCCAGCCTCTGTTTCCGCTTCATCTTGAGATTCCTCTCCGTTTTCTTTTTCGGTCGAATCTGCCAGAAATTGTGCGATTTCTGTCCTTCTAGCTAGATTTAGACTGGGTAAGAACGACCTTTTTCTGTTGTTTCGTCCTGCTCTAGTGTTAGTGCTTGGTTGTGGGCTCATTTTGACTGGAGTTGCTCCCTGCGAAGGCATGATTATTCTTTTATTGCCATTTACATCGTTCGAAATTAGCATATTTTCATCGGTACCCGCAATTTTTATAATACCAAATCTACCCACAGAATCTTTTTTTTTTTATTTGCTCCACTCTAGGAAATATTCCCGTATCGTGGGTGCGTTCACAAACATGTAAACTCACATGACACAAAATCCAGACCCGGAACAGCTCGCAACGCCGGGGCGAAACTCTGCTGCCTGTCTGGTCTGCTGGAAAGACCTCACGGCGTCATTACCTTCCGCATGACGCAGGTCCTCACCGGACATGGTAAGTTCGGGAGGTTCCTGCACCGGATTCGTGTGGAAAAAACGCCCGGGTGCCACCATTGTGTGCACCACACGGAGGATACGGTGGAACATACGGTAGAGGCGTGCCCCGCCTGGACAGAGCACCGCCTTGTCCTCGTGGGGGCGATCGGTGGCAGCGATCTCTCACGCCGGGCCTTGGTACAGGCCATGGTCCGGAGCGAGGAAGAGTGGCAGGTGGTTGCCTCCTTCTGTAAAGCAGTAATGCTAGCAAAGGAGGCGGCCGATCGCGCGAGGCAAAGGTCCTCAGGCCCCAACCGCCGCCGGGATTCCGATCCCGATTTCCGGCCACCGTAGACGTGGGCTTGCGGAAGGCGAGCAATGGGTGCCTCGCCGTCCGATCGTCCGGTAACCGTCCGGACCGAGCCCAAGTCGTCGACGGCGCGTAGTGTTCCACGCGCGCCTCAAGGAGATGTCAGCGACCGTAGGGGCCCAGCAGGGTCGAGGCCTACTGGGGCCATGGGTGATGCGAATATGATCCCGGGGCCCTGGAAAAACTGCAGAGAAGGAACAGGAGTGGGTTTTTAGTCAGTAAATGTCTGACACTATCTCTCGCTCCGCCCAAGAGCGGGGGATGTCATTAGATGATTTTCCCACCCGAAAAAAAAAAGACCCGGAACAACTCGACAATGAGCATGAAACTACAAACCTTAAAAACCTACATGGACATAACAATAACCTACCGTGTCAGAATCAGCAGATAGATCTTCGTCGGCGCTGGGGACCCACGACGATCCGCTACAGGAGTAGTCTTCAACTTCTTCTTCTTCTTTATATGTCCTACTGGAACCGGCTTTCCTCTTACAACTGGGTCCGGTTTCCACCTTGACCGACTCCTTTACTACCACGTCCAACGTGTCACTGTCTTCTTCTTCTTCATACTTGATACTGGGACCGGCTTCCTGGCTTGAAGATGGACCCGCTTCATACCTCCGACTAGGACCGGCTTCCTGGCTTGAAGATGGACTCGCTTCATACCTCCGACTAGGACCGGCTTCCTGGCTTGAAGATGGACCCGCTTCATACCTCCGACTAGGACCGGCTTCCTGGCTTGAAGATGGACCCGCTTCATACCTCCGACTAGGACCGGCTTCGAGCATGTAACGTTCTTCTGTACCATAAAAAAATATAAAAATTAAAGCTATACGAAGCTTTCATTACTTTTTTTAATTCTTTAATCGTGACGTGTCCACATTCTTAAGTAGTGACGTCAACACCTCTATATATTCTATATCTTTATAAGTATAATTCTTCTGTACGTGTGTTTGTCACCTTACTCTTCCTAAACGGCTTGACCGATTTCGATGAAATGTTGTGTGTATGTCTGGTGCGTCCCTAGATGGTTTGAAAATACAATTGAATCCGATAGGTGGCGCTGCAATTGGATTCTCAATGTTTTATTCTGACTAAAATCTAGCTTACAGTATAATGTCTATCGGGACCGCTAGTTATGTATAAGCTGTGGTCAGATCTTAGAAATGATCACTTCATGATATGACCGACCATATCATGAAACGGTGGCATTTCATAATGTATATGTCGACTCGTCGGGATGGTTCGAGCTACGATCCACGACCCACGACCCACCTGGTAGATACCAGGTGGGTCTATATGGGTATCGTGCAATGAATAAAAACAGCTAGGAAGTGAATCAGTTTACTTCTCAATACAATTCGGTACAGTGCACTATAATATTAGGTAGGTACAAGCAACAAAACGTAGGACAGTTTCAATGCGTCTTCACGCTGCGACGGCCTGGTTGAGTGTCCGCTGTCCTCGCGGATTCTCCTCAAGCTCGTAGCCAAACGGAAAACGCCTGACTCTGTCAAAGCGCGCCAACTCTAGTTCTTCTAGTTGCCAATAGATGGCGTGCCTTGTTTTGTTGTTGACAAATCAACTGCCGGATACGACATATATTATAACCTCGCCCAATGGCCACATCATGATAATTGGACTAGACAAATCAATAAACACTGCGTTTTACGATATGTACAGCTAAGCATGATTATTTCATATTTGATCTAACATGGGTAGTCATATCGTAAAATAGTTTTTCAACACACTTGCTCAGAATGTGACTCTTATTGCACTCCACTTAGGTATATAATGGCACTCGTTACCAAACTGTGACATTTTGATTACCATTATGCATACCATTATGCACTAGTGCTATAATGTAGTTAAAACCTTTTTTGTTCAACCTCTTTGTTCACAAAACAAATTTTGAATTCGAATAAAATTCCCATTAAGTTATTGCGTTCAATAGTATTATAAATTAGTGTCTTACTTATTTATTTCATCCAATTTACAAGTTAAAATGGACAAATTTAACTTGTACAAACGATTTATTTAATAAAAAAGCTATGGTCTATGGCCGCCATTTTAAGATGCGCGCGTTTTTGGCGTGATTTTTTTTTTATTCCACTGAAGTTCAGTGGCTATATTAATTAAATTCGTGATTTTTTTTATTCCAGTGAAGTTCAGTGACTATATTAATTAAATTAAATACTAATAAAATCATTAGAAAATGTTACATCCGTATTCTATTGTCGCTACGAAAGACATTATCGTAAAAACTTTTCACGCAAGAAAACATAAACGTAAGACTAGGCAGTATGATCAAGATACCTTAGCCTTCCTCTAGGGGTAAATAAAAAAAAATGATCCGCGCGCTTATGAAAACAGATTTTTACCGCCATGTCACAGAAAATTTTACTAGTTTTACTGTTGTTTTCTTCACAAGTGTATTGAAAAACGTCGTATGACACACGTGAGTAATTAATGATTACCGTTCTTGGCTCTTTTAAGACCCTCGCCATGGCTCGGGTCTAAATACCGCCTCGACGGTAATGACTAACATTACACACTTATATCATAATGTACTAATATTATCCACCGGTGGAGGTGCTGATTTCGCTTTTTTTTCGTGACCTAATATGGCGGCAGACATTTATGGTTTATTAAAATTTTCAAATAGAAGATTAAGAAACTTCTGTACCTTGTACTATTACTTATTCTGTGGTCTTGACTTGATAGTGTGCGCCATGACGTAGACAAAACAGTCTTGTCGCAGACGTTGTAGACAATTCTGTCTAAGACAGTTTGTCTCAAGTGTGTGCAGGCCCTTAGATGGTCTGCATTCAAATAAAAAACCTTATAAAAATTATTATGAAAATTGTATGTACATAGGTACGTCGCTGGCAAAACTGTACCATAGCTGCATTCGAACTGCCGATTGATTACAGGCCCGTATTATTTATGACAAATGACGTAACTTTGTGTCGTTATTATATTTCATTATTCTATGAGATGACTTTTTAAATGTATGGATATAAGTAAACAGGTAGAAATCAATTAGGTGCCTATCTACCATATAATTTTAGAATATCTGATTATATTTTATGTAGGTAATGAAACGTAAGTACCTATTACACATTTTTCAAAAACACACAAGTCCTAACCCAAGACAAGAGCGGCCTGTTCAAAGGCGCATAACGGGCATAATAAAAGAGACTCCCGGTACGTGGAATTAAGGTGCATTTTGATTCGTTACGAGCGCTACTACGCCCGGTAGACAAATATAATCAAGGTCACGTCCGTGCCGTGCAATGTTTTATAAACATTATTAACGTTGTTAGTTGGTTTATATTCGCATGTTTTCTTTCGAAGAGTGAAACTTCTGTACCTTGTACTATTACTTATTCTGTGGTCTTGATAGTGTGCGCCATGACGTAGACAAAACAGTCTTGTCGCAGACGTCGTAGACAAGCCTGCGACGTCGTAAACAATTCTGTCAGACAGTCTTGCTTCAAGTGAGCGCAGGCCTTAAGCGTCAATTTGTTCTTACAAGCGCCATAAATAAGACTTTCTATAATTCTATTACCATGGAAATCCTACATTAATGATATGGTCAAACGTCATTTATTATTACGATTTAGGAGTTTTAGTTGGCAAGTCATGAAAATTAAATGCAACCATTTCATGAAATGGCCGGTCATATCATGAAGTGATCAATGGGGTATTTTATTGTGTACTAGCTTTTGCCCGTGGCTTGGAATAAAGCAGCTTTCTATATGTGAAAAATTAAGCATTCAGTCCAGTACTTTCAGAGATTAGCTACCTCCTACAAACATAAAAACAAACTTTACCTCTTTATAATTAGTGTCCGACCGAAAATGGATTTTCAGCCGAAAACGAAAACGAAGCTTCGGCTTCAGTCTCATTTTCGGCTGAAAACGAAAATGATTTAGACATTAAAAATTTAAAATATTAGATGAATTCTTAATGGGACATATTTTCGGTGTATACTGGAATAGTATTTTTTATCTATTTAAGAAAAATAAAAAACAGAAAAAAAACGAAATAAAATAAAAGACGATAATTTCATAAGAACACAAACAATTTCATTTAGTTCTTGCTGTATTGGTTGATTATATGTATAATATAATACAATCAATATAATTGCAACCGTATTTTAACCCACGCTTTATTATTCTAAGCCCACGGGTAAGAATATTTCTGTGTGGTTTTGAGTGCACTTGTAACAGTACTAGAATTTTGTCAGAATACTATTGTGATTTATTAATTTGTGTCCGTGTAAAAAGTAATAACTATCGCATTGAATGTTTACTCGATAATAGTTTTCAGCCAAAAAATATACAAAAGGTACAACATTAAAGTTAAGAATTTCTTTTTTATTTCAAGAGGGTCCGCGAAACAAAAATATAAACAAACAAAATGGCCGCCCACCTAATTCTCCCGTTTTATAATATTTCTTAAATTTGTTTTTCGATGGCTTTGTGTATAAATGTGATAAATCATTGGAAAGGGCATTTCTTGTAGAAAATAATTACATAAGATGTAGGTACTTTTTTTACTCGGATTTTTGATATTCGGCTTGGCCGAAGCTTTGGCTGGTTTATGGCCGAAAACGAAAATATTGCCGATTATTCATTTTTTCGCCGAAAATGGCCCTAAATGAAAACGAATATTCTGTCGGTCACTATTTATAATATTAGTGTAGATGAGATAAAATGTAAAAGTATACAATTGAGATAATTTAGGCAATAAGCAGTCGGTAAATGTTCATTTTTGTTCATGAATAAGGTTGCGGGTAAAATTAATTCTACAATAATGAATTACTTACATAAATAGATAAATAAAAATAAATAAAGACAAAATATGATAATATGTGTGCAATAAAGTAATAAATAAATAATAAAAATAAATACGTAAATAATTTCAAACACAACACTAAATGATACTGATGTTTCTTGCAAACCATTACAAACGAACAAAAACAAAAAAAGAAAAATCATAAGAGCAATTACTCACGTGCGCGCCCAATCAATGTCGCAATTTCTGGCTCCCCTCGCCTGGTGACCGTGATCACGTCGCCAAACTGCGGCTCCTTGTCCGAAGGACTAACCACCGCCCTAAGATGCACCACATCGCAACCACCGCTCTTCCACCTCACCTGACATGTCTTCTGAAAGTTTCAACTGGCTGCTTGCCAGTTGAAACTTTCAGAAGACATGTCAAATAGAAACGTGTGAATGCACCGAGCTCTAAGAGACCACTAGTGATCTATCGCATTGCAGAGCCCCTCAGGTAAAAGTTTCCTTACAACGGACCCTTACTGCAGATATTACTTCCCCCGCCTTTCAGAATGAACAATGGTTTTCGCCAGCGGGGCGGGCGCAGGGTCGAACAAAAAATGCATCTTTTTTGGCAAAGTACAGGGCCGGCTCTAACCATCTAAGCGCCCCAGGTGAGTGATTCCTTTGGTGCCCTTTTTACCGACTTCAAAAAGAAGGAGGTTCTATGTATAATACTGTGGCTGTGTTTATGTTTGTGTTTCAATTGTAGTGTCTTGTGTGGGGGTTATTATAAACATAAATAAACTATGTGGTAGGGGTGAACCCTACAAACACTAAAAAGATCAAAATAACTTTAATTTCGAAAGTCGGTGTTTTTCGGATTTATTTATTTCTTATTTAACCGACTTCCGAAATTAAAGTTGCTTTGATCCTTTCAGTGTTTTTTTTAGTGAAGTCGGTTATTATTATTTTTTTTTGTATAAAGTTTTTTTTTATTTCAAACCTTTTAGTTGCGATAGATACTTATGACCAGAGTGCCTATTTCTCATGACAATTCTAATTATAACCCTAACACTGCTAAGATACATTGTTTTATTATGAAGCTCCCGTGTCTACCTTGCACCTTTCGGCTTCATCATCACCTTATAGCCAAAGTGCTTCTAATAAACCCAAACACAGCTAGGATACATTAATTAATTACAGAGTTCCAGTGCCTATCTTCCGGCTCCATCATCATCATCAGGTCACTTCGATGCTACCATTTTCAACATAACTATTCAGAACCATTCATTTATTTGTATTGTCACAGTCGCTTAACTATCTTCATCGTGATATCTATGTGAGTAGGTATGAAGTTCCGTTGGCCATTTCTGGTTTTCTTCATCAGATCCACTCAACAACATCAAATGTTACTTTTTGACTATAAATGCTTTCTTTCTCGATGAAAATAGCAAAATCATTATATGGTTGCCTATATTTGAGGAGTTTCTTCGTTTGCTCATGGATCCCATCATCAGAACTGGATTTTGAAAAAATGGGACCAATCTGGAAGCATATCTTTTAAGGAAAAAAAAATAGCAGATCGGTCCAGAAACGACGGAGTTCTAACAAACAAAAAATAATGATAAAAAATACAATCGAATAACCTTCTCCTTTTTTTGAAGTAGGTTAAACACTATTATAGTTAAGTTATTTTGTACTTTTTAGTGTTTTTTTAGATACTTGAAGTCGGTTGTATTTATTTTTGTATAAAGTTTTTTCGTTATGAACTTTAAAGTCTCTAAGATATTAAGATGTATGGATGGATGTTTGCTACGCAAAAACTAGCGGCCGATCAAGTATTAGGTAAGCACTACAGGGGCTGGGGGATATTTGCTTTGCTTATTCTTGATGACCCCATGTCTATAGGTGATAACGTCAGTAGTATATTAGTTTGTTTTGAGAAAAATGTCCATGTTCCAAAATCACACGAAAGTGAGCAGTCACACATCATTGGTCAGCAAACATTCAATGTCATTGAAGACTTAGAATCATGAATTTGTGCGTCATGGACTGAGGACTGTTAATTTGAATTAATATTCCAAAATTTTAAATGAAATTTGAAACCTATTCCTTCTTTCTAGACTTAGGACTACTGCTCATAATTTATTAACAAAACCAGAACACATTGAAAAATGCATGTAGCTACTAATGTCTACGTAAGCATCGGGGGGAGGGAAGATAGTTTTGCTTACTTTTGCTGACAAGTAGTGCTTGTGGAACATCGATTACCTACAATTACGTGCTGCACGGCGAACTCCTCAGCGGCGTCAGCGTAGTTTGTTACACTGACAACAAGCTGGTCTTTGCGTAAGGGAAGTCACACTAGGCGGCGGTCGAACTAGCAACACGTGGGGTCGCGACAGTCCTGGAAAGGATTTGGCAGTTGAGACTCGAGATGGCCCTGCACAAGTCCGAGGCCACGTGTTTTCAAGGCCATCGGAACGCGCCACAATCGAATTCCCAAATAACGGAAGGAGGGGTTCAGATCTGCGTCAAGGCGTCTGTACGATCCTTGTGTATAGCCTTCGCTCTACACAGGAATCGTGCAGTCCAGAGGGTCATGGCCATCCAAATGGTGCGGCGATAAGTATAATACACGTTCTCCCGCGAAGAGGCGAGTCTCCTTGCCGGTCTGCCGCCGTGGGATTTAGAGACAACAATTCTTTGCCCACATGCACGACCTGCGCATGGAAGTACAACGCCGGGTCAAACTCCGCTGCCGAGAATGGACATCCTTACGCCCCAGTCACCGCCACAGGAGACACCCCGGTCGTCGGGAGTCTCAGGTCACCGCAGGCTTGAACTTGTGGATGGTAAGCAATGGATAACTCGCCGTTTGGTAAGGACCTAGCCCGGAACGATTTCGGGGCACAGGGAATTTCTGAAAGGGATACCGTGGTCATGGAATAAAAAGTAATTGAAGGACACAGGGTTTTAGTCAGGAAAAGTCTATCACACCCTCTCGCTCCACCATAGATTTTGGTGATGTTAAATTGTCGCGCCCTGTAAGAACGGGCGCAGCGCGGTTCGCCCCGGGCGGCCGCCTGGTTCGGCCCACCCTAAATCCGGCACTGGCCGTTTCCTACTTCGTTGTAGGTTTTTAAATAGAAATTTTTACTCAGCCTATTGTGTGCTATTGTGTTCTAAGCCCCTATTGTCAAATGCCCCTGTTGTTTTAAGTCATAAAACCTTTTAAAACAATTGTGTAGGCTATCTTTACTTATTTCGTGAGAAACAAAGTGAATAGGTAAAAAGAAATATAATAGTCAAAAACCTTGAATATTATTTAATTCTTAGAAAAAAAAGGTGAATTTTAGTTTTCATAATAGCTGTCTTAGATAGGGATCATATAAAAGTACTCTGTGATAGGCATTAGGTATTGCCCGCCATCGTACCTATAGATTAAGTTAGTTTAAAAGTTTTTGTTACTATTTTGGTGTACAATAAAGTTCTATTCTATTCTATTCTATTCTTGTTTTGTAACTTTTCTCGGTAAGCAGAAAACGACAAAATCGTTAATACGAAGTAGACGAGTTATAAAATCATCTGAATATGTAGTCGTGACTAGCGAACATCAGTTTGCAATAGGGTCTTAAAATCTTACAATGCGAACGTTTGTATGTATGAATCTATCTATCTATCTATCTATTGTGGTCTGGTTTCCGCACTTAGTCCTTGGCGGACCATTGTGCGTGAGCCATAGCGGCCTTCACTCCAACCAGCCCACCTCACTCCAGAAACAGATCAGTCTTTTCAGTTTGCTCAGGGCATCTACGAGTGAATTCGGTGCTCCCAAGGTTCGTGTTCTTATTTCATTGACGGCTGTGCACTCGAGGAGCACGTGCGCGACAGTTTCCTCTGACTCCATACATCCTCTGCATAGAGGACTATCCGTGATATTCATTACGAAGAAGTGTTTGTTCAGTGAACAGTGTCCGGTGATGGTCCCTGCCACTAGACGCAGGCTACCTCTGTCCAAACGCAAAAGGTTACTGGTTAGGGTTTTATTCAAGTATGGCATGGCTTCTTTGGCCTGCCTGCAACCTGGTGCCAGGGACCACCACCTTTCCGCTTGTGCATTAGTGTGTTCACGTAGCCAAACACGCAGCTGACCAAAGGGTATTGGCACGATGGGTTCGGGTCCGAAGACCACCGTGTCAGACCCCCGCCTTGCCAGCTCATCAGCTGCGTCGTTGCCCAGTGAGCCGCTGTGTCCTTTTATCCATTGCAGTGTCACAGTGTTATTGTTTGGCACTGTAACGCGTTCCAGTGCAAAGTGGCATTCTTGTATGAGTTTCGAGGTTGTTGTGGTTTTCCCCAGTGATTGTAGTACTGAGGCACTGTCGGAGATTATGCGGATATGAGTGTCCATAACTCCCCTGGCTTCTATGGCGTGGGCCGCTAGAATGATGCCAACACATTCTGCCTGATAGACAGAGTTGAGTGTTCCTAGCGGTTTGGATATCCTTATATTAAGGTCGTTGGAGAAGACTCCGACTCCTGTTCCGGTATTCGTTTTTGATCCGTCAGTGTATATTCTCAGTTCCTTTGGGCCCGAGTAGTCGTACGATTCTTCTGTGAGTTGGATGCTGTAGTGTTTATTGAAGTGCAGTGCCTTAGGGGCTTTATCGTTGGGGGCCGTCATCATGGGCTCTCGTTTCACAGCGTATTCCATAATACGTGTATGTTTGATTCGAGAGTCTGTTCTCAGTGTACCCGATAAGTTAAGTCTGAAAACAGCCAGGGCTGCCTCCTCCCGCACTATGAGATGCAGTGGAGGCAGTCCTATCATCGCTTGTAAGGCAGCAGTGGGTGCCGTTCTCATGCTACTGGTGATTGCTACGCAGGCCAGCCGCTGCAATTTTTCGAGTTCTTTTTGGGCTGTGCTCAAGTCGGTTCTGGGCCACCAGACTAAGGAGCCATATGTGATGATTGGTCTGATGACTGTGGTATATAGCCAGTGGGTCACTTTTGGGCTAATGCCCCAGTTTCGTCCCAACATGCGTCTGCATTGCCACATGGATATACTGGCTTTTTTAGTAGTGTAGTCCATGTGTTTTGCCCAGTTCAACTGTTTGTCCAGGTAGACGCCCAGGTATTTGGCTTCAGTTGAAAGGCTTAGGGTAGTTCCAAAGAAGCGTGGTAGGTTCAGTACTGGTAGCTTCCTTTTTTTTTGTAAATAAAACCAGTTCGGTTTTGGTGGGGTTCACTGCTAGTTGGTATTCTTTACACCAATCCTCTACTATTTTCAAGGCCTGGCTCATAAGGTTGCATAGTGTGTTTTCATGAGTGCCGTTTACTATTATGGTTATGTCGTCGGCATACCCCACGGTAAAGTAACCTTTATCGTTGAGTCTCTTGACGAGGCTATCTGCGACTAGGTTCCATAGCAGAGGTGAGAGGACGCCCCCTTGGGGGCAGCCCTTTGCTACAGTAGCCCTTGTTGTGCTATTTATGGTGACTTGTACTGCTCTTAGTTTGAGCATGTTCGTGATCCAGCCACTCAAGGTCGGGTCGACGCCGTGTCTCTCAAGGGCTTTGTTGATACTTTGAAACATGGTTTTGTCGAAAGCACCTTCAATGTCGATAAAGGCAGCTAACGAGGAACATTTGTGATGTACTGCGCATTCTATTTTGGATACCACACTGTGTAGCGCGGATTCTGTTGACTTGCCCGTAGAGTAGGCGTGTTGCTGCTTGTGTAGTGGTCTCTGTAAAAGAGGGCCATCCCGGATGTATCTGTCACAGAGTCTCTCTAGGGTCTTCAGAAGGAAAGATGTCAGGCTTATGGGTCTATACGCTTTAGGTTGTGTGTAGTCAGTCTTGCCGGGTTTGGGAATGAAGATAACCTTCACTTCGCGCCACGCTAGTAGTACATACCTGAGTGCTATGCATGCTCGGTATATTGCCAGCAGCCATGGTGTCAAAGAGCTCACCCCATTGAAGCCCCATTGAAGTAGGGCTGGGAAAATACCATCCAGTCCTGCGGACTTGTAAGGCTGGAAGGTTCTAATTGCCCAGAGTATGCGGTCTTCCGTCACTATGTTCTGTGCTCTGGACCAGTCCAAATTGGTGGGAGTTGGTACTGGTTCGTATCCCCACGACCTGTCCTCAAGGAGGTTGCAGTCCGGGAAGTGCGTTTCCAGTAGGAGGTTACTGGTCTCAAGATCTGTTCGTGTATAGCTGTGATCTGGCTTTTTCAGTGCACCGAGTGTGCGATCCTGTTCCTTCGATAAGATTTTCCTTACTCGTACGGTTTCATTGTTAGATTCTATGTTCTCACAGAAATTCCGCCATGCAGTTTTCTTGGCGGTTCTGATTTCTTTCTTGTATGTGTATTGGGTTTCTTTGTATATTTCCCAGTCCTCTGGGAGCCTTGTATTTTTAGCTCTGTTGAACTGTTTGCGTAGGGTGTCCCTAAGTTTACCAAGGTCTGCGTTCCACCAGGGGGTTCCCTTGCTCTTGGTGTGTGGAGATCTTGGTTTACAGTGGGTGTGGTATGCTTCAAGTATGTTGTCCGTGATTTTTGTCACCGTGTTATCTAATTGCTCGGGATTTGTTATACTAGTCGTGTCAGTTTGTCCCCTATTTAAAAGAGATGCTAGAAGACATTTATATTCGGGCACGTTTGTTCGGCGTGGATTACGCCGCGGTTCGGGTTTTCCAGTGTCGGTTGCTAAGGTGAAGCATATACTTCTGTGATCAGAGCAGGAAGGTTCATCGGAGACGCGCCAATTCGATATGAGATTTGTCGCGCCTTCTGTGGCTAATGTTAGGTCTATAATCGTCTGTCCTCGGGACGTGACCCAAGTGGGTTCCGCGCCTCGGTTTACGATATTAAGGTTAGTGGAGAACAAATAAGTAGATAGTGTCTCACCTCTGGTGTTTGATACTTCACTTCCCCATAAGGGGTGATGCGCGTTTGAGTCGGTGCAGATGATCAGGTCCATGTTGGCGCTCTCGCAGTACTGGACCAGGTCTGTCACTTCTTTTGGGGGGCAGTTCTCGTCGTCGCCTGGCATGTACGACGAGGCTAGTACTAGTTCTGGGACATCGTTATTGCACCGGAGCCTGATTGCCGTCAGGTCTCTGGAACAGAATTGGGTTAGTGGTGTGATAGATAAATCTTGGGGTATGTATATACAAGTTCGTGGTTTTTCTGTGTTTTGAGTACTGGATATTTACCTCTAGTGCTTCCAAATCCACATATCTTGTTTTTCCTGACCCACGGCTCTTGGATCAGTGCGATTGTTCGGGGTTTCATCTCCAGCACCCTGCGTAAGCTTGCCGTAGCAGTTTGGCTGTGTTGGAGGTTTATTTGGTGTATCGGGATGGGATTGGGTGTGGTTGCCAACGGCCCGGGGGCGGAGTTAGGAGGAGACGGATCCATCGGAAAGTTCACCTCCCTCCTCCGTCCCACGCCAGTCGTCGCTGGGAGAGGATGCGAGCAGCTGCGTCGTCCATCCGGGTGATGTAGGGGCAAGGTCGGTTTTGGCATCAGCCATCGCTGCTCGGGCCATCTCCTCTTCCAGTTGGGTCATTTCAGTCTCGGTCGGTGTCGGGTTCGGGGTCTCCGTACTGTCTGTTCTGACGTCAGTGGGATGTGTCCTGGGGTAAAAGCGGACGTATATCGACCCAAGTAGGTACGCTATGCGCCGCTCTCGACCCAGGACCTTTTCAACTTCGTCGGCCGGAATTTCCAGGGTCAAATATGTCCCGTGGTTATCCCCACCAACGTTTGTTGCCCGGTACAGTGACCACCTACCAATGTCGAACCAAGCATTCTGACGAATCAGAAGGCTCTGGAGCCGCGCTACGTCCCCATTATACCTGGGAACGAATAGCGCGGCTCGGACACGGGTAGGTATGTCAGATTGTCGCATGACGGTCAGTGTCAAGTCGGTGTCTGGGAGTATTATTTTGGGTACATTTTGGGTCAGCCAAGTCAGGGAGTTCTCGTCCTCACACCACATCTGCACAGTGCCATCCGTCACCCGAGGGTATCCACGGAAGGCCGGGAGCGATGTGAGATCGGACTCCATAAGCAGTCTTTCGAGTTCCGTCTTTATACGAGTCGCCTCTTTATGTGTCAAGTCTCTGGAGGGGGGAGTGAAGCAGATTGCTACGGCGAGCCGCGCCGGAATGTCCTTCGTGGCCCGCGCGTAGGTTTTCTGCTCCCCTGGAGCAGTCTGAGTCCTTACCCGTTTCGGATCACCCTGTAGCGCGCTCGGTGAAGCCGTATCATCCGGGCGCACCCTCTTCACCGCCCCCGAGCCGCTTGGTCCGGGTTGTGGTTTGGAGGTGCCCGGTGTAGCACGCTCAGTAGGTATCCGAACCGGGCGTGGGCGCCCAGCCCGATTCCCCCTAGTATTTGAGGTCTGGGCGTCTGTCAGATCCTGGTTCAGACTGTCAGTTCCGGTGAATCTCCGCTCGCGTGTTTCCGCGTCCGGCCCTTTTTCGTTCCGGGTTTCCCCTTCGCGTACTTCGGGCTGGTCGCGTACTCCTCCTGTTTCCGCGTCCGGCTTTTTTTCGTTCAGGGTTTCCCCATCCCGTACTTCAAGCTGGTCGCGTACTTTAGGTGTGGCAACCGTTTGCGCATCGCACTGGCAGAGGCCTTCGCGGATTTTGGGCATCCGGCTGCACAGTTCCCTCTCCCTGGCGCAGATTTTTTCGTGCTTGGTAACAAGTTTACGTACTTCATCTGCCGGGATTGGGGCGGGATCACCTGAGCCGTCAGCCTTCCCCGAACCTTGTTCTGGGTCAGCGTCCTTCAGTTTTGCCTCGGTTTTCCGGCGCTGGCGCGCTAATGCTCGCAGCTCCTTACCGAGGCTGGTCAGATGGGCCTCGTCAGTGTCATTGTCAGGGTTGTGTGTCACGCTCTTCCGCACGATGCTCTGTTGCCAGGCACTCGTGGAAAGGGCAGTCTGTGTCGGTCTGGTGGTCACGTTAGTGACGTCTGGGTCAATATTCATCGGCGAGCGAACTACAGCCGGAGTCAGGGTATCATCAGGCGCGTGAACCGCAGCCTGGGTTGTCTCAGGGTCTGGTGCTATTAAAGCAAACGGCCGCGCAGAAGGCGCGGCACCAATAGGCAGGTTAATGCCCCCTCCCAGAATACGCTGGGGGCTGACCGATAAATCGGCATGGGATTCCCCGGCTTGGCCGGGACCCACCTGGGTAGTTTCTTTCTTAAACTGCTTCATGATTATGGGTTGGGTAGGCTTTTGGAATTTAGAGGGTACCCTTCCTCTGGACCGACGGGATATAAGGATGAAAGGAGGGAGGGATCTGGGCATGGGGGATCATGGGATTGGGGTGCTGGGTTATCCCTAGGCCTAGGGTTTGGCTTTGGGAAACTTCTCTTGTCCGGAGTCTCGCACGAGACACTTCGTCTAGGGAACCGACCTCAGGCAGTCAGGAGGCGGTCCCGCAGCCGGAGCTGGGCTATCCGCAACCTGCCCACCCGCTCGGTTGCATGAGAAGAAGTGCCTGGCGGTCTGTGCCGACCCGCCACGTGGGCACGTGTGCCACCGTGTCGGATCGACGCAGCCAGCCCTGAGTCGAGTTGTATGTATGAATATATGGATGTTTGTTACGCAAAGACTACTGGATTGATTTCGATGAAACTTGGTACACGGGCAGACCATGTCCTGGAATAGCACACAGGATATAATTATTTTTATTCCGGAAGTAACTTCCCTTGGAATAATTTTCTACTGTCACGCGGGCGACACCGCTGGCAGCAGCTAGCAGGTACTTGGTATTATATATTGCGATGGGTCACAAATAAAACAAATATTTTTATACAAATTCTTTTTTATACAAGATAGGGTTTAAATTGCTGCCCATATTTTTAAGGCCTTTTGCATAGCAAATGTTCGGTTGAATAATGGTGCCAAAGTTGATTCTTGACAGAAACTACTAATAGTCCTTTAAATTACATAGGAATTACAGTAGTTTTTGTCAAGAATCAACTTTCATTAAACCCCAAGCGAACGCCGGCGTTCGCTCGCCCATTGTCTTTTGTGTCTCTAATTACGGTACTCAAAACGACGCCATTAATCGACCATTGATTTATATATGTATATAAAAGGAGAAACTGACATACCAACGCACAGCCGAAACTACTGGAACTAGGAGAGTGAAATTTGGCATAAGGTTTCCTTTTATGGCGTAGGCGAGCACTAAGAGAGTATTTTCCAAAATTCACCCCCTAAGGGGATGAAACGGGATCCAAAGTTTGTATATACCTACTTTCACGCGGGCGAAGCTGCTGACAGAAGCTAGTTTAGAATAAAATATGAGTAACTAAATAATTAACAAGTTTGTTTAACTAGGATAATATAAACGTAACGAATTAACTTAATGCGACCATAAATACTGTTACTATTTAAAAAAAAACAATAGGGATTTGAATTCGGAAACCATGTCGCGTATTTTAAAGCGTATAGTCCCTTGAGCATCTGGCCAGAGTCAAATGTACACATACTCGTACTGCCGCCTGCGCCCGCATAGAGCCCCGCTGGCCTTTATAACAATTTTCTTTGCGAAATATTGATTGATTTACTTAAGGCGACGGCGACAGCTGAATTATCCATACAAACGTAATACCAAAATCATTTGCAGATGGAGCATATTTCCACCATATTATGATGATATTCGGATTAAGACAATATTTATCTAGGTTCCTACATCTTTCTTTTTTTAAAATACTTACCCAAAACGAAATTTAAGCGAATTTCATTTCGCATATTTTTGTAGCGTAAATGGCATGTTTTCATTTTGTTTTTTCTGTATTATAAACAACAATATTTCTAATATTCTTTACGTAGGAACATAGTTTATATTATCAAGTTACAAATTATAGAAAAAAAAATGAAAAAACATTAAGTTTTCATTCATCATTTTTGGTATTACGGAACACATCCAAATTTATCCCAAATTTCCAAGAGTTAGTAGTGCTATCGCGGCAAGCGAGAGTGTGTGTGTGTGCGTCAGTGTCAGTGTGTACGTGATGTCATTACTTCGGTTGCGTTCTAAATTTTACTGTAATATTTCTATTGACTTTCTGTATTCCTTTTATTTTTTTTTGTTTTTTATGTGATGCAAATTATTTATATGCTTATGAACATCAAAACTAATAAATATGTATATTCCTTTTACTAAACTTCAAATGCTTAGGTACTTTTTTTGGGTGAGAAATCATCCAATGATTTCTCGCGCCCTTGGGCGGAGCGAAAGAGCGTGTCAGACTTTTACTTACTAAAATCGACTCCTATATTCCCTTTTTGTCTTGCGTTCCAGGGACCCAGGTTTTCTTTTCAGAAGCGAACCTAGTAGGCTTTTTTATTTTTTAAGGTGGGAACATCATCTAATGACAAATCCCGCTCTTGGGCGGAGCGAGAGATAGTGTCAGACTTTTACTCACTAAAAACCCACTCCTATTCCTTCTTTGCCTTCGTCCCAGGGCCCCGGATTTCGCTTTCACACTACCCTTGGCCCCAGTAGGCTTCGACCCTGCTGGGCCCTTACGATTTGCTGACATCTCCCTGAGGCGCGCGTGGAACAATACGCGCCGTCGACGACTTGGGCTCGGTCCGGACGGGTACCGGACGGTCGGACGGCAAGCTACCCACTGCTCGCCGTCCGCAAGCCCGCGCTTACGGTGGCCGGAAATGGGATCGGAATCCCGGTGGCAGCAGGGGCGTGAAGGCCGTTGCCTCACGCGATGGCCGCCTCCTTTTCTAGCATTACTGCTTCGCAGAAAGTGGCGACCGCCTGCCACTCCTCCTCGCTCTAGACCATGGCTTGTACCAAGGCCCGGCGCGAGAAATCGCCGCCGCATCGCCCCTACGAGGACACGGCGTTACTCTGCCCAAGCGGGGCACACCTCCACCGTGTGCTCTACCGTGTCCTCCGGGCGGTCCAAACAGTGGCGACACCCGGGCGTCGCTTCTGCACGAATCCGGTGCAGGAACTTCCCGAACTTACTGTGTTCGGTGAGAACCTGCGTCATGCGGAAGGTTTTTTTTTTAGGTGGGAAAATCATCTAATGACAAATCCCGCTCTTTGGTGGAGCGAAATATAGTGTCAGACTTTTACTGATTAAAACCCACCCCTGTTCCTTCGTTGCCTTCGCCCCAGGGCCCGGGTTTCGTTTTCACACTACCCATGGCCACCACTAAGGATTTTGTGGAAGATTACGCAGTCAGTACACTCTCTAATCGTTTTTTTTTTCAGTGGGAAAATCATCCAATGACATCCCTCGCTCTTGGGCGGAGCGAGACTAAAAACCCACTCCTGTTCCTTCGTTGCCTTTCGTACCAGGGCCGAGTCTTCCTTTCAGAAGCAGACCCTTGGCTCCAGTAGGCATCGACCCTGCTTGGCCCCTACGATTTGCTGACATCTCCCTGAGGCGCGCGTGGAACAATACGCGCCGTCGACGACTTGGGCTCGGTCCGGACGGTTACCGGACGGACGGACGGCGGGCTACCCATTGCTCGCCGTCCGCAAGCCCGCGCCTACGGTGGCCGGAAATCGGGATCAGAATCCCGGCGCGGCGGTTGGGGCGTGAGGACCGTTGCAGTTGCCTCACGCTATCGGCCGCCTCCTTTGATAGCATTACTGCTTCGCAGAAGGAAGCAACTGCCTGCCACTCCTCCTCGCTCCGGACCATGGCCTGTACCACAGAATAAGAAATAGTACAAGTACAGAAATTGCACTGCGTGATAGCAAACATACGAATTTAAACCTAATAACAACAACGCTAATGTTCATACATTGCACGGCACGGACACGACCTTGATTTTATTAGCCTACCAGATCCAGTGGCGCTCGTAACGAATCAAAATGCACCGTAAGTCCGGGCAGCGAGAGTTTCTTTTATTATGCCCGTTATGAACCTTTGAACAAGCCGCTTCTGTTGTAGGGTTGTGAAATGTGAGTTGTTGTGAGACACTAAGTCATTAGTCCATTGGGACCAACAGGGGCTAAGCCCTTGGTCTTAGAACGCAAAGGACAACTAGAAGAACATAGGTGTGGTTTTAGTCAGTAAAAGTTTGACATGCCCTCTCGCTTCGCCATAGAGCGAGAGAAGAAATGATTTTCCACCAAAAAAGGTCGTGAGTCCATTTGTTTAGGTAGTTACTTTACTAAATGTAAACATTCTTGATAAGAAATGCCTTTTAAAGTAGGTATGTACCTATATTATCTACAAAATATATTTTCGTAAAATGCGAAATTAGTAGTAGGTACACTACGTTTTATACCATAAATTCATAGTTTTTTAAATTACATGGTAGATAAAATTTATTTACATGTAGATACCTAAGTAGTAATTTCCATACTATAGAGAGACATGTTATGATTGTTTACATTTAGTTAGTTAGGTATCTAATTGTCTAAACAAATGGAACAAAAGTAAAGTCAAGTGGTACCTAGGTAGGTACCTACTTGGATATTGTAATATAACTTTGTTGATTTCGGCCACAAAATTACCTAAGTATCTATTTTATGTTTCAGCTATGCGTTCGTAGGTAATTTTTAAAAGATGGTAGGTAGTTCACGATTAGTAATATGTATTGTGAACACGATTATTTTAAAAACATTACCGCCGCGCGCCGCAGCGCCGGCCGCCGCGCCAGCAAAAAATTACGAATCTAATAGTGAAAAATGATGATACGAAAAGGAACACGAATCGTCCTCGTGTCTATAAACTGCAACAATAACCTACCTGTTATACCTACATAATAATTATGTAGGTTTCGGGATCCTTACTGCCTGCCGGCTTACTGGGACGGGACTTACCGCCATATTTGTGGCTTGCCCAACTCCAGTAGGCTTCGACCCTGCTGGGCCCCTACGGTTTTGCTGACATCTCCTTGAGGCGCACGTGGAACATTACGCGCCGTCGACGACTCGGGCTTGGTCTGAACGGCCGGACGGCGAGCTGCCCATTGCTCGCCGTCCGCAAGCCCACGCCCACATTGGCTGGAATTTAGGGTCGGGATTCCAGCGGCTAGGGCGTTCGGGCCGTTCCCGCAATCCCGCGTGCGTGTGGCTGCCTCCTTCGCTAGTATTACTGTTTCGCAGAAGGAGACTACAAGCTGCCATTCCTCCTCGCTCCAAACCATGACCTGTACCAGGGACCGGCGCGAGAGTTTGTTGCCTCGCCGCCGATGGCCTGATTCATTGACTGAACTCATTGACTGATTTCCCACTTATAAAAAAAGCACTCGGCTCCATAACATTTTCTGATTTGTTAGTGTGTGCTAGTTATCCTATGTTGAGATATCGGCACGGTAATAAAATTTTCAAAAAACGCATTACTAGTCTGTACATCCACTAACGATTCCCTAAAATATTCGGCAAAAATAAAGCAAATAATGAACATACCTAATTTTACTAACAATATTGCAATACGCTCACATACACACACAGCTGCGCACTGCGTCAGTCGCTCACTTGTTTTTGTCAAACAGAGATAGCTATATTCCGCGATACGCGTCAACTTGCAGTTGCAAGCCGCTTAAGCCGGCCCCTTAAGCTATATATATTCTGAAGAACACTTAACCAGTAAAAAATGTCATGTCGTTAATTTTTTTTTAACGACGACATTTTTATAATAAATATATCATCATCATCATTTCAGCCGCAAGACGTCCACTGCTGGACATAGGCCTCACCCAAGTGTCGCCGCAATGAACGGTCCTGTGCATCTCGCATCCATCGGACTCCCGCAACCGTTACCAAGTTATCAGTCCACCTTGTAGGAGGCCTTCCAACGCTACGTCTTCCAGTACGTGGTCGCCATACCACATTTTTTTTTTTAAACATATTGACAAGCCGTTACCGAGGAATAGGCTTCAGAAAGTCACTGATTTATGGCACAGCTCGGGAGCTAGGGTCTTATGTCCCTAGCTAGCTACTCCTTTCAAACGGCTTTGGTCTTTAGAAATATGTTTACACAAAAAATTGTTGGTTAAGTGTTCTTCAAAATGTAACATAGCATATGTAAATCAATCAATATTTTGCAATGTCAGCAGGGTTCTATGGGGGTGCAAGCGGCAATATGTGTGCGTTAAAGGGACTATACGCCTTAGGCTTGCAACCTATATGAGACGCTGTAATTAACTGATTATATAAAAATGTTAAAATCAAAACAAGTTTTGAAACGTCTAGCGAAGTTTTTTTCACTATTGAGCAATGATTTAACAAGTAGAATGACCGAATTTATGCACAAACTCTATAGAAGCTTCCCATTTAGTGAGCAGAGTAGAATGTGGACAATATCCGACTTCAGATGGCTTGATGGGGTGTAAGCTATGAAGGAGTGAAAACATCGGCACAGGTGTATCGAGATACAATTGTTGAGAAGGGGTTGAAAGCCTCTTAACAACCCCATGTTGCATAACCAAGTATGGTCTCTTCTGCACGATTCAGCATCGGGTAATAAAGCTCGACCCACCCAAGAGTGGTTGGAACCGAAAGTTTTGGACTTCATTAGAGCTGAAGACTGTCCGTCGGTGTCATCTAGTCCCTTCTTAATCCGCTGGATTATGAATTATGGTCAGTTTTAGAGGGTATATCATGCTCTAAACCAACCTTATTCAACATTTTTTCTTCTCGGGCCACATAGTGCTTCCACTATTATCATGATGGGTCGCAATAACCTTTAGTAGAATAAAATAAAAACAAAAAATTAACAAAAAAATTAAAAAACAAGATGTTTGTTAATTTATATAAAAGTGAAGAAAGTAGTCACTCATTGACTAAACACGGAATCTCGGAAACTACTTGATCTACAATAAATGGGTGGGTGTTCATTAATTTATCATACCTACCATGTTGGATTTTTACATTTTTTCAATAGCCTATGATACTCGGGACGATGCAAGGATTCTATCTAACGATACCTCATACATGTAAACCAGTCCAGTCGTTTAGAAATTATGATAGAATAAATAAACTCACATACATACATACATACATACATGAACCCTGAAAACATAACACTCCTTTTTTTTGGCAGTCGTGTAAATAGCATGGCAGTCCCCTACATTTAATTAATTTACATGAATGCATTTTTTTACACGTAAGGCCCACAGGCCATGTCCCGAAGCGAGGAGGAATAATAATAATAATAATAATGGACACGGCTCGCATTGTAAGGAGGTTCCTTTCTCTGGAGCCCGGACCCTGTTCCCGATACCAGTGGGGTACTATTTTTTATATTTTTTTTGTATGATTTTGTTTAAAATATATTTAAAAATGTAATTTATATGGTGTTTATAACGAATAAAGATGATAATAATAATAATATTAATGAATTTATTTAAGGCAACATGTACCCATATCATAAATATATGAGAGGGTCATCTGGATGTTGCACGAAGCGGCGAGCTTCCTTGCTGGCCAGCCATCATAGGATCTGGAGGCAACAGTTCGCGGCTTGGTGGCCAGAGTTCAGGCGGGATTTCCTAGTGGAATGGCGACAGCGATATGATATGGCATCATGAAATGCAACCGTTTCATAAAATGGCCGGTCACATCATGAAGTGATCAATTCTAAGATCTGGACGCGATCACGACATTAGTGCGTGCAATATCGGAAGGTTCTCAATTCCGGAACTGTGTCGATACTGGAGAGCTAATTTCGAAATTCCGGAATTGATACTATTTTCTGTTTTTTTGGAATTGTTTCTTTCTTTTTCTTTTTAATTCTTTCAGTGTCTCTTCTCTATCTAGGAAAATAAAAATAAAATATAATAAATCAGTCTCAATCGTTTTGAGTTAGGTTATTATTTTCCCTTATTACTCTTATTAGATATGTATTTATTTTATTTATTTATTTGTTTAGGATCTCCAACAAAGGATGTACACAATATTTGTATCTTATAATTAGTGGTTCCGGTATCTTGATGGTGCACTCCTTCACTTATAAGCAGTGATCGCAGTAGGTAGATTGATTTTTGGTACTTGTATCATAAATGCACACCGAAAGAATAACATGGATAAGCCATTATTTTCCGGAAAGTAATTCCGGTATTTCTGGATTCAATTAAATATTGTTAATGTTGGTAGTGATATTATTACTACTCAATTCAAAATTTAAAGGAAGGTATCAAAACTAAATTCATTTATTATTTATCTGTTGAATAATAAAAATAATCGAATTCCGATCGAAGCATTTTTTTTGTTTTAGCTTTTTTATGGCCACAACTTTGCGCACGCGCACTCTAGGAACCGAAGTAAACGAGTGAGCTACCTGGCATGTCGTCGGCGGGCGTACGCATTGTTTTGATAACCGGTTAGTGATGACCCATGATCCTTTGTTCTGATTGGTCGTTGGGTTGTTTCAAATCGTGACTGTGTGCGGTTAAAAACAATTATGATGAATATAATATTGCTCATTTTAATACAATTCATAGAGGAATGCCCATATTAATATATACGTTTCGGATCAATGACCTCAATTCAATCTACCTACTCCGATCACTGCTTATACATATGACCCGAGCATGCACAAAAATAATTTAAATCAACTACGCTAATAAAAATAAAATTACAAATTTTATTAAAATCATGATATATGTATATTAATAAAGATAATAAGATTGAAAATTAATTGAATAATAATGATGATGATAAAATTGGAATTCTAATATCAATGAATAATACAATAATTCAACTAATCTAGATTACATAAAATAAAATTAAATCTTGTAAACATTTTTTATACTTTGTCAGTGACTAGCAGATGTCATAGTTTGTAGTTTTTGCCAACGCGTTATATTGCCTACAAAGCCTTGGCACAGCAGCGGCGTAATGACTAAGGTTGGTTTTAGACCCAGGGATACAAAAGATTTCATAGGTGTTATGCCTGGGGATACAAAATAGAATGTCATAGCTAATGGGCTCAAGAGTTCATTACAGTCGATTACTCCACTAAGGATTTTGTGGAAGATTATGCAGTCAGTACACTCTCTAATCGTTTTTTTTTTCAGTGGGAAAATCATCCAATGACATCCCTTGCTCTTGGGCGGAGCGAGACTAAAAACCCACTCCTGTTCCTTCGTTGCCTTTCGTACCAGGGCCGAGTCTTCCTTTCAGAAGCAGACCCTTGGCTCCAGTAGGCATCGACCCTGCTTGGCCTCTACGGTTTGCTGAAATCTTCTTGAGGCGCGCGTGGAACAGTACGCGCCGTCGACGACTTGGGCTCGGTCCGGACGGTTACCGGACGGTTGGATGGCGAGCTACCCATTGCTCGCCGTCCGCAAGCCCGCGTCTACGGTGGCCGGGAATAGGGATCGGAATCCCGGCGGCTGGGGCGCGAGGGCCATTGCCTCGTGCGTGGGCGTGTGGCCTTCTCTTTTGCTAGCATTACTGCTTCGAAGAAGGAGGGGACCGCTCTAATCGCTTGGAGTACACCTCGTAATGAGGATTCCATACCACAGAACTGTATTCTAGGATATAGTTTTGTGGTATGGAATCCTCTAGAAGAACCAAGGTGTTGAAGAGCCTTATTTTTGTAGCTGGTCTTTTAAATTCCTGACTATTTCTTAGTACAAATCCTAGTGTCTTGAAAGATGTGACCAGTCGTCAACAGTGCGTAGTGTGATACACGCGCTCCTCAAAGAGATGTCAGTAAAATAAATTGTATAAATTAATTTCTAAATTGTATTGTATTGAATTAAAATAAATAATATTGGATTAAATTAAATTATAATAAGTTTTACTGAATTGAATGAAATAAAAATATTTATGTAAATAATAAATAATAATAACTTTATTGAAGCAATTAAAACATTGTTATAGTATCAGACGGAACCCCACAATTATAGCAAGGAACCCTAAAATGCAGAGACAATGGTGACTAACTTTGCGCAACGCTCGGCCACCCGGCACCGTGCGATTCGCCATCTCAGCATTCCCAAAAACTTCGACATCGTGTGACCAAAGCATCCGACAACCAATAATTTCATGTAATAATATAATGTGTCACTTTTCGTTCTCACATCGAACAATTGTCAAGCCTTTAAAATTACTGTAATAATTTAATTAATTAAATAGTTTTATTGAAACATATCGGTTTCATTTGCATCCCCGTCTGCAGCCCCACGTAATTGGCGGTCGGTTTCGCGTAAACAGGAAGATTTCCGTATCGCAAGGCCGCCCGTGCGGCTATCCAGTCGCTCCAGAGTATCCAGAATCTACACGTCGTGCTGCAACGAAGTATCCAGACATTGATAACGCAAAGTGACCGATATAATGTTCATGTAAGTACATTAGATTATTTCTAGTGACCGCTTACTCCTAGCCTGTACTAATTTAACTTTCCAAAATTTTCTTTCCACGAGAATCTAGGAATCCTAGGTTAGTTAGGAATAATAGATATTCAGTAATAGATTCTAGAAGAAATATTAGCTTAGATATAATACTCGAGGACACAGAATCGTTTTCTGGGAAAATGTCTTTGGATTTAGATACTATTTTCAAAGCGTTAAGGCTCGTTCCCGAGTTCGACGGGAACCTGAATGTGCTAACTAGATTTATTCATTTGTGTGATCAGTTGGTAAAAGAATATTATAATGTTCAGGGTGGTTCCGAATTAATTAACACGGCTCTTATTAACGGAATATTAAATAAAATCGTAGGATCTGCTGCTCGCTTAATCAACTCAAATGGCGTAGCAAGTGATTGGAATGGCATTCGTAAGGCATTAATAAATAACTTTGCCGACCAAAGGGATGAGACTGCTCTTTATAGTGATTTATCTCTTTTAACACAAGGCTCTTACACTCCGCAAGAGTTCTACGAGCGTTGCCAGAATCTTTTTAGTACGATTATGACCTATGTTTCTTTACATGATCTCGTACAAAATACCATAGACGCTAAAAGGGACTTATATAAAAAATTAACGCTACAAGCGTTCGTGAGCGGATTAAAGGATCCTTTAGGATCACGCGTGCGCTGTATGCGCCCGGAAAGTATAGAACAAGCACTAGAATTCGTTCATGAGGAAACTAATACCATGTACCTGCAAAATCGTAACGATCGTCTACCTGACAAGAGAAATGATAATACTAATAATCCTAAAATACTTACACAATTGAATACGCCCGTCCCTAGGCTTAACAATTATAGCATGCCAGGTCCTGCTCGATTTCAATTTCCACCTCAATTAGCACCGCAATGGAGACCAAATAATTTTCAATCTCGTCAGTTTGACCGTCTTACAACGGTTAAACAGAATAGGGGTATATTAGAAGTAAGAAATCCAAGTCGTAATGATGTAATCTTTTCAATGGATCGCGCTATCCCCGCAGAAATGTATAACGCTGAGTGCAAGCGCACTAAACAGCAAGAGCAACGCATAAAAAACGTATTATCGCGCCTTCACACAGAACATTTAAATCAAGAGGAACGTATTAATCTAGAATCACTGTGCTCGCAATATGCAGACGTATTTTATATTGAAGGCGAACAATTAACGTTTACGAATGAAATTAAACATTCAATTAAAACCACAGATGAGATTCCAGTTTACACTAAGAGCTATAGATATCCATACATTTATAGACATGAACTGCAAGAACAGATAGGTGAAATTTTAGAACAGGGAATAATTAGACCTTCAAATTCAGCTTGGAGCTCTCCTATTTGGGTAGTAGCTAAGAAACCTGACGCCTCAGGAAAAACCAAATGGCGTATCGTAATCGATTTCCGGAAAGTTAATGAAAAAACAATCGACGACAAATATCCGATCCCCACTATAGCAGATGTCCTAGATAAATTGGGCAACTGTCAATATTTCACTACGCTTGATCTAGCCAGTGGGTTCTATCAAGTAGAAATGGACCTCCAGGATATCCCAAAAACAGCATTCAATGTAGAACATGGGCATTTTGAGTTCCTTAGAATGCGTATGGGCCTTAAAAATAGTCCATCCACATTTCAAAGGGTTATGGATAATGTATTGCGAGACCTCCAAAATACTATTTGTCTAGTTCACCTAGACGATATAATAGTTTTTAGTACATCGCTTCAAGAGCATATAGTCAATTTAGAAAAAGTTTTAAAAAAATTACGTGAATCTAACTTTAAGATACAAATGGACAAATCAGAGTTCCTTAAATTAGAAACAGCTTATCTTGGACATATTATAGGAAAGGATGGAATAAAACCTAACCCAGATAAAATCTCGGCTGTACAAAAGTATCCCTTACCTAAAACCCCCACGGAGATAAAAAGGTTTTTAGGACTCCTTGGTTATTATAGGAAATAAAAACACTTCAGAAGGAACACCATCAGAATCAAACTCTAGAACTGAAAGCGCGGATTCTAGAACATTAAGTCCTCATAGCGATCTAGAAAATCCCATACTAGAAATACCTATTTCAGATGATCCTCTTAATAAATTTAATAATCAAATCTATTTTCAAGTAGTTGGAGATATAAAAAATAAGCCTACAATTACTAAGCCATTTGAAACCCATACCAAGAGAGTCATACAAATTTCAAAATCTAATTTAAAACAGGATGTTACTAATTCCATTAAGGAATATGTTAATCCAAAAATAAAGACAGGTATTCTGATTAAACCCTATGTTGGAGATGTATTCTATAGTACCAATAATTCAACAGTGTTTCAAAAATTCCGCGATGAAATTAGTACTTACTAAAACCGAAGTAGAAAACGTTACGAACTAATATAAGCAACAGGACATTATAAAAAAATATCATGAGGGTAAAACCAATCATAGAGGTATTAATGAGTCTTACCTAGCATTATCGCGCAGATGCTATTGGCCAAAAATGAAAGAACATGTGGCCAAGTATATTAATGAATGTAGAGTATGTGGGCAAGCTAAATATGACCGCCATCCAGTTAAGCCAAATTTTCGAATAGTACCTCCACCTGCTAAGCCTTTTGAAATTGTTAGTGTTGAAATGAATAAGTACCTTGTTATAGTAGACGCATTCTCTAAGTATGGACAAGCATACTTATTGAGAGATGCCACAGCTGTTAGTGTCGTGCAAAACTTATTAAAATTTTCTACTCATCATGGAGCACCTTTAACTGTCGTAGCAGATAATGGCCCTGAATTTAATAACCAAGTGTTTGCTGAATTTACAAGGTTGCACAAAATTCAACACCATAAAACCTGTCCTAATACACCTAATGAAAATGGCATGGTCGAACGGCTAAACTCTACACTGTTAGAACATTTGCGTATATTGAAATTAGAACAGCCGACAGAATCAGTAATTAATCTTATGCCGTATGCTATATTAGCTTATAACAGGTCAATACACAGTTTCACGAAATGTAGGCCCATCGATATAATAACCGGCCATTTTGATCCCCGGGATCCACTAGATAAGAATATTTCGGAACATCTTTTGCAGCAGTATATCCATGAACACCGTAAACGAATGTCAAAAGTGTACGATACCCTCAATGACACTTCACTTCAGCGTCGTACTGAAATTACTGAAAATATTAATAAGAATCGCGAACCCGAGAAAGACTATGAGCCTGAACAACAAGTGTTTGTTAAAAACCCATTATGTCATAGACAAAAACTAGCAGCTAGATATACTCACGATATGGTAGTAGCGAATTTGCCTATTCATATCTACACTAAGAAGAAAAAAGGCGCTGTGCCTAAATCACGTCTAAAACGGGTGCCTAATAGTGCTCGTTTGTTACAGGACACTGAAAATTCTACCAGTCCTGACACTGGCTCTGACCCTGGCTCGAGCGAACGAAATAACGCTCGACAGTCTTAACGACGGACCAGGTATTTTGCCCTTTAACCTGGGATCTACAAAAATTATCTCTCACTTCCATTCCTTTCTCCAAATTATAAACCTTGATAGTATGCGTAGCAATTTAGAAACTATTAACGAGCAATTACGTAATCTAACGCCACAACTGACAAGAGTGTCGTTATCAATCTACGAGCCCCACGTTAAACATCTAGGTACGAAACTAGAAGAAATATCAGAACAGCTTGATACACTTGAAGCAAAACGCATAAAAAGAGGTTTTATAGATGGTCTTGGTTCAGTCATAAAAAGCATTTCTGGCAATTTAGATTACACTGACGCAGTAAAATACGATAACGCTATTTCAATCTTGAAACAAAATGAAAATAATTTAGCATCTGAATTAAATCACCAGATAAGTTTAAGCAAGCAGTGGATCTCAAGTAGTTCAAACGTTACAGATAGGATAGTAGAAAACCAGGTTAAAATCGAGAAAATAATCAATTCTATTTTAGCTAGTAATGCTAGGCATGAAACAGTTACGATACAACATGCTCATTTGGCACAGTTACTTATGATACTGGGAGATAACATAGACAATTTATCTAAGGAATTTTACACATTACAAAATTTATTGGCATTTATTAGAGCTAAAAGTACCCATAATTCTATTCTAAATTATGCTATGTTTAAGGAAATAATTATATGATAAGAATACATTTTTAGATATTAGCCTTAGAGAATATTTCGACATAATTAGATTAGGTTACTATTATAATGGAAATAAAATAGTAATAGTTGTGAAATTTCCAATAATAAATAAATAATTCATTTCCAATTGAGTGAAAAACCAATTTTCAATTGCAATTGAGTGAAAATCTAATTTTCAATTCCAATTGAGTGAAAAACCAATTTACAAATGGTAGCATTTCATACCCTTGCTTCATGTGCGGACCCCGCGCTTTAAGACTCGCAAAAAAATGTAGTCATAGTAAATAGGTATGTTGTGGTCAGATCTTAGAAATTGATCATTTCATGAATGACATGGACGGTTTTCATGAAATGGTGCTATTTTAACTAGACGCATGATAATTTCATGATGCGGTCAAACATGGCTGATCAAATTATAAGTATTATAGTTACGTAGTCCATCAACAGAGTTCACTGTTCGTCAACTTTTCTTATACACTTCTCATCAGAAAAATCGAAACACTTCCGTTTTTATGGTTTCTGTCCTAATTTAACACAAAAGAGTTTTTATTCCATGATAAAAATCACATAATTATATAACTGGCATATTATGAAATAATCATGCGTTTTTTTTGTTTCATCTTCACGCTCGAAAGGGTGTACCTACTGATTTCAATGAAACTTATTTAAAATTTAATATTTTTAAACGCTTCAAAAGGAGACTCTTTTATTATGTATGATGTTTACCGATTTTTCGCTCAATTGTGGACTGTTTTTTTTTTAGTGATAGTTTTCACTTCCGAATCGGACCCAAAAAAATACTGTTATGATATGATGATGAACTTCGAAGACATGGATCGGAACTCCTCATAGGATCACAGCTAAAATGTAACAAGTTAACTTTCTTCGTTTATAAGTGTAGTCGATAACTGACTGACGTAAGAGGGGGAAGGGACATCGATCTGATCTGATGATGAAGCCGGAAAGTAAGCACCGGAGCTCTGTAATAAATCAACGTATCCTAGTCGTGTTTGGGATTATTAAAATTGCCGTTAAAGTTTTGGTCCATGGAAAGTGTCTGACACTTATAATACTACTTTAGAATAATATTCAACAAAACATCTATAAAAATCAGCCATAAAAATTTAAATTAAGTTACTCTTATTTTTAGTTCCCTTTCTCACCTGGTACCTGCCCAGGGGCTCCAAGGAGGAGCTCCACAAGCACACAGGTATTCAAAGCACATGAGACGCTACTGAGAACCTAAGGTTTCATCCATGTGAAAATAAGTTATGTCAGACAGCTCCGAGATCTTGGTCTATAAAGACAGTCGAAAACGACACTATTGATAATAAAATACAGTAAAACAAAGGGCATAACGACTTACAGTTGCTAAAATTAAGCAGGATATTATACCTAGGAAAGAAGTTAACACATTCTATGGTTATCTTAATATAAGTTTAGGTGGATGTTTATTATAAAAATTGTAATGATTATTGTGATAATGGATAATAAGTTAAATAGGGCCCCAACTTAAATACCTACAAGTATTAAAAGCGTACAAACAAAGATACAAAGTGATCGGTTAGTTTCAAGTCTTACATCGCTTGGGGTGGGAGGCATGAGCGACAGTTGCCATGGAAAACGTTTACCTGCATCCGAATGCGCCTGCGCGCTAAATCTCTAGTTGAGTGGCAAAAGAGATTAGGTACATGTGCATGCGAATATGACATCTATTTTAAAGTACGTAAGTCGTGGTTATTCCGTGAAACAGAAAATACAGTTTGGAATGCATAGATACACTGGCTAAGCACGGGAACCAGACTCACACATTTGCAAATCAAATTGACCATTACACTCATAAAATACAGTGATATGATTGGCTACAATTGCTACAAATTACAAACGCAACTTTAACAAATCATCAAGGCAAGACTAGGTATTATAACTGGCGACTCATCCCAGGTTTCGAGTGTTAGAAATCTTTGAAAATAGTAACCACGCGTCATTAATTATCTACATCATGAAGTAAACACGCCAAGGTATGACATTTAGCCACGTGGTCTTTTTCTTCCTTTTAATTAATTGAAGTTGAAGAAAGACAATATGCTAACAGCGTTTATATCAACAGCTTGTTCGAAGGCCAATCTTTTAGTTTAGTGATCATAGTTTTTGAATAACAGGTACTAGTTATCACGTTTTTGCAATATTGTTACTGTTTTTTATTAAGACTTGACAACACATTACAACGTAGCCCTATATGAAGTTGTATATATTCGGTTAGCTTTTTTATTATACAATTCCAACGACATATGTTTTTTAAATAGCTTACATACATTTGCGCGAGAGATTTCGCGCGTTAGCTTTTAACACCATGCGAAACGAACGAAATTTTGGCACTCGTAGAATAGACAAGACGAATCCACGGTAAAAAAATAGATTTTTTGTTCTTATTAGTCCTTTCGTATCTTACCTCTATAATTATGCCACAGTTTTAGATATGCCATTTTGGCACACGTAGAATAGCTATTCTACTTGCCTACGTTCCAAAATGGCGCTCGTGTTGCATGATGATGGGGACATTAAAATGAAGACATATCTAAAATTTTGTATAAAAGTTATGTGTAAAACTAATGTCACTAGAATTGCAATAAAATAAGCTAACCGAATACATACAACTTAAATACAGTTTTACCTTGTAATGTGTTGTCAAATATTAATTAAAAACAGTAACAATATTGCAAAAGACTTGATAACTTGAACATTGACTGGCCTGTTGTTCTAGTGGTTAGTGACCCTGACTGCTATGCCGGAGGTCGTGGGTTCGATTCCCACCCAGGACAAATGTTTGTGTGATGAGCATGATCATTTGTTCTGTGTCTGGGTATAATTTATCTATATATGTATGTATTTAGAAATATATAAGTATGTTTATCAGTTGTCTAGTACCCATAACACAAGCTCTGCTTAGCTTGGGACTAGACGGCGTTGTGTGATAGTTGTGGAATATTATATAACTAGTAGTATACAAAGACTATGTGCACTAAACTAAAAGATGTTTGCCTGATTGGAATCCAATACAGAGGATCATAGACTTCGAACAAACTGATGGTATAAACGCTGTTGGCATAACATTGTCTTTCTTAAACTTCAAGCACTGAATATTACCTAATTAGTACGTAGTACATACTAATTAAAAGGAAAAAAAAGACTACGTAGCAAAAGGTGCTACTTTGGCGTATTTATTTCATGATGTAGATAATTGATGACGCGAGGTTGCTATTTTCAAAGATTTCTAACACCCTTGCCGTAAATATTGTTATAGGGATTTTTTTTCTGTTGCATAAAACATTTCTTAGGTTTTAGTTTCTTTTTTCTTATTTGTCCTATCGTATCGTTACCTCTATAATTATCTCACTTAGAAAGGGAAACCTGTCATTAAACATAGATTACTGTAAATCACTTACATCATGAAATAAATACGCCAAAGTAGCACATTTTGCCACGTGGACTTTTTCTTCCTGTAATATTCATTGTTTGAAGGCCATTCGATGCCCATGATAATTTTTATTTATTTGGTTCCAATGAGACAAATATTTTTCAAATTAGTGCAAAAATAGTCTTTGAATACTAAGTACTAGTTATCACATGTTTTGCAATATTGTTCCGTTTTTAATTAAGACTTGACAACAAATTACAAGGTAAAACTGTATGAAGTTGTATATATTCAGTTAGTTTTTTTTATTACACAATTCCAATGACATATGTTTTATACATAGCTTACATACAAAATTTGCGTGAGGGATTTCACGCGTTAGCTTTTAACACCATGCGAAACGAACGAAATTTTGGCACTCGTAGAATAGACGAGACGAATCCACGGTAAAAAAATAGATTTTTTGTTCTTATTAGTCCTTTCGTATGTTACCTCTATAATTATGCCACAGTTTTAGATATGCCATTTTGGCACACGTAGAATAGCTATTCTACGTGCCTACGTTCCAAAATGGCGCTCGTGTTGCATGATGATGGGGACATTAAAATGAAGACATATCAATATTTTTTTATAAAAGTTATGTGTAAAACTAATATCATTAGAATTGCAATAAAATAAGCTAAGCGAATATATACAACTACATAAAGTTACCTTGTAATGTGTTGTCAAATATTAATTAAGTAAAAACAGTAGGTACAGCAAAAGACGTGATAACTAGTAGGTAGTATACAAAGACTATGTGCACTAAACTAAAAGATGTTTGCCTGATTGGAATCTATTATGGAGGATCATCGGACAGGACTTCGAACAAACTGATGGTATAAACGCTGTTGGCATAAAATTGTCTTTCTTCAACTTCAAGCACTGAATATTACCTAATTAAAAGGAAGAAAAAGACCACGTAGCAAGCGTATTCACTTCATGATCTAGATAATTGATGACGCGAGGTTGCTATTTTCAAAGATTTCTAACACCCTTGCCGTAAATATTGTTATAGGGATTTTTTCTGTTGCATAAAACATTTATTAGGTTTTAGTTTATTTTTTCTTATTTGTCCTGTCGTATGTTACCTCTATAATTATCTCACTTAGAAAGGGAAACCTGTCATGAAATAAATGCGCCAAAGTAGCACATTTTGCCACGTGGACTTTTTCTTCCTGTAATATTCATTGTTTGAAGGCCATTCGATGCCCATGATAATTTTTATTTATTTGGTTCCAATGAGACAAACATTTTTTAAATTAGTGCAAAAATAGTCTTTGAATACTAGGTACTAGTTATCACATTTTTTGCAATATTGTTCCGTTTTTAATTAAGACTTGACAACACAATACAAGGTAAAACTGTATGTAGTTGTATATATTCGGTTAGCCTATTTTATTACAATTCCAATGACATAAGTTTTATACAGAGCTTAAATAATATAATAATACAGAGAAAATATTTTCCGCCAATGCAGCTTATTTTGCCACGTGGTCAAACAACATTTTAGATATATGTATCCGTACTTCGGTAGTATTTTTTTACCTTGAAGTCATCTACGAGTACCAAAATGGCGGCCTTGTGGCATGACAACGCGCGATGCGTGTCGCCCGAGGACATTAAAATAACGACATATCTAAAATTTTGTATGAAAGCTCTGTATAAAACTTATGTCATTGGAATTGTAATAAAATAGGCTAACCGAATATATACAACTTCATACAGTTTTACCTTGTAATGTGTTGACAAGGTACAACTAATATCATTAGAATTGCAATAAAATAAGCTAAGCGAATATATACAACTACATAAAGTTACCTTGTAATGTGTTGTCAAATATTAATTTAGTAAAAACAGTAGGTACAGCAAAAGACGTGATAACTAGTAGTATACAAAGACTATGTGCACTAAACTAAAAGATGTTTGCCTGATTTGAATCTATTATGGAGGATCATCGGACAGGACTTCGAACAAACTGATGGTATAAACGCTGTTGGCATAAAATTGTCTTTCTTCAACTTCAAGCACTGAATATTACCTAATTAAAAGAAGGAAAAAGACCACGTAGCAAAAGGTGCTTCTTTAGCGTATTCACTTCATGATCTAGATAATTGATGAGGCGAGGTTGCTATTTTCAAAGATTTCTAACACCCTTGCCGTAAATATTGTTATAGGGATTTTTTCTGTTGCATAAAACATTTATTAGGTTTTAGTTTATTTTTTCTTATTTGTCCTATCGTATGTTACCTCTATAATTATCTCACTTAGAAAGGGAAACCTGTCATGAAATAAATGCGCCAAAGTAGCACATTTTGCCACGTGGACTTTTTCTTCCTGTAATATTCATTGTTTGAAGGCCATTCGATGCCCATGATAATTTTTATTTATTTGGTTCCAATGAGACAAACATTTTTTAAATTAGTGCAAAAATAGTCTTTGAATACTAGGTAGTAGTTATCACATTTTTTGCAATATTGTTCCGTTTTTAATTAAGACTTGACAATACATTACAAGGTAAAACTGTATGAAGTTGTATATATTCGGTTAGCCTATTTTATTACAATTCCAATGACATAAGTTTTATACAGAGCTTAAATAATATAATAATACAGAGAAAATATTTTCCGCCAATGCAGCTTATTTTGCCACGTGGTCAAACAACATTTTAGATATATGTATCCGTACTTCGGTAGTATTTTTTTACCGTGAAGTCATCTACGAGTACCAAAATGGCGGCCTTGTGGCATGACAACGCGCGATGCGCGTCGCTCGAGGACATTAAAATAACGACTTATCTAAAATTTTGTATGAAAGCTCTGTATAAAACTTATGTCATTGGAATTGTAATAAAATAGGCTAACCGAATATATACAACTTCATACAGTTTTACCTTGTAACGTGTTGACAAGGTAAAACTGTATGAAGTTATATTCAGTTAGCTTATTTTATTACAATTCCAATGACATAAGTTTTAGACACAGCTTTCATAAAAATTTTAGATACCTTTGTCGTTATTTTAACGTCCCCGGGCGACGCAGCGGCGCGCACGCCATTTTGGCACTTACCGACATTGTAATATAATCTTGACTTTATTTATATATTATACTTTATTTTAGACCAAGATAATAAATGATGCAATTGGAGCCTTCAATTAAAAAACATACAATTTGCGGCTTTTTCGCATTTCGCAATCTCTTCCAGGTAACCTGGAATGGTCAGAGATCAATGGCGGATTAACCACGTAGTAAATGTTAGCATTTACTACCCTCTTGCTTCATGTGTGGGCCCCGCGCTTTAAGACTCGCAAAAAAAGGTAGTCATTGTAAATATGTTGTGGCCAGATCTTAGAAATTGATCATTTCATGAATGAAATGGACGGTTTTCATGAAATGGTGCTATTTCAGCTAAACGCATGATAATTTCATGATGCGATCAAACATGGCTGATCATATTGTAAAATAGTTACGTTGTCCAGCAACAGAGTTCACTGTTCGTCAATGTAATCTGGTTTTCTTACTATAAAATATACTTTTCTTTCACCAAAAATACTAATTGTGCACTAAAAGGATCATGGCGAAGTCTCGAACAAAATTATGCTGCCATATTTTTTTAGCGTGTGTAGTGATAAAAAATATACAAAAGTAAGTAGGTACTTAAGATTACTTTCAAGCACTACTTTAATATACTTTGTGTCTCGCTGTTAGTTACTTAAATAAAATAAAATAAACTTTGTATCGTGTTATCATGTTATAATAAATCATGGCGGCGGACAGTTATTCTTGTAGTTATTCTGATAAAACTGTTAGTAATAATGTGCCGATTGATGCTAACGATATAGTGTAATGTCATTACGATAAAAAAATAATTGATTTTTACGAAAGCCATTCAAAAAACGAGCGCAACGTAAAAAAACCTTGGAGTTCAGAAAGTATTTCACAGGTTAGTAGATTTCGATCTCTAATATGTTATTTAGTGGTTATTCTATTAAAATTAAAACTATTTAAAATGTCTTATTTATCTTTAATATTCTTTATTTGGAATTTTTATTAAACCCTTGATGTCATGGAAACCCTACAATATTACACAATATTATACAAGCGTCATTGAGTAAACTTTCTAGGAGAGTGATTTAAAGTTAATTTTAATTAAAAAAAAAATATTGTTGTTGTTTGTAAAATAACCGTGATACATCAAAATGGTATATATCATGATCATATTAAAAATAAATACAATAGAAATTATGTTATTTATTATCTACTAACTGTTACTCGCGACTTCGTTACCTACTCCCCTTTTTATATCCCCCTGGGAATTCAAGTCCCGTTACCGCGGGAAATTGAAAAGTAGCCCAAGTTACGCTTAACCTTTGCAGGTTAAAGAAGAAGCTATTTTCAAAATGTACAAGTAAAGCCCTTTCAAATGATATCAAACACGGTGTATTTGTCTTATAATTTTTTTAACACATCAGTTTTTGTCCGCTAGAGGACGACACTTTAAATTTGAGCAATATTTTCGAAATGTACAAGTAAAGTGCCCTTCAAATGATACCAAAAACACGGCGTATTTATCTTATTTTCTTTTTTAAACACAATGCTTATTGTCCGCTAGAGGGCACCATATTGAATTTTCTGACACGTCTTAGCCTTAGCCTATGTTCAGCGGACGATTAAGCCGGTTCTAACGATACCTCATTTGTCCAGTTCCGATAAATACCTAGTGCAGGAGCTATGAGGGAACAGATGAACATATACGCATACATAGCCTGTCAAAATCATAACCCTCCTCCGGAGTAGGATAAAAATTAAATCACATCATCATCATCTTCATCTTTTTCTTCAGTATTGCTTATTAACTGATTTAGAATAGATGTAAATAAATTAAAAACCTCCTTATTCTTGAATAAATTAAAATCAATTTGACAGAACAGACGTTATTTTGATTGACACTCGGTGTATTATTCCATGCCATTGGAAATAAAACGTCAATTCGAATTTCCATTGAATTAAATGAACTTCGGAATTCCATTCAATTGGAATTGAAAATCGGATTTCCACTCAATTGGAATTGAAAATTGGATTTTCACTCAATTGAAAATGAATTATTTATTTACTTATTTAAAGTTCATGTACATAAATGGTAGTACATGTGTGGACTTGATGTAGCGTGGCATTCTCTAAGGGTTCATACGCACTATGCGGGTAGCCGCATTGCGGCTAGCCGTCCGGCTGACCGCAAGCACAATTATGTACGTAATATTCATTTCTATGCGCACTGCGATGCGGCTACCCGCAGACCGCTCCGGTCGCTCGGAGTCGGAGGGCTGCGGCCCGAGTGACGGCCAGCCGGACGGTCGCCATACACACTACGCGGATATGCTAGTTTGCGGTTGCCCGCCATTGACGGTAAACGTGTTCACCAACATTCGCGCATTTAACTGATACTTTATTACTATGGATTTCGATACCGAAAAATTTATAATCGAGATACAAAATAGGCCAGCAATCTGGAATACTAAATCCGCAGAATATTCCGATAAAAACTTACGTTCAAAAGCTTGGGAAGAGTTGGTGGAGATTTATGGAGTTGATTTATCACAGGATAAAAAAAAAGAACTTGGTAAGTGCCAATCAGTTTATTTGAAAATATTGTTTTAGTGATGATGATCCATCTTCTTTATTGTCTCAGCATATTTAAATGAAATTATCTTGCCAGATTACCCTCCCTTCGTTCATGAAATAATCTGCAAATAATTCTCGATATCTCAATGCAGTTGTATTGTTTCTGCGCACACTATCTCGAGCAATTGATTCAGTCAGTGGATTATTTAGTGAGTCTTCAAAAGAATACCCATCTTTGTCTCTCACGAAGTTGTGTAAAATACACGCAGACTTAATAATATCATTAATTAAATCGGTATTAATATTAATGGGTCTATGGAAAATCCGCCATTTATTCGCAAGTATCCCAAAAGTACATTCAATATAACGTCTAGCTCGGCAAAGCCTATAGTTAAACGTTCTTCTTGTAACATTTAAATCACGTCTTGGATATGGGCGCATCATAGTTGTACTTAAGGCAAATGCCTCATCTCCTACAAAGACGTAGGGGAAACTAGTGCTATTAGATTCTGAAATCGGTGCAGGTTCAGGGATGTTCAAGCGATTCTCCTGCATTTTTTTATAAAAGCTCGAATTCTGAAATATTGCTGAATCACCGAATCTGCCATATGCTCCAACATCAATTAAAACAAATTTGAAGCTGCTGTCACAAATTGCCATCAAAACCAGAGAATGAAAGCTCTTATAATTAAAGCACATTGATCCACTATTGTTAGGTGCTATAATTCTTATATGTTTCCCATCACAAGCCCCAATGCAGTGAGGGAAATGTGCTCGGTTAGAGAAATCATTTGCAATTTGAAGCCACTTTTCTTCCGTTGGTTCTGGTAGGCATATTTCTTTTAAGCAAAACCATATCGCGGCACATACTTCTCGTACTATTTCGGCGACTGTGCTAACTCCAATCCTAAATATGTAATGCAATTCAGCGAATGAGCACCCCGTTGCCAAATATCTAAAACAAATTTTCTTTATTGCAGGTCTCAATATTCAAAAAAAGTGGCGGAACATTCGCGACGCTTTTGTAAAGGCCCATAAAGCAAGGATGAGTCCGAGTGGGTCTGCAGCGAAAAAAAAGGATTCTTATATATTTTATGATAATCTTTTATTTATAAGAGATACAGTAACTGTTAATCGCACAGACGGTAATGCTACAGTAAATGAAGATATTGGGACGACTACACGGAATGAAGACAATCCTTCATCAAATACTGTATTGGCATCAAAGAAAAGAAAGAAAAATAATGAAGACCACATTGGTGCACAGTTAGTCGGAGTTTTAAGTAAAAATTTAGAAAAAAAAAATTTGGATGATGACAACGATCGCCTTTTTTTCTTGTCATTGGTAAAGGATTTTAAGAAAATACCCGATCACCTGCGAATGCAAACCAAGTTAGATATTTTAAGAGTTATTAATGACGCACAACAGTTTTCTGATTACTATGCAAACACACAGTGGAGTTCTTCAAGGCCCAATTCCTATCGTGGATACCAAACGACGCAGTATTCAAGAAATAACCCCAACAGTCAGCCTATGTATCCGTCGGAATTCGGACGACCACATTCTCAAGAGTCCGCAGCGAGTCCGTCGCAAAACTTGGATGTACAATCACCATTATCAACGGCCCAACAGTCTCAAAATAGTGAACACTCGTCTTACTTGGAACTTTTTAATTCTTTAAATGATAATGACAATGATTAAAATGTGAACCCACTTTCTTTTAATCAATAATCCATAAATAATAATAAATTAACCACATACCAAATGTAATTTATTTTTCTTACCTTAGCACTAATGTTAACTTTAATTCCGGCTTAATGCAATTTCGAAACTGTGTATTTTGCTTTGTTATATTGGTTTTTAATATGTTCAAAAGTTCTTCAAACGATTTCAGACTCATTCTAGTATATCCAAAAAACTTGTCTCCATACTTTTTGAGCTCTTCGAAAAACAATTCAAAATGCTTGCTCTCATCTCGAGTTTGCAAATAAGGATGCACCCAGTACCTTTTTTTCTGTTTCTTTTTATAACGCGAGTAAATATAATAAATAGCTGCGACTTCTTCGACGTCCATCTTGGAAATGAGCCGATCCAACCGCAAACCACTACGGTTTCTAAACGCACTTTCCGGTTGGAGTTGCGGCTATCCGCCACCCGGCTAACCGCAAGCGCAACCGCTTCCTACGGTTAGCCGGACGGCTGACCGCATTCCAGCTAACCGCATAATGCGTAGGTGCCCTAAAAGTCGGCCTTTAGGTTGAAGGGGACGACACTGTGTTGGTTGTCCACAGTGGACAAATACTCGATATATAAGAAAATAAAATGAAGTATCATTTAAGATAATAAAATGCATATATATATTATACAATATTCGCTTTAGAGTCTAATTTTGTAATATATCGGTCGTTTAATATATAATGACCAACGTCCAATGTTTGAAGATTATTAAATGTGATCGGTAAATAAAACCGTACCCAACATAAAGTTAATTCAAAAGTTAATTTAAGTATATTAATTAAGCAAAGAAAAAATAATAACAAGTGAGGGATGTAGTGTATATCTACAACTAGAAACTCAATAAACGTATAATAAAATATAGGTATTATCTGTGTTAAACATTTTATCGTTACAATATTTAGTATTGGCTGTATATATGTCGTGGCCAGATCATAGAAATTGATCACTTCATGTAATGGCCAAGTAAAACTGACCAGCGGGGCTATTGCGTAACTCTGTTGACAGTTCAAGTGATGATCACTTGTTAACAATGTCCATCAATGAACTGTCAAACAGCTAGTTTCGTATTGCCTATCTTCAGTGACCAACAGCAGTGACGTCCTTAGCCACTGGTGCCTTTGATAGCCACCGTAACACGTTTTGACAGATGTTATTGTATCGATACTTTTAAAATTGCGATTGGGTAAGCTTTTGAAGCTGTATAATAGTCGATAAAATTTTAGAGTGGTCACAATGGGCACCGTAAAATTTTATAATTCACCACATTTTCACCGTAGTTTGTTAGTCACTTGTGTGATACGTAATACCAATTTTATGAAATTGTCAGTTATATATAGTTTATATATGTTTATAGTTATATAATAGTCTAAGTTTAGTGTGCAACGAATGCTAGTTGTCAACTGTTATTGAAAAAGTTAGCCAACAGCCCCCCAGATCATTGAAACCTTAACAATTGATGATATATTATGTCAATCCTCGTTTCGCAATAACATTGATGAAGGATTCCTATGATAATAAAAGGTTTATAGAAAGTAGGCATAACGAGGATTTACATATCATCAAACTTTAACGTTTAAAATGATCTGGCCAGTGTTACTTGGCCATTTCATGAAGTGATCAATTTCTATGATCTGGCCACGACATATACACTTCTCATCAGGAAAATCGAAACACTTCCGTTTTTATGGTTTCTGTCCTAATATAACACAAAAGAGTTTTTATTCCATGAAAAAAATCACATGATTATATAGCTGGCAGTTTGGCCATCACAGTGATTAGCGAAAATTCATAATTCAAAATTAGAATTTCATTTGTTTATCCTATAAATGAAATGATTCACTGTTTTAAGACAAATGTGTGTTTAGAGTTGGAGTACATTTCACCTTTGAAAACTAAAAATTAGCGCTTATCTTAAAACTTTTTGTTCTTTATTTGTTTACTGTGACTTTGGGACGTCTGAAAAAGTTTTTTTTCTAAAATATATGTAAGTATACTTCACCCGCAGAAGAACCGCCCGCTGAACTAGTGAGCCGATATTTATTTATATTTAATTATCTACATATTGTAGATAAGGAAACAACATTAATCCCATGTACCCAATGGGGTCTAGTGAACGCGCGAACACAGACCCTCTGGGTTTTTTTTAAATCACCCAGAAAAGGAAAATTTTAGTGCACAAATACCCAGTATTTTTTTGCTAAAACAAAAGCATATTTTGTAGTAGAATACAGGAAAATACTAGTTACTCCGATTAAAACCGTATAAATGTAGTTGGCAAAACTGTACCATAGCTGCAGTCAAACTGCTGATTGACTGCAGGCTCGTATTAGTTATACCAAAAAACGCAGCTTTCTGTCGTAATCATATTTCATTACACTCTTCAATTTGAAAATTATTTATCGCTTTAAATAACGTCTGCCACCATATTGCATCTCAAAAACAAAGCAGAATCAGCACCTCTACCGGTAGAGAACTATTTCTATACATATTTATATATTTATTTAGATAATTATTAGATCACAGCTCGTAACAATTTAACTTTCTTCGTTTACAAGTGTACGATAACTAACTGACGTAAGAGGGAGAAGGGACATCGATCTGATCTGATGATGAAGTCGGAAAGTAAACACCGGAACTCTGTAATAAATCAACGTCGTGTCTGCCTAGTCATGTTTGGGATTATTAAAATTGCCGTGAGATGTATTCTGGTTTTATAACCATAATATAGAATTATCTACCTTATGGTAGATACCATCGAGCTGATCTGATGATAGAAGGTAGGAATAGTAGTAAAAGAATTTTCACAATTGGTTCAGTTATTTCAGAAATTACACATACAATCTTAAAAATGTTACCTCTTTATAATAATAATAATCATTTATTTGTAAACATGGGTATTCGTACATAGAATGATGTTACCATAAGGTAAAAGCTCTCCATATTCTGCCAACACAGGGCATGCAAATCATCATAATTCAAAATTAAATAGGTGTAATTATAAATTTTGCAATACATGCTATAAGTAATGGCAAAGGTATGCTTAAAGTTGCAATTGCATACGTCATGCACAATTAGTTAAATTAACGGGTTATTGTCTGAATTTTGACTCTTTTAAATCAGTTTTAAATAACCAAAAGCCCAAAAAATATATACGTGACAGATACATCCTTATCTATTCCTTATTTTTGTGAAATCATTATGCGAATTCGTCCAGTACGCTGCAGGAAGAAGACGTGTCGTTCTTTATTATCTTCGTTAAACTAAAAAAGTTATTAATCGGTTACGCGAATTAGTACTGTTTTGCAAAAGAACAAATCACATCTTCCAGTGTCATAGAAAATACATTTTGTGGAAAAAACCTCGGCGCGAGTGCTCACAGCGTGCGAGGGGACGTGCCGCACCTCCCCTGCGATAAGAGATAGTTGCAATTTTTCGTCCTTGCCATCACCGCGGTAGTGCGCGTGCACCGAATAAGTATGAGTAAATGTGCTGTTTGAAATGACCCGATAGAAAGTGATTACTTAGAATGCCAGCGTTGTTCAGATAAATATCATTATATCTGCCTGGATATCTCACTTGAAGAAGGGAAGAAACTTCTCGATGCAAGCCAGAAATGGATATGCTGTAATAAACAGCCTAAAAGCAATGATCCCGTTCGCCCTTCGACACCGTCATGTTGTTTTCGTAGGCAAATAAACATTTTTCAAAATTTATAGAAACTAAATTAATATTATCTATTGCATGCTCACCATTGCATTGGCATAAAAGTGTCACAGTTATTTTTAACTATTGAAACTTTACATTTCTATTTGCCGGTCTGATACAAAGAAACAGAGCAGGTACCTGTCCCTACTACACCGAGGAAAAATGGTGGTCTAAAGGGGCGCGTAGCCAATTTATTTGAAGGTAAAGATCTCGACGAATACACAATAATTACACTTTGTGGTTTATTCAACAACAACCTCGACGGTTTCGACTCCTGGCTAGAATATTATTTTTCAAAAATCAAGGATTCTGTTTTAGTTTTCATCAAAATCGAGCCTGAGTGTCCTTTGAGTATTTTTCGCTATTTTGCAAAGTTTTAGATTTGGGCATAGACTCCCACTTGAAAAATTCACTCGCTGCAACATAGAAAAATTCAATAAACTCGTCCATAAACAAACATGAAACTTTAAACTCCTTTGTTGTTCATGATCTCCAAGCGTTTCGCGGCTTTCGCTCTCTCACACTTCTTTGTAGACTTTATTTTCGATTTGTACAGACTACTTTAATATGAAGAAGTTTGATTATTTAAGTACATTCTTGGATAAATTTCCTACAATTTGAACGCATAATATTTTATTACCTATGCTCTGCCATTTTGCTTTTCGGGCATTATTTACATTTAGGGCATAAAGAGAGTCGAAGTCGACACTATTGATAATAAAACACGGTAAAACAAAGGGCATAACGACTTACAGTTGCTAAAATTATGCAGGATATTATACCTAGGAAAGGAGTTAATTTATTCTATGGTCTTAATATAAGTTTAGATGGATGTATAATAAATAAATTGTAATGATTATTGTGATAATGGATAGTAAGTTAAATAGGGCCCCAACTTAAATACCTACAAGTATTAAAAGCGTACAAACAAAGATACAAAGTGATCGGTTAGTTTCAAGTCTTACATCGCTTGGGGTGGGAGGCATGAGCGACAGTTGCCATGGAAAACGTTTACCTGCATCCGAATGCGCCTGCGCGCTAAATCTCTAGCTGAGTGGCAAAAGAGATTAGGTACATGTGCATGCGAATATGACATCTATTTTAAAGTACGTAAGTCGTGGTTATTCCGTGAAACAGAAAATACAGTTTGGAATGCATAGATACACTGGCTAAGCACGGGAACCAGACTCACACATTTGCAAATCAAATTGACCATTACACTCATAAAATACAGTGATATGATTGGCTACAATTGCTACAAATTACAAACGCAACTTTTACAAATCATCAAGGCAAGACTAAGTATTATAACTGGCGACTCACCCCAAGTTTCGGGTGTTAGAAATATTTGAAAATAGCAACCACGCATCATTAATTACCTACATCATGAAGTAAATACGCCAAGGTACGACATTTAGCCTTGGGGTCTTTTTCTTCCTTTTAATTAATTGAAGTTGAAGAAAAACAATATACTAAGTAACAGCGTTTATATCAACAGCTTGTTCGAAGGTCAATCTTTTAGTTTAGGGAACAGTTTTTGAATAATAGGTAAGTACACGTAGAATAGCTATTCAACGTACCTACGTTCCAAAATGGCGCTAGTGTTGCATGATGATGGGGACATTAAAATTAAGACATAAGTATCTAAAAGTTTGTATGAAAGTTACGTGTAAAACTAATGACATTAGAATTGCAATAAAATAAGCTAAGCGAATAATACAATTTCATAAAGTTACTTTGTAATGTGTTGTCAAATATTAATTAAAAACAGTAGGTACAGCAAAAGACGTGATAACTAGTAGTATACAAAGACTATGTGCACTAAACTAAAAGATGTTTGCCTGATTGGAATCCAATACAGAGGATCATAGACTTCGAACAAACTGATGGTATAAACGCTGTTGGCATAACATTGTATTTTGTTAAACTTCAAGCACTGAATATTATACCTAATTAAAAGGAAGAAAAGGGCCACGTAGCAAAATGTGCTACTTTGGTGTATTTACTTCATGATATAGATAATTGATGACGCGAGGTTGCTTATTTCAAAGATTTCTAACACCCTTGCCGTAAATATTGTTATAGGGATTTTTTTTCTGTTGGATAAAACATTTATTAGGTTTAGTTTCTTTTTTTCTTATTTGTCCTTTCGTATGTTACCTCTATAATTATCTCACTTAGAAAGGGAAATCTGTTATTAACCATAGATTACTGTAAAGCACTTACATCATGAAATAAATGCGCCAAAGTAGCACATTTTGCCACGTGGACTTTTTCTTCCTGTAATATTCAGTGTTTGAAGGCCATTCGATGTCCATGATCATTTTTATTTTTTATTTGGTTCCAATGAGACAAACATCTTTTAAATTAGTGCAAATAGTCTCTGAATACTACTAGTTATCACATATTTTGCAATATTGTTCCTGTTTTTAATTAAGATGTTGTATGTATTCGGTTAGCTTATTTTATAACAATTCCAATGACATAAGTTTTATACACGGCTTTCATACAAAATTTTAGATATGTCGTTATTTTAATGTCCTCGGGCGACGCGCATCGCGCGTTGTCATGCCACAAGGGCGCCATTTTGTTACTCGTAGATGACTCCATGGTAAAAAAATACTACCGAAGTACCGATACATACAAATACGGCCGTTGTAATTTGGCGACCGTGAACATAGGCTCTGCGAACTTTCGCGCATGTACACTCGTAAAAAAAACTGTTGACCGCTGTTGTTAACTGCTGTTAGCTGTTAACTGTGTTGTTGTTGTTGTGTGTTGTGTGTTGTAAAATATCTGATATTTAAATATCAGTTATTAGTCAGTTAAGTTCAGGGTCTCCAAAATATAACGGCCGTACCAGTACGGCCGTTGTAACTTGAAGGCCCTGAACATAGGCTCTGCGAACTTTAGCGCATGTACTTTCGTAAAAAAATCAGTTATTGACATTAATTTTTTAAACCAAACTACGAATAAAAATTTACTAATACAGGGACCAAGTACAAATAAAATAAATATTAAAACACTTTGAGACAGAAAGCTACAAAAATAACTTATGAATTAAAGAAACAAACCTAACACTACACAAAAAACTTAACAATATAATAATAACAACCAACGAAAACTTTGTCACCGCCTGTGCTCAAGACAGAGACAGCGACAGGAAAATAACACCAATGCTAACGTGTGAGTGAGACATATTACTGCGTACCGAACATTGCCGAATAAGTACGAAGCTTTACGAAGTTACCGAAAAGAGATGTCCAATACGCGTGTTTGATGGTGTTGTTTAATCGATTTTTTCTCAAATCGATTTAAATTAAGTTATAAAAATATATTTATATTTAATTTTCTATGGAGGTTTAAAATATTCTCAAACAATCGTTATTCTAGTAGTTGTTTATAAATAACTGTTATTTAACTAAATTTTTTTCGTTAAATATCAGTTAAAAGTAAACGTTCGTGCGCAGCCTTCTGCGCAAAGTTCGCGCTCGCCAAAATATAACGGCCGTACTTGTACGCCGCGAGCGCTAGAGAAAATTAAGTACTGAAGCGCTACTCACACAGCGACAGATGCGCGCGACCCGTTCACGCACACATTGATGTTTGCTTAGTGGTCGGTCGAGCGTCGAGATACAATGTACCGCTCGACGAAGACGAAACGTAAAGACAAAATATTAAAAACTGAAGTGGGTATAATGCTGTATTTATTGCATTTATGCTTAGTAAGGAAGGATGGAAGGGGGGTTGGTTATCTATGTAGGTATCAACCTGCTATTATATTATGATTTTCAAAAACAAAATCAACGATAGGTTGTTCTACAAAAGTCTATATCAAGGTTTTTATCAGAGTGCACGGGCCTCTGTTTGATACATGAGACCACGCATACGAGACAGGTGTAACCCAACGTTATAATTAACCGACTTGAAAAAAGAGGAGGTTCTCAATTCGGTTGTACGGCTTTTTACATTTGTTACCTCAGAACTCCTTCATTTTTAAGTATGACCCGATTCGCTAAATTTTTTTTATTTAAAAGGATATGTTTCCAGATTCCCCATTTTTTTTCTAAACCAGTTCTAATGATGGGATACAAGAGGAATTGAGAGAACTCTTCAGATATTATAGGCATACAGGCAGGCAGAACGGGAGGGTGTGTAAAATTTTACTCTTAAAAACACACTTATGTTCCTTCAGTTGCCATTTTCGTTCCAGGACCTCGAGTTTCCTTTTCAAAAAAATCGCATGGCTCTAGCAGGCTCGACCCTGCTGAACAATTATTAACTGTTATGAGCAGAGGTCGGAATTAGGTAGAGTTATTTATGTACTTGCATCGAAATGTTGATTTTAATATATATCTTCCCGGGATTTCTAATGAAAAATCCCGTGTGGCCAACAATATTACAAATAAATAATAATAAAAACCCCAGATATAGATAAAAGAAATAAAACAAAGTTAATTAACATACCATTTTTATTAGTATTTTTCATTGAAAAAGATCGCTCTACGTCAACTGAGGTGAGGTTAACAAATTATACACTTCCTTCTCTTCGTCAATAATGCAGGATGATTTTTAGGGTTCCGTAGCCAAATGGCAAAAAACGGAACCCGGATTCGTCATGTCTGTCTGTCTGTCCGTCCGTATGTCACAGCCACTTTTTTCCGAAACTATAAGAACTATACTATTGAAACTTGGTAAGTAGATGTATTCTGTGAACCGCATTAAGATTTTCACACAAAAATAGAAGAAAAAAAAAATTGGGGTTTCCCCATACTTAGAACTGAAACTCAAAAATTTTGTTTCTTATATTAACATCATTTTTGAAGATGATGATGACATCTTCAAAAATGACATTGAGGTTTCTAATGTATTTTTTTTCTAAACTGAATAGTTTGCGCGAGAGACACTTCCAAAGTGGTAAAATGTGTGTGTCACCCCTGTAACTTCTGAAATAAGAGAACGACAAAACTAAAAAAAATATATTATGATGTATGTAATATTTGGTTTACCATGCAAACTTCCACGGAAAATTGGTTTAAACGAGCTCTAGTAAGTAGTGTTTTTTTTTTAATACGTCATAAATCGTAAACCGCAATTTACCTTTCAAGTTTGTACGGAACCCTCAGTGCTCAAGTCCGACTCGCACTTGCCCAGTTTTTTTTCTGCTGTTTCTGTTATTTATTTATTTATTTATTAAATACTTTATGCACAAACGTACAGCGGCGGACTTAAAAAAAAAATCATCAGTTAATCTCATAAAAAAAAACTACTTTTTAAAATTAATCTCGGGATTTGAGGCATATCCACTTTATTCTTTCGCTGTATGAAATCAGTGTAAGTACATAATTAACTCTACCTAATTCCGACTTCTGGTCATGAAAGTCAACATCACACATGAAAGAATCAAAGTCACTTTCAGCGTGTCGTTGGTTCATCTGCTTATTCCTCAAAAACTACGCATCGGATTTTGATATGGTTTTATTTTATTACTAGCTGCTGCTAATGGCATCACCCCTGTGATAGTAAGGAATTATTCCGAGGGAACATACCTACTCCCGGGATAAAAAGTGTCCTACTTGCTATTTCAGTATACGGTCTGGTCTACCCGTGTGATAAATTTCAGTCGTTCAAGCGGAAAATTTTAAAATTTTCGCAACCGCCATCTTGGTTTTTTTTTACCTCACTATTGGCTTAAGCACCATCGAAAACTATGAAAACGACATTCATGACGGAATTTTTTTAAATTTTCACAACCGCCATCTTGGATTTTTATTTTGACTTCACCATCGGATTTAGCACTATCAAAAACCGTGAAAACGACACCCATGACTCATTCTTAAATTTCGAGGAACTTTTATTCTATTCAAATTAATTACCAAATGTGCATCTGTTATTGTTTTCTATAGATTTAGGAACGTACAATTTATTTGAACGTCCAAATGTGCGTATAGACTTATTGTTAGGCTAACTACAGTCAGTTCATAAACAGCAGATGCGAAGAAAGTTCATGTAGGTCGTGGGTTCGATTCCCACCCAGGACAAATGTTTGTGTGATGAGCACGATCATTTGTTCTGTGTCTGGATGTAATTTATCTATAATATGTATGTATTTAGAAATATATAAGTATGTTTATCAGTTCACTAGTAACTACCTATTGCAGTTCACTCCTGTTGATATGGTGCTGGTGAGGACAATCATAGCAAGTACTAACACAGATGTGGTCCTCTTGGTATATTCCAACAAGGGCATTAAATTAAGGTACTGTATGGGTAGGTACTGGTATGATTTTGTGCATTTGTTTTGTGTATATTATTAAAACGTGGCAACACTAAGTTAAAAAAAAATGTGCAACATTTGCTTCGAGTTTATATTTTTGAAAAAAGAATGGATGTATAAATATATTATGTAAAATTATACCTCTAACAGAGCGTCCTTTCCGAGGTACATTTTCATTCAACCGCTCTTACGTGATTATGATGTTATTACACATCTTTCTCTAGATATTTTGGATACACAGCTATCTTTTGGATATTATCTAGGCTTCTATAGAAAACAAAATATAAATTTGTGTAAAACTAATCTAGTAAAGACCTCTGAAAATTTGCTATTTTACGTCAACTTTGGCCCTTCATCATTTACTCATATATTAAAAATATAAAAAGTACATCAATATAGAAGCCTTGCACATATAATTGGGATTCTTAATGACGACAATTTTTCTGAAAACCTAAAAGAACACGTAGGTATTTTCTGGAACAAGTTTTGTGAAATATTCGAGTAAATCACGGAATTACCGAAAGCCAACAGAGTTTTCAGGCGTTATCTCTCTTTTTTGCATTGCCTCTTCATCAAACGTCACGTTGGATTGCGTTAGATAAAGCAACAAGCTTTTTAGTCATGCTCGATGTTGACGATAGGCGAGTGGAAAAGGCCCCTATTAATATATGTTACAACAGTCTATGCGTTAAATACCGATGCTTTTACATTTTTATAAGATTCTAGTCAAAGAAGAGGTGGGCACGCCATAATTATGGCGGTAAGTCCCCTCTTTGAGTGGCTCTGGAAAGACCTCACAGCGTCCTCACCTTCCGCATGACGCAGGTTATCACCGAACATGGTCAGTTTGGGAAGTTCCTGCACCGGATTCGTGCGGAAGTAACGCCCGGGTGTTACCACTGTGTGGACTGTGGACCACCCGGTGGACACGGTGGAACACACAGTAGAGGTGTGGCCCGCTTGGGCAGAGCACCGCCGTGTCTTCGTGGGGGAGATCGATGGTAACGACCTCTCGCACCGGGCCTTGGTACAGGCCATGGCCTGTGACAGAAGGAGGCGACCACCTGGTGCCTCCTTCTGTGCAGCAGTAATGTTAGCAAAGGAGGAGGCCAAACCTGCACGCGCGAGAGAGCGGCCCTCACGCCCCAGCCGCCAGGATCCCGATCCTGATTTTCGACCACCGTATGCGCGGGCTTGCGGACAGCGAGCTATAGGTAGCTCGCCGTCCGACCGTCCGGTAACCGTCCGGACCGAGCCCATGTAGTCGATGGCGTGTACGAACAGCACGCGCGCCTCAAGGAGATGTCAGCAAACCATAGGGGGCCCAACAGGGTCTAAGCCTACTGGGGCCAAGGGTCTGCTTCTGAAAGGAAGACTCGGCCCTGGTATGAAAGGCAACGAAGGAACAGGAGTGGGTTTTTAGTCGTTTGGCAATGACTGCTTCTGCACATGTGGCCCCCTGGTAACTCATAATATTGTGTAAATGTATTATTAACGGCTCCACATTTGTTGTAATATACTCGTATACTTTTTTCTTTTTTTTTTCTTACACATTGCTTTTGCAATATTTTTTATATTATTAGACCCTAACCACCATAAATTCGTTAGTAATTTATTTTGTTCACGTATCATTTTTTTTAATAATTAATTTATTGTTTGTTACAGGTGTATGGTCAGTTCTTATAGTTATTTGTTGTTTATCGCTGTAACATACCCATGGGGCTTACAATGTTTATCTGTCAAAAATTGCATAAAATAAAATACGATACTGATTATAATTAAAGAACGTTTCAAGTTCCTTCATGACACACATTCTAGACACTTAAGATCATCGGAGAATTTGAAACTTTTAATGCCCTCGCATTCTACTAGGTTCAGTGACAAATCGTTCACGGTCCAAGCGGTACGATTGTGGAACGCGTTGCCGGTGCCAATTAGGCAAGCCCAGTCACTAGCTTCTTTCAAAAATCTAGTCAAAGATCATTTCCTTTCACTCTAATTGCTGTCCTGCCTCTACCTAAATTCAGTTCTTCCAGTTCCGTCACTAACCCACCTTATTGTTCTTTTCTTTTTCCATCTCTTTGTATGAAATTGTGTAACTCATAATATTTATATATATATATATATATATATATAATATTTATAATTATGTTTATATATTGTCTTTTATATAATTAGTATATCATTTTAATATAATATTTACGTTATTAATTTGCAGTACACCGCAGACTACCCCCCTTTTTCTATTTTAAGTTCTTCCATTCCATCCTAAGGTTGTCTGGTAGATATCGCTCTCAGCGATAAGTCCGCCTTTGTACCCGTAGATTTAAGTTAGCCTAAAAGTTTTGTTACTAATTTGGTGTACAATAAAGTTTATTCTATTCTATTCTATTCTATAATTAAATCGGTTACAATATTCACAAATATGTCATTTTTAATTAAAATTAAATAATTTAATAGTCACAATGACACTGGTTACAATATTTATATGTCATTTTCAATTAGTCTAAAATACATGCCTGGTTACGATATTATTTACATATCAATTTCAATTAAAATAAACGTCACTGGTCACTTTTTACTTCTACATCGTCAAATTTGTTTTGGATTCAAAGTCAAGATTTGTAATTACACAATAAGTAGTCATAATCATCAATAGTTCGGTCATTCAGAAATTCATTAATTGAATAGTAAACTTTACCTAAAAGAAACTCCTTAAGACTCGACTTGAAAGTATTTAAGGACGAGATATTTTTAATACAAATTGGGAGTCTGCTATAAATTATTCCCATCCCAAATACACTTGATTTATACTTCACAGTTCTGCATATAAAGCCTCTTAGTTTAGTTTTGTGTCTCGCACTTCTCAATGTTTCATAACTACCTATATCGCGTTTTACCATCATTGCTGCTTCGAATATATATAATGAAGGTAAAGTCAGGATTTTCAATCTTTTGAAAACTGGTCTACACGAATCAGTCTCTTTTAGGCCACATATACTTCTGAGACATTTTTTTGGGCTTTAAGAGCATACTCCATGTTTGCTGAATTACCCCAGAAGAGGATGCCATATCTTAGTGTGGAGCCCACATACGCATGATTGACACTCAGCAAAGTACTCTCACTTGTAACTTTTCTCAACATATAGAGAGCGTATGAAAACAGATTTAACTATTTGCAAACATGGTCAACTTGCGTTTTCCAATTTAGTCCAGAGTCAATTTGAAAGCCAAGAAATTTTATGGTCTTGACTTCCTTCACCGTTTCACCCTTGTACTGTATTTGAAGACTTTTTATTTTTTTATTCTTATTTGCAAAGGACATGTAACATAATTTGTCTATATTAACATTTAGGTTATTTGCTTTTAACCAATTTATTATATTTTCGAGGGAGTTATTTATATCCATTTCTTAATTGTCTTGAATTTCGTCAGTGAAAATAGCAGTACTATTGTCTGCAAATAGTATCATTTCATTGTTTATGGCTTTCGGGAGGTCATTAATATATATTATGAACAAAAGCTTGGGGTACTCCGTAATTAACAATTTTAGGCTCTGACTTAAATGTTTGTTCGAATTTTGTATCATCAGCTATTCTTGATATTCGAGTTATTTGATACCTGTTTTTTAGGTATGATCTTATACGATTTAATGCATTTCCTCTCACTCTGTACTTTTCCAATTTATTTATGAGGATATTATGATCTACGTGATCAAAGACTTTCGACATATCCATAAATATTGCAGTTACTTGTTTTTTGTTATCAAGTCCTGTCATAACAGTCTTTAAAAAAATTAAAAGTGCGTCGCTAGTCGATTTGCCTTTACGCAATCCAAATTGCTGTTTTGTGAATATGTTATTGACTTCAAAATAATTATATATATTGTTATAAATCACTTTTTTTATCTTTTTTACTTTTGCAATAACAGGTATTAAGGCTATGTATCGGTCTATAAAATTTCATCTGTTCCCTATCCTCCTTTTTAAATAATGTATTTATCGCAGTTATTTTTAGTTTTGAGGGAAATATTCCCTGTTCCAGGCACAGATTTATAATGGTGCTAAGAATTGGAGCTATGAGATGAGATACACGTTTAATAATTTTAGTATTTATATTGTCATAACTTGTACTATTAGTATTTTTAAGTCCTTTTATTATCTGGTCAACTTCATACGGATTTGTTGGTTTCATAAACATTGAACTGCAACTATAATATGTCATTGTTTTTAGATAAGTATTATTTCCTTAGGCGTAGGTTTAATATCTTCGATAAAATAAGTGTTGAATGATTCAGCTATTTCTTGCGGTAATGTTACTAGTTTGTCATTTACTTCGATTTTCTTGATGTCTTCAATTCTCTTCTATTGATAATTGTATTTTTTTTTCTTGTTTTTATTTATATAGCCTCTTTTTTTATAACGTGAATGTGAGAACACTGTGGACTCCGCGAATTCTTAGGTTACTTCCTATTACGACTCACTTTTTATTATGATTATTTTTATTGTACTTTTTAGTACAATATTGACCGGTCTACACTGTCCTTACAGACATTTATACTGTAATATGGAAATATTGTAAGATCAACAATTTTTTTAAAAGAGTAACCATGGAGTTTCGTGCCGGTCTTTCTCCATAGGAAACGACCAATTTGGAACCGTGCACTAGCTTCTGACGTTTTATAAGTGCCCATGTAGGCCTATGTGAAATAAACTACTTTTGAGTTTGACTTTGACTTTGAAAAAGTCAGTAAAAGTCTGACACGCCCTCTCGCTCCGCCCAAGAGCGAGGGATGTCATTGGATGATTTTTCCACCTAAAAAAAAGTCAAAGAAGGGAAATTTAATTTATCCAACAACATGTGGAATTAAAACAAATATTTTATCTTATTTTGACTTATTTATTAAAATCATTTCAAATTATCTTATAATCTTACGTGGTGTAAGTATTAAAAAATAAAAGTAAAAGAAAAAACATTAATTAGAAACTAAGATATCTTAGTTTTGATATACATAATTATATTAAGAATAAGGTATAATTTTTATACGTTTAATATATGTTACAACAGTCTATGTGTTAAACTTTTACATTTTTATAAGATTGTAGTCAAAGAAGGGTTTAATTTATTCAACAACATGTGGAAAAAAATATATATTTGATCACATTTTGACAAATTTAAAATCATTTCACATTATAATATTACGTATCGTATACAAAATTAAATTATGTACATAATTAACGTTGATGTTATGCGTATAAATAGGTACCAAGGGTAACTTTTTAACCAATTAGCAATGCTTCAGGAGGTGAAAGGTGAAACAACTATCTATGGGTTCAACCCTGAAATGCCAACAAGCAAGTGCTTGGTACTGCCGCGTAGTAATAGATAGACGATTAGATGTTTACTCGCGAGTTTTCTTTCTCGATTCATGACTAGACCTACTTCCACATCCTGAAATATTGCTAATGAATTAAAAGGCACCCTGTAAACAGATCACAGCCAAATATATTTTTTTTTGCGCGTTTTTTAACGTACTCGATCGCGTTAAAGTAAACGTCAATTTGTACCACAGATGTAGGATTAGGTACAAGCGCTGTAGGATTAGGTACAAGTGCAACCGGGGCCTTACTAATGACGTATTAAAATGTGTCATACACATGTGCGTGTTTGCAGTGCGAGCGAGAAAGAGGGTTGGAGCTATACATCCTATATAGCTATGGAGCTATACTGACTAGCATTTAACTGAACCGTTAAAGTGATGGGCCTTTAACGGTTCAGTTTGGGTCGTCAAATGGATCGCGTTAAGAGCTCGTGGTATAGCCTCTGGTAACACTAATGAGCCTACGACACGCACAAGCTTTACCACAGTTTTGCCTGCGCAGGCAGGTTTGTACACGCCAGTTTTTCATTACGAATTGACATAGTCGGTCGAGTACGTTAAAAAACTCACGCGGATAAAGAAAATCAAGAAGAACAATAATGTTCAAAACAAAGTACCAATGTTTTGAACATTATTGTTCTTCTTGATTTTCTTTATCCGAGTTATTGTTTGCGTCTGGCGGCATATTCTCGTCGTTCGTTGGTTCTGTCTTTTTTGTACGCATCTTCATCATCTTCGACTCATCTGCGCACTTGGTCGTAATAACTCCCCTGCAAAGAGAGTTCAATAAACTTTAGTATATTATGAATACACCACCGTCCTAAGATTAGTTACTTAATCCGGGATTGGCTTATCATGGTAGGTAATGGATAATATGAGTAGTGCCGTAAGTAGCCTCTTAAATACCCGGTGCAAGCTTCTATAACTGCGCCCCTCCAGGAACCGCGCCCTGTGCCTGGGCACCGCTGGCTCCGCCCTAGTTACGGCACTGAATATGGGTTCCCAGATTAAGTTTCATTTTTACCCAGAAATGAAAAGTTCGATAATATGAGTATGGGCAATGAATGTCTAATTTAATCTGTAAGTCCACAAATTATAGGACATTCGTATCTAGGTACTTATACTGAATTCTTAAACTGGCAAGATTCCAGTAACCCAAAAAATATTTGTGTTGTGAAAGTTTTCACTATTGTCTTCTACCACAAAGTGTCTTCTCAACAAAAAAAAACTGGCGATCACTAGCTCGCTGTTATACGATCACCATTAATTTGTATCAAATGCATTCGAGGAGAAAGAAAATCTTTTAGAAATGCTAACTTTCTACAGATGCTATGCAGGCATCTTCAACATTGTCAGCAATCTCTAAATGTTCAAACCACCTTTGCTTTGAGTTGCTGAGATTCGGACACAATATATGCGGACACAGTGTCCGAATTGATACATTTTTTTATTTTATTTTTTGTTTTCGCTGACTATTCGTACACACACTGTTTAATACAGTCATATAAAAAGTTTTAAAATACAATATTAGGGAAAAAAAGTGTTCCCAAAACTATTTGTGGCTGGATTTCGAAGGCGGCAACTTCGGTTAATAAATATCTTTATATTATATTTTAAATCTTTTTTTATCTCACTGTACTAAACAGCTTCAATAAATTTGGTGGTGTACGAATCGTCAGTGAAAAAATATTGAAAATAATAAAAACTTTTTACAAAAAAAAAACCGACTTCACTACAAAAAGCCGTACAAACTTACCTATGAAAACAGTTCAATTCCCGAATTTGAGTTACAAAGATTTTTCCGAATCGCAAAAAAAGTTTTTTTTTTGTGACGTAACTACAAATTTAACATGGACTTCCGAAATTAAAGTTATTTTGATCGTTTTAGTGTTTTGTTTTTTGTAAAAAGTTTTTTAATTCACACTTTTTTGTTGTGATACACTTATAGCCAATAAGCCAGAATGAACCCAAATACTGCTAGGATACATTATTTTATTATGAAGTTCCCATCCACCTCCCGACTACATCATCAGGTCAGTTCGATAGTACCTTATACCCAAAATGCATCTTATGACAATCCGAATAAGCCCAAACACGGCTAGGTTGCATTAATTAATTACGGAGTTCTAGTTCTCCTACCTTCCGGCTCCATCTTCATCATCAGATCACCTCGATGATACTATTTTCAACATAACTATTTAGAAGCATTTATTTATTTGTATTGTCATAGTTACTTAACTATCATTATTGTGATATCTATGTAGGGTGAAGTTCCGTTGGCCGTTTCTGATCTTCTTCATCAGTTCCACTTCATCAAATGTTACTTTTTTAACTGTTAATGCTTATGTTCTCGATTAAAATACCAAAATCACTATATTATAGTTGCATAGAATATTTGAGGAGTTCCCTCGATTCCACATGGATCCCATTCCCATCATCAGAACAGGATTTTGAAAAAATTTACTTATCTGGGAGCATATTCTTTTAGAAGAAAAAAAATGCAAATCGGTCTATAAACGACGGAGTTCTGAGGTAACAAACATAAAAAAAAATAATGATGATAAAAAAATACATCCGAATTGAGACAGAGACAGAGATTGAACCTCCTCCTTTTTTTGAAGTCGGTTAAAAATGTGTCGTTTCGGACTATGTATTCGAATATATTTTGTCCGAATCGTCTGCAACTCTTTGTTAACGAATTTTTTTATTATTCTTGTAATTACCTACTTATTTTGTAACAAAAAATAGTTTTGAACCAGTTACCTGACATCTTTTTCCGTCACGTTAAATCTGTCCATGATTTCAATTATGACATCGGAAATTACTTTTGGGTCCAGGCCCATCTTCGGAGGTCTAGTCTTGAAGGCTGGCGAACTTTTCCCTGTCATGCAATGAGTTGCCAGTATCCTGTGAAATTAAGAAAAGATAACTAACAAGTTTTACTTAATAACTTTACTGTGACGTCACAATTTTGGCTTAACAGTTTACTTGGGATGCCAAGTCAGTATTCTAAAATTTTCTTTTGTAACTACTAATGTATGTGTCAGATCAGTGGCGGATTAGCCATGTAACAAGAGTAGCAAATTCTATGGACATTTGGGAGCCCCGCGCGATCAGGGATCCCGCACTTGAACGTAAAAAAAAACTAGTCAAAATATTTGTACTGCGTGAAATCTAAATACAGCTGATTTCTTTGGATGTGATATGATAGTCACTCTACTTCAAACTTTCCTCCAAGTAAACTACAGAATAGAAGATCTCTTAGAATTACCCCATCGTCGTACTTTTTAAGCATCTGATCTTAAAATCCACGGGGTTATTGGTGTCTAAAAGCCTTGTTCAAGCTAATTCTTAAAAGGGGTAACTTTAGCCAGCGGCTTCTTGCGCGCGAAGCTTTGGCTAAAGTTACTTAATTTTAATTTAAGTATAGCATTGGTTAAGCTTAAACAAACCCCTACCCACACTACCCCCCAACCCACCCCCCAACCCCACTAAGACCCTAACCTAACCCTAAGAATAAGCATAAACAAAGTTTTTAGGGAATTACATATTTTGTGTGTCTATGTGAATATTACAATGCCAGTGCGTAGTGACATAATATGGCTCTGAAACGTGAACGTTCACAATGCGCCTCATCAGATGGTTTTAAGTCACTCAAAGAGCAATGGAGAGGGCTATGCTCGGAGTTTCCTTGCATAATCGAATCAGGAGTGAAGATAAGCTTAAGTGGCAGTGAGCTCACTGCCACTTAAGCTTATCTTCACTCCGTACTCGCGTACCCAGCTGGGTACATTGCTCGCAGAAGAGATGGTCGATGGGGCCGAAAGCTTCTGGAGTGGCGATCGGAAAGGCCTCGCTAAAAGGGTACCGATAACCTGGTAACGTTCACGGGAATCCGATGGAAGCGTGATAAACAGGACCGGCCGTTGTGGCGACACTTGGGAGAAACCTTTGTCTAGCAGTGGACGCCTTTCAACTGAAATGATGATGACGATCGATGTTGATATGTTAATGAGATCAATATCGCGGTCAGATTATTCTAATTATAGAATGGCTGAACCTAAACTATCCAAAAAAAAAAATTGCATCCTATTCCCAAATCTTAATTGTTCAGCTTTTCTGTATAAATTCACAAAGGCTTCGCCATCATCATCGAAAATAGTCCCTATTTCTGTATCAATTCCTAAGCATGATTTTCGAGATTACTTCGGTTTTTTAGAATTTTGCCTTTAAATTTCTAATCGTTCGGGGTATGCAAAAAACGATCATCATCTAGGTTTTTTCAAAAGTACTAAATTAATTAGTCTCCTACTAATAAAATAATTAGTAGTAGGGGGCCCTTGGTCGAATTTGCTACAGGCCCCGCGCCGGCTTAATCCGGCACTGTGCCAGTTAAACTTGGAATGACGGTAATTGAGTCTCCTACTTTTGATAGCTTTGTCTGTATTACGGGTTTATATCTAAGTATATTAGGAAAAAGTCAATGGACTTTATTCCACTTTTGAAGTTTGTACAAGTTCTTTTTGAAGTTGGTAAGAATTAGGTATTCATATTTCAAATTCAAAAATGTAAGTACCATTCTAGTAAAATATCTACAATTCGAAATTTGAATTCGGACAAGCCTCAATAATGTAAAGGCTCATTAAATTTTAACATCAGGTAGGTGGTACCTATCCTTTTTATACAATAAGTAGAACAATCAAAGGCAGGGGCGTACCTGCTGCCGCATCAGCCGTCTCAATGATACGGGGCTCCCGGGCTACAGGGGCCCCGACGTTTGCAAAAATTCGAAACAACAACAAACTTCAATTCTCTTATTAATAAGAGGCCTGTATTTAACAAATAGTGACTATACAATAGGAGGTTCCGACTTTATAGCTCGCTCCGTTTGTCCTAGCATTCTCTTCATAAGTTTACAACAAAAACAAAATCTATCCTAGTCCAGATTGCTCCAATAAACGAGCTCATTTTCAATAAGTCTTGTCCTGCCTCAGTCAAAGTAATCCTATTTACAAGCCCGGTCTTATATGGTGACAAAACTACCCCGCACGTTTCATAATTAGTATGAAAGTAACCTATGCAGTTAGTCAATCTCTTTCGTAGCCTATCGGATGGCTCCATCAAGCTAGGACTCCAATTCATTTCTATGCTAGTAAAAATATATAAATATTATATATTAAATAGCTATTTACTAAAAATATATAAAAAATAAAAACTATGAATAACGCTTGATACAGGGCCCCTGTGGGACTAGCTACGCCACTGATTAAAGCTTACCTTCTAGGGAACACTGCAAGAAGTAGCGTCCTGGTAGCTATGGTATACGACTTCCAGTTCACTCTCTTGAACTTGTCTTTGTGTATCAAAGTCTTGCCACTGCCAATAGGTATCTGAAACCAGCATCGTCATATTAATTTCTGACAGGATTTGTCTAAATGCAATAAAGTCAATAAAAAGATCTAAAAACGATAAGAGAAAGATCATATTAAATTCAATGTACATATTAAAAATATACTACTTCTGTCTTCTGCCAGCGACTTGGCCCGCATGAGAGTAGAAAATATTTAGCCTATGTCACTCAGTGATAAAGTAGCATTCTACTGGTGAATTTTGAAAATCGGTTCAGTAATTTATTCAGTACACACTGAATTACAAAAGTACTAATCTTTTCTCTTTATAATATTAGTGGTGGGTAATTACTTCTATAAAATAATAATTTATTAGATGCCTTGAAAAAATTAACACATGGTCATGCCTGTTTGACAAACGAATGGCTTATAGAAAAAAATAATACGTATATGTATAATAATAAATAAATAAAATTTAAGTGTCTGTTTGTACTCGTAATATGAAACTTTTTTCTTTGTTTCTTTTCTTTTTTTCAATGCCTTTTATATTTTGACGGGACTTTCACTGGTAGATAGCTGATTTTATAAGGAGTATTTTTTTATGGAAAAACAATTAGAATAACGCGCTAAAAAAAAACTTATTGATATTGTGACCAAATGGCATTGTGATAAGCTGTTTTACAAGTTTGACACGAACAAAATCGCAGGCCCCAGCTCTACTAGCTGAACAACATAAAACTACAAAAAGTAACATACCCATTCATCTTCTGGCCGTCCATTTGTTTCAGCAACGTTATGCCTGTTATTAGTTACCAAAATGTTCTCATTAGAATGATTTTGGTCTTCATTTTCATTGTTTTCTTCACCATATTCTGTAATATCTTCTTCAACAGATTGTTCTGTTCTATTAATCAGTTCAGCAGCTTTTAACAGCATGTCTATGTGTTCATGTGCCATTGATTTTTGTTTTTCCTCTATTTGCCTCTTGAGATTGTCAAGGAAACTGATTGCGCGGTCATAAACCTCCATTGCTTGCTTTATCTCAGCCTCTGTTTCCGCTTCATCTTGAGATTCCTCTCCGTTTTCTTTTTCGGTCGAATCTGCCAGAAATTGTCCGATTTCTGACATTCTAACTAGATTTAGACTGCGTAAGAACGACCTTTTTCTGTTGTTTCGTCCTGCTCTAGTGTTAGTGCTTGGTTGTGGCCTCATTTTGACTGGAGTTGCTCCCTGCGAAGGCATGATTATTCTTTTATTGCCATTTACATCGTTCGAAATTAGCATATTTTCATCGGTACCCGCAATTTGTATAATACCAAATCTACCCACAGAATCGTTTTTTTTATTATTTGCTCCACTCTAGGAAATATTCCCGTATCGTGGGTGCGTTCACAAACATGTAAACTCAGATGACACAAGATCCATACCCGGAACAGCTCGCAACGCCGGGGCGAAACTCTGCTGCCTGTCTGGTCTGCTGGAAAGACCTCACGGCGTCATTACCTTCCGCATGAAGCAGGTCCTCACCGGACATGGTAAGTTCGGGAGGTTCCTGCACCGGATTCGTGTGGAAGAAACGCCCGGGTGCCACCATTGTGTGGACCGCCCGGAGGATACGGTGGAGCATACGGTAGAGGTGTGCCCCGCCTGGACAGAGCACCACCTTGTCCTCGTGGGGGTGATCGGTGGCAGCGATCTCTCGTGCCGGGCCTTGGTACAGGCCATGGTCCGGAGCGAGGAGGAGTGGCAGGTGGTTTCCTCCTTCTGCAAAGCAGTAATGCTAGCAAAGGAGGCGGCCGATCGCGCGAGGCAAAGGTCCTCAGGCCCCAACCGCCGCCGGGATTCCGATCCCGATTTCCGGCCACCGTAGACGTGGGCTTGCGGACGGCGAGCAATGGGTGCCTCGCCGTCCGATCGTCCGGTAACCGTCCGGACCGAGCCCAAGTCGTCGACGGCGCATAGTGTTCCACGCGCGCCTCAAGGAGATGTCAGCGACCGTAGGGGCCCAGCAGGGTCGAGGCCTACTGGGGCCATGGGTGATGCGAATGTGATCCCCGGGGCCCTGGAAAAATTGCAAAGAAGGAACAGGAGTGAGTTTTTAGTCAGTAAATGTCTGACACTATCTCTCGCTCCGCCCAAGAGCGGGGGATGTCATTAGATGATTTTCCCACCCGAAAAAAAAAAGACCTGGAACAACTCGAAAATGAGCATGAAACTACAAACCTGTATGCACCTTAAAAACCTACATGGACATAACAATAACCTACCGTGTCAGAATCAGCAGATAGATCTTCGTCGGCGCTGGGGACCCACGACGATCCGCTACAGGAGTAGTCTTCAGCTTCTTCTTCTTCTTTATATGTCCTACTGGAACCGGCATTCCTCTTACAACTGGGTCCGGCTTCCACCTTGACCGACTCCTTTACTACCACGTCCAACGTGTCACTGTCTTCTTCTTCTTCATAATTGATACTGGGACCGGCTTCCTGGCTTGAAGATGGACCCGCTTCATACCTCCGACTAGGACCGGCTTCCTGACTTGAAGATGGACCCGCTTCATACCTCCGACTAGGACCGGCTTCCTGGCTTGAAGATGGACCCGCTTCATACCTTCGACTAGGACCGGCTACCTGGCTTGAAGATGGACCCGCTTCATACCTCCGACTAGGACCGGCTTCGAGCATGTAACGTTCTTCTGTACCATAGAAAAATATAAAAATTAAAGCTATACGAAGCTTTCATTACTTTTTTTAATTCTTTAATCGTGACGTGTCCACATTCTTAAGTAGTGACGTCAACACCTCTATATATTCTATATCTTTATAAGTATAATTCTTCTTTACGTGTGTTTGTCACCTTACTCTTCCTAAACAGCTTGACCGATTTCGATGAAATGTTGTGTGTATGTCTGGTGCGTCCCTAGATGGTTTGAAAATACAATTGAATCCGATAGGTGGCGCTGCAATTGGATTCTCAATGTTTTATTCTGACTAAAATCTAGCTTACAGTATAATGTCTATCGGGACCGCTAGTTATGTATAAGCTGTGGTCAGATCTTAGAACTGATCACTTCATAATATGACCGACTATATCATGAAACGGTGGCATTTCATAATGTATATGTCGACTCGTCGGGATGGTTCGAGCTACGATCCACGACCCACGACCCACCTGGTAGATACCAGGTGGCTCTATGTGGGTATCGTGCAATGAATAAAAACAGCTAGGAAGTGAATCAGTTTACTTCTCAATACAATTCGGTACAGTGCACTATAATATTAGGTAGGTACCTACAAGCAACAAAACGTAGGACAGTTTCAATGCGTCTTCACGCTGCGACGGCCTGGTTGAGTGTCCGCTGTCCTCGCGGATTCTCCTCAAGCTCGTAGCCAAACGGAAAACGCCTGACTCTGTCAAAGCGCGCCAACTCTAGTTCTTCTAGTTGCCAATAGATGGCGTGCCTTGTTTTGTTGTTGACAAATCAACTGCCGGATACGACATATATTATTCTCGCCCAATGGCCACATCATGATAATTGGACTAGACAAATCAATAAACACTGCGTTTAACGATATGTACAACTAAGCATGATTATTTTATATTTGATCAAACATGGGTAGTCATATCGTAAAATAGTTTTTCAACACACTTGCTCAGAAAGTGACTCTTATTGCACTCCACTTAGGTATATAATGGCACTCGTTACCAAACTGTGACATTTTGATTACCATTATGCACTAGTGCTATAATGTAGTTAAAACCTTTTTTGTTCAACCTCTTTGTTCGCAAAACAAATTTTGAATTCGAATAAAATTCCCATTAAGTTATTGCGTTCAATAGTATTATAAATTAGTGTCTTACTTATTTATTTCATCCAATCTACAAGTTAAAATGGACAAATTTAACTTGTACAAACGATTTATTTAATAAAAAAGCTATGGTCTATGGCCGCCATTTTAAGATGCGCGCGTTTTTGGCGTGATTTTTTTTTATTCCACTGAAGTTCAGTGGCTATATTAATTAAATTAAATACTATTAAAATCATTAGAAAATGTTATTGCGTTCAATAGTATGTATTATAAATTAGTGTCTTACTTATTTATTTCATCCAATTTACAAGTTAAAATGGACAAATTTAACTTGTACAAACGATTTATTTAATAAAAAGCTATGGTCTATGGCCGCCTTTTTGGCGTGATTTTTTTTATTCCAGTGAAGTTCAGTGACTATATTAATTAAATTAAATACTAATAAAATCATTAGAAAATGTTACATCCGTATTCTATTGTCGCTACGAAAGACATTATCGTAAAAACTTTTCACGCAAGAAAACATTAACGTAAGACTAGGCAGTATGATCAAAATACCTTAGCCTTCCTCTAAGGGTAAATAAAAAAAAATTATCCGCGCGCTTATGAAAACAGATTTTTACCGCCATGTCACAGAAAATTTTACTAGTTTTACTGTTATTTCTTCACAAGTGTATTGAAAAACGTCGTATGACATACGTGAGTAATTAATGATTACCGTTCTTGGCTCTCTTAAGACCCTCGCCACGGCTCGGGTCTAAATACCGCCTCGACGGTAATCACTAACATTACACACTTATATCATAATGTACTATTCATTATTCTATGAGATGACTTTTTAAATGTATGGATATAAGTAAATAGGTAGAAATCAATTAGGTGCCTATCTACCATATAATTTTAGAATATCTGATTATATTTTATGTAATGAAACGTAAGTACCTATTACACATTTTTCAAAAACACACAAGTCCTAACCCAAGACAAGAGCGGCCTGTTCAAAGGCGCATAACGGGCATAATAAAAGAGACTCCCGGTACGTGGAATTAAGGTGCATTTTGATTCGTTACGAGCGCTACTACGCCCGGTAGACAAATATAATCAAGGTCACGTCCGTGCCGTGCAATGTTTTATAAACATTATTAACGTTGTTAGTTGGTTTATATTCGCATGTTTTCTTTCGAAGAGTGAAACTTCTGTACCTTGTACGATTACTTATTCTGTGGTCTTGATAGTGTGCGCCATGACGTAGACAAAACAGTCTTGTCGCAGATGTCGTAGACAAGTCTGCGACGTCGGACTAATTTGAAAATTCGCGCGTTCTAAATTGACATAGAGTCCGGCCTAGAGTCATAACCCCGCTCTCGCTTGCCCACTCGCTGCCCGCTAGTGCATTCGACAATTCGATTGCACCGGAATTGCGATCTACTAATCACAAACCAACCCATCCCCGCGGGCCCCCCGCCTGGCGCCCCGCCTGGCGCCCCCGCAAATCTGTGTCATATCAAATGTTTTGTTTTTTGAGTAATTGTGCCGGCCGGCTTCTATGCATACGTAATAATAGGGGTTAAAGTATGAAATTGCCGTTTTATTGTAATAGGTACTTCGAATTGACATAGAACCTTCATGGTTTGAGATTTTTGAGTGAAACTTTTTTCACATGGTACGTATGAAGTTTTTCTTTTAAAAAATGAAATATTCGATTATCGACTTTCAGTTGTTTTTATTTAACTTAGACAAGAAAGATGGATACTTCGAAAATTCGAGTGTTTTTTGAATACGAGTTCCGACGCGGAACTAACGCAGCAGAAACAGCTCGCAATAGCAATGTTGCGTTTAGAGAGGGGACTGCTAATGAACGCACCGTGCGATTTTGGTTTAAAGCTTTCGTGATCGTGTGTTTTAACTGTAAAATTTGTTACAGTACTGTTCAATTGTTTCAATTTTTCAGTACATATCGGCAATTTCATACTTTAACCCCTAATAAATAAATTACGCTTTGGTTTCTATTATTGTCGCACCTACACTCCACTTATAAGGTACGTTACATCTCATCATGTTATTTTACAAAAAACTAATGTTTTTAAGTGGTAAAGGTTTAAAGACCGATTCTAGTTGACATACGGATAGGGGCCCACAGGCGTAAATTGCATAGGGCATCAAGTAGTCTTAATCCGTCACTGCTTCTATTACCATGGAAATCCTACATTAATGATATGGTCAAACGTCGTTTATTATTACGATTTAGGAGTTTTAGTTGGCAAGTCATGAAAATTAAATGCTACTATTTCATGAAATGGCCGGTCATATCATGAAGTGATCAATGGGGTATTTTATTGTGTACTAGCTTTTGCCCGTGGCTTCGCCCGCGTACATAATCTGTATGTCATTCAGGAATAAAGTAGCTTTCTATAGGTGAAAAATTAAGCATTCAGTCCAGTACTTTCAGAGATTAGCTACCTCCTACAAACATAAAAACAAACTTTACCCCTTTATAATTAGTGTCCGACCGAAAATGGATTTTCAGCCGAAAACGAAAACGAAGCTTCGGATTCAGTCTCATTTTCGGCTGAAAACGAAAATGATTTAGACATTAACAATTTAAAATATTAGATGAATTATTAATGGGATATATTTTCGGTGTATACTGGAATAGTATTTTTTTATCTATTTAAGAAAAATAAAAAACAGAAATAAACGAAATAAAATAAAAGACGATAATTTCATACGAACACAAACAATTTCATTTATTTCTTGCTGTATTAGTTGATTATATATATAATATAATACAATCAATATAATTGCAACCGTATTTTAACCCACGCTTTATTATTCTAAGCCCACGGGTAAGAATATTTCTATTTCTGTGTGGTTTTGAGTGCACTTGTAACAGTACTAGAATTTTGTCAGAATACTATTGTGATTTCGTTCGTGCGCCATTGTCTTACTATTGTGTCTCTAATTACGCTAATCAAGAAGTTAATTTGTGTCCGTGTCAAAAGTAATAACTATCGCATTGAATGTTTACTCGATAATAGTTTTCAGCCAAAAAATATACATTAGGTACAACATTAAAGTTAAGATTTTTTTTTTATTTCAAGAGGGTCCGCGAAACAAAAATATAAATAAACAAAATGGCCGCCCACCTAATTCTCCCGTTTTATAATATTTCTTAAATTTGTTTTTCGATGGCTTTGTGTATAAATGTGATAAATCATTTGAAAGGGCATTTCTTGTAGAAAATAATTACATAAGATGTAGGTACTTTTTTTACTCGGATTTTTGATATTCGGCTTGGCCGAAGCTTTGGCTGGTTTATGGTCGAAAACGAAAATATTACCGATTATTCATTTTTTCGCCGAAAATGGCCCTAAATGAAAACGAATATTCTGTCGGTCACTATTTATAATATTAGTGTAGATGAGATAAAATGTAAAAGTATACAATTGAGATAATTTAGGCAATAAGCAGTCGGTAAATGTTCATTTTTGTTCATGAATAAGGTTGCGGGTAAAAGTAATTCTACAATAATGAATTACTTACATAAATAGATAAATAAAAATAAATAAAGACAAAATATGATAATATGTGAGCAATAAAGTAATAAATAAAAAATAATAAATAATAAAAATAAATACGTAAATAATTTCAAACACAACACTAAATGATACTGATGTTTCTTGCAAACCATTACAAACGAACAAAAACAAAAAAACAAAAATCATAAGAGCAATTACTCACGTGCGCGCCCAATCAATGTCGCAATTTCTGGCTCCCCTCGCCTGGTGACCGTGATCACGTCGCCAAACTGCGGCTCCTTGTCCGAAGGACTAACCACCGCCCTAAGATGCACCACATCGCAACCACCGCTCTTCCACCTCACAAGCAGCCAGTTGAAACTTTCAGAAGACATGTCAGATAGAAACGTGTGAATGCACCGAGCTCTAGGAGACCACTAGTGATCTATCGCATTGCAGAGCCCCTCAGGTAAAAGTTTCATTACAACGGACCCTTACTGCAGATATTACTTCCCCCGCCTTTCAGAATGAACAATGGTTTTCGCCAGCGGGGCGGGCGCAGGGTCGAACAAAAAATGCATCTTTTCTGGCAAAGTACAGGGCCGGCTCTAACCATCTAAGTTCCGCAGGTGAGTGATTCCTTTGGTGCCCTTTTTACCGACTTTAAAAATAAGGAGGTTCTATGTTCGGCTGTATTTTTTTTTAAGTATGTTTACCGATTTCTCGGTCAATCCGGTGTTAAATAACGAAGAGACAAAAAAAAACATTTAGTTAGTGTAGGTATGTGGTGAGTGCGGGTGCGCGAAAATAAAAGTCACTGCTGGTGCATTCGCGGCGCTGTGCAAGCGGTTAGCGGCGAGGTCTATGACCGACTGACCCTCATAACTCGAAATGTAAAAGTTGAGCCTGGGCACTTAACCGCCGCGTGCTTCGGCCCGCTCTCTGGGGCAGCCGACACCATCCGACATTAAAATGATAAACATTATAAATGTCGTGAATGTTGAGTAGTGTTATTGTTATACGTAAATGATAATAATACTGTGGCTGTGTTTATTTTTCAATTGTAGTGTCTTGTGTGGGGGTTATTATAAACATAAATAAACTATGTGGTAGGGGTGAACCCTACAAACACTAAAAAGATCAAAATAACTTTAATTTCGAAAGTCGGTGTTTTTCGGATTTGTTTATTTCATATTTAACCGACTTCCCAATTTAAAGTTGCTTTGATCCTTTTAGTGTTTTTTTTTAGTGAAGTCGGTTATTATTATTTTTTTGTATAAAGTTTTTTTTATTTCAAACCTTTTAGTTGCGATAGGTACTTATAACCAGAGTGCCTATTTCTCATGACAATTCTAATTATAACCCTAACACTGCTAAGATACATTGTTTTATTATGAAGCTCCCGTGTCTACCTTGCACCTTCCGGCTTCATCATCAGATCAGTTCGATAGTACCTTATAGCCAAAGTGCTTCTCATGACAATTCTAATAAACCCAAACACAGCTAGGATACATAAATTAATTACGGAGTTCCAGTGCCTATCTTCCGGCTCCATCATCATCATCAGGTCACTTCGATGCTACCATTTTCAACATAACTATTCAGAACCATTCATTTATTTGTATTGTCACAGTCGCTTAACTATCTTCATCGTGATATCTATGTGAGTAGGTATGAAGTTCCGTTGGCCATTTCTGGTTTTCTTCATCAGATCCACTCAACAACATCAAATGTTACTTTTTGACTATAAATGCTTTCTTTCTCGATGAAAATAGCAAAATCATTATATGGTTGCCTATAATATTTGAGAAGTTTCTTCGTTTCCTCATGGATCCCATCATCAGAACTGGATTTTGAAAAAATGGGACCAATCTGGAAGCATATCCTTTAAGGAAAAAAAAAAATTGCAGATCGGTCCATAAACGACGGAGTTCTAACAAACAAAAAATAATGATAAAAAATACAATCGAATAACCTTCTCCTTTTTTTGAAGTCGGTTAAAAACTATTATAGTTAAGTTATTTTGTACTTTTTAGTGTTTTTTTAGATACTTGAAGTCGGTTGTATTTATTTTTGTATAAAGTTTTTTCGTTATGAACTTTAAAGTCTCTAAGATATTAAGATGTATGGATGGATGTTTGCTACGCAAAAACTAGCGGCCGATCAAGTATTAGGTAAGCACTACAGGGGCTGGGGGATATTTGCTTTGCTTATTCTTGATGACCCCATGTCTATAAGTGATAACGTCAGTAGTATATTAGTTTGTTTTGAGAAAAATGTCCATGTTCCAAAATCACACGAAAGTGAGCAGTCACACATCATTGATCAGCAAACATTCAATGTCATTGAAGGCTTAGAATCATGAATTCGTGCGTCATGGACTGAGGACTATTAATTTGAATTAATATTCCAAAATTTTAAATGAAATTTGAAACTTATTCAGTTTGTTACACTGACAACAAGCTGGTCTTTGCGTAAGGGGAGTCACACCAGGCGGCGGTCGAACTAGCAACACGTGGGGTCGCGACAGTCGTGGAAAGGATTTGGCAGTTGAGACTCGAGATGGCCCTGCACAAGTCCGAGGCCACGTGTTTTCAAGGCCGTCGGAACGCGCCACAATCGGATTCCCAAATTACGGTAGGAGGGGTTCAGATCTGCGTCAAGGCGTCTGGACTGCACGATCCTTGTGTATAGCCTTCGCTCTACACAGGGATCGTGCAGTCCAGAGGGTCATGGCCATCCAAATGGTGCGGCGATAAGTATAATACACGTTCTCCCGCGAAGAGGCGAGTCTCCTTGCCGGTCTGCCGCCGTGAGATTTAGAGACAACAATTCTTTGCCCACATGCACGACCTGCGCATGGAAGTACAACGCCGGGTCAAACTCCGCTGCCGAGAATGGACATCCTTATGCCCCAGTCGCCGCCACAGGAGACACCCCGGTCGTCGGGAGTCTCAGGCCACCGCAGGCTTGAACTTGTGGATGGTAAGCAATGGATAACTCGCCGTTTGGTAAGGACCTAGCCCGGAACGATTTCGGGGCACAGGGAATTTCTGAAAGGGATACCGTGGTCATGGAATAAAAAGTAATTGAAGGACACAGGGTTTTAGTCAGGAAAAGTCTATCACACCCTCTCGCTCTACCATAGATTTTGGTGATATTAAATTGTCGCGCCCTGTAAGAACGGGCGCAGCGCCCACCCTAAATCCGGCACTGGCCGTTGCCTACTTCGTTGTAAGTTTTTAAATAGAAATTTATACTCAGCCTATTGTGTGCTATTGTGTTCTAAGCCCCAATTGTCTTGCCAAAAGTCATAAAACCTTTTAAAACAATTGTGTAGCGTATCTTTACTTGTTTCGTGAGAAACAAAGTGAATAGGTAAAAAGAAATATCATAGTCAAAAACCTTGAATATTATTTAATTCTTAGAAAAAAAAAAGTTGAATTTTAGTTTTCATAATAGCTGTCTTAGATAGGGATCATATAAAAGTACTCTGTGATAGGCATTAGGTATTGCCCGCCATCGTACCCACAGATTAAGTGATAATGTTTTAACAAGTAGAATGACCGAATTTATGCACAAACTCTATAGAAGCTTCCCATTTAGTGAGCAGAGTAGAATGTGGACAATATCCGACTTCAGATGGCTTGATGGGGTGTAAGCTATGAAGGAGTGAAAACATCGGCACAGGTGTATCGAGATACAATTTTTGAGAAGGGATTGAAAGCCACTTAACAACACCATGTTGCATAACCAAGTATGGTCCCTTCTGCACGATTCAGCATCGGGTAATAAAGCTCGACCCACCCAAGAGTGGTTGGAACCGAACGTTTTTGACTTCATTAGAGCTGAAGACTGTCCGTCAGTGTCATCTAGTCCCTTCTTAATCCGCTGGATTATGAATTATGGTCAGTTTTAGAGGGAATATCATGCTCTAAACCAACCTTAATCAACCTTTTTTTCTTCTCGGGCCACATAGTGCTTCCACTATTATCATGATGGGCCGCAATAACCTTTAGTAGAATAATAAAATAAAAACAAAAAAAATAACAAATAAATTAAAAAACACGACTGCCATAACAAAAAAATAAACTAAAAATCAAAAAACAAGATGTTTGTTAATTTATAGAAAAGTAAAGAAAGTAGTCACTCATTGACTAAACACGGAATCTCGGAAACTACTTGATCTACAAAAAATGGGTGGGTGTTCATTTATTTATCATACCTACCATATTGGATTTTTACATTTTTTCAATAGCCTATGATACTCGGGACGATGCAAGGATTCTATCTAACGATACCTCATACATGTAAACCAGTCCAGTCGTTTAGAAGTTATGATGGAATAAATAAACTCACATACATACATACATACATGAACCCTGAAAACATAACACTCCTTTTTTTGGGCAGTCGTGTAAATAGCATGGCAGTCCCCTACATTTAATTAATCTACATGAAAGCATTTTTTTACACGTAAGGCCCACAGGCCATGGCCCAAAGCGAGGAGGAATAATAATAATAATAATATTAATGAATTTATTTAAGGCAACATGTATCCATATCATAAATATATGAGAGGGTCATCTGGATGGTGCGGGGAGACCGCACGGTTTCCCACGAAGCGGCGAGCTTCCTTGCTGGCCAGCCATCATAGGATCTGAAAGCAACAGTCCTTGCACGCATGCACGATTTTGACGTGGCAAATAGTGGCAATGCAACGCAGCGCCGGAGCGAAACTACCAAGTCGCGGCTTGGTGGCCAGAGTTCAGGCGGGATTTCCTAGTGGAATGGCGACAGCGATATGATATGCCATCATGAAATGCAACCGTTTCATAAAATGGCCGGTCATCATGAAGTGATCAATTCTAACATGTGGACGCGATCACGACATTAGTGCGTGCAATATCGGAAGGTTCTCAATTCCGGAACTGTGTCGATACTGGAGAGCTAATTTCGAAATTCCGAAATTGATACTAATTTCTGTTTTTTTTGGAATTGTTTCTTTCTTTTTCTTTTTAATTCTTTCAGTGTCTCTTCTCTATCTAGGAAAATAAAAATAAAATATAATAAATCAGTCTCAATCGTTATGAGTTAGGTTATTATTTTCCCTTATTATTCTTATTAGATATGTATTTATTTTATTTATTTATTTGTTTAGGATCTCCAACAAAGGATGTACACAATATTTGTATCTTATAATTAGTGGTTCCGGTATCTTGATGGTGCACTCCTTCACTTATAAGCAGTGATCGCAGTAGGTAGATTGATTTTTGGTACTTGTATCATAAATGCACACCGAAAGAATAACATGGATAAGCCATTATTTTCCGGAAAGTAATTCCGGTATTTCTGGATTCAATTAAATATTGTTAATGTTGGTAGTGATATTATTACTACTCAATTCAAAATTTAAAGGAAGGTATCAAAACTAAATTCATTTATTATTTATCTGTTGAATAATAAAAATAATTGAATTCCGATCGAAGCATTAATTATTATTTTTTAGCTTTTTTATGGCCACAACTTTGCGCACTTGCACTCTAGGAACCGAAGTAAACGAGTGAGCTACCTGGCATGTCGTCGGCGGGGCGTACGCATTGTTTTGATAACCGGTTAGTGCACTACCCATGATCCTTTGTTCTGATTGGTCGTTGGGTTGTTTCAAATCGTGACTGTGTGCGGTTAAAAACAATTATGATGAATATAATATTGCTCATTTTAATACAATTCCTGGAGGAATGCCCATATTAATATATACGTTTCGGATCAATGACCTCAATTCAATCTACCTACTCCGATCACTGCTTATACATTTGAGACCCGAGCAGGCACAAAAATAATTTAAATCAACTACGCTAATAAAAATAAAATTACAAATTATACATTAAAATCATGATATATGTATATTAATACAGATAATAAGATTGAAAATTAATTGAATAATATTAATGATGATAAAATTGGAATTCTAATATCAATGAATAATACAATAATTCAACTAAACATAAAATAAAACAAAATCTAAATCTTCATTACATAAAATAAAATAAAATCTTGTAAATATTTTTTATACTTTGTCAGTGACCAGCAGATGTCATAGTTTGTAGTTTTAGCCAACGCGTTATATTGCCTACAAAGCCTTGGCACAGCAGCGGCGTAATGACTAAGGTTGGTTTTAGACCCAGGGATACAAAAGATTTCGTAGGTGATAAGCCTGGGGATACGAAATAGAATGTTCATAGTTAATGGGCTCAAGAGTTCATTACAGTCTATTACTCCACTAAGGATTTTGTGGAGGATTATGCAGTTAGTACACTCTCTAATCGTTTTTTTTTTTTTTCAGTGGGAAAATCATCCAATGACATCCCTCGCTCTTGGGCGGAGCGAGACTAAAAACCCACTCCTGTTCCTTCGTTGCCTTTCGTACCAGGGCAGAGTCTTCCTTTCAGAAGCAGACCCTTGGCTCCAGTAGGTTTCGACCCTGCTTGGCCTCTACGGTTTGCTGAAATCTTCTTGAGGCGCGCATGGAGCAGTACGCGCCTTCGATGACTTGGGCTCGGTCCGGACGGTTACCGGACGATTGGATGGCGAGCTACCCATTGCTCGCCTTCCGCAAGCCTGCGTCTACGGTGGCCGGGAATAGGGATCGGAATCCCGGCGGCTGGGGCGCGAGGGCTATTGCCTCGTGCGTGGGCGTGCGGCCTCCTCTTATGCTAGCATTACTGCTTCGAAGAAAGAGGGGACCGCTCTAATCGCTTGGACATCGTAATGAAGATTCCATACTACAGAACTGTATTCTAGGATTGGAAAAACCAAGGTGTTGAAGAGCCTTATTTTTGTAGCTGGTCTTTTAAATTCCTGAATATTTCTTAGTACAAATCCTAGTGTCTTGAAAGATGTGACCAGTCGTCAACAGTGCGTAGTGTGATCCACGCGCTCCTCAAAGAGATGTCAGTAAAATAAATTGTATAAATTAATTTGTAAATTGTATTGTATTGAATTAAAATAAATAATATTGAATTATAATAAATTTTACTGAATTGAATGAAATAAAAATATTTATGTAAATAATAATAATAACGTTATTGAATCAATTAAAACCTTCTAAACAAAGTTAAGACTTACATACATAGTAAAGTTACATAATTTATACAGACTTCAGCAAAGCCTTTGACCGTGTTCCTCACCATATGCTTATGTCGAAGCTTGCTGCGTACGGAATTACTGGTACACTTTATTCCTGGCTGTTCCCACTCCTGTTCCTTCGTTGCCTTTCGTACCAGGGCCGAGTCTTCCTTTCAGAATCAGACCCTTGGCCCCGGTAGGCTTCGACCCTGCTAGGCCCCTACAGTTGCTGACATCTCCTTGAGGCGCGCGTGGAACAGCACGCGCCGTCGACGACTTGGGCTCGGTCCGGACGGTTACCGGACGGTCGGACGGCGAGCCACCCATTGCTCGTCGTCCGCAAGCCTGCGCCTACGATGGCCGGAAATCGAGATCGGAATCCCGGCGGCGATTGGGGCGTGAGGACCGTTGCCTTACGCGATCGGCCGCCTCCTTTGCTAGCATTACTGCTTCGCAGAAGGAGGCAACCGCCTGCCACTCCTCCTCGCTCCGGACCATGGCCTGTACCAAAGCCCGGTGCGAGAGATCGCCGCCGCCGATCGCCCCCACGAGGACACGGCGTTGCTCTACCCAAGCGGGGCACACCTCCAACGTGTGCTCCACCGTGTCCTCCGGGCGGTCCACACAATGGTGACACCCGGGCGTTTCTTCCGCACGAATCCGGTGCAGGAACCTCCCGAATTTACCATGTCCGGTGAGGACCTGCGTCATGCGGAAGGTAAGGACGCCGTGTTGCCTTTCCAGCCACTCCTCAAAGAGGGGACTTATCGCCATAATTATGGCGTGCCCAGCACTGGGTTGCGATAGTCGCTGTCGCCATTCCGCCATGAGACCCCGTCGGAGCTCTGTCCGCCATGCCGCGACTTGTTGCGGCAGCGGAGTTTCACCCCGACGTTGCATCTCCACGCGCAGATCGTGCATGAGTGCAAGGCCTGTTGCCACCAGATCCCATGGTGGCTGGCCAGCAAGGAGGCTCGCCGCTTCACGGGAAACCGTGCGGTATCCCCGCACCATCCGTATGGCCATGACCCTCTGGCACGCGTTCAGCTGGGCCGCCGGTCGCTTTCGCAGTGACGGCGCCCACACCGGCGCCCCATAAAGGGCCATAGACCGGACGATGCCTGCGTAGAGCCTCCGGCAGGAGGCGTCTGGACCCCCGAGGTTGGGCAGTAACCGCTTGAGGGCAGCCCCAGCCCGATTCAGTTTGGGAGCCAGACGTCGGAAGTGCTCCTCGAAATTCCACCGGCTGTCGAGGACGAGTCCCAGGTACTTCATCGTCAACCCGACGCCGATGTGAACTCCTCCTACCGTTACTTTATTCCTGGCTGAAGTCGTATCTAGAAAATCGACCCTGCTTTGTTGCAATTAATGGCTTCCAATCTGAAACCTACATAGCCACTTCGGGGTACCTCAGGGCTCGCATATCGGTCCGGTTATGTTTAATGTTTTCGCTAACGATATCCCACACTGCCTCAAATTCTCAGAATGTTACATGTATGCAGATGATCTGAAATTTTTCAGGGTTATTAAATCTAACGATGATACTGAACTACTTCAGAGCGATGTTGATTCGTTAGTTCAATGGTGTAGCGACAATGGAATGGCATTGAACGTCAAAAAGTGTTTTCACGTGAAATTCACCCGGAAAAAGACAGTGACAGCTAGTGCGTACCATGTTGGCGCTAGTGTTATCCAAGAAGTGACTCAATTGAGAGATTTGGGCGTTATTTTCGATAGTGCACTTCCATTTGTACCTCACGTCGAAAATGTAATTAAAAAGGCTTCTAGAATGCTAGGTTTTGTTATCAGGAATGTTGCCGGTTTTAAGCGCAGTAGTACCAAGATTTTGCTTTACAACAGTATTGTTCGAAGTATCTTGGAATACTGCAGTACGATCTGGAGACCTCACTATGCTACGCACAACCTAAGATTGGAACGATTACAAAAAAGATTCCTATGGCATTTAGCTTATGCCAGCGGAATCGCTAAAAGAAAGAGGTCATATGAGGCCAGGCTTTCCCATTTTAGGATGCTATCATTGGAGAAACGTAGACAAATGGCCGATACTATTTTCTTATACAAAATACTCCGGAGTAAAATTGATTGTCCCCAATTATTAAGTAAATTTCGGTTTAGGGCTCCTGCTAGACTCCCTCGTACTCCTCTTACTCCTTTGTACCCTCCTCCTCGTAGAACAGTACTCGGCACAAGCTCTGTCGTCCCACGGCTTTGTAAACTGTTAAACAGCTGCAGCGATCTTGTCGACGTGCATTTCGATTCATTCGGCAAGTTCCACAGAATTATTAGCAGCAATTTGTGAATTGATATTGTAAACATAATAATATAATATTTTGATCAATTTTAATTTGTAAGTGAATTTGTGAAATTTTAATCTTGATTCAATTTTTAATTTCATATTACTTTCAATTTCAGTTTGGACTTCTATTTTAGTTATAATTTTAATATTTAATTTGTAATTTCAATTTTAATTTTGGTTCCTAATGTTTTGCGCTTTTTTTTTAGTTTTATTAGTTTTATATTAAGTAGGTAGGTACTCGTAGCATGTAGTTTCTACTTTTATGGGGCATGTAGTGCTAAAAAAAAAAAAAAAAAATTGGTTGGCCAATAAAATAAATAAATAAATAGGTACATTCAATTTGGAAGGTATCTTCTAATATTGGGACCCTGCCTCCTAAACTAGGCAAGTCCTGTGACTTAGTAGTCAGTGTTCTGAAGCTACATCGGATACGGAGGTTCTGGTACGGTTGTTGTAAGTCTAGCCTTAAATAATATAAGAATAAGTTTTAATAAAATGAAAATAAAAACTGTGTAAAGTGTGAAAGTGTGTGTGGATAAGTGTGCATGTATGTGTGTGTCGATGGGTCCGTGTGTGTGTGTGTAATTGTGTTGTATGTAAAACTAGCGTTGGAACGTAAACAAGTCTTCAGTCCGAGAATCGTCCTGATCGTACAGCCAGAGCTTCAACTTAGTCTTAAGTTCATGCTTATTCAGTTCATTTGTTTTAATGTTCTTGCTAATTTTTCAGTAAATAAGTGAACCCAGAACATAAAGCTTACGACCAGCAAAAGCTGTTTTGTGAGGTATTGCTGGGCATGTGATTTTAGCTCTGCGTTTGGTAGAGTCTGGTGGGGGGATACAATTATGTGTACGAAGGGTTGCTTGGAGCACAAAGAGCTGCCACACAGTGAGTACCCTACAGTCAGAGTATAATTCGGAAGCAGGGAAATTGTACGGTCTGCTCATCATCACCGTCAGCAAAGCTCTCTGCGCTCGTTCCAACCCAAGCATCCTCGTTTTACCGCTGCCACCCTAGACAGGAATGCAGTAATTGAGGATGGACTCAAAGAGAGCAAAGTACACCATTTTAAGGGTTTTTAATCTGCGCAATGTCTTAATAACTTAAATATATATATGAGTTTCCTGACTTTTGACGCTAGACTATCAATGTGAGATGATTATATAGACAGCCTACCTAACGAAGAAACCGTAATACAACGGATTCATGACGTCATATCCATCCACCAGAAAGGTGGGTTCGAGATGCGGAATTGGACGAGCAATAGTAAACAAGTACTTGCGAGCCTACCTAAAGATTTACTAGGCGATGCAGCCGTCAAATTCAAAATGGGCCAACAGTATGAAGGCGAACGCACGCTTGGATTGATTTGGCGCCCAAGTGATGATACTTTGAGATTCGACGTATCTTTCAAATGGATATAATCGTTTAGTAAAGTATTATAAATGGGAAACAAAAGCCTACCAAGAGGGAAATGTAACGTGTGTTAATGTCCATTTTCGACGTATATTGCATTCTAGCACCGTACACCATTAATGGAAAAATTATATTACAAGAAACATGGAAATTAAAGATCAGTTGGGATGATCAAATTCACGATATAGTGTTTGAAAATGCTCAAAATGGATTTGCTTATTGAAATCAGTACAATGTAAGATGTTTGCTTGCAGAGGCACTATGCGGCTGCTACCACTAGAGTGAGCGAGAAGACAGATAAAATCTCCCCGCCATCCAACTCAAGTGCCACGGCTACGAGTGCTACGAATATTGCTACGAATGTAGCAGACGTGACCTCGGCTACGAGCGCTACGACGCACAACTGTTGCAAAATCAATGATGGAAAGGTCGTGACTCAAGATGTCGTCTCGTGACGTCTTTATGGCTATTATCCTTTTTTATATCCCACGAAATTCCTGCTGGGTTGCTTGGGTTTCAATTCCTTAGAAGCTAGACGGTCACGCGACCTGATGATTGTAGCATTCAAAATACTCAGGGGAATTATAGATGCTCCTGACCTACAAAACCTTATCTGTAATTTGTATGTGCCAAACAACTACAGCCGTGGCAGGAAGCATCGGCTCCTGGCAGTTCCGACGTGTCGTACAGTTGCTCACTCCAAATCATACCGCGGACACTCTCTGCGCTTAATGCTCTCCTAGACAAAAACACCGATTTTGATATGTTTGGTGAAGAATAGAAGACGATACTGTCAGAATGTACGAAATTTTGTGAAATGAATGTATGACTGTGTGTAATGTTTATTAAATAAGTCCCCTTAAAAGTCCTGCGTGACTTCTGACTTGTCTGTTTTTAAATTTAATTTTAATTATTGTTTTATATTTTTTCTGTACGTGTTTAAATGGTGTAATTGGCTTCGGCCGTTCTGTTTAAATAAAAAAAAATAAAAAATAAAAATAAGATAATTATTGTAGAAACCTACAGATGCATATATTTTGTGACACGTCTAGTAAAGCAATTTGCGCCGTCGCGTACTGGCGATGGATTGAAGACAAAGATAATACACGCGTAGCATTCATCGCGAGTAAATGTCGGGTTGTAGGAAACAAACCCATAACTATTCCACGCTTGGAACTTCAGGCGGCTGTCCTAGCGGCTAGACTAGCAGACTCAGTAACTAGAGAACATACTATGAAGCCCGAGAGACAAATATTCTGGAGTGACTCAACAACAGTGCTACACTAGATAAGAAATAATGCTCGAAACTATAAAGTATACGTAGCAAACCGTTTAGGTAAAATTGATTTTACGGACCTACATTCTTACGATGCAAAGAACACAAATGGCCGCATGACGTCATATCTATTGAAAGAAAAGAAACACAATTGGAATGTATTAATTTAATAAGAGCAGATGCACAAGAAATTAACTTACCTGTATCTGATGTTACTCGATTCAGTTCCTGGCTTCGCTTACGTCGTTACAAGAAACTTAATTTTGAGTTCAACGACACTATGAAGAATGCTGAAATATTATTACTTAAGATAAATCACAAGCTGAATCGTTTAGTAACGAATTAACTGAAATAAAAAACAATAGATGTGTACCAAAAACAAGTAAACTAATTATCTCCTTACCTGGACGAACACGGGGTCATGCGCGTCGGGGGCCGCATCGGAGCTGCATCCTACCTGAAACAAAAAACCCTATAATATTAGCTGGAAGAAATTACGTTGGAAGATTGATCGTCAAATATTATCATCACTACTACGCTCACGGAAATCAAGAAACAATAGTAAATGAGATCAAACAAAGATATTGGATAGACTTAGACCTACTGTTAAACAAGTAATATCTAAATCCAAACCAGAATTACCAAGAATGGAAGAATTACCTCTTGCTCGAATGGCCCATCATGAACGGCCCTTCACTTACTGCGGTGTGGATTTATTTGGTCCCGTGGAAGTGACGGTGGGAAGGCGCCGCGAGAAAAGATACGGCGTCTTATTCACGTGCTTATTCAGTACGAGCAATTCATCTGGAAGTAGTCACAAAACTTATAATCGACTCCTTTATTATGGCATTACGAAGGATGGCCGCGAGAAGGGGATGGCCACTGCATTTGTATTCTGACAACGGCACAAATTTACGAGGAGCGGATACGGAGCTGAAAAGGGCTATAAAAGAATCAGATAAAGAGGTGTTGAAAGATGAGGCTTTAAATCGCGAAACCAAATGGACTTTCATACCGCCTGCAAGTCCCCACTGAGGTGAGGCGTGGGAAAGTCTCATCAGAAGCGTGAAGACCAGTCTGAAAATAATTTTAAAAGAACGTGCACCCAGAGATGAAACTCTAAATACGCTTTTGACAGAAGTAGAGAATATGATGAACAGCCGGCCGTTAACTCACGTATCTGTAAACCCAAATGATCCTGAAACATTAATTCCTAATAATTTCTTGCTGGGTTCATCGTCAGGCTTACCTCACATTGGAAAATTTGATTACTCAGACGGTTACCTGCGAAAGTAATGGTAGATCTCCCAACGATTAGCCGATATGTATGTACTGGCGCAGATGGGTCAGAGAGGTGCTACCGGACTTACTGCCACGGAAGAAATGGCAAGAGGAACGAAAAAACCTACAAGTGTCCCCGCAACTCTTGGCCCAAGGGAATAATTAAGGAAGTGATCCCTGGAAAAGACGACCGAGTCAGAATGATTTGATTAAGACCAAAACCGGAATGTTGACCAGACCGGTCACGCGTGTCGCTCGAATACCAGTTGATGGTGTGTGCTGCTGAGGCAGCACTGGAGCGAGGCTTGTTAATGATGCAATAAAAAAAATGTAAAAGGGAGTGTGCGGGGTCTGAGCGGGTGAAAGGGTGAGTCCTGAGCCACCATTCTGATTTGCGATGACGTATGTAGTTCACGCAGTGCCAAATCCAATGCGACGGACTGCGCGCGCTTCCTTACCTAAAAATATTGTTCTCCAACTTAAATTTTGGAAATATAAATCCTTTCGCTCAACGCTGCGTTTTACTATCGTTCCACACCCTTAACAGGTAAGTTAAACTCTAGTGAGGAGTGAAAGAGGTTTTCGTTTGATGAACAGCACTTAGAGCGGACCATATCCGTTAAAGAGGTATTGCAGAGTATTAAGTCTAATAATTATATTTAAATTGTCACAATAGTAATATAAAACAACATATATAAAACAACATATAATTAAAGGTTAAAAAACATAAAAATATACTGTAACGAGTTTCCTTAGATAGGAAACTCGTTATAGTATATTTTTTTACCTAGTACTATTTTTAATTACTTTAAATATATTTTTTTAGGAACCATTGTTCTTGGTAGTGTTGTTGTATACTTCAAGAACAATAAAGCGAAATATGTACGTCGCTGTCGGAGGACCCAAAAAAAACCAAAATGATTTTAAACTAAATTTAATCAAGGTAAAATTACAAAGTAAAAACTTATAATTAAACTATTACAAAGAGAATTCCTATTCCGATCGATATTAGATCTAGAATGAACAAATAATATTTTATAAGTAATTCGTAAAAGACACATCCGGTAAACAGGGGCATCGAGTGACGAGCGTCCCCAGCGTCGTCAGCGGTTTCGGTTACACGTGTAAGGCTTGTTACTATCTGCTCCATCGAGGCCGGTGCATGCTTGCAATTTACTTAGTAGTGTTTATTATAACACCTCCACCGCCAGATCAGCAACTATTTCTGAAGTTTGAACTGAGGAAATATTGCTGACTGTGTCTTCGGTGCTCCAGATTGTCCAGGCTCCGCATACGTGTTATCTTCTGTGGATTTCCTCTTATCTTCTCGCTTGAACATCTTGTACCGTTTCAAGACCATGAACGTAGCAAGTGCCAGTATACTGGATAGCATGATGTAAAACGGGATTGTTGTATGATAAAGGTATCCCGGTTGTACAGATTGTAGTTGCAGCGGATGCTGCGCCATCACTTTATATTGGGCATCATGCAGTCTTGTAAGGTCAATCGAATTCAGTTTGACCTGTGTAGCTCCCGGCTGGATGCTGGTGTGGTAGTTATCCAGGTGCGTTATCTTCACTGGTTGGCCCTCCACATGATCGTTGAGGTTGGTAATTGTGAATTCAGGGGTGTCCAGGTAGCAGTTCACAGGAATAGTTGCAAGATAACTGCCATTTAGTATGTTGTAATCTTCTCGGCCGCATAAGGTGTGTATCCTGGTTACGTTGGGAAATGATAAAATGTAATGCTTCTCGTCCAATTCTTCCATGGCTACTCTTGTTAGGGATATTGTCGTGATTTCACAGGTGTTGTCGAGAGTTTGGTTCATGATTAGATTCTGGATACAATCGGGATGTTGCCGCAGCTGATGATTCATCTTATCTCCGCAGATGTACCAGGTGTTGTACTTCGGGCATTCAGCCTCTATGTACACATAACCTTTCCTGCTCGTTGCAATCAATGGATAAGGAGGGATAAGGGCCTGCCTAAATTTATTAGGAGCTATTGACAACTTGTAAAGATCGTAATTTTCTATGGCAAATATTGGTACCTTAAATATAATTACTATCTGATTGCCGGAATAATAATAACCTGGTTTTATTATATCATAATACTGCCTAAGCTCTAAGTCTAGTATTTTATCCCTACCATAGATTTTAACTAACTTCTCAATCATGTGGCGTAGAACTTCAATGCTAATCATAGAATGATGCGAACTGGAACTATGGATGAAAGCTAGGATGTTCTCAATTCTTATCAATTCATTTAAGATCTCATCCAGATTTTCGGTTAATATGGTTAACTGCTGACCAAATTGTGCATACCTAATGATGTTAGCGTCCTTATAAAAATCTTTGTCTAATATTAATTGTAACGTTTCATTTATCTTGGCTTGGTTTGAGACCAATTTCGTGATTATTTCAGAATGCTGGACCATCCATTCTTTACTGATACTAATATGATCATTTAACTCTTCGGTAATTTCAAGGTTATTATCCTGTAAAATTTTGATAGTATTATCGTATTTGACTGCATCCGAATAGTCTAAATTCCCTGTAACGCTTTTAATTATAGATCCTAAACCATCAATGAGACCTCGCTTTACACGGCCGGGCTTAAGAGTATCTAAATGGTGTATGACACTAAGCATTTTATCAGAAAGATAATTTAATTGTACTTCGTATAGCATGTATGTATCATTATTTAAGTTTTGCCTATAACTATCTAGTTGGTCTTGCAATATTCTAATCTTTTCCTCGATATCTTTTATCTGGATATATTGTAAGAAAGTATGATGATGGGTTATGAGTTTTGTTGCGCCAAGCCGAAAAGGGAGTACTCCTGGGCCATCGCCGAGGCTCTCAAGTGTTATTTCCTGGTTTACATCCTGGGCCGCTATCAAATGAGCAGTCAGGACCAGTAGCACCCTGTAACAATTGAGCGCTTTTAGGTACTCTTTTTAATCGACTTTTAGCTACAGGACCACGTTTCTTAGAGGTGTAAATATGGATGGGTAGGTCGGCTAACACGGTGTCCTGAGTGTATCTGGGGGCCGTCTTCTGGCGACTAGCTAAAGGGTTTTTAACAAAAACGCGTTGCTGAGGTTGATATTCAACTTCGGGCTCGCGAGACTTATTACGGTTTTCTATAATGTTAGTACGATCTGTCAAAGAAGACTCATTTATTACGTCATAAACTAATTTCATTCTATCTCGGTGGTTTTGTGTGTATTGCTGCATAAGATGGTTACTTAAATCTACTTCGAATGGGTCACGTGGATCAAAGTGCCCGGTTACGATGTCGATCGGTCGGCATTTAGTGAAGCTATGGATTGCGCTATTGTAAGCCAAAATGCCATAGGGAACAAGATTTACTATGTCTTCCCCTTTATGAGTTAACTTTAAAATACGTAAGTGTTCCAACAAAGTGGAATGAAAACGTTCCACAATTCCATTATCGTTTGGGGCATGAGGCAGTGTTTTATGGTGTGTTATTTTATGCATAGTAATAAATTCACTGAACAGCTGGTTAGTGAATTCTGTTCCATTATCTGATACGATGGTAAGGGGCAGGCCATGGTGCGTACAGAATTTTAACAATGCCTGTATAATACTGACGGCTGTACCATCTCGTATATGATAGGCTTGTGCATACTTGGAGAACACATCCACGATAGTTAAATATTTCTCTGTCTGGATTGTTAGCAAGTCTATATGGACAGTTTCAAATGGCCTACTGGCAGGGGGTACTACTTTGAATTGTTGATTGATCGGATGTCGATCGTACTTCGCCTGGCCACATACCGTGCAACTATTAATGAATTTAGTAATCTCATCTCTCATCTTTGGCCAATAATAACGCTGAGAGAGAGCTAGGTAACATTCATTTATTCCACGATGGTTGGTTTTTCCATCGTGGTAATGTTTTATAATTTCTTGCTGTCTCAAATACTCCTTAACATTTTCAACTTCCTTTTTAGCTAAAACCAAATTCATTGAAGAACTTTTAAACTTATCCTGATTAATGGGTATTATATCATACATAGCCAATGGGGGATTTATTAACAATGCTGTTTTGACTTTCGGATTAACATATTCCTTTATTACATTTATAATATCAGTTTCTAGGTTTGAACTAGAAACTTGAACACTTGTTCTCGTATGTGTTTCAAAAGGCTTAGATGCTGTAGGGCGTTTTTTAAAATCGCCTACCACAGTTATATAAATTTGTCTATGGAATTTATTTAATGGTTCATCGATAATCGGGATTTCAAGAATTGGATTTTCCTGGCTGGTGTGAGCAGAAATCGTGGATGAGTTACTTCTAGAAGGTGGACGCTCATATGCGTTGGCTACCATAGAACTCGTTTCTTCGTTATTAATTTGAATGCGGGAAAGGGCATCAGCGTTTGTGTTGCTGGAACCCTTCTTGTAAATTACGGTAAAATCGTATTCTGATAATTTGAGCTTCCATCTGGTTAATCTAGAGTTGGGCTCCTTTAAGTTCATAACCCACTGAAGTGGCTTATGATCTGTAATGATCTTGAATTTTCTACCGAACAAGTACGGCCGAAAATATTTAGTTGCCCAAACTATAGCGAGGAGTTCCTTTTCAATAGTACTGTAATTTATCTCGCTCTCGTTTAGTGTACGAGATGCGTAACATACGGGTTTATCTGCACCTATTGGACCTTGCGATAAAATAGCGCCTAACGCGAAGTTAGAGGCATCGGTTGTCAAAATGAAATCCTTGCCGAAATCCGGGTATTGTAGAATTGGATCGTTAGTTATAAGAGCTTTACATTTTTCGAAACTTTCGGTATAATCAGAATTTATTATAACCTTTCTTCCCTTTTTCAAGCATTGTGTGAGTGGTTTTGTTACTCGTGCGAAGTCCGGTATAAATTTACGGTAGTAACCAACCAACCCGAGGAATTGTTTGATTTCTTTAGGGGTAGTTGGAATCGGGTAGTTTTGAATTGCAATAATTTTGTCTGGATTGGGTTTTATCCCGTCCTTTGTTATAATATGCCCTAAGTATGAAGTTTCCAATTTAAGAAATTCGGACTTATCTAATTGTATTTTAAAGTTAGAGTCCCGTAATTTCTGGAATACCTTCTCCAGGTTGGTCATGTGCTCCTGGAGCGATGTGCTAAATACAACGATATCGTCCAAATATACTAAGCAGATTGTGTTCTGGAGGTCCTTGAGGACATTGTCCATTACACGCTGAAAGGTAGAAGGGGAATTTTTTAATCCCATAGGCATGCGTAAGAACTCGTAATGGCCGTTTTCCACATTAAAGGCTGTTTTAGGGATATCGGCAGGGTCCATTTCTACCTGGTAGAACCCGCTTGCTAGATCCAAAGTGGTGAAATACTGACAGTTCCCTAACTTGTCTAAAACATCATTGATGTTGGGGATAGGGTATTTGTCGTCATATGTTTTTTCATTTAGTTTTCTGAAGTCGACAACTATACGCCACTTAGTTTTCCCGGAAGCATCAGCTTTCTTTGGGACAACCCAAATAGGTGAGCTCCAGGCGGACTCAGACGGGCGAATGATTCCCTGACTTAGCATTTTGCCTATCTGGTCTCTAACTTCGTCTCTATGTATGTATGGGTAGCGGTAATTCTTTGTATAAACTGGGACTTCATCCGTTGTTCGAATGCGATGTTTGATCTTGTTTGTGAATGTTAGGGCTTCCCCTTCTATGTAAAAGATGTCGGCATATTTACCACATAAAGTCTCTAAATTAATGCGTTCTTCTTTGTTAAGGTGGTCCGTACGCAAACGCGAAATAACGTCTTTCACGCGGCCTGGTTCGATAACGGGATATTGAGAATCGTGAAGCGAGTTCTCGGTACTCGTGCACTGAATATTATAGGTCTCTGCTTGAACTGCATGATCCATTGAAAATATTAAATCATGCGGAGTGGGATTAGCAACCTCCAATAATCCGCGATTGTTTGTTACTGTGGTTAGACAGTCCCTAATGGTACAGTTAGATATGATCTGTTCAGGAATTATTGCATCTCCATCCTGTAAGTTAATTGGTACCCTAAGTATTTTCGTTGAGTTAGCTGGTATAACACTTTCATACAAATTAATATTTCGTGAGTTGTACATATTAATTTTATTGACAGAATTACGAGTAATAAGTTGTCTATCTTTAAGGTCGATTTTAGCCTCCCATTTTTCTAATAAATCGAGTCCTATAAGCCCATCGAAATAATTGTGGAACTTATAAATGAACAATTTAATATTTTCAGACTCCCGGAATTCATTAAATGTAGGAATCGTTATGGATTAATTATTTCTTGTCGTGGCATGTACGTTTGTAACCTCGAAGGGATCAAAATTTAAGGGAAAGTTATTGTAAAATATATTCACAGCTTCTGGGCTAATGAATGACTGATTTGCGCCTGTGTCAATTAGGAATTTTAACGGTGGTTGCGAAATTTGAATGAATGGAAGCTGCCTTTGCGTCTGAAGGTTAATTTCTATTTTAATTTGTCTGATCTCCCGTTCTTCTGAAAATCCTGTTCACTAACGGAATCTGTACTGGCACCAGCGGAACTAGTACTGGCACCAGCGGAACTAGTGCTGGGTTGAGGGTCGTCTGCTACAGGTGACGAGTATTCTAAAGCTAAATTATCGTAGTAGAGGCCGTTATCCGCGTAATAATCGGTTTCTAAGTTATAATATTCGGTATTATCCGCGTAGTTATAATTGGGTTCGCAGTAATAAACTGGATAGTAAAACTGGTTACCGTAGTCAGCGCATACATTCATGTTCATCTCCTTAGTCTTAAAATAGTTTGACGGAGGCGGGTTACCACTTCTACGCCAATCGTGACCTGATGGTTGACCGATAGAAGGCTTTTCTCTAACTACATATGGGCTAACGCCACTCATAGGCTTAGGGCCAGTATTTTGTGGTACTTGTCTTGGTGGCAACTGGAAATTATAGTTAGGTCTATTATAGTTAGGCGGTGCCGCGCGGAACACTTGCTGCGTATGCGACATTGGCACTCGGAACATCGGTTGCGTATTAGACATCGGCGCGCGGAACATTTGTTGAGTATGCGAAGGCATTCTCAACAAATTCATCTGCTGAGGCTGAAAATTGGTAGCAGGGTCGCTTCGTGCGGAGAAATTGAACGGTTTAGAATTGATTACTTGAGCTGAAGATGCTAATGGCAAAGGCTTATGGGAATTTCCGCTCAACTTTTTATCAGTTAATGGGTCGTGGCGATTCTGCAAATAAAGAACGTTCAATTCTTCCTGCACAAACTCGAGCGCTTTTTCAACACTATCAGGACGCATGCAACGTATACGAGAGCCTAAGGGCTCCTTTAAACCGCGAACAAAAGCTTGCATAGTTAACTTCCTATAAAGGGTACGCTTGGCTTCCACAGTTGTCTTAACGTCCTCATGCAGGGTAACATATGTCATGATAGTGCTAAATAAATTAACGCAATGGTCATAAAATTCTTGCGGTGAATTGTTTCCCTGAGTTGCTAACATAAGGTCATTGTAAAGAGTGGTCTCATCTCTCTGGTCCGCAAAGTTGTTAATTAAAGATTTTTTTATACTATCCCAATCTTCAGGTACACCGTTCGAGTTAATAATACGTGCGGCTGGTCCAGTTATTTTGTTCAAAATACCGTTTATTAAGCAAAGTCTAGCTAAAGCATCATTAGGGTTTGCTTCGACATACTCCGTGACAATTTGGTCACAAAGGTGTATAAACCTTGGTAAAACATGCGAATTGCCATCGAAATCTGGCACTAAACGTAAGGTTTTATAAATCAAATCGGCACTACTCATTGTGGTGGGTTCAGGAGTCTCTGACCTCAATGAATCCTCCAGGGTATTAACCGTGGTATCTAAATCTCAACTAATATCCCTATTTAAATCAATATTTAACCTACGTGCTTGTCTAGAGGGCTCCGGCCCTTTGGGGGTAGATTGCTTAGGGTGAAAAATGGTTACGACTTACTAAACTAACTATAAGGAAAAGGGAATTGAAAGCAACTCACAGAAACGATTTTCAGTGTACTTACATTAACTGCATTTCGGTACCTCTGGGATCGATGTCTGGATTTCTCCTCCGCGCAGGACGACAGGTTCTTCTTACAGGATACTCGGCGAACGCGATCGCTCGCGGCGGCGGTAGCGAATTTAGCGAGACGGTTATCGATATTAGAATGGCCTATCTAGCTAGCTCGAGACGCCTCGAGTATCCTACCGACTGCGCCAAATATGTACGTCGCTGTCGGAGGACCCAAAAAAAACCAAAATTATTTTAAACTAAATTTAATCAAGGTAAAATTACAAAGTAAAAACTTATAATTAAACTATTACAAAGAGAATTCCTATTCCGATCGATATTAGATCTAGAATGAACAAATAATATTTTATAAGTAATTCGTAAAAGACACATCCGGTAAACAGGGGCATCGAGTGACGAGCGTCCCCAGCGTCGTCAGCGGTTTCGGTTACACGTGTAAGGCTTGTTACTATCTGCTCCATCGAGGCCGGTGCATGCTTGCAATTTACTTAGTAGTGTTTATTATAACAAGCGTCTAACATCTTATCACATAGTGAATTTATTATTCGGGTACAAAAATAACCAGCACACGAAAATACTCTCTCACTTTCCACACTCGTGGGTAGGACGGATAAACGGATAAGATATAAGAAGTAAGCTTCTGTCAGATACACACCCAATTAAACAAAGGTTAGAATTAGTTGAGGGATTCTTACAGGTTTTATTACATTTATCTATTTCCTTATCAAACTGCTCTTGTAGAGTTTGTTGATTAATATTTTGTACTGTCACTATCAAAAGAATCATGTGTCCGTCGACTCCAGCGGTTGTGCTAGCGTAGGCGGGCGTGGGCGCAACCCTGGGGTCTGGGGAGCTAAGAATCTCTGGGCGAGATCGATTAACCGTCAAATGTCACCGGTAGATTACATAAAGGATTCCGGCTCTCCAGCTAATAAACGACTACTGAACCTGGCAACGTACAACACGCGTACACTCTGGTCCGATGAGAAGATCACCGAACCGATGTCTTGTGATCAATGCGGTGAAATCCAGAAGTGATCGCCGCGTAGTAAGAGGCACATTGAATATCAATATCAAGCTTGAAAGATCTCGTGGGCTACCATGATGTTCAAAGTAAGATTGTTTTATTCTTATTTCAGTGTGGATAAGAAACAGAGCTATACAGGTTATCTAGCGCCATCTCTTACCCACACTGAAATAAGAATGAAACAATCTTACTTTAAACGTCATGGTAACAGGTTTACAAAAAATCCTAAGACATTTTGGTCATACATAAAAGCAAAAGAAAAAGCAGTAGTACTTTTTCTTTAAAAAGTAGTAGTAGTATTTGTCGTGTGACAAATGTCACACGACAACCGAATCGCATCAAGTGGAAAGGACATTTTGCAGTACGTTTGGAGAACATTTTGCAAGTACCTTTAGTGCCCCGACAAACACTACAGGCATCTTAAATAGCATCAAGTTAAGCAGTGACGCCGACGTGAGAGAACAACTAGTCTCTCACGTCGGCGTCACTGCTTAACTTAGAATTTGATGGTAAAGATCTTTATCGCGAATTGATTGGATTGGATGAAACCAAGGGCGCAAGTAGTTATGGTATTCCTCCTATATTTATTAAACGTTGTATTAAGGCGTTAGTAACACCCCTACAAATTATATTTAATAGGTCATTACGTGATGGTATCTATCCAGATGCATGCAAAGAAGCCATCGTGATCCCCGTACTTAAACCGAGGGAGAAGCACTTGGTGGCTAATTATAGACCAATCTCAATACTAGTTACGTTTTTTACAACTTGTTAGGACAAGCTAAATCAGAATTACCTTTAAAAAAACGGTCAGCAAAAATGTCCACCTACCAAGGTGACCTTATACGACTTCTGTGAGAAAACTACAAAGACCATAGGTATTCGTTTTAAAACATACAAGAATTCACTAGACGAAGTCTCAATACTGGTTATGTTTGGAAAGGTATTTGAGAAACTTGTTAGCAAACATCTGGTGTGGTACCTTAAGCAACACATTACTGAATTTCACCATATTTTTTTATATCTAGATCTACTAACACCAACCTGTTGTGCTATACGTCAGCTTTATCTAAGTGCTTTGACAATCGTGTTTCAGTGACTGATTTTTAGCAAAGCATTTGACAAGGTAGATCACTGCCTGCTCATTAACAAGCTGGCTCTACTCGTTTTGGGCGGAACTTTGATAGGGAGGTTTAAATCTTACTTGGAAAAGAGAGAATCAAAGGTGGTAAGTGAACGATCACTTTTCCGATAGTTATCTGGCTACCTCTGGAATACTTCAAGGTTCGCATCTAGGACCAATTCTTTTAACGTTTTTGTCAACGACGTAACTGAGGGCTTCAAACACTCCAGTTACTATTCGTTTGCTGATGATTTATAGTTTATGAGGCCAATTCAGATAAAATCAGACTCTAAAACGCTACAAGATGATTTCGAGTCACCACCGACTTTCAGCTTGGTGTAAACAAAACAAGATGCTTTTAAACATCAGTAAGTGCCATTACATCCAGTTTACTCGTAACAAAAAAGTGGTAGAGAATAAATACTACATAGTTGGGAGTTGAAATAAAGAAAATGATCAATATACGTGACCTAGGAGTTCAACTCGATCAAGCGCTTATGTTCAATGTACACATCCTGAATATTGTCTCGAGATCTATCAAGACACTTGGATTTGTACTAAGAAATAGTAAGGAATTTAAAAGGCTAGCTACAAAAATAAGGCTCTCTAACACCTTGGTTCGTCCAATCCTAGAATACAGTTCTGTGGTATTGAATTCGCATTCGTCAACTCCAAGCGATTAGAGAGTATTCAAAAGCGGTTCCTTTACCATCTCTGTTATAATGATCAGTAAGCTAAAAAAATTACTAGTTGCGCCGACAGGCTGAAACACTATCACATAGATACGCTAACCAATCGTAGAAAGAAGCAGGACTGCATAATCCTTCACAAAATCCTTAGTAGAGTAATAGACTGTTATGAACTCTTGAGCTCATTAGCTATGAACATTCCATTTCGTATCCCCAGGCATAACACCTACAAACTATTTTGTATCCCTGGGTCTAAAACCTACCTCGGTGATTACGCAGCTGTGCCCAAGACCTTATAGGCAATATAACACGTTGGGTAAAACTACAAACTCAGACATCTGCGACTGCGAGTCACTGAAAAAGTTTATAAAATGTTTACAAGATTTAATTTTATTTTTAACCGTCTTCAAAAAAAGGAGGATACAAAGAAACTGAGCAGGTACCTGCCCCTACTACACTGAGGAAAAATGGTGCTCTAAAGGGGCGCGTTGCCAATTTATTTGCAGGCAGAGACATTTTTTTTTACGGTTACATTCAAATATCTCGACGCAACGACACTCAACTGCTGTAATACTGTGTAGTTTTTTTCATCAGTAACCTCAAGGGTTTCGATTACTGGCTAGAATTTCATTTTTCAAAAATCCTATGTTCCAGTTTTAGTTTTCATCAAAATCGGGCCTGAGAGTCCTTTGAGTATTTTTCGCTATTTCGCAAAGTTTTAAATTTGGGCATTGACTTCCACTTGAAAAATTCACTCGCCGCAACATGGACAAATTCAATAAATTTGTCCATAAACAAATATTAAACTTCTTTGTTGTTCGTGATCCCCAAGCGTTTCGCGGCTTTTGCTCTCTCCCACTTCATTGTAGACCTTATTTTAGATTTTTGCAGACAACTATATTATGAAGAAGTTTGATTATTTAAGTACGTTCTTGGATAATTATTTTATAATCTATGCTCTGCCATTTTGTTTTTCGGTTTCTCACTTAGGGGATATAAAGAGTCGACACTATTGATAATAAAAAGGGTAAAACAAAAGACTTATCGACTTACAGGTGGTTAAATTATGCGGGACTTTATTCCTAGGAAAGAAGTTAACATGTTCTATGGTCTTAGCAAAAGTTTACATGATTTTTTTGTTACAAAAAACAAGAATGTTGTAAAGATTCTTCTTTTTCAATATTAGAAATATAGCCACGGAATTTATTGTGAAGTTGTGCTGCTTTACTCGACGCAAAGTAATTAATCGTAAACAAATTCTTATTAAGAGCGCATCTTGTCATAATGGACAGTAAAAACCTTCAGGAACCGTCTTGAATATGGCCTCAACTTATCTACATGTTTTAAAAGCATCGCACTAACAAAGATACAAAGTGATCGAATACTCTCTAGTCAACATTTCTCAGGGCGGGAAGCATGAACGACCGTCGCCTTGGAAATCGTTTACCTGTGCACCCAAGTGCCCCTGCGCGCTTCTGCTGAAATATCGATACCTACCTGTCCACATCTCTACCTGAGTGGCAAAAGAGATTAAGTACATGTGCATGCGAATATGATACCTATTTCAAAGTAGCTAGGCACGGAATAGACAATACAGGTGAAAATACCCCTACTTTGCTAAGCACGGGAACTAGTGCCACCAAACTCACACATTTGCAAACCAAATTGTCCATTACACTCATAAAAAGCAATGATGAGTGACAACAATTGCTAAAAATTACAAACGTAACTTTTATAAATCATCAAGGCAAGAATAGGTAGGTATTATAACTTGCGACCCGCCCCAGTTACGGGTGTGAGAAATCTTTGAAAATAGCAGCCACGCGTCTTCAATTACATCATAGCGTAAATTCGCCAAAGTAGCACATTTTGCCACATGATCTTTTTCTTCCTTTTAAGTAATATTCAATGTTAATTGCATTGAAGTTGTGCATTCAAAGTCAAAGTCAAATATTTATTGCAGAACACAATACAATAAATTATACATTTCTGGATTCGGTTAGATTATCTATACTAATATTATAAAGAGGTAAAATTTGTAAGTTTGTAAGTTTGTATGTAGGGGGTAATCTCTGGAACTTATGATCCATATCTAAAATTTTTTTCACTGGTAGAAAGCTACATTATTCCTGAGTGCTATAGGCTATAAATTATTTTTATAACATGTATATTAACCGAGCTATTACAACTTTTGTCTAGCAAGTCGGAAAGAAAGACCTCATAAATTAGAATTATTTGCATGCGCTGCCTAAACAGCTGCTTAAAATTATAAACAATGTATGGCAACCTGGTTCGTCTTAATTATTTCTACAAAAAAGTCCGCGATACCATACTTCTATCTTTTATATTTTATCTTTTATACTCCTTTTATTATTTTAAAAAAGTATTTTTTCGGCTTACTTACGTTTGGTTGATTATTTGAGCAACAAAATTTTAATTCTTATCACAATAAATTATTTCAGCATCACAAGGACATCATACAGATAATATTTGCCATTTACAGTATGTCAATTAGTCATACAGTTTCGGAGATAATATAAAATTACTAAAACGCAAAATGCCACCAGCACAACTTTCATTCATAGAGCTCTAGACATGCTTATTGTGCGGACGTTTTATCCATTTGCCCATAGATGGCGTTCTACAAATACGTCATTTTTCTGAATCGCGGTGTTAAGATTTTCTGTGGATTGATGACCCTCTCGAATTATTTATACGTTAATTGTCGTTAGTTGGTGTTCCCCCCTCCGATCACCATGTACGGCAAGCCAATCCCCTGGGAGAAGCAAGCCAAGTACCTCGGAGTGATCCTCGATCAGCACTTGACCTTCGCCGAGCACATAAAGCAGGCTCGCTCGCGAGCCGCTTTCGCTCAAGGTAGGCTCCATTATCTCTTGACTGCTCGCAGCAATTTGTCACTTAAGTGCAAGCTGCGCCTCTTTACAGCAGTAATCCGCCCGATCATGACTTATGCCTGTGCTATCTTCGCACACGCCAAGCCCCGTTTCCTCCATAGGATGCAGACCCTCCAAAATCGGACCCTCCGTAAAATCCTCGGTGCCCCTTATTACGCCCGAAATGAGAATCTACACTTAGACCTCAAAATCCCCACCATCCAGCAGTTCATGAAACGCCTGTGCAAGCGTTTCTTCGATACTGCTGTGAAACACCGCAACCCCCTTATCGTATCGGCCGCCCGATATGAACCCTCCCTCATCTCAAAGATTCGCCGTCCTAGGCATAATCTTGTCGCCCCTGACGACCCCATTACCCTGCTCCAAGAGAGCCGTAAGGAAACCAGTACAGTTCGTAAACAATACAGACCGCCGTCATTCCGTCCTCGCCGCCGAGGCCCGCCGCGACAGTCCCGTCAACGTCCTCCCCGTCCTTTGCTCGAGCCAGCCCGCGCCGCTGAGCCGTAGTTTTAAAATTCCCCGTTAATAATAATAATATCTTTGTGCGATCCAGCCCGTCCCTTGCTGCTCCCCCCCAGCGACGCCCTAAGCCGAGGTCCGTACCCCACAGGGGGTGCCCTTAGCGTGTAGTCGCTTAGTTTTAAGTTAGTTAAGTAAGCCCTGGCTGGAGGCTTTGATTCTCGAATCGAGGCCGCCACAGGCAAGACCGGTTAAGCAGCCGACAACCTCCTAGGTTGACCTGCGAGAGGCCACACACAAAAAAAAAAAATAGTTGGTGTTCAAATTGTTGTATGTCAGTTTGTTGCTTATCGGTTTCTGTTTCGTTTGGTTGTTTCGTTCGTTTGGTTTTGATCGTTGATTCGTTCTCCTAATCGGAATTTGGGAATACCGACCGTAATTTCGTTGTTCATTTCGTTGTATGTTCGTTCTTCGTTTTAGCGTAATAATATTCAAAATTAATATCGTAATTTCGTTAAACAATATTACGAATTTAATTTACCATTGTTTTGTTTATTTATAGAGGTGGTCGAGTCGCTTTCCCTTTGTTCATAATTGTTTTCAAGTTTGCGTAGTTTGTTGACTATTAAAGAAAAGAGTATGCCTAAAAGGAAATCGCAACTGTACCGGCAGACATCACAGACAAGAGCAGCTCGAGTACGCCGTACGGAAGAATCTGTCTCTGAAAATGAGCAGCGCCTCTCGAGAAATAGAGAATATATTTCGCAAGCACGCGCTGGAGAATCTAGCTCCGAGCGCTCACAGCGGCTCGCTAGCCAAAATGAGATAGCGTCGCGGGCCCGTGCTCGAGAAACCAGCGCTGAACGTGCGCAGCGTCTATCTGACCTAAGGCAGCATGTCTCTGAAACAAGGGATAGAGAGACTAGCGCTGAGCGCTCGCAGCGGCTCGCTAGCCAAAATGTAATAACATCGAGGGCCCGTGCTCGGGAATCTAGCGCTGAACGTACGCAGCGTCTATCTGATTTAAGGCAGCATCTCTCTGAAACAAGGGATAGGGAGACTAGCGCTGAGCGCTCGCAGCGCCTAGCAACAGAAAGACAGCGAGCAGCTACAATCAGAGCACGTAATCGGAATTTAGCTCAAGGAAATAGATCAGCCTTCAATTACGAAGTCAATATAGATTATGCTCAACAAAGCACTGCGAAAATAGGCGAAATGAATAAAACATGTCCTAAGTGTTTTGCGAATAAATGGAGCGATGAACCAAATGGTATGTGTTGTGCTGCAGGAAAGGTGGTTCTTCCTGATATCCAGGTACCGCCACAACCAATAAAAGATCTATTAATGGGCAATCATCCATTATCTGCGCATTTTTTAAAAAACATACGCAAGTATAATACGCTCTTTCAAATGACGTCGTTCGGTGCTAAAGAAATTCGCGAAGGGAACTTTATGCCTACATTTAAAGTAGAAGGGCAAGTTTATCATTTGATTGGTAGTCTACTTCCTTCGTCAGGGCAAAGCCCGCAGTTTCTACAAATTTATTTCGTTTCTGATGCCGACCAACTTTCGTTGCGGTCTAATATTGCTCCTAACCTAAATATTGATTTAATCAATGATTTACAGACGTCGTTAAATAGCCATAACATCTATATTCGCAGCTTCAAATACAATTTAGAACATAACTCTTCATCTGAGAATTTAAAGTTAATCATTTACGCTTACCGCACTCCACAAAATCAACATCGTGGAAGATACAATTCACCTACAGCAAACGAAGTTGCAGTATTATTGGTGGACGAAGATAAGGGACCTAGAGATATAGTCCTTCACTGCAAAGATGGTCAACTGAAAAGAGTTTCTGAATTACACAGAGCTTACGATCCCTTACAATACCCTTTGATGTTTGTTAACGGTGAAGATGGTTATTAATTGACTATCCCTCTACAAAATTGAGCGCGAAATAAAACAGTTTCGTGTATGCAATTTTATATGTATAGATTGATGACCAGGGCCAACAGTTTTAATCCCCTTCATTATTATAGGGATTTGTTTAGTCAATACTGTGTTGACATGATGGCTAAAATGATAACAGAGAGACTAAATTACATAAGTCGCAATATATATAATGTCATCGTACCATTTCAACCCGAGGGTGCTGTAAAAAGCAACTAAGGGACTAACCTTGAGCAGACAAGAGAACTTCGGTAATCTTCGAAATTACTGATCCGATTCCAAAAATTATTTTACTAATGGGAAGCTACAGTAGTGTCGAGTGTAATCTTATGTTTAAACAAGAAATTTTCCGCGGACGAAGTCGCGGGCAGATGCTAGTTTTATTATAATTCCAATGACATAAATTTTATACATACCTACCTTTCATACAAAATTAATATGTCGTCATTATAACGTCGGTAGGCGGCGCGCGGGGTTTCGCGCGTTAGCTGTTTCACGCGACACGAGCGCCATTTTTGTACTCATAGACTAGCCCAGCAGATCTATTCTACGAGTCCCAAAATGGCGTCGTGTCGCCTGATAATGCGCGATGCGCGTCTTTCGGGAAAATTAAAATAACGACACACTTATATAATTTTTTTTATGAATGATAGCTCAAGGGACCGCGATATCTTAACACTAATCCGAGTTTCTTGCTTACAGAGTTATATCTTCTATCTATCTATAGTCTATCTTACTTACCTACCTATAGAGATGTATAAAAATACGGCTAATATGTGCGTAATTGGAAAGAAAATACGTGTATGTATATTTATTAAAATAATAGCTGAACATAAATGTTTCATCTACATAATCTTACATCATTTACTTAAAAAATCAGTTTTTTCTTGCGATTCTTTTTTTACATTTTTTAGTTCATAAATTCTATCAAATATGGTTTGATCAACCGGAACATATTCAAAAAACTTGTGAAGCGTCTCCAATGCCTTTAAAGCTTCTTGTTTTTGGAATGTTCTCCACTTCTTTATCCAAAATGTGTGATTGGCTGGCTTCATGTTTGTTGATTCAAAGGTATTCACAATTTTTAGTTTATCATTATCATTATGAGAAAGTAACTACATGAACTTTCTTCGCATCTGCTGTTTATGAACTGACTGTAGTTAGCCTAACAATAAGTCGATACGCACATTTGGACGTTCAAATACAATGTAAGTTCCTAAATCTATAGAAAACAATAACAGATGCACATTTAGTCATTTGAATAGAATAAGAGTTCCTCGAAATTTAAGAATGAGTCATAAATAGCAAATGTTAAAACCCCAAGCGAACGCCGGCGTTCGCTCGCTCATTGTCTTTCTATTGTGTCTCTAATTATGGTACTCAAATGTGTCGCTTATAGAAATATAAGCAAGTAGCAATCTCTAAAGAGCGCGAAAAATTAGTGTCAATTATACAGGTTTATGTTTCTCACTTATAGAGGTTTTAGGAGGGCAAAATGACGGGACCTGGCAAATACTCTCATTAATAGAGTTTTCTCGCTTATCCAATTCTCACTTACTCAGGTTTGGCTGTAATTATGTCGTGCCCAGATCTTAGAATTGATCACTTCATGATGTGACCGGCCATTTCGTGAATGGCCTTTCATGATATGGCCAATTAGCCAGATCGTTTAAACGTTAACTTTTGATGATATATATGTCAATCCACGTTTGCCCATATTATCATTTATGTAGGATTTCTATGATAATAAAAGGTCTAAATAAAGATGGAACTTATGTATTGCTCTAGTAAGAACAAACCGAGACACGGCCCCTACGATTGCTGACATCTCCCTGAGGCGCGCGTGGAACAGTACGCGCCGTCAACGACTTGGGCTTGGTCTGGACGGTTACCTGACGGTCAGACGGCGAGCCACCCATTACTCGCCGTCCGCAAGCCCGCGCCTACGGTGGCTGGAAATCGGGATCAGAATCCCGGCGGCGGCTGGGGCGTGAGGTCCATTGCCTGACGCGTGCGGCCTCCTCCTTTGCTAGCATTACTGCTTCGAAGCAGGAGGCGGCCGCCTGCCACTCCTCCTCACTTCGGACTATGGCCTGTACCAAGGCCCGACGCGAGAGATCGATGCGGCCGATCGCCCCCACGAGGACACGGCGGTGCTCTGCCCAAGCGGGGCACACCTCTCCCGTGTGCACCACCGTGTCCTCCGGGCGGTCCACACAGTGGTAACACCCGGGCGTCGCTTCCGCACGACACGTGCAGGAAGCTCCCGAACTTACCATGTCCGGTGAGGACCTGCGTCATGCGGAAGGTGAAGACGCCGTGATATCTTTCCAGCAACCCCTCAAAGAGGGGACGTACCGCCATAATTATGGCGTGCCCAATTATAAAGAGGTAAAGTTCGTTTTTTTGTTTTAATGTTTTTTTTTTGTTTGTAATCTCTGAAAGTATTGGTCCGAATGCTAAAATTTTTCACCGATAGAAAGCTGCTTTATTCCTGAGTGACATAGGCTATATTTTATGAAAGTACTTACGTGGGTGAAGCTACGTGCAAAAGCTAGTGTATAATATAATAATAGTTAGTACATTTTGATACAAGTGGAGAAAGTTTGTCATGCAACCGAGGCGAAATTCACCCGAGCCGTACAGGCGAGGGTCAGGTAGGTGTTATGGAGCCGAGTGCTGCAGTGACAAACCTTAATAATACTTTCTCTGAAAATTACGACACATTTTTAAAAGTTGCCATACATTTTAATTTTGATTTAGATTGCATCAGGCTATCGCAACTATTGTTTACCTCAATCACAATATCTGCCCCCCTAGCCAAGTCACAAACGATAAACGTAAACTCTCAGTAGTATTTAATAGATTTTCAACTTTATGTAATTGGATATAAAGTTGAAAATATATTGAAGATTACATAGTGTTTTCGTTTATCGTTTGCAACTTGGCTAGGGGGGCTGGCGGCGTGACATCTATAGAATTCTCTTCAAATCGTAAATTCGACATTATTTTCACAAATAACACAAATTAATAAGTTAGTTAGTAGTATTTATTAAACTTTTTTACCCGCCCTTTGCAGGTTGAAGGAGAAGCAAAGGTATCAAACTGTGATACTTACATCAAAATGATATATCATGATCACATTAAAAATAAATACAATAGGAAATGTGTTATTTATTATCTACTAACTGTTACTCGCGACTTCGTTACTCCCCTTTTTATATCCCCCGCCCATGAATTAAGTCCCGTTACCGCGGGAAAATGAAAAGTAGTACGCTTAACCTTTGCAGGTTGAAGTAGAAGCTATTTTCGAAATGTACAAGTGAAGCCCTTTCAAATGATATCAAACACGGTGTATTTATCTTATCATTTTTTTATACACTCAGGCGTCGAAATGCTCCTCCACATCGCTGTCATCCGGGAATGTGCCCAGAAGACTGGCAGCATTGCCACGTTGAATGGCAATGCTAATTCTAAGGTCAAAGAACGAGCCAGCCCTCTGGTCACGCAAAGTGTCGATCAATCGGCGTGAAATTTCCTTAAAAAGGAGATGCGTACTCGGACCCCATGACCCAAGCATTTCAACCCCAAACGGCTCAAAACTGTAATTACCAATAAGGTTACAGTATTTGCGCCGTTGAAGGGTCTCAGCAGCCGCAGCGGCAGCGCCAGCACAGCCCGCCGTACTTGGAACATGGGATGGCGCAAGGGTGTCGACACAGGTTGCGTCCCACACCAGAGGCCTACCCACCTTCCATGGCACCAACGTCATACCACCTGGTCTCTTCCCATCGTCACGTACCAAGCCATAAGGTTCTAATACCGCAGGTACTCAGGAGCTCGACGAATAATATCGTTGATGCTAGCGTGCCGTGCTATGCGGCCTGCGCTCCTGTAGCAGGACAGGCCATGGTGTCCGAGGCTATCGACAGCTTCGCCACAGTGACACCGATGTGGAGCAACACAAGGTGCGCCTAAGCGTAAACAGGTTGCTAGCTGAAACGATGTGTCATCTATCATAGTGCCTATGGTGGATGACGGGAGTGCCTGAAGCCATAAGCCCGACTCCCATTCCCCCACAGCCAGCAGACGCGCACGCTCAGTAGTAGTAAAAATCGGTGAACAACATACATAATAAAAGAGTCTCCTTTTGAAGCGTTTAAAAATATTAAATTTTAAATAAGTTTTATTGAAATCAGTACACCCTTTCGAGCGTGAAGATGAAACAAAAAAAACACATGATTATTTCATGATATGCCAGTTATATAATTATGTGATTTTTATCATGGAATAAAATCTCTTTTGTGTTAAATTAGGACAGAAACCATAACAACGGAAGTGTTTCGATTTTCCTGATGAGAAGTGTATATGTCGTGGCCAGATCATAGAAATTGATCACTTCATGAAATGGCCAAGTAAAACTGGCCAGATCGTTTTAAATGTTAAAGTTTGATGATATGTAAATCCTCGTTATACCTACTTTCTTTAGACCTTTTATTATCATAGAAATTCTTCATCAATGTTATGGCCAAACGAGGACTGACATATTATCATCAAATGTTAAGGTTTCAATGATCTGGCCGGTTTTACTTGGCCATTTCATGAAGTGATCATTTTCTATGATCTGGCCACGACATATATACAGCCAATACTAAATATTGTAACGATAAAATGTTTAACACAGATAATATATTTTATTATACGTTTATTTAGTTTCTAGTTGTAGATATACACTACAGTCACTTGTTATTATTTTTTCTTTGTTTAATTAATTAATATACTTATATGAACTTTTGAATCAACTTTATGTCGGGTACGGTTTTATTTACCGATCACATTTAATAATGATCAAACATTGGACGTTGGTCATTATATATTAAATGACTGATATATTACAAAACTAGACTCTAAAACGATTATTCTCTATTATATATATGCATTTTATTATTTTCAATTATATTTTCATTCCATTTACTTATATATCGAGTATTTGTCCACTGTGGAAAACCACCACAGTGTCGTCCCCTTTAACCCAAAGGCCGACTTTTAGAGAATGCCACGCTGCATCAAGTCCACCTATGTGTGGTACATGGGTGGACATTATCACACATATTTCTGTACATGAATTTTAAATAAATAAATAAATAATTCATTTCCAATTGAGTGAAAAACCAATTTACAATTGCAATTGAGTGAAAATCCAATTTTCAATTCCAATTGAGTGAAAAACCAATTTACAAATGGTAGCATTTCATACCCTTGCTTCATGTGCGGACCCCGCGCTTTAAGACTCGCAAAAAAATGTAGTCATAGTAAATAGGTATGTTGTGGTCAGATCTTAGAAATTGATCTTTTCATGAATGACATGGACAGTTTTCATGAAATGGTGCTATTTTAACTAGACGCATGATAATTTCATGATGCGGTCAAACATGGCTGATCAAATTATAAGTATGTATTATAGTTACGTTGTCCATCAACAGAGTTCACTGTTCGTCAACTTTTCTTATACACTTCTCATCAGAAAAATCGAAACACTTCCGTTTTTATGGTTTCTGTCCTAATTTAACACAAAAGAGTTTTTATTCCATGATAAAAATCACATAATTATATAACTGGCATATCATGAAATAATCATGCGTTTTTTTTGTTTCATCTTCACGCTCGAAAGGGTGTACTGATTTCAATGAAACTTATTTAAAATTTAATATTTTTAAACGCTTCAAAAGGAGACTCTTTTATTATGTATGATGTTTACCGATTTTTCGCTCAATTGTGGACTGTTTTTTTTTAGTGATAGTTTTCACTCCCGAATCGGACCCAAAAAAATACTGTTATGATATGATGATGAACTTCGAAGACATGGATCGGAACTCCTCATAGGATCACAGCTAAAATGTAACAAGTTAACTTTCTTCGTTTATAAGTGTAGTCGATAACTGACTGACGTAAGAGGGGGAAGGGACATCGATCTGATCTGATGATGAAGCCGGAAAGTAAGCACCGGAGCTCTGTAATAAATCAACGTATCCTAGTCGTGTTTGGGATTATTAAAATTGCCGTTAAAGTTTTGGTCCATGGAAAGTGTCTGACACTTATAATACTACTTTAGAATAATATTCAACAAAACATCTATAAAAATCAGCCATAAAAATTTAAATTAACTTACTCTTATTTTTAGTTCCCTTTCTCACCTGGTACCTGCCCAGGGGCTCCAAGGAGGAGCTCCACAAGCACACAGGTATTCAAAGCACATGAGACGCTACTGAGAACCTAAGGTTTCATCCATGTGAAAATAAGTTATGTCAGACAGCTCCGGGATCTTGGTCTATAAAGACAGTCGAATACGACACTATTGATAACAAAATACGGTAAAACAAAGGGCATAACGACTTACAGTTGCTAAAATTATGCAGGATATTATACCTAGGAAACAAGTTAACATATTCTATGGTATAAGTTTAGGTGGATGTTTATTATAAAAATTGTAATGATTATTGTGATAATGGATAATAAGTTAAATAGGGCCCCAACTTAAATACCTACAAGTATTAAAAGCGTACAAACAAAGATACAAAGTGATCGGTTAGTTTCAAGTCTTACATCGCTTGGGGTAGGAGGCATGAGCGGCCGTTGCCATGGAAAACGTTTACCTGCATCCGAATGCGCCTGCGCGCTAAATCTCTAGCTGAGTGGCAAAAGAGATTAGGTACATGTGCATGCGAATATGACATCTATTTTAAAGTACGTAAGTCGTGGTTATTCCGTGAAACAGAAAATACAGTTTGGAATGCATAGATACACTGGCTAAGCACGGGAACCAGACTCACACATTTGCAAATCAAATTGACCATTACACTCATAAAATACAGTGATATGATTGGCTACAATTGCTACAAATTACAAACGCAACTTTTACAAATCATCAAGGCAAGACTAGGTATTATAACTGGCGACTCATCCCAGGTTTCGAGTGTTAGAAATCTTTGAAAATAGTAACCACGCGTCATTAATTATCTACATCATGAAGTAAACACGCCAAGGTATGACATTTAGCCACGTGGTCTTTTTCTTCCTTTTAATTAATTGAAGTTGAAGAAAGACAATATGCTAACAGCGTTTATATCAACAGCTTTTTCGAAGGCCAATCTTTTAGTTTAGTGATCATAGTTTTTGAATAACAGGTACTAGTTATCACGTTTTTGCAATATTGTTACTGTTTTTTATTAAGACTTGACAACACATTACAACGTAGCCCTATATGAAGTTGTATATATTCGGTTAGCTTTTTTATTATACAATTCCAACGACATATGTTTTTTAAATAGCTTACATACATTTGCGCGAGAGATTTCGCGCGTTAGCTTTTAACACCATGCGAAACGAACGAAATTTTGGCACTCGAAGAATATACAAGACGAATCCACGGTAAAAAAAAATAGATTTTTTGTTCTTATTAGTCCTTTCGTATGTTACCTCTATAATTATTCCACAGTTTTAGATATGCCATTTTGGCACACGTAGAATAGCTATTCTACGTGCCTATGTTCCAAAATGGCGCTCGTGTTGCATGATGATGGGGACATTAAAATGAAGACACATCTAAAATTTTGTATAAAAGTTATGTGTAAAACTAATGTCACTAGAATTGCAATAAAATAAGCTAACCGAATACATACAACTTCATACAGTTTTACCTTGTAATGTGTTGTCAAATATTAATTAAAAACAGTAACAATATTGCAAAAGACTTGATAACTAGTAGTATACAAAGACTATGTGCACTAAACTAAAAGATGTTTGCCTGATTGGAATCCAATACAGAGGATCATAGACTTCGAACAAACTGATGGTATAAACGCTGTTGGCATAACATTGTCTTTCTTAAACTTCAAGCACTGAATATTACATAATTAGTACGTAGTACATATTAATTAAAAGGAAAAAAAAAGACTACGTAGCAAAAGGTGCTACTTTGGCGTATTTATTTCATGATGTAGATACCTAATTGATGACGCGAGGTTGCTATTTTCAAAGATTTCTAACACCCTTGCCGTAAATATTGTTATAGGGATTTTTTTTCTGTTGCATAAAACATTTAATAGGTTTTAGTTTCTTTTTTCTTATTTGTCCTATCGTATGTTACCTGTATAATTATCTCACTTAGAAAGGGAAACCTGTTATTAAACATAGATTACTGTAAATCACTTACATCATGAAATAAATGCGCCAAAGTAGCACATTTTGCCACGTGGACTTTTTCTTCCTGTAATATTCATTGTTTGAAGGCCATTCGATGCCCATGATAATTTTTATTTATTTGGTTCCAATGAGACAAACATTTTTTAAATTAGTGCAAAAATAGTCTTTGAATACTAGGTACTAGTTATCACATTTTTAGCAATATTGCTGCGTTTTTAATTAAGACTTGACAACACAATACAAGGTAAAACTGTATGAAGTTGTATATATTCGGTTAGCCTATTTTATTACAATTCCAATGACATAAGTTTTATACAGAGCTTAAATAATATAATAATACAGAGAAAATATTTTCCGCCAATGCAGCTTATTTTGCCACGTGGTCAAACAACATTTTAGATATATGTATCCGTACTTCGGTAGTATTTTTTTACCGTGAAGTCATCTACGAGTACCAAAATGGCGGGCTTGTGGCATGACAACGCGCGATGCGCGTCGCCCGAGGATATTAAAATAACGACATATCTAAAATTTTGTATGAAAGCTCTCTATAAAACTTATGTCATTGGAATTGTAATAAAATAGGCTAACCGAATATATACAACATCATACAGTTTTACCTTGTAATGTGTTGACAAGGTAAAACTGTATGAAGTTATATATATTCAGTTAGCTTATTTTATTACAATTCCAATGACATAAGTTTTAGACACAGCTTTCATAAAAATTTTAGATACCTTTGTCGTTATTTTAACGTCCCCGGGCGACGCAGCGGCGCGCACGCCATTTTGGCACTTACCGACACTGTAATATAATCTTGACTTTATTTATATATTATACTTTATTTTAGACCAAGATAATAAATGATGCAATTGGAGCCTTCAATTAAAAAACATACAATTTGCGGCTTTTTCGCATTTCGCAATCTCTTCCAGGTAACCTGGAATGGTCAGAGATCAATGGCGGATTAACCACGTAGTAAATGTTAGCATTTACTACCCTCTTGCTTCATGTGTGGGCCCCGCGCTTTAAGACTCGCAAAAAAAGGTAGTCATTGTAAATATGTTGTGGCCAGATCTTAGAAATTGATCATTTCATGAATGAAATGGACGGTTTTCATGAAATGGTGCTATTTCAGCTAAACGCATGATAATTTCATGATGCGATCAAACATGGCTGATCATATTGTAAAATAGTTACGTTGTCCAGCAACAGAGTTCACTGTTCGTCAATGTAATCTGGTTTTCTTACTATAAAATATACTTTTCTTTCACCAAAAATACTAATTGTGCACTAAAAGGATCATGGCGAAGTCTCGAACAAAATTATGCTGCCATATTTTTTTAGCGTGTGTAGTGATAAAAAATATACAAAAGTAAGTAGGTACTTAAGATTACTTTCAAGCACTACTTTAATATACTTTGTGTCTCGCTGTTAGTTACTTAAATAAAATAAAATAAACTTTGTATCATGTTATCATGTTATAAATCATGGCGGCGGACAGTTATTCTTGTAGTTATTCTGATAAAACTGTTAGTAATAATGTGCCGATTGATGCTAACGATATAGTGTAATGTCATTACGATAAAAAAATAATTGATTTTTACGAAAGCCATTCAAAAAACGAGCGCAACGTAAAAAAACCTTGGAGTTCAGAAAGTATTTCACAGGTTAGTAGATTTCGATCTCTAATATGTTATTTAGTGGTTATTCTATTAAAATTATAACTATTTAAAATGTCTTATTTATCTTTAATATTCTTTATTTGGAATTTTTATTAAACCCTTGATGTCATGGAAACCCTACAATATTACACAATATTATACAAGCGTCATTGAGTAAACTTTCTAGGAGAGTGATTTAAAGTTAATTTTTAATTTAAAAAAAAAATTGTTGTTGTTAGTAAAATAACCGTGATACATCAAAATGGTATATATCATGATCATATTAAAAATAAATACAATAGATATTATGTTATTTATTATCTACTAACTGTTACTCGCGACTTCGTTACCTACTCCCCTTTTTATATCCCCCTGGGAATTAAGTCCCGTTACCGCGGGAAATTGAAAAGTAGCCCAAGTTACGCTTAACCTTTGCAGGTTAAAGAAGAAGCTATTTTCAAAATGTACAAGTAAAGCCCTTTCAAATGATATCAAACACGGTGTATTTATGTTATAATTTTTTTAACACATTAGTTTTTGTCCGCTAGAGGACGACACTTTAAATTTGAGCAATATTTTCGAAATGTACAAGTAAAGTGCCCTTCAAATGATACCAAAAACACGGCGTATTTATCTTATTTTCTTTTTTAAACACAATGCTTATTGTCCGCTAGAGGGCACCATATTGAATTTTCTGACACGTCTTAGCCTTAGCCTATGTTCAGCGGACGATTAAGCCGGTTCTAACGATACCTCATTTGTCCAGTTCCGATAAATACCTAGTGCAGGAGCTATGAGGGAACAGATGAACATATACGCATACATAGCCTGTCAAAATCATAACCCTCCTCCGGAGTAGGATAAAAATTAAATCACATCATCATCATCTTCATCTTTTTCTTCAGTATTGCTTATTAACTGATTTAGAACAGATGTAAATAAATTAAAAACCTCCTTATTTTTGAATAAATTAAAATCAATTTGACAGAACAGACGTTATTTTGATTGACACTCGGTGTATTATTCCATGCCATTGGAAATAAAACGTCAATTCAAATTTCCATTGAATTAAATGAACTTCGGAATTCCATTCAATTGGAATTGAAAATCGGATTTCCACTCAATTGGAATTGAAAATTGGATTTTCACTCAATTGAAAATGAATTATTTATTTACTTATTTAAAGTTCATGTACATAAATGGTAGTACATTGTGTGGACTTGATGTAGCGTGGCATTCTCTAAAAGTCGGCCTTTGGGTTGAAGGGGACGACACTGTGTTGGTTGTCCACAGTGGACAAATACTCGATATATAAGAAAATAAAATGAAGTATCATTTAAGATAATAAGATGCATATATATATTATACAATATTCGCTTTAGAGTCTAATTTTGTAATATATCGGTCGTTTAATATATAATGACCAGCGTCCAATGTTTGAAGATTATTAAATGTGATCGGTAAATAAAACCGTACCCAACATAAAGTTAATTCAAAAGTTAATTTAAGTATATTAATTAAGCAAAGAAAAAATAATAACAAGTGAGGGATGTAGTGTATATCTAAACTAGAAACTCAATAAACGTATAACAAAATATAGGTATTATCTGTGTTAAACATTTTATCATTACAATATTTAGTATTGGCTGTATAAATGTCGTGGCCAGATCATAGAAATTGATCACTTCATGTAATGGCCAAGTAAAACTGACCAGCAGGGCTATTGCGTAATTCTGTTGACAGTTCAAGTGATGATCACTTGTTAACAATGTCCATCAATGAACTGTCAAACAGCTAGTTTCGTATTGCCTATCTTCAGTGACCAACTGCAGTGACGTCCTTAGCCACTGGTGCCTCTGATAGCCACCGTAACATGTTTTGACAGATGTTATTGTATCGATACTTTTAAAATTGCGATTGGGTAAGCTTTTGAAGCTGTATAATAGTCGATAAAATTTTAGAGTGGTCACAATGGGCACCGTAAAATTTTATAATTCACCACATTTCCACCGTAGTTTGTTGGTCACTTGTGTGATACGTAATACCAATTTTATGAAATTGTCAGTAATATATAGTTTATATAATTATGTTTATAGTTATATAATAGTCTAAGTTTAGTGTGCAACGAATGCTAGTTGTCAACTGTTATTGAAAAAGTTAGCCAACAGCCCCCCAGATCATTGAAACCTTAACAATTGATGATATATTATGTCAATCCTCGTTTCGCAATAACATTGATGAAGGATTCCTATGATAATAAAAGGTTTATAGAAAGTAGGCATAACGAGGATTTACATATCATCAAACTTTAACGTTTAAAATGATCTGGCCAGTGTTACTTGGCCATTTCATGAAGTGATCAATTTCTATGATCTGGCCACGACATATACACTTCTCATCAGGAAAATCGAAACACTTCCGTTTTTATGGTTTCTGTCCTAATATAACACAAAAGAGTTTTATTCCATGAAAAAAATCACATGATTATATAGCTGGCAGTTTGGCCATCACAGTGATTAGCGAAAATTCATAATTCAAAATAACAATTTCATTTGTTTATCCTATAAATGAAATGATTCACTGTTTTAAGATGTGTTTAGAGTTGGAGTACATTTCACCTTTGAAAACTAAAAATTAGCGCTTATCTTAAAACTTTTTGTTCTTTATTTGTTTACTGTGACTTTGGGACGTCTGAAAAAGTTTTTTTTCTAAAATATATGTAAGTATACTTCACCCGCAGAAGAAACGCTCGCTGAACTAGTGAGCCGATATTTATTTATATTTAATTATCTATTGTAGATAAGGACACAACATTAATCCCATATACCCAATGGGGTCTAGTGAACGCGCGAACACAGACCCTCTGGGTTTTTTTTAAACCACCCAGAAAAGGAAAATTTTAGTGCACAAATACCTAGTATTTTTTTGCTAAAACAAAAGCATATTTTGTAGTAGAATACAGGAATAAATTGAAGAACAGTTAAATACTACTCCGAATAAAACCGTATAAATGTAGTTTGCAAAACTGTACCATAGCTGCAGTCAAATTGCTGATTGACTGCAGGCTCGTATTAGTTATAAGTACCAAAAAACGCAGCTTTCTGTCGTAATCATTTTTCATTACACTCTTCAATTTGAAAATTATTTATCGCTTTAAATAACGTCTGCCAACATATTGCATCTCAAAAACAAAGCAGAATCAGCACCTCTACCGGTAGACAACTATTTCTATACATATTTATATATTTATTTAGATAATTATTAGATCACAGCTCGTAACAATTTAACTTTCTTCGTTTACAAGTGTACGATAACTGACTGACGTAAGAGGGAGAAGGGACATCGATCTGATCTGATGATGAAGTCGGAAAGTAAACACCGGAACTCTGTAATAAATCAACGTCGTGTCTGCCTAGTCGTCTTTGGGATTATTAAAATTGCCGTGAGATGTATTCTGGTTTTATAACCATAATATAGAATTATCTACCTTATGGTAGATACCATCGAGCTGATCTGATGATAGAAGGTAGGAATAGTAGTAAAAGAATTTTCACAATTGGTTCAGTTATTTCAGAAATTACATATACAATCTTAAAAATGTTACCTCTTTATAATAATAATAATCATTTATTTGTAAACATGGGTATTCGTACATAGAATGATGTCACCATAAGGTAAAAGCTCTCCATATTCTGCCAACACAGGGCATATATGAATGGCAGGTATAAATATAAATTTTGCAATATATGCTATAAGTAATGGCAAAGGTATGCTTAAAGTTGCAATTGCATACGTCATGCACAATTAGTTAAATTAACGGGTTATTGTCTGAATTTTGACTATTTTAAATCAGTTTTATATAACCAAAGGCCCAAAAAATATATACGTGACAGATACATCCTTATCTATTCCTTATTTTTGTGAAATCATTATGCGAATTCGTCCAGTACGCTGTAGGAAGGAGACGTGTCGTTCTTTATTATCTTCGTTAAACTAAAAAAGTTATTAATCGGTTACGCGAATTAGTACTGTTTTGCAAAAGAACAAATCACATATTCCAGTGTCATAGAAAATACATTTTGTGGAAAAAACCTCGGCGCGAGTGCTCACAGCGTGCGAGGGGACGTGCCGCACCTCCCCTGCGATAAGAGATAGTTGCAATTTTTCGTCCTTGTCATCACCGCGGTAGTGCGCGTGCACCCAATAAGTTTGAGTAAATGTGCTGTTTGTAATGACCCGATAGAAAGTGATTACTTAGAATGCCAGCGTTGTTCAGATAAATATCATTATATCTGCCTGGATATCTCACTTGAAGAAGGGAAGAAACTTCTCGATGCAAGCCAGAAATGGTTATGCTGCAATAAACAGCCTAAAAGCAATGATCCCGTTCGCCCTTCGACACCGTCATGTTGTTTTCGTAGGCAAATAAACATTTTTCAAAATTTATAGAAACTAAATTAATATTATCTATTGCATGCTCACCATTACATTGGCATAAAAGTGTCACAGTTATTTTTAACTATTGAAACTTTACATTTCTATTTGCCGGTCTGATACAAAGAAACAGAGCAGGTACCTGTCCCTACTACACCGAGGAAAAATGGTGGTCTAAAGGGGCGCGTAGCCAATTTATTTGAAGGTAAAGATCTCGACGAATACACAATAATTACACTTTGTGGTTTATTCAACAACAACCTCGACGGTTTCGACTCCTGGCTAGAATATTATTTTTCAAAAATCAAGGATTCAGTTTTAGTTTTCATCAAAATCGAGCCTGAGTGTCCTTTGAGTATTTTTCGCTATTTTGCAAAGTTTTAGATTTGGGCATAGACTCCCACTTGAAAAATTCACTACCTGCAACATAGAAAAATTCAATAAACTCGTCCATAAACAAACATGAAACTTTAAACTCCTTTGTTGTTCATGATCTCCAAGCGTTTCGCGGCTTTCGCTCTCTCTCACTTCTTTGTAGACTTTATTTTCGATTTTTACAGACTACTTTAATATGAAGAAGTTTGATTATTTAAGTACATTCTTGGATAAATTTCCTACAATTTGAACGCATAATATTTTATTACCTATGCTCTGCCATTTTGCTTTTCGGGCATTATTTACATTTAGGGCATAAGGAGAGTCGAAGTCGACACTATTGATAATAAAATACGGTAAAACAAAGGGCATAACGACTTACAGTTGCTAAAATTATGCAGGATATTATACCTAGGAAAGAAGTTAATTTATTCTATGGTCTTAATATAAGTTTATATGGATGTATAATAAATAAATTGTAATGATTATTGTGATAATGGATATGATTATTATGCTAAATCTCTAGCTGAGTGGCAAAAGAGATTAGGTACATGTGCATGCGAATATGACATCTATTTCAAAGTAAATAAGTCGTGGTTATTCCGTGAAATATAAAATACAGTTTGGAATGCCCCTACACTGGCTAAGCACGGGAACCAGACTCACACATTTGCAAATCAAATTGACCATTACACTCATAAAATACAGTGATATGAATGGCTACACTTGCTACAAATTACAAACGCAACTTTTACAAATCATCAAGGCAAGACTAGGTATTATAACTGGCGACTCATCCCAAGTTTCGGGTGTTAGAAATATTTGAAAATAGCAACCACGCATCATTAATTACCTACATCATGAAGTAAATACGCCAAGGTACGACATTTAGCCACGTGGTCTTTTTCTTCCTTTTAATTAATTGAAGTTGAAGAAAGACAATATACTAAGTAACAGCGTTTATATCAACAGCTTGTTCGAAGGCCAATCTTTTAGTTTAGGGAACAGTTTTTGAATAATAGGTAAGTACACGTAGGATAGCTATTCAACGTGCCTACGTTCCAAAATGGCGCTCGTCTTGCATGATGATGGGGACATTAAAATTGAGACATAAGTATCTAAAAGTTTGTATGAAAGTTACGTGTAAAACTAATGACATTAGAATTGCAATAAAATAAGCTAAGCGAATAATACAACTTCATAAAGTTACTTTGTACCTAATGTGTTGTCAAATATTAATTAAAAACAGTAGGTACAGCAAAAGACGTGATAACTAGTAGTATACAAAGACTATGTGCACTAAACTAAAAGATGTTTGCCTGATTGGAATCCAATACAGAGGATCATAGACTTCGAACAAACTGATGGTATAAACGCTGTTGGCATAACATTGTATTTTGTTAAACTTCAAGCACTGAATATTATACCTAATTAAAAGGAAGAAAAGGGCCACGTAGCAAAATGTGCTACTTTGGTGTATTTACTTCAGGATATACGAGTAGATAATTGATGACGCGAGGTTGCTTATTTCAAAGATTTCTAACACCCTTGCCGTAAATATTGTTATAGGGATTTTTTTTCTGTTGGATAAAACATTTATTAGGTTTAGTTTCTTTTTTCTTATTTGTCCTTTCGTATGTTACCTCTATAATTATCTCACTTAGAAAGGGAAATCTGTTATTATCCATAGATTACTGTAAAGCACTTACATCATGAAATAAATGCGCCAAAGTAGCACATTTTGCCACGTGGACTTTTTCTTCCCGTAATATTCAGTGTTTGAAGGCCATTCGATGTCCATGATCATTTTTATTTATTTCGTTCCGATGAGCCGACATTTTTTTAAATTAGTGCAAAAATAGTCTTTGAATACTACTAGTTATCAAATTTTTTGCATGTTGTTCCTGTTTTTAATTAAGACTTGACAACACATTACAAGGTAAAACTGTATGAAGTGTTATATATTCGGTTAGCTTATTTTATTACAATTCCAATGACATAAGTTTTATACACAGCTTTCATACAAAATTTTAGATAATAATGTCGTTATTTTAATGTCCTCGGGCGTCGCTCATCGCGCGTCATCATGCTACGGGCGCCATTTTGGGACTCGTAGATGACTCCTGACGAGCCACGCGAAGTACCGAATGATACATACTTATATCTTAAATGTTGTTTGACCACGTGGCAAAATAAGCTGCATTGGCGGAAAATATTTTCTAGTTTAACGTAAGTAAGTTCATTAACGAGTTACCAAAGAAGCAGATTTTAAACTTAAAGAAAACTTAATTCAATTTATTTTGTTTCTAATTTTTATTCCAACATAATACTAGTTAATTTTGGTTTGTGAACATAGTTTTTGAATAACAGACACTAGTTATCACGTTTTTGCAATATTGTTACTGTTTTTTATTAAGATTTGACAACACACTACAACGTAACACTATATGAAGTTATATATATTCGGTTAGCTTTTTTATTATACAATACCAATGACATGTGTTTTATACAAAGCTTACACGTGAGGGATTTCGCGCGTTAGCTTTTAACACCATGCGAAATGAACGAAATTTTGGCACTCGTAGACTAAACGAGACGAATCCACGATAAAAAAATAGATTTTTTGTTCTTATCAGTCCTTTCGTATGTTACCTCTATAATTATGCCACAGTTTTAGATATGCCATTTTGGCACACGTAGAATAGCTATTCTACGTGCCTACGTTCCAAAATGGCGCTCGTGTTGCATAATGACGGGGACATTAAAATGAAGACTTATCTAAAATGTTGTATGAGCTATGTGTAAAACTAATGTCATTAGAATTGCAATAAAATAAGCTAACCGAATACATACAACTTTATACAGTTTTACTTTGTAATGTGTTATCAAATATTAATTAAAAACAGTAACAATATTGCAAAAGACGTGATAACTAGTAGTATTCAAAGACTATGTGCACTAAACTAAAAGATGTTTGCCTGATTGGAATCCAATACAGAAGATCATAGACTTCGAACAAATTGATGGTATAATCGCTGTTTTTTTTTTTTTTTTCGGTGGGAAAATCATCTTATGACATCCCCCGCTCTTGGGCGGAGCGTGAGATAGTGTCAGACTTTTACTGACTAAAAACCCACTCCTGTTCCTTCGTTGCCTTTCGTACCAGGGCCGAGTCTTCCTTTCAGAATCAGACCCTTGGCCCCAGTAGGCTTCGACCCTGATGGCCCCTACAATTGCTGACATCTCCTTGAGGCACGCGTGAAACAGTACGCGCCATCGACGACTTGGGCTCGGTCCGGACGGTTACCGGACGATCGGACGGCGACCCACCCATTGCTCGCCGTCCACAAGCCCGCGCCTACGGTGGCCGGAAATCGGGATCAGAATCCCGGCGGCGGTTGGGGCGTGAGGACCGTTGCCTCACGCGATCGGCTGCCTCCTTTGCTAGCATTACTGCTTCGCAAAAGGAGGCGACCGCCTGCCACTCCTCCTCGCTCCAGACCATGGCCTGTATCAAGGCCCGGCGCGAGAGATTACCGCCGCCGATCGCTTCCACGAGGACACGGCGTTGCTCTTCCCAAGCGGGGCACACTTCCACCGTGTGCTCCACCGTGTCCTCCGGGCGGTCCACGCAATGGTGACACCCGGGCGTTTCTTCCGCACGAATCCATGGACCGGACGATGCCTGCGTAGAGCCTCCGGCAGGAGGCGTCTGGACCCCCAAGGTTGGGCAGGAACCTCCCAAACTTACCATGTCCGGTGAGGACCTGCGTCATGCGGAAGGTATGGACGCCGTGTTCCCTATCCAGCCACTCCTCAAAGAGGGGACTTACCGCCATAATTATGGTGTGTCCAGCACTGGGTTGTGACAGTCGCTGTCGCCATTCCGCCATGAGATCCCGCCGGAACTCTTTCCGCCATGCCTCGACTTGTCGCGGCAGCGGAGTTTCGCCCCGGCGTTGCATCTCCACGCGCAGATCGTGCATGCGTGCAAGGCCTGTTGCGTCCAGATCCCATGGTGGCTGGCCAGCAAGGAGGCTCGCCGCTTCGCGGGAAACCGTGCGGTATCCCCGCACCATCCGTATGGCCATGACCCTCTGGCACGCGTTCAGCTGGGCCGCCGGTCGCTTTCGCAGTGACGGCGCCCACACCGGCGCCCCATAAAGAGCCATGGACCGGACGATGCCTGCGTAGAGCCTCCAGCAGGAGGCGTCTGGACCCCCAAGGTTGGGCAGGAGCCGCTTGAGGGCAGCCCCAGTCCGATTCAGTTTGGGAGCCAGACGTCGGAAGTGCTCCTCGAAATTCCACCGGCTGTCGAGGACGAGTCCCAGGTACTTCATCGTCGACCCGACGCCGATGTGAACTCCTCCTACCGTTAGTTGGGACCGCCGAGGCGGCGCGCTCCGAGGGCCGTGAAAACACATGGCTTCGGACTTGTGCAGCGCCACCTCGAGTCCCAACTGCTGGATCCTATCAACGACTATCGCAACCCCGCGTGTCGCTAATTCAACCGCCGCCTGGTACGACTCTCCCTGCGCCAGGACCAGCGTGTCGTCTGCGTAGCAGACTACACTGACCCCGTCAGGGAGGTCGCCGCACAGCACGTAGTCGTACCCGATGTTCCACAAGGGCGGTCCTAGTACCGATCCCTGCGGAACACCGCACGATATCTCTATCCGTTTCCACTCTCCCTGGTAACCAGGGTAGATGATGTACCTGTCCGACAGGTAGGCCTCGATTACATGACAGAGGTAGTCGGGCACCCGGTGGTACCGTAGTGCCCTCCTAATGCTACTCCAGGGCAGGGAGTTGAAGGCATTGGCGATGTCCAAAGACACCGCCACGACACACCTGCCCCGGGATACCGCCTCCCCCGTCGTGAGAGCTCGCACGCGCATGATGGCGTCCACCGTGGAGCGCCCCCTGCGAAAGCCGAACTGGCCGTCCTCAAGGTTCGGCCCCTCTCGTGCTAGGTGTGCGACGAGGCGGTCTGCAATTACTCTTTCAAAGAGCTTGCCCACCTCGTCGAGCAACACAATGGGCCGATACGCGGACGGCGAGTCCGCTGGGCGCCCCGGCTTCGCGATAAGGACCAGTTTCCCCGTTTTCCAGCGAAGTGGGAACTGGCCTCTCTCCATTGTTGTTGCCATTTTTCCAGGGCCCCGGGGATTTCTTTCGCATCACCCATGGCCCCAGTAGGCTTCGACCTTGCTGGGCCCCTACGGTTGCGTCGACGCGCCGTCGACGACTTGGACCCGGTCCGGACGGTTACCGGACGATCGGACGGCTGTCGCCATTCCTCCATGTGATCCCACCGGAATCGCGGCAGCGGAGTTTCGCCCCGGCGTTGCATCTCCATGCGCAGATCGTGCATGCGTGCAAGGGCTGTTGCCTCCAAATCCCACGGTGGTTGGCCAGCAAGGAGGCTCGCTGCTTAGAGGGAAATCGTGCGGTATCCCCGCACCATCCGGATGGCCATGACCCTGGCTTGCGTTCAGCTTGGCCGCCGGTCGCTTTCGTAGCGAAGGCGCCCATAAAGGGCCATGCACTGAACGATTCCTGCATATGTGATCCCGTTGTGATTAGTAATGTAAACAATAAAAATAAACGTGGTTTGTGACGTCAACACGCTGTTTTATATCCCAATATTAGTGAGTTAAAAAGGACTGTTGTTTATTATACCTATTGGCAACTTCAAAGCATTGTCAGTGAATGTTTGAGAGATCTGGGGGGTTGATTTCCATCGGCTTAGGAAATACTGATTTCAGATCGACGTATTCGGCTATCCATAAAGTGAAAAATGATGTTTATACATTTTTTTTTTCCATAATAATAATTTATTTTCATTCCAGTCCCAGGCACAATGTTATAATAAATCATGTATCCCTCATAAGCAACAGTATTAACATTCAATAGGTAACTAGGTACTTAGCAATATTACATACCTAGGTACTATTTGAAATAATAATATATGTCTATTGAATACGAATATGGTACGGATATCTACGCTTTCCATCATATTCAGATATCGTTAATACTCAAATATTAGTTTAGATATTTTAATATTACTTGACGAATATGTTCATAATATTAATACTGCTAAATATCGGTACTAACCACCCATATTTACTATTGAGTAATATTGTGACGTTGCGCGTTGGTCGGATTCGCGATATCATTGCTTTTGTCGCAATTCGGAATGCAGCGTATATAAATAACACATTGACACTGTGAAAGTTTTTGGCCCCTTATATTTACTATACTCTTTGGTTTTTGGCGGGATTTCTTCAAGTGAAGTTCAGTGGCTGTTTTAATTATTCGCTAATTGATTGCTAGTGGATATTGTGATGTAAAATTGGTGTAGGTTTGTATCTCAAGTGTCTGCGCAACTGGACAATATGTGGAATCATTGAAATAGGCGCGATCTCGGTAAAATGGAGCTGAGAATTTTATTGTATTTTGGCTACCTCAGCGAAGTTTGTTGACAAGGCTGAATCGATATAGCATAACATAGCATAATCAGCCTTTTAATGTTCCCACTGCTGGGACTCAGGCCTCTTCTCTCTAGGAGAAGGAATGGGCCCTGAATCGATTTAATTGCTGCCAAATACTACAAAAACATTAGAATGTGTTACACCCGCATTCTAATGTAAAACAAAAAGAAAAAAACTATGATATTCAAATACGAAAGACAAGAAAACATCGACGAAAGACTAGGCGATACAGTCGAACGACTATAGCCTTCCTTAAGGGGTAAAAAGGAAAAAAATTGAAACTGACGTCACTGACAGCTGTGACAGATGACAGGGTGACAGCAAAGAGTATCTATAAAAAGCTAACGCTTTACTAACAGTCACATTTTAGGTTATGATAACAGTTTTACTAAATAAATAGATTTTTTTTTTTTATAAAGGTTTTACGCATAAAAAAATATGAGTGAGACTAAAGCTAGGGAAGCTACTACTCTACCAAAGAAGAAAAATACGATTAGTAAAGGTAAACTGAAGAAAACCATAAAAAATGTCATATGTCGGCCTGATCCAGTGTTTTGGTAACTTTGCGCCATCAATATTATAAAATTTGGTTACTGTTATGCGCCACTGTATTGTTACAAATAAACGTTTCATACATTACAGGCCAGAGCTAACGGAAGACGAAGGAAAGAGGTTAGAATCGGCCTTGAAAAAACATAAAATTGCCGTACCAGAATTCAAAAAACCTCATTGGAAGGATCTAAAACTTATTCCTAAGGAAAAACGTCCCAAACCACCGAAATTGAAGTAAGTAACATTTCTAGTATTATTATATTTTTACCTATTTTAAATATAAACTAAAAAATACATTACAGTCATAACTTAATTTAAAACAATAGAATGTTTGATTTTTGAGCCATGTACTGCAACAATTTTATTTTCAGAAAAATAGATGGACTATTACTTGGTATAAGAGAATGTATTGATGCTGTACAAAATGGAGAATGTTCTGCAATAATCATTGAAGCAAAAGTAAACCCAAGAATGATAGTACAGCCTATTTTAGAAATGTGTACAACTAAAGATATACCTCTACTATGTTTGAGTGAACTCAGGAAGATAACTGCAGCCAATTTCGGTGTTCCAACTAGTTGTCTGGGAATAAAATACAATAACCTATTAGATGTTAAAAAAGAAATACTTGAAATTGCTAAAAATCATCCAAGACCGAAACAAACTAACCAGCAAAAGGAAACAAATGACAGCATAGTAAAAAAAATGGATATAGAGACAAAAGAAGAAAGAAAAATTAGTGATGTAGCTACAACTTTTCAATTCCTATACAGGACTAGTAAGAAGAGTAGAGTATTTGTGCCAACTGCTTCAGAAAATGTTTCAAAACCGACAAAACAATTTACTGGCCAAAACTTCATAGAATTTTCTGACAAAGTCGCCCTAAATAACAGTAAAGCTTTCATGAGAATGTTAGTAAAGAAGTTTTCGAACAATCCAGATAGGCTTAAAAAGAAATAAACAATTTTTTCTAATGAGAGATGCTTTATTTTAAAAATATTATAACTATAATGTCACAATAGACATAATATTACGTTAAACATTCCACAAGGAATGTGATTAGTAATCAGAAATGTTTGGGATGTCTTTATAATATTAAGCAAATAAATCGAAGCTATCCCTTAACACTTCTTATTACTTGTTATCAAATTTTACCTTTCAAACTTTTCACTGCCATATTACGCAATTCAGCAATATTTTGTACCTACTCTTAATTTTTTTTTTTTTATAAAACCATCGTAAGCTATATTCATGTCAGTAGATAAGTTATTTGTTTCCAAAATTCATCCAGGTAAAACTTGATAAACTAATTATACTAAAATATCATGCCATACTTCATATAATGAATCTATACAAAAATCTAACAACTGTCATTATATGAAGTATTGCATGAGAGTAGATATATGTATCTTACATTTTCAATTTATGCATTGCATTAAGTTTTTTAACAGTTCAATTTAATAAAAATCAAACAACAGATTGGTTCAATGTTATACCTACAATAATGACTATATAAGTCAATTATAGCTGGCCATTGCTTACATCTAAACATACTTAGTAAACCAAGATAGTCAATAATAACATGAAGAGTTTTTCGATGTTCCCTCAAATAGTCAATAAATGAATGTAGCCATAACCATGGTGCAATATAATCTACAGAACATTCATACAAAAACCAGTCATGATATACACTTTTAATTAAATATAAACTCAACTTTAACGACTTTTATGTTTTTAAACAATATTATAGTAATGCTCAATATCATAACATGTTAACTATATTAGTATAAAAATAATAATTGGTACATAGCACCAATAATGATTTATGTGATCACATATTTAGCTATTTATATCAATAATTAATTGTCTTAACTTCATGTCACTACATGTAACAAGTTTATAATCATCACGCAAAAAAATAAATTGTGAAATTATTCACTGGAAGATTACAGGAATGAAAACAAGAAAGCAATAATTGCCGTACTAGTCAAGCAACAAGTCATAATTAACTGTACACGAAAATATGTATTTGTACATCTCTAGAAACTATTTAATGTATATTAAATACCAGCATATACTTCTCAGAAGCATATGACAGAAATCATAGAATATGTACAAAATATAAATGCCTATTTATCAGTGATACGTGCAACGCCGCGCTCGCCTCGTGTGGCGCGCGTGCCGGCAGCAGCGTGTTCCATAAACATTTCTTCCCGACCGTTGCCTAAGCTGGAATCTGTCCCGGCTCGATCAATCATCGTCAGAGCTAGCGGAGATCTACTGGTCCGGTTTTTATTGCCAAAAACCGGCAGTGAGACGCGGATAGCGCTCCGTCGCGCTCAGTGCGGTACGCGCGCCTCGCTGGGCCGGTAGCGCGCCAAAATGATGGCGCACATCTTCTGCGCGTCCGTCTCCTCCGGGTACGCCGCCATGGCCTCCGCCACCTGCGACTCAGGGAAGATGCCCGCCAGGTGGTAGTGCATGCGGCGCCTCGCATCCCAGTGCTGCAGCGCGCCGTCCGACGCGCACGGCGACGTGAGCGGCGCCAGCAGCGCCGCCGCGGCCGCCGCGCCGCCCGCCGCCCCGGGCGCGCTGGCCACGCGCGCCGCCAGCGCGTGCGGCTGCAGGCGCGGGTCGCACGTCGGGTTCAGCGTCAGCTGGCGCGCCAGCTTGCGGTGCGTGTTCACGTCGGCCGGCGGGCAGGGAGGCACTAACGGAGGCTGTGTTGGTTGCGAGGGTCCCGCCACCTGCGCGCGGTCGAAGTGTGTGGCGAGCGTGGCGTCAGCGAGGCGTGGTGCAGCGGACTGCGCGCGCGCCAGCTGGCGCTTCACGTCGGCGGGGCGGCCGCCGGGCGGCAGGCTCACGGTGTGCAGGTCGCGGCGCAGTGTCTTGGCAGCCGCGCGCTCCGACAGCTTCTCCGCGACGGACTTGTGCGGCCGACCTGCACGCTCGGGGTGGTGGAACTTGCACTTGTTGCCGTACGTGCACTTGCGGCCGTACGGACACGCAGGTGGCGGGTCTGCGCGGGACGGCGGGGCGCGCAGGAAGGCGTCCAGCGTGGGTCCCGAGCGGCCCAGCGGGTCGTCGGGCGGCATAAAGCGGTCGTTCACGAACGAGTACATGAGCAGTCGCTCCTCCACAACTTTTCGGAAGTCGGGATTCTCGACGGCGAGGTCGCGGTAGTTATCATTGGACACGACAATGCCGTCGGTCTCGGCGGCGAGCCGCAATATGTAGCGGTCGTCGTAGCACACGAGACGCTTGCCGCCCAGCAGACGGCTGGGCGTGTACACGAGCACGCGGTCGCGCTCGAGCCGCTCCAGCGCGTCGCGCTCGGCGATAGGGTTGTCGGGGCGCGCGGACTCCTTGCGCCACTTGGGCACGAAGGCAGTGATCTCGCGGTGGCCGCGCGCACGGAACCACTCCACGCAGATCTCGATGCCACGACACGAGAACACTTCCTTGTTTCCATGGCTGGGGACAAAAGAGCGAGCATATTGAATAAAGTGCCCCACAATAATTTAAACTTATATAATTAGGTTAGAATATTGTACACTATCAATAATAAAGTATTGTTAAGATAAGATTGTGACAATTCGAGTTATCAACCGGAACTCTCGGGGTGATTGATATCTAGGAACTCGTACGATGTTGAACGTGAATTGTTTATCTTTCTTTGGCTTATTATGATTATTTACAATAAACAAAATATGTATTTGGTTGCAGAAATAAAACATTATTCAGTTTCTAACGGTTTCTAAGCTATGTACGAACGAATATATTACAACTTTTGCTAAACTATTAAAGTTGCTGGTGCCCGACAAACTGTGGGCCAAAGTAGCACAAAATTAGCACGCTGTAAACGAAGGAGATGGCGGAACCAACTAGACTGATTTTGCCGGAACGCCCAGAACTGAAAGGAGGAAGCGCGAGCCCGCGTAAGACGGAAGGAGGGGAGGGAAGCCTTAGTCCAGGAGTGAGGCAGAGTAGAATAACAAAAAAAAGTTGCTTGTTATCTTGAGTAATCTTTAAGACTGCAGTACTTTTAAAGATTACACAAGATAACCAGCAGCTTTTTTTTTGTACTACTTAAGTATACGCCATCTCCCAAAGAAGGGCCATAGGAACACAACAAGCCTTTTTTGTATAACTTACTCCTACTTAATTAATAAATTCAAAAGCTAAAAATTAATAATTTTAACATTCATGTACCTAATAGTAATAAGCACTTTGATCCGAGCGTTATCGCGTCGGGAAATCGGTAATTTTTGGCATTTACTACAACTTTTTTCTCTTATGTAAAAATTATAAGTATTATATGTTGGGGTTTTTTTTTAATTTATAATAGTTTTAAATGGCTAAAGCAACTAAGCAAGAGTCATCTGTATCTGTAACGTACCTCATAGCGACATTGCTGCCATCTATAACGATGTGTCGAAGCGGGGCTCGGTCGGGCGGCGGGTCAGGCTCAGCCGGTGGAGCAGGCGACAGTGCCCTCGGCGGTTGCTTGGCAGCCAACTTGATCAGCTCTGCCAACAACTCATTGCAAGGCGGGTCAGGACCCAACCGCTGGATAGCCGTCCGCGCCAACCGCTCCGAGTAACCCAACTTCATGGCAAACTCGATCTTTGCCTAGAATAAAGACAGAAATTGCGTTTAAAAAACTGTCCGCAGAAATCTAAGAGTGTTGACGTCAACCAGAAGATAAGGTGTAAAAGCAAGATGATTCGGAAAACTTGGGGAAGTAAAGGCGGAATCAGACGATTTCTTCTTCGTTCATTTGTGTGTTTGTTTTGAAATGAAAGTTTAACATTAAATGAAAGAAAAGTGTCGAATGAATTCATTAGTGTATCGATTCAACAATGTTTGATTTTGGCATTCGGCATCATGCCGAATGAAAGAAAACTGAACAGTTTGATTACAAGGAGAACGTTCATTCGGGTTCGCTCATTTCACCTCGAGTCGAGAGGCCTTACTACGAACTCGTTAACGTAATCCATTTTACGACCTAAACAGTACTGTTAAAGGTATGGGCCTACATAGGATGTATAGCTCCACATCTTTCTTTCTCGCTCGCACGACATGGAAAGGCCCCTGTCAGTAGTAGACAACTAATTCCAAAAGAGGTACCTACGACGGGATTCGACGAGATATTGATAGAAAAGAGCAGGTGAATTTTCACTTCTATGTCGTTCCAGCAAAGCCATGTGAACATGGAATGAAAAAAAAACGGAACAAGCACGCACTCGAATGAACTGTCAGATTCCACCTTTAGCATGTTATCGTTCCTAGTCTGTCAAAAACAATAATCAATGAGATTGCAACTCGGGAATTCCATTATAATAATATGCTTGAATTTGCATTGCTTGCGAAGAATTAGGGGTTAAAAGGACACTCCTTTTAACCTCTAGTTACCCTCAATCACAGATACAATAACCATTGAGTCTCTCGTCTAGAATTACAAAGGAAGATACACAGGAAACAGTTGTTAGCCGTTAGATATTCTGCTTTGTCAAAATATATCCACTGCAACTCGGTAGACATGCCGTGCATATAAATAGATTGCTCAATAAAACGGTGAAGGAAAACCATTGTGGCGAAACTGGCATATCCAACAACCATCAATTTGAAAACATTGTGATATCTATCTAACCGCTCTACCAGAGAGGAGAACTATGCCCCAGCAGTGGGCGAATCATAGGGTGATATGATATGCTTATCCTATGCTCAATAGCTAAGTACTAATTTTACCTGGTTGGGTTGTGGTGGTGTAACAGTGACATATTCAGCGAACTCCGCGGCGAGAGTGTCGGAAGGGGTCCTGGAGGCCGCACGATGTGCACTCTCCTCCTCACACTCCGAGTCATAGCTGGAATCTTCTCCCCTCTCGCCAGCCCATCCCACTGATGACTCCACATATTTCTGAAACAATACACACATTTTTAGCATGCATAGGTACTAGGCTTTTTTAGCACAGCAAAAAACAACGCCGACTGATGACCAGACTGTGACAAATTATTATGTCAGCAGGTTGTTCGTGTTTCAATGTCAAATTACTTTATTTAAAATCAATTGTAATTTTTTATTAGTGGTGATATTTTAATTAACGCCCAGATTTGAACTGATGAGAAAGTTGCCTAAAGTACCAATATAGGGAGAGACCTACATCATATATTTGCATTTAGATTCCAAACCGTCAGCATGAAACCTTTAAAATAACAAATGATAGTACTTAATAATCTATCCTTTCACATATGACTTGCATTCATGCCGGATGTAACGAGAATGCAGTTAGAATTTTCTAAAATTAGCGTTGCAAGGTGAGCAGTTAGCTTTAGACGGATCTAATCTAATAATCGCCGCAGTTATGTGTATGATCTTTCTATTATACCATCTTTAAATAGCTCTAGTGATGAATAATGTATTTGCAATTTCAATAGGCCTGCGTGATATCGTTGCCGAAGATCCAAAAATGTTAAATAAGCGTGTGAGTGATGATTATCGATCAATAAGCAAATTTGATATTACGGCGACCGCCACCGGCTCAGCACAGGGTCACGAGGGCGCCGAAGCGGATCTACAGATGATCATTGACCTTTAGCGTGTGCGCAACTGACGGCCGTACCGGTTGGAATACATTATTCTTGAATTGACAAAAATATTTCTGAATTAAAAATTCAAAAATAACCTACCAACAAATACTAGTACTATCGCGCACTGAACACACTTATAGTTAGAAAATTTACTTAATAATGTACAAAATAGCGGTTAGTCATACCCGCAAGATCCGCATCGAGACCTAGTTGGCTGAGAAACTAAAATACAAATCTAGATTTTGGTTTAATGTAGGTGGATAAAATAACAAACAGGATATTAAGGTAATCGCTTTATTATTATCTTTGATCATTACTTTTACTGAGAAAGATAACTGTTCAATAATCGCACCAGCTATGCTGAAAATGCATATTTCCAAAAAAAAATAAGGATAAAATCAATATAAATTTTGAAGTAGTAGGTACCTAATAGGTAGTCCGTAAATCTTTAATCACTATAAGTACAAAATTCGAAACAAGAATAAAATTGACAATCGAAACGAACAACGAAATTGATATCACACTCGCAACAAAATTTTGTAGTCCACGGCAATTGGCTAGTTCCTGTTAGAAAATCGGTGGCTAAACGTATAGTCGTGTAAGACCAAGACGGTAAAGTTTAGTAGGTCTTGGGAGCCTACATCCGGGCTGGGCACAGTACGGAAGCGCTCCGCCTACAGCGCGCAGCCGGATGCGACTTTCTAAAAAAATCGAGCCAAGTTACAGTTGGCGGTTAGAGAACGATATTGAAGATATTGAACTATGTTGATTATGATGAGGCGAATGATTTGGAAAATTGGCGGTATCTACATTTTTTTTTAAATTGATTTTTTAATTGTAATCTGCTTTTATTGCATTTTATAGCATCGACTCTTTCATATCAGAACATAAAACTTGAGGAATTGGTGATCACTGAATGGTTTTATAACATTGTTGATATTTATGCAGGCATTATCATAGACTATTTTCCAAAAAAATCTGTGGCCTGCATTTAGAACTATTTTCTGATTCTCTAGACTAATGGATAATTACATATTAACCATAGTATTTTTATTAATATATGGACTTTTGTCTGAAATAAATGTCATATTATTATTATTATATTACTTAAGCGCCAAACCGTTAAAAATCAATAAAAACGAGAGTAGGTAGGACAGTCTTATCATTGCACCGTCCTTCTTCATTGAATAAGTTTATTCTGTCTGTGATATAATAAATGTCCTAAATGCTTCCTACGATAGTGCGTGTTACGTCAATGGATCGTACGATGTACGCGTTTGGGGTCATAATGATTATTGTGTACTTATCTCATTAAACAAACAAGTTATTAATAAAGCGTTATCCGCTTCAATCTTTGCTATCTTGGACTTGGACAGACAGTGCAGTTGATTGAGTTGTTGAAAAGATTTCAAAAGGAGTCAAGGGTTATGTAAGACCTGTTTCAAGAAACCAAAAAGTTTATATTGCAAGTATAAAGCTAAGAATTCTATGTTCTGACTGATTTCCTCGTAACAGTAGCAGCAGTTTTAGATAAAATAAAAAACCCATCGGATTATCCCGCCACCGCCCGCCGCCGTTTGCCACGCTCGTTTACGTTAGACGAACTATTTGTTTACGTTTTTTAGATCCAACTTTTAGAATCTGGAAGTAAACACGCTAGATTTCTAGCAAAGCATCAACGAGTTCATAATATAATAAACAAATAACAACTGCGCTAAAAGAAAAAATAAAACAATCTTCGCGAATCGCGACCCACTTAGGACATGGAGGTCGTGCAAATCAACCGAATCATTCAATTCATTAGTGTTCTTAGATTTTGTAGATAACTAGATAATTGGTTTAGAAGGTCTTATTGCATCAGATCACTGAGAATTTCCGTTTTTTGTTCAACCAGTAGCTATATTGTTAGAAAATTTAGCTATGCTAATTTCTTGAATTCTTGATTCAGGACAGGACTCCAACCAAAGAAATGACGTAACCAGTTTACTCGTGATTGTGACTTTTTTCCAATTAGCATTCGCATAGCATTTACATTTTCTCATAAGCTTGGTTTAGTTTGTTACATCACTTGTCTGACTCTCTGCTTGTGTCCTCGCTCGCACACCTTGTTTCCGCCATTACCAGTCTGCATCGCCTTGATAAGACTATTTGTTTTTCGAACCTTGTCACCTCATTTCGAACTTTACTCGCAAAACTTAAATCTTCCTACACATTGACGTCCCAAGAGTGACTCCATTGATAGTATTGACGTCAGTACAGATCGTTTATCTCGTTTAGACGCAAATCAAGGAACTATTAATTACGAAGGAAGGTCTTTATATCATATATTTGCAAAGGTTATCGTACTGCGCAATCTTAGAAATTCAGATGCTATTAAAATTTGTTTACGATACCTGACGGTAGTTATCTTTCTATTAACTTTCGCAACGTACCAGTTCCCGACATTGATCTACACGAAGACTGTAATTAGACAGCAAACTCACAGTTTGAAGAAATGCATACGCTTTTATACTATGAATGCTATGTATATGCTTTAGTTTCCCGAAAACGATCCCATGATGACGACTATCCTACTGATTCGTAATACCAGGAAATGTTGGCTCGTTCCTACCAGTCAAGCTACCGACGTTAATTTACATTGAGGCATGTCTGTACGCCGATAAGTTAGTCTGGGTGAGTGAGTACAATTAGTTCCGTTTGTAGAGGAGAAATTCTATCGTTGGTTTGTTGAAGAGATAACAACAGCCAATAGGGTGGGAGCATTCGGGCGACGTCGGCGCACGCCACCTCGTGCGATGTGGCGTCAGCGACGAACAGGATGCGGGCACGCGACATACTTTATACAACACATACACACACACGCGTATCATAAAACTGCACTCGACTCAAACATTCGGTTGCCATAACAAAAGTATTGTCTCTCACTCGATACAGTAGCTTTAAGTCCACAATCAAACGTACGTGAGGTACAGAAGTCAATAATATTTAGTCTTGATTATTACTTTTCCGATAAATCATCGACCCGTTGTCTATAAAACAAATCATCATAAGTAGCAAGTTGTTTTTATAAGGTCATAAATTGATATTCACTAGCTTGCAATTAATTCGTGACGTAGTTAGATGTTATGACTTGTGTTCACAATAATAATGACAAGATTAGATGAAAACGGAATATGACGTCAGTAGATCTTATCAGGTCTTAAGACCGAGTAACTATGAATTAATTAAAGGTTTAACAAAAAAACATTTGGACAAGGATAATTGTGTGAAATCAAACATGAAGATTTTAGATCTTAAATTAAGATGATAGAGGTAGAAATTAAAAAATTTGGCCGACGTTAAAATAGAGTTGAGACAGTCTTTGAGAAAGGCATTTGCCAGTAACAATTTGGCGAAGGCTGTTAACAAATCAAAATTAATTTTAATGAAAACCTCCTCCGCGATTCAGTTCGGATTTGAAGTAACGGTGGCGCAAGCCAAGTTCCAGCCATAATTTCAAGCTTTAAAATTCCGATCATAACAACATTCTAGAGGTCCACTAATCTAAATAAAATGTAGTCGAGCTGTCTACACATACAATAGATACTTAGAAGGGGCGTGATGCGGTGGCTGCAGTCGAACAGACGACTTTAGTCCGCGGTTAGCGACATTTTTCCACAAACGTCATCACTTTTACGTGCGCATTCTCTATTAATACTTTTATAGAAATTGCGCATGTAAAAGCCGTAATCTAGTTAATAATAAACTTCCTTGAGAAAGAACTAAACTAACAATTATTTGACATGAGGACTTGATAATATGTCAAAAGGCAAGTAGGTAAGCTTTAGTATAATGAATTAGATAAAAAAAACGCTGAGTTAAACATAAATCAGAAAGCAACGTTAAACACATATTGATCAATATTTCACAAAATTAATAGGCCTTCTAATGTCGTGGTTAAAAAGCAATCTGACCGCAAATTAGCATTATCATACGTCACGTAAAGTCGTTGAGTGTCGACCGAATTCGTCTTTACACGGATTCTGGCAGTTTGTCTTTAGAAACCGCAGGTGGGCCCCTATCGTCACTCGCTCGCTCAGTCTGCCTACCTATTGACATTCATTACATCAGAGCATAATCATACCGGATACTAATACGTTTCAAGTAATATTAGAAGGTTGCCTGTGCCACGCCACTCTTATTATTATCAACCAAACCGTTTGTTTTTTTGACTTTGGAAAGAACACTTGAACTTGAAAAAAAAATTGACCCTTTTATTCTCATTTATTATCTTTAATTAAAACTGACTGTTTATCTAATAACATAAGAACCGTCTTAGGGTTTCCCTATTTCCCACGTGTCTCTGTTTTTTTAATTCTCAAGAAACATCGCTAACATTGTATTAAAATAAAATGAAAGTGACGTCTTTTGTATTCAGTTTGTTTACTTGCGAAACATCCGTGAGTGTTTAACGTAACCTTCGCATGTAGTAGATATCTATGGAAAGCTAACAGAAAGAAAAACAGATCAAAGATATCCTGAAAGTGTCGATGCTCCAGCTAGTGTCGATAACTGATATTCAAAAGACAAACACTTAAAACATCCGATTAGAACAAAAACAGCAGCAAAAAGCTTCAATGGAGTTGGGTCAAGCACATCTGAAATTCTCAGAAACGTCCTCACACTTATTAAATTCAAATCCGTGATCAGATGAAGATAACGCAAGAATATAAATCACCAGTGCTCTCGCAGGCGAAGTGAAAGTTTGCCATGATACCCGAGCAGTGCCGGACCTGCGACACTTCGTATAATACAGGCGGCAGATGAAGACATGCACATTAATTAAACATTGCTTTCACAAACTGTTACAAAAACAACAACATTGCAACGTGATGCTGCAAAGTGTCCGATGAGTGATGACGGATGACCACTATCACATCCATATAATCTACGTGATGGCATGCCACCCGCACTAATTATGTTCACTGCAATAGATCCATCTTGCTAATGTGCATCATCAACAAAACATTTTCATTTTCTCGCAACAAACACTGACGTACAATCCACAAAAAGTAAGAAACAATTCACACTCGCCCACAAGCACAACAACAAATCATCTCAAAAAAGAATCCTAGGCATTTCGTCTGTGTTTGAGCACTGTATACAATAATTAGCATACCTACATGACGTTAACGAACCGGCTCTACTTCCGGGATCGTTATATCGGCCGATCGTGAATGAACATCATTACAATGCGATGTACGCAAAGTCGCGGCTCACTGTGAAACTCGCGAGGAAACAAGATCCGTATTCGCAGGATAAGCCTGATGCGCTAGCCGGGTGCAACAGGTGTCCTAACGGAGGATATGAGAGTCGCGCTCACCTGGGAGTTGTCGATCGCGTACATAATATTGTATTAATGCGTGCGCGCGTCGCATGGCATCACGCGCGTGTGCGAGCGCGGCGTGCTTCGCGGCAAGACTATTGACTAGCGTATCATGTGGCGCAAGCGCATGCACACCTCCACGCACGAGCCCGCTGAGTGAAGGGGAAGCGGGGCACCGCGAGATCCGGGTTGTGCGCCCACTGCACCCGGCGGGCGGCCCCCAAACAAACCGCGCACCGCTGACCTCTGCCACTACCAACAAATATAATTTTGGATTTGTCGCATCGATGCGCGACACTGCGACGAACTATACCCGGAAATGATATGACCTGAACTTTCTAACACCATTTTTGTCAACGAGATGTTATACAATCTGCAGTAATATTCCTCACAGTTGCTCTAAGTGTCAAACAGTTAGTCTGAGAATAAAACGAAACAGTTAACTGTTCGGTACAGTCCTATGATAGTTTCGGGGTAGATACATAGGGAATATTAAAAGTAGGCAAATATCTCAAATATAAACTCCTCTAAATTCTGGGTACAGGGAAATTATAAGAGTTATTTGTGGTCAAAGACAACGAATACAAATTTTCACTTTGTGAGTTTGATTTTAAATCTGTTCCAAAATCTGATTATTCTCCCGATAGTCTTCGGATAAGCGCTCGTCCAGCTTTTTTTGTAACGTTTTCGCCTTCGCGTGCGTGAGGATTACGTTCTCAAAGGCTTTGCTAAGGTCTACACAAATATTGTAAGGGTGCTTTTTAGTTTCACAAAGAATTAAAAAATTCTAAATTAGTTGTGTAAGGTAGTACAGTTAACACTTTTTCATTGATTTGTGGATCTATGTAAGGCCTTTGACACTGAGCCTATGAAAAATTAAAACAGTAGTTAAAACAATAGAAAAATAGAGGCTTAGGCCGGTCTTAGACTACAGTACCTATGTCGCTCTTTTTTTAGGTGGGAAATTATCAATAAATCTTTTCCACGTCATAATTTTACTGACTAAAACCATCTTGTGTTCCTTCAGTAGGCCTTTGCGTTCCATGGCCGCGGTAACTCTTTCGAACAATCCTAAAACCCATAGAAAATTGCCCTGACCGTCATATCACAAACATAGATAGGCGACATCTGAGTTGATTAGGGCACGATTAGGTGGCAAGGTTAGGCTTCTTTGTGAATAAGCAAACATTTAAAGCAGCTGTTTAATAGGCCAAGCCTAAAGAAGGCAAGACGACACGGATGAAAACTCGAGACCAGGATTAGCCTGGTCTCGAGTTTTCATCCGTGTCGTATGTCGATATCGGAAAAATCTTACCATCGAAATCAGTGGAAAGGTCCAAAAAAACACGATAGATGTCAGTTAGTCCTTTTTTCCTTAACATTACGCTATCGTTAGCAAATTTCACTTGCTAAGTATATCGTGCGGCAAACTGAGCAGTGACCTTGCGATTGCTTGACTTGCCAGCCCCGAAAAAAACGACGTCTAAACAACATTCTAGCAAACAGCTGTTAGGATACATACCGGCTATACCGCAAGCAATGAAGAGCATTTAATTGAGATTCAAAAGTTTTAAAATTTCTAAAAATAAACACCCATATTTTTAACAATGTAACTGTAGTTTATTATTTTTTCTCAAAATTAACTTACTGCTTCCATATCGTATTTATCCTCAAGCCTAGAGAAAGGAATATTTCCCTTTGTCATCATTTTTCCCCAGTACTTACAATATCAATATTTTCCCTTTGCATATTAATTGCATTTTTCTTGTTTTTTTTTTTAGCTTTTTATTCTTTTGACGAATTAAAGATGATCTAAACTTTGACATGAATATTAATTTGAACTGTAATTTATTGTGACTTTTCATTTGATTTAATTATTTTTATGTGTGATTTGACTTCTATTCATTCTTTTTTTGTATTTTCTTTTATTGGTTGGATATCTTTTATATTTATTATTTGAAATTATTTAAGTAATAATGTAACATACTTTTAATCATTTGTTGACTGTAAATATAATATTATGTACATTAAGATGACTTGTAAAAATCCCTAACAAATAAACTTCTGTAACTATTTAATATCTTCTCCCATATGCATTAATATTTACCCTGCATTCATCTTTGGTTTCAAGTTAAAAAGCCTTGCCTACTATTGGGCTTCTAACTCTTTGTTTTTTTTAGTACTTACCTGTTTTGCTGTATATGACTGGACTTGTTTTGTCCTTTGACTGGATAAAGTGGACTAAATCGGCTTGTCTCTTTTTTACCTTGTTAGATATTATATTTTGGACACATTTGTATAACTCATTTATCAATATTTTTTACTCATCTCCTTTTACCTTAACACAGATTTGTCAACTGCATATGAATTTGAGTATAATAGCATAATCAGCCTTTTTAATGTTCCCACTGCTGGGACTCAGGCATCGCATCAGCGGGCCCAGTGCGGATTTTTGGTTCAAAATCAAACCAAAATTAAAAATATTTTTATTTCACATACTTTATATTCCGATAATATTTATATTCCGCCTACGTGAGTGCCCATACTTATAAAACGTCAGAAGCTAGTGCACGGTTCCAAATTGGTCGTTACCTATGGAGAAGAACCGGCAAGAAACTCCATGGTTGCTCTTTTAAAAAAAGTGGTTGTTTACAATATTTTCATATTAGGAATAGGTTCTAGGAATATGCCGGTTTCCTCACAATGTTTTCCTTCACCGTTTTGAAAGCAGTGGTGATGAAGTAAATGAAACAAAGTAATGCGCCTGCCTGAGTTTGAACCCGTACATAAAATTAATAGATACCTATATTAGTTTTCCATTAAACATAAGTCTTACCTCAATCGTCTAATGATACTCTTTTTTGCTGCTCGCCTTGTTATGTTCAAGGTATGCAAGTCAGGCAGTTTGCAAATCAAAAGATTAATTCATTGTTTATTCCATTACTGATTCTGAATAAATTAACAAATCTATTGTGTTGTCACTTGATACATTTGTGTTTTGAAACCTATCAAAATCATTAGTCAGAAACATTTTTGTTTTTTTTTTTGTTGAATTGAAGTAAAATATAATTAAGTACTTACTATTGAAGTTACATAACAAAATCAGGCAAACAACAAAAACTTTGTGAAGATGAAAATATGCCAAGTTTATTACTTACCTGTATAATTTTTATAATGTTAACAAATTCGAAAAAGATTGCCAATAAAGAAAACAAAACTCAAAAATAACTAGCTATTGGCTTTGTTATCTCACTATCACCGTAAAACTTATAAATACTTTTAGATTATAATTTATCTCGCAAGATTGTAAACCGTAACATACTGCTTACAATTTAACGCATTATTTTTCGGTAGATTATAATGTATCAAATTGAAACTGTTAAATTACAATCTATTGCATGTTAAATTTTCAACTGTCCAAAGGCCGTCCCTGATTGGTTGGTCTTACTGTAGGCCATTCTGTGCATCTTTCGACAGTTTAAAATCTCACAAAATAGATTATAATCTAAAGGTATTTTCAATTTTACAGTGACATCACTATAGCAATTTGGCTGCTGCCACATAATGCAAAAATCTCTTAATTTTTATTAAAGCTAGCTGTTACTACAACTTCATTCACATGGAGTTTAAGATAATTGTTCCTATGGGAATTAAGCCCTATTACCATGGGAAAATAACAAGTAGCATAAGTTACTCATTATAATATTAGCGATATGTTCGTGAAAGTTCTGTCAAATTGGTCCAGCTATTTCAGTCATTAGTTGGCAGAAACAGATAAAATCCTCTTTTAAAAGGTATTGTCATAAACTGACATTATTATTCAAAATAGTAAGTCAGTACTTACTATTTTTTTTTATACACATAACAATGTTTTAAATAGCAATAACAGTTCAGTTGATAAAATTAGAAGCAACATTATTTCAATATTCTGTATTGATCAATAATTTATAGCTTCCTTTTTTTCTAAATGATATAAACTAGTGCTTAACTGCGACAACACCTGATGGTATGCAGTGATGCAATTCTTCCAATATCTTTGCCCATGTGAATGATGAAAACTATGCCAAGGGAACATAGTCACAGAATAAAAAGTATATTATGACCTATTCCAGGATATGGCTAAACAAGTTCCATCAAAGCTTCATATTTGCTATAAAAATCCTTTATAATTTTATTTATTTATTTAAACTTCATTTACAGTGGTAGTACATAGGCGGACTTAATGCCGCAATATTTTCAGTTTTTCTTTTTTTCATTGATATAAACTAGAGCTTGACTGCAATTCTACCTGATGGTAAGCAGTGATGCAATCGTTGATGGTGAGGTGCACTAGTTAGTTTACTTTTACAACCATTTTTTTAAATAAATTCAAATGGTAGCATTCATTCAAGGTAGACATCATTTTTTTAGTTTCTGATAAATTTTTATCTACCTGTGAATTGAAAAAGAAAAAAATTCTCATAGTATTATGAATTTTATTAAATTCAATGAAAAGATAAGACTCCTAGTATTCTAGTTATAGGCTTAATAGGTACAAAAACTTATATCAATCAGATAATGCTATATTACTAATTAGTAACAATGATTCACTTATTTATCTCTATATTATATCAACTAAAATGATGAATATATATGCAGTGCAATAATAATTTGTATTTTTTATAAATACCATAAACTAAATTAATCTACATTCATATACATCTCCAAATGTGAACAAATCGGGAAATTGGCTCTAGGAAATGAGGTCATTCATTGAATTTGGAGGTAGTTTATGTAAATATATCTAAATATTCAAATAAATTTTAATGAAGACATTCACCAGCCACACACACACACACAGAATCATCTTCACTACTCACTATAAAGGTAATAATAAAATCTTGCTATCAACTAGATCCTAATAGGATGCAGTATGTACTAAAAATGATGATGACGGTACGCCTTAATTATTCAATAGATCCTTTGTTACATTTCTTTCGACAACAGTAATAGTTGATATTTGTGAAACTACTTGAAAGTATTTACCTGTATTCTTCCTGCTAATTCTTTCGGATTAAAACTTCCATCTGCTGGATTCAAGTTGAATGTGACGTTGAAATACACATAATCAGGTTTTTCATTCGCGAGACACAATTTACTCTCCGACAGAGTGACACAGTAAAATGTTTCAACCAAATTGTAATATTTACAATAAAATTCATTAATACGAGAACGCGGCACCGATATTATAAGATCCGTATCGTGAGACATTGTTTGCTGTGAGTCGCAATAATAGTCACACACGACTATCGCAATTTTATTGCATAATTCGTATCAAAACAACTACGACAGACTTCCATTCCAACACTGATACTGAACGAACACAATTGTCTGTCTGTCACAATTTTAGTTTGACAGTTCAGTTATCAGTTGTCATCTAACAGATAATAAAAGTCAACTATTCATTTTACATAATTAGTCGAGTTTAAGCTTATTCTTAGTAGGGTTATTAAGAGTAAGCTGAGGCTACATATTATATTAAAATTAAGTAGCTTTAGCCAGCGGCTTCGCACGCAGGAAGCAGCTGGCTATAGCTAACCCTTCCATGAATTAGCTTGACCAAGGCTTTCAGACACCAATAACCCCGTGGATTTTAAGATCAGTTGCGTAAAAAGAACGATGATGGGGCAATTCTAAGAGGTTTTCAATTCTGTAGTTTATTTGGAGGAAAGTCTGAAGTAAAGTGACTATCACAAAACATCCAAAGAAATCAGCTTTATTTAGATTTCACGCAGTACAAATATTTTGACTAGTTTTTTTTTACTTTCAAGAGCGGGAACCCTGAACGCGCGGGGCCCCCAAATGCGCGTGGCCTGTAGCATTTGCTACTCTTGTTACATGGCCAATGCATCACTGAGTGCCGTCTAACCTTTTCAAGAATGTCGAGTTTCCTAGCAGCTACCGTAGCGCCCAAAGTTTAGGTTTAAGAAAATTTTAACTCTCAAGAGCTGAAGGTGGTCGATGCACTCCAAGGGTACATTCTAAAAAGCAGGAGCCAAGGTGAACGGGCTCCTTTTGTCAGTGAACGGACACGTTTGTGTTTTGGCGGCGTTGAATATCGCGGTTAAATAAGTAGCACAGTCATGTTTAATATTGTTAAATAAACATGCATCATAGATGTATTGCATACTTATTATTTTCACGAATAATCAAAAGTATCAACTCCGTTCAAGCGGCGTAGGTACAGCTAGGGTGAACAGTTTAATTTTTTTTTAATACGGCCTCCTTTTTGTTGTGCCATCTTTCGTTGGTCTATAAGTTTAAAGCAATGGAGGAAATCTCTAGAGTTGAACGGTTTACGCATAAGCAGAACCAAGACAGAGTACATGGTATGCAACTTCAACCCCGATGAATTTAGAACATCTAGCGCGGAAGTCAAATTGGATGGTATTGCCCTACCTAGAGTAAATAAAAAATACCTAGGATCGGTAATCGCGGAAGACGGATCAATCACAGCCGACATTACACACAGAACGATGTCTGGGTGGAATAAGTGGAGTACACTAATAGGAGTTCTCTGCGATCCCAAAATTCCTATAAGAACCAAGAGCAAGTTCTACAAAACAGCTGTAAGGCCGGTTTTACTCTATGGTAGCGAAACGTAGTTGACCTTATAGAAAACCCCATGAGCAAAAACTTCACACCACTAAAATGCGCATGTTACGTTCAGCGGGTGAAATTTATCTCAAAGACAAAATACGTAACAAACACGTAAAGGGTAGTTTCAAGGTAACGCCCATCACTGAAAAACTCAGAGTCCAGGTTAAGATGGTAGGTATGGACATGTCATGCGGAGACCCGATGACCATATCGTGAAAAAGGCTACACAGAAGAGAGGGAGAGGTAGACCGCAAGTTACCTGGATGACAAATGTCTTAATCTTAGCCTTACCTACGGATGACTATGCTTCTTTTGTAATCTTTTTGGTCTGGTTTCCGCACTTAGTCCTTATCGGACCATTGTGCGTGGGCCATGGCGGCCTTTACTCGAACCAGCCCACCTCACTCCAGAAACAGATGAATCTCTTCAGTTTGCTGAGGGCGTCCATCAGCGAATTCAGAGTTCTTATCTCGCTGACGGCTGTGCACTCGAGGAGCACATGCGCGATAGTTTCTTCTGACTCCATGCATCCTCTGCACAGAGGGCTATCTGTGATATTCATGGTGAAAAAGTGTTTGTTCAGGGAGCAGTATCCGGTGATGGATCCTGCCACCAGACGTAGGCTGCCTCTGTCCAGTCGCAGAAGGTTGCTGTTAGGGTTCTATTTAAACTTAGCATGGCTTCTTTAGCCTGCCTGCAGCCCGGTGCCAGGGACCACCACCTACCCGCTTTTGCATTTGTAAGCTCTCGTAGCCAACCACGGCTGACTAAAGTGTATTTGGTACGATGGGTTCCGGTCCGAAGACTACCGCGTCAGACCCCCGCCTTGCTAGCTCATCAGTTGCGTCGTTGCCCAGTGAGCCGCTGTGTCCTTTTATCCACTGCAGTGTTACAGTGTTATTATTTAACACTGTGATGCGGTCTAGTGCGGAGTGGCATTCTTGTATATAAGTTTCGAGGTTGTTGTGGGTTTTTCTAGCTATTGTAGTACTGAGGCACTGTCGGAGATTATGCGGATATGAGTATCCGTAACTTTTCTGGCTTCTATAGAGTTGGCCGCTAGAGTGATGCCAACACATTCTGCCTGGTAGACCGAGTTGAGATGACTATGCTTATCAGCGAAATGAATGGCGCCGCATGATTAAGAAAGCCGAACCCGCGTAACGGGAAGATGCGAGGGCAAAGAAAGAAAGATGTAAACTAATGAGCTGATTAGTATAGTTTTATTGTCATAATCAGGAATTTCAGAGCAGCGTAATCAATCTTTACAAAGCTAAGTTAAAAATAGGTACATAACGTAATTTTTATATTGTTGGACTATATTTGTCAACAAAACTCAAAAATCTGTCCAAAAGTTAGCAGTAAGATCTTTGTCTTAGTAAATTGACTATCATAGTCAATTTCAAACTTTCCTGCAAGTAAATGTCTACAGAATAGAAGATCTCTTCGAATTCCCCCATTATGGTACTTTTCACACAACCGATCTTAAAATCAACGGGATTATTGGTGTCTATTGTAATTTTCACTTAAATACACAAAATGTATGTAGTTCGATTAGTACCTAAGCCTCGTTCAAGCTTATTCTTTATAGGGTATTAAGAATAAACTTGACCGAGGCTACTAAAATTAAATAGTTTCAGCCAGTGGCTTCAGCCGCGTAAAAGTTGTAATTTCTCCCTAGAAAATGTACGACCTTCATAAAAAGTATATTTTATATCCTACAAGGTCCATATATGTCTATCATTACACTAAAATTCATCGAAATTGATTGAAATGTAAATAAGGTTTTAAACCAGGGCTATCAAACGTGATCCAACTTCAATGCTTCCATACCCAGTACCTGTGAGAGAAGTTATCAGAACTATCAGGGAGCACACCTGCACCTGACTTTTATTTAATCGTCCGACCAACCAGTGTCTCGAAACGAAGGTCTAAGACCAGTGCATATTGCCATTGATGACTTATGGATCTGAAACATGGTGGTTCACAATGCGCTTCATCAGATGGCTTTAAATCACCCGAAGAGCAATTGAGAGGGCTATCCTCGGAGTATCCTTGCGTGATCGAATCAGGAGTGAAGATAAGCTGCCACTTAAGCTTATCTTCTCTGGGCTGGGTACATTGCTCGTAGAACAAATGGTCGATGAGAGCGAAGGTTCTGGACTGGCGACCGCAAACCTAAAGATGCAGTGTTTTAAGGGGTTAGACAAGGGAACCGATAACCTGGTGACGGTCGCGGAAATCCGATAGATGCGTGACACACAGGACCGGTCGTTGGCGACACTTGGGAGAGACCTAATTTTGTGGAAGTATTTGACGGTTACGGTAAATGAGGAAAATAACGTGTTCGCATAAAATATTTTATTTTATCTATCTTAATTAAAAAAGGTCTACACAGGGGCCCCTTGGTCGAATTTGCTACAGGCCCCGCGCTGCCTTAACCCGGTACTGCCTCCTAACAGTCCTTACCTGGCACCTTGTGTCTTTTATTTATTTCCATGAAGATGCCGTGACTTCGTTTGAAAAAGGCGTGGAAGAGATCCTTATTCGAGGGTGCCCGATTTGTCAGCTATCCGTTGTTTATAATTATTGTAAAGAAATAGTTTTTCAGTAATTCCTAAAGTGTTGGTTTTTCACCAAACAGTATTGAATTTATTTGATTAGGTAATTAGTTCAATATTTTCCTTGAAAAGTGTTCGATTCCATGGCACGCAATACAATTAAAATCCCTCTATATTTCCTTTATAATCTTATATAATTCTCAAACCCCCGTGAAGTTAAGTATTTCTAAAACTGTACATTATACCTTTATAAAAACCTGTCAAAATTTGGCATAGAGTTTGAGACTTCTTCTTAACTGAAAACATTCAATTCAGAAACCCGCTTTAAGCCAGTACACAGACATTGTACCAAAAAATTCATGAATCATCATATTATTTTTTTCGTACGTATTCATAATTTCACATCACTGGGACGTGCACATAACATTATTTTGAGGGTATTTGTGAAATTAGAATACCACTTATAAAATCATTTCGTATTCGAAATAGGATTATTCTAGAAAAATAACGCAATCAAATTGACGAATTCGCTTACCTAAAGCAAGTTTCTATTCATTCTTTTGGCATTTTTTTCGTTTACTAACGATAGGGCAAATGTACATTTTGTATTGTCGTGTTTTTAACTACCATTAGAAAAGAGAGGTGTTATAAGTTTGACGTGTCTGTTTATCTGAGTGGTGTGCAGTAGGGATAGGAAGGTTTCGTTGCATTTTGAAAATCGTAAAGTAAGTGAAATATGAGTCCTACGGCTCCAAGGGTTTGGCTCCTCGTTGAATGGTTAGATGAGAACAAGAAGACTCCTTCCTATGGAATAATAAACGTGGAGCACCTGGTATACGATCCACCAGAGCTGTACCTGCAGCCTGGGAATATCGTTTTCACTCATCGAGATTTCGATACTGCTCGTCGAGCAAAAATTTTGCTAATATCCGGTAAGCTTTAATAGTTATTCCTTTTATATATTTATTTATATAAACGTTATTGTACAAAAAGATAATAAATGATATTTTTTCCACAACAGTATCCTTAACATTTTCGCCCTGAAAATGTCCTTTAGGTAAGGGAAAGTGGTCACCCTTCGTACGCGGGGCACATTTGTACTAAAAGGGACTGAATGGCATACATACACGCCTTTGCTTGTAGGCTTTGGTTGTTGCGTTTCATAGGCATACACTGTAGGGCTTACAAATATCATTTTTTTTCAATACCGCTATCAATATTGGTATTACGACATTAATAAAACCATTAAAATAAGAATTTTTATTTGCAAATCAGTCTTTATTATAGTTACTTTCTGCAAATACCCGATTTCCAAAAAAGTGAACGTTTACAAGTCGTCTAACTGTTTTTTTGTAATGTCCGTGCGCGGTAAATAAATATTTTTCTGAAGTTTAGTTCGTAATTGTACCTAAGTAGAATTTTTATGGTTTTTTTTTTTACAAAATAGTGATAATACGTTAATGCTAACATTGTTTGTTTTAAGCTTTAATTGCAATATTTCTCATACTAAACTAGATTTTTTATCGCCTCCTTCTGCGAAGCAGTAATGCTAGCAAAGGAGGAGGCCGCACGTGGGAGGCAGATTCCGATCCCGATTACCGGCCACTGAAGGCGCAGGCTCGCGGACGGCGAGCAATGGGTACCTCGCCGTCCGACCGTCCGGTAACCGTCCCGACTGAGCCCAAGTCGTCGACGGCGCGTAGTGTTCCACGCGTGCATCAAGGACATGTCAGCAACAGTAGGGGCCCAGCAGGGTCTAAGCCTACTGGGGCCAAGGGTCTGATTCTGAAAGGAAGACTCGGCCCTGGTATGAAAGGCAAAGAAGGAACAGGAGTGGGTTTTTAGTCAGTAAAAGTCGGACACTATCTCCCGCTCCGCCCAAGAGCGCGGGATGTCATTGGATAATTTTCCCACAGAAAAGAAAAATAGCTGCAATTTAATTTAGTGCATGTTGTCTGGGGCACATTCGCACAGTACTATAAGGGGCACATTCGTACGCGTACGAATGCTCCCGCTAAGATTTTATTTACCACCAGTAGGTCACATCAAGTTTTGATTTTTATGTAATAAAAGAGTAGGTAAATAGGTGCCTTTCAAAATTGGCTTTACGCATACTAAATAGGGCACTTTATATTTATATCGATCAAAAACCTATTTATTTAGGCCAGTTTCCATAAACTATAAAAACATTGTTGTGGTGTTATGAATATTTCACTTCTAGCATTCTTTATTATTAAATACATGTTATAATAATAAGTATATGATTGCAGAATCATGGTACGGAAACATCAATAAAAACTTTTTAGAAAAAAAAAATAACCGACTTCACTAAAAAAAACACTAAAAGGATCAAAATAACTTTAATTTCGGATGTCGGTGTTTCTCGGTATTGTTTGTTTCTTATTTAACACCGACTTCCGAAATTAAAGTTATTTTGATCCTTTTAGTGTTTTTTTTAGTGAAGTCGGTTATTTTTTTTTTCTAAAAAGTTTTTATTTCACACTTTTTAGTTGCGATACACTTATAAACAGAGTGCCTATTTCTAATGACAATTCCAATTAACCCAAATACTGCTAGGTTACATTGTTTTATTATAAAGTTGCTGTGCCTACCTTCTTCCTTCCGGCTCCATCATCAGATCAGTTCGATAGTACCTTATAGCCAAAGAGCATCTCACGACAATTCTAATAAGCCCAAACACGGCTAGGATACATTGATTAATTACGGAGTTCCTGTGCCTACCTTCCGGCTCCATCATCAGATCAGTTCGATAGTACCTTATAGCCAAAGTGCATCTCATGACAATTCTAATGAGTCCAAACACGGCTAGGTTACATTGATTAATTACGGAGTTCCAGTGCCTACCTTCCGGCTCCATCATCATCATCAGATCACTTCGATGATACCATTTTCAACGTAACTATTCAGAATCATTCATTTATTTGTATTGTCATAGTCGCTTAACTATATCTTCAATGTGATATCTATTTGAGTATGAAGTTCCGTTGACCATTTCTGGTCTTCTTCATCAGTTCCACTTCATCAAATGTTACTTTTTGACTGTAAATGCTTAAGTTCTTGATGAAAATACTAAAATTACCATAGGGTTGCCTATAATTTTTGAGGAGTTCCCTCGATTCCTCATGGATTCCATCATCAGAACTGGATTTTGAAAAAAATGGGACCAATCTGGAAGCATATCCTATAAAGGGAAAAAAAAATTTTGCAAATCGGTCCATAAACGACGGAGTTCTGAGGTAACAAACATAAAAAAAAAAAAAAAAAAATAATGATGATAAAAAAAAAAAACAAAAAAAAAAAAAAAAATACAACCGAATTGATAACCTCCTCCTTTTTTTTGAAGTCGGTTAAAAAGGGTACGCAAACCCAAAAAGTGGATGAGAGAGGCTGGTAATTAATTCTCAATACACTTCCTCGAAAACTGGCAAAGTAGGTCCAACATGCCATGTATTGTATATCACCCTCGTATTTTTTTTATTTATCACAAAAAGGGTTTTAATATTTAGTCAAAATTTAAATTGTGTTTATGAACAGAATATCATAAATAAATATGATTATTTACACAATAATTTGTTATTACCAACAAATTAACAATTATCTGTGTTCTAAAGTCAAAAATATTTGAATTTCTATTTTTAATACTAAGATGTATAACGGTTTGATACTTTTGCTACTCCGCGCAGGAAAAAAGTAATTAAATATTATTAACTAACTTATTCATTTGTGTTAATTGTGAAAAAAATGTCGAATTTAAGATTTGAAGAGAATTCTTTAGATGCTACGCCCCCAGATATTGTGATTGAGGTAAAAAATACTTACGATAGCCTGCTGCTATCTAAATCAAAACTAAAATGTATGGCAACTTTGGATAATTTTCTTCGGTACAAAATGAACAAAAATGCGTCGTAATTTTCAGAGAAACTATTTCTTCGTAGGTGTATTGAAAAAAAAATAAAAAAAATCATTTATTTTTCCACATTGATGTAACACAGTACAGACAGTATAATAAATGGAGTGGCCTGGAGCCTAAACTAGGTTAGCCCTGTATTTCAGGACTTCAGGTCTTCCTCCCGCGGCGAGTGAGTTCGTTACAATTCATTGGTGGATGCAATGTAATCAATGTATATTATGTGTCTATGCGTGAGTGCGTGTGTGTGTTGTGCATGTGTTATGGTGTGCCTGTGCGTGTGTGTGTTGTGTATGTGATGCATGAGTATGCTTTGACTGCTTTTGAAACTGATAGAAACAAGTCTTTATTTAGAAATTATAAGTAGGGATTCCGTGTCATTATAAAAACGTCGTCATTCACGTGCAGATTTGTTACTGCAGCTCTTGGCTCCATAACACCTTCACCTGTACGGCTTGGGTGAATTTCGCCTCGGTTGCAATGACAAACTTTCTCCACTTGTATCAAAATGTACTATTAAATCATTTTAATTTACAATTAGTCACAATGTTTATTGACAAACAAAGTTTAAATTATCAAAGCATATACATAAAAAGATCTCAAGAAGTGTAAAGATTTTATTTTTTGTTATTTTCCACAAAAACCGTTTATTAATAATTTGGAGGTATTCCATATTGGGCACCCGCTTAAACGGCACCTGAGCAGCTGAGGTGTTCCACATTCGGCACCTATTGATATGTTTCACAGGTGCCAGTGGAATACTTTATTAGTTAAAATTTTATTCCACATATCTGTAGATACTAGTATTGGAACTTTTATATTTTTTAGGACGTCAAAAAAAAAAACAGTTTAATAACGGTAGTGCATTTTATTTTTTTCTAAACATCACAATGTGGTAAATTAAACATTCATTTTACAAAAAATAGTTCCTACTACTTAAGAACACTTTATCTGTTATTAAAAAAATTATTCTACATATTTATGGCATCTACGGATCCGCAGATAGTGTTGGGACGTTATTTATTTATTTTTTGGATGTCAAAATAAATCTTCTATTAAAATCAGTAGAGAGTTTAGTAACATGATAATTAGCGGAGTTAAATGTACACCTCGTAGGTACTGCTGCCTGCACCCGCATAAGGCCCCGCTGACCTTGTAAATCATTTTCTTTGCAAAATATTTATTGATTTACGCTGTGTACATTTTTAAGAACATTTAACCACATTTTTTTTGTGTAAACATATTTCTAAAGATCAAAGCTGTTTAAAAAGAGTAGCGAATACAAACATAATATAATATAAGAAAAAATATCATACTATTAAAAAAAAAAATGGCAAAAGTAGGTATAAGTTACTGTTTTGTGGCACGAAATGGGAGCAAAGGCCTTAAATGGACTCCACTAGATAATTTGGCAATAATTAATCAAAGGATGAAAAATAAAAATTTAAAAAGTGTACGAAGGATCACCACTTTCCCCAACGTCGTAATCTATATATATAAAAGGAGAAACTGACTGACTGACATATCAACGCACAGCCGAAACTACAGGGCCTAGGAACGTGTAGTTTTGCACAAGGTTTCCTTTTATGACGTAGGCGAGCACTAAGAAAGGATTTTCTAAAATTCACCCCCTAAGGGGATGAGATGGGGTCCAAAGTTTGCATGGAGAAATCAACTTTTACGCGAGCGAAGCCGCGGGCAGAAGCTAGTAATTTATAAAGACATATATTTTTTTTTGCTAATCCGTTTCATTTTAAAAATAATAATAATATGTGTAGGTAAGTAAAATTACTATATACACCGTACAAATAAGAACAAGAGGCTCTCTGATCCGACCCTCGAACTAATGAAGAACAGGCGTGAAATGATTCTGCAGTCTTCAGACGATGCGTGCATATACCGGCAGCTCAATAGACAGATCTCAAAGTCTCTGAAACGCGACCTTCGCCGCTTTAATACCGCAAGGATTAAGGATGCGATTGAGTGGAATAAAGGCTCTAAAGTATTTGCACGAGATCTGTCTATTGGGCAAAGCCAGCTCACGAAACTGAAGACCGACCATGGCAGAGTCATATCCGCCAAATCGGAGCTTCTGGGAGAGATCGAGGCTTTTTATGGACAGTTATACACGTCTATCCCTAAACCCGCTGCAAATCTAGCAAACGACCCAAGAGCTAGATTGACTCTACACTATATCGAAGATATCCCGGACGTCAGCCTGTATGAAATTAGGATGGCTCTGAAGCAGCTGAAAAACAACAAGGCGTCGGGTGAGGACGGAATTACGGCCGAGCTCCTGAAGGCGGGTGGAAAACCGGTCCTTAGGGCCCTTCAGAAGCTATTTGATTCCGTCGTACTCGAGGGAAAAACGCCACAGGCGTGGAGCAGAGGCATGGTGGTACTCTTCTTTAAGAAGGGCGATAATGCCCTGCTTAAGAATTACAGGCCCATCTCGCTTCTGAGCCATGTCTACAAGCTGTTTTCCAGAGTCATCACGAATCGTCTCGCGCGCAGGTTCGACGACTTCCAGCCTCCCGAACAAGCCGGATTTCGAAAAGGCTTCAGCACCGTGGGCAACATACATACGCTACGGCAGGTTATACAGAAGAGTGAGGAGTATAATCAGCCTTTCTGCTTGGCGTTTGTGGACTACGTGAAAGCCTTTGATTCGATTGAAACTTGGGCTGTACTGCAGTCTCTCCAACGCGACGGTGCCAAATTGACTATCGGTAAATCGAAGTGCTGAAGTTTTTGTACAAAAACGCCACCATGTCAGTCCGACTACAAGACCAGACCTCGAAACCTATCCTTTTGCAGCGGGGCGTGAGGCAGGGAGACGTTATTTCTCCGAAACTGTTCACGGCAGCAATGGAGGATGTCTTCAAGGTTCTGGAATGGAGAGGGCTAGGCATTAATGTCAATGGCGAGTACATCACTCACCTTCGGTTTGCCGACGACATAGTAGTCATGGCTGAGACTACGGAGGAGCTCAGTACAATGCTTGGTGACCTCAGTAGAGCTTCCGAAGGAGTGGGACTTAAAATGAACATGGACAAAACCAAAGTCATGGTAAACAGCCATGTAGCACCCACTCCTATCAAGATCGGGGATTCTACACTCGAAGTTGAAGATGACTACGTTTACCTGGGACAGACGGTCCAGTTGGGAAGGTCTAACTTCGATAAAGAGATCAATCGTCGAATCCGACTCGGCTGGGCAGCGTTCGGGAAGCTGCGCGGTATCTTCTCGTCCAATATACCACAGTGTCTCAAGACGAAAGTCCAGTGCGTGGTGCCAGTGATGACATAATGGCTCCGAAACGTGGTCGCTTACAATGGGCCTCATCAGAAGACTTAAAGTCACGCAAAGGACAATGGAAAGGGCTATGCTCGGAGTTTCCTTGCTTGATCGAATCAGGAATGAGGACATCCGCAGGAGAACCAAGGTTACCGACATAGCACGAAGAGTCGCCAAACTTAAGTGGCAATGGGCAGGGCATATTGCTCACAGAACGGATGGCCGTTGAGGTCGAAAGGTTCTGGAATGGCAACCACGTACCGGAAGACGTAGCGTTGGAAGGCCTCCTACAAGGTGGACCGATGACTTGGTAACGGTTGCGGGAGTCCGATGGATGCGAGACGCACAAGACCGTTAATTGTGGCGACACTTGGGGGAGGCCTATGTCCAGCAGTGGACGTCTTTCGGCTGAAATGATGATGATGATGAAGTAAACTTGCATATAGATATAGACATAAAGACTCGATTCAGTTGTTAAAATTTTTGCCTATCTGCCAACTCTACATTACGAAGATAAAATTCAAAAGATTGAAACTTGAAATTGTGAAAATAGGTACCTAACATTCACTTGTAACGTGTGAGTTCCCATCAGCCATTCTTTAATTGTTTGTTCCTAATCGTATTAAAAAACTTGACTTGTTAAATTACAGAAAGCAAGGAATATTGCATTGAACAGAAGGAGATCCTGGAGAGACAGCATCAGCAAATTAAGAAAACTAAATTGCAGTCGGTAAGTAGAATCCCTATTCCCATCTCGTTATATCTAGGGTTCTCACACTCCCGGTCTCACCTAATCATAACAATGCCAGACTGATCTTGAGAGTTGGAGTTATCAACACTTCACACATTTGGAGAGAATTGGAAATCAGTCTCATCATCATCTTCCTGCCCTTGTCCCATCTTAGTTGGGGTCGGCACAACACACAATTGGAAATCAGTCTATCAGGTCTAAAGACAGGCATCGTTCACACCAAACGTAGGTATTGTCCGCCGTCGACTGTGAGTACCTATGCCCACTGTCAACTCCAGTGTGAACGTGGACTTAATCTTCAGCATGTGTTCTCACCAAACAGACAGTATACTATAGCGTAGAATGCGTTACTTGTGTGAAAAAAAGAGAAGGCTTGCTACGCGTAGTAGTAATCGGTCACCGAGAATCAGCGACAAGCGACGGGTTATTTGCACTTCGTCCCATTCGCACTTCGTACCGCGTTCGCAGTTGGTCCCATTCGCACTTGGTCCTATTCGCACTGGGTCCCATTCGCACTTAGTCCCATGCAAGTAGTTTGTAAGGGAAGAGGTAGGTTTGTGGACCAAAGTGGGTTGGATTTATAAAAACCGGTCAAGTTCGAGTCGGACTCGCGCACCGAGCGAGGGTTCCGTACAAAGTAGGTATGTAGGTAAATAGTTTATCACGGGTTTTTTAATAATGTATCTACAACTTTTACGGTTTTCGGATTTTTTCCTTTACTTGTGCTACATGACATTGCTTCTTGCCAAATTTCATGATTCTAAGTCAACGGGATACTTCCCGTGGACTCCGTTGTTCCGGAATCAAAACCATTAATTTTTTTTTTTTTTTTTTTTTTTTTTTTTTTTTTTTTTTTTTTTTTTTTTTTTTTTTTTTTTTTTAGTCTACATACAGATTTTTATTGCCATACAACGAAAACCTCTCAGGGTTTATCTGTGTGATGGCGAGCCGCTTGCTTATTTAATATGTAGTATTGATGTAATAATAATTATCTAGTTATAGGTACATTAAACTTTTGTGTAAAGAAACGTTTTAATTTATACTTATAACTTTTCGAACTCGTTTTATATAATGTTTGTAAATCTTCTGGAAGTTCATTAAGAAAGTAAGGCACTAAATATTCTGCAATATTCTGCAAAATTAGTAAATAAAATACCTTAGTACCTACCTAGTAGTAGTAAGTAGAATGAAGACTGAGTTAGCATATAATTTTGTAGGTAGGTATTTGTCACGGGTCGCCAACAACAACCACAAGAATGACTTAAAACAAAGCGTGGTATTTCTAAGTATTTCCCAATATTTCACGTAAAAGTTCCAAAACAAAGACTTGCAGTGTAACGTCAAGTAATTGTCCTATTGACGTATATGTAGGTAGGTAGTACATCCCCAAAGCTTTTTTGTTCTTTTATATTTTCATGGCTTTTAGAACGGTTTTTTTCCCATTGTTGTGGGCGCAACGCAAAGTGAAGCCGTAATACTAGTACCTTGGTAGAAAACACAACGAATTAAACGTATTTATGTAGCAGCAATGTAGGTAGTCCTTTTTCTATTTTTTTTTTTGCAACAAATATATCAGCAAGTTGTTCATAATATATAATATGTATAGACGCCCCAAAGCGTGATCATTAAATTTTACGTGCTGTTTTGTTATAAATACTCGTACTTATATGAAGTGTGTATTCGCTCTAGCTTCTTATTGCTCATCAAAGCATTTCTAACTGTCGCACATGATTCAACGATTCAAAGTATTTTAGGGGTATGTGGAACAGAGAGTAAAGCCCCACATACCTCCGTTGAAAAGGGAGGATCCTCCAACCAGACGGGTGTTATATTATATGTCTGGTGGGCTATTGCCCGATAGATGACTTCGGGCTGTTCTATACGTTCTAATCGCGCGGAGAACTTTGATTGCGCGATGCAGGATTAGTTCTTATGTGACGCCATAGATGTCGCTACAGTATTTTATTTCAAATAAACCATTTACAGGCACCTTTGACATGTCAAGAAGTCAGAAAAGTGATGCTAATTGCACACTTCAAAGCGTAGATGTCTATGAAGAAGAATGTGCAACCAACTCCATGGAAACTCTATGTATTATTTACAAATATCTCGGTTACATGTTTCTTGTCGCTACATAATTATGTGAGAATAATGTAAATAAAGTAAAAAAAAACAAATTCTAAATGTAATATTAAAATAAGCCACTGGCAGCTTAGAGATAACGAGTCTCAACTAACAGCGTCCGTTCACGGACATGACGCGTATATCCAGCACCACTCAGCTCAAACATTTTGAAGGGAACCGAATAAACCAACACACGCGCCACCATCAGCGAGACATTTGAGAGAGCATGACAAACTCTTAACTGCCACGCTCATTTATAGTCCATCAAGTCCAACAGTAGGTAATATAAAACCATTAATTGCTGCCTGGTACTCAAAATTACAAACTTTGAAAAAAATACTTCTACATCAAACAATATATAATACATTAAACAATATACTTATTTAAATAAGTATAACGAGTTGCGATGTTGAGGTACCTAACATGCCTTTTAAAGTCGCTGATTAGTGCAGCCTTAAAAGCATTATGCCAAGCAATACAACTGGACTATTCATCATATACCTACATTTTTGTTATTGATGATATTGTTATTTTTCAGACTAATGCACAACCACAAACCAGTAGTCATAGGTTTATACCTAATGTGACGGATACACCAAATCACAGCGGCAGCACCTCACAGGTCAGTTTGGAGCTTTTTCAACAACCCAGATGATCAAAATGACAAAGATTGGTTTCCATACTATCTAGCCCGGTATGGAAGCAAAACGGTAAAAAAAAATATAAATTTTGAAGTTACGTGCGTCGAAACTTTCATTTGCAAATCTTTAGGCGTAAATAAATAACTTATGGAGCATTAATATGGCTGAATAGTTTCCATACAGAGATAGATTTTTAGAGGTATGCGGAACAGAGAGTAAAGTCCCGCAAACCTCCGTTGAAAAGGGAGGATCCTCCGACCAGACAGGTAATGTTTGGTGGGCAACTGCCCAGCAGATGATTTCAGGCTGTTCTATAGGTATGTCCAAATCGCGCGGAGAACTTTAATTGCGCAATGCAGGATTAGTTCTTATGTGACGCCATAGATGTCGCTACTTATTTGTTTAAAAATTCAATTCATTTTATTTTGGACAGATATCTAGTATATTTAGCAGGTTTTTCATAATCTAAAGACGCCTAAAGGTCTGTTCATAAAAATTTACGGGCTCTTTTCTTTATCGATCATCGTATATGGAAGTGTGTAATCGTATATAGTTTCTTATCAAAGCATTTCTAACTGTCGCATATAATTTTGGATGAGATACCTAGCATGCATTTTAAGGCCCTAGCTAGCACCCGAGCAGTGCCTCAAAACAGTGACTTTCTGCAGCCTACTCCTCGGTAACGGCTAGCTAGGTCAATAGGTTTGAAAAAAGAAGTATATTTATTAAGTATAGATTTAGGACCAACATTATCAATACATGATTTTTTTCGTATGATTAATAAATTTTGCCAAAAAATATTAACGATATGATATTTCGTTCGCTTGTTTAACTTACTCTTTTCAAACGGCTTTGATCTTTAGAAATATGTTTACACAGAAAAATTGCTAGTTAAATTTTCTCTAGAATGTACGTGTATGCTATGTAAATCAATCCATATTTCGCAAAGAAAATGGTTTTAAAGGTCAGTGGGGCTCTATGCGGGCGCAGGCGGCACTACGAGTATGTGTACAATGCGTTCCAAATAAGAATAGGAATGACGCCATGTTGTGACGTCTCGTCATACTGTCAAATCGCAAGAAATTGGGCAAAATTGAAGAACTCAGAGATGAGCAAAATTGAAGAACTGGATTCTGATTAAACTATTTTCGTTCACAGTTCGTAAATAAATTAAATTACAAATTTTCTTGTTTTGCTCACCATAATAATTCTTCGATTTGACAGTATGACGTGACGTCACTACCTGTCAGAAATCAGAAATCAGAAATCAGAAAGGTTTATTTCAAATAGACCAATTACAGGCACTTTTGAATTGTCAAAATGTCAGTCAGTCAAAAAAAAACACGTGAAGCTAAATTGCACGTTCCAAAGCGTAGATCTCTATGGAGAAGAACGTGCAAGAAACTCCATGGACACTCTAAATCTTGGTTACATATTTCTTGTCGCTTCTAATATGTGAGCACAATGTAGATAAGTAATAATAATTAAAATAAAAAAATATACTTAAAAAAGACTAATTAAAAAAAAAAAATAGAAATTGAATTAAGTCACTGGCAGCTAAGAGATGACCAGTCTCAACTGACGGCACCCGTTCACGAGCATGACGCGTGCATCAGCCCCACTCAGCTCAACCATTTTTAAGGGAACCGAATGACCCAATAACACGTGCCACCATCAGCGAGACATTTGAGTGAGCATGACAAACTCTCAACTGCCATGCTCGTAATGTCAAACAAGTTGTAACCTAATAAAAATGCTCCATGGTACTTCACATTCACAAAACTTGAAAAACAAAGTGCTTCTACATTATACAATGCTACTGTTTCCAAATACAAAAGATAATAAATTATCATAAGCTCTATTGAAATAAAATAAAATAAAAAAAAAAACATTTCTAAAACAACAATACAAAAAGGGGAACAGTATCTCTTCCAAAATTATAAAAAAAAAAACTAATTTGAAGGTAAAAGTGGCTGTGGCTGCGGAGCAGGACCGGCATTTAGCCAAGCGCTTTTATCAAGGATATAATCTTCCAGTTTATAATACGCTTGTCTACATAGTGTGCGTTTAATGCATGCTTTAAATTTGGACCCATTTAGTTGTAGAATCTCAACTGGTATTTTATTATAAAATTTTACACAGAAATGACTATGTACTTTAGCCAATCTGAACCGAGGTTGATCTAATTTGTTCCTGTTCCTAGTATTAAAATTGTGCCTGTCACTTATCTTAGTAAAAAGATGAATATTTTTCCGAACATACATAATGTTTTCATAAATGTATTGACAAGGGACCGTCAGGATGTTTATTTCCTTAAATAGTTCCCTAAGAGAATCGCGTCTGCGAAGATTATATATGGCTCTGATAGCTCTTTTCTGCAGAATAAAAATAGACTCTATATCTGCAGCCCGTCCCCATAGCAAAATACCGTAAGACATGATACTATGAAAGTAACTAAAATAAACTAGTCGCGCAGTATCCACATCAGTAAATTGACGGATTTTTCTAACAGCATATGCTGCTGAACTAAGCCGACCTGCCAGAGATGTTAAATGAGGACCCCATTGTAGCCTCGAGTCAAGCGTGATCCCTAGGAAAACCGTATTCTCGACGAATTCAAGTTTCTCCTTGTTCAATACTATGTCGGAGTAATTACTTTTAACATTCGGTAACGCAAATCTTATGCACTTAGTTTTTTTTCCATTTAACACTAAATTATTAACAGTAAACCAGTTTTGGACTTGCTGTAAAGCATCGTTTACGTCATCAAGATTAGTGGAACGTCTATTGATCTTAAAAATTAACGACGACGTATCGTCAGCAAACAATACAATATGTGGTTGTTTTTTTAATAGATGCGGTAGATCATTTATATATACTAAAAAGAGGAAAGGACCTAATATTGAGCCTTGTGGTACACCCATTTTGACTTTCAAACCCGGAGAATTGACACCGTTTATCTGAACTTGTTGTTGCCTGTCAATTAAATAAGATTTCACCAAGCTGAGTGCAAGTTTACCTAGTCCATAATGTTCTAGCTTTAAAAGCAAGGTTTCGTGATTAACACAATCAAAAGCCTTTGAGAGGTCACAAAAAATTCCTATCGCATCTTGGGCTTCTTCCCACGCTGCAAATATATGTTTTAATAAAGTGAAGTCAATCGATCCTATTCTTATTTGGAACGCATTGTACATTTAACTCCGGCCAGATGTTCAAAGGACTATACGCCTTAACATCGCCGTCAGGAGTTCGAGCCGCCTCGACTATTCATCATATACCTACATTTTTGTTATTGATGATAATGTTATTTTTCAGACTGATGCACAACCGCAAACCAGTAGTCATAGGTTTATACCTAATGTGTTGGTTACACAAAATTACAGCGGCTGCACCTCACAGGTCAGTTTGGAGCTTTCTCAACAACCCAGATAATCAAAATGACAACGGTGTGTTTCCATACTATCTAGCCCGGTATGGAAGCAAAACAGTAAAAAAATATATATAAAATTTGAAGTTACGTGCGTCGAAACTTTCATTTGCGCATCTTTAAGCGTATTTAAATAACTTATGAAGCATGAATATGACTAAATAGTTTCCTTATAGAGATAGATTATTTGTTTAAAAATTCAATTCATTTTATTTTGAACAGATAAATAATTATATATTCAGCAGGTTTTCATAATCTAAAGACGTCTAAAGGTCTGTTCATAAAATTTTACGGGCTCCTTTCTTTATAAATCATCGTGGTAGTGTGTATTCGTATATGCTCTAGTTTCTTATGCTCATATTATTAAGGCATTTCTAACTGTCGCATATAATGTTAGATGAGATACCTAGCATGCATTTTAACGTCGCCGTTAAAAAGTCGCCGTCGCCGGAGTTTGAGCCGCCGATTAGTGCAGCCTTAAAAGCAAATGCGAAGCAATACAACTGGACTATTCATCATATACATAGCATAGCATAGCATAGTCGGCCTTATAATGTTCCCACTGTTGGGACTCAGGCCTCCTCTCTAGGAGAGGGTATGGGCCGTAATCCACCACGCGGGCCCAGTGCGGGTTGGTGGATGTCACATGTCTTCGAATTTTTGGTTCTAGGACATGCCGGTTTCCTCACGATGTTTTCCTTCACCGTTTTGAGAGCAGTGGTGATGAAATAAATTACACAAAGTAATGCGCCTGGCTGGGTTTGAACCCGCGACCTACAACTCGTAAGTCGGGGCCGTTACCACTCGGCCACCACTGCTCTTCATATACATACATTTTTGTTATTGATGATAATGTTAATTTTCAGACTAATGAACAACCACAAACCAGTAGTCATAGGTTTATACCTAATGTGATGGATATGCAAAATTACGGTGGCAGCACATCACAGGTCAGTTCGAAGTATTCTCAAAACCCTGATAATCAAAATGATATCGGTTTGTTTCGATATTATCTAGCCTGGCATACAAGCAAAACTGTAAAAAAAAAACTGGGTAAGTGCGAGTCGGACTCGCGCACTGAGGGTTTCGCACAAACTTGCATATGTAAATAGATCAATTCAAAAACGAAGTCTCGAAGATTTTTCCCAACGCAAAAAAAAAGGTTTTTTTTTAACCGACTTCAAAAAAAAGGAGGAGGTTATCAATTCGGTTGTATTTTTTTTTTTTTTTTTATCATCATTATTTTTTTTTTTTTTTTTTTATGTTTGTTACCTCAGAACTCCGTCGTTTATGGACCGATTTGCAAAATTTTTTTTTCCCTTTATAGGATATGCTTCCAGATTGGTCCCATTTTTTTCAAAATCCAGTTCTGATGATGGAATCCATGAGGAATCGAGGGAACTCCTCAAAAATTATAGGCAACCCTATGGTAATTTTAGTATTTTCATCAAGAACTTAAGCATTTACAGTCAAAAAGTAACATTTGATGAAGTGGAACTGATGAAGAAGACCAGAAATGGTCAACGGAACTTCATACTCAAATAGATATCACATTGAAGATATAGTTAAGCGACTATGACAATACAAATAAATGAATGATTCTGAATAGTTACGTTGAAAATGGTATCATCGAAGTGATCTGATGATGATGATGGAGCCGGAAGGTAGGCACTGGAACTCCGTAATTAATCAATGTAACCTAGCCGTGTTTGGACTCATTAGAATTGTCATGAGATGCACTTTGGCTATAAGGTACTATCGAACTGATCTGATGATGGAGCCGGAAGGTAGGCACAGGAACTCCGTAATTAATCAATGTATCCTAGCCGTGTTTGGGCTTATTAGAATTGTCGTGAGATGCTCTTTGGCTATAAGGTACTATCGAACTGATCTGATGATGGAGCCGGAAGGAGGAAGGTAGGCACAGCAACTTTATAATAAAACAATGTAACCTAGCAGTATTTGGGTAAATTGGAATTGTCATTAGAAATAGGCACTCTGTTTATAAGTGTATCGCAACTAAAAAGTGTGAAATAAAAACTTTTTAGAAAAAAAAAATAACCGACTTCACTAAAAAAAACACTAAAAGGATCAAAATAACTTTAATTTCGGAAGTCGGTGTTAAATAAGAAACAAACAATACCGAGAAACACCGACATCCGAAATTAAAGTTATTTTGATCCTTTTAGTGTTTTTTTTAGTGAAGTCGGTTATTTTTTTTTTCTAAAAAGTTTTTTTCGTGAAGTAACGACGCTGTTTTCAGTTTTATTCCTATACTTATGCTATAAGATCTTGCCTTATGCCAAATTTCAGGATTCTGGGTCAATCTGATTTTTTCTTTATAAATCGTATAGGTATGGAAGTGTGTATTCGTATATGCTCTAGCTTCTTATTGCTCATCAAAGCATTTCTAACTGTCGCATATAATGTTGGATGAGATAGTAATATAACATGCATTTTAACCTCACCGTCTAAGGAGTTCGAGCCACTGATTAAAGCATATGCGAAGCAATACAACTGGACTATTCATCATATATTTACATTTTTGTTATTAATGATTATGTTATTTTTCAGACTGATGCACAACCACAAACCAGTAGTCATAGGTTTATACCTAATGTGATGGATATGCATAATTACGGCGGCAGCACCTCACAGGTCAGTTCGGAGTATTCTCAACAACCCTGATATTAAAAATGTTATCAGTTTGTTTCGATATTATCTAGCCTGACATAGAAGCAAAACAGTATAAAAAAACAGGGTAAGTGCGAGTTGGACTCGCGCACTGAGAGTTTCGTACAAACTTATCTATGTAAATAAATCAATTTGAGAATGAAGTCTCGAAGATTTATCCGAACGCAAAAAAAAAGGTTATTTTTTCGTGAAGTTACAACAAATTTGCTGTTTTCTGATTTATTCCTATGCCTGTGCATCTTTGTTTTATGCCAAATTTCAGGATTCTGGGTCAAGAGGAAGTATTCTATGACTTTGATTCCTGGTTTTTGCGTTATTAACGGCTGTATCTTTTTTTTCGGTAACTTAGAAGTTTGATTTTTTTCACAACTTCAAGGGACCGTAGACCTAAGTATATGGTTTTAATTACAACTCAGCATCTCCACGCGTTCCCGAGATAAAGGGTTTTGACTGGTTTTGACAGACAGACGGACAACAAAGTGATGCTATAAAGGATCCGTTTTTTTCCTTCTTAGTTACGGAACCCTAAAAATATAAATTTTGAAGTTATTTACGTCGAAACTTTCATTTGCGCATCTTTAGGCGTAATAATTTATGGAGCATGAATAGGTATATCTAAACAGTTTTCATACAGAGATAGATTAATTGTTTAAAAATTAAATTCATTTTATTTTAAACATATTTATATTCAGCAGGTTTTTCTTAACATAAAGACGTCTAAAGGTCTGTTCATAAAATTTTACGGGTTCTTTTCTTTCTAAATCATCGCCTATGGGAGTGTGTATTCGCATATGCTCTAGTTTCGTAAGCTCATATATTAAAGCATTTCTAACTGTCGCATATAATGTTGGAAGATACCTAGCATGCATTTTACCGTCGTCGTCTTTTTTTTTTCTGGTGGGAAAATCATCTAAATATCTCATGCTCTTGGGCGGAGCGGGAGATCGTATAAGACTTTTACTGACTGAAAACCCACTCCTGTTCCTTCTTTGTCATTTTTCCAGGGCCCCGGGAATCTCTATCGTATCACCCATGGCCCCAGTAGGCTTCGACCCTGCTGGGCCCCTACGGTTGCTGACATCTCCTTGAGGCGCGCGTGGAACACTACGCGCCGTCGACGACTTGGGATCGGTCCGGACGGTTACCGGACGATTGGACAGCGAGTCAAACATTGCTCGCCGTCCGCAAGCCCGCGCCTACGGTGGCCGGAAATCGGAATCGGAATCCTGGCGGCGGTTAGGACGTGAGGACCTTTGCCTCACGCGATCGGCCGCCTCCTTTGCTATCATTACTGCTTCGCAGAAGAAGGCAACCGCCTGCCACTCCTCCTCGCTCCGGACCATGGCCTGTACCAAGGCCCGGCGCGAGAGATCGCCGCCGCCGATCGCCCCCACGAGGACACGGCGGTGCTTTGCCCAGGCGGGGCACACCTCTACCGTATGCTCCACCGTGTCCTCCGGGCGGTCGACACAATGGTGGCCCGGGCGTTTCTTCCGCACGAATCCGGTTCAGGAACCTCCCGAACTTACCATGTCCGATGAGGACCTGCGTCATGCGGAAGTCGCCGTCTAAGGAGTTCGAGCCACCGATTAGTGCAGTCTTAAAAGCATATGCGAAGCAGTATAACTGGACTATTCATCATATACTTACATTTTTGTTATTGATGATAATGTTATTTTTCAGACTAATGCACAACCACAAACCAGTAGTCATAGGTTTATACCTAATGTGATGGATATGCAAAATTACGGCGGCAGCACCTCACAGGTCAGTTCGAAGTATTCTAGTATTCTCAACAACCCAGATAATCAAAATGATATCGGTTTGTTTCGATATTATCTAGCCTGGCATAGAAGTAAAACAGTAAAAATAAAACAGGGTAAGTGCGACTCGGACTCGCGCACTGAAGGTTTCGCACAAACTTATCTATGTAAATAGATCAATTCAAGAATGAAGTCTCGAAGATTTTTCCAAACGCAAAAAAGGTTTTCTTTTTTGACGTAACAACAAATTTTCTGTTTTCAGGTTTATTCCTATACCTGTGCTAGATCGATCGATCGAATCGATGCGAGATCTTGCTTTATGCCAAATTTCAGGATTCTGGGCAATATGGTTTTTTCACAACTTCAAGGGACCACAGACAGAGTACATGGTTTTAATTTCAACTCGGCACCTCCACGCGTTCCCGAGATAAAGGGTTTTGACAGACAGACAGACGGACAACAAAAAGATCCTACAAGGGTTCCGTTTTTTCCTTTTGTGTTACGGAACCCTAAAACTATAAATTTTGAAGCTATGTGCGTCGAAACTTTCATTTGCTCATCTTTAGGCGTAATTAAATAATTTATCGATTATGAATATGGCTGAAAAAAAAAACCTGTTTAAAAATTCAATTCATTTTATTTTGAACAGATAATTATATATTCAGCAGGTTTTTCATAATCTAAAGACGTCTACAGGTCTGTTCATAAAATTTTACGGGCTCTTTTCTTCTAAATCATCGCCTATGGGAGTGTGTATTCGTATATGCTCTAGTTTCTTATGCTCATATATTAAAACATTTCTAACTGTCGCATATAATGTTGGATGAGATAATAATATAGCATGTATTTTAACCTCACCGTCGAAGGAGTTCGAGCCACTGATTAAAGCATATGCGAAGCAATACAACTGGTCTATTCATCATATACCTACATACATTTTTGTTAATGATGATAATATTATTAATTTTCAGACTAATGAACAACCACAAACCAGTAGTCATAGGTTTATACCTAATGTGGCGGATACACCAAATCACAGCGGCAGCACCTCACAGGTCAGTTCGGAGTTTTCTCAATAACCCAGATAATCAAAATGATATCGGATATATAGCCTGGTATGAAAGCAAAACAGTAAAAAAAAAACCTGGGTAACTGCGAGTCGGACTCGCGCACTGAGGGTTTCGTACAAACTTACCTATGTAAATAGATCAATTCCCGAATGGAGTCTCAAAGATGTTTTCCCAATCGTGAAAAAGTTTTGTTTCGTAACAACAAATTCAATTTATTCCTATACCTGTGCTATAGGACCTTGATTTACGCCAAATTTCAGGATTCTGGGTCAACGGGAAGTACTATCTGAATTTTGATTCCCTTGAGTATCGAAATATACGTTTTTTTTTCGACATAAGCGGCCGAATTTTTTTTTCGTTAACTTAGAAGTTTGATTTTTTCTCAGCCTCAAGGGATCAAAGACCTGAGTAGTTTTAATTTCAACTTGAAACCTCCACGCGTCTTACACTGACAGACCGACAGACAGACAGACGGACGACAAAGTGATCCTATACCTAAGGGTTCCGTTTTTTTTCCTTTTGAAATAGAGAACTCTAAAAATATAAATTTTGAAGTTATGTGCGTCGAAGCTCTCATTTGCGCATCTTTAGACGTAAATAAATAACTTATGGAGCATGAATACCTATGTCTAAATAGTTTCCATACAGAGATAGATTATTTGTTTAAAAATTCAATTCATTTTATTTTGATCAGATATATTCAGCAGATTTTTCATGATTATCCACAGGTTGTCTTTAAGATCGACGCAAAAACGAATACCATGGATACAGTACATGATTCTAGACACCCCAGTGGTGGAATTTTTCGTCGGATTTTTTCCTATTTTTTAAAAATCTAAGCTGTATAAAATCGTATATTTAATACAAAATCGTTTAATATAAAATCATACCATGGCTGTAAAGTTTGTTTCTGACATTATAACAAAACTACTAAAAATATGAATCAATGTACCTACTCATTTAAGACGAAAAATAATATATTATGCGATGAACAATATGGCTTCCGTAAAAATAAAAATATTAATTTGGCTATTTTTGATCTTCTGAAAGTGGTCATGAATAATGTAAATAAGAAAAACCCTGTATGTGCAACTTTCTCTGACATGACATAAGCGTTCAATTACGTAAATAAAACATGACGTACTATTCAATAAATTACACTACTACGTTACGCTATGCTAACGTTTTAAACCTAATAAAATCTTACCTCATGGTTAGAAGTTGAAGTCCTCTCAACTTTAGTTTGGTCTTCGTCAGAATTATTATTAAGTTCTCTTAATGATTTGATATTTTTCATAGTATTTATGAGTTTATAATTTTAGCATATATATTATTTTATTATTATAAATAACTTATTTTTTATTTTATTTTTTTCTGTTTGAAGTATCTGTTATTTGTTTATTGTGCAAGCCTACCACAGTGTTGTCTTTTTTAACCCAAAGGTTGACTGGTAAAGAATGCCTTGTTGCATTAAGTCCGCCTATGTACCACTACTGCATGAAGTTTAAATAAATAAATAAATAGAAAACAGTACACAGAAATTGCGAGAAATTGTAGTAGAACTAAACGCGAAGTAAAATATTTATCAAATTGCAGAATCATTAAATTCGGGGTTCCACAAGAAAGTGTCCTTGAGCTTTTATTATTTTTAATTTATTTTAATGACCTGCCTCGCCAAATTACTTAACCGATGACATTATTTGTAGACGAGAGTACAGCCATAATTGAATGAAACGAAAAGGAAATAAACAGTACATTTAAATCCATTATAGTATGGCTCAATAAAAATAATTTAGTAATAAATTTACAAAAAACAAAAGTCGTGCATTTTTGGCAGCGGTTTGAGCCGCAGAATATAATTACCGAATATAATGGTCAAACTGTAGTCAATATTTATTCGTAAGAATTTTGCCTCCAAGATTGAATATCGTATGCCAAAAGTTAAGTAAAACTGCATTTTTACTTTATAATTTATCTAAAAAAAATGAATGCCTTGTTGACAGCTATTAAGGTTTGGTTGCCTCATTGTTAACATTTGGTGTTATATTTTGTGGAAATTGCAGCGAGAACGCATATTTAGAGCGTAAAAGCGTTGCCTCAGGTCAATCACTGGTCTTAAGGCGATAGAAAGCTGTCGACTAGTTTTCAAATCTCTCAAATTTCTGACTTCCCCATCGTTATATATATACTAGAGCTACACCAGCTTCATTAGAACGAATCTACACTTATTTATGCCAATGAGTGATATAAGGCAGCACTTAAGAGTGATAGGGCCCAATATATCTAAACCTCAAATTTATTAAAAAAGAGTACCTATTTTACACATGAGTCCCATTATTTATAACACTGGCGAGTAGTTTTAAAGAATTATTCATAAGAATGTTTAAAAAGCAATTAACAAAACTTCTACTGGACAAGTGTTACTACTCAATCAAATAATTTCTGTATGACTAGACAATCAAGTAAAATGTTGCTCCAATATGATTTTTTTTTTACTGATTTTTAATTTTTTATGTATATTGACATTAATGACGCATGGTTCCTACTAGTATTTTATCATTTCATTTCATATGACATTGTATTCTATCTGATGACATTTTATCATTTGTATTACAATGTATTATTTGTATCACATTGTATTATTTTCATGACATTGTATTTGAATTTGTATGACATTGTATTATTTTTATGATATTGTATTGATTTTTTTTAAGACATTGTATCTAAATTTTATGACTTAACATTTAAGTTGAACAATTAAGAGGGTCCTTTTCCATTCGTCTATCGTCAACCTTGAGCATGGTTTAAAAGCTTGTTGCTTCATCTAACGCAATCTAACGCGATGTTTGATGAAGAGGCAATGCAAAATAAGAGAGATAACGCCTGAAAACTCTTTTGGCATTTGGTAGTTCCGTGATTTACTCGAATATTTTACAAAACTTGTTCCAGGAAATACGTGTTTATTTAAACCACAGAACAGATAAAAGAGGTTAGAAAGGAAATACTTCCCGATTTGTACTAGAACGAGCGTCGCCGCTCGTCTCCCACCCTTTAACTCCACTACAGGCAAGAAACCTATACGAACGCGCATTACGCAAATTAGCAGACCACGCACACTTAGATCGCAAGTTTGCTATTGGTTGTGTCAAACATGCAAAAATGTAATTTAGGGCGACTAAGGTCGATCATTGATATTGATGAAATTTTAAAAATAACGAATAAAATTGTCGATTAGTTATTGCTATAATTTCGGGCTGTGTACCAATACGATGGATTTCTAAAAATGAAATATAAATGCTGAATTCAGAAAAAAAAAAATTAAAACACCAAAATATCAAATTAAGACATTTATTTAAAATAAACCAGGCACTTTTAAATAGTCAAAAAATTGGTAAAATAATGATAATAAAGTAATGCTAATTGCACATCCCAAAGCGTAGATCTCTATGGAGAAGAACGTGCAAGAAACCCTACGGATACTCTTTTAGATTATGTTATGAGTTACAAAAATCTCGGTTACATATCTCTTGTGGCTTCTATTATGTGAGCACAATGTAAATAAATAATGAAAAAATAGTAATAAAAAAAAATTGGTTGCCTGTAAAGTCGGTATACGGGCGAAAGTTTTACGTGACAACGACTTTGAGTGGTAAATTCACTTTTTATATCTGTCTCTCTCGCTCTTAGGCGGGCTAACCATGCCCGAGTGGAAGGGACGCGTGCCTCTCACTCGCTCTCATTGTGAGCGCATAACGTGAGCGGAGCGTAACGCAGTTTCTTGAAGTGTCACCCGGCAAACCAATTTATAAGACGTTGTTACGTCAAAAAATATAATTGAAATAAGTCACTGGTCGTTAAGAGATTGCCAGTCTTAACTGACGGTGCCCGTTCACAAGCCTGACGCATTAATACATCAGGCCTACACAGTTCAAACATTTTGAAGGGAATTGAATAATCCATCACACGCGCTACCATCAGCGAGACATTTGAGTGAACATAACAAACTCTCAATTGCCATACTCGTTTATGTCAAACAAGGTGAAACAAATTGCTCTATGCTACATGACATTTACAAAATTTAAAAAAATGCTTCTACATTATACAATGGGTATATTTTTAAAGATAAAAAGTAACAAGTTATTAAGAACTCCATAAAAAAAATCTTCTATTATTGTCCCTGAAATAATATGTATTTATTAAGTAACATACGCTTGCCATCTTTAATATTCGATTTAAAAAAAAATAAAATGCAATCTAACATAATTAATATATTTTTCGTGTGCTGTGTGTAAAACTACGAATAAAAGTACCAACAAATGTACAAAACTCATCTCTAAGAATAGGTACATTAGTTATCATTTTTTTTAGTATGTCAACAACTATAGAGGACTCATGCCAGGACCATGGGTCATGGGTTGAGGTTATTACCGATGTTCAAGAAAATCGCAATTCAGTCAAATTTGTAGCCATCAAATATCCTTTTAAAGTTTGATGACTGCATATTTAGTTTATTTAGGTACATTTAAGACTTATTATGTTCAAAGCGAACATGAATACAAAAATAAATATTTTTAACTGAATCTATTTCGTGTGAGGGTATTTTTAAGTAATGACGATTTGAAAACTGATACTTATTAAACAAAAATCGTTATTTTTAATAAATATATAATTAAAAATTTTTTTTTTCATCATACACGATAAAATATGCCATTAAAAACTATAAATTTCATGTGAATGTTTATGCTGGCCACATTGCCCTTTCCTTTACCCCTATGGCCGTTTTAGGCAGGCTCTCGGGAAAAGCGGTATTTAGACAAATTTTCTTAATAAACAAATTTTAAAGTAATTTTAACATTTGGGCAAATTTAATTTACACATAATAGAAGTTTAATAAATTATCTACCTAGTAGTATATAATTTTCTCGAAAAATCGGTAATTATCGTGATTTTTTTGAATTCAAAGTTAAGGTGGCTGCTTTGAGCTAACCTCCCCTACACAAATTTGTTTTGATTTCTATAATATCCACAAAATAGCTGTATATCCAAAATATCTAGAGAAAGATGTGTAATAATATCATAATCACGTATCAGGTTGTATGAAAATGTACCTCGAAAAGGACGCTCTTTAAGTTAATGAGCTGACAATTTTTAACTTTTTTAATAGTCTCCTTTATATTTACTTTGTAATAAGAATATTTTGCACGCCGTAAGGCCTTATCTGTATACCTTATAATTAGAAAATAAAATGATTATTACTATTATTATTATGGGTTACTATATCTCAGAACTCTGGGGTTCTGGACCTTTGGAAGGCGTACGAGGAGCAAAAACCAAATCGCAGAGGCCCCTTAGACCATTTCCGTGGAACGTGGTACCAACCGACGATTATCCATGTACGCGCTATGCTAGTGCACTCAAGGACAACCCCCGGTTGGTGAAAAACTATTGCGACATATGGAAAACAGAGATAATAGGCATAGAGACTCCAAAAGAGTCTCTGTTTATGTTAGTAGATGCCCCTGCCTGAGCAATGTTCTTAATATCCATCGATAAAAAGGCAGGGGTTTTTTTAGGTGGGAAAATCATCTACTAACAAATCCCGCTCTTGGGCGGAGCGCGAGATAGTGTCAGACTTTTACTGACTAAAATCCCACTCCTGTTCCTTCTATGTCTTTATCCCGGGGCCCCGGGTTTCGCTTTCACACTACCCGTGGCCCCAGTAGGCTTCGACCCTGCTGGGCCCCTACGATTTGTTGACATCTCCCTGAGGCGCGCGTGGAACAGTACTCGCCATCGACGACTTGGGCTCGGTCCGGAAGGTTACCGGACGGTTGGACGGCGAGCCACCCATACTCGCCGTCCGCAAGCCCGCGCCTACGGTGGCCGGAAATCGGAATCGGAATCCCGGCGGCGGTTGGGGCGTGAGGACCGTTGCCTCACGCGATCGGCCGCCTCCTTTGCCAGCATTACTGCTTCGCAGAAGGAGGCGACCGCCTGCCACTCCTCCTCGCTTCGGACCATGGCCTGTACTGTACCAATGCCCGGCGCGAGAGATCACTATGATAAATGATAAATGATATTTATTTTGCAAGTAGGTTTTTTAAAAACACTTTTACACATCAATTGTTTTTGTCAATTTAAACTAGATGAAGCCGGTGTTTCCTAGCTGACTACCCTGAGAAGAAACATCGAAACAAACTCAGGGGTCAAAATCTCTTTTAAAGTCCTTACAGCAAACATGTAATAGTCAAATCATATGAGAACCATGCAGATTGGAGTTTGAGATGATCTTTTGAAGAAAGAACCACACAGTTCTGAGCGGACCTGTCCAGTCAGTGCAAGCATTTGTCAGTATTCGTGTAGCTCAACTCAGAACTACTAAGGAGCTCAACGACTTGACGAACAATACCAAAGATAGGACATTTGGGTAGGCTGCAAAAAGTACTCAAAACTGCCAGACATGATGTTATAATTAAAGAGAAAAAAAGAGTAATCCACATAGTCCCCACATTCACAATAATAAAATTTACAAAAAATTTAAATATTACAAATTGTAAAATATATATATATATATATATTTCTAAAAGTCTGACAAATTCTAAATATAAAAATATAAACAATGTCATAATTGTAAAAATAATAATAAAAAACATATATATAATATATACAATTTCATAATTGTAAAATAACAATAATCGTCAATTTAAAAAATAATAATAATAATAATATAAAGGTAATTTAGAAGAAAAAAAAAGAAATGACAACAACTATAGTGAGTACTGGAGCAGGTCAATCCCAAGCCGTTTTGTCCTCAAGATACTCTTTTACAGTATAAAAAGCCTTCTGGCAAAGTTTGCTGCCGCCGATCGCCCCCACAAGGACACGGCGGTGCTCTGCCCAGGCCGGGCACACCTCTACCGTATGCTCCACCGTGGCCTCCGGGCGGTCCACACAATGGTGGCACCCAGGCGTTTCTTCCGCACGAATCCAGTGCAGGAACCTCCCGAACTTACCATGTCCGGTGAGGACCTGCGTCATGCGGAAGGTAAGGACGCCATGCCACTCCTCAAAGAGGGGACTTACCGCCATAATTGTGGCGTGCCCAGCACTGGGTTGCGACAATCGCTGTCGCCATTCCACCATGAGATCCCGCCGGATCTCTTTCCGCCATGCCGCGACTTGGCACGGCAGCGGAGTTTCGCCCCGGCGTTGCATCTCCACGCGCAGATCGTGCATGCGTGCAAGGACTGTTGCCTCCAGATCCCATGGTGGCTGGCCAGCAAGGAGGCTCGCCGCTTTATGGGAAACCGTGCGATATACCCGCACCATCCGGATGGCCATGACCCTCTGGCATGCGTTCAGCTTAGCCGCCGGTCGGTTTCGCAGCGACGGCGGAGCAGGTCAATCAATCCCAAGCCGTTTTGTCCTCAAGATACTCTTTTACAGTATAAAAAGCCTTCTGGCAAAGTTTGCTGCCGCGCGCCGATCGCCCCCACGAGGAAACGGCGGTGCTCTGCCCAGGCGGGGCACACCTCTACCGTATGCTCCACAGTGTCCTCCGGGCAGTTCACACAATGGTGGCACCCAGGCGTTTCTTCCGCACGAATCCGGTGCAGGAACCTCCCGAACTTACCATGTCCGGTGAGGACCTGCGTCATGCAGAAGGTAAGGACGCCATGCCACTCCTCAAAGAGGGGACTTACCACCATAATTGTGGCGTGCCCAGCACTGGGTTGCGACAATCGCTGTCGCCAATCAACCATGAGATCCCGCCGGATCTCTTTCCGCCATGCTGCGACTTGGCGCGGTAGCGGAGTTTCGCCCCGGCATTGCATCTCCACGCGCAGATCGTGCATGCGTTCAAGGACTGTTGCCTCCAGATCCCATGGTGGCTGGCCAGCAAGGAGGCTCGCCGTTTACGGGAAACCGTGCGATATCCCGGCACCATCCGGATGGCCATGACCCTCTGGCATGCGTTCAGCTTGGCCGCCGGTCGCTTTCGCAGCGACGGCGCCCAATAAAGTTCCATGAACCTAACGATTCCTGCGTAGAGCCTCTGGCAGGAGGCGTCTGGACCCCCTAAGATGGGCAGAAGCCGCTTGAGGGCAGCCCCAGTCCGATCCAGTTTGGAAGCCAAACGTCGGAAGTGCTCCTCGAAATTCCATCGGCTGTCGAGGACGAGTCCCAGGTACTTCATCGTCGACTCGACGCCGATGTGAGCTCCTCCTACCGTTATTTGGGAACCCGCTGGTGGCGCATTCCGAGGGCCGTGAAAGCACATGACCTCGGACTTCTGCAGTGCCACCTCGAGTCCCAACTGCTGGATCCTATCCACGACTATCGCAACCTCGCGTGTCGCTAGTTCGACCGCCGCCTAGTACGACTCTCCCTGCACCAGGACCAGCGTGTCTGCGTAACAAACCACGCTGACCCCGTCAGGCAGGTCACGCGCAGCACGTAGTCGTACCCGATGTTCCACAAGGGCGGTCCTAGTACCGATCCCTGCGGAACACCGCACGACATCTCTCGCCGTTTCCACTCTCCCTGGTGACCAGGGTAGATGATGAACCAGTCCGTCAGGTAGGCCTCGATCACACGACAGAGGTAGTCGGGGCGTTGGCAATGTCCAAAGACACCGCCAAGACACACCTGTCCTGGGATACCGCATCCCCCGTCGTCAGGGCTCGCACGCGCATGAAAGCCGAACTGGCCGTCCGCAGGCAAAAAAGGCAGGGGGTGACTTATTGTTGTTATCGTTATTCTAACATTTTTAGTGAAAAAAATGAATTAATTACTGTTAAAATTAAAAATAACGATTTTATCTGCCACGATGACTTTTTAATTAATTAATTTTTAATTATTTTTTAGTAGTTAGAATAACGATTTTACACATACAGAAATTAAAATTTAAAAATACAGATTTGTTTTTTTTTTATTAGGAAAAAGCCGACGAAAATTTCCATCACTGTGGGGTCCAGAATCATGTACGGTCCTTGGTATTCGTTAGTGCGTCGATGTCAAAGACAGCCGGTCTGTTCGTAAAATTGTACGCGCTCTTTTCTTTATAAATTATCGTATACGGAAGTGTGTATTCGTGTATGCTCTGGCTTCTTATTGCTCATCAAAGTATTTCTAACTGTCGAATATAATTTTGGATGAGATACCTAGCATGCATTTTAACGTCGTCGTCTAAGGAGTTCGAACCGGCGCGCGCCGATTTCCTACGCACCAGCTCTACATAGCATGTAATGTGCTAACAGTGTGGCAATTATTTATTTTAAACATAGTAGTACACCAGCATACTGCACGTCCTTTTGACCCTTATCTTGTGACAAGAGAAGGAAGGACTTGGTTTGCATAAAGCCTCAAACCAGACATGCCTTTACTAAGCGTTTTTACGTGTTCTTAGGACCATTTCTATATATATATTTTTTTTTTAAATTATTATTATTAATGATAGGCTCGCGTTTGACCACCATATATAATAGGCTTAATAAAGTACTAAGTTTCTATAGTGTAAGGTATAGAAAAAGTAGTAAGATTTTTTCAGAATGTTTAGTGAAACTCACTCACACAGACACAGAACAACTTCTAGAAATTTTGGCATAATGTTATCCCCTCGTTAATGTTTATTTTTGTATAATTTCATCGACATAGTTTTAGGTATTAATGTACTATAAGCTTGTTTACGAAATTATTTATTATAAAAGAATATATTTTTATATAATAGTTTTACTCTAACTTTAAATTTTACTGTCGCAATGAAACTGGACTATAAAGTGATGACCTGAAACACAGGTTTAAATTAACCTAGATCGGGTGGTCCACTATCAAACATTGCAATTCCGAACCACGAATTATTGCACCTTTAATAATATTTTAGTTTTAGTATATTTTTATGCACTGTACATGTAAGGGAAACCTTGTTTCTGTTGGATTAATGTTCATTTTTTGTAAACGTCATTTGAATTTTTTGTTAGGTATTAGATTAGTGCAGCCTTAAAAATATAATTATGCGAAGCAATACTACTGGATTATTCATCATATACCTGCCTCGATTTTTGTTATTGATGATAATGTTATTACTTTTTAGATTATTGCACAACAACAAACGAGTACTAGCGGCAGTGAGTCAGATGTAAGTTTGGAGCTTTTTCAACAACCCAGATACCCGTTACTAGATACATTTCTTTACTTTTATTCTGAAGACAAAAATACGTAGGTGTGTTCATATTTTCAGGCTAGTGTTAAATTTGAGCGTGAGCCTCCGGACAATCGTCAAGAATCAAAGGATATACAAATACAAGGCTCCTCTGATTCAAATATTTCCTCCTTTGATTCACTTCCTAGCAGCAGTGCTCAGGAAAACAATTCCGTACTGAAACAGCTGAAAATATTGGCTGCTGTAAAAAAAGTGCTATATTATTCTATGCTCGAACCCGACACACGTCTTAAACTTGCATATATTAAACGACCAAGTAATGGTGAACAAAGTCCAGAGATAGACCTGCAAGAGGATGTTCCGTGGCTTGCCCGCCAGTTGTCGACACCACCAAATCTAAATACTGACGATCATGATGATGATAATGATGATGATGATGATTTCAATATTGATTTCGAACTTGTGAGTGATATTGACATGGTAATTATTTTGCAATCCATATTTAAAAGTAACTATTTCTGATGATTTAAAAATTGTTCTCAAAAACATTATATATAAAGAAAACCTTAGACTATATACATAGGTACAAAAGCCAGCCTCATGGTATTCTTGAGCATTCCGAACAACCTGGAGTGGGCAAAGATTGTTTGGACACGAAATGCAACTGTACCAATTCATATTCGTAACGATGGATTTATTACTCAGTATGGCCACAGTATAAATATGGAACAGTATAGAAACTAAGCCTAGTTCATAATAGTACATTATGATATAAGTGTGTAATGTTAGTGATTACCGTCGAGGTGGTATTTAGACCCGAGCCGTGGCGAGGGTCTTAAGAGAGCCAAGAACGGTAATCATTAATTACTCACGTGTGTCATACGACGTTTTTCAATACACTTGTGAAGAAAACAACAGTAAAACAAGTCAAATTTTCTGTGACATGGCGCATGGCGGTAAAAATCTGTTTTCATAAGCACGCGCATAATTTTTTTTATTTACCCCTAGAGGAAGGCTAAGGTATTTTGATCATACTGCCTAGTCTTACGTTTATGTTTTCTTGCGTGAAAAGTTTTTACGATAATGTCTTTCGTAGTGACTATAGAATACGGATGTAACATTTTCTAATGATTTTGTAGTATTTAATTTAATTTATTTAATACAGCCACTGAACTTCACTGGAATAAAAAAAAATCACGCCAAAAACCGCGCGTATCTTAAAATGGCGGCCATAGACCACAAAAAAAACAAACTTTTATTTGAATGTACGATTTATTTACTAAATGTTTTTTTATCAAATAAATCGTTTGTACAAGTTAAATTTGTCCATTTCAACTTGTAAATTGGATGAAATAAGTAATTATGACACTAATTTATATCCTATTGAGAGAATTTTATTCGAATTCGAAATTTGTTTTGCGAACAAAGAGGTATAACAAAAAGGTTGTAACTACATTGTAGCACTAGTGCGTAATGGTAATCAAAATGTCACAGTTTGGTAACGAGTGCCATTATGTACCTAAGTGCAGTGCAATTAGAGTCACTTTCTGAGCAAAGTGTGTTGAAAAATAATTACCTACGCTCCATTGAAGCAATAGGGTCGTCACTTTTAATGTTTTTGATATTGTTTGTACTAATGTAAAAAAAAAAATGAGTTCTGTAGTGGATCAATCAATCGAATTGAAATAACAAGATTACAAAAAAAAAATTAAATAAGTAATCATATGACGTCGCGGCGATTAACCTCAGCAAAAGAATATAGTTTAAAATACAGAAAACAGTTTAATATTGACACACAACAACTTGTAGATCTTTAACTTGTCATTACGGCGTATCCTTTTACATGTTTTGGCGGGAACGTAGGCGAGCCGCGGTTGGACGAAGATGTTTTGTGCGCGCTCTACGGAGTGGGCGCGCGGTACTCGAAGCAGGTGGCGCGCGGGCAGACATGCGGGGTAACCATAACGTTCAAAGTAAGATTGTTTCATTCTTATTTCAGTGTGGGTAAGAGACAGAGCTATACAGTTTGTCTAGCGCCATCTCTTACCCACACTGGAAATAAGAATGAAACAATCTTACTTTAAACGTCATGGTACATAGTCTCATGAGCGGTGGTTTTCGGGTGTTTGCCACGCATTTTCGGTTTGAACCGTACCGCTTTTCAACTCGAAAATGTGTTTGATAGGTACTTATAATTAAATAACCATTAAGTACATTAAAAAATAACTTTTTACACCACCTGCTCGATAATGCCCTTTTATACGTCACACAACCATCACTTAAAGCAAATCATTATGTCCCTAGGGAGATAATGTAGTATGGGCGATCCCTAGGGAATAATGAGATTTTAATTTGGATCGTGAAAAACCGTCAGCATTAAATGTGAATTAAAATGTAGTGCATCAAACAAGTTTATTCAAATTTCAAACTGGCCACTAACAAAAAAAAACAGAATAAAAAAAGTTTCTAAAAAAAAGTAATGAATAAGCGGGAGCGTTATAGAAAATTTAAACTATAGAATCTTTGAGTAGTGAATTTTGTTTGTTTCAAATCTCAAAACATTTTGAGTGATAGTTAAGATTAACTCGTAAATAATACTTATATTTCTCTATTATATGATTTGTTTTACTAAATTGTGTTTTAATTATCTCACAGATGGTGTAAAAAGTAGAGTATCCAACACGGGGATAAAGCTGTCTTTGTCTTGGGCGGCTTGAATTCCTCACTTCACTCAGGTTTCTTTATTAACTCCCTCGCAATGCTCGGGAGTTAATTATATAAATCCCTCACTATCGTTCGGGATTAAAATTAGCAACCTTCGTTTCGTTCGGAATTCAACATCCGCCACCCGCGACTTAAAGACACTGCTTTATCCCCTAGTCACATAATCTACTATTATTCCTCATAAATTACAAATTATTTACTGAAAAATACTGCTACGACACGTTCGGAATTCTTTATTATTAATTTTTTTACACCACCTGCTCGATAATGCCCTTTTATACGTCATACAACCATCACTTAAAGCAAGTCATTCTGTCCCTAGGGAGATAATGCATTATGGGCGATCCCTAGGGAATAATGAGATTTGTATTTATAACGTCATAAACATTAAGTGAATTGAAATTACGAGCATCAAAGAAGTTTATTCAAAATTCAAACTGGCCACTAACAAAAAAAAAAAACAACAAAGCGTTGTTACTGACGAGTCTCTGAAAAAAAAAAGTAATGAAAGACTCGCGGGAGCGTTTTAGAAAATTGAAACTGTAGAATCTTAAAGTAGTGAATTTTGTTAGTTTCAAATCTCAAAACATGTTGAGTGATAGTTAAGATTAACTTAAGATTTCTTTAATATATGATTTGTTTTACTAAATTGGCTTTAAATTATCTCACAGATGGTGTAAAAAGTAGAGTATCCAACACGGGGATAAAGCTGTCTTTGTCTTGGGCGGCTTGAATTCCTCACTTCACTCAGGTTTCTTTATTAACTCCCTCGCAATGCTCAGGAGTTAATTATATAAATCCCTCACTGACGTTCGGGATTAAAATTAGCAACCTTCGTTTCGTTCGGAATTCAACATCCGCCACCCGCGACTTAAAGACACTGCTTTATCCCCTAGTCACATAATTTACTATTATTCCTCATAAATTACAAATTATTTACTGAAAAATACTGCTACGACACGTTCGGAATTCTTTATTATTAATTTTTTTACACCACCTGCTCGATAATGCCCTTTTATATGTCATACAACCATCACTTAAAGCAAGTCATTCTGTCCCTAGGGAGATAATGCATTATGGGCGATCCCTAGGGAATAATGAGATTTGAATTTATAACGTCATAAACATTAAGTGAATTGAAATTACGAGCATCAAAGAAGTTTATTCAAAATTCAAACTGGACACTAACAAAAAAAAAAACAACAAAGCGTTGTTACTGACGAGTCTCTGAAAAAAAAAGTAATGAAAGACTCGCGGGAGCGTTTTAGAAAATTGAAACTGTAGAATCTTAAAGTAGTGAATTTTGTTAGTTTCAAATCTCAAAACATGTTGAGTGATAGTTAAGATTAACTTAAGATTTTCTTTAATATATGATTTGTTTTACTAAATTGGCTTTAAATTATCTCACAGATGGTGTAAAAAGTAGAGTATCCAACACGGGGATAAAGCTGTCTTTGTCTTGGGCGGCTTGAATTCCTCACTTCACTCAGGTTTCTTTATTAACTCCCTCGCAATGCTCAGGAGTCAATTATATAAATCCCTCACTGACGTTCGGGATTAAAATTAGCAACCTTCGTTTCATTCGGAATTCAACATGCCGCCCGCGACTTAAAGACACTGCTTTATCCCCTAGTCACATAATCTACTATTATAATGTAAAAAAAGTCTCATTCATATGAACAGCTTTTTTAAATAAACTATTGGGAAACAAGGACAGGGTACTATAAAACTGATTTTGTCTAATTCTTTGTAAATTAATTCAGCTACTTTGCAGTTTATGTGTTCTCTACGCAACTCTACTAAAGCAACTACGAAAAATTTCATCAATATAATTATTAAGAGTGGCATTTTTATGACCACTCGTCTTGACGCGGCACTCGCTACTGACTATACATAAAAAGGTACTCTGTGCCACTGACAGCACCGCGAAAAACGCTTAGGAGTCTCGTCGATGCGTATGTTTGTGTGAGTGTGCCGTTTCGAACATTTGTAGGTAGTTTCCGTACTGTACCATTATATATACTGTGGTATGGCCGTCAAGATTCGTTACTTACTATTGTTGGGTAATCAATCATCACCAACAAAAAAATACATAAAGCCTATGCTTCATGTATTAATGTCATTTTCCCTAATTCTATAATAATTTCATGCAATTTTATCAAAATTATCTCTATTTATAATTTTAATATAGGAACAAACACAAATTTGTGGTTCCTGCAACCAGGCTCAAAAAGCCCATTTGATCTTTGCCCATTATATATTTGCTGTATGAACTTTAAAAGAGATTTTGAAGTTTGTTTTGGTGATTCTTCTCAGGGTAGTAAGCTAGGAAACACCGGCCTCATCTAGTTTAAACTGACAAAAAAATTTACTGTTAAAGTATTTTTAAAATCTATTTGCAAAATAAATATTATTTATTACTAATGAAAGAAAACCTGCAATTAGCCGGATGACAAAAGTATTTTCTCGCTAATTCAAGTAATATAACCAGTACCGTAACTGACCTTTAATACACCCGGTGCGAGCTTCATTAATTGCGCACCTAGAAAAAAGTCCAAGATGTGCACGTTAAGTCCAAGTCAAGTGCGAGTTGTTAGTCCCTTGAACATCTGGCCGGAGTTAAATGCTCTCGTAGGTACTGCCTCCGCTGGAATCTGCTGCCCGCTTTAAATCCATATTCTTTGCGAAATATTGATTGATTTACACATCGACGGTGAAGTGCCAATACCTTCTAACTAACATTTTTCAAGAAAATTACTTTTTAGCGCTTTTAGCATGTAAATCAACGCTTAACCAGCAATTTTTTTGTCTAAACGTATTTCTAAAGATCAAAGCGAGAAAATATCATGTCGCTTAATTTTTTTGGCGGTTTAAAATTTACTTTTTATTACTCTTAAGAAAAAATCATAAAACCTATTGACTAAGGGCGGAATTCACCAATAAAACTAATCGCGTTTTAACGTTTGGCTCGCATAATCGCGTTTAGCCGCTGTCACTAGTGTCACTTATCTGTATTTTTTCTGTTTTATTTTACAAGTGACAATAGTTGATAGCGGCTAAACGCGATTATGCGAGCTAAACGTTAAAACGCGATTAGTTTTAATGGTGAATTCCGCCCTTAGCCGTTACTGAGGACTAGGCTTAGGAAAGTTGCTGTTTTATGGCACTGCTCGGGAGCTAGGGCCTTAACGCGATCTAAATGTTTACCACGCTTGACTCTCTGATTGGTTAAGAACTTGGAACGGGCACCGAACGACATAAACGTGTCGATCACGTTAGCGTAAAACAAATGCACACTAGACACTCTGGTTTAGATTAATACCCAGCTTGGAAAATAAAAACAAAAAACTGGACAAGTGCGAGTCGGACTCGCGCACTGAGGGTTCCGTACAAACTTGAAAGGTAAATTGCGGTTTACGATTTATGACGTATTAAAAAAAAACTACTTACTAGATCTCGTTCAAACCAATTTTCGGTGGAAGTTTGTATGGTAATGTACATCATATATTATTTTTAGTTTTATCATTCTCTTATTTTACAAGTTACAGGGGGCACACATTTTACCACATCGGAAGTGTCTGTTGTGCAAACTATTCAGTTTAGAAAAAAATTATATTAGAAACCTCAATATCATTTTTGAATACCTGTCCATAGATACTCCACACGTATGGGTTTGATGAAAAAAAATATTTTGAGTTTCAGTTCTAAGTATGGGGAACCCCCAAAATTTATTGTTTTTTTTTCTATTTTTGTGTGAAAATCTTAATGCAGTTCACAGAATACATCTACTTATCAAGTTTCAACAGTATAGTTCTTATAGTTTCGGAAAAGAATGGTTGTGACATACGGACGGACAGACAGACAGACATGACAAATCTATAAGGGTTCCGTATTTTGCCATTTGGCTACGAAACCCTAAAAAGACTAGATATAAAAATACGAGTGATGGCCTTTCTGTTGCACCCTGTTTTTTAGAAAATCTCATGGGTGCTCAGCTCGTGTTCATTTGATGATGCGTTTACAATATACCTACATAGATGACAATACGACAATTAAAGAGAACACTGGCAATACTCCTTAATATAAACAATTTTTACCTAAAGTGAGTCGCCAAAAAAATCATCTGCCCCCTACTATGCTTGCATAACTCGACGAAATCATGTATAACATCAGTTTAATACTAGAACGTCCGAAGCAAACTAGAAAATTTTAATATCTTGGATATCTTATGCAGACAAAAACAATTTGGAATGCAAAAGCTGGTGAATTGAAGATATAAGCATAGCATTATCAGCCTTATAATTTTCCCACTGCTGGGACTCAGGCCTCCTCTCTAGTTGACGGAATGGGCCGTAATCCACCACGCGGGCCCAGTGCAGATTGATGGATGTCACATGTCTTCGAATTTTTGGTTCTAGGACATGCCGGTTTCCTCACGATATTTTCCTTCACCGTTTTGAGAGTAGTGGTGATGAAATAAATAAATTTTACACAAAGTAATTCGCCTGGCTGGGTTTGCACCCGCGACCTTCAACTTGTCAGTCGGGGCACCACCACTGCTCAAATCTAGTACTACGCTTCAAGTAGCACTAGGGTACATTTTCTTATAACCACTTATACAGACATAAAAGTTTGTTTGTTGATTTACATAGACATAAAAAACTAATAACAAGAATGTGAGAGTAAGCAAAGCGAGCTAATTTTAACACCCATCCCAGGATGGATTTTCTTATTTTTACTATTCATACTGTAGACCGAATCTTAGTAACAAACACCTTGTTTTTTTTTATTTGTTTTTTTTTTTGACATGGCAGTCGTGTTTTTTTTTTAATTATTTGTTGTGTTTATTATATACAATAGTTTCAGACTTTTTTGTAACCAACTACGATATACTTACCTATTTGTTACACTAACTTACATTCACTAGATAATTTTGGCAATTAATCATTGATTAAAAAATAAAAATGAATAAGTTTACGAAGGGTCCATTTTCCTCTATTGTATGTAAGCTACTGGCGAGCAACCAAATCGGGCGCACTTGCAGATGTTGTCTTCGAAGAATAATGAACTGTTTTTAAAAAACGATACACCGCCGTTGGAAATCTTGATACTTCAGCTTTAATTTATGAAAATTGCTTCAGCACTTTTTTAATCATTTAATTGGACGCATAAGAAAATGTGCCAACTACGGTACCTTCGAGTACTAACTCGAAGGTGACACGGTGGAGGTGTGTCCCGCTTGGGCAGAGCAACGCCGTGTCCTCGTGAGGGCGATCGGCGGCGGCGATCTCTCGCACCGGGCCTTGGTACAGGCCATGGTCCGGAGCGAGGAGCAGTGGCAGGCGGTCGCCTCCTTCTGCGAAGCAGTAATGCTAGCAAAGGAGGCGGCCGATCGCGTGAGGCAACGGTCCTCACGCCCCAATCGCCGCCGGGATTCCGATCCCGATTTCCGGCCATCGTAGGCGCAGGCTTGCGGACGGCTAGCAATGTGTGGCTCGCCGTCCGACCGTCCGGTAACCGTCCGGACCGAGCCCAAGTCGTCGACGGCGCGTGCTGTTCCACGCGCGCCTCAAGGAGATGTCAGCAACTGTAGGGGCCTAGCAGGGTCGAAGCCTACTGGGGCCAAGGGTCTGATTCTGAAAGGAAGACTCGGCCCTGGTACGAAAGGCAACGAAGGAACAGGAGTGGGTTTTTAGTCAGTAAAAGTCTGACACTATCTCCTGCCACGCCCAAGGGCGGGGGATGTCATAAAAAAAAAAACCGTTGTGAGCATATTTTCACAGTTGCGTGGGGTTTTTATAACTATAAAAACCCCACGCAATAGTTTCACCTTATTCATTGCTTATCAAAAGTTGACCAGCAAATGGACAGCATGAAGACAGTTAAAAGAAGCTGACCTTATCCCAAAAAACAAAGGTCTGAAATTGATGGTACGCCACCGGTAAGCGCGCCTTCAATTTGTTCGAAAACACCTTGATTAAGAGGGTCCTTTTCCACTCGCCTATCGTCGACATCGAGCATGGTTTAAAAGCTCGTTGCTTCATCTAACGCAATCCAACGTAATGTTTGATGAAGCGGCAATGCAAATAAAAGAGAGATAACGCCTGAAAACTCTGTTGGCATTCGTTAATTCCATGATTTACTCGAATATTTCACAAAACTTGTTCCAGGACACGTGTTTTTTTAAACCCTTAAAAGTTTTTCAGAAAAATTGTCGTGATTCAGAATATCGATAAAATATGCAAGGCTTCTATTGATGCACTTTTTTATATTTTTAATTTATGAGTACATTATGGAGGGCCAAAGTTCACGTAAAATAGCCGATTTTCAAAGGACTTTACTAGATTAGTTTTACATAAATTTATGTTTTGATTTCTATAGAAGCCTAGATAATATCCACAAGATAACATCATAATCACGTAAGAGCGGTTGTATAAAAATGTACCTCGAACAGGACGCTCTTAACCATCTTTTGCAATCGTGCTGTTTGATGCTGTTTCTCTGTAACAGCACTGAGCGAATCGTTCGCTCGTACACCTGAATAGACGGCCCCTATGGTCATGATCATGCAGATACATTCTGCACTCGTCAGTGAACAAGATCGATCGCCATTGCGCGATGCTCCAATCAAGATGTTTTCGTATAAATTGAAGGCGCGCTTATCGGTGGCGTGCCATCAATTTCTGGGCCGTGGCAGCCCGTTTTAGAATAAGGTTAGTTTTGCTAACCGTCTTCATGCTATCCACTTGCTGACAGCCACGCCTCGAACTCTTCTCAGATCCTGTTGCATATCCACACCGGCCAGGTGACGATTTCGCAGCTAAGTCGAAACAATAAAACAGTCGTCTTTCTCCGACGTGAACCGGTGGCGGGTAACTCTTGATTTCCGAATGAAGCCACTGGTCTTTTGAAAACACCTTTAAGGTATTGGTAGCGTAGACTGGCTCAAATTGTGTTGAACACCAACTTTTCGCTGACTAAGTTTCTTTCATCATTCATCATCATTGAAATGATGATGAATGATGAATGTTGATGATTAGTTTTTTGGTGAACCAAAAAACTAATCGTATTTGCGGAGGTAAGTACAGTACAGGTCATCTTTTGATAAGCAATGAATAAGGTGAAACGGTTGCGTGGGGTTTTTAGGTAGTTTGTACACCAACTCGAAAGTACCGTAGTAAGAACATTTCCGCGTTCAATTAAATTAAGTATTAAGAAAATACTGAAGTAATTTTCATAATAGTGGTACCAACCAAATTAAAGCAGAAGTTTCAGGCTTTCCAAAGGTATATCGGTTTTTATAAACCGTTCAGCATTCTTCGAAGAAAATATCTGCAAGTGAGCACTTGTACGTTGAGTCGATTTAGTTGCTCGCGAGTGTATATAACTACGAAGCATGATACAAAACTTGGCCCTGGTTTGATCATTTTTGCGCCCCCCTAGGCACAGGGCGCAGATACTAATCTGCGCCCTGTGCCTAGGTATTGCTGGTACCGCCCTAATTATGGCACTCATTATCGCTCAATAAACATATCCTTTCAGATGTCGGATGAGAACAGCAATGATAGTGTGCCGATTGGAAATGACAATGAAATGGCCCAGGGCAGTGCTATGGCGCCGACTGGAAATTGCAATGCTATAGCGCAGATTGGAAATTGCAATGCTATGGCGCCGATTGGAAATCACAATGCTATGGCGCCGAATGGAAGTGGCAATGCTATGGCATCGAATGGAAGTGGTAATGCTATGACGCCGATTAGAAATGGCAATGCTATGGCGCCAAATGAAAATGGCAATACTATGACGCCGATTGGAAATGGCAATACTATGGTGCCGAATGGAAATGGCAATGCTATGGTGCCGAATGGAAATGGCAATGCTATGGTGCCGAATGGAAATGGCAATGCTATGGTGCCGAATGGAAATGGCAATGCTATGGTGCCGAATGGAAATGGCATTGCTGTGGTACCTGCAAGATTGCGGAATGATTTTAACAGGAACTCGGATACTCATGCTAGAATCCCATTCGAGCCGGCAAACTTCCCGGACAGGTAATTGACAATTCAGTCCCTTACTAATAAAATTGCAGCGACATTTATCGTGCCACATAAGAATTAAAATACGAAAATATACGAAATCTTGCATCGCGCAATTAGTTCTCCGTGCGATTTGAAAATAATAATATACTTAGGGTTATTATTTTGTAAAACACTAACAACCTTTCAGGACTGTTTTACTAACATAATAAACAACAACTTTTGTTCTATGACTTTTTACAATACATTATTCATTTACCAAAAAACCCGACTGCGTAAAAAATAACTTTGCTACTGGACTTTCTATGCTACTGGACTGAACTTTTTTTTCAGTTTTTATTTAAAGTTATTATTTACGGAGTCGGATTTTTTTATTTTTTAAATTAGGTTTTTATGTTACACTCTAATCTAATATCACTATTTATTCACTCATATCACTATTTATTCACTCTATTTTAGGCGTACCTTTATCACTTTAAAGTTCACAAACCTACTTAATCATCCGCCTCGCTTATTTTGTATCATAAATAAAATTGAAGTGTCTGTTTGTAATATAAAAAAAAAACATTTGTTTACTAAATATGTAATATCAAATTGTATTCGATACTTATAACAAAAATATGAATTTTGAAATTTCTGGTTATCTGTCAATTTGTTTGATTTTGATGGGACGAAATATTCACAGACGAAAGCAAATGTTACAAGCAGCTGCTAACTGCTACTTTTCATTTCTTCTTAGGCTACTTTGGATTTCTTAATATGGGATAAGTCTTCCAAACAGTTAACAAAATTTGAGGTAACTTTCAATGTGGGATGTAGCTAATGTTATAAAAAATACCTTAATTCACTTTTAACATTACATGAGATGAGATGTAAAATCGTGACATCTTAATTCCCAACGAGACGGTTGGATCGATTTTGACGGTACTTGTCAGTGAAAGTAGGGATAAGTATTTAACATTAAAGGGGTGATTTAGGACTTAATTCTCGAGAGCGGGGGGAACTTAATTCACGGGGGAGGGAGTTTATTTTAATATCCGGGGATAGGGGACATCTCCAAAACGGCTGGACTGACTTTAAGGGACTTTCACTGACTGATAGCTGATGTTACAAGGATTAACTTAGGTTTCTTTTAATTTTACCGCGGAAATGGGATTTCAAAATACGGGATACGTCTGCGAAACGGTTAAACAAAAGTTGACGGGACTTTCATTGGGAAATAGCTAATATTATAATTAGTACCTTTATCTACTTTTTATATTCTCGCGGAAACGGGACTTAATTCCGGCGGTGGGGGGGGGGGACATCCTGATTCCCGGGGAGAGTGTCATCTTCGAAACGGCTGGACCGATTGTGACGGGACTTTCACTAACGGAAAGCTTTTTTCATGTTGGCTATCATCTAATAATCTCGCTCTGGGGCAGAGAGGGAGAGCGTGCCATTTTACTCAGTAAAAAATAACACACATAGGTTCCTTCAGTTGCTCTTTGCGTTAAAGGACCTCGGGTTACCTTTTCAGAAGTCCTCCCACGACCCTAGTAGCCATCGGAACTGCTGGGCCATGACATCTCTTTGAGGAACGCGTAGTCACGTCGCGCTGTCGTCGATTTGGGCTAGGTTCAGACAATAGCCGGACGGCCGGACTGCGAATTACACATTGCACGTCGTCCGAAAGCCCGTTCCTACGGTGGTTGGTAGTCGGAGTTACGGCTGTTGCCATCACTAGCATTACTGCTTCCCAGAAGGAGTCGACCGCCATCCATTTACCTTCGCTCCAGACCATGACCGGGGCCCGACGCGAGAGGTCACCACCACCGATTGCCCCCACGAGGACACGGCGTTGCTCCGACCGTGCAGGGCTCACCTCCACCGAAAATTCGAAAATTTTAACAACTTGGATATCTTATACAGACAAAGACAATTTAGAATGCAACAGCTGGTGCAGGAACCTCCCGAACTTGCCATGTCCGGTGAGAACCTGCATCATGCGGAAGGTGAGGACGCCGTGACTCCTCTCCAGCCACTCCTTATAGAGGGGACTTACCACCATGATTATGGCGTGCCCAACTGACGGATAGTTGATGTTACAAGGAGTAGCTTAGGCTACTTTTCATTTTCCCGCGGGAACAGGACTCGTTTCCCAGGGGAGAATATATCTCTGAACTGGATAGCATTTTTTACACGATTGCCATTGTATTTTTTTTAACATGGTCATGATATACCATTTTGAAATCCTCATGAAGAGCCCTTTAATTTGAACCCATATTGCAGTAAAAAACTTTTTTTTTTTGCTCAAAATAATGGCATCTGACTGTCGTTATATTGTTTTTTTTAACGTCACCTATCTAAGAACACTTAAATTGGGTTATCAAGACAAATCTAAATCCGTTCAGCGGTTTGGAACATATGAGGTAATAAAGAATATTACATAAATACATACATACAAGATACGCGCGAAAAATATAACCCTTCTTGCAGTCGGGTAAAAACAAACTTCAAGATTTTGTTGTTCTATCTAACACATTTCACCTACGTATTTATGACGCGACGACGCTAGCGCATCAAGCACCCCCGCCGCCCGATCCCCGCTCCCCTCCACTATTGTACTATCGCGTGCTTCGCATAGACTTCGTAATATTTAGAATGTTCAATTTAAATATTTTTACTTTTGTATGAAAATCTGATGAACAAAAATATGATAAATTTTTAAAAGTCATAAAACAAAAGTTGTTGTTTATGATGTTAGTAACATAGTCCTGAGAGGTCGTCAGTGTTTTACAAATAACCCTGTATAACATCCCGAAACCATCTATCGGGCAGTTGCCCGGATCAGACATAAATCGGTCGGAAGATTCTACCTTTTCAACGTAGGTATTTGGAACTTTACACCCTGTTTCGCATGGTTACCCTGGATAAAGAACGTCAGTGCAGCCTTCGTGCAGCTACTACATCGTGAGGTCATAATCATGACTTCCTCAAGCTTTCGAGTAGCGAGCCATACAGGACCCAGTCACCCATGGCTTTAAAGGGTATCCTGAGGCAAGCTGGTTGCCTACCTGGTCGTACCTGGTCATCACCCTCTACACAAAATAAAGTGTTTAGCGCGCTTAAAGAAGTTTTTACTTCAAAAAAGGTATAGAATATAGTACATTATGATACAAGTGTATGTTCGTGCATTAGTTTATTATGGCTATAGTCAGCAAGAATATACATAACAAAAATCATCACACAAATACACTAGCATCAATATTTGTTTCAAGTATAGGTATACCTTTATGTATACATTTTAAGTGTGGAAATCATCCAATGACATCTCACGCCATTGGGCGGTGCGGGAGGGCGTGTCAGACTTTTACTGACTAAAACCACACCTGTGTCCTTCAGATGCCCTTAGCGTTCTAGGACTAGGGTCTTCAGAAATTCCCCGCGGTCCTAGCTAGTGGGCATCGGCCCTGCTGGGCCCCTACAGGTTTGCTCTTTGAGAAGCGCGTAGTCTACGCGTGTTGACAACTGGGCTCGGTCCGGTTAATTACCGGACGGCCGGACGGCGAGCTACCCTTTGCTCGACGTCCGCAAACCCGCGTCTACCGTGGCTGGTAGTCGGAGTCGGAATCTCGGCGGCTGGGGCGTGCGGTCTCCTTCTTTGCTAGCATTACTGCTTTGCAGAAGGAGGTGACCGCCTGCCATTCCTCCTCGTTCCGGACCATAGCTTGAACCAGGGCCCGGCGCAAAAGGTCGCTGCCACCGATTGCCTTCACGAGGACACGGCGGTGCTCTGCCCAAGCGGGGCACACTTCCACCGTATGGTCCACCGTGTCCTCCGGACTGTCCACACAATTGTGACACCCGGGCGTTTCTTCCGCCTGAATCCGATGCAGGAACCTCCCGAACTTGCCATGTCCGATAAGGACTTACGTCATGCGGAAAGTGAGAACGCCGTGTTACCGATCCAGCCACTCCTCAAAGAGGGGACACACACGCGCTGGGTGTATGACGGACCGCAATTGCTGAGTTGGCGTCCCTTTCGGTTCGGGCACGCACAGCGCAACTTTATTGTATTTCTGTACCTACTCTTTATTTTATTATTTTGTGTTGTTGCCGTTGTATTGTATTGCCTGCTTCGAATAAATTCTATTCTATTTTTTAGATGCAGAACTTGTGGACGATATTGTAGAGCCTGTTTCAACAATGAGGCGTGTTCCCAAAAACGTGGTGAGGTAAGAATTTAATTCGAAACTTTATCATAATTATATGCTTGATACTTTCTATTTTTACCCGACTACGGAGGGTTATGATTTTGACAGGCTATGTATGTATGTGAGTTTGTTCATCTGTTCCCACATAGCTCCTAATCTACTTATCGGAACTCGACGTATGAGGTATCGTTAGAACCAAAGAAAAGCCGTAGTCACACGTTACGTGTGTATTAGTGTTTCGGTTGTTACCTATAACGTGTGACTGCGGCTTTTCTTTTTACCTTGTTTATTTCAGCATCCTGGAAATCTTGTTTCATACTTTTAGTTTCGTCGTTTTTTTTGTCGTAGTCGGGTTTTAGTTTTTTTACTTTTTTAAGTTTTTATTCCACTGGTTTCTTCTTTTCACTTGCTGGTGACATTAAACGAACGGTAGTCTAAACATTAGTCTTAACTTAAACCTTTCAATGTCACAGTCTGGTACTTATATACCTACCTACCTATGTGACACTGATAAATCAATTACGTGCCCGCACCGCCACAGTGTGAATTTATGAGACAAATAAATGGGCTAAAACTTTAAATTATGCTACTAAACTCAGTTAACGATACCTATAAGTGTTGGTTTTTCGGAATTCTTGGGTTGGAACTTGGAACTCGTGGGGAGTATTGACGGAAATTGCGTCAGCAGTTTTTTATTAGTTTTTCAGATTCCTATTAAATTTATTCGATTTTAGTTTGAACACGTATTGTAATCCTGCTTGTATATGCTTCAAAACGAAACGCATTTTCAGCAGGGACTCCCAAAAGTGATGGATCGGATACGTTTACTCGCTCAAAGCCGAGTAAACGAACCGGGTAGGGGAATTAGGTACTGCGCGCTATTAGAGTTAAAGAGCTTTACTTACTTTTACTGACGAGGGGGAGGGGGGATTAATACTTGAATAGCCCCAAAGTGTTAAAAAACATTCGACGTTGTAGGGTTATTCGTCGCCGATAATTTTTTTTTCTTTTTTCACAGAGATAGCATAATGCAATAAAATACATGGACGAGCAAGGCTAAGTGTATAGTAATCGGCAGCAATACAAACAAGCTCGCAAGCCTCAGCATCAAAACTTCGACAACATTACGCAATCAACGCCCTTATCAAGTGAATTTTATGTTGTTATGAATTAATTTTACCCTGTAAAACGTAATTAAGGTCAAATAACTGTTTTCTAGAACGGAGTCTGTAAAAAATCTTCAGTAAAAAAGGCGTAGGCCTACCTATTCTTTTTGATATCACATGCCATCTGCATATTACTTTGTCAAGAAGGTAGGTACCAGGAATTGGTCAAAAAATTCCAAATTATGTATTATTCATGCAAATTGTATCGCTCCTAAAGTGAGCCCCTTAATACGTTTTATGAATTTGGGGTCAAAATTGACTCTAATATAGGTAACCTATCTTTAGCGACCTTGACGAAATTGAGTTTTTGCAAAAAAAAATCTGATCTTTCGGCATTAGTGGAGCGGCGACGGGTTTAATGTTCAAACAATCGCTTAAAATGGTACAAATTGATTCATGAAACACTGAAATTTCAACGGATGTTTCTCTCGACTTAAACGACAACTTTCACTCCTTATTTCGTTTACTTTAACGATTTTAAGTTCATTTGAAGGTGTTGATGGCCGACTAGAGCGAGGAAAATTTTCCACTACATCTCGATCGAATTTAACCCTTTACCCGCTTGCGTTGGATTTGTCCGACGAGTGTTTTCGTGTCCTATTCACCAAGGTCGTGTGTTTGCGACTGGGTACTCCATCTCGTTTAGCTCTCCAATCCCCATAGGTGACAGAAGAGCTGACGAGATGGAGTATTTGGTCGTAGATGCGGAGTTTCTGTCGGATATATTCGACGTAGTCGGTTAAAACGTTAAATGAACATGCACGAATTTTTGATAAAGTCGATTTACTGTAAACCTTATGTAACATTTTTAGTGGTTCAACACACCTAATTTCTATTTGCAATGCAAATTTTTTAAATATTCTTTGTTCCATACTTTAGGCAATACATATAAAAATCGCAAACAACACTGGAGATGAACCGACAAAATGTCGCGCTACAATAAACTCTTTGTTGCCGCTCAAACTCCGTCTCTATGGAAAACCGTTATGTTAATTTAAGAAATAAAACAATTGACATTCTCATAAGGTGAACGCACACTAATCCGAGCCAAACGAGTCGAACGAATCGAAGTCAAGAAGGCCTCGCATTTAAGAATAGACCGCGCCGAAGAAATCGTTACTTCTACGACATTACTTCCTTCGGATTTCATAGAGAGAATTCTAAAATTCTTTCCTTTCAATTCGTCTGATCGCGTTCAGCTCGGCTAAGTGTGCGTTCACCTTTATGCGGGCTTTTTTAATGATTGATTCCCGATACTTTCTTATAATGTACATCTAGGTACACACTTGTGTTTTTAAATGGAAAATAATGTTTGATTTCAGTTTTATGACATGCATGAATTAAATTTTAGACGTACTTATTCAGATATTTTATTTCCCATAACACATTATTCCTGCTTCTCCTTCGGCAAAATGAAAGGTCACACTGTACCTAGTATTTGTACGGGACTCTTATTATAAGTCATGTGTAGGTACATTATATTATAGTCAAGAATAAAATAAAAATACGTTACACCATTAAACAATATCAACTAAAAAAAATAAAAGATGTCAGACCAATAAAACTACATATTACAAATAAATAGAAGTCAAATAAACATAGGTACTTAGAAGTCTCGTTGAAGTTAAAACAATTTGTTTTTTTTCTAGCATTTTACGTAAGTCAGAGTACAGTTATTTTGATGAGTAATTATGAATTTGATAACAGTTTCTCAATCTACATAGAATAACATTTCTAAATTAGAAATACTTACCGACATAAGAAAAATGTACTTAACTGTATAACCTTATTTGACTCTCTATTTGTATTTTATGCATGTATTTTATGTCATGTGAAGAGGAGGGATGAAACGCATGTTACTAAAAGAGTTATGAGTTTACATGTGGATGGATGGAGAGGGAGAGGGAGACCAAAGAAAAGATGGATGGATTGTGTGAAGAGTGATATGAAAGAAAAGGAAGTTAGTGATAGTATGACGAGTGACAGGGCAGAATGGAAGAAAAAAACATGTTGCGCCGACCCCAAATAACACGGGACAAGGGCAGGAAGATGATGATTTGTATTTTATTTATGTTATTATTTTAGGCGATGACTCATGTACTTAATAGAGTAGATATTAATTGTTCCTGGTCCAAAAGCAGTTTATTTCTGCACTTTGTGACTTCATGCAAATCATTGTTTTAAAAACTAAACTTACTAACAGCACCGTCCATGTATGTATATTTTATTATTAGAGTCTTGTATTTTTGTCAAAAACATCAACTCCCATACAAATCCTTTGGTGACTGTTTTAATTTTAACCACCCGCGTCGGATTATTTCGACGAGTGTATTCGCGTCCTATTCGCTAAGGTCGTGTATTACTTGCGACTGGGTACTCCAGCTCGTTTAGCTCCCATAGGTGCCAGAAGAGCTGACGAGATGGAGTATTTGGTCGTGGATGTGTGTGTGCAATAGTTTGTCGGATACATCCGACATTGGTAGTTAAAGGGTTAATACCCGTTATCCCAATAGCTTTCCCTTGCTAACATAAAAACTTATCTGTATAGAAGAAACTGTTACCCCGTGTCAAAAAACTTATTTAACAAATTACATGAGTTGAAAGACCTACCCGTAATTACGACGGTTGGCGTGGTCTCTGGTTCGATTCCCACACGGAACAAGTATTTGTATGGCCTACAGATAGCTGTTCCAGGTCTCGGTGTTTTGTGAAAAGTTTTTTTTCATAACAAGCTTTTATCGCCATGTATAGTAGGTATTCATGAAGACGATAAGACCATTTCAAAGAGCTCAAACACGATGGGGTTTTCTTGTTGTGCTCAGTAGTTCCTATAGCTACTATCTATCTACCTATCTATTTATGTTTGGTTTCCGCACTTAGTCCTATGTGGACCATTGTACGTGGGCCATAGCGGCCACAACCTTAGGTGGGCTTCTTCCAACCAGCACACCTCTCTCCAAAAACAGATAAGGCCTCTTAGGTTTTTCAGGGCATCAATAAGGGAGTTCGTGATCCTAAGGTTCGTGTGCGTATTTCAGTGACACCTGTGCAGTCCAGGAGCACATGTGCAATCGTCTCCTCCCCCTCCAAACATAATGTGCACAGGGGACTGTCTGTGATGCCTATTGTGTGAAGGTGTTTATTCAGTGTGCAGTGTCCGGTGATGGTCCCCGTCACCAAGCGCAGGCCGCCTCTGTCCAATCTTATGAGTTTTTGGTGAGGGCTTTATTGAGATGTGGCAGGGCCTCCTTGGCCTGCCTGCATCCCGGTGTCGAGGACCACCAGCGCTCTGCTTGTATATGCGTGTGTTTTTTCGAAATCATTTATTTTGTAGATAATGGGTCGAAAGAAAGAGATGCAATATCAATTATCATTATCAATGCATCACTAAAAGAAAAAGGAAACGACGTGGGGTTTTTTTTTTATTGGGTGGGAAAACTGGGAAAACGCTCTTGGGCGGAGCGAGAGATAGTGTCAGACTTTTACTGACTAAAAACCCGCTCCTGTTCCTTCTTTGCCTTCGTCCCAGGGCCCCGGGTTTCACTTTCACACTACCCGTGGCCCCAGTAGGCTTCGACCCTGCTGGGGCCCTACGATTTGCTGACATCTCCCTGAGGCGATGCGCCGTCGACGACTTGGGCTCCGGCGAGCCACCCATTACTCGTCGTCCGCAAGCCCGCGCCTACGGTGGCCGGAAATCGGGATCGGAATCCCGGCGGCGGTTGGGGCGTGAGGACCGTTGCCTCACGCGATCGGCCGCCTCTTTTGCTAGCATTACTGCTTCGCAGAAGGAGGCGACCGCCTGTCACTCCTCCTCGCTCCGGAGCATGGCCTGTACCAAGGCCCGGCGCGAGAGATCGCCGCCACCGATTGCCCCCACGAGGACATGCGTTGCTCTGCCCAAGCGGGGCACACCTCCATCGTGTCCTCCGGGCGGTCCACACAGTGGCGACACCTGGGCGTCGCTTCCACACGAATCCGGTGCAGGAACTTTCCGAACTTACCGTGTTCGGTGAGAAAAACGACATATTATGGGGCTGATACGAGCGAGACAAATGTTGCTATTTTTTAGAAAATGATAATGAAAATTTTGAAATGACTGTGAATACTATAAATGTTGACAACATGTATGAACTTGATCTAAACATGGTAATTATAACCTTTGTGTTACGCACACGGTGTAAATTAATGTCAATACTCCTTTTAGAAATTCATAACTTTTTTAGTTGTACTATACATGGACTAGTCAGCTGATCGCGACAGTTTATATAGAAAGGTTAAAGTAAAAATATTTACCATTTTTTCAATGATAAAAAATAAAGGCTAAATAGCCGGCTAGCAACAGAAAAAAAAATAGGCGTGAAAGCGGCAATCGGCTCTGTGTTTATTTTTTCGAGTTGTTTTTTTTTTCGGTGGGAAAATCATCTTATGACATCCCCCGCCCTTGGGCGGGGCGGGAGATAGTGTCAGACTTTTACTGACTAAAAACCCACTCCTGTTCTTTCATTGCCTTTCGTACCAGGGCCGAGTCTTCGTTTCAGAATCAGACCCTTAGCCCCAGTAGGCTTCGACCCTGCTAGGCCCCTACAGTTGCTGACATCTCCTTGAGGCGCGCGTGGAACAGCACGCGCCGTCGACGACTTGGGCTCGGTCCGGACGGTTACCGGACTGTCGGAAGGCGAGCCACCCATTGCTCGCCGTCCGCAAGCCCGCGCCTACGATGGCCGGAAATCGGGATCGGAATCCCGGCGGCGATTGGGGCGTGAGGACCTTTGCCTCACGCGATCGGCCGCCTCCTTTGCTAGCATTACTGCTTCGCAGAAGGAGGCGACCGCCTGCCACTCCTCCTCGCTCCGGACCATGGCCTGTACCAAGGCCCGGCGCGAGAGATCGCCGCCACCGATAGCCTCCACGAGGACACGGCGTTGCTCTGCCCAAGCGGGACACACCTCCACCGTGTCCTCCGGGTGGTCCACACAATGGTGACACCCGGGCGTTTCTTCCGCACGAATCCGGTGCAGGAACCTCCCGAACTTACCATGTCCGGTGAGGACCTGCGTCATGCGGAAGGTAAGGACGCCGTGTTGCCTTTCCAGCCACTCCTCAAAGAGGGGACTTACCGCCATAATTATGGCGTGCCTATTCGAGTTGTAGAGTTCTGTTCCCGTGGTTCTGTTTATACTATTGAATCTCTGATATATGAGATTTGTATTAACGCGATAAGTTCATCAGATTCAGATATGGATTAAACGCCTGTTTCTTAAGAGAAGAAGCTAAAGCAGTAGTGGAAAACCTTTTACCGCCTAAATCAAAAGAAATTTAACTAAAGTCATACGACGACTTTTGACGACGACTCAAATTTTTATTTTTACTTTCCTTGCAAAGAGATTTAAAGAGATACAAATATTTAATGCCTTTGTTTCCTTGTATTCGTAATGAAAAGCACAGTGTTTACTTCGGGTTAAAGATTCATTTAGCCCTTCGAACTATTGGCGACCTCGCTACGCTCGGACGCCAAACTCCTTTTCGGCACTAAATAAGTTGATATCACCCCCTGGGTAACAATGTATTATATGATTTATGGTGACATTGCACTATTAAAATATTTGCTAGTTATAATATAAGTAGTAAATTTTGATAAAACAGACACAAAGATGGCGATTTGTGTTTCAGAAAAGGGTTATTTAATTTATGTAATAACCAACTTTTGCTTCGTTTGCGTTAATTTCGATTTCCATTAAGATTTGAAAGACACATGGCAGTATCTAGGGATCATAAGTACGTTATTGTTATTTTCTTCGGGACAGTACTTTTCTTCGGGAGGAAAGTTACCCTGTAACCGTTTTTATTCACCAGACAAAATATTATACGTATAATTTCAGGATAATCGGTTCATTGGTTTAGGCGTGAAAAGCTAACAAACAAAAATAAACTTATTTTCGCATTTATAATAATTAAAACTATAGAATCTTGAGAGTAGTGAATTATATTTGTTTCAAATCTTAAAACTTGTCGAGTAATAGTTAAGATTAATTTGTAAATAATATTTAGGTATATATCTCTAATAAATATTTTGTTTTAGTAATTTTTCTCTTAATTATCTCACAGATAACTAAAAAACTAAGCAAGTGTGAGTTGGACTCGTGCCCAACAGTTGGGGTTCCGTACAAACTACAATTCCCGAACGGAGTCTCGAAGATTTTTCCGAATTGCAAAAAAGTATTTTTATTAGTGACGTAGGTAACAACAAATTTATGGTTTTCAGATTTATTCCTATACCTGTGCTATGAGACCTTGCTTTATGTCAAATTTCAAGATTCTGGGTCAACGGGAAGTACCTTATGAATTTTGATAACTTTGAGAGTATCAAAATATACGTTTTTTGCGACATAAACGGCCGTATCTTTTTATTCGTTAGCTTAGAAGTTTGATTTTTTCACAACTTCAACGGACCGCAGACTTAAGTATATGGTTTAATTTCAACTCGATACCTCCACGCGTTCTCGAGATAAACGGTCTTGACAGACAGACAGACGGACGGACCACAAAGTGATCCTATGAGGGTTCCGTTTTTTTCCTTTTGAGGTCCGGAACCATAAAAAGAAGAGTATCCAACACGGATAAAGCTGTCTTTGTCTTGGGCACCTTAAATCCCTTACTTCACTCAGGTTTCTATATGAACTCCTTCGCAATGTTCGGGAGTTAATTATATAAATCCCTGACGATCGGGATTAAAACTTCGTTTCGTTCGGAATTCAACATGCCGCCCGTGACTTAAGAGCATTCATCCGTTAAAACCACGCAGCAGCCAAAATCAATGATTTCCGACGGAAAATATAACAATAATGTGCACTACAATACAATTAATTATTTAGTATCACTGCAGAATAGAAAGACTAAAAATCTGAAAGACCTCGGCCGGTACAATGCGCTGACGCGATTTCGCGTCTATTATATAGGGTGACTGGCAATTAGTGTACGATACTTAAACACTGACGTGATTGTGCTCATGTTAAGCAACAACTTTTACTATGGGAACAAACCTGAAATCGCGAAAAAAAATCAGCTGTTCAGTACATTTATGTGTGCCTAATGTACTGAACAGCTGATATTTTTTTCGCGATTTCGGCTTTGCTCCCATAATAAAAATTGTTTGTTATCATGAGCACAATCACGTGTTTAAGTATCGTACACTAATTACCAGTCACCCTATATAGTGATATTAAATAATTAATTGTATAGGCCATTTAAATTGTCGTAAAATTTATTTCTAATTTTGGGAGATACTATTATTTTTAAAATTTGAAGTTGAATTTTGTAGATACTATCAAGATAGGTTTTATAGGTACGACCATAGCTACTAAGGCCATACTGGATGTAGGATTCCGCCATCGCGTAATAAAGCATTATCTTCACTTTGAGAATCTGTTTTGGATTTATCGTTTTGTTAAATGTCTAAATTTGTCAACATCCATCTAACACAAAATTAAATAATTTTGGTGTACATTGTGAAAAATGTAAAGTATACACACGTTTCAGACTTATTTACAAACCTTATTTAATATAAAATTTTGTAATTTAGAATAATATCTTCTAAAGGATTAAAATTGTTTAAACGCGTGTGTGCGTGTAGTTGTATGAATGATGCATACAAACATATCATTGCAACAAATTTGCCTAAACTCCTAGCGAGTAAATTTTTTGCACGAACTTTTGGGGCAAAAGAAATAAACATTTATATATAAAAGTAGTTTTATTTAGACTTAAATTACTTAGACTTATATTAGACACCAACTCTCACAGGAGGAGAAACAAGTATAACACCATCACCCCTCACAAATAACATGGGAATGTTCCTTTTAGTTGTTCTGTATACTTCCTCATAGGTTTCTTCATCTATTTCAACTGTTGTTATAGTTTCTTCTGCATCACCGAGTACCATGTTCAAATGTTGATCATAGGCCTGGAAAAAAAAGAGGAAATTTTGTTTAAAATTTACATCAGAATTGACTGAATGTGGCTTATACATATTGTACGAATAAATTTGATAACAATCGGCCAGGATTGGGTTAAGGAGTAAGAACCAGGGTAGCTTGTGAAATTAAAATTTTCTTAAGTGTTTTTTTTGCATATTGCAGGTCGGTGTCAGGTTCTACATTCATAAAATATGATTGATGCCTACTGAACATATATTTATTTATGAAATTAAATTCATCAATACAGCCTTCTCAGTTCAACTAACTCTGTTGAATGCTTTTTCATGAAATAGCCTATCTAAGGGTACCCTGGCAACTTAATTACTCACTAATAATGACTAAAAGTAGTACTGGCATGGTCCTAATAATGATTAGGACCATGCTAGTACTACTTTACAGAAGATGTGTGAATTTAGAAGATGATAGGTGTTGTAAATTAATTTATTTAGCTCTAACAATACCAATGTTAACTTACTATGGGTCATTTTATCATTTTTGGTACTTACATGTAACTTTCCTCTAAGTTCACGCTCATTGCGCATTTTTACGTATATCCGCTCATCCAAGCTGAGTCTTATGAGATCCAGAGGCTCCTTCACTGTCATCACAGAGACCTGAAAATTTTGATGATACCTAACTAAATAATACCTAAATCAGTTAGCATCTTAACATGAATTTTTACTAAGAATGCAACTGATTTCCATAGATTGTGGTTATGTTTTATTTGAATATCAGATCTAGTGTACAAAAGTCTAAATAAATTATACTAATTAGCAATCAAATTCAAATCACAAAAAATACACTTACATTTTCACCATCATCAGCCATGTCTATCGGTTAGCTTATGCAAGAGTAGAATAATTTTGAAACTAAGATGTTAGATGATGTGGATTAAAGTAATAATTTCTGCAGTAAATATTAAAAAACTGAAGTAAACAATCAATAACTCCGAAGCCGCTAAAATTACAACAGTTGAGGTTATATTATTTTGACATTACATTGTCTGTCTTGCTTTTTTTTTTTTTTCTTCTTCCCATTTTGACAGGGAAAGGCAAAGGCAAAGCCATGCAGCCATAGTCTTATTTATATTGTCTTTGTTTTCGATTCCAGGCCGAAGCCATATCTTCAGTTTTCAAATCCATCGTTTTTATATAGGTAAGGCCGAAGCCATGTCTTCATTATCGTTCTTTCTTGATTTTCTTTTCATGTAAGGCCGAAGCCACGTCTTCAATTTTGAAATCCATTTTTTTATTTTGTATTAGAAGGCCGGTCCGTATTTTTCTTTCAAATTAGTTCATATGTCCGTAAATTATATTTCTAAATCCGATGTAGTCATAAAAGTATAAAGAGCCTTGTAAGTCGTGTGATTTTTGAGGATGTCTTGAAGTCGCGCGGGATGCTCTCAGATGTCTTATATATTTTTAACAAATTATCTATCATAATCAGTCTTTGAATATTATATGCAGGACACTCAAAAAATATATGATTGAGGGTTTCATCAACATTCATATTACATTCAGTACAAGTTGAGGATGCGATGATTTTCATTCTATGTAAATGCGATTTAAACCTGCCGTGCCCAAATCTAAGACGTTCCATAGTACTGTAAAACCTCTTGGAATAATAAAACTGTAAGCCAGCAAACCATGGACGACCTCCAATCACACTATTAATTCCAAAATACCAATTTCCTTTTGTTTTCAGTGTATTTCGCCAATACTCAGTCCAATCCCGTTTCAACAAAGATTTCAATGTTGGCAACAAATCGGAATATGGTATGGTAATCAGACAGTGTAACATGTAATCCACATTAAAGATATTGAAATTGAATTGACAAAAATTGACGATAGTCGATAAACGAATAAATAACCAAAAATGTATGCGGACTGTAGTTTACCTAAACTAATCGAGGTTGCTGTACATCACTACAATTGTCAAACATCGCGTCAGTCAACGCGTGTCAAGCAAGAATTTTTTAACGCGAATGCAAAAGAAAAGATATATTATTGGTTTATGACAAATAAGCTGAGCTTAATTTATAGTGTTTAATGATATTAGTGTAACAAAATGGTGAGAGGCGGGTAAGTGTTTCTTTTACAGCAGTGCTATATTGCGATTTTACACATTGTGTATTCATAAATGCAAATGTTTACAGGCGTGATCGCGAAAGAGATCGCGATCGTAGGCGGTCTCATAGTCGTTCGGCAACGCCCGATCGTAAGAGAAGGAGGTCCAGGTCTAGGTCAAGAGACAGGGCTTCGAAATCGACGAAAAGGAAGCGCAGTCGTAGCAGAGAAAGAGAGTCGAAAAGGGAACGGAGCAGGGATCGTAGTAGAGAACGCGAGCGGGATAGGGAACGAGAGCGTGACCGAGATCGCGACAGGGACCGAGACAGGAAAAGGTATGTCAACAAACAGTTATTTGTTCGTTTATAATTTAGTTTCCATAATCTAACAAGATTGAGAACAGAAGAGTGATACAATAATTCTATTTTTATATGAGTGTTTCAAACCAGACAGTATTTTTAATTTTAAGAGGTTTTGTCATTTTATTGCAATCTGCTGTAGATTGCTTTAATCTGATATTTTAAGTCCACACAAAGTCAGACATTCCAGTTTGCATTTATTCCCAACAATTTGATTTTTTTGTATTGGTCATAAATACATAATTACAAATGCAAAATCAAAAGTTCCCATTGATCTAATTTGTGCATTGTTTTTAATTCATTAAACCCCAAGCGAACACCGGTGTTCACTCGCTCATTGTCTTTCTATTGTGTCTCTAAATATGGTACTCAAAAGTTAATCTGGTTATCACAACTTTTACTTTGTTTCATATATCTCTGAAATATTCCACTTCAGAGCTCTATTGAAAAAGGATGAGAAAAGTTTGTAGGTAGTGAAATTTTCTATAAAAGAGTTAACAAGACTTTTCTCTAGTAATGCTCTTACGAGTATCTGACATTATCCGAGTACTGTATTGAGATACTGAGTCGCCTAAAGCATTTTGACGGGTCCTAAGAATAAAATCATATATAAATACCGGGCAAGTGCGAGTCGGACTCGCGCACTGACGGTTCCATATAAACTTATCTATGGAAACAGTTCAATTCCCGAATTGAGTTACGAAGATTTTTCTGAATCGCAAAAAAAGTGGCTGGCGACAGTATACTTTGCTCCAGTGGCAGATGATTTTCAAGTATATCGCACAGGATTTGAATACTCGAGTGATAAAAAGTAGCCTTCTCGCAACTCTGATCTCTGGGATCTGATCTGGTTACCAATATTCATTTACTGAAGCAATTTCGCTCAGATCAGTTGGTATGTACTTCCAGGGATTAGTCTTTGAAAAAAAAAAAAATTTTATCATTTTAAAATAATAGGTTATTTTTCTAATCTAATCAACTACCTATCTAAATCTTATTTCTCTCTAAATAATAATATGTATGTGGAAATTTGTTATCAGTAGTCTTTCTTACCTATGTAATGAGAAATGAAACACTGAACTTGTTACTTGCTGTGTTTATGCTTGTTGTGAACTTTGTTTTCAGTCTGTAAGTTTATTTTTTTGTAAAATATATAATATCATAACAAATACACACAATGACATACACACATGTATAATGAAAATAGAGTACGTGTTTTTTCACAGCACATTTGAAAATTTATTTTCCACAAACTTTACCTCTTTATATATAACTAGCTTTTGCCCGCAGTTTCGCCTGCATACATAAAATATAGCCTATGTCACTCAGGAATAAAGCAGCTTTCTATCGGTGAAAAACATTTTAGTAATCGGACCAGTACTTTCAGAGATTACCTCCTACAAACAAAAAAACAAAAATAAAAAAACAATTTTTTATTATTATTATTTTTTAGTTTATGGTACCTTCCTCATACCCCTCGCACCGGACCATGGCCTGTACCAGGGCCCGGTGCGAAAGGTCGCCGCTGACGATCGCCCCTACCAAGACACGGGTGCTGAGCCCGAGCTTTCGTCTTGAGACAGACACTATTATGTCGGACGAGGAGATATTTAATACCTATACAAAAATCCAGCTTGTAAAAAAACATGGAAATTTGGAATTAATGCAAACTTAGCATGTCTAGTGTTTTTCTGGGTAATTTTATGAATGTGATGCTAATTTATACCCTTTATTGGATTAACAGTGATAAAAGAGATGATAAAAGGAATGGCGCTGGCAAATCCTCGAGAAAGAAATCACCAGACAAGGATAAAGAAGAGAGGTCCAAGTCTAAGGAGAAGACTTTCAAATCTGATGCTGAATACGATCCAGGAACTGTTGATAAGGTTAGTTACGTTTTTAGTTATAGCTAAGAAATATAAACTACCTAATCTTTTGGGGATCAAAGGCATAAATAATATTTTCTGTTATGTATGCCAATAGCACAAAATATTGTACTCTTTAATATGAACAATTTTTTTTTTAATTCAGCTGCTCCATATATTTTGTCGAGGGGCCATTTAAGTATTACGTAAGCACTAGAGGGGATGGGGGGGGGGGGTATAGATGGTGATTATGTCAGCAGTATATATTTTTTTAGTTTTTTTAAAAGAACGATGTTGATGTTCCAAAATGACAAGAAAGTGAGTAGACACATCACTGAGCAGCAAACATCCAATGTCATTGAAGATTTAGAGTCAAGTCATGGATTTGTGAATCATGGACCGAGGACTGTTAATATGAATTAATATGTCAAAATTTTAAGTGAAGTACTGCTCATAAATTAATTGCCAACACATTGACAAATGCTTGTACCAATGTTGACGTAAGCATGGATGGGGGAGGAGGTGAGAGCTTTGCTTACTTTTGCTGACAAGGGGGAGAGGGGGAGTTAATATTTATTATTATTTTATTATCTTCGGAAAACCTCAGCTACACTACAATACAGATAGTTGGAACATATTGAAAGAAGGCCAATTACAAGTTTTCAAAATAGTATTAGAGCAGATCAAGAGATAAGTATGGACGCAGCGCGGGCACGAACCGAGCATGAACCGAGCATGAACCTACTCACATAATTGAAATGCTCTGCCCCCCTAGCCAAATTACGACCGTTTCGTTTGCGTCGAACGCCTCGAGTAGGCCACGCCTCCGATTGCTTTGTTCTGACGTCATCTTAACGCTCAGTCACGTGGTCAGAAACGGTCGTAACTTGGCTAGGGGGGCTGTTCTTGCGCGTAGTGTGCACGGTTAGCGCGCCCAATGCGTCCACATCCACACTATGACAATTTTGTTACATAGCAGGATACATTGTGACAATGTGGACGGCAAATTCTTTTATTGCGTGTTACATTGCATGTTACGTTACGGCTGGTTTGATTTGCTAGCTCTTATCATGTGACTACTTATGAGAACATAAATGTATGGAGCAGCGGTTTCTTTTTTCGTGATTTCAGAGTTTGTCACATAGTAAAAATTGTTCATATTGATGAGTACAATGACCCCTTTTAAGGAAAGCCCATCTGTCGTTACAATGTTGTATACTAGGCTAGCCATTTAACAGGAGTAGCATAAACACGAGCAGCCTTATAAATACTAAAATGTAGGCATTATTTTTCTTTTCTGGATAGTACAATTCAGTAATCTTAGCAAAGAATATATTACTTTTTACTGGGGCGTCTATTCCACCTCAACTGCAGACCTTTTGCGTCTACTCTACCCCAGCTTTGAGTGACACGTAAGGAAACTACAAAAGATAATCATCATCGTTATTTCATCCGAAAGACGTCCACCTTTGGACACACGTAATTGCAATACGTACCTACAGAACCGTTATCGTAATCGACAAAAGGTAATAAGGCTTATCCTCTATTTTCTGTACTCTAGGAAGAAGAACAAGTTCGTTTGGAAGCTGAAATGCAGAAGCGTCGCGATCGCATCGAGCGTTGGCGCGCCGAGCGAAAACGTAAAGAATTAGAGTCTGCTAAGAAAGAGGTGCAGAAAGGCAGCATCGTCAGCAATATACAGCTTCCAGCCAGCAAGAAATGGTCACTGGAAGATGACTCTGGCGATGAAGGTAAGATGCCAAATGTTTGTGGCATATTAGCTAGTAATTTGGATGGATTGTGTGAGAAGTGATATGAAAGAAAAGGGTGTTATTGATAGTGTGAATGGTGACAGGACAGAATGGAAGAAAAGGAAATGTATTGACCACAAATAAAACGGGACAAGGGCGGGAAGAATCATCATCATCAGATGATTAGTTAGTTTGCCTTTTAATTTTCGATGTAAAAGCATATACCGTGTGGTTTTATTACATTTTGAAGTCATGACTCTGAATTAACCTTACACTTAGCCTGAAGTCTCTTTTTTTTATCCCACTTTAGGAATTATTCCTTTATCATGTAGATGTCAAATACTTGTAGGCACCGTGCGGGAATTGGACCCACGATACGCAACGCAGCAGTTAATCATTCAACCATTGCGCCAACCGTGCTGACTTAGCTTATTATATTAGTGAATGTTATGATTTCAAATACAAAATACCTACTTGAAAAGCTCCATATTTAAACATATAAGATCCAGATACCTATACAGTAAAGAAACATTTCTAAGCCTATTTATTATTAAAAAACATTGACCACTAACAGAATAATTAAATTATTTTTTATGTTTCTATAAAAAGCTGGTGAAGACCAGGGTGTGGAACCCAAAGAGAAGCCAGTAGTGGAGGAGAAGAAGGTAGAGGAAGAAGATGAAATAGATACTCTGGACGCTTACATGCAAGAAGTACAACAGGTCAGTGATAGTTTTTTTTTTTTTTTTCTTGTTTGGCAACTGAGCCGGTGTCGACTATTCTGCCCAGTGTCATGTGGTGACGGCAGCGCCGTAAGGTGAGCCGTCGAACTTTGCACTTTGTGGTAGATCTAAGATGTTAGTGGCTGTAAGTACAACACAATTTTTGTTAGATAACATGGATTTAAAATATATAATATGACAACACACTCACTAGTAAGTTATTTTATCTTAGGTAGACCTCTCGACAGGGAGGACTTCATACCGGGATCTAATGTAACAATAGATACAATACTATATTTTTACTAGTGACCCTCTCGATGGATGTTACAAATCTTTGAAATTCTCGACTTTTATATTTTATAATATGCAGTAGGGATGTTACGGAGGTGGTCTTATCGGACCGAAGTCGAAACCGGAGATTTGAAATTCGTTTTAACGGAACCGAAACCGGAACCGAAATCGCAACCGGAGGTGAACCATGGATGGAGTGTAGAGTGTTGAGAGTTATTTGTTTTTTTGGCCTCTTGTATAGGCGTCGACGTCGAGGGCTGTATGGTATTCTTTAATGGAGTTGTCGTATCTCCCTTCCCTTCCATGAATATGTCTTCTCGCATATTTTGTACTTAGCTGAACTCACGTCAACATCAACAAAGTATTTCTATGTTGCATTTACTTTCGGCTTCATTGTCTAATAATATCGCTCCAGTGACACTGTAGAACACAATCACATTCCTCTGGCAAACCACAACACACTGCTTTGATCCTTACCGATACCAAAACAACAACAAATGAACGTAAATTCGCGCAAATCGCATGGGGTGTTTCGCGACAAGTACAAACCTGTTTGTCTAGGCACGTACCGCGCGGCGCGCAGCTTGGCCGATGATTCGGTATAACCTCCGCTTCAAATCAATCGGAACCGAAGCCGAAATCGGAGGTGTGAAATCAACCGAAAGTTTCAGTATATCGGAGTCGAAGTCGGAACTCTGTAAAACCTCTAATATGCAGCATGTGTTATACACCTAAACCTAATGAATTGCTCTGTCTATTGGAAAAAAATGACATTCCGTGTTCTACTCCTTTTACTGTTATTTTATCTTCTGTTAGAACTATTTCAACTCTAAACTAATTGTGTTTGTTACCTTGTCGTTGTCGTTACCTATATATCCTTTTCACTAAACTTTTAACTATGGTTACTAAAGAGTTTTTATTGAAGTACTAGCTGAACTGGCGAACTTCGTACCGCCTATCAGTCAATGAATGAAGTGATACCACTTAGCTAAAATTAATTTTATTAGTAACTAGCTTCTGCCAGCGGTTTCACCCGCGTAAAAATAGGTTTCTCCATACAAACTTCCAACCCCCGTTTAACCCCCTTAGGGGTGGAGTTTCGTAAAATCCGTTCTTAGCGGTTGTCTACACCCTATAAGGAACCTACCTGCCAAATTTTAAGTTTGTAGGTGTTATAGTTACTGAGATTTCGTGATTAATCAATAGGTGGTATTTCGCTTCTATATATATTTATAGTTTGTCACGAACAGACAGACGCGACGCGGTGGTGGACTCGTTTTTTAATACGTTTAAGGATACTTGACTTCATGGCTCTGTTTTAAATCGACGGGTGCAAAGTAAAAAAAGTTATCTGCAATTTTGCGATTTTCTTATTGTAATAATAAGTGAATAATAAGCAGTTGTTTAGAATTTTTTTTTTCATAATTGAAAAAAAGAACTATTGTTTCTTAATTTTGGGCACTTTTCAAAGATTTTTTAGGAAGTTACTGCAACTATCACAAAATCGCAAAATTGCAGATAACTTTTTTTACTTTGCACCCATCGAAATATTCTTTTTATCATCTTAAGTATATGTGATCCATATTTGAATTATAAAATTAATCAATAATCTTGAATCTATGCCAATAGCCATTGCATTTATTTGTTTCGGTACTTATACCTGGATGTGAATTTAAGTATCGTATTTTTTGTTATAAAAAGTGATTTTTATTAGCCCACATTGTACCCCACTGTAGGGCAAAGGCCTCCCCTTGTCCTTTTAAGCCTCTCGGCCTTAGGTGATCTCCTGGCCAAGTTTGCCCAGCGAGTTTGATGAAATCGTCACACCACCTTCGCCGGTTTTAATTAACCTAACAAAATATGATTTTTTTAAATTTTATTATTTGTTATTAATTTGCAGGAAGTACGCAAAGTGAATCAGATGGACCAGGCGCGTGGCATAATAAATGTGCCGACAACTGCTGGTGGCACAGTCGTTGTGTTAACAGGCACGGCCAAGAAGAAAGTCACTGAACAGAAGAATAAAGGTTAGTCTACTTGTAGTTCTAGTTTGAATAAAGAATAATGTACCTGCTCCTGTGGCAGCAGCTTTTATTGTAGTTTTTAATCCAATGATTCCAGTACCTGTGAATCTACTCAAAGTATTTTACTCTAAGGAGTCGCCACTTAGGGTCAGTTCACACCGAGACACGACGTGACGTGACACTGCGCGAAGTGCGATTCAAAATATAACTTTATTTACTACACGAAATGACACACATTTCATTGTGAGAGTTCAGAATACGTTGCGCTGCGCCGCCAGGCACCTCGGTCTGAAATATGTAACTTTTCGTGTAGGTAGTAAATAAAGTTATATTTTATTCAAGGATCGGCTCTCAGCCCTTACCTCTTCCTGATGATAATGGATGTTCTGACGTCGGACATTCAGGAAGAGGCTCCTTGGTGTATGCTGTTTGCCGATGACATTGTGTTGGTTGCCGAGAGTGGCCTAGAGGTCCAGAACAGATTGGAGGTGTGGTGGCACAGACTGGAGTGTTGGCCTGAAATTGAGTAGAATCAAAACGGAATACTTGTTCTGCGATTTCGGCGGTCTCTCCAATCCAGTGCCTTTAGCTCTCGCTGAAACGCCCATACCGATCTGCTCCGACTTTCGGTACTTCGGGTCACTCGTCCAAGGGGATGGTGAGGTAGAACGGGACGTAACACATCGGATCAACGCAGGATGGATGAAATGGCGACAGGTCACGGGAACAACTTGTGACCCACGGATGCCCCTCAAGTTGAAGGGTAAAATCTACAAGTCCGTGATAAGGCCTGTCATACTGTATGGATCAGAATGTTGGGCTGTGAAAAAGACGGATGAAAAAAGATTGCACGTAGCGGAGATGAGAATGTTAAGATGGATGTGTGGTGTGACGAGAATGGATAAAGTGAGAAATGAGTATATTAAGGGAAGTTTGAAGTGGCGCCAGTGACTGAAAAGTTGAAAGGGAATCGTTTATTTTGGTATGGTCATGTGAAGAGGAGGGATGAAACGCATGTTACTAAAAGAGTTATGAGTTTACATGTGGATGGATGGAGAGGGAGAGGGAGACCAAAGAAAAGATGGATGGATTGTGTGAAGAGTGATATGAAAGAAAAGGAAGTTAGTGATAGTATCACGAGTGACAGGGCAGAATGGAAGAAAAAAACGTGTTGCGCCGACCCCAAATAACACGGGACAAGGCCAGGAAGATATGATGAATTAAAGTTATATTTTAAGTCGCTCTTCGCGCAGTGTTGCGTCGCGTCGCGTCTTGGTGTGAACCGACCCTTAATCAAATCATTGTTTATCGTTTAAACCTTTGCTTGGCTAGCTCTTATGTTATTTTTGTATTTTGTTTCCCGCACTTACTCCATGAGGACCATTGTACGTGAACCGTAGCGGCCTTCATTCCATCCAGCTGACCTCTCTCCAGAAACAGATTAGGCTTTCCAGTTTATTCAGGGCATGAGTGAATTCGGTGATACTAACCGATATAGTTATAACTAACCGATATAGTTTCACATGCGTTTATAGGTGACGCCCGCACTCGGGGCCCCCGATTGTCCATGTGCGGAAGAGACTAGTGTCCGATGATGGCCCTGCCACCAAGAGCTGGCTGCCTTTGTCCAGTCGCAGAAGTCTTTTGGTTAGGATGTGTTTAAGGATAGTTAACATACAACATGGCTAGCTCACTACCACGTCAATAGATTTAAACCTCTTCGTAACACACAATCAAAACGATGTTTTAAATGAATATTCTCTTTTTGTACCCAGGTGAACTAATAGAACAGAATCAGGATGGTTTAGAGTATTCGTCAGAAGAAGAGACAGAAGATATCAAAGACGCCGCTGCGAACTTAGCTTCGAAGCAAAGAAAAGACTTGGCTAAAGTTGACCATGCTAGCTTGGACTATATGCCCTATAGGAAGGCTTTCTATACTGAGGTAAGGTTTGAGAAGAAATTGTTTAAGATAGTAACTACCAGGGATATATCCGACAAACACTCGCGTCTGTTTCACCAGGGTCGAACATCTACGACCAAAAACTTCTTCAGCTTTTCGATATATGGGTATTGAGTTTAACGAGATGGAGTCATCATCATCATTTCAGCCGAAAGACGTCCACTGTTGGACATAGGCTTCCCCCAAGCGTCGCCAAAATGACCGATCCTGTCAAAGTCAAAGTCAAAAGTTTTTATTTCACATAGGCCTACATGGGCACTTATAAAACGTCAGAAGCTAGTGCACTTGTGCGTCTCGCAGCCACCGCATTCTCGCGACTCTCACCAGGTCGTCGATCCACCTTGTGGGAGGCCGCGCCAACGCGGCGTTTTCCGGTGCGCGGTCGCCACTCTAGAAACTTTCGACCCCATCGACCATTTGTTTTACGAGCAATGTGCCCTGCCCACTGCCACTTTAGTTTGGCGATTCTTCGAGATGGAGTACCCAGTTACAAACACACGACCCTGGCGAATAGAACACTAAAACACTCGTCGGTCGGACTAAACTGATGCAAGTGGTTAAAAAATTGGTATTGTTATTTATTGGTGTAAAGGTAATGTTATACATGGTTAACTTTCACCGGTAAACTGACTTAATGTTATCGATGATTTTATCGGTAAATAGTAACAATACCATGGCTCAAAGCTTGATAACGTTACCAAATCTCTTTGTTTCTATATATAGGTAGGCAAATACACTCCTAATACATCAGTAATTTTCTGTGATTTTTAATCTAATGCTTGCCTTTTCAGGTTAGTGAGTTGGCCAGAATGACGCCAGAAGAGGTAGAAGCATATAGGACAGAGCTAGAAGGCATTCGAGTGAAGGGGAAAGGATGTCCCAAGCCGATCAGAAGCTGGGCCCATTGCGGCATTAGTAAGAAAGAGATGGATATATTGAGGAAGCTTAATTTTGAGAAGCCGACGCCTATTCAAGCTCAGGCTATTCCTGCTATTATGTCTGGGAGGTAAGGGTCATTTTCGCAAAGGGCAATTCCCTGCCACCGTAAGCGCGGGTTTACGGACGGCGAGAAATAGGTAGCTCGCCGTTCGCTACGCCGGCTGTCCGGTGAGGACTAAGCCCGAGTAGACGGTGCATTGTGTTCCACCCGCGCTTCAAAGAGATGTCAGTAAAATGAACGGCTTACTAGGCTGATGCTTGCTAGGGCTGTGGGATCGTTCAAAAGAGTTACTGTGGCTTTGAAACGCAATGAGCAATTGATAGAACACCGGTGGGGTTTAGTTACTAAAAGTCTGACACTACCAGGAGTAATTTGTAGATTTTTCACAACAAAAAGAAAGTGTAATTTGCCACCCTTGCTAGAATATTTATTGTGAAAGTCGTGTCACTCTCAGTTCTCAGATTGAATATTGAAACACAGCTATTGATTCTAAAAGAAGAAACTGATCTAAGCTGTGTTGGGCTTGGTATCTGATAATCCAGCTTGATGCCCTTGAGTCAACTGATGACAAAATAAAATTCATTCCCACAATAGAAAAGCTGAGTAAAAGTTATTGCCGTTTTGGGCCTTTGTTCCTATTTGTTTTAAGGTTCTTACTGATGTGGAATGTACTCGTCATCATCATTTCAACCGAAAGACGCCCACTGTTGGACATAGGCTTCCCCAAGTGTCGTTACAACGACCAGTCCTGTGTGTTCCGCATCCATCAGATTCCCGCGACCCTCAACAGGTCATCGGTGCACCTTGTGGAAGGCCTTCCAATGCTGCGTCTTACGGTACGCGGTCGCCACTCCAGAACCTTTTGGACCCAACGACCAGTGTGCCGACCGTTCTGCGAGCAATGTGCCCTGCCCACAATATCAACACATTCATTCTTAAACCATTATTTATTATTATCATTTAGTCGTTTATACCGCGTATATCGAAGGACTGGAACAATTTGCCTGCTGCGGTCTTCCCGTCCGATTATAATTTGGGTGTCTTCAAGGCTAGAGTGAATAGGCTCTTAATAAACTAGTGCGCCTCACCATCTATGATTGCATCTCTGCTTACCATCAGGTGGGATTGCAGTCAAGCACTAGTTTATATAAAGTAAAAAAATATGTACACAAACACTTAAAAATGAAAAGAACAAATACATATCTATAGAACAAAGGTGCTGCTTATTTCAAATGAAATTTCTTCTAGCAGATCTGCAACAGGAGAGATGAGTGATGTAGACACAGTGTGACTGGTCTGTTGGTCTAATGGTTAGTGGCCCTGACAGCTAAGCCGGATGTCGTGTGTTCGATCCCCACCCAGGACAAATGTTTGTGTGATGAGCATGATCATTTGTTCTGTGTTTGGGTGTAGTTTATCTATAATATATACATATTATAGATCAACTACACCACGTATGTATTTAAAACTATATATGTATGTTTATCAGTTGTCTAGTACTCATAGCACAAGCTCTGCTTAGTTTGGGACTAGATGGCGTTGTGTGATAGTTGTGGAATATTATTATTGTATGTACCATTCTTCTTTTCAGAGACCTAATTGGTATAGCAAAGACCGGTTCCGGCAAGACCCTAGCGTTTATCTTGCCGATGTTCCGCCACGTGCTGGACCAGCCGCCGCTGGAGGACACGGACGGGCCCATAGCGCTCATCATGACGCCCACGAGGGAGCTCTGCATGCAGATAGGCAAGGACATCAAGAAGTTCGCCAAGAGCTTAGGATTAAGGGTCGTCTGTGTTTATGGTGGCACAGGGATTTCTGAACAGGTAGACTTCATTATTTTTACCCAAATTTAGTGTTTTATTTCATAGCCAGTCATAGCCAGATAACAATTGTCACTGACATGAGATTTACACAGCATAGCATAGTATAATAATGCTATGCTAAAGGATCCTCAGACCAGATAAGTGTTATATCTGGTTCGGGAAACTGCCCAATAAATTGGCTGGCCTGTTGGTCTAGTGGTTAGTGACCCCGACTGCTATGCCGGTGGTCGTGGGTTCGATTCCCACCCAGGACAAATGTTTGTGTGATGAGCACGATAATTTGTTCTGTGTCTGGGTGTAATTTATCTATATATGTATGTATTTAGAAATATATAAGTATGTTTATCAGTTGTCTAGTACCTACCCATAACACAAGCTCTGCTTAGCTTGGGACTAGACGGCGTTGTGTCATAGTTGTGGAATATTATTATTATTATTTCATATTTAAAAAAAAAAAAATGTTTTCAGGTTGTTGTATACTGTTGTTGTTTAGTTATTTATTTATTTTCATGTATTCCTTTTTTGCCATAGATCGCTGAGCTAAAACGTGGTGCAGAAATGATAGTGTGCACACCAGGCCGGATGATTGACATGCTGGCGGCTAACTCTGGCCGCGTCACCAACCTGCGAAGAGTCACCTACATAGTGTTGGACGAAGCTGACAGGATGTTCGACATGGGCTTTGAGCCTCAGGTACTGCATTAGAATAGACTTTATTGTAAACTAGAATATGTAATGACAGAACTTATAAACTAACTGAAGGGCGGGCTCCTACACAAAATTGCGAAAAACACAAAATCGTGGCAAAGCTTCGGTTCAGGTGACCATACAATGTGCAATGCGAATCAATTCGCAAGTTCTTGCTATACGTCGTGTGAGCTGGTTGATGTTTTCGATGCGACGTCGCATCGCAATTTTGTAGTTGGGCCCTAACTATATGCGTACATTGTCATATTGTCGTTATATTGTCCCTCCATAATAGAGAAAAGGTCAGATTTTTTTCATTTTGAGCTCACTTCATAACCTTTTGAGTGCGTAATTAGAGACACAATAGAAAGACAATGGCGCGTGAACGCCGGCGTTAATGCGGGGATCAACAGCTTAATAGACTTTCCTCCGGGGGACTTTCGGATTGTCTTACTTATGATACATTGGTAAATTTTTATACCAACCATTTCCAATTCTAACCAGTTTATACTGTTATTTAATAATTCGTATTTGTTTACATTTACACTTAACATGTTTTTGTTTGTTTCTATGCAGGTAATGAAGATTATCGACAACGTCAGACCAGACAGGCAAACTGTGATGTTCAGCGCAACTTTCCCTCGACAAATGGAAGCCCTCGCCAGGAGGATATTACAGAAACCGATAGAAGTTCAGGTAAGACACTTATAGATACACAGTATTAATTGCAGCGCCACTTATCGGATCCGATTGTATTTTCAAACCATTCAGGGATACTCAAATATACACACAAAGTTTCATTCAATTCGGTCAAGCCGTTTAGAAATATGTGACAAACACGTACAGAAGAATTATACAAAATTATAAAGATTTGCCAGTTATTATAAATACTAAAGTATATAGAACACACATATCAGGAGCTTAGCTTCTGGGCTATCCAAGCTGTGTCCTTTCACACTTTCGGTGCCAAGAACATACAATATGTTCGTATGCCCATAACCCACCTCCCGAGTTGTTGTTATACGTAACTATTGTTGACTTCTTTTCCTGTTCAGTACACGACTAACCAGTCTCACACTAATATTCATATTCATGTCTTTATTTGCATACCATAATGTCATTAGAGATGTTACATTATTGCTTAGTTACAATAATGGACCCTGTAGGGCACAGCAAAAGATTAAATTAAAATGATAAAATTGAATTAAATTAATAAAAGAAATATTTACAATAATGTCATTAGCTTAAATTAAAATAATAATAATAACAATGTCATTTTATAAAATAGCTCTGTTAAATTAATCACACTAAATATTACAAATCTTCCAGGTTAAGTCATTATATATATTATTGAGATCACATACTACTTATTATTTAATTATCCATGTCAATTTATATTACTGTCATTCAAATATTCATGTAGTGTATAATATGCTTTTTTTTGTTAATATTTGCTTGAGTTGACTTATGAATGATATTTCACTAGTTTCATTCTTTAGGACATCTGGGAGTTTATTATATATTTTTACTGACATGACATAAGGACTGTTTGAATGCAGTTTTATGCGCGAGAGAGAGGGTAATATTAACATATTCTTATATCTAACTGATATGCTTTACGCGGTGCCATTTTTTCTATACTAAGTATGCTTTACGCGGCGTTGGCGATTCAACGCCATTGCGGTTGCGAAGCGATCCGATGCGGTTCACGAGAATTTAACACTATGCGCCGGTTGTGTCCTACGTGCGCAGGAAGTCGCTGCTTTATATTAACAATATATCACCTCACCGCAAGAGTTCGCGCGAAAATATCAAACCAACTAATTGCGACCGCGTCGATTCGCTCGTCACAGTACCGCATCCGCGTGCGGTTTGTCACGTAGGGCATCGCATTAGAGTATCAATTGTTTGTTACGAATGCGCCGCATCGTTTTGCGTTCGCGTTGATTCTCTTACTTAGTACACCAAGTTAGCATTTCAATAATTGCACGATCCATATGATCGGTCCTTAAAGTTTTAAGGTATTATAGTCTGTTTTTTTTAACAATTTTGACTGTGTTTCTATTGGTCCACGTAATCAACATAAAGCCCGTTTCCACACAAACTGTAGTTACACGAGTTACTTACACATACATACAGTTGAGTCATTGACTGTTGTCATAATAAATACTATTACAATATTGGTTTATTGCTATTTATTTATGAAAATATCATCGCGGACATAAAATTTTGTTACGAATATACTAAGTATGCAAAGGCCAATGCAAACTATTGGCATGTTTTTTTTTTTCGCCAGAAATTAAACCTAGTTTATATGTTAGAGGCGCAGTTTTTCATCACTAAAACTAGTAAAGAAATAAGTGATAAACGAATCGAAAAGATACGCGTTAGTGTTGTGATAGTGATTGACACTATTTAATGCATACTCACCATAAAAACCGAAACTAAAACTATATTTAACAATGGTAAACTTAAAATATCAGACAAACAGTATTTTTGTTTAAGAAAAATAACGCCAAGTCTTCTTCAGTCTTCCGAAGCTCGCACTATTGTAAACTAACAAAACCAGAAAAATCCAATAAGTACCCGAAACGCGTAACAATGATTTAGTGGTTTGGTTTTTTTTTTATTTGCAAGATTAAAAACTCATTTCAATTCCCCTAGGTTGGCGGCCGAAGCGTGGTCTGTAAAGACGTGGAACAACATGTAGCTATTCTCGAAGAAGACGCGAAGTTCTTCAAGCTGCTAGAACTGCTGGGACTATACAGTCAGCTGGGCAGTATTATTGTCTTCGTGGATAAGCAGGAGAATGCCGACAGCCTTCTTAAAGACCTCATGAAAGCCTCCTACTCATGCATGAGCTTGCATGGAGGTGAGACTTAGTAGACATATTTTTTTTCTTTATTTTAACTCTTGGTAAGATTGGGATGGTGAATATGTCCCTAACACATTGCAGTCGGAATGTTATTGCAAGTGGTGTGACCAAAATATGTATTTGGCGCAGTAAAATTATAGTTAGGGTCATACCTCACTGGGACGCCATGGCGGTTTTTTTTTTAAATTATTATAAACCAGTGCTTGACTGTGATCTCACCTGATGGTAAGCAGTGATGCAATCATCGATGGTGAGGCGTACTAGTTTATTAAGAGCCTATTCACTCTAGCCTTGAAGACACGTAAAGGCTTATCTAGGTCATGACGTTAAAGAAATGTATGGTTGACTGCGTGCCCAACCGTAGCCAGGTGAGGTACACCATAGAGCTTCATGCATTTTTTGGCTGCGCGTTCTGGCAGCTCCGCCATGGGGTCCCAGTAACCTCATTGTGGAACTAAACATTCAAGGAACAATTTTGTTACTGTAACTGCAATAGAGTCATCATAAAATATAAATTGTTACGACATAATTTTACGTAATTTACGTGAACCTTTTCCGATCTAAATTTTTGATGCATTTAAAAAGCAAGATATGCTTCCGGATCGTTTAACAAATTTAGGGATACAGAAAAAAAACACTACAGGCTATTATATTTTCTTTTGCAGGTTACCTCTGTCTTCGTGAATGTACCTATTAATTTATTTTTCTTCATGAGAAACAGACAACTTCAATATATTTAATTATCCTGATTTCTCCTAGTTAGACTAAAAGTGTTTCCAGGAGATTAATTTCTTATTTTTAAACGACTTAAAAAAAAGGAGGTTATAGAGTTACAATTATACCTTTTAACACTTAAACCGTCCGCGTCGGATTGTTCGGACGAGTGTTTTCGTGTCCTATTCGCCAGGGTCGTGTATTTGCGACTGTGTAGCTGTGTCTCGTTTAGCTCTAAATTCCTCATAGGTGACAGAAGAGTTATCGAGATGGAGTATTTGGTCGTAGATGTGCGATCCTGGCGAAATAAGCGCGAAAGTGTTTGTCGTATATATCCGACCGGTTAAAAGGATAATGCTAAAATCAAAATATATGTTGAGGAACTTAGTTATCTAAATAGGTATTTTATTATCAAAATCTACTAACGGACTATTTTCATTTCAGCGACCAAAGCGGATGTGGGGAGACCTCGATTATAAAATAAATATACTTTAAATTGTCGTCAATTATAAGCGTACTGGCTTTTCACAAATACAATTAAAATTATGGTAATAATAAAATAGCAAATCAAGCCAATTTACTTTGTTAGTTTGTTTTCCGAACAGTTTTGCTCGTGTGCATTTTGGTGTCGATCGAATTTATAAGTCAATTTGGTGAAAGAAAAAGAAAGAAAACAAAAAACATTTTATTTGCGGGAAATGCTGCAATCTTAAGACTAATTTACAAATCAAAAATATTCTATAGGAAAAATTTGCGCCACGTGCAGACAAAACGGCCGAACGCTCAGCATAATGCTGCCGGTGACCACACGCAAAATGTGACGAGTCCACTGCGCTGGTTTTCAGCGTGGGTGCACATTTGATTTCAGTTAAAGAAAATACAGTTTCATTGTAAAAGTCTTAAGTTCCAAATCAATATCTTGGGTCAATCTTTCCCTTGGTTTCGTTTTCGCTTATTTATTTATTTATTTATGACAGGTACTCTCTGCACTTACAGTCAAAACCAACACGTGCAGTGAGTCATTATTATATTACAATATAATATTTCGAAAAAAATAAAATAAATAATAATATTAATTATGTTCTAAAATCATCAGTACGCCTATACTTGCGGCACAAATCCAACTTGTCTAGTGACGAATATATTAATGGTGACCTGTTACAGGGATTGATCAATTCGACAGGGACTCTACTATCGTGGACTTCAAATCGGGCAAGGTGAAGCTCCTCGTCGCTACCAGTGTCGCGGCGCGAGGACTGGACGTCAAGCAACTTGTGCTGGTGGTCAACTACGACTGTCCTAACCATTACGAGGACTATGTTCATAGGTGAGTGTGACGTGTCAAACTATTGGTCACTAACAACATCTTAGTCGAGTAATATTCCTTAACGTGAGAAATAGCTCTAGAATCGCTTTTTAAGCAACCAATTTTTTCACATATTGAAGTTAAGAAAGAACGAAAAAAGAATGCATTTGTTTAGCACACAGACACAATGAAGAAATATTTTTTTAAATAGCCTTTACTGTCCCACTGCTGGGCAAAGGCCTCTCCTACTTCTTCCAGGTACTTTTTTCTTGAGCCACTTTTTTTGAAGAAATAACTTAAAAAAAAAAAAAAAAAAACAACGTTGTATGTTTCACGGCTGTGCGAAATAGGTCCAATTCAGGATAATGCCAGACAACAAGGTAGCAGTTGCCTGACGCTGGTTTTCGACTGAACCTTACTTTTGAATGTATGGACCAGCTTTGTTAGGTATGAGGTAAAAAAATATTTGTATATAAATAAATAATATTCCACAACTTTCACACAACGCACGCCATCTAGTCCCAAACTAAGCTGAGCTTGAGATATAAGTACTAGACAACTGATAAACATACTTATATATTTCTAAATACATACATAATTATAGATAAACTAGCTGAGCCGGCAAACGTTGTTCTGCCATATAAATAAAAAAAAAAAAAAAAAAAAAAAAATAGATGTTGGCCGATTCTCAGACCTACTCAATATGCTCACAAAATTTCATGAGAATCGGTCGAGCCGTTTCGGAGGAGTTCAAGTTCGAACACCGTGACACGAGAATTTTATATATTAGATTACGTCCTATGAATGTATATTATATATACGCTCGCTCTGAAACGCATGCGTGCTCTCGCGCTCATACTCTCGGCTGAATAATTTTTGTGTTTAGGGGATGTTTAGTCAAATCAGACCAGTGGTTCCTGAGATTAGCGCGTTCAACCAAACAAACAAACTCTTCAATTGGATAATATTAGTATAGATATACAGTAATGTGTAGTAAATGATAAAAGTTGTTCCTGTGTGTTACACTTGTTAAATCGACTTTCTTAGGTGATCAGGAATAAGCTCTTTATAGATGTCATCAGGTGGTACTACAACCTCATCCTATTTCTGGCGCCATTGAGCGATGCTGATTTGGTTTAGAAGTTATGGGGTCCGCTGTAATTAAGTACAGGCGATAAGATGGACTGTCACCAGTCATATCATCTTTCAAATATTAATTGGAGACAGGCTCGAGTTGGATTTAGATTTACTTTTCGTTAAGTAATAACTAGGTTTTGTCAGTGGCTTCGCTCACGAGAGCGTAGGTTTCTGCATACAAACACCCCGTTTCATCTCATAAGTGAGTGAATTTTTGGAAAATCCTCTCTTAGTGCTCGCCTACGCCATAAAAGGAAGCTTTCTGCAAAATTTCACGCTCCTAGTCCCGGTAGTTTCGTTTGTGCGTTGATATGTCAGTCACTCATTTGTTCCTTTTATATATAGATAACTTATGTACAGGGCTGGGAAAAATACATGCTTTGCTTTAATTGGAATACAAATTACAAAATACAGTATCGCAAGTAATTAAAATACAAAATATCTTTAAGTAAGGTATTTGAAATATAAAATACAAAATACAGTATTTTAGCTATTTTTAATTGAAATACAAAATAAAAATTACATATTACAAAACAAGTAATCTAGACCAGCATGGGCTGAAGAGTAGAGGAAAACAAGATTAATTAATCAGTAAAATCAGAGTTTCCTTTCATGAACAAAATTTTGATTTTGATTTTGGTGTCAGACAAACAGGCTCTTGTTGGAGAGTGAATAAAACCTGCTAAAGAAAACAATCTTTCTTGAAGGTTAAATGTATTTTAATGTTAAAATGTATTTTGAAGCCTCAAGTATTTGAAATACTAATTACAAAATACTTCGCCGTCAGGTATTTGAAATACGAATTACAAATTACATTTTAAGGAAGTAATTGAAATACAAATACCAAATACGTATTTGTATTTCAATTACGTATTTTAATTACAAGTAATTCAAATACTGCCCAACCCTGCTTATGTATTATATATATGTAAATGTGTAATAAATACGAACCCCTCTTTTGTCCAGATGCGGGCGCACGGGCCGCGCGGGTAACAAAGGCTACGCGTGGACGTTCCTGACGCCCGAGCAGGGCCGCTACGCCGGTGACGTCACGCGCGCCTTCGAGCTGGCCGGTGTGGCCCCACCTCCAGAACTAAGGGCTCTATGGGACAAGTATAAAGACGCGCAGGAGAAGGAGGGCAAGAAGGTGCATACTGGTGGAGGATTTAGTGGGAAAGGTTAGTACATAATCTACCTAGCCTTAACGTAATATTTTGAGGTCGAGGTTGCTAGCACTAGCTCTTAACGCGACCCATTTTACGACTTAACCGAACTGTTACAGGGATGGTGCTATAGGTATACTGTGTATAGCTCCATCCTTCTTTCTCTCTTGCACACTTGACATTTTAACACGTCATCGTAAGGTCTTTTTACACATGAAGTGTCTGCCTTCATCTCCAGAAAATACTCCTTGGTAAGACAATTATGTTGGGGTCGGATTCCAATTTATCCGGAGCAGCTGAATGCCAGTATTTTTAAACCCTGACCAAAAAGAGGGTTGATATGATTTTAACGTGTGTATCTTTAAGTCTGTGTATCTGTCTGTGGCATCGTAGTTCTTAAATAGTTGAAACAATTTTGATGTAGTTTTTTTTTTTGTTTGAAAGGTGACTTGGTCGAAAGTGTTCTTAGCAATTATTCAAGAAAATCTTGTTCAGCCATACAAATATCGTCTTTTCTAGATAATAAAGGGATGTAAGCATCTACCACAGGTCTGATCAGAACAGATTTTAATGTTTTTTTTGTTTTTAAGTTTTTTTGAGGTGGTTCTCTTTGTGTTAAAATAAAACTACAAAGGAATGTTACAGTTCTTTTCCATAGTTTCCAACCCAACCAAAACATCTACTTTACCCGTTTATTAACATGCTATAATTACTGCCAGGTTTCAAATTCGACGAGTCGGAAGCTCAAGCGGCTACAGAAAAGAAGAAATACCAGAAGGCAGCCCTGGGTCTTCAAGATTCTGACGATGAAGATGTGGAGGGTGACCTAGACCAACAGATAGAGGTTATGCTGGCTGCTAAGAAGATCGTTAAGGAGATCAAGGTAAGGCTCATATTATTTGTTTCATGATTCATTTATATAATTATTTATGTGGGATACAGAAATGGTTCTTAATCAGTATTCAGAATTTCATTTAATAAAGTATCAGCCCCCCTAGCCAAGTTACAACCGTTTCGTTTCGATTCTCTTTTCGTTGATCGCCTCGAGTCGGCCACGCCTCCTATTCCTTTGTTTTGACCACGTGACTGAGCGTCGAGATGACGTCAGAACAAAGGAATCGGTGGCGTGACCGTATAGGCGATCAACGAAAAGAGAATCGAAACGAAACGGTTGTAACTTGGCTAAGGGGGCTGTTCCGATTCGCACATAAAATATGTATATTTGGCTTAAAAATTGTCTTTTCAAAGCTTGATGTTGTGGTAAAGACGAAACCAGTGTGGGTTATGTATCACAACCTACTCATAATTCTACTTATATTACAAACTAGCTGTCGCCAGCGGCCTCGCCCGCGTGAATGTCGGTTAGTGCAAACGCGAAGTCGCAGTCGAAGATGGATAAAAAGTAGCCTATATCCATCCTTGGAGTTCAAGCTTCCTTAGTAATCGGTTCAGTAGTTTAACCGTGAAAGCGTAACAGACAGACAGACAGAATTACTTTAATTACATTTATAATATTAGTATGGATAGTGTAATGAGAAAGCCTGTATGTTTACATGTTTGGTTGTTTGTAAATCAAATGCTTGAACGTTTAGAAGGATTTTGATACGCACTTAGATATTCTTCGTCCTTGATATTATAATACTAGATATAAGTTCTCTAGAGTTGTTAATTTTTAATCTTATTTTATATACTATCCTAGTAAACGCAAAATGTATGTAGATGTATATATGTGGAAGCTTGTCATTAGCGATTTTCCCCAAATATGTAAAAAATTATATATTTATTAGTCTGTAAGCTTTCTTAAAAATAAAAAAATAAAACTAAAAGGCACTAACCATAGCCTGGATTATTACATAAGGATAATCTTGTATAGGAGTAGATACTATAAAAAAGGCCTAATTTCTAACTACTTATTACTAGGTCAAAACCGTTTACAAAAGCTAGTAGGACATACAAAATATTATTGCTAGAGATTAGATTGCACTTGCAGCTGATCAAATAATGTTGATGTTTGTAAAATTTTTAGATCAGCACTTAAAATATTTTATCATTCAATCGTTTAGTTTATAAACATGAACTTCGCTCATGTCAATACTAATCCATTGCAGTCTTTTTCTCACGGTTCGTTCTTAGCTATAAGTATGCTTACGAACGTTTGTACCTATAGCTGAGCTTGCGCACGTAAGGTCAGACGCACATCAGTAACAACACCTGAACAACAAAAACCTCCCTTATACCTTAGGTCTACTGTCCACGGACGGGTAGCTTCATAGACGCGTATTCGTCATTATACGCTTGGTGTACGCCTGCGCGAAGCTTACATACAAAATTATTTATTTATTTATTTATAATAAGGACACCAACAGCACAGTCACTTACAATTCAAATAAACTTGTATCTAAAATTGGCATTTCAGTAACCATGCAAATAACAGTTATGCATGACATTTACCAAATGAACATTAGAGACAAACACAGAATAAAAAGTGTGTCCAGAATACCTAAATCTAGAACACTACAAAGACAAAAACACACCGAAATACAAAGACGTACATTATTCGCACTGTTTATATAGGCAGCGTCTGTATGAAGCGAAACTCATGGAGAAGATATCGATAGGGTAATCCATCAAGTTGGACCTTTCATTATAAAGCCTTGCCATACGTGTAAGAGGACTATTAAAAGTAATATTTAAGGTGGATGTAGGCAATTGAAAAATACGATGATGTCGCTTGCTGCGTTGGCTAGCCCGGAATGAAAATAATTAACCAACTCCGCATCTATGGAACCATTTATAATTTTATGTAGTAGAAGTACTACATACAATTATGGCCTACTCTACACGGACGCGTAGCTTCATAGACGCGTATTCGTCATTATACGCTTGGTGTACACCTGCGTGAAGCTTACATACAAAACTATGGCCTACTGTCCACGGACGCGTAGCTTTACAGACGCAACACGAAGGCACGACGCTGCCGCTTCGTCGACAGGGGTAAATACACACACACAAAAAACTTAAAAAAAAACAATTATTTATTATCTTGGTCAGCTTATGTGATATACTTATGTATTATAGCATAAGCATATCATAATCAGCCTTTTAATGTTCCCACTGCTGGGACTCAGGCCTCCTCTCTAGGAGAGAGAATGGGCCGTAATCCACCACTCGGGTTGGTGAATGTCACATATCTTCGAATTTTTGGTTCTAGGACACGTTTCCTCACGATGTTTTTCCTTCACCGTTTTGAGAGCAGTGATGATGAAATAAATTACACAAAGTAATGCGCCTGGCTGGGTTTGAACCCGCGACCTACAACTCGTAAGTCGGGGCCGTTACCACTCGACCATCACTGCTCTCCTTATGTATTATGCAACGGATTATTAAGATTATCCGGGCTTCCGTTTGATACAATGGATAGCAAGTAGGGTTTCCCTTAAGATTAAAAATTATAACACCTACATTAAACATCTCTGAAAATTGAATAACTATCGTCGAATAACGCTATTACTTAATTTTTTTATCAGGAGAAAAGATATTTATTCTTTATTAAATAATGTCACGTAAAGAAAGTTTTCGGAGTTCATTTTTTTTTAAATTGATATAAACCAGTGTTTGACTGCGATCCCACCTGGTAAGTAGTGATGCAATCATTGATGGTGAGGCGCACTAGTTTATTAAGAGCCTATTCACTCTAGCCTTGATTTCGAGAAATGATTGATTTTATCACTACTCACACAATCCATCTATCTTTTCATTGGCCTCTCTTTCCCTCTTCATCCATTCACATGTATATTCATAGGTAACTCTCTTAGTAACATGCGTTTCATCCCTCCTTTTCACATGACCGTACCAAGATAATCGACTCCCTTTCAACTTTTCAGTCATAGACTTTGTATGTATGTACACAAGTCTGTGACAGCATGCGTTTTTTTTTTGTCTTGACAAACCGCGGTTGGTTCGCCGTTTGTAAGCACCAGTGTTTATGGATCACTATGAAAACTTGTTTACAAAAAGAAGTACATAGGTACAGCGCAACGGATTTAGCGAACCGGAGAAACTACACGGGCAATAATGCTTGTAGATTTTTTCGCCGAAAAAACCAAACAACAGGCCTTAGACGTTGCTCTCGCATTTCTTAACTCGCTCATCAGTAAGTATGGTACATATACCAAACGCGAAAAAAAAAAAACGGTCAAGTGCGAGTCGGAACCGCGCACCAAGAGCTCTGTCTATTTTATTTTATTGTAATCGGAAAACAAACAGTATTAACAATTAATAAAAACAACAAATTATGCAACTATAAACCAATGACATGTTTTCGCATTTAAATCGCTATGAAGAGCATGCTTTATAGAGAGAAAAAAGTTAATTACAATTATTCTTTCTTCAATTCTATGTAAGTACTTCAGTAGTAGTATGATTCCCTCGAATATTTGATGTACTTAACTACAAATTTTCCGTTTTTAAACTTGTTCCTTTGCTTGTGCTATGAGAACTTACTCCTTTATTTATGTACACACAATAATAAATAGAAGAAAAGAAGAAGGAAACGGAAGAATAGTACAATGGTGATGCTTATTTCTAAAGAAATCTCTTCCAGCATACCTGCGAAAGGAGAGTTGGAGAAATAGAGATGTAGACACTGTGTGTAGAAGTAAAAGGAAAATTGGTACATACAAAATACATGAACATCCAAAAAATAAAATGAAAAAAAGAAAAATCCAAAAAAAGGAAAATCTTCTTGTAAATTTCAGGATTCTAGGTCAACGGGAAGTACCCTATAGGTTTTGATTTCCTTGAGAGTGTCAAAATATGCGCTTTAACGTTGCAAACAGCCTTATCTTTAGACTGTGTTGACATAAAAGTTTGATTTTTTCACTACTCCATGGGGTATTATTTTGTTGGGATCTAGCTCTGATAGGCCTTGGGTACCGGGACGTGTATTCAAACTATTCGCGTCGCAGTAACAACTTATATTTTTTTCAGCTCCAAAAAATTACATTTCAGTCAAGTCACTTCACTACTGAAAGCAACCGACAATACTATTTTCCTATCAATTTTCAAACTTACTCTAAAAATGCAAAATCCTTAAAAGTATATTTATCTAGCCAGTCCGTTAGCTAATAAGAAAAATAACTCATGCGATCTCCTTCGATATCACAATTTCAACTTAATACATCCACGCATTTCTGAGAAAAAGGGTCTTGACTGACGGTCAGATGGACAGCAAAGCAATCCGGTCAAGTGTTCCGTTTTTACCCTAAAACAAGGTATTTTGAACCTACTGCTACTCTTAGTTCATAATAACGGAGTTTGGTTGACATTTCCAATGTTGTCTCATTCGAATCTTAGCGGTATGAGGGGTTAAACATCCGTTATTCTTATAGCCTGGCGTAACCGCTGCCGGTGTCCCTGCAGCTGGTACTGCAGCTGCAACAGGCGCTGACGGCAAGTTAGAACTTGCACGACGCCTCGCCTCTCGCATCAACCTGGCTAAAGGCCTGGGTGCTGAACACAAGGGCGCCACGCAACAAGCTGCTGAAGCCATACTGAAGGGAGCTCCGTCTGCACATACGCTCATTACGGTGAGTTGTGTTAATAATAACAACATGTTCTATCGAATTGAAATCCAGATATTCTTGGGCAAAGCGGACTTGCCTGGCGATGACCAGCAGTAAATTCAATTTTACGTGCTGCTTGTATTGTTTTTTATAGTTTTAAACCACAATCTGACTGTATTTCTCTGAAAAAAAGAAATGAAACAGGAGTTACTTTGTGTGTAAGTATAAAGAAAAAAAGAAAATGACTAAAGAAAATGTCTAGGTTTAAAAAATAAGTATGTATAATACAAGATTGTGATACAATGCTGTTAGTATGAATCCTCGCCTTTCGCATCCACCTAGCAAAAGGTCTGTGTGCCAAATGCAAGGGGGTCATGCAACAAACTGCTGAAGCCATGCTGAAGGGCGTCCTCTGTCCATGCGCTTATTATGGCGGGTTATGACGAAATAATAAGCTTGACTTAGCGTCTCTCTTATATTCACTAAGTGTTTGGAAGTATTACTTAAGGTGATTTATATTTTGGATGAGCAGTGGCCTTAAGACAGCTCTGTATATCATACATACCATTTGTTCAAAATTGAACTCTATATCATTGTCTTTACGTGCCTCTTATGCTGCGCTTATATTGTTCAATGTTACACAATATAAATAAATATGGCTGCATATTTCTCGGTGAAACCAAGGGGTCATAGTTAACTATGATTGCCGAGAATTATGCAATTAAGTTTTCCGTGTAAGTGCATCGTGCACTAGAACTTGTATTACTTAATATTAATTTTAATGTGGTTCACGTTCTCCGTCTATTTGTTATTTAGCTGTCTTAGATGTATAGATTATTCAAAACGTCTTTCCATCACATCAACAGGCTAAAACAGTAGCGGAACAGCTAGCAGCCAAGCTGAACACCCGCCTCAACTACCAACCACGCGACGAGAGCGCGTCTGAACCTGCCGAGGAGGTGTTCAGGAAGTACGAAACGGAACTGGAGATCAACGACTTCCCACAACAAGCGAGATGGAGGGTTACTAGCAAGGTACTGACATTTTAGTGTTTCTGACGTATCGTACAAATGCCTTCAAATTCTGCCAAATGCATTACGATTGAATCCTATGAACGGTTGAACGATTGGGCAGCAGAGCTGACTAACACTCTGATAATGCTAATGTTTCATTTGTAGTACTTACTTTTGATTGGTTTTGGTCTAGTGGTTAGCGGCCCTGACTGCTAAGCCGGAGGTCGTGGGTTCGATTCCCACCCAAGACAAATGTTTGTGTGATAAGCACGATCATTTGTTCTATGTCTGGATGTAATTTATCCATAATATGTATGTATTTAGAAATATATAAGTATGTTCATCAGTTGTCTAGTACTTATAGCACAAGCTCTGCTTAGTTTGAGCAATATTACATAACGCCATCTAGTCGTTATGTAATATTGTTATTATGTTATTACTTATTTCTCCATTATGGCGATGCGATTTGTTTTTTGGTGTTTAATGATGACCAATGTGTCATACCCAGTATCTGTGGTTAAATATGTAACAGTATTTTATTTTGACAGTCAATAGTATAGTGTTACTGTAGATTTTACAGTATTCTGGTCAAAGAAGAAATAAAAGGTTGGTTACTTTTAAAGATAAATAGTAATAATTAATTATAAAATAATAATAATTATTTAATATAATTTTTACCTAAACGCATGACGCATCAAGCTGTTCTCGAACATAATCTGAATGTAACTGAACAATCTGTTACATTCAGATTTATTAAATCGTATGAAACAGTCAACTCTACACTTATAGTCTAAGTCTTTAGGCTTAGGATTGTTTAAAAGAGTTATTGCACTCCTGGAATATAAAGGGCAATCGAAGGAAGACAGATGGGTTCTAGACAGTAAAAGTCTGAACTCCCTCTCGGTCCACTCAGAGCGGGAGAAGTTATTTGATAATTTCCCACAGTTAAAAAATAGGCTTACGCACGTATATTAGTGATTCAGCTACCCAACGCATGTGTAGTAAGTCGATGTCATCTTACTTATCACCGACCTGTCCGATCAAGTTTGGACTATGAATATTGCTGATGTGTCATTTTGATTGCGAAATAATTTAGTCATAAATGAAATTCTTATTTCATCATCATCTTCCGGCACTTATCCCGTGTTATTTGGGTTAGGCTCAATACGTTTTTTTTCTTCCATCCTGTTCTGCCACCGGTCACGCTATCACTAACTCCCTTTTCTTTCATATCAGTCCTCACACACTCCATCCATCTTTTCTTTGGCGTTCTACTCCCTCGTTCTTAATAAAGAATATATCTATCTTCTATCTATCCCTCACCATTCATCCACATGTACTCTTTTAGTAACATGCGTTTCATTCCTCCTCTTCACATGGCCATAACAAGACAAATATAATTCTCCTTCAATTTTTCAATCACTGGCGCGACTTTTAAACTTCCTCTAATGTACTTATTTCTTACTTTATCCATTCTCGTCACACCACACATTCATCCCAACATTCTGATCCATACAGTATGACAGGTCTTATCACGGACTTGTAGATTTTACCCTTCACCTTGAAGGGTATCCTTGGATCACAAGTTGTTCCAGTGTATTACCTGTCGTCATTAATTCATCTTGAGTTGATCCGATGTGTTATATCTGAAATTCTAAGTTATTGGTAGTAATATTCTTATTTCTTGAGATAATATACACCAATGTGCATAGGCCTTCAGCATACCCACTTATGTACGAAAAAGACAATTAATTTAAATTTTACAATCGCTAAGTGACGTGTTTCCTAGACTATGATGAAAGTGGACCTTATTCTTAAATCTTGTTAAATCAAATGTAATATTTTTATTAATTGAGACACCTAACATAATGATGCAATATTTGACGTAAATTTCTGAAGATAACGTTAACCTATATAACTATTGTGATAAATATTAATTGTTAACATTTTAATTAGCCGCGTACGTCATTTGATACTATTGATGACGTATAGTAATGATTCTATTTTAGATTCTCTAATGCGTAAGTATCTACGAGTAAATAGGCTGTTGTAGCTATTTCGAAGTTCTCATCACCGTCAGCCCAGAATAATCCAGTGCAGGGTATAGCTATCCACTTTCTTCTTCTATACTTCTCGGTTCATTCGTCCAGGTGTTTCCCGCAATTTTGATGATATCGTTAATCAAATGCACTTTAGAACGGTCATGGGTTCATTGGCAGAACCTTGACCATACCTTACGCCTGTGCTCCAGGCTTTATAGATTTTGGCCTCTTCGCACGCTTTTCCACTGAGTCCAAAGCTGCTAGATGGCGTTTTGCAGCACCAGCCCATATGTGACTGCATTACTCCACACACGATCGGACCTGTGCTTTAGAAGCTGTCCCGGTGTGAAGTACCGCCGGACCTTTGCAAGAACGATTCCTAGCAGCTACCTTGGCATTGGACTCAATGAACCGCCCAAAGTTAAGGTCTAAAGAAATTTCAACTCCCAAGAGCTGAAGGCGGAAGGTGCACTCCAGGGATACATTTTGAAAAGCAGGAGCCGAGGTGAACGGGCGCCTTTTGGCAGTGAACAGACATGCATCTCTCTAGACACTTTGTTAAACGACTTGCGTATGTTAGTTCCATCGTACCCTAAAGTGGCTTTTTATTAGTCTGTTTTTTGTTTAATGATTTACTAAGATATTATTTGATGTAAGGTTTTTCGTGGTTGCAAATTGAAGGTAATTTTGTTTTAGCCTATACTGTCCCACTGCTGGGCAAGGGCCTCCCCCAACTTCTTCCAGGTATTCTCTTCTTGAGCCACCTCGAACCAGTCCTTGCGGTAGGCATCTAGGTCGTCTCGCCACCTCTACCCAGGTCGACCTCGGCGGCGTCGTCCATCTTAGGTACCCACTTTGTGAAGACTCTTACCCACCGCGCACCGGACAGAGTGCATGCGGCTTATGTGACCCGCTCAATCCCATTTTAACCTGGCAGCCTTTTTATCTACGTCCATAATCCCCGTCTTTTGACGCAGCGTGGTGTTCCTCACTTTGTCGGCTTTTAATATTATGGCCAAAAATACGATTTTTTTTTAATGTCCATTTTCTGCATCCTAGAATTCACCTACCAATGACGCGTCGATTGATTGCGTCATCTACACTTTCCTTTGTCAAAACAAAAGGTTTTTATTTATGTTTTCTTCTAGATAATTGTGACCTATAACCCTCCTTGGATTGCTTTTTTATTGAGAGTAAATAACCTCGTTTCCTTACTTTGTTTATTTACTTAGGGGTCGCTCCGACCTTAGAGTCGATAACCCGACTTGTGTAGGTGCAAGTACAAATTATTGCACATTGTATGTACTCTGTTCAGTGTAATTTCTCTTGCCGCTGTGATTAGTTGTCAAGATGTTGCTCAAATTAGCTATTATTGGTGCTTTCATATTCATGTGTGTCAAGCTGCTAAGACGACAAAGGGCGTATCATGGAAAATGTTTCTACTGTCATTAATTAGTATTACTTGAGGTAATCAGACCCTTTTATTCATAAGACTAGCTGTTCCAGTTAGCAGCCGCGTCTTTCGTTATGGCTCTGCTCCCGTGGGTCATAGCTTGATATTGTATAATCTATAGCCTTCCTCGATAAATGATCTATCCAACACTTTTTTAATTTTTCAATTCAAACCAGCAGTTCCTGAGATTAGCGCGTTCAAAAAACTCCAGCTTTTAATCTTTCGTATGGCGCTATTACAGACACAATTAAAAAAACATTGTGTCTCGCGTGGATCTACGCTTCCGGCATTCAAAGAGTTAAAATATTAATAGGTATAGATTGGATACTGATTGCTATTCTCGTGTTGCTACCACAATGTTGCCCTACCATTTCTACTGCGTAGTTTTTTCGACGGGTTTAACTGGATTTGTTGTTTTTTTTTTTACATCCAGATAAAACTATTTCATCATTCTGTAGTTTATCTGATATTTCGACGAGTTCATTATTCACGAATAGGTATTAGTTTTATTAACTGTTTCTTTGTTTTAATTGCAGGAGGCGCTAGCGTTGATCAGCGAGTATTCAGAGGCTGGTATCACAGTTCGTGGCACGTACGTACCGCCCGGGAAGACTCCTCCCGAAGGCGAGCGCAAGCTGTACCTTGCCATAGAAAGTTCCCAAGAACTTGCAGTCGCCAAAGCCAAGTCGGAAATAACGCGCCTTATCAAAGAAGAGCTCCTCAAACTGCAGACTTCAGCTCATCACATGATCAACAAGGCTAGATACAAAGTGTTATAAATGATCGGAATATAACTGGCGTAATTATGTTAACATTGTTTTATTTCCTCGCTGACCTTTGACTGTAGTGTCGTAATGTTCATGAGATAGTTTTATTACGATTAGACAGGCGTTTTGAATACTATCTTCGTAATAAATATTGGTGTGACAAAAGTTACTTTATTTTGCTTAAGTTCTTGATAGTTGTTTAGTTTTTTTTCTGTAATCGAGTAAGTATTGTAGGGGGCGGAATTGATGGAGTCTTTTGTGCATCGGGATTTTGGAAATTTAACTTTTAAGGGGGCAAAAAGGGGGAATTTTGTTTGTATGCAAAATTTCATTCTGTGTGATAATTTACTTGAAAGTTAGCACAAATATAAAACTACCCTCAATAGAAACAATTAGGGGGTTTAAAAATAAGAATTCTCAATACAATCGTATTGAGGATTCTTATTTATTAGGTTAAAAACTTCAATAGCATTATTTGTTTTTTCAAAACTACCCTCAGTATATTGTTCAAGTGGTGTTAAAGCTTTTATGAAGACATTCTTCATTCATTTGACTGGCCTGTTGGTCTAGTGGTTAGTGGCTCTGACTACCGAAAAATTCTCCCACATTTGAAATCAAAATAACAACACTAATCATGGTAACTTGTTTTAGTTAGTAAAAGTCTGATACTTCGTCCCGCTCCACCCAAAGTAGGAGCGGTTATTTGATGATTTCCCATGTTAAAAAGGGGCCCCAGGGCCGATGATCACCTAGCTACGCCACTGATCACAGTACTCGTAGGTATTATCATTTGCATATTATACTCATCATGGTAAAATAGATTATTGTTATAACCTTTGAACTAAATAGTTCTATGTCTAGGTCTAGGCAGGCCGATAAGCTTGGCTAGTAAGCCGATAGAAACGATATCTTAGCGCACTCGGATAAGAGTGATGTGATTGTACTCGTATCTGCTACAATAAGACGTTCTTAAAATAGCATTGACATTGCGGCCTGTTTTACAATAACTATGGATAATCATACTTTGTTGATAAACCTGTCAGGGGCGTAACCGTTATGAGGCCCTGGGCGGCAGATCTGTGTGAGACCCTTGTCATTTTTGCAAAGTATGTGAACCTAAACTAGGTATTTTGTATAGTAGATGAGATGTGCAAAATTTATAAAAAAGGTGCTACATAAATTTCGAGTTTAAAATATTATTTTAGAAGTTTGTAAAATTAGGCTTAGTTTCTATACTGTTCCATATTTATACTGTGCTTTAGACCCCCATTTCATCCCAATATGGGCTGAATTTTGAAAAATCCTTTTTTAGTGCTCGCCTACTTCATAAAAGGAACCCTTGTGCAAAATTTCAGGCTCCTAGTCCCAGTAGTTTTGGCTGTGCGTTGATATGTCAGTCAGTCAGTTTCTCCTTTTATATATATAGATGAACAATCACAAATACGACAGATATGATAAAGCTAGGTACTAAATGCCCTAAAAGATATTCATATGTGTTTAAAAATGATGGTTAGGTACTGCTTTTCAATAATCTAGTTAATAATAATCTAGTTATCTAATTTTTATATGAGCTGAAAACCGATCTCGTGCCATTCAATTATTAGTTTATTTTTCTATTCGAGTTGTTGCGCGAGGTCCCTACAATAGCGGGGCCCCGGGCGGTTGCCCTACTCGCCACCCCCTAAGACCGGCACTGCCTACTGTAATTTAGTTGCAACTTAGATATCTACCTACTTATAAAAAAAACTGACATAATTGTTTTGTAGACATCGGCTGTTTTGATCCTTCCTTATTCCTAAATGTATGTTATAAACCTCCCCCACTACGTCTGTCTGTAATCTCAAAAACTACTGAACGATGTTTTCATGTGGTTTGCGCCAACAGGCAGAGTGATTCATGAGGAGGTGTATAATAAATGTATATTATAGTAGAGAAAAAAAGAAAAAAAACAGAATTCTAACATTCGTGCGTAGTTGGGGCGGGTCGCTACGCTAGTCATCAAATGACGATGGGAAGAAACTGTTGTCTGTGTAGACAGGAACACTAAATTATGCACTGAAAGGTTTAGCAATAAAACTTTCCTATTTTCTCTTCATTTGATGTAAGTATACACACTGAAAAAAAGATTTTTTGATGGACAGGCTCAACTATACGTTCAAATACACAATCTATATATATAAAAGCGAAATACCACTCACTGATAAAAATCACGAAATCTCAGAAACTATAATACCTACACTACAAACTTATAATTTGGCAGGTAGGTTCCTTATAGGGTGTAGACATCCGATAAGAACGGATTTTACGAAACTGAGAGGTGGCTCTAAGAGCCTGTCCTAGAGAGGAGGCCTGATTCCCAGCAGTGGGAAAATTAAAAGGCTGATTATGCTATTTATTATGCCACCCCTAAGGGGGTAAAACGGGGGTTGGAAGTTTGTATGAAAGTCCTATTTTCACGCGAGCGTAGGCGCTGCCAGGAGCTAGTAATTCAATATAGGTATCTTACTCAAACACGATGAGTTTTTGATGTCTCTGGTATTTACAAATGTAGGTATTCCCTAAATCACGTAGCCGAGACACACACACACACGCACAACCCAGCACGTGGCTCACCAATGCAGCAGTGTTTGCCACAATTGTGTCATCCTCTACGATAAGTATAAATAACCGCAAGAACAGGCGTGGTCTCGTGCGCGGCGACGCCTGCGATAGCGCGGGTTATCGCCTGCGCGGGAAGATTCCACGGCAAACAACTGACGACAGCACCACGCACAATCGAACTCCACAATCTAAAAGCGATTTTAGACCTTACTGACAAATCAATATGGAAAGTATGATAAAATACTTTTTTTTCGAACGTCCCTTGCCCCCTATCTGTGCTGATTAGAACCTTATCTTAGGGTTTATTTAGATATACCAAGGTCAGGCACGATTTCAATTTGAATTCACAAAGATAAGTACCTACAAAAAAAATGTACTGTTATCTCCGTCGCCAGGCCACCTATTGATCTCCGATGGATGAATTAACAGTAGGTACTTGGAGTACATCAGATTTTTCTGGTTTTCATGTGCGATTTGTTGCTAACTGCTTATGTAACGATAAATAACAATCTAAGGTCTGCGTCGTAAATGAAATGTGAGGACGCAAGTTGTAATCAATGTGCGTCAACTTTTTGTTGCTCTTTGTGCTGATAGGTAATTATTTTGTTGATAATGAAAAAAAGGTTATTATTGATATTATTATTTCCTTTATTTATTTTCTGTATATATTTTATACATTTTTAAATACTTCTTAAAACACATTAAACAAAAACGGCGGTGTCGGGAGTAGGGTCCAAGCTACCGGTGGTTAGGGCTCCAGAGATAGGAAACTCCTCACAATGTAAGCCGTATCAAGGAGTAGGTACTGCGAGGCCCTTGATCCGACCGTTCAACGGCAGCTTCGACAGATGGTCGTCGAAGCTTTTGGCCATCAAGCTATTGGCGGTTGCAACAATCGGCACAATGACAGCTGATTCTACATTCCACATGCGGACAGCCTGTGTTAAGTCGAGATATTTGATTTGTTTCTCTTTCTCAGCTTTCACATCGTCATGTGGGATAGTAACATTATTGATTAATTATTGATATAATTGTTTATCTAATAAGATTAACAAATAAAAATAATAATGTAGATATCTGCTCGGGAACCTAATTTACATAATGATTGAGTACCTACCTTTGTCTTGCTTCGCCATCATGTGTGTCTAGAAACTACGTTAGAGGTGCACAGTGCATCGTTGCAACAAACTTGCAAAACATTAATTATTCCTTGCTGTCATTCTTTTATAAATTGCATGGCAATAACCCGTTTATATAATTGCACAATTATAAGAAATATTCCTCTTGTTTGTTCTTTATAATTGCTTTGATAAACATTCACGTTTATTTAGTAGGAACAAATAAATAACTCTCAACGCGCAGACCAGTTCACTAAACGCGGAAGAAACTAAATATTTAAAGAATGTTGATATTGTTGTTATTTAAAATTTTTATTGACATATGTGTCGATACATAAAAAAATATCTGCTGTAGTCATGTTTACATAAACAAGTTAAAATTTTCCTATGCGTTTATCATGTTTTTTGGAAGCAAGTGGCATGGCAACAAACGTAGATCGTCCGTAAGATACCTACATAGGCCGCAAACGCGACTATTTGACACGGATCTCGGGTTCGATGCCGAACAAATATAACTTTGTCACTTTTCCAGTCTGCTGCTAGTAAATTTATTTAAAACGAATGTGAGGGTAGTTGTGAAACTTATAGTATCTAGGGTGTTTTTAGACTTGCTACGAACAGATGCGAAGCGCTACGAACCTATCCCGCGTAGCCGTGCTACGATAAAAAAACGCAACATAAAAAATCTGTTTTTCTTTAAATTAAATAATGACCTTACTTTGTATGTGTTTATTACGCAGCTATGCAGTGGAAATGTACAGCAAAATCAGGCAAAATGACTCAGTAGACTAATTAAATTGTTGGCAGTGCTGTAACTAGTCTTTTAAACGCCCGGTTCGAGCTTCTATAACTGATCCTTTAAAAAATAAAAATAATTAGACACAAATAATACGTGAAATGAGCACCTACGTAATTGGAACTTCTGGTAAGGCGCGTCTAAAACCTATGTACACAAAAACAACAGGTATTGTATGTAAGCTATTAACTACCAAGCCTCCTCCTCCTTCTCGAGTCATATGCCTTATTACTGAGAGAGTGAGTTTCCGCTGGATTAGCTTCTTACTGATGGTGTCTCGCCATCTGTGACAGTTCTTGGTGTCATGAAGTGCGATGTGCAATTGGGGGTCCAGTGTGGAGCGGATTTGATCTGCCCATCTTATTGGGCTGCGGCTTCTTGGTCGTCCAACCACCAAGCATACAAGAATCAATACTTGACCTTAGTTTGACAATTTCTCCGCCCCTCCAGGGCCTGGGCCCTTGTGCCCGAGCACCCTTAGCAGTGCCCTAGTTACGGCACTGATTGTTGGTATTGTGGAAGTCGCTGCACTTTGCGTTTGATTACAATTTATATGTAGGACGGCTTCGTGGAATCTAAAAATAAAAGAAAAACAGTGATATAATTCATGTGAACTTATCAAGAATAATAATCGTAAAAGTAAGTAAATGTTGTTGTCTAAAATGGTTTGACAATAATATTTACGTTTAGTTACGACTAATTGCTTACTTATATTATGTTATGCACATAGGTGCCTAACCAGTGGCGGCGCTAGATCTCGCGTGGACGTCGGCGAAATTGCGACGCGAGGCCTCCTTTTTCCCAATCAAGAAAATATTAAATTACGTAAGCCGAATTATAGTTAAAATAATATTAACAACAAGTTTTATCAAACATTTTATTGCTATTAAACAAGTTTTGTTGATTATCAAATTATGACAAAACTTACATAAATAGAAGTTAAAATAAACGAACTTTTCGGCTTTTGGCCTCACTGAACTTTTTCAGGATTACGTCATAGCTAATACCAGACGCTATTTCAGCTTCAATTGATAGAATTGATAACGAAGATAATCTCTCTTGACTCATCGTGCTTCTCAAATAGGTCTTAATCAATTTTAACTTTGAGAAGCTTCTCTCAGCGGAAGCTGTACTGACGGGAACTGTGAGCATGATTCTAATTGCTATATAAACATTTGGATATATTTCTTCCAAATTATTTTCTAAAATGTATTGAATGAGTTGTTTCGCGTCGTTGATAGAGTCTAGTGAATTTGTTTTTAAAAGTTGGAGTTCTTCATACAATTCGAAAGGCTGTATGTCGCTGTTTTCGCCTTCCCGAAGTATTGTACCTAAATCATTACAGCACTTGAGCAGGTCTTCTTTTGATATAGAGTTTAAATATCTGATATCATAAATAAAACCAAATCGTTCAAAATATTCATTGAGCGCTTTAAATCGACATTCGGTGTCAACTATAATAGCATCAATCATTGTGTTAAAAAAGTTAACTCTGTACTGCATTTCAAAAGATTGAATAGGTTCATCAATATGTTCATAATCGAACATTCGTTTTCTCCTGGCTGTTCTTTTTTCTTTAAATTGAATCTCAATTTCGAAAGTACTTTTCTCTACAAATAATCGAGCTTGTGCTACACTATTGTCAAATCCTGTATTACGGAATTCTTGAATCCAGCTGCAAAATGACCGTAAAGTATCAATAGCGACTTTCAAGTTGACTTGAACCGTTTGCCATAGTTTGCTTATATTGTTCACACGTAGTAAAACCTCGTACCATACGTGTATCGCAACAACAAACTCAAAAGTTAACATTTCATTCAAGACTGCGTCACAGTCGCTTAGAGTTTCAGAATCATCACTTTTATTTTTCAGGTCATTCACGCATTCGATAACATCATCAAATTGCAAAAATATTGCTTTTACTGCTCCGATTCTACTCTCCCATCGTGTTTCAGACAGAGGTTTTAATGTTAATTTTAATTTCGTTTTCACAATATCCCAACGCTTACTTGACTTTGAAAACAGCACATAGATTTTATTGATGAAGCCAAAAAACGTTTTGGCTGTTGTAGAAGACTTAGCTGCATCCATCAAAAGCAAATTCCAACTGTGGCATCCGCACGGCGTAAAGAATGCTCTTGGGTTTATATTAAGTATTCTTGTTCTTATACCTTTATTAATACCGACCATATTGGCGCCGTTGTCATATCCCTGTCCTCGACAGTTTTGGATATCTAGACCATTTCTTTCCAGTTCTTGTAATATGGAATTTGTTAAATATTCTCCCGTTGTTTCTGTGACGGCAATAAACCCAACAAAATGTTCCTCTATTGCTCCAGTTGAAGAATTGCAAAATCTTAATATTATTGACATTTGTTCAACGCGGCTGACATCCCTGGTACAATCGAGCAAGAAGGCATAGTATTTTGCTTGTTTAACTCTGTGTATAATTTCTTCAATAACTGATTTAGACATTAATGCTATTAATTCATTTTGGACGTCGTGGCTCAGATAATGTTGAGTTAGTTGCTTTGCATTAATACGTTGCATGTGCTCCCGTAGTGTCAGATCATATTTGGATAACAACTTAAATAAATCTATAAAGTTGCCACTGTTTTTGCTATCGTTCATTTTCAAGGATTCTCGATGAGCTCTAAATGCCAAATTGTGTGAGGCTAAGTAGTTTATGATATCAATCATTCTTTCAAACAAATTATACCAGTACTTTTGCGATTCTTTAATAGATCTCTCATTATCTTTATCTATTGTTTTTCCGTGTTTGATTCCTTTATAGAATTCAATCCATTTAATCATGCATTCCATGTGTCCTTGACTTTGTTCATGTCTTTGCAATATCCGACTCAAATCTTTCCAGTCACAACATCCTTCTTTTACCATCTGTGTCTGCAAATTTGAAAAAAGTCTACATGGAAAGCAGTAAACTTTATCTTGAAAAATGGAGTAAACTAACCATCGGCGATGTTGCGTTTCGCCGTTACTTAATTTTCGAGTGAAATGAAATTTAGAAAAATGTCTTTTATTTGCGTCTTTTGGGTAACTGTCATCAGATTTCTCTAGATCTTGATTGGGTCCGTTTTGAATTAGGTCATGACGCTGCGAATCGTTTACTGGAAATACCCACTTCCCTGGATCTAAGTCTATAAATGACTCTCTTAAATGAACTCCTTCCACTTGATTTTCTGAGTCACACAACGTTTCACTTTCTAACTCTTTATTGGGTTCCGACATTTGGATCATAGTAGGTTCGCTCGATGTTGCAGGTAAAACTGTATCAGAACTTCCAAAAAAAGATTCATTTGACTCTGACGCTGGCTCAGAAACTAAAGTTTCATCAGATGACTCTGAAGCAGTGACACTCGAAGAAGGTTTCTTGAGAAATTTCATCATACTGGAACTTAGAGCTTGGTTGGATATAACAGCTTCAGCCTTTCTTTTTCTTTTTAATGCTCCGGATTCCCATTTCCTCCCTTTATCTCTGTCTCTACTTGGTCCTCCAGACATGATGACCTAAAAATAAAAAAAACATTGAAATTAAATAATTATTTAATTAGATACCAACTTTTAAAACAGACCCAGTAGCGTCAAAGTTAATAATAATGCGATACGAGATCTATCGATCTGTAGTTCGATGTTTTTTGTGTAGCAGATTATAAAAAAACTATAGATACGCCAATACTTTTAATAGAAAACTGAATAAAATTATTTACTTACGTTATTTTGTACTGAAACAAAACCAGATTCTAGTGCGGAGTTCTTTTAATACAAAGTAATCTAGATCTAGGCGCAACAATAGAAAAACTCTAATGAAAATAATAAAAAATTGTTGAAAATTTTGAGGCTAATATTTTTATAAGCACGAGCGTGCTTATAAACATACTCGAACAGCTAAAAATTTTAATTCTCGAAAAAAAAACACTAGCACAGTTTGAATTTAAAACTACATGAACTATCCACTTTTTATAAATTTCGATATCCACAAAGAAATACATCGCAATTAAGACTTATAAAAGATAGGAAACTGTTTATACCTATTGATGTTGACAAATACTTTACGTTAAAGTTGTTATAAAAGTTCATATTGACTTACTTTATCTTATAACCTTCGAAGTATGAATGAAATCACAATATAAATTAACACTTTTATCCACTAAATCACCACTTGACTGGGGTACTGACTGACTTTACAACACAATAAAAATAAATTTTGTCCATGCGAGTCTAGTCTGCGAGTGTTGCGTTGCATTCACAAAAGGAATGATTGTTTACGTTTCGCTCACAGAAGAAATACAAAAACGACACGGGTATTCCCCGTCTCGCGCACGTAGTTGTTTAACTTTCATAGTGTTGCCAGACAATTCTGCCCGTAAAGTGCTCATTGTACAAAATCTACTGAACCGATTTTGATGAAACTTCCACTCTTCCCTAAGTTCAATAATACAGAAACGAACAATAAAATAAGTAATCATCCCAATCGGCCTTCTAGTTTTCGAGAAACTCGCTCACTTAACTCGCGCAAGTGTATGATAAGAAAATAAATAAAAATGATTAACTAAATTTTAAATAATAAAAAAAAATTGCGAGGCCCCCTCAAGCGCGAGGCCGTCGGCGGTCGCCGACGTCGCCGACGCCTAGCGCCGCCACTGTGCCTAACCTACCTATATTTTAACGCAATCTCGGTCTATCGAAGTGGTTTTATTTGTTGTTTTTAAATGATATAAACCATTGCTTGACTACGATCCCAACAGACGGTAAGCAGTGATGTAATCGTTGGTGGTGAAGAAGCGCTTTAGTTTATTGAGAGCCTATTCACTCTAGCCTTGAAGACACCTAAATTATAACCGGACGGGAAGACTGCAGTAGGCAAATTTTTCCAGTCCTTCGATGTACGTACGCGGTATAAACGACGAGATGAAACGCTTAGTCCAGACCGGGTAACTAAAACCGATCGTTGTCAAACATGCTATCTCACTATCAGTCGGTAAAAACTGTTATTGTGCCAATAAAGGATTTCGGTACGTGATATCGTGCCTATCGTGTTGAAAATAACATAGGAAAGCCTCCTCGAGTCATGTTCTGATAAAATGTGCGCCTCCACTGGTCGTGACAGAGGCGTGAGAACAGTTAATAGATATCACGCTGGATTATCTTGGAACTTTGCCCCAAAAAACAAGCATTTACAAATATCTTCTTCATTTATCTATCAATAACATATGATTATGAGGTGCATATACTTTATTTTAAGTACTTAATAATGCCGTATCTACAGTAATACATACCTTCATCATCAAATATTTTTTCTCGGTCTGGTACTTCAAGAGAGATTGTCAAAATTTTACTGACTAAGAACTCTCCTGTGTTTCTTCAGTTGTCCTTTGGATTCCAGGGCAGCAGTAACTTTTTCGATCAACATCGCAGCTCTGGCAGACCTACAGCAATACCTAGGAAAACTAAATGTGAATACGATTTGCGCATGGAGATGCAACGCCGGGGCGAAACTCAGCTGGCGCGACTAATCGCGGCATGGACAGTCTTCCGGCGGGATTTCGTGACGGTAAGAACGCAATTGTCGCAACCCAGCAGTGGGCACGCCACAGTTGCGGCGGTACCTAAGTCCCCTCTTTGCGTAATGGCTGGAGAGTCCTTGGCAAGGTGTAGGTGTGCCCCACTTGGGTGGAGCACCGTCGTGTCCTCGTGGAGGCGATCGGTGACGCCAGGCCCTGGTTCGGGCTATAGTCTCCCACAAGGTAGATCGATGATCTAATAGTGAGGGCTTGGAGCTCCGCTGGATGCCGGAATCTGTTTGTTAGTAGTACCAGTATCCAGTGGTTGTTTTTGGCTGAAATATTTTCTAAGATATTAAGATCTAGCGATATCCACCTTCAGACACAATGAGAATCTAACTTTGGGTATGAACGCTGATCAATCTTACTTACCAAGTATTATTATCAACTGATACCGCTTATAGTAACGACTAATTATAGACAATGTAATCTTATAAGATAATGTATTTTCGTAGAATCTGCTTATCGCTTTGAAACAATATTAGAATAGAATAAACTTTATTGTACACCAAATTAGTAACAAAACTAAATATATATATTCTCAGTAGTCCATACTATTTTATGCTATGCTCCGAAAAAGAACCAGTTATTACAGCTAACAGGATTAGCAGGCTGAAGCGGCTGGGGGTAAGCCATGTTTGTGGAAAGATTGATAGCCGTTGGAATAGACGAGTTTGGGGGACCGATGAACTCAAATGGGTAAGTGGGACAGACTTGTTTGTCCAGTCTCCAGTGCTTTTGAGACCAGTATAGCGATAGGCGTTTATGTACAGTCACCAAAGGAGATACGCAGTGACGGATTTACCCTTAATCAAATTAAGCAATTGCCTAGGGCATCACGTCTGGGGGGGCACCAGAAGAAGCACAAAAAAAATCCGTCCTTAGAGCATCACGTCTCACTCTCACGTCACCAAAAAAAGTTTCTAGGACTAATTTAAAAATTCGCACGTTTTAAGTTGACATAGAGTCCGACCTAGAGTCATAACCCCGCTCCTTTTTGCCCACTCGCTGCCCGCTAGTGCATTCGGCAATTCAAATGCACCGGAATTGCGATCAGCCAATCACAAACCAAACCTACCCCGCGCCCCCCCCCCCCTGGCGCCCCTGCAAATCTGTGTCAATCAAATGTTTTGTTTTTTGAGTAATTGTGCCGGCCGGCTTCTATGCATACGTAATAATAGGGGGTTAAAGTATGAAATTGCCGTTTTATTGTAATAGGTACTTCGAATTGACATAAAACATTCATGGTTTGAGATTTTTGAAACTTTTTTCACATTTTTTAAAAGAAGAACTTCATAGGTATATGAAGTTCTTCTTTTAAAAAATGTGCAACATTCGATTATCGACTTTCAGTTGTTTTTTATTCAGCTTAGACAAGAAATATGGATACTTCAAAAATTCGAGTGATTTTTGAGTACGAGTTTCTTCGCGGAACTAATGCGGCAGAAACAGCTCGCAATATCTATGTTGCGTTTGGAGAGGGGACTGCTAATGAACGCACCGTGCGATTTTGGTTTAAACGCTTTCGTAATGGAAATTTTGATTTGAAGAACGAACCACGTAGAAGACCGCTCACACAGGTGAATAACAATGAATTGAAAGAAATGGTGGAAGCCAATTCGAGCCAAACTACCCAGGAATTAGCGGCATGGTTTAACGTTACCTTAAACCATGCCATCCAACGCGTGTTGAAACTTATGTTGCCTAGTTGAATCGATACAGAAATGAAGGAATATTGGATCGAATTGTGACATGTGTTGAAAAGTGGATTCTTTACGATAACCGTAAGTGAAAAATGCAATGGCTGACCCCAAGTCAAACGCCGCAACAGTGTCCTAACACAAAGCTTACCAATAAAAAGGTAATGGTAACTGTTTGGTGGTCTCAGCATGGTGTTATTCACTATAGCTTTCTCCGATCTGGTCAAGCTATATTGGGAGATGTCTACTGTGCTGAACTCCGAACAATGATAGCAAAACTAGCAGTGAAACAGCCCCGACTCATGAATCAATATTCACCATTATTGGTCCATGATAACGCGAGACCTCATACAGCACGAGAAACCGTTTTAACTCTACAGGAACTGCAATTAGAAACCACTCGTCACCCTCCGTATTCGCCAGACCTTGCTTCAATGGACTACCATTTTTTTCGTGATTTGGACAATTTTCTACGAGATAAAAAGTTTTCTTCTCAGGAGGCAGTACAAAATGCTTTCACACAGTTTGTCGAATCTAGATCACCAGAGTCCTATCGCAAAGGCATAAATGATCTTCCTATTAGATGGCAGCAATGTATAGATACTTAATACTGGTAATTATTTTGATTAAATAAATATGTTAAATGAAAAAAAAACACGAATTTCAATTTTTCAATACAAATTGGCAATTTCATACTTTAACCCCTAATAAATAAATTATGCTTTGGTTTTTATTGTTGTCGCACCTACTCCACTTCTAAGGTACGTTACATCTCATCATCTTATTTTACAAAAAACTAATGTTTTTAGGCGGTAAAGGTTTAAAGACCGATTCTAGTTGACATCCGGATAGGGGGGCCCACAGGCGTAGATTGCTTAGGGCATCAAGTAGTCTTAATCCGTCACTGGAGATACGTAACCAGCCCCCCTAGCCAAGTTACAACCGTTTCGTTTCGATTCTCTTTTCGTTGAAATTGCCTGTGTTAGGGCACTTCGCTCTTCCGAAACTTAAAGTTACGTGATGTACCAATGAATGGATTTTAATTTTCTTAAAATAAATTACATGAATACTTCAACGATATCGACGACCCTGTTTTTGAGGGGAAACCTTCAAAAGGAGCAACATTCTCCTTCCCGCCCTCTTAGTACCAGCGTCCCCACAGGAGTGTACTACGTGAGCGCGACAAATGGATGTGCGATTAACGCTTGTACGACAAAACTGTACTGCGACTTCACACTGAAGCTCGACATCACGCTGGTGTAACAAACGATTGTGCGACAGTAGTTCGACACTATGGTAGTGCGACAAACAATGTGTGTGAGTATTGTAATTCGACCCTACGTTGGTGAAGAAGTATTACAGTAGTTTGACATTAGTGATGCAACGGAAGTGTCTTAACGGAAGCAGAAACGGAAACAGATGTCAAAAGTAAATCTTTGCGGATGCGGAAGCGGAAACGGAAGCGTTAATACTATGAAAAAAAGCAAATATTTTTTTTTTAAACAACAGAAGGTTTACGTCGTAATCACGTCACGAGGCGCGGTGATGTGCAGAATAAACCAAAAAAATATAATAATAAAGACACTCCTTGCGACACGTTTGTGTACCACCAACACCTCTTCCGATGTGTCCAGTCGTCCACGCACCCCCCACCCCCGTGCCCCTCGCTGCATTCTTCCGTTTAGAGTTTTGTTATAAAATTTGTGAAAGCAGAAGCGGAAACGGAAGTGAAAAAGCTTACGGAATTTCTGCAGAAGCGAAAGCGGAATCAGAGTTCTGTTGCAACACTACTTGACGCTACCTTGCCTGCCAAGATAACACACGGGGTGCCCTAAAATATGTTAATTCTTCATGTCGCACTAGAGTAATGACGAGATTCAGTGTGTCGTACAAGTGTGTATTCGAAAAATGGTGAGTCGCAATAAAATTTTGACGCACAAGAGTTAATCGCACATTCATTTGTCGAGCTTACGTAGTATACTTTCCCCACAGACAGACTTTATAATTTCAAGAAGGAATATTACTTACTTAGTGCAAAAATAACACAGCTTAGTTAATAAAACGCACGAAAGTGGTAAATGCACGAAAATAACTGACCTCGTAGTAGTAATAAAACTGAGTACACTATCTTCGTTATCTGTTTGTAATTGTGACGCAAATTTCTCCTTTATAACAGAACAAGGGTTTTTTTTAGTGTTGATATCCTCTCATGCGTAGCTAGCAATGTGGACGTCTTAAAAGGATGTCAATTGTTTTGTCGCTATGTCAATAAAAGGATTTATTTATTTTCCTGAAATTCCTTTTATTGTTGTCATGTGACGTATGAAGTATGTTATAGTATTTCTAAATAATTTGTTTACGTAGTTAATGCATACTTATAAGGATAGTGCCTGGGGGAGATGTACAACTCGTAGGTAAGCTAGCTTTGGTTTTAGTACCTACGACTTAAATGGGATATTACTCACGGCCTGCGGTTTGGGCACGCCACAATTATGGCGGTAAGTCCCTTCTTTGAGGCGTGGTTGGAAAGACCTCACGGCGTCCTCACCTTCCGCATGACGCAGGTTCTCACCGAACACGGGAAGTTCGGGAAGTTCCTGCACCGGATTCGTGCGGAAGCGACGCCCGGGTGTCACCACTGTGTGGACCGCCCGGAGGACACGGTGGAGCATACGGTGGAAGTGTGCCCCGCTTGGGAAGAGCAACGCCGTGTCCTCGTGGGGGCGATCGGCGGCGGCGATCTCTCGCGCCGGGCCTTGGTACAGGCCATGGTCCGGAGCGAGGAGGAGTGGCAGGCGGTCGCCTAATTCTGCGAAGCAGTAATGCTAGCAAAAGAGGCGGCCGATCGCGTGAGGCAACGGCAACGGTCCTCACGCCCCAACCGCCGCCGGGATTCCGATCCCGATTTCCGGCCACCGTAGGCGCGGGCTTGCGGACGGCGGGCAATGGGTGGCCCGCCGTCCGACCGTCCGGTAACCATCCGGACCGAGCCCAAGTCGTCGACGGCGCGTATTGTTCCGCGCGCGCCTCAGGGAGATGTCAGCAAATCGTAGGGGCCCAGCAGGGTCGAAGCCTACTGGGGCCATGGGTAGTGTGAAAACGAAACCGTGGCCCTGGGACGAAGGCAACGAAGGAACAGGAGTGGGTTTTTACAGTCAAGAATCATGTGTTAAGCCGTGAAACTTTTATAAGTCATACATGCGTACCCAGGTTATGGGCCAGGGCCCAGAACCTGGGTTGCAAGCAAAACAGATTTTTTATAAGCACTTAGTCAAATACTTAAATAAACGTAAATAAAAATAGGTATTTTTTTTTAAACAACTTGCTTCTGCAAGCGACTTTGCCCGCGTGATAGTCGATTTCTCCATACAAAATTTGGACCCCCGTTTCATGCCTTTAGGGAGCGAATTTTGTAAAATGCTCTCTTACTGCTCGCTTACGGCATAAAAGGAAATCTTCTGCAAAATTTCACGTTCCTATACCTCTTAGTTTCAGCTGTGCGTAGATATGTCACTCAGTTTCTCCTTTTATATACATATAAAGTTACCGGCAATCTGTATAATCCGGTATTCTATACAATACCTAGGCAATTTATAGAATACCAAAAACGTGTAGGTAATGTTCGAAATATTATTTATTTTATACTTTGCCTAAGCAAAGTAAAAAAACAAAGCAAGCAGAATATCTAAGTATTCTATACAATACTGAATGCGCAGCCGGTAATGTGTATAAAAGACGAGAGTAGGGAAGGAGGTGACGTGATTTTAGGGCACCCCGACACGGACAGGTTAGGTTAGAAGGCTAAGGTGGGAGCTCCCGACCTAAGCCTTCATGACTATTTTTTTATAACCACCCGGAAATAGAAGCCTTACTTCAAACCTCACAGACATAAATAAGAGAGTACTTGTGAGCAAATTACATTATGTTACTTATAGCTAGAAAAAAAAAATATTTCACGTTAGTTTTATTATGTATAAGTACTCAGGTGCTATTTCTGTTCGCGGGGTTTAAAGTAAGGTTCCTATTTTCGGGTGGTTTAAAAAAAAAAAACCATTAATTCTAACCTAAACTGTCTGTATCGGGATGTAAAATTACGTCAATTTCTTTTGCATACATTGATTTTAAGTAATAGAAAATGTTTCATTTGCCGGTCATTTTATAGGTCCAACAAACGATATATTTGCGGATGAATGGAAGATGATTTTATTGGCATGTAGAAGTACTGTGAGAGGGATTGATGTACATATTGTTTATAACTTAATTTTTTTTTTGTTTAGTTACTGTAATTGGTTGTTTAACTGTTGTAATTAATTAAATAAATAAATAGGTAGGTTAATATTAACATTAATAAGTAGGTATAGAACAAAATCTATTTATTTAACATATTGCCAGTGGACCAGCAGGTACTCTATACAATCCCTAGGAATTTTGTACATTACCTAGATAAAGTATGCAATGGACAATATAATTATCATAATACTTCATTCATTCCCTGGACACCCCAGGTATTCTATACATTGCCTAGAATTGTATGAATAAAATACCTGAATTATACAGATTGCTGGTAACATAAATATAGATTAAATAATTAATTATACAAAAGCTAAGGAATTTTCTAAGGTCTTCAGAGAAAGGTTTATGACGTCTTCCGTGAAAGAATCGTGTACACTGATGAATGATGTACATTGATGCCTAAGCATACAAAACAACGAGATTTTTAAAAGCTGTATATTGTATTGCAAATGGCTAAAAGTTTGTTTTCTTAACTTTTATCGACGAAAAGACGAAAAGTGTATAGTTAGTGTGGAAGTAAACAAAGTCCAGGGGCAGCTGCCCACTATGTCCACCCCTGGGTACGCCTATGAAGTCATATCTGCGCCCAAGTGAACAGTAACGTCAACCAATTAAAACGCATTGCTGAGCGAAAGTTCCAGAATGAAAGTACGTACCAAGGCCTGGAGAATTCTAAAAAAAGTCCGCCATAAAGTACCTACTTCTATTATTATGACATAAGGTTAGTAGGTAGTTGATAAGGGAATTTGTTCCTTCCGCCTTGTACTATAGAGTCGAAATTCACATGAAGTCGCGAGAATAATAATACTGATTTATTACCCACGATGGGACTATATTGTTCTAGACTGATCTTGAAACTTCTGTATCTAGAATTTTCCTGGCTCTGCGTATAAATACGAGCCCTCGACCGGAAGGGAGTCAGTTTAATTTCAACAGCGACACAAGTGCGATACCTAAGTGTGTGAAGTGATATTACCTAACAACCTAAGTGATACTGAAATGGACTCAAGAACACGTACTGATGGTTATTATTTTGTTGATTGGATTGGAAATTTGTTATTGTCTGTGGTAAATAAAGTTCTCTGCTAGTAAACCGGCATTTCATTACTTACGTTCGTAACACAAGGATCAAAGCATTTCAAGTAACCCGTTTACAGGAACTTTTGAGTTGGCTAAAGGTCAGTTATTCAGAAAAACACTTTTTACAAAAAAAAAAATATACAAAAAAATAGTGAACTTTTCACTATTTTAGCAAAATAACTTTAATTTCGGTTTTCGGTGTTTCTATAATAGTTTTGTCTCTTCGTTATTTAACACTGACTTCCGAAATTAAAGTTATTTTGCACTTTTTAGTGTTTTTTTTTTACATTGAAGTCGGTTGTATTTTTTTTATAAAAAGTTTTTTATTTCACATTTTTTAGTTATGGTACTACCACTAAAAAGTACCCTTCAGCCAAACTTAAATACCTTATAGCCAGAGTGCATCTCATGACAATTCTAATAATCCCAAACACGGTTAGATTACATTAATTTATTACTGAGTTCCGGTGCCTAACTTCAGGCTTCATCATCAGATCAGTTCGATATATTCCCCCTCTTCTTTCAGTCAGTCATCGACTATAACACGTATAAACAAAGCAATTTTACGTGATACGACCGTTCTGCTGTGGTCCTATGAGGAGTTCTGTTCCATATATTTGAAGTTCATGATCAGATAACATAACCATATAATAAAAAAAAAAAAAACAAAATCGGTCCACAATTGACCGAGAAATCGGTGAACATACATTAAAAAAAAATACATTCAGCCGAACATAAAACTAATGCTAATTGGATTGCACATTCCTAAATGTAGATCTCTATGGAGAAAAAAGTGCAAGCAACTATGGAGTGGATATTCTTTTAAATTATATTATGTAGGTATTACAAATATTTCGGTTATATATTTATTGTCACTACTATTATGTGAAAACAATGTAAAGTCTGACAGACACTATCTCGCTCTACCCAGAGCATGTGAACATAATTGATGATTTCCCATTCTAAGAAAAAGAATAAAAAAGTTGGGTATTGCTTGCAGAACGCTACAGGTGCAGCATGGAAGGCTCATGACCCGTTCTGTGCGTCTCGCATCCAACGGATTCCCATGACCCCCATCAGGTTATCGATCCACCTGGTGGGAGACGTTCCAACGCTTCATCTTCCAGTACGTAGTCACCACTCCAGAACCTTTTGGCCCCATCGACTATCGAAGAGTGTTGTTGGCACCGAACACTTTTTGATCGTCATGAGTATGTGTTAAGTGGACACAAAAAATGTTTACGTATGCGTAGGGAGTGGATAGTTTCATATTGGTTCTATAGAAATCAAATATTCATCGGTAGCTTGTATCTGACACAAGATACAAAAGTGTCCATGTTTGCGCCTTGCCTAACACGCTTATGCTTCGTGTGGTTGGTAAAACTCATACAGTTTTACACGGTATTACGTTTGTCAAACATGCACAGGTAAAACTGTGGTGAAACTTGTCCGTGTGGTAAACCCATTAACCCCTCGAAGGCCGATTGTACATACGTCTGTAAAACTTGAATGACCTTGAAAAACGCTTAATTGTCGTTTTGTACACACGTTTGTACGATTTTTTTTTAGCCGAGAATTTTGTTTTCTTTATGTTTGTTTTTCCTAGAAAAATTCAGAAAAAGTTTTTTTTAATTATTTTTATATTTTTTTTGGTGATTTACGTAAAAACGCCACAATTACGTAATAATAATACCCCTGAGCGCCCGAGGGGAACACCTTTACCGATATTGGCGATACTTTATTCATTTAGATACCTTTTCAGGTTAAATTATCTTGGTTTTTTTTTCACATTAACTGCCTAGCCCCTTTCCCAAATATATTAGGGTCGAATTTTAGTCCAATTGGATGTAGCGGGAAATTTTATAATAGAGCTTCTATCAGCGGCTTTGACAGTGTGAATATATAAAATATATAGCCTATGTTACTCATGTGATAAAATAGCATTTACAGGTGAAAGAATTTTTAAAATCGGCCTAGATAGACAATACAAACAAAAATACAATTCTTTTCTCTTTCTAATATTAGTATAGATTAGTATAGATATAGATGGAGCAGCTGTTACTAGGCAAAAATCTTTTTTAAGCTATTGCATAGCTTCTATCGCGGGCCTTGAGCGCGGGGACCGAATCCAAAAATTCCGTAACGAAAAATATACCTCACGCTCCCCACTCCGACGGGCACGGAGGTGTGGCTTGGAGGCCGACAGAGACCGAACACCTATTTTAGAAAAGTCGTTAACGACCTGTGTGGCACATTGGTACAGCGTTCTACCTATGTTATCATCGTGCCTCGAGTTCAAATCTCGGTCAAACAAAATAGTCTTTTTGTATTATAATAGATTATAGTAATGTTCTATGATAACAACTGAACATACTTGTAGCAATTTATGAAGTAAACAAGAAAGAAAAAAATTTGTTTTCTTATCGGTCACCACGCTCAAAAAGTGTAACTTGAATTAATATCAAAGAAAAAGAAATACTGCATAAATAAAATAAATAAATAATTATAATTGCATAAGTTGATACAAAATGCTATGCAATAGCTTTACCGCGGCAGTCCCCGAGTGCCACACTTATTTTTTTGTTTGTGTTTTGCCTGCAATCAGTCTGTTGACTATAAGCAAGTGGGTGGATGGTTTTAAGCTATGGTTATGGTTATTATTGGAGTCTAGACTCTTTAGTCCCTTCTTATGCCAGGGTTATGGAGAATGTGCCGTCTTTTTAATTAATCTATATATATAAAAGGAGAAACTGACTGACTGACATATCAACGCTCAGCCGAAGTTACTAGGACCAGGAGCGTGAAATTTTGCACAAGGTTTCCTGTTATGACATAAGCAAGCACTAAGAGAGGAGTTTGCAAAATTCGCCCCCTAAAGGGATGACACGGGGGTCCAAAGTTTGTATGGTGAAACCTTTTACGCGGGCGAAGCTACTGGCAGAAGCTAGTAATAATATAAATAATAATACAATAGCCATTTATTTCCAGACTTTGGGGTGATACATTTTTCTTTGTGTGGCTATAATATTGGTTATAATATGTCCCTCAGTTCGGTGTGCCTTTTGGCATAGGCCTCCTCCAACTGCTTCCATTGTACTCTGTCCCTTGCTACCCTTGTCCAATATGGACCCAAGGTCAGGCGGATGTCGTCTTCCCATCTTCTCGTTGGGCGACCCTGTTTCTGTCTTTTTAATTAGGCAACGTGATTCTCAATTTAGGGGCATGCACCTATGACTTGTTTTTCACAACAGCTCGAGCGCGGATATTGTGAAATCCTTCCAAACTTATCTAAATGTTGTCTGCCTAGCGAATGCCTACTGATGTTTATCGATAAAATCATGTGTTATTCGAATGAGACTTATAATGCTATGATTAATATCCTTATTTACGCGCCTTATCTTAGGAATAAACTTTCCATTTGTTCAGTACGTGGGTCTCGTTGAAATGACGTGCATCTAATTATAGCCTGCTATCAGCATCGGTATGGTTCTTGTTTTTTCTAGTTGTTCTTTTCTTGTAGTATCAACAGGCTTTGTATTGTTCTGCTTCTTTTAGTCCTCTCCTGGTAAGATTATGAATAAAAAGTATCTGTTGATACGTGCCGGATGTTTTCTTCTTGACCGCTGTTGATGAATTGACTGAACAATCGTTTCTTTTTTGCTACTTGTAGTTGGTTGTATTTCGCATGAATCATCTTGTTAAATCGACAGCTATATATAGGGTAAAACCGGGATAGATGCCGCAGTGGGATAGATGCCTCATTTTCAAAAAACCTAACTTCCCAATCTCGCAACTATAAATTAATAGTGTAAGTAGGACCAGCAGTCACCCCTCATCTAAATTACCCCCGGGTTGTCATACGGCGAGGACACGTTTCGCTCGTGTGTGCAATCATCTCCGCGGCGAACTCTACGAACACGTCAAAGATTTAAAGATTAGTATTTGCCGTTGTATAACTTTATAAGTAGTAATAAATCCCGTTATATTTTTTATTACATCAATGTACTGGTTCATTAAGTGTTCATCTGGGTATTAATAGTTGCACTTTTGTTTTTAATTTATTTAAAAAATACTTAGGCATCTATACCTATCATAAAGGATAGTTGCCCTGATTTTTTGAGGTTTAGATAGGCCCCATTATCTGTCCCTACCTACATCCTATGGTGTCAGAGGTAAATTGTTTTTTTTTTAATCTATAAAAATACGAAGTCTAAATCCGATTGGATTCAATGTGTGATGTCAGACCTGATTACATGAAACTTGTATACTTTTCAGAAATTATTGCTCAAGATGTGGAAAACTGAAAGCACTATCCGGTTTAACTTCATTTCAGTAGGATTAGGAATGATTTCTTTATTGTGTTATTTTAATTTAAAAAAAGTATGACACTTAATAATTAATTTTCAATTAAAATAAATATTTTTGTTCAACAAATGCTTTTAAAATTTTATTATGTTTGTTTGTGTCTTATTAGAATTATCTTACAACGATAACAAATAAACATTTAAAAAAATCGTTTTTCGTAGTTCGACCTCATATTTCGTTGGGTTTTTCATTTACACAGTATAAAGGGCGTCTATCCCGCACTACAGGCATCTATCCTTTTTAGTTTTTTTAAGGTGGGGCAACTATCCATACAGGTAGGCATCTATCCTCAAAAAAAGTGTTCCACGAAAAGCTGAATTCTGCAATATTTATTATTGATAGGACAAAAAATAATAATTATAATTCAACATAAATAATTAAACTAGCTACACTCACAGAAATTATTCATTTAAGATTAATATTTTTTAAATAAGGAGGCTATTTCAAAAAGTGGGGCATCCATCCCGGTTTTACCCTATAGCTGTTCTGAAGCGTGGTGTTCGTGGCATTACGAATAATGCTTAGATGAAGATACATTTTGTGTCTGTAAACGCTTATGTGTGTCTTAAAATTAAACATTTGAAAACATGTGACATCCACCTATCCGCACCGGCCCGGGGCCCGCGTGGCCCATTCCCTCTCCTAGAGTGGAGACATGAGTCCTAGCAATGGGAAAATTATGAGGCTGATTATGCTAATACTTCCCACTTCTACACTTCTTTGTTTCAATTCGATTCCCACCCAGGACAAATGTTTGTGTGATGAGCACGATCATTTGTTCTGTGTCTGGATGTAATTTATCTATATTATGTATGTATTTAGAAATATATAAGTATGTTTATCAGTTGTCTAGTACTCATATTACAAGCTCTGCTTAGTTTGGGAGTAGACGGCGTTGTGTGAAAGTTGTGGATTATTATATTATATTATTGAGGGAGGTCTCCTTCAAAACGGCTTGATCGATTTTCATGAAATTTTCTGTGTATATTTGGTAGGTCTGAGAAAAGGTCGTAGGGTATTTATTACCCTCCTACCCCCACCCTAACTTTTTACTTTGATTATTTATATTGCTGAACAGCGTTTACCGAGTCAGCTAGTAGCTCTATAATTTTCCCATGGAGATATCCATACTACTGTTTGGAGGTATGTGGTACAGAGTGCCCGCAAATCTCCGTTGAAAAGGAAAGTGAGGATCCTCCGACCAGACGGATGTTTTGTCTGAACTGGGCAACTGCCCGAGAGATGACTTCGGGCTGTTGTATATGTTCAAGTCGCGCGGAGAACTTTAATTGCGCGATGCAGGAGTTCTCCTCGCCTTAATAGACCAATGAACGTAGTTTACTTACTTCATATGTGGTGCCAAAGAGGTCGCTATGACGCCACATATGAAATAAACTACGTTCATTGGTCTATTAAGGCGTATAGTCCCATGAACACCTGCACCCCTAGCCAAGTTGATAATCTACAACCGTTAACGCTAGTCGAAAACTAATCAAATGTATGGGAATGACATCATCTCAACGTTAAGTCACGTGGTCAGAACAAACGAATAAAAAATTCGTAGCCAAGTTCACATCGTTCAAAATGATAGAATGAACTGTTATCGTTTCTACAATGTTCAACGCTATATCTTTTGTTATTGTAGAACGACATATTGTAGAACGAGCGGCCGACTCAGGCGCGTCAACATGGCTACCAACTTATCGTTTTCTACAATTGCTGACACCGAGGCGTTACCGATTAGAGAACGGAATTCGACACGAAACGGTTGTAACTTGGCTAGGGGAGCTGGCCGGAGTTAAATGACACATACTCGTACTGCCGCCTGCGCCCGCATAGAGCCCCGCTGAACTTACAACCATTTTCTTTGCGAAATATTGATTGATTTACTTATGCTATGAATATTCTGAAGAACACTTAACCAGCTATTTTTTTTTGTGTAAACATATTTCTAAAGATCAGAGCCGTTTGAAAGGAGTAGGGGAAACAAGCGAAAAAATAATATATATAAATGTTTATTTGGCAAAAGTCATATATTCAAAATATAAATATATATATTTTTCAAGCCTATTAAACCACCCGTTACCAAGTAGTAGGCTTCAGGATGTCACTTTTTTATGACACTGCTCGGGAGCTAGGGCCTTAAGGTACCAACTTACAGAATCGTAACATCATCTTCATCCAAGCGATTTCCCAGGCAGTCAAGGTGTTTCTTCAGGCTTGAAAAAACCATTATCTATGGCCAGCTGACCGTGAGTGATCTCACAGCCTTCTAAGAAAAACACCGTGCAAATGAGAAAAGAAAAACAAGTTAAAACTTGGTTGCGTGACGATCTTTACAAGTTTGTTTTTTAGTGAGAAATCATTAAATATCTTCTCCCGCTTCGGGCTGAGCGAGAGGGAGTGCCAGACTTTTACTAACTAAAACCCACCTGTGGTCTTTCAGTTGCCATTTGCGTTCCAGGGCCGCGGTAACTCTCTTTTTGTTTTTATTTTAATTGTGAACATAGGGTGTGAATAAAGGTTTCGAACAAAAAAAAAATATGACCAACAATGTCCCGCTAGAAGGTATACAAATATGAACAAAAATGTAAAGATTCAAATTTGTACTGTTTTTAAATTGCAAAATGATTAAAATAAATAATCATTAAAAGAAAACATTTTTTTAATTAAATAAAGTCTAACTAGTCACAATTTAATTAACAACTAATTGCATGTTACATTAAAAATAAGTCAAATATTTGTAAAATTTGTTATTAAGAAATTCATCAACGGTTTGAATTTATTTATGTTCTTGCTGAGTAGACCTGTTTATGTTGAATAAGTATTTTCTAGTTGTACTGTAATAACTGTATTAAACACAAAATAAATAATAAGAAAATTAAATAAAAAAAACAAGAAAATTGCTCCAAGTGTGCCCGTACTTTTTTTTTCGGTGGGAAAATCATCCAATATCATCCCCCGCTCTTGGTTGGGCGAGAGGGTGTGTCAGACTTTTACTGACTATAAACCCACTCCTGTTTCTTCGTTGCCTTTCATACCAGGGCAGGGTCTTCCTTTCAGAAGCAGACCCTTGGCCCCAGTAGGCTTCAACCCTGCTGGACCCCTACGGTTTGCTGACATCTCCTTGAGGCGCGCGTGGAACAGTACGCGCTATCGACTGCTGCGGCTGGGGTGAGAGAACCGCGCCCTCGCGCGTGCACGTGCGGCCTTTTTCCTTTGCTAACATTACTGCTTCGCAGAAGGAGGCGACCGCCTCCTTTTGCGAAGCTACTTCTCCTCGCTTCGGACCATGGCCTGTACCAACGCCCGGCGCGAAAGATCGCTGCCACCGATCTCCCCCACGAGGACACGGCGGTGCTCTGCCCAAGCGGGGCACACCTCTACCGTGTGCTCCACCTTGTCCTCCGGGCGGTCCACACAGTGGTGACACCCGGGCGTTACTTCCGCACAAATTCGATGCAGGAACTTCCCGAACTGGCCATGTTCGGTGAGAACCTGCGTTATGCGAAAGGTGAGGACGCCGTGAGGTCTTTCCATTCACTCCTCAAAGAGGGGACTTACCGCCATATTACGTGCCCAGTACTGGGTTGCGATAGTCGCTATCGCCATTCTACCATGAGATCCCACCGGAACTCTGTCCACCATGCCGGCAGCGGAGTTTCGCCCCGGCGTTGCATCTCCACGCGCAAATCGTGCATGCGTGCAAGGACTGTTACCTCCAGATCCCACGGTGGCAGGCCAGCAAGGAGGCTTGCCGCTTCGCTGGAAACCGTGCAGTATCCCCGCACCATCCGTATGGCCATGATCCTTTGACATGCGTTCAGCTGGGCCGCCGGTCACTTTCGCAGCGACGGCGCTCACACCGGCGCCCCATAAAGGGCCATGGACCGAACGATGCCTGCGTAGAGCCTTACAAGGTTGGGCAGGAGCCGCTTGAGGGTAGCCCCAGTTCGATTCAGTTTGTGAGCCAGACGTCGGAAGTGCTCCTCAAAATTCCACCGGCTGTCGAGGACGAGTCCCAGGTACTTCATCGTCGGCCCGACGCCGATGTGAACTCCTCCTATCGTTAATAGAGAACGCCGTGAAAACACATGGCCTCGGACTTGTGCAGCGCCACTTCGAGTTCCAACTGGATCCTACCAACGACTATTGCAACCTCGCGTGTCGCTAGTTCGATCGCCGCCCGGTTCGACTCTCCCTGCGCCAGGACCAGCGTGTCATCTGCGTAACAGACCACGCTGGCCCCGTCAGAGAGGTCGCCGCGCAGCACATAGTCTTACCCGATGTTCCACGAGGGCGGTCCTAGTACCGATCCCTGCGGAACACCGCACGACATCTCTCGCCATTTCCGCTCTCCCTGGTGACCAGGGTAGATGATGTACCTGTCCGACAGGCAGGCCTCGATCACACAACAGAGGTAGTCGGGCACCCGGTGAAACCGGAGTGCCCTCTTAATGTTACTCTAGGGCAGGGAATTAAAGGCGTTGGCGATGTCCAAAGACACCACGACGACACACCTGCCCTGGGACACCGCATCCCCCGTCGTGAGGGCTCGCACGCGCATGATGGCGTCCACTGTGGAGCGCCCCCTACAAAAGCCGAACTGGCCGTCCGCAAGATCCGGCCCCACCCGTGCTAGGTGCGCGACGAGGCGGTCTGCAATTACTCTTTCAAAGAGTTTGCCCACCTCGTCGAGCAGCACAATAGGCTGATACGCGAATGTGGACCAGTTTCCCCTTCTTCCAGCGTACTGGGAACTGGCCCCTCTTCAAACATGCGCTGAAGAGCCCTCTTAGTCGAGGCCCGAGTTCCTCCATGGTCAGGACCCAGGCTTTTCGAGGTAAGCCGTCGGGTCCTGGAGCGGTATTCTTGGCACTCAGACTTCGTACCGCCACACTCATCTCTACCTTGGTCACCTCTGGAAAGTGTGCCCGTACTGGAAGGGTATATTGCTCTCAGCATTTGCAGGGTGTCCGACACTCGGCGCTGGTTTTCAGTTAGCACCCCGCAGTCACACGGACGAAATACTTATCTTTGGCATCCACTGAATGCCAATCCGTCAGACTTATTATTAGGTTATCAGTAATAGCGATAATAACGCATAATGTAACATCAACAAAATTATAGGAAGGAACATTCTTCGATGGGTTTTGGGAAATACAATTCGTTCATCAGTCTCATCTATTAAAATGCTGATAACGCTAATCAGTGCGATTACCGACCTTATTATTACGACATGGTTTACACGTGGAATACCAGGCTAGTATGACTCACGGTGCACTCTAGAAACAGCGTGGATGAAACCAGGTACTGATAAAAATTATCTAAGGATTTTTTTCTTGTGTAGGATTGCTTTTCGATCTTTGAGCGCGATAGACTTCTGCTTAATTGATTTAATTTTGCTTTTAAAACCTTTCTTGATAACTATAAAGGATGTGGGTAAATGCGATGGAAAGATATTGGTCTGGTCGAATGGACTTTAGCATTTGATTAATTGAATAGATTTAAATTGATTTACTTGAAGAAACTAGAGCAAATTACGCTTAAAATAAAAAGAAAAAAAAAAACGGGTGAATCAACTTCACAGCGGTGACCACGTTGGAGTGGCTATGTGGCTACGTTGCAAGAGTAGCAAATGCTACGGACCCCGGCCATTGAGGTGGTCCTGGCTTAGACGTACAAAAGAAGTCATACCTGTACCACATCGCAGGCGCGGGCTTGCGGACGGCGAGCAATAGGTGGCTCGCCGTCCGACCGTCCGGTAACCGTCTGGACCGAGCCCAAGTCGTCGACGGCGCGTCCTGTTCCACGCGCGCCTCAAGGAGATGTCAGCAACTGTAGGGGCCCAGCAGGGTCGAAGCTTACTGGGGCCAAGGGTCTGATTCTGAAAGGAAGACTCGGCCCTGGTACGAAAGGCAACGAAGGAAGAGGAGTGGGTTTTTAGTCAGTAAAAGTCTGACACTATCTCCCGCCCCTTGGGCGGGGGATGTCATAAGATGATTTTCCCACCGAAAAAAAAAAAAACTTGTACCACATAAAATCTTACCAATTCCGTATTCTCCTATTATTATTTTTCAAAATAATAAATAGGAATATATATTTTTCAAAATAGGTCGCGGGGCACTTTGGTAGCGATGGGTCCAGGCAGTTGCCTACATTCTCCTAATGGAAAATCTAGAATTAATTAGTTTTCATATGGTACAGGTATCTTCCCCGTGGCCCTAGCGATCATCGGTCCTGTTGGGTACCTTTGATTTTGCTGACATCTTTGAGGTGCGTGTGGAACATTACGCGCTGTCAAAGAGTCTTGTTGGGTCTTTACTGGATGGGTAGACGGCAAGCTGCCCATTGCTTCTCGTCCGCAAGCCCGCGCCTACGTTGACCGGGAATCGCTCACCAAGGGGTGTCTTCTGTCACGACGGCTGGAGTGTGACGATATACTTCCCTTACTCTACGATGGCAGGAGTTACTTACACGTTACTACAAAGTTATCGTCACGAGTACGTATACAACATAAAGCCTGTCATGCATTAAACACTGCAGACTGTGTACTCAATCACAAGAGATTGATTAGGTTGCTAGGTAAATTCCTACGAGACGTGATAACCCATTTCTTAGGTCATTCTCTCAGCACAACTCACGGAGGCAATCAACTGATACCCTTTGGGACCTGGGGCTCTCACATACTTGTGGCAGTTAGTAATAATGGATAGAATTGCTGTAATGCTTGTTCCTTTCCGAAATTAATAGTCTGGAGTGTAGTTTCTATGCAGAAAATGAATGATATGATAATAGCAAATAAACTAAATACCATTATTTGCTAAAATAATTACGTAAATATATAATGGAATTTATTAAACTAAATACCATCTAGAGATCAAATTAAAGTTGAAAAACAAAAAGATTCGAAAATAAACTGAAGTACAAGCTAATGAAAGTAAGCGTCTTCCATTTTAAAGAAGTAAAATCTGTAGGAATATATCTTTTTCAAAATAGGCCGCGGGGCACTTTGGTAGCGATGGGTCCAGGCAGTTGCCTATATTTTCTTAATGGAAAATCTAGAATTAATTAGTATTCATATGGTACAGGTATCTTCCCCGTGGCCCTAGCGATCATCGGTCCTGTTGGGTACCTTTGGTTTTTCTGACATCTTTGGTCATCTGGAAATCTCTTAACCGACTGCGAACCCAGGTTGGCCGCTGTAAAAACAATTTGGCCAAATGGGGCTTCCTCGACCCATCTCTAACCAGTGTGCCAGTGTGGAGCCGCTACACAGGACATGCGTCATTTGCTATGCGGTCCATCCTGCACAACCACCTGCAGTTTTCAGGATCTATACGAGGTCATTAACAGAGGTCAGCCAAATACTGGTCAGATAAAATTTATTAGAGTACATTGACACGAAAAGAAGAATTAAAATTGTATATGAGGTACCTACGAACTTTTTATTTAGCACTCAAATAAAACATTTACAACAGGATATAACTAAAATATAGTTCTAAACAACTAGACATTATTGGTAGCGGTCAAACGCGAGCTTAACAACAGCAATAAAAAAAGAAATCTGAATAAAGATATTTTATCACTGAAAGAATCACGGAAACATGCATGGTTGTTGTGAGATGTTAACAAGATTGATAGGGCTGATGCCTGCCAGGTATATGGGATTGTTCGAAGGAATTAGAGCTGAAGGAATTTAGGTATTTTTAGTCAGTAAAAGTCTGACACTCCCTTTCACTCCACGCATAGGGGAAGGAGTCATCATTTCAGCCGATAGACGTCCACTGCTGGACATAGGTCTCCCCCAAATGTCGCCACAATGAACGGTCCTGGGCTGATCGGATTCCCGCAACCTTCACCAGGTCATCGGTCCACCTTGTAGGGGGCCTTCCAACACTGCGTCTTCCGGTACGCGGTCACCACCCCAGAACCTTTCGGCCCCAACGGCCATCTGTTCTGCGAGCAATGTGCCCAGCCCATTACCACTTAAGTTTGGCGATTCTTCGTGCTATCTCGGCAACCTTGGTTATCCTGCGGATATCTTCATTCATTGGGGAAGGAGTCATTTCATGAAAAAAGAGAAAAAAATATATTATCGAATACACTGGGTTTTTGCAAGCTATAAAATAAATTGCGACGAACACGTCAAAGCCACTAAAATTATGTAAAGATAACATTACTTACCTAAATATACGTGTGAAATTGTGCTGATAACAAATAAAATAATAACAGATTATATAACGAAGACACGCTTCTTTATATAATGGGAAACATTTGAAAGGAATTTTAAGAACTTCCGGAGCCAACAAAACAGATAAACAAACCAGTCAACTCGTCTATTTCCTAAGAATTTTCGCTAAGGCGTTAATTCTAATATAATTAATCACTGGTTTGACGTTTGTAATCAGTGTTAGATAGTGATGCAATAGGGAGAATCAGTGAACTAATACGCTTATCACTTATCAGTGCATGTAACCGTCTGTCGGGTAAAGTCGTTGGGTTGAGTAATTAGACGATAAATTAAATCAGTTTATTAGGAAGGATTGCGGTAGACTTTGCTCTCATGTGGTATGTCCGGTTGATGTGTAGTTGGGAGAGTTTTTTCTCAAAGATTGCAGAAATGTTTGAAAGAGTATTTGCAGCTCTAGAACGCAAAGAGCAATTGTAGGAATGCATAATAATAATAATTTCCACATGACGCAATAGTTTCTCACTAACCGGGGGTTGTCCTTGGATGCACTAGCATAGCATACAGGGATAATCGCCGGTTGGTACCACGTTCTATTAAAAGCGTATAAGGGGCCTCTGCGAGTTGGTTTCGACTCCTCGTACGCCTTGATGACTATCTGTCGAAGCTGTCGTTGCGCGGTTGGATCAAGGGCCTGATACAGAAGGCAGTACTCCTCGATACGGCTCGCATTGTGAGGAGGTTCCTGTCTCTGGAGCCCTAACCATCGGTAGCTGTCCCGACACCGGCGGATTACTATTTTTTTATATTTTTAAATGTTTTTGTATGATTTTGTTAACAAAAATATTTATAAATGTAATTTATATGTAGGTATGTTAAATGAATAAAGTAAATAATAAGTTTATTTAAATTACTTTTTACAGCGTTACAACATATTTTTGAAATACGAAAGAATTAAATATTAAACACTCAAGATTCAAAGATTCAAGCCGAAATACAGGCTATTTCGGCTATTAGCGCCAATCCCCTCAAATAATAAATATTAATATCTACCAGCCATCGAGCAGTACTTACTTAAAATAATTTAAAAAACAAAATCAATAAAATCAAAAATAAGTACAAAATTAACAAACATTAAAATTACATAATAAGACCATTAATTTGAAACAATATTACTACTGAAGGAGTGGTGGGTTTTAGTCAATAAAAATCTAGCACCTCTCGCTCCACACAAAGCGAGATTTCCCACCTCAAAAAAAAGAAGGGAGAGACTTTGTTTGCTGAAGGACTATCTTCAATTATATCATCGTCGGCCAGGTTAAATTCCAGGTTAAATATATGTGTGATATCCAGTATCCAGCAGAAAGGTCTAGACGTAATACTAGGAGTGGGATTTACTCACTGTGTCCAAACGTTGTTGAACTCACTCGGTTAACGTACATAACTACTGGTTGACTCTAAACTTCTAAAGTTACATTCTACAACACTGAGACTGAAAGCTTCGAATTCCAAGTTCAAAAGCTATCCTAAGTTCTGGAGCTTTTTGCTAGATGGCGTGTGGTAGTCGACACCAAAACTTCCCGTAGATCATAAGAGATGGCGCTGCATGTCTCATTTGGTGTTGATCTTGATTCGAGCTACCGCCGACAATTTTGTTATGGGATGTGTTTAGCTGGGGCCAATCGATTTACCTAATAACAGTAATGAGGTGATATTATAATGAAGTCTAATGCATTCAATGGTTATTTATTAGTTTCGGGTAGATTAATAATTTTACATTACCTTCGTTTTTTATCCATTATTTATAATCTTTCCTCTAATTAACCACAATGTTGACGAAAGCGGCGACGCGTCAATGCAAATTGTTTTTATACATTTTCTACCTCACCTTGATCGGCAACCGGGTTTAAATGTATTCATCGATATCTACATTGAATGAGGAATAAAAACACTGGATAATGAGTCTCGTACCTTGGACGTGTCATACCAGACGTAGTTTTCTCTGTACTGCGTAAATGAGGTTGCAGAAGAAAGATATCACGTATATTTTTTTCCATCTCAATTACAACTCTGGAACATCCATCTTAATTATGGTGCCAGACGTCTTAATAGATAGCTTGTGTACAAGGTCCATGTTCATGTGTAACTGACAGCAACCAGTCTTTACTGTCAGTGAAAAGTACTAATAGTAGCTTACTAAGTGTGTATCAGTGATGTGCGATGTGTACGAATATTGTAAACAGGAAAGTTACTGAGCACGCGCTGCGGGCGCGGGTCAGAGGTCCGAGTCGTGCCCTTAACCTCGTTGTATTTATCACCGTCTGATTTGTTATGTATCATTTATACTTCGGCAGATTCCAGTAGAATCTATTTATAAACATTTCAATGAATATGTAATTACTCTAATCACATTCGAGTAGATTTAGGGTTTCAAAGGTCAATGTAATAAAATTCAGAAATAGGGTAGATAAAAGATTTTTATTAACTTACTCTTTTCAAGTATTTTTTTTTCACAATTCTGTGAATTCTTTGCAACGATAAAAATATAACAACACGAACTCGATCATGTTCGATACAACATCTCTTATACAATAATATTTACTCTTTAATATCACAAGTACACTTACAATCTATTTTTTATTAAAGCTTTCAAGTTTGGACTTATGATCTATGATTTTAAACCTATGCTAACTGATTGTGAGATCTACAGTTATATTGATATCCTCCACACCACGATTCACTAAACTTCATATGGATGTTAGCGGACACATTGAGCGCATGCGACTCCGGCGGTGCTGGAACAGATGTGACCGCGGAGCCGGGTCCGCCAGCTCCGGGCACTGTTTACCAGGGTCTCCACACGGCGGGGGTTTTGCTGAACGAGTTGGTGGAGCAGTCCAGGGGGGTCGCCGTGTGCATGTGCACGGGCGAAGCAGGCGGCGAGGGAGTCACGTAGCCGGAGGTCGAGGAGGCGGTGGACAGCGCGGGGCTGGGCGGGCTCGCCGGCGGAGTGTCCGCGGAGGCCGCAGCGCGCTGCATGTCGTTGAGTCGGTGGCCCAAGTGGGTCATGAGCTGAGTGCCCAGCCTCACGTCCACACCAGGGATGGAGGCCAAGCAGCGAGACACTTCGTTGGCAGCATGAGTAAATCCAGCACGGAAGCGGTCAGCATCCACGGTGGGGTTTAGTGACAGGCGGCGCTGGCGGCGGAGCTTGTGAAGGTGGCGAACGGTCAATTCCAAAATATCAGCTTTCTCCAATTTTGCAACATTCTCTCCTTCAGACTGAAGAGCGCTGACCATCAACTCCTTGAGTTCGTCGAGGCAGCGGTTGATGCGAGCGCGCCTTTTGCGCTCAAGCATCGGCTTCATCACTTTGCGATATTGATAAGTACGCGAGACTGGCTGCGGGCCGTCGTCTGCGAGCGAATACGCGATCTCGTAAGACATGGTGGAAATTTGTGTGTAGCGAGTGGAGGTGTGCGTTAGCGCTGAGCGTTGAACGCGGAATGCGGTACGTCGGCCGGGCGGGGGCTTTTATAGCTTGCGGAGGGCGAGCGATCGTGGGAACGCACGGAGCCGTCGAGTTCCCACACGCGCCACCTGTGCGGCGCAGCTGCCGGCGGGGCGCGGGGGGACACGCGCCGGCCGCGCGTGCGCGCCGTAAACAATCGTCGGAGCGGGCGCACGCAGCGACGCCCGGCCCCGGTAACGCGGTAATTGCTGTGCTGCGGACGGATTCTATTCTGCCAGCTACTGACTAAGCCAGGACACTGTTTAGATCTTGCCATATACAGATACTTATTGCCGTGGTAGGTATTGGCGTGGTAGGTTGATATCTGGACTGTAGCAAGATTTATTCAATCGATATGATTATAACAGTAGCAAAATATATCAATAAAATTTGTCAATACAGAAGTTTAGAATACGGATCGATTTTTGCAATAATACTTCAAATCTCGTAGTACGGCAATTTGTCCAAGGGTCTCGTAGCGCGTAGCTGCGTAGCACGGGCCCTGCGTAGCGCAGTATTTGTCATCTCCAATTGCTACGATTGTTGCATCAGCAATTAATCAGAGTGTTATTGCTGCATAAACAGAGCTTATATTTCATCAGCACACATTTAATTAAAGCTGCGTCTAATTAAGATCAGATTTATGCAGGTAATGCCGCAACGTAATGGCGGTGTGGAGTGATCAATCAGGCGGGGCGCACAATGGCGGCGTCAATTATATTCTGATCGGCTCTCGGCTACTGTTGGCGTTCATCAATCACGGATTACGCGCCGTAATAATTATTGACAGACAGAATTACGGTCGCGATACGCTGGAGCGCCTTAAATGAGAGTTTCTTGGGTAATGACATGGAAGTCTGAGATCAGGAAGGTTTCTTAACGGGTTTTGTGTGTTGATATGTGTTGTGGCGCCGGCGCTCGCGAGCGTGTCGGTCGGTAGCTCGGTGGGACGTAGGTGGTATTAGTCCAAGCGCGAGTGGGCAGCGGCCTACGCCTGACGCCGATGAGATATGTCCACCGCGCGCCGACCGGCACTTCGTATCGACACGCGCTCATGATCGAAGCTCGCGCCGCGTGACTGCATGCTTTCTCCGAACTACACCCACATCAACACTCCAAATATTTATGCATCTCATACGATCGTATAGGTTATGACATTTGCATATTTTATAAACTACATCATGCCTCTGAAGATATCATTTACATAATAATTGATACCGTCTCTTATCATGCTTGCGCGGGTTTTGTTTTTATCAGTAAAGGACGCGAATTTATTTTTAAGATGTTATCCAAATATGAAATGAGTCATGCAATGTAAATCATTGTTTTCCCGGAATTATTTCTAAGTACTTTGACAATTTGCATCCATTAGTGATTAATATGGTGTATTACAAAACGTATTAAGAAAGCATCGTATCTAGTTATTGAGTGTTGATATCGAAATATTCCGCTAGTTAGTGAATGGATGGAAAAATGTTAATTAGTCCTAATCGCTAGGAACTGTGTCGGGCACGCTCCACGACCAGATAATATGATGAGTATGACCATTATTAAACATATTGATGACTTAATACATTAAAGCGTGGAAAGTTTGGCTAAATATCGAGTCACTATGGTCATACACTATGGTCGAGTGGGAGCAGTGGTGGCCGAGTGGTAACGGCCCCGACTTACGAGTTGTAGGTCGCAGGTTCAAACCCAGCCAGGCGCAATACTTTGTGTAATTTATTTCATCACCACTGCTCTCAAAAGGTAAAGGAAAACATCGTGAGGAAACCGCGGCATGTCCTAGAACCAAAAATTCGAAGACATGTGACATCCACCAACCCGCACTGGGCCCGCGTGGTGGATTACGGCCCATTCCCTCTCCTAAAGAGGAGGCCTGAGTCCCAACAGTGGGAACATTATTAGGCCGACTATATACTATATATATATGGCCATACATACTTCATACATGCAATTGTCAGTCGGATAATCACACTAATATTTATTTATTTTATATTTTATGTACACGCGGCTTCGCCCGCGTAGGTACATAAAATATAGCCTGTCACTCAGGAATAAAGCAGCTTTCTATCGGTGAAATTATTTATATATTAAGTTCCTTAAATGTAAAAACACAATACTTAAGCTAGAACTACACTGCGCACACGTGTACCACACACGCCGATGTGGGCGCATCGGTCTCCATTCATTTTATATGGCAATTAGACTTGTAGAGCTACACTTGATTCCCGCCACGCGACGCCACGCGACGTCGTTCTACGGACCAAGCGTGTTACACGTGTGCGTCAGTCTAGTGTAGTTCTAGCTTTAAAATATAAAAAAAACAACAACACACAGCTTACTCTAATCTAGACTTTAGCTAACATATAATAAACAATAGCATTTTTGCGAATTCACTCAAATGACATGTAATAACTAACTTACATTAAATTAATGGCCAACGTTTGTATGCTTGTGTTTATGTTTGTTACTCTTCACGCACAAACGGCTCAACGAATTTGAATGAAATTTGGCACATGGGTAGACCATGTCTTATCCCAGAAGTATGTTCCCTTGGGAAAATTATTCTATAAGCAAGCGAGCGAAACCGCTGGCAGGAACTAGTGATTAGATAAGTCAATGTAGTGTTTATAAAAAATATCTAATTTAAATACCTATATAACTCATTCAAATTAATATTAGACATTGAAACAAATCTTTTCGAAGCAGTAATGTTAGCTATGGAGGAGGCCGCACGTGCGAGGGAGCAGCCCTTACGCCCCAGCTGCCGGGATCCCGATCCCAATTTCTAACCGTCCGGTAACCGTCCGGACCGAGCCCAAGTCGTCGACGGCGCGTACTGTTCCACGTGCGCCTCAAGGAGATGTCAGTAAACCGTAGGGGCCCAGCAGGGTCGACGCCTACTGGGGCCAAGGGTCTGCTTCTCAAAGGAATACTCGGCCCTGGTATGAAAGGCAACGAAGGAACAGGAGTGTGTTTTTAGTCAGTAAAAGTCTGACACACCCTCTCGCTCCGCCCAAGGACGCGGGATGTCATTGGATGATTTTCCCACCGAAAAAAAAACAAACCTTTTGTCCGTTTAACCGATTTTTACTTTTATTGCTTTGATGGCATGATAAATTGCGCTGCAGTAAATAGTTGGTTTTGTTACCACTTTTTTGCTTTTAATGCCATCCTTATGCCCACGAAATAGAAGTCAAAATTGATTGAACTGACAGTAACAGTGTTTGTTTAAATGGCTAATCTATTTCGAATGGATAGCTGTTTTCATTACCTGTGACCCAGACACTGACTGATAAAAGACACCTAGAATAGGCACTTACAGTTGACACCTACTAAAACATCTATTATTGTCTGGCACAAGCATTAACACGTCCATTATCAACGGATTACAGTCTGATAAGGTGTTATACTGAAACAAACATGTACAATAAGAAGTTATACTTTTCAATACACTTACTCGGAAACTCGCTCTTAATCCTACCGCTTTTAAGGACGCAATTTACTGTTTTTCGTACTAGTGCAGAAAAGTGCGCGTGCTCGTCTACACCATAATTTTATTACATTTATCGTATCAGGCTTGGCTCTAAGCGTTTATTTATATCGTCGTTAGTGTATTGAAAAACGTCGATTGTTACACGTTGAAATTTGACAAACTTTCGCCATTTGTAACAAAATGTACTATTTTTATTTTTGTGACGTGGGAAGTCATCCAATGATTTCTCCCACTCTTTGGTGAAGAGGAAGGGTGTATCAGACTATTACTGACTAAAACCTACCTATGTTTCTTCAGTTGCCCTTTGCAGTCGAGGATCACGGGTTTCTGAAATTCACAATGGTCCTAGCGGGAGAAGTAATACTGAGTTTTCAACCTGTAAAGGTATACAATAGTATTGCACCCTATATCTGCTACCTGTCATTCCTAACGGTGGGTGCAATGGGGCTTTACTGCACGCCGCCGCGCCGTGCCCCGCCAGAGAAAAAAAAAGTGCGGATAACAGCACTAGAAATGGGGAGAGGAAAGGCTTTATAGATTTGTTTTGGGTTTGAATATGAAATAATAAGCCTAAGAAAGTGGAGTACTTTATTGGTCTTTCGTGTCTGTATTTTTTTTTTAAATTGTTTATATAGGCCCGCATAACGCATTTGGCCATCTGATGCTGAGCGATGGTACGGTCGATGTTGGAGCACGCTTGCCTAGATGTTAACTTATTCACTGTTTTACTTAAAGACCTCCTGGCTGCAGCTAGAATTCCGATTGGCATTTATAAAATAATATTTTCAATACACTTCCTCAAAAAATGACTCTTATCGCACTACGATTGGGCTCAACATGCCATCTATAATCACCCTCGTGTATTTTTTTAAATTTATCACAACCAGGGCTTTTTTTCCCACGGTCAACGGTGATTTTTTTTTTAAAGCAGTGGCGCACATTTTTAAGGTTTTAATATTTAATTAAAATTTAAAGTATGTTTATGAACAGAATATCATAAATAAATATGATTATTTACACAATAATTTGTCATTACCTACAAATTAACAATTACCTGTGTTCTAAATTCAAAAATATTTGAATTTCTTATTTTTAATATTAGGATTGTACTTAGAACGGTACCTTTGTCTTCCCTTTACCTACCCTTCTCCTTAGTATATTAAATACTATTATCTAACTTATTCAAATAAAAATTCGATATCAATATTGTAGTAAGTACGGAACCTTTCATGTGCGAGTCCGACTCGCACTTGGCCAGTTTTTTCCCAAGCGCCACTAGGCCACTACGGATATTTTTTAAGAATTTGTGATTGGGAAAAACATGTTTCTACAACAAAATAATGTTACGCTAATAAAATTCGTTGTACACCACTCCCAGCTTCGCATTACGTATCAAAAAAACTTTGTCATAAAAAAGTATAAGTTACTCAATAAAGACATGGCCAAAATTAAGCAACATCCACACCGAATTGGTTTCATCAAGACGTTTGTACTTCCAATAATACGAGGAACAAGCGTGGGCAGCCGGATGCAAGTAATTGCATTACATTTGTTGCAACGACATTTTGATTCCATATTATGCACTAAACTGGGAAATAAAAAGGCTATATAAATATGAAGTAAAAGATTTCTGATTGCCTGTTATATTTAGTGAAGATTTTCTCAGCAGTTTTAAAAGGTTGTAAAAAATAATATTTTTTTCTGGCGTAGGAAATTCGATACAGGACATTAAACGGCACAACTAAATAAAAATTATATTTTACTTAACCAACCACATCATCGCTTACCATTAGGTGAGATAATAGTCAAACGCGAGACGAGACAATTAATAATACTTAATCAATATGATACTATAATATTATAAAGCTGAAGAGTTTGTTTGTTTGAACGTGCTAATCTCAAGAACTACTAGTTCGAATTGACAAAATCTTTTAGTATTGGGTAGCCTACTCTACAACACGTGGTTTTAATTAATGTGATACCCTAATCACCACGCTGTATACCTTGAATTATAAGTCCTTCCACCATCAATCTTCCGGGTTTTGTTCAAACAATTTATTCCTTTTTTTAAGGTGGGAAATCATCTAATGACTTTTCCAGCTCTGGGTAGATCGGGAGGACGTGTCAGACTTTTACTGACTATAACTACATCTGTGTCCTTCATTTGCCCTTTGCGTTCTAAGGCTACGGGTTTCTTTTTCAGAAAATCGAGAGAACATATTACTGCTAATACAGTTTGTAGGTAAGTATTTGTTGAGCAGCAGAACAATCAAAAATGACTCGATAAAGAGAGCGATGATTCACCCACCTCTCTAATATGTAAATACCAACGACACACAAATTCCTCACAAGGTCATAGCAACACCATCTTTGAATTTAAAACCACCTAATCAAAGACTGACTCACAGGAAAGGTTAGATCACTTTGGGAACCTCCAGAGCATGTATTTCATCAGCATTTTATGTAAATCACAAGCAATCGTATATTCAATGTGTCATGGATTGCGAACTAGTTACTGTGTGGAAGCGCACATGTACATAGCCTAGGTATCTACCTAATGTTATGTAATAAGATCATTATTGACATGCATCACATAGTGACGCGCGCTGTATGTCATATTGAAACAATAGAATACATATATAATGTAATTACGTAGGTAGCTGTTAGGAAATTGTCTTGTTTGGAGGTATGTAGTAGGCATTATTGCACGCAGGCTGTGTGACTGTTCGAAAGAGTTACCACGGCGCTGAAAAGTAAAGTATAACTTTTTTTTTACTATTGTGATAGGCTCACGTTTAACCACTATCTCACCTGATGGAAAGCGACAATGTGGCCGACGATGGAGCACGCTTGCCTAGAAGTAATCTATTCACTTTCGACTTAAAGACCCCCCAGGTTGTAGCAATCAGGAAACACAGACTGCGGCAGAGAATTCCAGTCCTTTAGCTGTACGCACAATGAATGTGTTCACAAAACGTTTTGTGTGGGATGTCTACCATGTGGTGGCGCATCGCCGGTGTTTTGGCGCATCTGGTGGTCCGATGATGGAACGGGCTTGGTGGAATTAGGTAGAAAAGCAACAGGCTAGCAAATCGGCGTCGATGCTCAAGACTTTGAGGTTTCTGAAGGAACATATGCACCACACCACACCACAGTGTTGTCTTTTTTAACCCAAAGGTTGACTGGTATAGAATACTTTGTTGCATTAAGTCCGCCTATGTACCACTACTGTAAAAGAAGTTTAAATAAATAAATAATAAACATAGCTGGGCTTTAGTTAATAAGCCTTTCACTCCTTCTAGGTCCACCCAGAGCTGGATAAATAATTTGATGACTTCCCGCTTCAAAAAAAAAAGTAATTATTGCAAGCAAGTGTAGTCTTGAGAAAACCGGCCTATGTTTACAGTTCTGCCGTTTCATAGTTTACAGGTAATGAAGAGAAACTTGTTCATACCTGTGCCAGTATAAATGACAAATTATTACGTAAATCTGTCTTTATTGTCTTGTATGTTTTTTACTGATAAAATGATTAACAAATGACGATAGTGTGACTTCATGAAAGGTTCATTCCCAGCACCGGAAATACACACATACTTCGCCTGATAAATAAATATGTACCTACATGGATGGGTAGTTAGAGGCACAACTACCCAACATCCTCCTACCTCTAACGGCTTCATCACTGGTATTCGTTTGGACTCATATTTAAAATTTAGTTTGATTTGCTTTGAATGACCTGACTGTACCAAATTCAAGTTATTTGTATTCGTTCAGAATGGAAAATAATTATGATTTCATAAAAATACTAGTGGTATTAGCGGAATAAATCTCCCCCTCTACCTAACGGCTTCTGCATTCTTCTGTCTTTTGCAGGTTTAAAAGACAAGAAGCCTAGAAGGTAGGTAAGTCTGGTAATTCTATGGGATAGAAAAGCACCTGCTTTGATTTTTGTGAAGCCGAATAAGATGCCTACCAATGTCTTTTGTTTTTTCAGCCCACGGGCTTTCCCAAAAGCAGATAAGTACTTGAAGTCCTCTCAACCTTAGTTCGGTCTTCGTCAGAATGATTACTTAGTTCTATTAATGATTTAATATTTTTCATAGTATTTATTAGTTTATAATTTTAGCACATACATGTATTTTATTATTTTTCTTCAAGGCTAGAGTGAATAGGCTCTTAATAAACTAGTGCGCCTCACCATCAATGATTGCATCGCTGCTTACCATCAGGTGGGATCGCAGTCAAGCACTGGTTTATGTGAATTAAAAAAAAAAATCTGTTTGAAGTATCTGTTATTTGTTTGTTGTGCAAACCTACCACAGTGTAGTCTTTTTTAACCTAAAGGTTGACTGGTAGAGAATGCCTTGTTGCATTAAGTCCGCCTACGTACCAGTACTGTACATGAAGTTTAAATAAATAAATAAGTGGCTGTTATCAATCAATCAATCAACTTGGCTTAGGTGTAGCACTGCTCCATATACCTAATCCTCTGCTGGCTTTTCGCAAGAAGGATTAGTGGTATCCTTTCTTTACACTTCTTGTTAATAAATCATCCATCATCTCGCACTGGGCCTGTTTTCTTTGTTTTTCGTGGGAAATCACTAAATAGCTTGTTCCATTTTGCGTGGAGTGGGACGGAGTGTCAGACTTTGCTAGCTAAAAGCCATCCGTGTTCCTCCATTTGCTCTTTGCATTCCTGGGCCGCGGTGATCCTTTACAACAACCGAACAATCCCCTTACAATAAGAAGAGGCCTGAGACCTAGCAGATATTATTATATGCTGATTGTGACCTTCAATAGTGTTGAAAAATTCAGGCTATTTTGGTAGGTAATCGCCCACGAAATAGTGGTTTTTAAACCCTAATAAAAAATAATCGATAATCAAAATTTGTTATTCGATTATTTTGGAGTGGAAATGTTATAAACGTATTTTCATAAAATGAAATCATTTAAAATGGGTATCTCAGAATGTAAACATAATATCGTGTGATGATAACGATGTGGTTTCGGCAGCGGTTTCTATTACCTAACCCACGTGCGGTTTTGTAAATGTATCCAATGTGCACGTCATTAGAATATTGTTATGAATATTATTACAACCTTTTTTAGTATAAAAATGGGTTTCACTTTATTCGCAGAGGCTCGCCCTAGGACCAGGGCTGCCGCATGCCCATCGGGCTGTGAGCTAGTAAAACACAAAATTGGTGCTTTGAAATCGCACGTCGGGGTCATCGCAGACCACGATAGAGATGGCGGGATGGCTTGGCTTCTTTTTTGGAAATTGGCAGGAAGTGGCTCAAAGCCGGGAATATTAGAAGGATTGGAGGTATTATCCAGCAGTGGAATACAGACTAGATAATATTTTATTTGCGTAAGGAAGATTTGCTTGACATGAAGTTTTTGTTTTCAATATTTTCATAATTTAAACTAAGTTTTTTCATAATATTAAATCGTTATGTGAGGCATACATGCCTTGTAATATTCCCACTGCTGGGACTCGGGCCGTAATCCACTACGGAGGCTCAGTGCGAGTTATTAGAATTGTTATATTGATAGATAAATTAACCCGTATCGAATTATTTTGAATTCTGCAAACCAACAGATTGTAAAGAGGTATAATAATATTGGTATTTTATTGATTTTGCATACATCGAATAAGTCATTTTGGCATAATTATATCATGCATGCCCAAGCTAGTAATAATTTAAACCTTTTTTTATTTCAGCTTCTATTTACTTTTCTTTTGTAACTGGCCATTTCTTCATTCATCCATAATCGGCCTTCCTCAGAGTATTCAATATTCGCTAGCCTTTTTCATTACCGAATATTAAAAGTCGTTTATATCGACTCATGTTACCAAAGATCTTCGTATCTCCAGCTAAATACCTAATGAATCTCATTTCGGCTTAACTCATTTTTGGTGTGGTAAAAATCCCGCCATTTTGACTGGCCTGTTGTTCTAGTGGTTAGTGGCCTTGACTGCTATGCCGGAGGTCGTGGGTTTGATTCTCACCCAGGACAAATGTTTGTGTGATGAGCACAATCATTTGTTCTGTGTCTGGGTGTAATTTATCTATAATATGTATGTATTTAGAAATATATAAGTATGTTTATCAGTTGTCTAGTACTCGTCATATCACAAGCTCTGCTTACCTTGGGACTAGACAGCGTTGTGTGAATATTATATTATTATTATTATTTTGCAGAATGCCTAACTTTAAACTGCTAAGACTCTTTCCGAATTTGTCATAATTTATTCATCAAGTTTATTCACTCACGTGTACACAATCATGTTTGAAGTATTTAGACTTTTCCTGTCTCCCACGTAGGTACGAGGAAACTATACAATTAACGACATAGGCCTCTCCCAAGTGACATAACGACCGGTCCTAAGCGTCTCGCATCGATCGGACTCCTGCTACTCTCAGAGACCCTACCACGAGCTCTGGATGCAACACGAGCAATGGTGCTATACAGGGTGTATAGCTGCACACCTCTATCTCGCTTGCATGACTAACATTTAAAACGTCACGGTTAGGTCTAAGATAAAAGATGTTGCTCGAAAAGCTGTTTTTTATTATTCTTGACAGGTTCGCGCTTGACCGCTATCTCGCCAGTTGGAAAGCGACGATACGGTCGACGATGGAGCGCGCTTACCTAAAAGTAACCTATTCACTCTTGACTTAAAGATCGACGGGTTGTAGCCATCAGGAAACACAGCTTCCTACTGCTGCTACTCTAAAATGGGATTGGGCCGGACATGTCGGCCGCATGTCAGATGAGCTGTTTTTTTTTTAATTTATATAAACCAGTGCTTGACTGCGATCCCACCTGATGGTAAGCAGTGATGCAATCATTGATGGTGAGGCGCACTAGTTTATTAAGTCCAGTCCTTCGATGTACGTGGTATAAACGACGAAGCGAAACGCTTAGTCCGGACCGTTGAGGTTTTAACAACGTAAGGGTGGATACTCGCCGTACGTCGGGTTGTCGGATGGTAGAAAGGAGATGGTGGAATCAAGTCATGCAATTCCCGCGCACACTCTCCAAAATGCAACCTGTAGAATACCGATAGGCTGGCTACCCTGCGCCTGTGCTTTGATCTAAAAGAGCCATTTATTGGGTCCCATTAAATGCAAGGCGACATCGTGGCAGACCAAGGCGAAGGTGAAGAGATGAGCTTGACAACTACCGGAGGGACTGTCCTGCAATAGCTGAGGATTGACGTATGTGCGAAAAAGGGAGAGGGAGGATTTCGCCCAGCAGTGGCCCATGTTATATTTAACATGGTAAGGCCCCTGGTCAATGTTCCACCGTGTGGGAGGCCTTGAGTGCCCGGTCGCTACTATAGATCCATCAAGTTAATTCTCAAAACCAACTCACGTGTATGTGAAGTATTTAGTCTTTTCATGTTTCCAATGTAGGTCAAAGGAAGCCGTCCGGTAACAGTCCGGACCGAGCACGAGTCGTAGTGTTCCACGCGCGCCTCAAGGAGATGTCAACAAAACCGTAGGGGCCTAGCAGGATCGAAGCCTACTGGGGTCGTGGGTTGTGCGAAAGAGAACCCCGGACCCCTGGAACGAAGGCAAAGAAAAAACATAGTAGTGGGTTTTAGTCAATAAAAGTCTGACACGCTCTCTCTTCTCCGCGGACGAAGTCATTGAATAATTTCCCATATAAAAATAGAACTCACGTGTACACACTCATGTGTGAAGTATTCTTTTCCTGTTCACGTTAAAGTTAAAGGAAACTTTACAATTAACGACCAAAAAGTGATTTTGCTAAATTTTCCTTTTTCTTAATCACCGTTGATGGGCGAAGACATTAAATATCTATTTGCAATGTTGTCATACAGATAATGTATTCAGGTTAATGGATGGAGTCATGTTCGTATCACAATTATTATCGTGCACTTGATATTAATAATAGGAATTTTCCTATTTATACTCGAGCCTTTGTTTATTGTTGGTTAGGAAGCACGCGCACATAATTACTGGATAATTACACTAATTATTTAAATATAACTTATCTGATAAGAGTTTATAATGCGGTAGTTATTTAAGTGACACGCGGCTGGGTGTTGTGACCTAATGTTCTATTTTAGTTTCGAGTACTGTAACTGTGTACTTCCTAGTTTTTTATTTCTTAGCTATTACTGTCCCATAGCTGGGCAAAAGCTTCCCCCAAGACCGTCACACACACATACACACACACACATACATGCCACGGGTAGTATGAAAGTGAAACCCGGGGCCCTGGGACGAAGGCAAAGAAGGAACAGGAGTGGGTTTTTAGTCAGTAAAAGTCTGACACTATCTCCCACTCCGCCCAAGAGCGCGATTTGTCATTAGATGATTATCCCACCTAAAAAAAAAACATTCATACATTCTTGTCCTACGATGTCTCGAAGCAGTTCGGGGATTTTCTGCCTGTGGTTCTGGAACGCAATGGGGAACTGAGGGTCACAAGTACGGTTTTAGTCCTCGGCCGCCCTACCGCTCCACCCTAAAATGGGAGAAGTCATTGGGTAATTTCCCACCTTGAAAAAAGAAGCTATTTCGAGAAAATTCTAATTTACATTAATGTCAACTTGTAATATCTACTGTATCAAGGTAACGCTCGTGTTTATGTAGTGAATCTTTTACATAATAAAAGGTCTTTACCTATGAAATTGACGTTTTTCAAAACGAGTTGCTTTGATGTGTTATATCTTTGGATTAACTTGGATACGTTTAAATAAACTTTATATTAAAGGTACGTTATTCTTTTTTCGAAATTAGGTATTTATTGGTTTCTTTGTGTTTTGTGTTTTCTGTAATATCGCTATATTTATAACCACAGTAATCTCTGGAAGTACTGGTCCTATTGCTATAATTTTTTCACTGATAGAAAGCTGCTTTATTCCTGAGTGACATAGGCTATATTTTATGTAGGTACGCGGGCGAAGCCGCGGGCAAAGGCTAGTATTTAGTATACAAAAATCTCGTGTCCCGGATGTCATGACTAGAAAAAAATAAATGGCTATACAACGTGCCGGGCCAGCTAGTTATATAATAAAAATAACTTAAGTAATAAGGTATATTTTTGTATGTTTTTTTTGTTCAATAAATGAGGATGCTGCAATTGGAGTACTCGTCACTATCAGGGTCGGCGCCGATATTGGTTTTCCCGCGAGGCGGTAATAACTTATGTTGTTTCATTCCGCCTGTTGTGTCACACAGACTTGGGCCCTAAGTAGGCTAGTGGGCTATAAATAGTAAACACCGACCGAAGATTCAATTTCGGTTTCAGCGTTCAGTAATTTTTAAGTCTATCGCGTACACACAGACAGACAAACGTGATAGGGGACTTTGTTTTATAATATGTTGATAGTAAAATTGTATAGACTAGCTTCTATCCGCGGCTTCGTCCACGTGAAAGTAGAAAATATGTATATGTCGTGGCCAGATCTTAGAATTGATAACTTCATGAAATGGCCAACTAAAACTGGCCAGCCCCCCTAGCCAAGCCACAAACGATAAACGTAAACTCTCAGTATATTATTATCACAGTATTTATATTATATATATACTTGTCACGTTACATATTTATTTATTATTTTAATTTAATTTAATTTAATTTTCCTTTTAATTTGTAATTCTGTAATTATTTTTATTTCCTTTTTCTGTCGAAATCTCGTTGTACGCTGCACCGTTCGGGCGTCTTTATGTCAACACCGCCATCGGCCCACGCTGAAAAACAGCGCTGTGAGCTCATCGCATAATGCGTGAGGCCGCAGCTTTATGCTGAGCGTTCGGCCGTTTTGCGCGGATGTGACGCATATCTTCCCTATTCAACTGATAATGTTTGTTAACTAGTTTTAAGATTGCGTCATTTCGCGCGAATAAACAGTTTTTCTTTCTTTTCTTTCTTTCTTCAGTAGTCTTTAATAGATTTTCAACTTTATGTTATTGGATATAAAGTTGAAAATCTATTGAAGATTACATAGTGTTTTCGTTCGTTCCGGTCGCTAACGCTCAGTAGTCTTTAATAGATTTTCAACTTTATGCTCTTAAGTATAAAGTTGAAAATCTATTGGATATTACTAAGCGTTCACGTTTATCGTTTGCAACTTGGCTAGGGGGGCTGATCGTTTAAACGTTAACATTTGATGATATGTCAATCCTCGTTTGGGCATAACATTGATGTAGAATTTCAATGATAATAAAAGGTCTAAAGAAAGTAGGCCAAACGAAGATTGAAATATCATTAAACTGTCACTGATGTTGTAACATGTCACTGAGTGATAAAGTAATATTTTAAAGGTGAAAGAATTTTAAAAATTGGTTCAATAGCTCTTGTGTATGTTCATTACAAACGAAAATATAAACATACAAATCTTTCCTCTCTATAATATTAATATAGAAGTATAGATATGTTAGAATGAGTCACCATATAGCTAGCCGGGGTAGCCCGCAAGCACGGAACGATGACCTGATGGGGCAATACCGTGCTAAGAGAAGGCCCGTATTATTTTTAGCCTCTCACTTCATTCACAAAATTATGACGACATTAACAATATTTAGCCATAATGTAACAACTTCCAAGATTTACTCTCAAATCGGATGCAGTTGACTATAAAAGGCATGATATTCGATATAATGTTTTTTTTTCTGAGTTTAAGAAATTAATCAATTATTTATTTATTAATTTTATTACAGTTACTCCCTGCACTAACAGTAGAAATTAACACGAGAGAGTCATTAATATATGTTATAATATACAAAAAAAATTAAACAAAATAAAAAAAATTGCTAATCAGTCCATAAACGACAGAGTTCTGAGGTAACAAATATAAAAAAAAATACAACTGAATTGAGAACCTCCTGCTTTTTTTTTGAAGTCGGTAGAAAATAAAAAAGAAGATCCCCGTCAGATACGTTCTCCCGGCCTAGGATGGTACGAAAGGGCGTGTCAAACTTTTACTGACTAAAACCCACCTGTGTCCTTCGGTTGCTCCTTACTTAAAACTTAGTCAGTAAAAGTTACTCCTCGCTCCACTCAAAGCAGGAAAAGAAATTTAATGATTTCCCAACAAAAAGGAAGTTAGGAGTAAATATGGAGATGAATCAATCAATTAGTGAAGTAACCTTTTGTCTCGCTGCTGATACCTACATCTTAACGACAGTTTCCTTATGAATCTCATACCAAACCAATCACAATTTTCCTCATCCTTTTAACTCGCCGATGAGACAACAAAAACAACATTTACCTCCAGTCCAGCCAATCATATAAATTATGTTGTAACCGATAACAATCGTATTTCAAGGTCATACAATCGCGTGCTACTAACGCTACATTAAATTGAGAATATGAATGACCTCAGCAAAGCATTGTTCACAACGGAACTGATAAGGAAGGATGCAATGTAACTTACACACATTGCCAGCACGCGCGTGATCGATCGGAATCACACGCTGGAAAACACGTGCGATAAACGTATCATTATACGTCTAGTGGAAAAGTCTTTACAAGTAATTTTAGACTGGTTTATAGCACCTTATCTAAAGTACATAATTGCTTTGTTGTTAAGTAAAAATAGTACAGTCACAATTACGTACACACAAAAAAAAACAATTGAGTTTTGGTGTAGTTCTGTTGGGAAAGCGTGTGACAGAAACATTATCATCATCATCATCATCAGTGTAGCAGTAGGGAAAGCGTGTGACAGGAACATCATCATCATCGTTTCAGCCGAAAGACGTCCACTGTTATATACCATATGCCTCCCCCAAGCGTCTCCACAACGACCGATCCTGTGCGTCTCGCATCCACCGCATTCCCGCGACTCTCACCAGGCCTTCCAACGCTGCGTTTTCCGGTGACAGGAACATAGTTTTTTTTATTTAGCCTATACGTTTCCACTGCTGGACAAAGACCTTTCCCAATTTCTTCCAGGTATTCTTGTCTCGAGCCGCCTCGAATGAGCCCTTGCGGTAGGCGTCTAGGTCATCTTTCTACATCTTCCCAGGTCGGTCTCGGCGGCGTCATCCATCCTCAGGCAGTCAGTTGTTGGAGACTCTTCCCCAACAGTCTCTAACAAACTGGAACACAGTGACGACCATTTCTCTGTCAGGTTTAATTACAAATATCCGGTAGATATTTATATTTACCTTTATTTATGTATGAAATAATGCTAACAAAATATTGGTTTAATTTTGCTTGGCGCGCTATAATTATTTAGGTTGTGGCGACGCTGAAATAGTCACGTAGTCATAGTGTGCGATTTATCCTGTAAACAACGATTCTGCGTGGTGTTGTGGTCGCAGAACATAATGTTACGTGCCATGCCAGACGTGTGTAGTTGCCACGCGCTCTCTGCGCCTATGATACTAATAGGGCTGGTGGCAGTGCGCTGAGATCAATGTGTTTTTTACGTTATCGCGGTCGAAACGTTGGCCGTGTTTGACTCTCTGATTTGTTAAGAACTTGGAGCAGGCCAATCGGAGCGCCGAATGTCATGAACTACTAAGCGCTCTGTAAGCTCGGATTATTAAACTTAAATTACAGGTAAGCTGTGCTTTCGTTCACTTCTGTAAACAATTTGATTTTGTGTCATGATGGTGGAAGGATTACTCAGCTAGACTGTGTTACTGAGTGCTAGATGTCCAGGTAGCGCCAAGTGTTTAGAATAGCTGTACTATATTTTTAACAACGTTCGGAGAGGCTTCTTTCAAGATCTATTATAATATGATTTCATTCTAGAACACCTCATAATAAACAGTTAAGATCCACGACATGTTCTCATAACATTTAACATTAGTAAAATAATTTCAAAACATGACTAGACATAACACCGGCGCGCGCGCACACCGCATAATGAGTCAACAAGTTGACAACCCTATTAATGACGCATGTGCATGACTTCTGACACGGTACTTCGCACGTGCCCCTCCGAACGTTGCCACATTGCGCGCGCGCATGAGGAAACACCTACTTTACTCATTTTTACTTTATCCGCGGTATTTTATGGCATCTAAGTACGTTTAATTGTGAGTCATCATTTTATTTAGGTTTCATATGTGTTTATATTTTATAGTGCGGACGTCGTGAATCATTTAATTTATTGCAGAAGTTACTTGCATGTAAATATTTTTACGTGAAGTTGTGAGTAATCTGCTTTGACTAATTAAGTAGCTTGCTTAGTATGCAGTGTGAATGCCATCTCCGTCACCGATCGACCATCCCATATTACTCAGTATTACTAGTTGCACATTGCTCGCAGAACGGGTGGTGGGGCCGAAAGGTTCTGGGATGGCGATCGCGTACCGGAAGACGCAGCGTTGGAAGGACTCCCACAAGATGGACCGATGACTAGGTGAGGGTCGCGGGAATAAGATGGATGCGAGACGCACTGGACCATTCGTTGTGGTGACACTTGGGGAAGACCTATATCCAATAGTGGACGTCTTTTGGGTGAAATGATGAATGACTAGTCGCCTTACTTCCTCTTACTCATACGGTTGGCTTGTCTCAAGACATTTGCTATAGTCATCTAAATACCACCAGTCAATCGTTCTTTTTTATATTTTTTTTTTAAGAATGTCCTTTGCGTTTTTACCAATAAGGCTATTCTTCTTTTCGATTCGATGGTAAACTCGTCAAACTGTTTGGGCCCAATAGGTGGCCAGGAAAAGTTATAAGATGATTTCCCACAAAAACAATGCGCTGGATACGTCACAGTCTTCACTTACCGTACCGAATTCATTGATTCTTTATCTATCCAGCGATGTGATTTTTTGGATGGAGATGATAGATATGCGCAACACCAAACTGTATCCCCCGATTATGTTATCATTCGTTTTTTGAACTGCCTCCCACTATGGAGGCAATTTTATAAGACGTGTTCACTTATAAATCCTCTTAATCGTTATCTCATGATATTCGATGAGCGGACTTTCCATTTACCAGACCGTACCTAATCCTGAGCTGCTCACGGTTTTTCTTAAAAATAAGTTCATATAAAAACAAATTTCACTTAGTCATCGGGATGTACTTTTTTTATATTCTGGTATCCCCGTTTTTGCCATAAGCAGTTTTGCGTATAGATTTTATATATGTTAATGGTGATGAGACCGCATATTTTTTTAATATTCAAGATATCTTGTCTAAACTAAATTATCTCTAGAAAAGGACACATCTGTAAAATAGTATAGAATAAGCTTTATTGTTTAGCAAAATACTCGTAGTAAGAATTTTACAGAAGCTTAAATCTCCCATAGATTTACAATGGTGGTCTTATCGCTGACAGCGATACCTACCAGACAACTATAAGAACTAAAACTGAAAAAAAGTAGTCTGCGGACTCATCTATAATAAAAACATAAGGAAAATATTTTCTCGTGAAAAGTTTATTCGATAATAATAGAAAAACATAGGTATAACACTTTTGTTGTGTTCACTGCGGTATAGTAAAAATAGAATAAGGAATGAAACGCAGGAAAAAGGAGGGAGAGAGACTAGTAGTGACTTACTACGCCTATGGTTACGATGCTACCAGAATTTTCAACTTATCATTATCATCATTTTAGGCGAAAGATGTCCACTGTTGGACATAGGCCTTCCCCAAGCAGCGCTATAACGACCGTTCCTGTGCGTTTCGCATCGATCGTATTGTCATGACCCTCACCGTATTATTAATAAATAATAATTATTCTTTTCAAATACTTACAATTAATATATTACATTCTAGCTTTCGACAGCGGCTTTAACAGCAACAATATCGGTTATTGCGGACATGAAGTCGAAGTTAAAGTCACATAAAAAGTAACCTATGTTTCTTGGACTTCAAGCTTACTCCATAACTAATTTGATAAAAGTCAGTTCAAGAGTTCACCCGTGAAAGCGTAACAGGCAGACAGAGTTACTTTCATATTTATAATATTAAGTATAGATTATAATTGACAGTATTGTTAGTATTGACTATTGGAGACATTTGATCTATAAAATTGTAAGTATCTCTCGGTTATAAATTTTAAGTGCCAATCAAATTCACTGAAGAATAAATTGTGTGATATAATTCACTAAACTTTACATAGTAATGCTGCATTCATCTCTAGTCATGATTAAGCGAATACCTACGTGTTTGTAAAATTGATATTCATGACAGCATCGTTCTAAAACCCATCGTTTAAAATCTTTATTTACTGAGAATACGTTTTTAAGAAATAATTCCAAGTCAGCGAAATTACCAGGAGATTCCCTTCCGGTTTTTTCATCCGATTAAAAAATAATCGATTCGTCATCGGAATGAGATGAAACCATCACCTTAGCGTTACTTCGCGAAATTCTAATCTGGTTTGTACCCAGGCCCGCGAACCTGTTCCAAGTATCGTGTTTATATCACGGATCTTATGTTTACGTTCGCGAGAACCGAAAACCGGTTTTTGAAGTGACGAGATCGACCATGGACTAGTGACGTGACTTAATCGACGACCTCATCGTTGCACTAGTAACGTGCGTGACGCGTGACTCTGATTCACCAGAAATCCTTTCTCGGTTCCGTCAGTGTGTGACGACCTTTCATTTATGACGTTGCTGAATGTGTCATTGAAACGTCATTGACCTTTTGATTAAAATTTGAAGCTGTCATAGCAATGACGTTCATTTGTTTGGTTGATGTAATTGTTTTGAAAGTCGGCGTTATGTTTTTACCTGATTGAACCTGAGTAGGTAAAGTGTTCTTATTTAGGGATTTCCCTGTTTATATAACAGTCATGTAGTAAAGCCACTTGTTACACACATCATTTTATTGGTACTTAATTAATTCAATAGGTAATTTACATATTTGAAGTATCGGAAGTTCTTTTTGTATATAACAATGGCTTCAAGGGTATTGTTTACGAACTTCATAACAAGATTAATAGAAACAATACTAAGTGTTAAAGCACTGATACTTTGGACTCATTGTTCTCCGTAACTATCCTCTTAAATTCAAGATTTCTTGTCTCCTAAGAAGCTCTTTTTCGTGTTCATGACGACGTCTAGTGTGTATTGTTAAATACGAGTACTTTGTTATTGTGTTCTTGATTGCTGCAGGAAAATATGGCTAATTTACTCTAATATAAATATTTTGTCTCCTAGAAATAACATTGCAGATTCTATTCTATTTTTAGGGTTCCGTACCTCAAAAGGAAAAAACGGAACCCTTATAGGATCACTTTGTTGTCCGTCCGTCTGTCGGTCTGTCTGTCTGTCTGTGTTTCAAGACACTTTATCTCGGGAACCTGTAAAGGTATCGAGTTGAAATTAAAACCAAAAAAATCATAGGATACTTCCCGTTGACCTAGAATCCTGAAATTTGGCATAAAGCAAGGTCATATAGCATAGGTATAGGAATAAATCTGAAAACAGTAAAATTGTTGTTACCTACGTCACAAAAATTACTGTTTTGCAATTCGGAAAAATCTTCGAGACTCCATTCGGGAATTGTAGTTTGTACAGACCCTCAGTGCGCGAGTCCGACTTGCACTCGCCCAGTTTTTTATTAATGGCAAGTAGAACCGGATGCCAATATCTAAAGTAAATTGGAAAAGAAAGTGTGTATATTATTATTACAGAAAATAAAAGGGGACATTAACTGTAGGCCCAAAATTCTTCAATTGACACAGATGAACTTGATGACGAATTAATAATATAGCACTATCGGAGGATATATTTGGTTCAAATAATTATTGAGAAAGGTTTTACATCCTAATTAATTTAAGAATATCATAACTATGTACATATTATTATATTAAGTGTTAGTTATAACATCGCCTTGGACTAATCTGTAAAGGTGTTATTTATGTAATAAATAAATATTTAAACCACAACCATAAAGACAGAATATTTGGAGCTATGACTCATAATTTTATATTATTGTGACGGAGAGACGGGAGAGCAGTGGTGGCCCCGACTTATGAGTTGTAGGTCGCGGGTTCAAACCCAGCAAGGCGCATTACTTTGTGTAGGTAATTTATTTCATCACCACTGCTCTCAAAACGGTGAAGGAAAACATCGTGAGGAAACCGGCATGTCCGAGAACCAAAAATTCGAAGACATGTGACATCCACCAACCCGCACTGGGCCCGCGTGGTGGATTACAGCCCATTCCCTCTCCTAGAGAGGAGGCCTGAGTCCCAACAGTGGGAACATTATAAGGCCGACTGAGTGACTGATGAAGATCATCATTATCATCATTGGGAAACATTGCAGATTCGGTACCATCGTTCTCTTGTGTAATAGCAGAAGTCAAGGAAAAAACAAACTAGCAAACTTGGCAACCACACCGAAAGGGGTAGCTACATCTATCTATATCTATATATATAAAAGGAGAAACTGACTGACTGACATATCAACGCACAGCCGAAACTACTGGGACTAGGAGCGTGAAATTTTGCACAAGATTTTTTTTTATGACGTAGGCGAGAACTAACAGAGGATTTTCCAAAATTCATCCGCAAAAGGAATGAAACGAGGGTACCTAGTAATATATAAAAGGAGAAACTGACTGACTGACATATCAACGCACAGCCGAAACTACTGGGACTGGGAGCGTGAAATTTTGCACAAGACTTCCTTTTATGACGTAGGCGAGCACTAAGAGAGTTTTTTTTCCATAATTCACTTTTTAAAGTGATGAAACGGGGGTCCAAAGTTTGTATGGAGAAACCTACTTTCACGCGGGCGAAGCCGCTGGCAGAAGCTAGTTTTATATATTTTTATTAAAAGACATTACGTTGTTCCAAGTACAATTATTATTAAATGAAGCCCGCAATGATTTGTCAGCTAGAATTGATAAACATGATTCATACCATGGATCCGGATTGCTATCACTTGTGTATCAATCACAGATTGTTTCCCAATTGATAGCGAAAATATTTAAAGTTGTGCAATAAAATCTTTTGCGTTAATAATACCAGTGGCTACGTGTCAACAGTCAAGCCGTCTGTGGTTTTGCAATTTATCTGACGTTAGGCCATCAGTTCTGTTTCCTTGATCAAAGCATTTTAGGATTTTCGTGCAAAATTCTTTATTTGTTTCAATTCGTGCAACACATAGGTAAGTACAGCGGCGGACTTAATGCGTTAGGCATTCTCTAATAGTCACCCAAGGGTGCTGAAGAGAAAACATTCTCCATGTTTTCTCTGCATACAAAAAAAGATTATTAAGAAAACAAGGGTACAATTTTATTTAGATATATATATATAAAATAGAATTACTATATTTAATATAATTATATACCTATGTATGTATGTATATAAAGTAAAAGAAAGGGGCAAACTGTACAATATTATAAAAGCTAAGTGCCTATAGTATGGTGTGTATAGTGTGGCTGTAAATGAATACAATTTAATGGAAGCAGTAAAAACGTGAAGAATCTTAGCATAAATTCGCTTCGAGAGTAAACATGAGGTTTGTGCGCATGAGCACTTTTCGATACCTAATCCAACGGTCATTTGTGTTCATGCAGCGTCTCAGCAAATATTGTTTTAGCTGGCGTTCCTTGAAAACGGTGGCGGCATTCGTAAAAGGCATTCTTGTGCCCTCAGCTTGTCGGTGGCTCGGTAGTGGCGCCAAGATTTGCAACCATCGCCAAATATTTGAGCCGAGATGTCGGCCCTGACTAATGAGTTACATGTGCACCGCGTTTTTTGCATTTCAAGAGCGATAAGTTGTGATTTTTTCGGTTGCCACTTGGAGCCATAAAGCTTATGAGCTTAGTGTTCGTAATGATTGCCGCGCAGATGTACACACTGATGTGTGGTAGTAACGGTCGGAGATGTTGAGAGGCGTTACTGCAAACGATGTTGCCAATAGAAGCCAAATTCTTAACAACATGCTGTAGCATTTTTACATTTTGGAATCCCGGAAAGTTGTTCTGTCTTCAAACGTAACTGAATTTTTGGGATGCCAATAAAAATCATTTTATTAGACTGAGTCCTGTTATATCATTGTAGAACATAGGTACCTAACGGAACGGGTTGAAGTATCAACCATAAAATTATAATGGGCAATAAAAGCCAATGTCTTTCCTCAAAGACTTCTTCTTTGTATTATCCTCGTCGGCGTCTTTAAAACCTCTCGAACGAGACAATAGCCTAACTAACACGTGTTCGTAGCTAATTTTCCTCAGAAGTAAACAAAAACTCGACAATGGAATGGCAGAACAGGTACTATAGAGGCAAGTGCATTTTGGGAATAAACAAAGAAACGGACACTTGAGACAGTTACTGCACTCAAGGGGCCGAGATAATACAATACGGCGCCAACTTTTTCTAACTACCCACTAGATTAGGCCGGGAGGTGTCGGAACAAACGACGTGAAATGTCTGGCTTTTGTATTACAACTGTCAAGTGTCAGAAGACAGGACACTTGAATGTGGCGGCTAATGACATGCCAAAAATAGGAACGCCCTCGAGACGATCTCCACGTGAAGCGGAGAGTACCGATAACCGATGGGCGTATGATCTATGCATTTGCACGGATAGTTTTTATACAATATAATATGTATCACCATCTTCATAATTCATTTTTATTTATTGTGTACCTCACAATACAACCACATACAGATTATCAACGTGAAATTAACTTATCTTTTATTCTGTACCGTTTCAAAAGAAACAGACTACCGGATTTATTGGAAACCAATAATTGCTCGCATTACAATTCATGGGAGCGCATAATTTCCGACTTCGCTTACAATTGCTAGTTTACTCAAACTGAAAGGATGTTGTGTTCTATGGCGCACTGTTCAAAAGGATACATTGTTAGTTTTGCAGTAAAATAATAGATTCTTCCAAAATACGTGAATCTATCAATGAATAGGCGCTTTTATGTTTTCGGTCCGTCGAGGCGTTACCGGGATTCCGGGAAAGATAAAAACCCTTTTTGTGTAACGCACGCGAAACCGTCCACGCGCTGGTGGCCGACAAACGTGAATAGTTTAGGGTCTAATGCTCATAATTCTGAAGGACGCGCTAGAAATAATAAAACCCTTGAAAAGGCTTTATATGCGGTACTTGAGAGCCTCTAGAGAGCCTCTCGGCAGAACCCGTTCAATAGAAAACCATGTTTACGATTTTAAAAGTCATATTTTACTGTGGTGTCTAGTTTGCATTTTACGGGCGATTTTAGTTTTATACTCTTTTGGCCTTTTCGTCGGGCACTTTGTGGTGTCACCGCAATTTTATGGTTCCTATAGAGGTAATTATCACGGACAGATACGACGTTAATATGCTTCTATTAGATGCTTTTAACGTGGTATTAAATAAAATTTAACATTTATTATTGTTAATTTATAGAGTTCAAGAATCTGGCTGTAAGACGAATTATTTTTTTATGTTAGCCTATTCTGCCCCACTCATAGGCAAATACCTTCCTCCACTCCTTCGCGGGCTCGCATTTCCACCTTCCAGTTCTGGCGAAATTGGTCTAGTTTGTCCCGCCATCTCCTTTGAGACTGTAGTGCTAATATTTTTTTGAGATGTTATGTGAAGTCAAAGTATATGTACTTTGACTATGCTATGTGTATACCTATGGGTATACACATAGCCATACATAGACTTTGCTAAAAAAAAAAATCGAAATGATTGCTCATCTGTATATATAAAAGGAGAAACTGACTGACTGACATATGAACGCACAGCCGAAACTACTGGGACTAGGAGCGTGAAATTTTGCACAAGTTTTCCTTTTATGACGTAAGTAAGCACTAACAGAGGATTGTCCAAAATTCACCCCCTAAGGGGATGAAACGGGGGTCCAAAGTTTGTATCGCGAAAACTAAATTTTCGCGGGCGAAGCCGTTAGCAGAAGCTAGTCTATCATATCTTATCTTCACATTACTGTAGAAGTCTACGTAAAATTCGTGGTAACAACTTAAACTAACTAAAGAAACCATAGGTCATATAAAAAATTACAAGATATTTCAATACATATTTAAATTACATACAAATGTGAACGAGGTTTTGAAGTTCATTTAGGCTAGAAGCACAAAACCCAAAATGCCTAAAACCACCACCTACAAAAACCTATGCGATGTGAATCGCAAAATATGGATTTCCCCAACAATCTATCCTCCCTGAGACGCGAGACGGTGGGATGTGCGGCTCTGAAACGTATCTGTATTATACATAATATCCTGATTAACACGTGATCGAGTACATCTGTACTGGCTGTGGGGGAATAGGGTGGAAATGGATGTCTAGTTTGTGACTTCAAGCACTATAGTCATTCAGGACTATGATGGATGACGCATTCTTTTGCCTTACAACTCGTCTACGCTTAGGCGCCTCGTGTTACTTTACATTGGTACCAGTGCGGTGAAGCTGTAGATAGCTTTGGGCACGAAGACCTGCCCTGCTGCAGGAGCGTAGGCCGTATAGCATGCCATCGTCAAATATATTATTCGTTGAGCTTTTGTCATGGTGTACCTTTCGTATTAGAACCTAGTGGTTTGGTGCGAGACGATGTGAAAAGACTAGATGGCATGACGTTGGCGCAGTGGGAGGTGGTTAGGCCTCTGGTGTGACATGCGTACTGTGTTGACACGGCGAGCTAAGCCGGCGTTGCCGCTGCGGCTGCTGAGACGCTCTAGTGACGCAAATACTGTAAACTTATTGGTAATTACAGTTGTGAGCGCCTTTTCCAGAATATTTCCCGCCGACTGATCGGCACCTTGTGTGACCAGTGGACTTACCAAAACGTGTTAAAGTGTCAGTCATGGAAGCGAGAAAGAGGGATGGAGCTATACAGCTCCATTTTTTTAGTCTTTTACTTTTGGAAAGGTATACACGACGTTGAGGGCAATTTAACTAACATAGGCGCTTTGACAGGTGCCTGGACCTGGTGACTCAGTGCTGCCATCTGGTGAACGTCATTTTAGAAAACCCTTATTTATTTTTTTATTATAAACCAGTGCTTGACTGCGATCCCACCTGATGGTAAGCAGTGATGGCAATCGTTGGTGGTGAGGCGCACTAATTTATTAAGAGCTTATTCACTTTAGCCTTGAAGGGAAGACCGCAGCAGGCAAATTGTTCCAGTCCTTCGATGTACGCGGTATAAACGACGAATATTTATTATTCGTTGTTGAAGTTTCAACAACGTAAGGGTGGATACTCGCCTTACGTCGGGTTGTCCAATGGTAGAAAGAAGATGGCGGAATCAAGTCATGCAATTTCCGCGCACACTCACCAATATGCAACGTGTAAAATATCGATAGGCTGGCTACCTTGCGCCTGTGCTCGAGGCTTTGTAGATTGGACTTAACCAAATCTGGATCCCCAATTAGCCTTTTCGCACGCCTAATATAAAATCTGGATAATCATCATCATCCATAACTGTAACAGTCCAGTTTAGCTCGTAAAATGGATCGCGTTAACAGCTCGTGGTAGCACTGCAGACGGCTCGCTTCAGATGACAGGCGTCGACGTACGAGTTAATTTTGTTGTTGTATAAATACGCAGTTCGGTATGGTATAGTATACATATTTAAATTTCTTATGTAAATATATTGTTATTTACATTTCATTAATAAACCATTAGCATATTGTGTTTAAAATCCGATTTCTAAATTGCCAAGGTGTATCATTTTGGGAAAATGTTATTTCCATATTTCTAGGTATCTTTGAAAGGCTCTGCGTTTGACCATTATCTCACCTTATGGTTAGCAATAATGTGGTCAACGATAGGACACGTTTTCTTAGAAGTAACCAATTCACTCTTGACTTAATGATCTTCAAGCCTTATCTGTCGGGAAACACAGATTCTGGAACGGCATTCCACTCTTTAGCATAACATAACATAATGTATCTACTTTTTCAAGTCAGTTCTACAGTTACATATTTTTGTAGTATATGAGAGGAATTGTTGTTTCTACCAGATTTGTACTGGATGAAAGCTCACTTTTTTTTTTTATAATTGTTAGGCTCGCGGTTGACCACTATCTCACCTGATGATAAGCGATGATGTGGCCGACGATGGAGCACGCTTTTGTCGAAATCCGACATTTGGTTTTTAATTTTAGACCAGAGTCACTTAACTTTATTAGTGATTTATTGTTGTGAACATAATAGCCTCTTGTGTATAATGTGAATATGAGAACACTGTCCACAGTGTGTGTGATCCTCCGCAGATTCATAGATTAGTTTCTATTTCGATCCACCATTTTTTAAAATTCACTTTTGTGTACTTTGTTCTCTAGATGTTCTCTAGTTTACACTGTTCTCTCATACCTATTAATATTGTAATATTATTATTTTTAGGGTTCTATCTACCTCAAAAGGAAAAAACGGAACCCTTATAGGATCACTTTGTTGTCCTTCTGTGTCTGTCTGTCTGTCAAGACCCTTTATCTTGGGAACGTGTAGAGGTATCGAGTTGAAATTAAAGCCATATACTCAAATTTGCGGTCCCTTGAAGCTGTGAAAAAATTAAACTTCTGAGTTAACGAAAAAGAAGATACGGCCATTTATGTTGCAGAAAACGTATATACACTCTCAAGGGAATCAAAATTCATAAGGTACTTCCCGATGACCCAGAATCCTGAAATTTGGCATAAAGGTCTCGTAGCATAAGTATAGGGAAAAATCCGAAAACAGTAAATTGAAGTTACGCCACAAAAAAAAACATTATTACGATTCGGAAAAATCTTTGAGACTCCATTCGAGAATTGAACTATTTACATAGGTAAGTTTGTACGGAACCCTCAGTGCGGGAGTCCGACTCGCACTTGTCCAGTTTTTTTATGGAAGCAACCATTGTTTTTTTTTTTTAATTTTTGATAATCTGGTATTTGTGAGAATTTGTTGCATAATAATGATTATTATCCGACATTATATCTCTAATACTGGTTTATATAAATCTGTGGCTTCTCCAGATTCGTTGTTAGATTTTGATTTTGTAGTACTCACAATTATTAAGAATTACATATTTAGATATTATCGCGTCCGTGTAATTTTGTTACATTGTTTTTTATTAATTACAATAATTATTATATGCATTTGTTTCTTGGTTTTCCTTAGAATTATCTCGTAAATCAAGATTTGTGTTAAAGATTCTGTTTAAATGATTAGGTAGATAAATGTAAAACGAGAATTGTATTAAAAAAACACGTTTTGATTTAAACAGGACAGCGTCAAAGAATAGATAAACATTACAAAACCAAAACTAGTTTATGAGAAAAATACAAGGTTTGTTTATCAATAAAAGTACATAAAAAAGAGGTATAATTGATTGATTTTATATACTATCTATGCTTTTTTTTTAGGTGGGAAAATCATCTAATGACAAATCCCGCTCTTGGGCGGGGCGGGAGATAGTGTCAGACTTTTACTGACTAAAAACCCTCCTCTGTTCCTTCTTTGCCTTCGTTCCAGGGCCCCGGGTTTCACTTTCACGCTACCCGTGGTCCCAGTAGGCTTCGACCCTGCTGGGCCCCTACGATTTGCTGACATCTCCCTTAGGCGCGCGTGGAACAGTACGCGCCGTCGACGACTTGGGCTCGGTCCGAACGGAGAGCTACCCATTGCTCGCCGTCCACAAGCCCGCGCCTATGGTGGCCGGAACTATCTAGAACTAGATTTCCTAATAGGTTGATTAATCCTAAAATGAGAACGGATCTAAATAGGCGAAATTGTTACCCCATGTGCATTAAAGTCTATAATAAGATTCCAGACCGATTTAAGAAACTTCCAATGGTCCGCTTCAAAAGGGCCTTACGCAGGTGGTTAATTGAGAATCCCTTTTATACTATAAAAGAATTCCTTCAGTTCAAATTTAATTAATAATAATTTGTTTATTTGTACTACAATTGGAATAATAATTAATTAATTTTACCTGTAAAAAATTTGCATGTCATTTTGTTATGCTTAAATATGTTAAGCAACTATTATATATTACCATTGTAAGAACTTTTATAACCATATTTATCTGCAAATAAATCTTTGACTTTGACTTTGACTTTGACTTTATCTATGTTTGATAAAAATAGGTAATTTCTACGTTACCGCTGATGCCATAGCTTGTTTTAAATATTTCCTACATACTTACACAAATAAAGAGAGTTCCTAAACGACATCAATCTATGTTCCTAGTTCTACAATTGCTTCCAAGCCCTACTGTTCGACAGCTTCGCTAAACAATAAGACGTTTTTCGCCCGTATCGTCGTATCTTCGATTAATATCAGTACCGGTTATCGGCTGACGTATTTACGATACGGTATTAATTCTCCACAATCACGCCCCGACTACCGCTCGCGGGCTAACCAAACACCTATCTGAGTAATCTCTTTAATGACTACCGGTCATGTTTAGGGTTCGATATTTGATTTTTGTATTCGTTTTTTGTTTGGTCTTAAGTTTTGAATTTGGAATCTTCATGACCGGTATCTGGGATTTTTTAGGACCCGTTTTTTGTTTGGGTCTTTTGTTTTGAATTTAGAAACAGGTTTAGATTGATTGAGATTTTAGGTCAGTAGGAGTCTTTTTTTGTTTTAGGGTTCAGAATTTTTGAGAGACTATTAGCCTGTCCCTTGGTGCTGGTCTTCTTTGCTAGTCATGGGTTTTGTTATTTCTCATATACGGCCTTACTACTAAATGGCGGGCTAACCAAATACCTACGGTGACTACCGGTCATGTTTAGTGTTCGGTTTTTAATTTTTGTATCCTTATTCTTAGGTCTTTTTGAATTTGGAATCATCATGACTGGCACCAGGGATTTTTTAGGACCCATTTTTAGTAGGAGTCTTTTTCAGGTTTTGTTTTAGAGTCTAGAATTTTCAAGAGACTATTTTGACTGTTCTTTGGTGCTGGTCGTCTTTCCTGGCGCTGGTTTTGTTATTGGTCCGACTAACAACTGGTAGACTAACCAAACATCTATCGGACTAATTTCTTTGATGACCGGTCATATCTAAGGTATTTGATATTTCATTTTTGTAACCGTTTTTTGTTGGATCTAATGTTTAGAAACAGGTTTAGAATGATTGTGTTTTTAGGTCAATAGAAGTAGGTTCAAAATTTACGAGAGACTATTTTGATTGCCTGTTGGTACTGATAGTCTTTACTAGCCATTGTTTTGATATTGTTCAAACACGGCCCGAGTGCCGCTCGTGGGCAAACAAAATACATATTATCTGGCTAATGTCTCGTGCACTAGATTCTGACGTTTTATACGTGTCCGTGTAGTCTATGCGAAAATATAAATATTCTAAATTTGAATTTAATGACCGACAGTTATGTTTAGCGTTCGATATTTGATTTTTGGATCATTTTTTTGTTAGGTCTTATGTTTTGAAATTAATAAACGGTGTGCAGTTGTTGGAATTTGAGTTAGTAGGACTTTTTTCATGTTTTTATTTTTAGGGATCAGAATTTTTGAGAGAATATTTGCTTGTTTCAACTTTCAACACAGCAAGGACGCAAAGATTTATGAATGATATAGATTTCGAGCAATAATAATATCGTAAAAACAGAATTTCACACAACTATCACACAACGCCGTCTAGTCCCAAGCTAAGCAGAGCTTGTGTTATGAGTACTAGACAATTGATAAACAAACTTAAATATTTCTAAATACATACATATTAAAGATAAATTACACCCAGACACAGATGTGCAATCATGAACCTCACTAAAGGATAGATAGTATATACTCCACCACCAGGCCCTATCAGAATACTAACGCTGCGTTATTTTTACTTTTTAGTTAAATATCGCAGCATATGCTGAGATAGGAGTAAGGAGCCTTTTTGGCCTCGCACAGGTCTTTTATTTTTATCTATTAATATTGTTTTCTTTTATTTTAAGTTAAGTATTCATAGATTAAGTAGTTACTTTTTATTTTATTGTTGTTTGTCCTGTGCGAGTTTCAAATAAATGTTTTCTTTCTTTCTTTTTTTACTCTTCCTTCTTTTGATATCTTTCACCATCCACTTATTAAAATTTGCGTTACGGAACCTCACTTGACAATGTTTCCTCAGCACTTGTTCCCACCAAACTTCTTCTAAAATAAGCCGCAAGATAATCATGAAGTCTGCGGTTTTTCTAACAAAACTTGACATTCTCAGGGATAACAGTGTGCTTGTGACCTTTGATGTAGGTATTTGTGTTTATGCGCCGGTTTTCCGCCTCGTGCTGCGGTTTTTGCGATTAACGGATTGACGTCATTCTGTTAATACTATGATTCTTTTGTAAGTACGTAGGTCTACAGGATGCACTTAGAGATATGGTTTCTAGAATCTTTGTAATTTTTCCACACTTAGGAACTGCAGAAATGCATCACGCTAATCACACTAATTATTATAAAGCCGAATGTTTGTGCCAGTGATGACATATGGTTCCGAAACGTGGTCGCTCACAATGGACCTCATCAGAAGGCTCAAAGTCACCCAAAGGGCAATGGAAAGGGCTATGCTCGGAGTTTCCTTGCGTGATCGAATCAGAAATGAAGATATCCGCAGGAGAACGACAAGGTTGCCGACATAGCACGAAGAATCGCCAAACTTAAGTGGCATTAATGGGCAGGGCACATTGCTCGCAGATCAGATGGCCGTTGGGGCCGAAAGGTTCTGGAGTGGGAGCCGCGTACCGGAAGACGCGGTGTTGGAAGGCCCCCTACAAGGTGGACCGATGACCTGGTGAATGTTGCGGGAATCCGATGGATGCGAGACGCTCAGGACCGTTAATTGTGGCGACATTTGGGGGAGGCCTATGTCCAGCTGAAATGATGATGATGATGAAAGTTTGTGCATTTGTTACTTCTTCACGTTTGAATGGATTTCGATAAAACTTGGTACACGGGTAGACCATGGAACTGGAACGGGATATATGGTAATTTTTAAGCCGGGAGTATGTTCCCTGGTGATATTTTTTTACTAACACACGGCCGCAGTTGCTGGCAGATGCTAATTAACAATAATTATGTTAAATGTACAGAAAATGACGCAGAAATCTGCTAAATAAGGGAAGTATAAGACTGGCCGATGTGGCGTTGCTTGAGGAAGACCAATGTCCAGCCGTAGACGTCTTTCAGCCGAATTGATACACCTAGGATGAGGTAAATTGTTAACCATTATAATATTACAAGGAAACACCTTGTTTGTAATGCAGTTCATAAAGTAATCTTGTTAAAACAATAGAACAACACAGCGGGGTATCAAAACATTGCTTGTGATGTAGGTGGATCTAATCACTGTCAAACGGTGGCGTGTTCAAGAGACAATAGTAATTGGCACGTTGAATGCCAATACTAACTCTATGTCAAAGTAAAGGTCGGACTTTAGGTCACGCCAACGAGTCTAGCGCCTTGGAGTATTCTTGAACATAAAAAAGTATGTTTAATCGAGAAAACGATTGATTAAGGGAAAGATGATATTCATTTTCAAAGAAAAAAAAAAAACTGGGCAAGTGCGAGTCTTACTCGCGCACTAAGGGTTCCGTACAAACTTACCAATGTAAATAGTTCAACTCCCGAATGGAGTCTCGAAGATTTTTCCGAATAGCAAACCCACTAAGTAACAACAAATTTATTATTTTCAGATTTATTCCTATATCTCTGCCATAAGACCTTGCTTTATGCCGAAATTTCAGGTTTCTGGGTCAACGGAAATGATGATTGGTTTCCTATGAATTTTGATTCCTTTGAGAGTGTCGAAATATACGTTTTTGGCGACATAAACGACTGTATCTTTTTTTTCGTTTGGTTTTCATAGCTTCAAGGGACCGTGGACCTAAGTACATATATGGTTTGTATAAGTAAATGCACAAACACACAACAAAAAGAAAAAAATAACACCTGCGCGAGGCCCAAAAATCACCTATCTAAGCGTATACTGCGATAATTAAAAAAATATACAAAAGCAAGGCAGCACTGGTATTCTGATAGGCCTACGGACACACTCACGGAACAAAAATGAACGGAAATAAAGAAAAAAAAACAGCTATGATCATGGTGGCTGATGGAGATGTAAGGATAAAACCTGCGCCTTCTTTACATTCGAGTAAGGCCAGCAGTAGAATACGCTCCAAAACAGGATTCGCCGATGATGGGAATAAGTCTTCTAGGCTGAAGAGCATCTAGACAGGCCATATACCTAAGTACATAAATATGTAGAATGTATCAAGATATAAAAGCTATATATTTTGTTCAAAAAGCTGTAATAAGGAGAAAGATAAATTGAAATAAATTAATTTGAACTGAATTAAATAGCAATTAATCAAATGGAATAACAATTAAACTGAATTGAGTAGACATTAATTCTAATAAAATAAAATAAATTGTATAAATTAAATTGTAAATTGTAGATATTGTATTGAATTAAAATAAATAATGTTGAATTAAATTGAATTGTACTGAATTGAATGAAATAAAAATATTTATGTAAATTAAATGGAATTATGAATAATTGAATTAAATTATGTACTATATTAATTATGATTATAGAAATTATTTTGTTATACATGAAGCTTTCGTAGAAGGCACTGTATTCTGTAAATTCTTACCACAGTCCTTCACTTATTTTATTCATAATTATGTCAAGATTTGGACACTGGAGTGGGTTACATTATTGTGCATCTAGTTTTAAGGATTTTTTTTTGTATTTCTCTAGCATGTAACTGTTTTTAGGCTCCATAAAAAAATAAAAAAAAAGATAGATGGGCCAGAATAAATAAAAAGAAGCAGAGTACAGTCTTCTTCTTCTTCTTTCGTGTCGATGGACTCAAATTGAATTGTTTTTTGACCAGTACTTGGCAACCTGTACTGCCTGTACAGCTCTGTTATTGGCCTCGTATAAATTTTGAAAAGTGAAGGCGGTTGTGCAGTTTAGGCAGTATAGCAGGACTCAAACCCTCCAAAGAGTACAGAATTTTACAATATAATTGTGCTGAGCGTGTATATAATTGCCTGAACCGAAAGGGATAATATTAAAGTAAGAAGTAGAATTCTCGTCCAACATACCACAGTGTCTCAAGACTAAAGTATATGACCAGTGCGTGTTGCCAGTGATGACATATGGCACTGAAACATGGTCGCTTACAATGGGCCTCATCAGAAAGCTTACAGTCACCCAAAGGGGAAAGGGCTATGCTCGGAGTTTCCTTGCTTGATCGCATAAAGAATGAAGATATCCGCAGGAGAACGAAGGTCGCCCACAGAGCCCGAAGAATCGCCAAACTAAAATGTCAGTGGGCATATTGCTCGTAGAACGGATGGTCGATGGGGCCGAAAGGTTCTAGAGTGGCGACCGCGCACCGGAAAACGCAGCGTTAGAAGGCCTCCTACAAGGTGGACCGACGACCTGGTGAGAGTCGCGGGAGTGCGGTGGATGCGAGACGCACAGGATTGGTCTTTGTGGCGACGCTCGGGGGAGGCCTATGTCCAACAGTGGACGTCTTTCGGATGAAATGATGATGATGATGAACAAGTCGGAAAGAGTAAAAGGTTAAGGAGGAGGCCTTCTTCTAGCGGTCAAATAATACTGGTGAGACGGGAGGATAACAAGTTACAGTACAAGCTGGTTGGTCTTGGATATGTAGATTCACATGTAATTTTTTTTATATCCTAATGGGCTCAAAACGCTCAGTGTCATAGAAAATAGCTTACGCGCACACAAATAATGTGGACGTGAATCTACGCACACTCGTATAGCTAAGATCAATCCCTGTCCGTAAAATAGACAACTATCAAAAGACTGACGATTATAAGTAATGTCATGGTGCAAAATAGGCAACCGGTTTTCCAATCAGCTCAGCTGGATATCAACAATCAAGTAGTGCAAGTAATTGTAGGCATCAGTCTGTCACCTAGCAGTCGCTATAGTTGGCAGTGAGTGGCGCCTTGCGTAAGCTGCTGATATCGGTATCGGTTCCGTTACATGTTCCGGTAAATAAGAAGTACCTACATACGTAGATATGTATATTATACAGTAGTGTAAACTTGATGAGGAAAAAGTGGAATTAACCTTTTCAATATGTTGGTAGGTAAATGCGTGAAGAAGATTTACAAGAACCTGAACAACAAAGATTTTCCTGTCCTGTGTCTGGGTGTAATTTATCTATAATATATGTATTTAAAAATATATAAGTATGTTTATCAGTTGTCTAGTACTCATAACACAAGCTCTGCTTAGTTTGGGACTAGATGACGTTGTGTGGTAGTTGTGGAATATTGTTATTTATTACTTACCATACCTCAAAAGTTGGATACAGGTTGATTGGTGACCGAATGCCTGTTGTTGCCTTGTTGCAATGCAAGAATGAGACGGGACTAAGTCGAGTGGACTTAATGAAACAAAGCATTTATTACACAAAGTTTCATAAAGTTTAAATAAATAAATAAGAGGCAACCCTACATTTTAAATCATACATACCATAGGAGTTCCTTCAGTTACCCTTTGCGTTTCAGGGCCACGGTAACCCTTACACAATCCCTCTGCCAAATCATACATACCTTACAGGCTATTGTTGTTTTACAGAACGGTATATTTCTTTAAGTTATGATGATATTAATAGTAACATTTCTATTTGATTTGCAACAGAATTAGTGGTTTTATTAAGTATCATATCGATGAATAAGACGGAAGAATAAGATTTCATTTACTTAGTGGAGATAAAAATGTTGAGACGGATCCATTACCCAAAAACGTCTGGTTTTGTACAGCTTACCAAACTCAGTTCTGCTCTATTTGGACTGCAATGCAAACTATTTGCGGATTAATTCGCCCTCCTGCAAAAGGCATGTCTGTCAAACCTGTCTACAGTCTACAGACGGTTATCACAAGTGGCAGACACCAGATTAAGGCCCCCACAGACGAGACACCAGCGTCGCCGACTTGCCGACATTAAATTTGTCGCGACGCATTTAGCTTGTTGCCTGGACAATTTCTCTCACGCGCGCGTCTCGACTCAATGATATCTCGTTGAGTCGAGATGCGTGAGAGATCATCGTGTTAAAGTAATTCTCTTCACATACTTGCTTTTTATATTTGTCCTTTTTTATTGCCAGATAAAATGGTTGACTCAGTTACAGGGTGTTAGACAGTTTCTGATTTTTATCCTGCAAATGTCTTTTTTAGGGTGGTAAGTCACAGAAAGTACTTACGTAGAGTGCGAGGGACTCTCAGTCTTTTACTGATTTAAATCCCAGTGTTCCTTTAGTCTTTAGCGTGTCTTCAGATGCCATTTCATTCTATGGTCGCAGTAACTCTTTTGAACGATTCCGCTTCTACTGGACTTGCTTCTAATTTTATTTAACAGTACCTAAAAACAACAAATTGGGTTTTATCAAACAACAATCAATTGATAGTAGTAATGATTGCGATACGCCGTGCCTATAATAAAGAATATATTTTTTTTTGTTTTTTTAATATTCCACAACTATCACACAACGCCGTCTAGTCCCAAGCTAAGCAGAGCTTGTGTTATGGGTACTAGACAACTGATAAACATACTTATTTCTAAATACATACATATTATAGATAAATTACACCCAGACACAGAACAAATGATCGTGTTCATTACACAAACATTTGTCCTGGGTGGGAATCGAACCCACAACCTCCGGCATAGCAGTCAGGGCCACTAACCACTAGACCAACAGGCCAGTCAATATGTCATTAGTGAATGTTAAATAAATTGTACTTTTTTTTGGTGGGGAAATCATCCAATGATCCCCCCCCCGCTCTTGAGCGGAGCGGGAGATAGTGTCAGACTTTTACTAACTAAAAACCTACTCCTGTTCCTTCGTTGCCTTTCGTACCAGGGCCGAGTCTTCTTTTTAGAATCAGACCCTTGGCCCCAGTAGGCTTCGACCCTGCTGGGCCCCTACGGTTTGCTGACAACTCCTTGAGGCACTTGTGGAACAGTACGCGCCGTCGACGTCTTGGGCTCGGTCCGGACGGTTATCGGACGGTCGGACAGCGAGCTATAGAATATAGTCCTCTTCAACTTTTCTAAGACAGGTTGTTCTAAAAAATATTTTACTTAGCACCTAGGCATGTAGTACATTATGGAATGCAATAAATAATTGAGTATTGAGAAATTTTTAAACATTTTTTATAAACAAGACCTGGGCTCTTACCATGACGTGTTAAAATATCGTGCGAGCGAAAAAGAGGTGTGGAGCTATATACCCTATATAGCTCTATTCCTTTAACAATTCAGTTTAGGTCATAAAATGGATCGCGTTAATAGTTCGTCATAAGACCTCTACTTTTTTTTAAGACGCCGCGAAGATTTCTAATAAAATGCTTTAAAACACAAATCAAACATTCTAACACTGAATCTATATACATATCAGGAGAGATAGCGGTCAAGCGCGAACCTATAAACAATATAAAAGGAGAAACTGACTGACTGACATATCAACGCACAGCTGAAACTACTGGGATTAGGAACATGAAATTTTGCATAAGGTTTCCTTTTTTGACGTAGGCGAGTACTAAGAGAGGATTTTCCAAATTTCACCCCCTATGGGGATGAAACAGGGGTTCAAAGTTTGTATAGAGAAACCTACTTTTACGCGGGCGATGCCGCAGGCAGAAGCTATAGTATAGGCGTCCACTAAGTCACAAAGACTCAATGGAATCAATAACAAGTATTTGCGAAACGGTATAATTACCGCCACCAATCTATTCGCTTTGATTGCTCGCTCAGCTCAGCTCATTTCCGCTCGACGATAGAAAAATTAATAGTTACTCGAAACGGGTAAAGTAATGAGAACTTTAATGATGTTATTTATTCTGTTCGAGTAATTTAAAACCGCGTCCGAAGGTTTTTTGTAGCACTTTATTAGTTTAATGGGATATCACCTTTATACGATGTTCTATTAAATTATGGTGTCGGTTTTGTAATGGTGTTTTAAATTTTAAGGTCAGTTTGATGATACAGACGAGATTATTAAATCTACAGTTTTAATAATCTCGTCTGTATCATCAAACTATATAAAAAGACGAAAACTATTTTTTTTTTGGTTATTTCCGTCAATTGATTGGGAGTCGCCATTTTTTTTTTTGCAATATAAATCAATACGTGTTGTGTTTAATGAACTTTTCCAGTTCTTTCCGTCAATTGATTGCGAGTCGCTATTTTTTGGAAATACAAATCAAAAATGAAGAACTCTATGGATTATATATTATCAATTAAACCAATGTATTTTCTCATGGGTAATAATATTTATTAACAAATTGAATGTAAAAAAAAATGAAATATACCAATAAATTGGTTTTCAGATATTTAAAAAAAACAAACATTTTTTCAGTGGGAATTAACGAAATGAGTCCTCACGCTTTGAGTGGAGCGAGAGGGAGTGTCAGACTTTTACTGACTAAAACCCACCTGTGTTCCTGCAGTTGCGCTTTAGGTTCCACGGCTCCGGTAACTCTTTCGTACATTACTGCTACCCTGACGGACATCAGCCCTGAAAGGCAGTGTCCATATTGCTGACAGCTCTATGAGGCTCGCTTAAAACACAACGCGCCGTCGACTAGGGGTCTTAGGTACCATGATGTGTTAAAACATCAGTCCTGCGAGCGACAAAGAGGGATGGAGCTATACAACCTATATACCTACATCCCTTTAACACTCCAGTTTAAGTCGTAAAATGGATCTCGCTTAAGAGCGCGTGGTAGGGCTTCTGGACTTGGTCCTAATCGGACTGTAAGCAAAATTGATTACCCTAGCTCACATATGAGCAGATAAATGAATGCAATTACTAAGTTCTAAGCGAAGAACAGGAGTATACATTAATTCAGTATACTGTTAATTAATAGCGTTTTATAATTCCGTTGATAGCAGGTTACAAGACAAGTTTCTAAGCGTGGAACGGTATTTTTTATTAAGATATGCAATGGTTTTATATCCTTTTATTATTTTTTCTTTGGTGGGAAATCATCAAATAGCTTCTTCCGCTCTGGGTTGGGCGAGAGGGAGTGTCTGATTTTTACTGACTAAAACCTACCCGTATTCCTTCACACGGTGGAGCATACGGTAGAGGTGTGCACCGCTTGGGCAGAGCCCCGTCGTGTCCTCGTGGGAGCGATCGGCGGTAACGACCTCTCGCGCTGGGCGTTGGTACAGGCCATGATCCGGAGCGAGGAGCAGTGGCAGGTAGTCGCCTCCTTCTGCGAAGCAGTAATGCTAGCGAAGGAGGCGGCCGCACGTGCTAGGGAACGGCCTTCACGTTCCAGCCGCCGGGATCCCGATCCCGATTTCCAGCCACCGTAGGCGCAGGCTTGCGGACGGCGAGCAATGGGTAGCACGCCGTCCGGAGCTAAGGTAACCGTCCGGACCGAGCCCAAGTCGTCGACGGCGCGTGGTGTTCCACGCGCGCCTCAAGGAGATGTCAGCAAATCGTAGGGGCCCAGCAGGGTCGAAGCCTACTGGGGCCATGGGTTAAGTGAAAATGAACACCGGGGCCCTGGAACGCAAGGAAAAGAAGGAACAAACGAACTATGGTGTAAATCCTATAATTTCTCCATATACTCGTTTAGTTGTTTTAATAACCTACTTGTAGTTATTCATAATATGCATTTAAATACATGTATGTATAATATATAACTTAATACGTAATAGTGAAAATGAATTTTGTTTCAATCTTTAGGCTATTTAAAACTTACTTTTAGACTTTTGTGTATTTCTAAGTACACTGATACTTTTCATACATACCCACCATTTTTTTTTCGGGTGGAAAATCATCAGACAACTCCTCCCACTCCGGCTGGTATGAGAGGGAATGGCAGACATTTGCTGACTAAAATCCACCCGTGTTACTTCAGTGGAGGTAACTCTTGTGAACAATTTTATAGCACATACCACCTATTTAAAGCAGTGGTGGCCGATTAGTAACAGCTCCAACTTACGAGTTGTGTTGTAGGTCGGTGGTTCAAACCCAGCCAGGCGCATTACTTTGTGTAATTAATTTCATCGGTGAAGGAAAACATCCTGAGGAAACTGGCATGTCCTAGAACCAAAAATTCGAAGACATGTGACATTCACCAATCCGCATTGGGCCCGCGTGGTGGATTACGCCCCATTCCCTCTCTTAGAGAGAGGAGGCCTGAGTCTCAGCAGTGGGAACATTAAAAGGCTGATTATGTTTATGCTACCTATTTGACAGTACGATTCGTTGCTGTCTTTAAAAAAAAAAACCCTTAAAACCGCAATCATGTTACTTAATCACTTAATTACAAAAATAAATTAGTTCCTCCATCTTTACATAACAAGCAACACTTTTATCACTCAACAAGATATATGCGATCAAATCGTTAACATAACGTTGAATTGAAACGTTATTTTCACCGTTTCTCGTTAATTACGACGTAATCAAGAGATGATATCGGGCGGCCGTCATTCATCAAAGTGTCACCGAACTTATTGCGATTCTTGATTCAGTGCAGACGGTTAAGGTGTGGTTTCACTGAGCTTTAATCTACATAGGTATATATATAAAAGGATAAACTGACTGACTGACATATTAAAGCACAACCAATATTACTGGGACTAGATGCGTGAAATTTTGCACAAAGTTTCTTTTTAAGTCGTGGGTGAGCACTGAGTGAGGATTTTCCAAAATTCACCCCCTAAGGGGATGAAATGGGGGTCCAGAGTTTGTATGGAGAAACCTAGTATAACGTGGGCGAAGCCGCTGTCAGAAGGTGGTCTGTATATATAAAAATGAATTTCCCTTGGTGACATCATCTCGACCAGAATCGAGAAACCAGCCTCATTTAATTTAAAATACAAAAAAAAAAAACATTACACGTGTACATACATTATATGTGTTAAAATATTTGAAAAGTTTAAAAATATTTGAATTTTATTTTTATTTTTCTGGGGCCAATGAATTTGATGATATACATAGTTACGGCACTGGTCACTATAGTGTTCATTTGATTCGTTAATACATGGGAGTTAGTATGAATCATACAAACTTCTGTGTAAACAAATTATGCACTTGTTCTTTAACGCCCTTTTTAATGGGACCGGACATCCTTTAGACTTGGGAGGCAACTAATTGAAGAAAGTATGATATCTGTACTTTAAATTAATATGGGCTTCCTCAGACGGGACCCAACCATGTAACTTTTTAATGTTGAAAAGCTTGCGCTTGACCAATATCTCATCTGATGAAAAGCGACGATGGTCGATGGAGGTCTGAGGATCCCCAGGTTGTAGCTATCCGGAAACAGATTCCGCAGGGGATTCCACTCCTTAGCTGTACGCACAATGAATGATTGAAAACTTGCAGATAAAAGAAAGTTAGAATTGGTAAATAATTGCGATTAGCTTTTTCGCAGCTTTGTCCCAAAACAAAATATAGTAGCTTACAAAACTCAGCGATGGTGTATCTTTTAATAGTTAACGACTTTTTACTAAAGATCAGTTGTTTCTATGTTCCATACTTCTTTTTACAAGAATATTAATAATTTCACTTCGATATACGATATTATTTAAATAATAGTTTAGAAGATGATCTTAGACGGTTATCAAAACATCTTACTTCACCTGAGATAGTAATTCTATTACAGCAATTTACTTTTATCATTATTCTGAAGCAAGACTCGACTGAAAGAAAATTAAATTCAATAAATATTTTACAGTTAGCGAAACGTGCTATTAAATGAGTCCAGTCTCATACTCGACGATTTCAATATTCAATTATGTGAAGCTGTCGACGCATGACTGATCGTGTGATCTTACTCTTATTTCTTGTCTCGAACCTGCGCCTGCGCCGACTTCCAAAGAAATTGATATTTTCGCACAATATCAATCTTAATTACCAACATTTTATGTAAACTTTCCTTGAAATATCATCCTTATTTTCTTTACAATAAGAAAGGATTGTAAATTCCTTATGTGGCGTCAGTAAATTGGTTTCAAAGATTGAAAGTCAATAACCAAGTTGAAATGTCGTTAATTGCACACGAGAGTAGACTGCGCCAAAATTGAATATTACATTAAAGTAAATGTCACAGAAAACTGGTAAAAATCAATTAAGGACGACAATGATTAATGTTTTAATTGAATGCGTGTTTTAATAATGCGAAATGTATCACGCTATGATCTGTAACAGATTAAGGGGGATTTTATAATGGATTATGGTAATTAACCCTGGCTTTTATTATAGAAAAATCCATATAAGGCATGGACATAACTTTACCAACAAAAAAAAAAACTTTCAGTTGCATTCTCAATTTTTCTTCATCAAAAAATGTCATGGACATTAAACTATAATTATTTTACACAAAACATATTATTAAGCTGCAGATTCATTAAAATTCAGACCCATTGAAGTCTTAAAATAAAACACAAACGTAAAATAACAAGACACAAGTAACTGTTGAAGATTAAAAGGTTCGAATGCTTTAATTTGAAACCGTATAAGTACATTAATTGAGCAATTTACCTATCTTGATCTGGTCGACTAGGGTACGAACGTGTGTATTACTGTGAGTTTACTGTGAGAGCATGAATGGATGGGGCTATTCAGCCTGCGCTAGTAACAGTAACCGTTGAAGCATTCACGCGGACAGACGCAATCGCAATGCAATTACCAACTGTACGTAGATCCGATGCATGAATGAATTATAATTATATTGAATTTCTTATTATTGTTGTTGGAAGATAATTGATACTGTTAGCTTTTTATGAGTTTCTGTTCTTTGGTATTGGTTTAGTAGATAAATCATTGAGCTAGAATGGGTATGGTTTTGCAGCAAACTGTTAAACTTATTAGCACTTAAATTACGTATCTAACATTAATGAAAATCACTGATGTATTAATGAAATGTTTTTAGTTGTGATAATAATTATTTGGCATTGAGGATTTTTTCTGTCTAACTGTCTAATTTAATTAGCAGCCTAGCACCAATACTACGCAGTTTTTTCGATTAGCACTGCATATTACGTCTTTAGAAAATAATGCGTCAATCTATTCAAAGATACAGGGTCACACAAAAATCAATTAGTCGAAACATAAAAAACGTATCCCAAAACAATTAACGAAAGTTAATCCAAAGTTAAATCCGTGACGTGTGCCCGCCCACATGAAGCGCCCGTAAAAAACTTGCGTCCACTACCAACTCACGTCTCTCAGGCACTCACATGTAAGGGCACGCACACACTCACGCGCCACCCATTAGTATGAGCGGCGCGGCGAGGACGTTGCGCGTGCTCGCCACTCGTTCCACGGCTTCTTATTATTATTATTTATTGTTGAATAATGTGAATGGTAATGCGTGGTTGTTCACGATCCCGCATAACACCTGCCGTCTTTTCCCACAGTCGAGCTCGGGCTGGAGGCGCGCGCAGGAAGTGTGCGGGAGTGAGCGAGAGGCTTGACTCGCGTGCACTGCACGTGCGTCACTGTGCCTACGCCTGCGTGTTAGAATGAGACGGCACGAGGGATAAATTTCGTAGTAGCGTAGCGCGCGTAGCACCGTAGCAGTGAAAAAAAAGCGCAAGATTGGGACGTTACTAATCTTCGTAGCCTCATTTTCGCGGTAATCGATTGTGGAGCTACGCGCTACGCTCTATTACTACGACGTAATTAAAACAGTAATCTAAATTACAGATATATGTTGACGATTAGACTTACACATTAATTAATTGATTGGTTATTATATTATGTTAATTTACTTATTAATATGTTGATTATTTTTTAGTTTAGTAAACACGGATGTTATGTCGTAATTATTTGGCTGCACACTTGTCGCCGAATGCTTCATGACCCTTTCGGCGTAGAATACTTACAGCAAAGTACGAGTATCGAAGTAAAAAAAAATCTTAAAGTATAATAATATGATGGAAACTAACGACTTTTTAATAACATTAACCTTCGTGCCCGCGGCAGTGAAAGCTCTTAATACCACTAAGTATTATGATCGCTTAATTTGGAGCCAATGGTAATGCACCGGAGGGTTGGATGGTGCATTACAGCATAATGACGACATGATGGGTCAAATTACTTATTGAGTGGTACACTTTGGGATAAAGCGGACCAAATGTTTGGTAATTTTTGGTATTTTATGCCTTAATATGGCAAATCTTTGGTACTTTATGACTTAATATAGAGAATGTTTTTGGTGAAGTTGATTTTAAGTTTAAATGAAGTCGTGGACTGTATTTGTATCTACAGGGATCTTGCAGAGTTGGTATTATCAGAGCTGTGCATGCCCCACATGTGTCCCAAGGAAAGCCTGGTAAGTGTAACTTATTCACTTGGACGTGTCAAGTAAAATGGGCTACCTCCTAAATTATGGGAGTAATTCCAGCAAATGCTTTTTGTTATTGATTTTGCATAATTTAGTTTAAAAACAAAATTAACTCATACGTCGACTCCTGTCATCTGGAAGCGAGGCCTCTGTAGTGCTACCACGAGCTGTTAACGCGATCCATTTTACGAACTAAACTGAACTGTTACAGGGATGGATGATGATGATGTCCAGATTTAGTTAAGCTAATCTACGAAGCCTTGAGCACAGGCGCAGGGTAGCCAGCCTATCGGTATTTTATAGGTTGCATTTTGGAGAGTGTGTGCGGGAATTGCATGACTTGATTTTGCCATCTCCTTTCTACCATCGGACAACCCGACGAACGGCGAGTATCCACTTTTACGTTGTTGAAACCTCTACGGTCCGGACTAAGCGTTTCGCCTCGTCGTTTATACCGCGAACATCGAGGGACTGGAACAATTTGCCTGCTGCGGTCTTCCCGTCCGATTATAATTTAGGTGCCTTCAAAGCTAGAGTGAATAGTCTCTTAATAAACTAGTGTGTCTCCCTATCAACGATTGCATCACTACTTACCATCAGGCGGGATCGCAGTCAAGCACTAGTTTATTTCATAAAGGCTATATTATTATTACTATTATTATAAAATTTTGCTTGATTAGACCAATATGGTCAATAGGTATCATAAGAAATATCGGAAACATTACTTAATAAGATTTAAAGCTAGTTTTATCAGTGAATAGTTGTGACGACATAAAATTATTTATTATTATATATTTAATTACACACCACAGAACAAGCATTTATAAAAACAAGTCTATAGGCGTGCGGTCTTATCGCGCAGGGCAATCTTCTTTTTCGATTTGACAGTACGACGTGACGTCACAACATGGCAATCGATCCTATTCTTATTTGGAACGCATTGTAAATAATAATGTGGTCGACGATGGCGCACTCTTGCCTAGAAGTAACCTATTCACTCTTGACTTAAAGACCCCTAGGTTGTAGCTATCAGGATTATTTTGGTATGAATATGCTTTTATTACTACATTCAACCGTGTAGACTCATACCTACTAACTTTATTAAAATTATTATTAAATATAATTATTTAGATGACATTAAAAAGGCTCTTAATGAACTATTGCCCTTCATCATCAACAATTGCATCACTGCTTACCATCAGTAAGTCGGAATCCAGTCGAGCACTAGTTTATGCCATTTAAAAAAAAAATTACAAAATTAAAATTTAAACTAGATGCAGATTTTAAACACAGCGAGCAGAATTGACAAATTAAACATTTGCATTGACGTCAGTTTCATTAGTAGTTGCATTGTTACAACTAAATAGCACAAACGAGTGTAATTGGCAGTTATTAGCACAAGATAGCCATGAACTGGGAAAAGAAGAGCCATGACGATGCAAAAAATTACATTCGAATTTAGAACCACTTCCTTTTTTGCAGTCTGTTAATAAAACATCGTATTACTTCTTAGCAATCAGCCTTATAATATTCCCACTGCTGGGAATCAAGCCTGCTTTCCAGGGGGAGGGGAATTGGTTGTAAGTACCACGCGGGCCCGCACGCTGTGGATGTCACAATGTCTTCGAACTTTTTGATCTAGGACATGCCGGTTTCCTCACGATGTGTTCCTTCACAAATTACACACCCATAAATTACACAATGTTACGGGCCTGGCTGGGTTTGAACCCGCGACCTACAACTCGTAAGTCCGGCAGTTACTACTGACTACTGAGCCACCACTGCTCTCAAACGCGTGCTGGCACTAACGAGATTAATTGACAGTCATTAGCACAAAACAGCCATGAACTGGGAAACGAAAATTCATTACGATGCAAAAAATGACATTCGAATTTCGAATTTCTTCCTTTTTGCAGCCAGTTACTAAAATATCATATTACTTCTTATTTCAAATTACGTCTTCGTCGTTCTTCGACAAAAGACGATGTAATTTTCTTGTTACGCCGTTCATCTTGTCCAATAGATGGTAGTTTATAGAATAGAATAGCCCGTGCATCAATAGACACCCCGGATGTTCGCAATTTGGTTATGTTCAAGCCATTGAGTGTTATAGTTGAATTAACAATAAAAATTGCTCATCCTTCGTCTTTGGTAATATACTCTTCAAAGTTCTCCCACCATTCAAATCCCAACTCTATCAATCCATAGGTAAGGTTTAAAGTTCCAGTCTTCGGTAAAATTCTCCTCAGGATCTTTCCATCATTCAGATTCCAACTCTATCTCTGTTGAGTCATGGTTTAAGGTCTCATGTGTAAAGTGTGGTCAGTTTTTGTTCAACAGAGATTGTCAACCGTGTAGGTCAGTCTATTAAATCGGGTTGCACCGGATGAGGCGCTCGTGTTTCAATGATTTTAACAAAAACATCTTATGTTACGTCACTTTATACTTTGTTTACTTCGAGGGTGGTTTTGTTCTTAGCATGCATTAGAGCTTAGACGGTTCGTGTAGATTTTCTTTTGTGGTTGCAATTTTGCTACAGCAAGAAGTACTTTTTAGTGCCATATAAATTGTTAGTTATTTCTTGTTTATTATAATAACGTTGAATTACTAAGTTGTAGGGAACCGGTATTTAGGTTTTGTCATTACCATTCTCCTATGCCAGTCTTATTTTTACTTATTTAATACTAGCTGGTGCCAGCGGCTTCACCTACGCAAAGATAGAATGTTGTCTTAAGGTAACATACTTTCGGAATAAAATGTGCTATTTCGGGATATGTTTTACCCGTGTACAACCTACCAAGTTTCATCAAAATCCGTTAAGCTATTCGAGATGAAGAAGTAACAAACATAATAAACACACTACTAATCTTTCGCCTTTATAATATTATGTGGTACACATACATATAAAATCGACACAGCATGTCTTCATTTGCACATCTTTGTCAGCAATAAACTCGACCTTCTAATCATGCCGCATGTTGTCTTTAACTACTCATAAATCTCGTAAGGTTACGATTTCCATGAGCGGCTTTACGGCTCGATGAGCGTCGAACCTCAATGACTAGGTTTTTGCAGCATTTGGCCAACCCCCGCCAGTGTGGCCGCCAAATGTGGCCGTTTGGCCTGTAACCCGACCTCGGGTAGCCGATACCTTTCGCCGAGATTCACGCCACATGCTAAAACACATGGCGTGCCAAAGGTCGACCAAGGAGGTATTTTTTATAGCCTTCCTTGTTTACGTCATGTTAAATCAAGCAAAAAAGATTGTTATTATTCAATCATTCTTTGTAACGACCGTTTTAAAATAGCCGCAAGTTATCACACTAACAGACAGCTAATAAACGACTCGCCACCAATTTATTTCATTGTAATCATGGCTCTCGAGGCGGCCGCAATTGCAAAATAACAAACGACTCTTAAATACAGTAGCGACGAGTCTGGCCGGCAACACCTCGCAGATAAATCAACGTCTCCATTACAATTTTGTTCATACTTTCGAATAAATAATACTCGCCTCTGTCCCTTTCACGCTTTGAATTCGAACGCTCACAAATTATTGTTGGTTCTCGATATTTTATTGTCGTATTACTTTTTTTTGCTTTCATTTGAATGTAGAATCTTGTTGCGTCCTTGTCTGGTTCGTGGTCGGAGCTCTGTGCGTCTCGTTTGTGCTCGCGGCGCGGTAGTAGCGTCTCGAGCACGTGCGACACGTTAAAGGCAGATCGTTCCCACGGTCGGGCTCGAGCCAGACGCCCCCCCGCGCCTCTCTGCCGCCCGCTGCGCGTGATTCGACTCCGGACACTCGTGCCAATGAAATAAAGTGCCCGCACAGCACGTTCCAATTGCAAAATGCTATTTGAAGACTTGAAGCAATGAAAGTGGAGAAAATGCCAGCTCTTTCTCTGAAAGTTCTCTGATCTAGGTAGATTGACTTTTAGGCGAAAATGGAATGGCAAAGTTCATGAAGAAAGTCTTAAGCACACACAACATTGACAGAGTGTGCTCAAATGAGGCGATCATACTTCAATCAGTCACTTGACTGGACAGCTTATCATAGAGCTACGCATGAAAGTGAAAGGACATGAGAGCTCAAATGATATGCAATCTGCTGATCAGAGCGTACAGAAAGGTGATCAAGTGATCAGGTTGCGCAACAAGGAGCCGCGTTGTCCCAGCCTAGATTATCAGGCAACCTGTCAGCATTTCAAACAATAATTAATCGTGGTGATTGTGTAAAATTTAGAGGCTTGTCAAATGTGGGCGTAGGAGAAATTCCAGAAGCCAGTATAGTAGCAAGTTACTATAGTACCTAAGCCTATCGTTGTTAACGTAATGTAGTCCAGTACTAGGATGTCGTTGTTCCCAACTTTCTCGTGTTTTGTTGCCTTGCTTATCTGAGAGCACCAGTTTCTCCTTTTATGGGCAAATTTCTTGTGCTGTTAGTTCCAACTGACCGCTGCTTCCTTAAACAAATTGGCAGGTTTAACAAGAGCCGCATTTAAACACGGAAGGCCATTACTAGAGATACTCGTTGCTTTAAAATTGACGGTTCTGTTTTTAAATTTTAATTCCTTATAAGGAAAGTTATTTCTTTAACCAACAATTATTCTGAATGTTTATATTTCTGCAGAATATTCGAACGGCATTATCCTTGATGTAAATGCAAACGGATAGATAGATTGTCGCGAGATTGTGTGTAATTTACTTATCTCTATTCGGTGATTTATGTTACCAGACTATACGGGTGATCTATCACATCCTCCGCAACTAATTCTATTGTTTTATAGAAACAAGTCTATTTATAAATTATAGGCTGTAACTACACTCTGTTGAATGTAATGTGACTCGAAACAAAAAGTGGAAAAAAAATACCAAGAAGATTTTTTTATCCTCGAAATTGCGTGCGAAATTCATTTTAAATACTAACGGGAATAAGTAACTCTTTATTACTAAAACATTTATAAACGACTCAATTGTTCTAATACTACATGACTATGTCCACAAGAACTGCAACAAAGTCAAAAGTTAACCCTTGCAATGCTTAGGTCGCGTGTGTTCTCGTGCCTTGAGACATTGCGCGTGCGACCCTGCGACCGACACCGCGTGTACCCACAACGCAAGCGCCGCGCATTACACTTCACTACCATAAGCGGAAAGGCGAGCCTTATTTCATAGAAAATCTTAAGTAAGTCATATAAGGTAAGCTTTAGAGTGAGAAAAAGGTGGGTGAGCTAGCCAATGGATTAATGATATAGAATCGCATCTTTATTCATAAAGGCGCCAAGAAAAGTTATGGATTAGAAAGATAACTGTTGGTGAGTAATGCGATGAAAAAATCTAGCACAAATCCTATCGCTATAAATTCAAATAGAAAATCTGGAAAAAACTTTTTGGGCACGTGTCTTTTGACAGGCACACAGATATTTTTAGATAGATAGAAAACATTTATTTGATGCAAAACATATACAAATATTTTAGATAAAACTTTATAAAAAAAGAAATTTATAGATATATATAAAAAACTTGATTGCATAACTGCTTACCATCAGGTGGGATGGCACTCAAACACTAGTTTATATCAATTAAAAAAACAAAAAACAAATCTGTATCAAAAATTCCTGAAGATCATTTTTTACACGTGTCTTTTGACATTCGACACAGTTTCTAAATATTTTTTGTATCTTACCCGTTACTGGTAATACTCATGCTTTTATATCCGTAACTGTATTTTAAGTGGTAAGATTATGTAAAGGAGATAGCAATCAGAAGATTTGCGCGCACGCATACATAGTGCGCTCGTGCTATTTGACCACCTCAAGTGCGCGTGCGACTAGATACGTCATGAATACTGCAACACATGGCTGCTATTTCATGGAATATCATTAAGTTAATTCGCACACGGATGTCTTAAACTGCAGTGTAGACGGTTTTATGTAAGACGCTGGTGAATGCAACTGATTTTCCTGAGTGCTTTGTGTGATGGTCTTGATCATCTTTTTTCCTATCTGGAAAAAGAATGGAACACATTTTTCAGGTGAAACTATTCTTTAGTGCCATTTATTGATGTTTTGATTTATGTATTGTATTCAGTAATCAGAATTGTGGAAAATTATCGTAGTCAGTTGTGATCGTTAAGTTTGTATCAGTACATCCAATGCAAGAATCTTGAATATCCGCGCTGTCAATTTGAATATTGGTTTTGTGAGTGCAAAAACAAGGATAGTGATTTTTTAAATTTTCAAACCAGTTTTTCTATAATACAGCGGTTTTTGACATTAATTATTTTTCTCGATGAGTTTTTATATTTGGTACGAGTACCATCAGGTTTGGGTACCTCTAAAAATTTGATTGATAAATACATCGTTTCTATAAAATAACTATTGATTGGTGCAACGTGTCTATCTGCCATTTCAGTTTATCCTCCTTTGCTAAAAAGCTAAAGCACGTGTTATTTATCAATAGCCTTTTCTAATAGCCGTTTCTCTTTATGCACTTCAGCATTTTTGTATTCTGCACCTAACTCACTTCAAACATTTTCTTCTGTATGATACTCTATAGGTACCATTTTTTTTTCAATTTTTTTTTCGCTTTTTTATATTTGCTTGTAAATAAAGACTAAATCAATTATATTTATAAATAAAATTAATTATTACTAGATCAAATTATTTTGATCTAGTAATAATTAATTTAACAAAAAAAAAAAAAATCGGCTATGTTCGAATCGGACTCGCGTACGAAAGGTCTCGTTCCGTACCATTATTCATAACTTTTTTTTTTGCACCAATTATTTTTATTCTATTTTTTTTTTTGTATTTGTTGTTATAGCGGCAACAAGAATACATCATATGTGAAAATTTCAACTGTCTAGCTATCACGGTTTTTGAGATACAGTCTGGTGACAGACAGACGGACAGTGGAGTCTTAGTAATAAGATCTCGTTTTTACCCTTTGGGTACGGAACCCTAAAAACTAAACCTACTCTGTTACAAATTAATAAGGTCCATGAAAAATATCATTTTGACTATGTTTACTTGTAGTACTTTGTAGTCTTGTATGAGCTCACTGAGCGTGTGCGCAGGCGCTGCTATCAGCGGAAGCAATGCAAAGAACGTTCATTTGAAGCCACATTGTTCTCTTGCTAATGCGTTTTGTCGTGAATTGTTTGTGGTAATCTGTGTACTGTTCATATTCTCATTTCTTTCTATGTTACTTATTTAACAGTTTTATTTGATAAGTTTACAAGGAAGGTTACTGAGCTGACGACTTGTAGCATGAAAAAGAGGAATCTAGATTACCCAAGTAAATTGGGGAAAGGGCAAGGAAAGGGTCACCAGTTTTTTTTTATTGGTTATTGGTTCGGCAAACTTCATGGTAATAGAAGTGGCGCTGATGTCTGCTAGGGCTGCGGGATGCGTGGCCTTAGAACGCAGAGGACAACTGAAAGAACGTAGGTAGGCTTTAGTCCCTTGAGTTTGTTTCGGTGTTTCTTCTCAGGGTAGTCAGCTAGGAAACATTTATTTTTATTAATTATTATTATTTGGTGATTTAAAAAAGGGTCGGCGAACAATGGGTGGCTTGTCGTCCGATCGTCCGGTAACCGTCCGGACCAAGCCCAAGTCGTCGACGGCGCGTAGTGTTCCACGCGTGCCTCAAGGAGATGTCAGCAACCGTAGGGTCCCAGCAGGGTCGAAGCCTACTGGGGCCATGGATAATGCGAAAAAGATCCCCGGGGCCCTGAAAAATACATAAATAGTCCGGAGCGGACTGGATTAGGAGAAGATATTTGATGAAATCCCACCTAAAAAAGGTAATAGCCATGACTGAAAAAAGGATTAAATTCGTATCTTTAACACTAATCACCTCTAAATGATGATGTGCAATCAAGCTACTAGCTGCTATTCTCGGTACAAAGCCCTTAGAGGAAGATCTGATAAATACTAGAACGTAAGAGGAGATGTTCATTTGTTAAGATTAGCCAACGGTGCACGCCCCGCCTTATAAGTAGCTGGTAGCACTCATTACTATACTGTGCTAATAGCGTCCCCGATAGCGTCAACTTACACCGCGCGCACAATACGGTACCCTTATCTACGAGTACTACACCCTATCAACACCACAATCATATTTTAATTAACGCACGAGCTTGCCCCACTATGATTTCACATCGCTACTTTCTTCCTACAAAACCAATTAACCCACACACTCGACCAAATTGCCTGTTGCAGTCTTCCCGACCGGTAATAATTTAGATGTCTTCAAGGCTAGAGTGAATAGGCTCCGAATAAACTAGTGCGCCTCACTATCAACGATTGCATCACTGCTTACCAACAGGCGGGATCGCAGTCAAGCACTAGTTTATATTATAAAAAAAACGTAATTTAAAAACATAAAATAATTAAAAAAAACCAAAGTGCTGATGTGAACGTAACAACAATACGCTTCCTACGCGTGTACGCGAGGAAATCACAAAAGAATCGAATTACTAACGGAGCGAGATCGATTATCATTTTCATACAATCGACTATCTAAAGGTCACGCGTAATGCTATTCAGTGTACACACAGCTTACATTATTCCATACTGAAGAAACCATCCATAAATTACAGAGAAAACAACCTAAGTAGACATTTTGTACACTGAAAATCGATCTGAATCATTCAAGATATAGAGTAGATATTCCGTTAAGAATAGTTTCAAAGTAACTATTTGAGACTATTTGTAAAACATCAAAATGTGAACGTGTGTTATCGCAACTTCGCACGTTTGGGTTAAGTATTAAGAACTAGAATGATATGTCCCTCTGATGAACAGAATGTATCGTAAGCCAGGAAGCGCATTGTTAGGTCACGTTCTCACAACTCCCTTTTCTTCGAGGGGGAATAAATAATTGCACTTTTTTCTGTCGCATATGGCCAAGGAAAGGGATTGTGCAAGATCGTTCCCACGGTTCGCCCCTTGGGCATAAAGGCCGATCGAGGTCAAGAAAAAATACGTGCCGCCATAATGTGGGGGTACGCTATTGTGCCGGCAGATGCGCGCCATTTCTAGGGTTAAGTGTGGACTCGTTTGAAAAGTGAATTGATTGACGTCATACTGCTTGGGAATCTTATTGGATACTTTTTTAAGCTATGTTGATTACCATGCTTGTTGACAGTGTATGAATGTGATGTTTTTCTACAGTCATGGAAAACGGGATTTTTTTTTGCAAATCGACAAGTTTGGAAATAAAAATTTAAGATCATTTCTAGTTTTCGTCGAATCATTACTGATTATCTATAAATAGAGAATTATGCTTTCGAAAAATTTTGCAATGATTTTTCAGAGCTGAGGAAAATGGAAAAACTTATTATTTAAGACGAAAATAAGTTAAATTTTAAACACAACACAGTTTTTAATCTCATTAGAGTTTTTGCTGAAAATGTGAAGAAACATGAATGCTAGACCCGTGAAGCACCTAATGTAATTTTTATGTCATCACTAAACCAATCATAAGGCGCTGTTTTTTTTGCTAAACACATTTCAAATACCCCTAAACATACGGGTTCCAATTTCAAAATCCATTCGCGTTGTAAGACCACTATTAATAAGAAAAAAAAAACAACTCGAACAAAAAAGGAATTGCACCTTTTCTAAGGCGTTCTATATTTGAAAACTGGTCGCGTTCCCACGATCGCTCGCGCCAGTTGCGCGCGTCTTCCCCGCGATCTTTTTTTTTCTCTATTATTATGGCGATATTTTGTGTGACAAGCGAATAGGAACGGTATTATGTGTTTTTTTTCCTGTTAATTATTTTTATTCGAGTATCTATTGGATAAATTATACAAACTATGGATATGCGAATTGAACATTTTTTAAGTTGATTAGGTATAGAATCCTTTCCAGGGAAAACTTACCTGGATGAATCTGAATGTTTCTAAAAAATCACTCTCATATATCACCAATTTAAAAGTAAACAAACCATGTTCTAGACGAATGTTATAATTAAAAACAAACACTTCATTCTCCAAATAATGTTTTCACGCGTAGTTGCCCTGTGAGTAATCATAATACACATTCAATCAATAAGGGGCATGTGCATAAAAAGTTTTCTTACATCAGATTACCGAATCCATTCAAAAAACTTTTCAAAGTTCTTGTGACTAAAGTAGAATTTTGAATGAAGGCGTTTTCAATGAAGAAGGACAAACATTCGAAAATGGAGCTCTATGGTCCTGTTTTCAAATTCGTGTTTGGAACGCGTGGGTTCGCGCCGGGTGACGACAGTTGAGTCTTACACATTGCGTTTTACGCGCAGATCCGTTCCCACGATCCACGCGACATATGGCGCGCGCTGGCTGCACTTACGCGTGATCAACGGTGACGCGTGCACAAAAAACTCACTCGGACTTAGCGGATCTATAGGATGATGCTCTCCCGTAAATAGAGATAAGAAACCGGTATAATGCGACCGCGTCGTTTACCGGCTTTTTTTGAAGTGATAACGCTGTTTGTTGCTTTTGATGATGAGATTGTTAGCTAGGCTGTCAGGCCGGTAATTAGAAATTGCGGGTTTCTACTTGTACTGTTAACTGTTTTTTGTGTATCATGAATTAGGTAGAAAAAACAGTGCAAATAAAATGCTTAGGTATATAGATAATTCATGAAAAATATTATCAGGATTTTTCATCTATCTATTAGGCTCAAAAAGAAGAATCACGTATTATGTTTTATCTATTCATTGCAATAGTTTTCCAATTACTGTTACATATAATTAGTCCAAGCCAAATTTCAAAATCAAATTACAAAGCACATTACAAAAAAATAATGACTTCAAAACACCAAGGTCGACCGATTCCGAAATTCAAATTCGGAATAGTATGTTTTTTTTTTCATTTTTATGGCGGGGGGCAGGTGGTGGCGCGCGCAACTGTCGTTGTTCCCACGGCTCAACTGAACACCGGGCAACACCGGCCGTCTACATACATTGCCATGTGAAACCGTGTCATGATTGCCAATTAACAAAATTATTGAGTTACTTTAACATTAATATTAGATGTTCTATTTGTTGTGTGGTGGTTAATAGAGCGTCGACAGTGGGCAGTGTAATTTGGGAGTTGGTTTTGCGATTTCTGTGGTTTTTAGTCAGCTCACGTTTACAGAGAAAATAGAAAAACTTACTATTTTAATTTTTTTTTCTGGTATGTATTGAAACTTGAAAGAAAATATTAAAAATAAAAGGAAAACCAAGTTAGGGTAGTTAATGGTTCTTTTTAGTTAATGTATACCTACTTATTGTTATAAAATAAGATTATTTTTATTTGGAAAGAAAAGTGTATCATTAATTATAGGCCTATATCTATTTTGCCGACTTTATCGAAGATACTTGAAAGAGTGATCAACCAAAGGTTAGTAAACTATTTAGAAAAAAATAATTTGTTGTCTTCTAATCAATACGGTTTTCGACAGGGTAAGTCAACTGAGCTAGCTGTCAATAAATTGACCAACTATATTAGCTCAAACCTAGACAAAAGAAAAAAATGTCTCATTATCTTCCTTGACCTGGCAAAGGCTTTTGATACGATTTCTGTTTCCATCCTCCTAGACAAATTGGAAAAATTGGGAATTAGGGGTGTACAGCACAAACTTTTCAAAAGCTATCTGTCTGGGCGATCTCAATGTGTTCGTATTAATGGTCACAAGAGTAACGAGCTCCCAGTTACACATGGAGTACCGCAGGGCAGCATCTTAGGGCCCACCTTATTTCTGGCATACATCAACCATCTCACAAATCTCAAACTATCCCAAGGTGAAATTATCTCCTTCGCAGATGACACTGCCCTCTGTTTTGCTGCCGATACCTGGGAGGAGGCCTTTGATGTTGCTCAGCTTGGCTTTGACATTGTTGGAGATTGGTTGCGAAGAAACATTCTCACGTTGAATGTAGATAAAACCAAATATGTCTGTTTTGGCATTAGGAATGTAACGGGAGACCAGATAGGTAACCTGGGAATCGTATCGCATGATTATCAAGCTAAATCAAACTGTTCATGCCCTCCCCTAGAGCGTGTGCAGGTTATTAAGTATCTAGGTGTAACAATTGACAGTAGCCTTAATTTCAAAGAACACATAAAAGTTTTGTGTGGAAGGATTCGCAAACTAATTTTTGTATTTAAAAATTTACGATATGTCGCTGATCCGCAATTGCTGAAACAGATATATTTTGCCCTCTGTCAGTCGCTTTTGACATACTGTATCTCTTCTTGGGGTGGCTCCTCTAAAACAACTTTGAAGCGCCTTGAGGTCGCTCAGCGTGCAGTGCTCAAGGTTAGTACTTTTAAACGTATTTTTTTCCCTACCGCTCAACTGTACAAGAACTGTGAGGTCCTGACTGTCAGGCAATTATATATTCTTAATATTACTCTCCTACAACACAGTAAACAGATTTACAATCCGCTAAACCAAGTGGGACGAAGAAGAGACAGGATTTGTGCCAGTACAAATATTACTAATACTAAATTTAGTACAAGGTTTACTAACTTTTCTGGCCCTTTCATCTACAATAAGATAAACAAGGCTATAAACATCTACCCCTTGACTAAAACGCAATGTAGGAAAAAGGTGTTTAAATACTTGATTGGACTCTCTTATGAAGACACTGAATTGCTACTACATACACCCAAGTGATTGCTTGCGTACCACAGTCACACACCCTCTCACACTCACACACTCACCACATCACATCACACAAAGAGAGGACACTCACACACTTAATTGTATTAATTGAATAAAATTGAATTAGAAATGATGTTATTATTTTTTAGATTTTAATTTAATATTGTATTATTAATTAATGGATTTAATCTATAATTCTAATGTTTTATAATTTTGTACTTATTTTTAATTTTATTAATTTTGTGCATGTGTTTAAAAAAAAAAAAAAAATTGTAATTCTGCTCGATGGCTTATGGCTACTATATACTAACTTTTATTAATTGAGGGGTTTGGCGCTGATAGCCGAAATACAGGCTTTTGTCTAGTTCGGCTACAGATGTCTCATTCTTTTGTTCTACAATAATATAGCCTACAAATCTGTTGCAAAATCGTAAATTTATTTGAATAAATCATTATTATTATTATTATTATTTATAGTGTCCTTCATACTTACCTAACGGCTTCTTGCAGTTCAATATGAGATGGCGTTTGTCTTTGACCGAACACCGTCACCAAAATCAGAACTTTAACGAAGTTATCAACATTTATTGATTTTGAAAATAGAAATTGACATTTGAAAATAGAATCGTCGCTTTTTTTTTAAAGTTATGGTCATTTAGTTTTTTTTTTCAAGCTAATCAACATAGCCTAGCAACTTACTAACTGCCAGTATTTTTAGATTTCTCATGAGTACATATATGAATAAGTATTTCGTCCACGTTATTTAATATGCTGATTAACGTATGTAGTTATCAACATTTATTGATGTTGATAACTGACATTACCCTGTAACGGGAGTTTTTGGCGGGATTTCTTCGAGCGAAATTTAGTGACTGTTTTAATTATTCGCAAATTGATCCCTAGTAGATATTGTGATGTAAAATTGGTGTAGTTTTATAATTCAAGTGTCTGTGCTAGTGGACAATATATGAAATAATTGAAACAGGCGCGATCTCGGTAAAATGGAGCTAAGAATTATTGTAGTATTGACTACTACAGCGAATCTTACCGAGAAGGCTAACCCGATACATTTGCTGCCAAATACTGTAAAAACATTAAATGGTGTGACATCCACGTTCTAATGGATTTCAAAGTAACTTAAGGTGACTGAAAACTTAACGCTTTCTAAACTTGACACTGGCTAAATGCTTAAACCGTGCGAAGCTAAAAAAAACCCTGTTACTACAAGTAGACTTGGTGCTCTACCTTAGTTAAATAGTAACAATGAAATATGCTATAAGGGCATTGTCATATAAATTGTTAAGTAAACACCAGCGCGTGCAGGCAGGACCCTTTTTTGTTATGCTTATTAGGCGAAAACTTATGGAAAACTAAAGAAAAATCTTGATTATTTTTTTCAAAAAATATAGTATAGGTATTGAGAAATGTTCTTTCAATTGTTAGTTATGTTCGTTTTATTAATGTAAAATTATTGTTATTACTTATTATAGCTAGCCCGTATTGTCCCCCCAGCCGCCGGGATTCTGATCCCGATTTCCAGCCACCGTAGGCGCGGGCTTGCGGACGGCGAGCAATGGGTAGCTCGCCGTCCAACCGTCCGGTAACCGTCCAGACCAAGCCCAAGTCGTCGACGGCGCGTAGTGTTCCACGCGCGCCTCAAGGAGATGTCAGCAAATCGTATGGGCCCAGCAGGGTCGAAGCCTACTGGGGCCAAGGGTCTGCTTCAGAAAGGAAGACTCCGCCCTGGTATGAAAGGCAACGAAGGAACAAGAGTGGGTTTTAGTCAGTATAAGTCTGACACGCCCTCACGCTCAGCCCAAGGGCGGGAGATGTCATTAGATGATTTCCCACCAAAAAAAAGCCCGTATTGTCAGAGCTGGGCAGAGGCCTCCCTCTATTCTTTTCAACGATCACGGTTCCTCGCTTTCTTATTCTAATTCTTAATAAAGACATCCAGGTCGTCCCACCATCTCCTTCGTGGTCTGCTGTAAAATATATAATAAAAAAATATTTTCTTTTTTTTATAGTCGTTTTGTTAAGTATCATTTGATACAGTACCATACCGCAATATATCAGTTGTATAATAACAATGAAACAATACCTACGATGTTAGGGTATTGTCATTGTCACACTAATTGTTAAGCAAATGTCAGCGCGTGCGCAGCCCGCCGCTCTTGTTGTGCTTACACTACACATACTTTACTCATGATATCATAATTTTATCGAGCTGTTTCTGCTTTACCTAGGTGCGACTTCAATTTGTTTTTGATGTGCACACACAAGTGTTGCTGTGTACATTTGAAGTGGTATCTACTTTTTTTGTTGGTTTATTGAAATATTATATATCTATCTAAATTTCTGTGGTACGAAATATTTTATCCTTGTTTGTCTTGTCATAATTTAAAAAAATATCGAAAGAGTTATTATTGAGAAGTTAGGTAAAATTGCTCTTGAAATGATTTTGCTAACAAAAACAATATTAATGACATGGTTGTTTTAAAATTTTTTCGAGCATTTTTTATTCTCATCCGGATCGAATGTTCGATATGTTTCTCCAAATTTCAAAATTAAAAAAAAATAATCTTAGTTCTACCGTGATCGCTGGTTCTACCACAGAGTTTTATCATCCTCACATCAGTGCCATCTATCGCGGCACGGTTGCACTAAACCGGAGAGATTCCCTTTCAAACAGACAGGGGTGTCGGAATTCGGAAGTATTTGCAAGACAATAGATTCGCAGACAATGTCTTCAGGTCAGAGTGCATTCATTCCGTGGGAAATATTGCAAATATTGGAGGGTGATTCCTGTATATAAAGTGTACGTTACAATTTCATGTTCAGTTATTTGAGTGTCCTCGATCAGGAAGTAACGGTACCTTGTGATCTGATTGTGATGTGATTTTAGTTCTTATAAAAAGTTGAAATAAAGTGTTAAAAAAAAATGGTAATGTAGTGTCAGTGATGTTGTGGTTGTAAAGTGCAATGCTAAGTTCAAAAGTGTATTTTGTTTTAAATCTTGGTTTGCGGAGATAGTTCTACAATATGGGACCTATATGTAATTTTTTTTTATACATGTGCATTTTATTCTAAAAACAGTCGCGTAGAGTGTGCTTTCCACCTTTTTTAGGCATTTTGTGGGGAAGATGAAACTTGAGTCATCTTCTGTGCTGAATGCTTAAAATAGTGCCTATAAGTAATTATAATATGAGACTAACGCTAAGTTTAAAGTAATTTTACTAACATTGCGGATCTTTTGTTATCTGTGAAATAATAAAAATAAGGTTTTTATTATTAGTGTTAGTCAATAATATAGATTGATATAATAAGATAAGATTTTCTAAATTAATTATTTAATCGTCTGGATCCAAAGATTAACCAAAATACTTAGTTATTATCTCCCAATATCAAAATTCTTAGTAATAATTGTACCTAAGTTGGATCACACTATCAACGTGACTCATATAAAATTAGGTAGGTATGTATGTGTAATTACAACGCATTGAGCAAATTATTTGAAGTCGAGCGGATAGTATATAATATAAAATGAATTGTATCAGTTGTGCAATTAATGGCGTGTGTCGCTAACAAGTGCGGCTTCAATGACTCACTTTGTTTGTTATTCTTAAGGCGAATTAGTTTTTTTTTAATTTACGGGAGAAAATAAACTGTGACACATTATTTTTATAGAAAAAAATACTAAAGTATATGATTCAATGTGTTACTGACAACAATTTCCGCAGAATACATAAAATATGTTTGTAAAGTATGCGATTTGATATATATTTTATTAACAGATATTTTAATTTTCGGTCTACTATGACCGAAAAGTATTAGGTTGTATATACCAAATTGCAATATTTAAAAATTATTGTAATATGTGTATGGTCAATAGAGCTTTGACCTTAAAAATGGTTTTCATATAAGTTTCAAGATTCTATGTCATCTAAAAGTATGTAATATAAACAATATAAAATTAAGTAGAATCATAAAGTGAAACTTTTACAACATATTTCTGGTATATAATACCCAAGCTTATTACGAGAAATATGTTGCAGTAATATCTTCCCAATTTCAATTTGTATGTAACTATTGTCATTCCTTCACGTTCAAACGGCTGAGCGAATTTGGATGCAATTTGGGACATAGGTAGGACCTGTCCTGCAATACTACACAAGATTTATTATGCAAGAAGTAAGTTCACTTGGGATAATTTTCTACTTTCAAGCAGGCGAAACCGCTGATAGACGCTAGTTTTGCATATATTTTTGCAGTAACTAGTTACCTACCTAGTAAAATCATGTAGAACATGTCATCCACAATCATTGCCGTAAACTTAAATTACCATTGCACTACTATCCCAAGTACTTTCCTTGCTTAAAAGGTTAAAAGTCAATATTTGTCATCATCAACGCAATTAGTCTTTAACAAGAGGGTTTACCAACGATTCTCTTTCATTAAACCATGACCCACAGTAAGCTCTATTGCATGTTTGCTTTATATTAACCGTTACTGCATGCGTGTATTATGGTCCTACGAGGCTACGACATTTGAAAATAGAATCTTCGCTTTTTTTAAAGTTTATGGTCATTTAGTTTTTTTTTTCAAGCTAATCGACATAGCCTAGCAACTGCCAGTATTTTTAGATTTCTCATGTAGATGAATCAGTATTTAGACCATGTTTTTAGTATGTTGTTTGTGTTCATTTTAACCCTATTTTTTTCCTTTTTGTAGTTTATGGTCATTATGTTTTTAAAGCTAATTAACAATACATAGTTGCTTATTAACTGCCTGTGTCTCTAGATTTCTGTAATCTATGGATATAAAGTGTTAGATTTTAGTGAACGCTGTCTGCGTTAATTTTGGCTTAAATTTTCCCTGCAATTAGTATTATTTTGGTTTTGTTTTTTTTATCATGTTAGATTTCAGTTCTGTAAATAACTGCTATCTTCGTGTTTATTTTAACCCCAATACAGGTAAATAACAAAAATATTAAAAATCAACGAAACGGTCAATAGTGATTGACTATGTTTACGTGAATGACAATGACAATGTATTGACTATTACTTCAATCATTTAAAGTAAACGATACATTTTTGTATTAATTAGCGTCAATTTCGTAAATATCGACCCCATCGGGAACCCTGTACAGTTATATACTGAATGGCAAGGCATCTTAATGACTACCAAAACAGTACTACCGAACACAGCCTTAATAAAACCCCGCCTTAATTAAGTACAAGCCAGCTCATCATTGACGCAAGTAGTTGTTGACTCGATCCGTGTGTGCCATCATCTGAACAAACAGCCACTGGATGATATCACCGCTGGAGTGGACCCGGTGGATACACAGGTGTTAGGTGCTCCACGTTTCTGTTCTACTCTTAATCATGTGACTTATTTTGTAGAAGGCTGTATGGTGGTTGCTTTTGCGTGTTGCACGTGTCCTTCTGACCATGTTTTTTTTTAGAGTAGGCATCTATATATGGAATGAAGGAAATAAGATATCCGCAGGAGAACCAAGGTCACCGACATAGCCCGAAGAATCACCAAACTAAAGTGACAGTGGGCAGGGCACATTGCTCGTAGAAAGGTTCTAGAGTGACGTCCGCGCAACGGAAAATGCAGCGTTGGAAGGCCTCCCACAAGGTGGACCGACGACCTGGTGAGAGTCGCGGGAATGTGCTGGATGCGGGACGCACAGGATCGGTCGTTGTGGCGACGCTTGGGGGAGGCCTATGTCCAACAGTGGACGTCATTCGGCTGAAATGATGATGATCTATGTATCGACTAATCATTGTATGGCTTTAGTAAGTCTAGAAGAAAATTCCGGTAAGTATAAGAAAGACATACCGATAAACAAACTATGCCAAAATCTGAGCTGCAAGATTGTTGGAAAGAGTTATCTATCAAATCATAGCCCTAGAACGTGAAAGGTAACCGAAGAAATTTTAAGTTTTAGTCAAGTCTGACACACCCTCTCGCTCCACCCAATGCAGGAGAAGTTATTTGATAATTTCCCGACTCAAAAGAAAAAACCAAAATCTTCTTATTTAGATTTGGTTTACAATGCAACCAAGAATAGCCAATTTCTCGTTCTTGTAACTATTTAGAGTTATGTATCAAAATAAGAATGAGAAAGAACTCCCCTAATATCATGATGATAGTCCCGTGAAATGGTTTTATATTCCGTTCTAATTGCTTTTATCGCCTCTATAGCATCAGCAGCACCCTAACAGCAATTTAATTGTAATTGAAAACTAATTAACTCTCCCGCCGAGCACAATCTTCAATTAGCTATACATCATAATAATTATAGACTTATAGCACGCCATCCAGCCCAGATTCAATTACAGTATGACCCTTCCCTTCAATTCTAAATCCCTGCACGTGTGCATAAAATCGCCAATTGCTTCTAAAAGTAACAATAGTCATGCACGTGTACAAAGAAAATTCCGCATTCGAAATTAGAACGAAAAAAAAAATTAACCCAAATTTTGCAAGAGTTGCGGAATTCGAAATAAGGGTTGCAAAAAAATCCTTTCTAACCCAAACGTCCGACGCGCGATGCATCCAACACGTGCATGAGGTAACAATGCGTCGATGACTCACGAACGAGCCTCGAAACGTCGATACAGAACTCCGTATTATTAAACTGAAAAAAGAAAAAAAAAAGATAAGCGTTCACTCGTCGTACCGCGTCAAGGAATTGTACATCTGCCGAAATTTCTCACGGATCCGTCGCTCGAGCGAGCGTCGAGCACTACGTATGGTATTATTACACCGGACCACTTCGCTATCTCAACCCGCGTATTATAGATCTTGTAGTGGTCTGTTCTGGTAATTATGACGACTGGCCTAGCGGTACCTCACGCTGGGTACTTTTTAATCAATAGTAACAATTAGCATATCTGGTTTGAGGCATTTAGCGCGACGTGAACAGAATTATCCAAGCTTGAGATGCAAATTACAGTTGGGTTGTTATTGATACTGAATGGGCTTTAAGGTATGAAAAGATCTTTTAATTGCGAAATTTCGAGTTGTCTTGTTATGGGTAGTAAAGGAAAGTTGGACATTAATGATTTTATTATGTTTGTCTTTCTAGGCATCATGTAATACGTTTCGAAAAGTGTTTTGCAATGGTCGGAATTGTTTTTTTTTTTGCCTCTATAAAATTTTCCAAGCTTTATATAAACATGTTACTTGTCTTTGATTTTGCATGCTAGGTTATCGAACGTAAACTTTCCCAATAGCCAGGGATTAGGGTTCTCCCGACTAGTGAGCGGGTTTTCAACGGTATTGGTGCCAGGTTGCACTGGCGGATTGCATCATCGATATTTCCTACTTGCGTCGTGAAAATTGATACTGGAGACGTGGAAATATTGGGAAATCCTGATTTGATTTTTACCCGGAACATTTTTCTTGAACCTTCTTTTTTTTGTTGCTAATTTGGTTGTTTTACTTGTTCATTGTTGATAAAAGAGCATGCGTAAATAAAATCACAATTTTTTGCTTGAGTGTGGATAACAATTACTAATAAGTTTATGACATTTTAATATGTTTGATTCTTACTAACATATCGATACTATTCATAACAGCATGACTAACTGGTTTTCGTTTATTAAAAAAAAAACCTTACTTACCGTAATTAAAAACGAATGATAGAATGGTTTTCTTGAACAGCAATTTAATAAGTTGAGATTTTGGTTTGCATTGATTTTGATCATCTTAATTTGATTTGCAGATTTTGAGCTATGTTATGTAGTACCTAGAACTGTTGTCCGGCGGGAGATGCGCGTACCTCAATAATAATTGTTCTATACTGCAAGTTGTAGGACGAATTTTGGGGTGCGGGCGCCTCTCCGCCAACTAGTGGCAACCTATAACTCACATTTTATAGATTTACACATTTTCGCGCTTTCTCAATCTAAATTTAGAAAAATGGCTTGTCATTTGCTGGCTAACCGCCCTTAAAATAGACTCATATGTTTTTGCTTCTCTTATAATAATTGTTAGAGTATTTATACCTACATATTATTCTTAATTAACACGCGTCCGTTATCCTATTTCACGTGTTATTTCGTGGAAAATGGTGTGGGTTATACTTTTTTACTTTTCTGATAAAACTGCTGTATATTGATTCCGTATTGTATAACTGTTTTTTGTCCCAAATAAATAAAATTAAATCTTTTCTGCATGGGATAATAAATCATAGAGTGTTGTGTTTTTGGATAGATTACACTAATATTATAAAGGCGAACGTTTGTTTTGGCATTTGGCATAAAGGTAGGCAATGGCCTAGAATCGAATATAGAAGGTGCCAGGAGTATGTTCCTTCGGGATAATTTCTAATTTCACGCGAGTACAAGTTAGTAATTTATAATTTGCGTATGACAACTGCGTATTTGATCAAATAATCGATTGTTAATCGAACGTTATACACGTAGATTAGAAGGTATCAGTTGCATGATTTTCTCTAACAAGTTGTTTTTTTCTATCAGCATATTGTTTTTTTTTTCTTTACCATTTTACGTATTCTTGGCATTATTATGCTTTGCAATTCCTTGAACCCATGCACGTGATCTGATAGTAATAAATCTGAATAGTGTTAGCTTCTGTTATTACACTTTTCTTTTATAATACTACTAACAAATGCAAAGTTAACTAACAATACTAACAAATGAATGGACTCTATAGTAAATGCATTTGCGTAGTGCTTTCAAAGATGCACGTGCTTCGTGCATAAATAAATTTCTTTTCGTTGTTATAAATCAATTGTTCATCTTCTTTCTTTATTTATCTCTATTATTTGATTGCACAATGCGTTCCGAATTTAAATGGTTCGATTTTTAAACTTTTCCACGACTTGTTCGAACGTGTTCTCGTGGTTTAATGTTTGCAACAGGTTGAAACTTGTCTCCAGGGTGGTTTGACTTTTAACTACACCTTTTTATGTTGTAACCTTTTTTCTCGGAGAGATGCTTATACGTGGCTTTGCCTGGAGAGTCTGTTATTATCGTCTTGACTACTATGTAAGGTGCTGGTATTAAATTGAAGGTTTTTACATGAATAATGAAAGTGGTTATGTTGATGTGATGTATAATGCATGTGCGATGTGGGTGTTTATTACTGAGGCTGATCGAGAAATGTCTTGGCTTGGCTCGGTCGGTAATGATCGGAAAATTTTACGTAGATATATGGTAGGATTAGAGAGAAGAGATTTTCTTTAAATTTTCAATTTGATTTATTTTCGTTATGATTATTTTGAGTTACAAAGTTTTTTTATTCAGGAAATATGAAATATTTGATTTGATGGAAATATTAAAAAAAAAAATGTTTTTTATAATTTTAATAAAATGTCGCCAGCCCTGATAATATTAGTGTTATTGTGACTTCGAGTCTCTGATAAGACTCTCTTGACCTGAAATATGAACTTTATATAAATATGAATTTTAACCTTTCGTATTAGAGCCGGCTATTAGAGACACAATTAAAAAACATTGTGTCTCGCGTAGATCTACGCTTCCGGCATTCAAAGAGTTAAGCCTATTTCAAAAACCACAAACCTGACAATTGACTAATCCTCATCTATCAATTTTAAACCTTCAAATATCATAATCAAATCTTTCAACTTATCATAATATCTATCCAGACTAGAACCCATTAAGTTTTACGACCAGCATTTACGTAACATATCACAGTACGTGCCTAATTGTATAAAATAAATAACAGTTCAAAACAAGAGAGTTAAGTCGGCGTCTTAAAAAAAGAGACCATTAAATGTCCGGTAGCCGTGCCTCGGGCTTGCACGTGCGCAGCCGCACAAAATGTTGCTCTCCGAGTATGGTGGGGTATGGAGGGTCGGAATGGTGGCTCGCGCCGTCGCCCGCGCCATGGCCCGCGACCAACTCGTCCGACCACTTTTTGGCTCGAAACCAAGAAAGCCCAAGCATGTTTTATACAATTCTGTCTCGTCTTATTAGTACTGAACCTTGCGGTTTTACTTTGCTACTGTGTTTAGTGTTTTAATGTGTTTGTTATGGTGTGGTGTGTAAAGGTTTAGGAGGCAGTCTTAGTAAAAGATAGCAAATTCATTTCAATTGGTATATTATCAATTCATATCATATAACACGAGTAAACGTCAATAAATTATCCCTAAAACAATTAAAGCTCGATAAGGAAGATCACAATACTAAAGCTCACTAATTCCCTAACTTAATAATTTATACAATACAAAATATTTTCAAAAAATATCACAAACACTATCGAAATTATAATTAAAGCTTTCGAGGAGTTATCACGAGTATTGAGCAGGCCTACCCTAACTTAACCCTATATGGCACCTTGAACTAAGTTAAAGCTAAGATCACAGACGGTTGCGGAAACCAACGAAGCAGGCACTGGTTTCACGGAAGACACTGATTGTTGTCAAGTTTTGAGTTCCAGATTAGGCTTGCACCCAGCGATCCTGCAGGGCTGGGTATTGCTGCTCCGCGGTCTGGCACTCAGTGTAGCAGTGTGCTGCTGCGAAGTCAGCCTCAGCTTTGGAGACGGTGGTCCAGAAGAAGGTGCCGGCGTCAGTGCGTGCGAAGTGAACCGGTACGTAGAAGTTGTCGGGGGTCACTGGCACAAGGTCGCACGTCTTGTCCTCGTTATACACGAGGAAGGCGGCGCCCGAAGGGCACGCCTGCATCTCCTCGCACAGCTTGCGCTCCAGCATCTCGTTGCTCGAGTTCTGCTCCTCCTCGAAGCACGTGTCGCAAGTTTTGACGGGAGTGCGCTTCGTGGACTTCTTGATCAGCTTCATCAGAGGCCTCAGCAGCGCTTTGATGCCACTATTCTTCATCTTTTCACTGTTGTATCTGTTCTCGTTGATCGAGTTGTTTGTCGCGATGATGTATTCGTTGTTAGCGTAGTAAGACATGTTGAAAGATTTGATAGATAAATAGTAATAGTAGAGAGCGTGTGTCGCTAGTGAGATCACAGGCGGGAATGTGGGGCTGCATGGGCCGGTCGGGCTTTTATAGCCGGCTCGCCGCCCCCGGCACAAAAGGCCCTGCGTACGTGAAAAGCTCCCCTCTGTATGTGTGGGTGAGTCAAGTGGTTTATTCGATACCCCGATATGCATTTCGTATTTCGTGACAGGTCTTCATAATTTTGGTAGAGTTGAGACAAGTTTTTTTTTTTGACATCATATTTTTGGGGATGAGTAAATTACTGTCAGCTTGTTTGTGACTTAAAAGAAGTGGACTAAAGAAGTTGTACGAAATGTAAATGCTCTTGGAATATGGCATACATTTAACTTAACGAGTTGTCTTAGATATGTATACATACCAAGCAACTAAGATTTTCTAACAACTTTGTAGAGGTAATTTTGCTGTGTTTATTTACATCTGTGAATCGCTCATCGAGCACTTGTCGGTTAATTTTCACATGTGTCTATTTGATTCTTATTATCATATCAAACAAGTGTGTGAAAGGGTTTCATGGGAAAATCGGTCACGTGCCGTCCACACGCCCAAGTGTTAGCAAATACAACACATGTTGATTGCCCCCCAGTTATATGACCCCGGTGGGCTCCAGTGGCCGTGACAATGTGATTGTTATCCCTTTACCGAGGTCACTAAGTCAGGGGGACCGACCCTCGCGCGGCCAGTTCACGCGCTACTCACGCGTACGTCACGAGACCCTAATAAAGCCTCGATTTAGGGTAACCTCAGTTATTAATTGACTCATTCTTATATAGACTATCGTTAAGCCCTGACTATACTATGATAATATTATCGCCCACAAGAATAGAGCACAATAAATTCATGTGTTTCCATTTGTAATTCTTACACGTAACCCTATCTTATATTCGGAATTTGAATCATCCAAGTTAAAGTTCATTAGCATTTTGTTTACAAAAAGAATTATTAAAGTAGGATGCCACCTACACACAAAATATTCGGCTCGTACCGGTCCAAACATGTAGGATTTTTTCTTAACATGTCCGAAGAGAGTATTACAAAAAAATTAAGTTTAAAAGAAATCAGTGTAGCGGTGATAGTGGTTGTTCGGCCAATGGGGTGCGCGCGCGCCGGCAGGTGCTACGATCCGAAGGCTCTTGCACACACACGCTCGCAAGCCAAGTATACGATCTTTGAACACGTGCATTCGAACAGGACAAACATATGCGTCCACAGGGGCTGCGAGCGAGACGTGCGATATTTTTTATCGATATGAATAGATTCACGACTCCCTCATATCCGAAATAGGGTAACGCAAAGGCTAATTTGGTTATTGAAAATTGAGGGGTTGTTCGTGGGAATGCTCCTCGTTCCTAGGTTCCCAGGGTTGCTCGCACATTGAGTTTTTTTTCGGCGATTCGAGATTCGGAACGACGACAGATGGCAAGCGGTGGATCGTCCTCGTTCTGCTTTGTTATAATAAATCGTATGGGGTATTGGAATTAAACATACCATTTTGATGGCTCAGCGCGTTTGTGCGGGGGTTGAGGGGATGAAGATGTAAACAAGTGTAAAAGGGGTCAGTGGAACTCGACCGGCTCTATAATTAAATGTCTATTAGGAGCATTTTGAGATGATTAGGAGATATTGTTAGGGGTTGAAGTTATCATTATAATGACGGCGATCAAAAGATCACTTTAGATAATTTGAGAGGAAGATTTACGATGCAAATTAGAATGACTTGGATTCTTATAAATTACTTGAATAGGTTTTATTGCTCGTTAATTATATGTCTTTAGAACGTGAACGAGTAGAGGAGAATTAATTAGGCCTAACAATTTCTTACTATTTCTCACCTTTTGCGTAATCATCGCAGCGTGAAAGAAACGTAGCGAATGTACCATGAAATAATACATATTCCCATACTTACCTGCCTATAAATTTGTTACTTTTTTCAGGGCATCGTACGAGTCCAGATTCCCACGTTCTGAAGATGCAAAAACTACAAAAGAAAGAATAGATACAGGGAAGATACTTTGCGTGATTTAAAAAGCGAAGCATTGTGCCCTGCGGCGTGACAAGTGACTGTGACGTCACAATATAGTAGCGTGGGGTGCATAATGACGAGCCCTATTGTTAACTGTTTGTGATTCCACTTGTTGCGTTAGAGGGTGAGGTCAGATTGTATAGGATATTTTTTCGGGTTGTGAAATATGATTTTGCTAAGCTAAGGTTTTAATATTTGACAAGACAGTGACAATAGATACGTAGTTTTGATATTTAAAATGTAAATACTCGTACTCATAGTGTTAAAAATTTTAAAAATACTTACCTACTTTATATATAGTGTAAACAATTGCTACACTAATATTATATTAGAAGAATATAGGGAGTTACTAGCTATAGTCACAGTGGGTATGGTTTTCGCAACACTCGTTACGGTAAGCCACCACTTTGAAAATGGAAAATCATTGCAGTTGTACCCATATTACCTTACTAGCTTTTGCCCGCGGCTTCATCCGTGTACATAAAATATAGCCTATGTAACTCAAGAATAAAGCAGTTTTCTATCAGTGAAAAAAATTCAGCAATCGGACCAGTACTTTTAGAGATTACCTCCTACAAACCAAAAAACAAACTTTACCTCTATATATTAGTGTAGATCAGTAAATACATGGAATTCCAGCTATTTCGTTTGTATATGTTCAAATTCGTTATGTAAATTTTTATATATGTGTATATTCTTTAATATGTATATTTGTTCTCTTTCTGCCCGTTTGTACATATGATTATTTTCAGTCTGTATATACCTATACCTATTAAGCAGAAATCAGAAATATAATATTTATTAGTTTATATGTTTATAAATAGTTATAATCAGTATGTGTGTTAAATGATGGTTAATAATTTAATAAATATAAAGATCCTCTGTATATTTAAGATACTACTTAATTCAAAAATAGTATCATAAAATTCTTGCAACTTTTAAACAATTTCGAAAATTGAAATCTAGAAGTTTTGGCAGAACTTTAACAAGTGAAGTTTAGCGACTGTTTTATTTTTTTTAAATTATTTTAAGTGTGTATTGTAATGTTTAATTGGTGTATTTTTGTGTTTCAAGTTTCTACTCTATAATAAGTGGAATTATTGAAACAAGCGATTTTGGTAAAATGGTGTTGAGAATTTTATTATAGGTACCTAGTATGGAATTCCTCAGTACTTCAGCGAGACTTATTGAGAAAGCTAACTTGAAACGTTTGCTAACTTGGAACACTTTAGAATGTGTTACATCCTTATTATAAGGCAAAACAAAGTGATTGTATGTTGTAAAAAAAAAAATAACTTGACACTGGTCAATGGCTGGCAAAACGTACGAAGCAAAAAAAAAAAAAGCTATAAAATTAAGAATTTAGTAAATTCTAAGTAGGTAATACTAGTGCCTATTAATTTATATCAAACTATTTCCTAATGAATCTTATTTTGATAAAATTAGTGAAACTGTTCAGTTTACCATACTTATGTCAAAATGGTTGGTGGGAAACTCGGCCCAGAAAGCAAATTTGTAATTAATAATATAATGAAGAATTGCTTTTATTTAATGTAAGCCCATATTCTTATTGGAATCTGTGTTAGACGAGTACTTATATGAAAGTAGACAATGCCCATAGATGTGTCGTTTTGTTTTATTGCTAGTATATTTTAAAGAAGTTTGTTAATGTTAGTAAATAATAGTCCTCTTTTCATGTTATACATACCTATTTAAATATCATAAAAATTTAGTGCTGTTTTATATTTATCTAAGTTTTACCTGTGTTGATGTCTACGAATGTTGATTAAAGATGTTTTGAAATTATTGATTGACAGTGCCTTAAAAACAATTGTGCCTTATTGTAAATAAAACTTATAAAATATGTAAATTGTAAATAATGTTTTTACTAGATTTCCTAAGAATTTAAATTTAGTTTGTTGTTAAAAAAAAAGTAAATAAGACCTGTATAAAAAATATGTAGGTATCATTGTAAATAATGTCCGTACTAGATTTCTTAATAATTTAAATTTAGTTTATTGTTAATAAAATGTAAATAAAACCTGTTTAAAAAATATGTATCATTTTAAATAATGAACTTACTAGATTTTCTACTAATTTAAATTTAGTTAGTTGTGCTAACTACCTCAATCTTACTTTAATTATCACAAAAAGCTATCCTTCGTCTAATTTTGAAAAACGACAGTTTCCAACTGTCAAAAAGAGAAAAAAATCACTACGCTCCCCTCGATTGCGTGCGTGGGAATTTCAGTTACGGTATCACTTGAACTGAACTTGGGGGTGGAAAATAAAAGAATGTATAAATCACCCCTAATCGCTTCTTTTGTTGGCTTCTACACTTGTTGCATCACCACATTGTATGAGATTTTTGTACCAAGATATTAGTAACAACTCCGAAAATTGTTCCTCAGTTACATGCAACTTATTACGTTTAAATAAGGCTCAATATGATATCATATGTATTTTGTGACGTGAACTATTTGGTAAAGGGCCAAAGAATATGGGGGCGGTAAAATTTAGGGGTCGTGGAACAATTAAGTGAATCACAGGTAAACTTATAGTAAATTAGAAAAAAAAATATGAACCTTACCTATGTGAATAATAGATTAAATAAGTATACCTATCTTATATTTAGGTTGTTTTATTAGATTTTATAAAATTATGTGATAATATTTATTAATAAAATTTTGTATTACTAGATTATGTTTCCTTTATTTCTTTTAAAATAAATTTCCATTTGAGTACTGTTATGCAATTTTATAATAACAATAATATATAATTTAATTCAAGTTTGCACTCATATAAGGGTTAGTAATATTACAATATTTACTTAAAATTATGTTAGTAGCTATAAAATTCAAATTATACATTATTATATTTTTACCATTGTTTATTTGCCATTTTATTATTATTTTAACCATTGTTTTCATAAAAACATAGGAACAGATTTATTTTACTCGATATCATGCACATGCATATATGTAAGATACTTTTTCTAATCTCGTAGACAAAAACTACATTTTAATTATCTCGTCTTTAAAATAAAACCAGAAGATTTTTAGATAAACCCTTTTTTATTCATTTCGTTGATTGATAGAATCTCTGTAGTAACAACTTGAGTAAAAGAAAAGGGTAAAGTTTATGAAGTTTTGTTTTTATTTAAAATGTAAGAAACTTCGTCTAATGAGGAGGAGGCAATCATTAAAGGAGCTAAAGGGGAGGGAGGTGATAATAAGCCTCCATTTTCGGATACTCTCGTTAGAGCTACGGTGCGACTGCGAGCGATTTGACAAACAACACAAAAAAACAAAGACACATTAGAGAACTACAAACTGTTGTTTTTATTTCATTACAAATACTACTGACACTAACTAGTAATTCTGGTACTCATGGAAAGATTTAACTTGTGTTACTAGTACCGGGATTTTTAAGCTAGTTTTAAATATAATTAATTATATTACAATGCAGAAAAGTGAGAACAGGAGTTATGGCATTTAGAGGGTGTGTATTTGTTTATGCATAGAGGAAAATTCATGTGTAGGTAGTGTATTAGAGAAAGTGTGTGATGGAGTTAAAGATCGTCAAAGAACTATTCCGATACTATATTATAAATACCTAATATGATACACAGCAACAAATTTTGGGTAGAAGAGATACTGTATATCGACGAGTTTTTTTTTTTCATTAATAATGTATTGATTCAGTTAAAGTCGTTTGGCCTATATGAAGACAAACTTATATCTAAAAAATTAAAAGACCCTGTAATGAATAATTTAAGAAAAAAAGAACCAGCAAATTGCTTCCAAATGCTACGCAGAAGAAAATAAGTTTTATTCAGAACAAAGTCGCTAACAGTGAGACGTAGGGTTACGTGAGTATTTTATTTTGAAACTTTGAGAAGACGAGTTCGGGAGTACTGCGGCTTAATAGCCTGGGAGTTGTACTCGGATATTAAGTTTAATAACGATACTCAGTAAAAAGGATCGTTGTAAGTTTAAAGTATTCATTACAGATTCGACGCGCTCTGTTTGACGGTACAATAAAAATCAAACTCGTGCTTTGTCTTTTTTCTATTCCACATTTATAGAAATTGCCCTCAGTTATTATGAAGACATATTATTATACGATTTCTGTTTTATTGTTGGTGTTTGTTGCTATTAACTTTAGTTTGTGTCGTAAAATTGTTCATTTGGTTTTAAGATGTAAAATGTATGTTAATTAAATGTTCATTTTTCACCTGTTTTGTTAACGTCTATTAAAGAAATGGTTAATTAACGTCCTTATTATTCTGTGAATGGCACTTATTGTTTGTTAATTACAATATTATTTTAAGTACACTCAACATATAATGGTACTGTTTTCTGTTCTTGAGTTACACTAACTTCTTACTGTAAGAACTTTAAATATTTAAAAAAAACTAAATATGTGGCGTCACGTAAGTATTACATATCGCTCATTTAGTACAACAAAGACGTAATTATACAATTACACTTTTAGAAATTTTACAGGAGATGCTAAAGGTACGACATTTTGAAACAACTTATTGCAACCGCTGTGATTTTAAAAGAAACTTCACAATTTCGAACTTAGGTTATAATTTAGGTGTCTTCAAGGCTAGAGTGAATAGAATAAACTAGTGTGTCTCGCCATCAACGATTGCATCACTGCTTACCATCACTAGTTTATATCAATTAAAAAAAAACCAGCCAAGTACGTGTCAGACTCGCGCACAAAGGGTTCCGTACCGTCGGTAGCTAAAAACGCCAAAAAATCACGTTTGTTGTATGGGGGTTAAAATATTTAGTTTTATTCTATTTTTTGTATTTGTTGTTATAGCAGCAACAGAAATACATCATCTGTGAAATTTTCAACTGTCTTGCTATCAGGGTTCATGAGATACAGCCTGGTTACAGACGGATAGACAGACAGACGGACGGACAGCGGAGTCTTATTAATAGGGTCCAGTTTTACCCCTTTTTACCTTTAGGGTCTTTCGCGTTCCTGCTTTTCAACCGTCGAGAGACACGGTCTAAACATTTTAATTTGTAAGTCCAATCTGTCTAAGCTAGTCATAGCTAGTTATACCTACTCACTACTGTTAATAACTACCAATGTGCCACTGTATAATAAATACATATTGTTAACTGTAAGTTGAAGTTTTACTTCCGGCTCCGATCACCTTTCCATCTGCGTTCCCAAAGATACTTACATTGATTGCATTTGATAGGTACTTAAATCCATTCTGCTTAGATTTTTTTCGTTTCGAACTGATATTTACATTTGTGTACAATATAGGCTGAACTAACGACGGATGCAAATGTATACCAATTTTATAAAGAAACTAGCTTTTTCCCGCGGCTTCGGGTGGTCGGTTAATGCGGATGTAAAGTTGAGGTCGAAGCCAGATAAATAGTCTATAATGTCCTTCCTTAAGGTTCAAGCTTGCCGTCGTAGGCACGGGCTTGCAGACGGTGAGCAATGGGCAGCTCGCCGTCCGACCGTCCGGTAACCGTCCGGATCGAGCCCAAGTCGTCGACGGCGTGAACTGTTTCACGCGCGCCTCAAGGAGATGTCAGCAACTGTAGGGGCCTATCAGGGTCGAAGTCTACTGGGGCCAAGGGTCTGATTCTGTAACGAAGACTCGGCCCAGGTACGAAAGGCAACGAAGGAACAGGAGTGGGTTTTTAGTCACTTGCATACTTAAAATATTAAAGTGAAATAAAATTTATATTGTATGTAAAGGGTAATCTCTGAAACTACTGAACCGATTCTGAAAATTCACAAATACGTAGCCGCACTACCCTTGAGTGTTACAAGCTATTTACCAGCGTCAGGCAACTGCTACGTAGTTGTCTAGCATTATGCTGAATTGGACCTATTTGGCGAAGCCGTGAGACATTGTTATTGTTAATCTTATTTCTCCATTTTTTTTAAATGTGTAAATCAATTACTTGTTGATTCATGAATCATGGTGTGCCAAATAAATATATTTTCTTTCTTTTCTTTCTTTCTATTTTCATAGCATTAGTTTTAAGGGCGAAGCCGCTGACGGGAGGTAGAACACAATAAGATTAGTAAAGTGGCAGATATTGACTATTCACCCCTATAGTCATATTTTATTAATGGTAAAGGTAACGTATACAAAGCCAAAGACCCGCTAACAACTCCCAATGACCATACAATTAAACTTGATTCGTAACCTTCACTAATTTGACCAACAACAATTATTATAGCCCCAACAACTAATTACCCACACTAATACTTCTAAACTGCTCCATCACTGGCATCGAGTATAAGGCTGCGTCCTGATTGTTCCAGTCAAATCATTTGAGGCCGGCAACCGGCGGCAACAACAAGCAACGGCTATAAATAAATAGTTAAGTGCAACGGACGGTTAATTCCAGCAATTTGTTGTTGGTACAAATAATAGGGTGCAAGGTGTAAGCGGGCGGAGATTTGAAACGTCAGCGAGCTTTCTTCTTGTCAAGAAAGAATATAACGTCTTTCTTCGAATATTAAAAAAAAAACCGAAAACCTCAAACAAAAACTCGAAAAAGAAAATAAAAAAAAATAACAATAAAAAAAAAACAAAATCAAAATCGCATCTTAATTGAGAACCTAATTTTTTTGCCACCGGACCTTTATAAGATTACTGTATACCAGTAAAAATATAATATAGTATTTATATTTTTATTAAAACTTCATGCAACACAAAAGTACAAAGGCGGACTCTCTATCAGTCAACCAAGGGTGGTGAAGAAAAAATATGGCAGGTACATAAAAAAAAGAAAAGATTATTAAGAAAACAAGGGTAAAAATGTAAGGGTACGTGTGTACCTAACACAAGGTTCAACCTGCGTAAAAGTAAAAAAATATCTCAAAGGGACAAGGGGACTCTCGGGATAAATGGTATCCTAAGTGCTAATCCAGGACATTATGATTTTATTTTATTTATTTGGGACAAAAAACAATTATACAATACAGAGTCAATATACCTACAGTAGTTTTATCAGAGAAGTAAAAACCTATAACCCATACCATTATCTACATGATCTACCAGCATGAAAATTTTCATCCTAATCCGTTCAACGGTTTGAGCGTTAGGGATTTTCAAACATGCACACACATACTTACAATTTTTCGGTTTTATAATGTTAGTGTAGTAGAGTAAAGAATGCTCCTTTTTACTGACGTTTTAGAATATATAACATATAGGTAAGGCAATGCTAGTCGTACTAATGATGATTACAGTCTTAGCTTAACTTAGGCTGTCTTTGATTTTGCTTTTTAAAATGTTACGTTTTCTAAAGTAATTGGTTACAGTTGTGTAAGTGAAGGGTCGAAGCCTACTGGGGCCAAGGGTCTGATTCTGAAAAGAAGACTCGGCCCTGGTACGAAAGGCAACGAAGGAACAGGAGTGGGTTTTAGTCAGTAAAAGTCTGACACTATCTCGCGCTCCGCCCAAGAGCGTGATTTGTCATTATATGATTTTCCCACCGGAAAAAAAGTCGTGTAAGTGAATTTCTGACTAAACCACAAAACTAATGAAATCGTTCTTCTCTCATCACTTACATGTCGTGCGCACACGCAGTAGTCTGTAATTGTGGCTAATAGTTGTCGCAGACCGGCCATTACACCGCTCGACCGGGATAAGCGGCGATGACCGCTATTACGTAAGAGAATATAATTGTTTTACATTGTACTGTTTATTTTTTAATTAAGGCCTCTCATCGACCTGGTTTTCTAGAAGGATTTTGGCAGGGTGGCCAAATCGGGTGGTACTATACAACTTAAAAATTTTTTTTTTCCATAATTATATGGTTCAAAGTTCGCAATGTTTTTCTTGTATTATGCACTAGCTTTTGCCCGCGGCTTCGCCCGCATTCATAAAAAATAGCATATGCCACCCACCCAGGAATAAAGTAGCTTTCTATCGGTGAAAAGAATTTCGCAATCGGACCGGTACTTTCAGAGATTACCTCCTATAAACAAAAAAAACAAAAAAATATAATATTTATAATATTAGTGTAGATAGGCTCGCGTTTACCACTATCTCATTTGATGGTAAGCGATGATGTGGCCGTCGATAGAACATGCTTGCCTAGAAGTAACCTATTCACTAATAACTTAAAGACCCTTAGGTTGTAGCTGTCAGGAAACACAGACTCCGGCAGGGAATTCCACTCGTTAGCTGTACGCACGTCGCACAACGCTGTGTATTTTTCTTTACTTGTTTGCTGTCTAAAAATGATTAGGTTAGGTTATTAGGATAGTAGGCACAAGCATTCTATTTATTTGTCGACATGAAGCATTAATGTTATAATACGATTGATTTAGGTATAATATACTTTAAATTGTTGGTTAATTTTAGTAGAGGTCAATAGTTGCAAGAGAAAAAAAAAACAAATTAAACAAAAAAAAAATGTACATAAATGAGTTACATTGTGTGTATGCAAAAAAAAACGTATTCGCGCACTGAGGGTTCCGTACAAACTTACCTATGTGAATAGTTCAATTCCTGAGTGGAGTCTCGAAGATTTTTTCGAATCGCAAAAAAAGTATTTTTTTTTTGTGACGTAACAACAAATGTTCTGTTTTCAGATTTATTCCTATATCTATTCTATAAGACCTTGCTTCATGCCAAATTTCAGGATTCTGAGTCAACGGGAAGTACCCTATGAGTTTTGATTCCTTTGAGAGTGTCGAAATGTAAGTACGTTTTTTGCGACATAAACGGCCGTTTCTTTTCTTTTCGTTTTCTTAGAAGTTTTATTTTATCACAGCTTCAAGGGACCGCAGACCTGAGAATATAGTTTTAATTTCAACTCGATAACGAAGAAATCGCTAAAACACCGGATGATTTTAAATTCCACCCACGACCACACGTAGCAGGTAATTACTCGTATGTTTAATAAATTGTCGCAACTTGGTCTCTTGGACATCGACTGTGATTAGTGACAATTATTTCTGTTTATTTCTTATTTACTTAGTTAAAAATGCTAAAGTTTTTAAGTCGTGCTTAGAAACGAAAGAGAAGTATAAATGAAGAAAAAAAGTTTGATTCAGATCTTTTTCACGAGGGTCTTAATAATTCTTTTAATATATAAAATAAAAATCTCGTGTCAGTGTTTGTGATCAAATTCTTTTGAAACGGCTTGACAGATTTTTAAGAAGTTTTCTGTGTGTATTTTCTTTTTACGAAGGCTATTTTTTATCCTCCTTATCTTATCTTATCTTGTTTTGGAGCTGGCCCTAGGCCAGAGCACTTCGACTCTTCTGTGTCTTTTGTGCTATGCTCCTCTTGTCTACTCAACCCCTAGCCCTCTGTGCACCTTCTTCATGAGTCCCAGTATGGCCTTGATGGGGCAGAGCCTGTTATCCTCTGGTCTTGGAAATGGTTGGCCCAGATAATCTAGTCTTTTGGAGCCTAGTGCTGCACAGTCGCACAGTAAGTGTAGCATAATCTCCTCTGCATCTCCACAGATCCTGCAAGTCGGGTGGCTTGCTAGTCCCATGTTGTGGAGCTGTTTGTTGGTGGCATAGTGCCCCGTGAAGACTCCTGTGATTGTTCGGAGCTGTGATCTGCTGTACCTCTATAGTTTTTGGGTCCAAGCCTTATTATTATTATTATTCGTTTATTCATAATTATAACATGTAAATTATATTTTTAAATATTTCAATAAAAAAAATAAAAAAAACATTTAAAAATATAAAAAACAGTGTCCCACAGGTATCGGGAACAGGGTCCAAGCTACCGGCGGTCAGGGCTCCAGAGAAAGGAACCTCCTGACAATACGAGCCGTGTCCAGGAGTACCGCTTTCTGGATCAAGCCCTTGATCCAGCCACCTAACGCGAGCCTCCTAAGGTGTTGGTCGAGGCTCTTAGCTATTAAGCCATTGGCTGACACGACTATCGGTACAATGATCGCTGAGTCTACATCCCACATGTCGACAACCTCGCGAGCCAAATCAATATACTTGATTTGTTTGTCTTTCTCGGCTTTCACGAGGTTCTCGTCATGCGGAACGGATATGTCAACAATCATTGTACGCCTCTCTCTTCGGTCCACCACCACTACATCAGGCTTATTGGCTACAATAGTCCTGTCAGTGATGATGGACCGGTCCCAGTACAGCGTGATATCGCCATTATCGAGAACTGGGTCGGGCACATACCTGTAGTATGGCACCTCCGATTCCACAAGAGAGTAATTCAGAGCAAGTTGCTAATGGATAATCCTGGCTACAAGGTTGTGTCTATGCAAGTATTCCCCGTTAGCTAGACGAGAACAACCAGAGATAATGTGGCGGATTGATTCACCCGGTCGGTGACATGCCCGACAGATGTCAACCGTGCCGTCCTTCACAATAAATCTCCGGTAGTTATTCGTCATGATAACTTCGTCCATAATTGCACAGATAAAACCTTCGGTTTCCCCAAAGAGGTCACCGACGCGCAGCCAGGCTACGGACGCTAGTTGATCTACATCGGGCCCATGAAGGGCCCGGAAAAAGCGTCCGTGAAGTTCCTTACTCTGCCATACTTCCCTGCGATCGTTAGTGTCAAGCACTACAGGTTTGCGCCAGCTCTCGTTAGCCAAGGAGAGCGGGGTGAGTCCCTTGTCCACTGCCACTACATCACGATGCATACCCACGTCGGTGGTTAGGAAATATTCCCTGAGACTGCATACCTCGCGATTGTGCAGGGTCTTAGCATTTAAAAAGCCTCGACCCCCACACTTCCGCGGGATATACAGTCTCATGACCGACGATCGTGGGTGATGCATTCGGTATGCAGTCAGCAGTGTACGGACCCGCCTATCCAGGGCATCAAGTTCCGTTTGAGTCCATTTGAGCACGCCGAAAGAGTACATCAATACCGGCATGACCCAACCGTTGAAGGCGCGCACCTTGTTTCCGCCTGAAAGAAGGCTATTGAATACCTTCTTCAGGCGTCCAAAGAAACGCTCCCTCAACGTTTGCTTCATGTCAGTAGCATTGATGCCTAACGCTTCCGACATACCCAAATACTTATAGGTTTCGGTTGGAGAGAGAGATCTCAAGTTTATGGAATCCGAGAGTTGGGTACCCACGGATTCCACAATCTCCCCTCTCTTTACATGCATGACTGCACATTTATCCACACCAAACTCCATCCTGATGGCACTACTGAAGGTTTCAGTTAACTTCAGTAGCTCCATCAGTTGCAGATTGTTGGGGGCAAAAAGTTTCAAGTCATCCATGTAGAGGAGGTGAGATATAACCTGACCACCTCTCTTCAACCGATAGCCTAGGCCTGAATTCTCCAGCAGTGTGCTTAGAGGATTCAAGGCCAGGCAGAACCAAAGCGGACTCAAACTGTCACCCTGGAATATACCTCGCTTGATCCTTACCGGTTCGCTGTTCCTCTGGATATGTCGACATCCTGGATAGCGAAGGACCGTCCTCCATTGCCTCATACATGACATCAGGAAGGTGCGTAATGTTGTATCAATTTTGTATAATTCTAGCACCCTCATGAGCCATGTATGAGGAACTGAGTCGTAGGCCTTCTTATAGTCTATCCAACATGTCGACAGATCCTTTCGGGAACGCCGAACCTGTTGGCTAATGGCCATATCGATGAGGAGTAGCTCCTTAGTACCGCGGGACCCATTCCTACATCCATTTTGAGAGGCAGACATGATATCGTTATTATCTACATGGTGGTTAATCTTTGCTCTCAAAATGGATGTAAGAACCTTATAGACTGTCGGCAGACACGTAATCGGTCGATAGTTTTTGGGTTCCGCGGTGCTACCAGATTTGTGGAGCAGGTGGGTAACTCCTGTTGTAAGAAACTCAGGTAGCGAGCCAGACTCCAAGGCGGTCTGATACTGAGATGCCAAACGAGCGTGCGATCTTTGAAGCCACTTTATCCAAAAGTTGTGCAGTCCGTCCGGCCCTGGAGATTTCCAATTAGGCAACGGACGGACTGCACGGGCCACATCTTGGGGGCTGATTGTAATTGCCCCCATTTCTGGAATCGGTTCGCACGCTCGTTCGACCTCTCGAGTCCAACCACCTTCAGTATGACTGACAGGCACCGACCAGATGTTACGCCAGAACGAACTCATGGCGTCATCATCCGGAAGGCGCGTGTCAGTCACACCTTGGTCCGGCTGCTCCCAAGCCCTATATACCCACCTTTCATTACTCCGGAATGTGCGATTCTGGGTGTACCGCTCAACCCGCCGCTTATACCTTCGGATACGGTTTGCCCATGCGTACACCTTCTGCTTCAGGAAGTCGATGCGCTCTGTGACACAGGACATATAGTCTCGGGGGCTGATATCAGTCCCCGAAAACGCCCGTCTCACAAAGCGCATCACTCGTGGGCGAGTGTTGCCCTCCCTGAAGCAGATTAGTTTGCCGATGAGTGCTCTGGCCCCACCAATACGACGCTCGATCCTGCACTGCCAGGCTGGCACAGCTAGTTTTGGTCGTGTAGCTACGTCACTGTTTGGAAATTTGACGTGAGCTACACGACATGCCGCTACAGCCGCGCAGTACATTATCGAGTGTGTATCAGTGAGATCTTCGCAGTCATCAAAATAGTTTGACAACTGCGAATCCAGAGCAGCCACCAGCGCCTTATTCTTATTACACATGGGCAAACGAGGTAACCGTGGCCTGAGTTCAAGCGGCATGTTGCGATACTCCCGAATAGCACACTCTTATTATTATTATTATTATTATTATATAACTTTATTGCACACCTTAACATAACCTTATCACCTTATCTATGTCATTGAGAATTTAATTTATTTTATCCTCCTACTCCCACCCCTCTTTTCATTTGATACTTTATAATTTTGGCCGAACAACATTTGCTGGGTTCCCTAGTTCACTTTATATCAGCGTTATCGACTAATCAAAACTCTAAAAATATATTTTATTGACGTTTGCCACCATTTTTTTGAGGTGGTAAATCATCAAATGACTTCTCTCGGTCTAGGGTGAAGCGAGAGGTAGAGGATGTCAGACTTTTACTGTTTCACCGGTGTTCCTTCAGTTGCCATTTGCGTTTCAGGGCCGCGGTGACTCTTTCAAACTATCTCGCAGACTTTGTTTAATCCTTAAGGTGCAAATTTTGGTAACCCAACAAGATACTACCGCTTTTAGGCACGCAATGGATCATTTCCGCACTAGTGCAGAAAAGTGCGCGTGCTCTCCCCCACCACAATTTTATTACATTTATCGTATCAGGCTGGACGCGCGTCGTCCCCCAAGACTCGCTGGTCAACCCCCGTTTATTCATTTTGTAAGTGTTTTGAAAAAAGTCGTTTGATACACGTGCCAATTTGTCACTGCAGCCCTCGGCTCCATAACACACTCGCCTACGGCTCGTGCGAATTCCGCTTCGGTCGCAATGACAAACTGTCTGCACTTGTATCAAAATGTACTATTTCATCAAGTTGAAAGGACTCTGAAAGTAAATCTAAATACAAGTTTATAAATCGTATGTAGATAGTTTCATTCTTGCCATACAATCCGCTCATATTACAAATCGACGACGTCGAGAAGAGAGAGAGAGTCCTCTGATTGGAGGTAGGTTTAGTAACTCAAGTGACATGCCACCAAAAATCGCCACCTCTCATACCCTGAGCCTTCCCTCGCACGTACCACGTAATTGTAGCTAATGGATGTCGCGAGCCGGCCAATTAGATCGACCGCCGCGGATTAGAGTCGCTTGCGCAGCCTAGTACACTTATCACACTAATATAAAAGGCGAAAGTTTGTATTTTTGTTACTTCTTTACGCTTGAATGGCTGACCGAATTTGGATGAAATTTGGCACACGGGTTGACCATGTACTATTTCAATAGTATATAGAATACTTTTTATCCCGGGAGTATATTCATCATCATCATCATAATTTCAGCCGAAAGACGTCCACTGCTGGACATAGGCCTCCCCCAAGTATCGCCACAATGAATGGTCCTGTGCGTCTCGCATCCATCGGACTCCCGCAACCGTTACCAAGTCATCGGTCCACCTTGTAGGAGGCCCTCCAACGCTACGTCTTCCGGTACGTGGTCGCCATTCCAGAACCTTTCGGCCCCAACGGCCATCTGTTCTGCGAGCAATGTGCCCTGCCCATTGCCACTTTAGTTTGGCGATTCTTCGTGTTTCTTCTACGTGGTCGCTTACAATGGGCCTCATCAGAAGACTTAAAGTCACCCAAAGGGCAATGGAAAGGGCTATGCTCGGAGTTTTTTTTTTAAATCATATAAACCAGTGCTTGACTGAGATCCCACCTGATGGTAAGCAGCGATGCAATCATTGATGGTGAGGCGCACTAGTTTATTAAGACCCTATTCATTCTAGCCTTGAAGACACCTAAAGTTTCCTTGCATAATCGAATCAGGGAGTATATTGTCTTGGGATAATCTTTGTATTTTCATGCAGGCGAAGCTGCTGGCAGCAGCTAGTAATATAATGAAGGCGAAAGTTTACGAGTGTGTATATTTGATACTTGGTAGGTAAATGTTCTCTTGGGATATTTTTTTACTATGACGCAGGCAACATTACTGGAAGCAACTAGTGTTATATAAAAGCAGAAAACGTCGCGACTCGTGCTGATTGAATGGGATTATTAGAGGAAAAACTGTCGGTAGTGCTCTTTGAATCTTGTAAGGAATTTTCTTGGGTACTGAAGTTAGGTAAAAGGTACTTAGGTTAAAGAAAAACTGTGATATTAATGTTCTCTATGTGGATAAGTGTCCAACTACAGAGTGTTTTTAATTTTAGTAATGTTGCAATAGTTAGGAATAATAATAATTAATGTTAAAATAAAAAATCCGATGGATGCGAGGCGCACAGGACTGTTCATTGTGGCGACACTTGGGGGAGGCCCATGTCCAACAGTGGACGTTTTTTGGCTGAAACGATGATGATTATGACGACGAAAATAAAAAAAAAAACATTTTATTTTAAATAATTATCCCCATACTTATTACAAATTACTTAGAAATATAAATAAGTAACAAAAAAAATTACATCACACAATTATAACTTTAAAAAAAAATATCTACACACAAACATTACTCACAAGGTAAAATTAAAATTTAAAAAAAAAAATGAAATGAATTGATTGTTGATTGAGTTTGCAAGTAAATATGGTCGCCTGACAGTGAAAACCATAAAGAGGTAACTTTACAAGAGGAGAAAAAACTATGCCACTAAAATTTTAACAACATATCTACAGTTAGTTTATTTGCAATATTTGTATCAGTACCAGTTTATTTTGCTTTTTATACTAAGCATTTTGGATAGGTTTATTATTTATTGATAGGCTCCCGTTTGACGACTATCTCTTCTAATGGTAGGCGATGATGTCGACGATGGAGTACGCTTAGACTAGAAGTAACCTATTCGCTCTTGAGTTAAAAAAAAACTCATACTTTTCATTTTTTTTTTGCATGGATAATCATCAAATGAATATCGCGTCCTGCTCTGGGTGAGGCAAGAGAGAGAGTGTCATATTTTTACAGACTAAAACTCACTTGTGTTCCTCCATTGCGTTCCACTTTTTCGAACAATCCCGATCCGAAAAAACAGTGGGTACATTGTGATATGTCCATGCAAAATAAATTCTAATTCACAATCTATTCCTAGAAAAAGAAAACAACAGAAATAAGGTTTCATGTAATCAGTAAGTAGATGAACATTGACTGAATAATTGCAGCATACAAACTACCCTGAACCTGTAATCCTTACTTTGTTGCAGTATCAATCAACTCCATCATTACGCAGCTTGTTAAAAAGTAAAAAACAAACCTTACTAGACAGATTGAAGGCATCGCGGTATTAGTTTACAAGTTGAGGAGAAAAAAACTCACTAATGACGAACACGATGGTTATAAAATGATGAAAAGAAATATCGCCTAGTCGGCCAAGTCTAGTGTATGACCGGAGAAATTATATATTGGTACAATTATGGGACGAGATGTCGATTTAATTTTTTAATTAGTTTATTATTTACTAGTTTCTTTTTCTTATACCAACCAGCACTGCGTTATTTATTGTTTTAAGTATCACGGCTTAAGATTTTTATTTTTAATCTTAATTTATTTTTAATTTTTATTTTAATTTATCGTCAACATCGAGCATGGTTTAAAAGCTTGTTACTTCATCTAACGCAATCCGATGCGAAGTTTGACGAAACGGCAACGCGAAAAAAGAGAGATAACGCCTGAAAACTCTGTTAGCATTCGGTAATTTCGTGATTTACTCGAATATTTTGCAAAACTTGTTCCAGAAAATGGGTGTTTTTTTTTTAACCCCTTAAAAATTTTTGAAAAAAATTGTCGTCATTTAGAATCTTGATTAAATTTGCAAGGCTTCTATTCTTATACTTTTTTGACTTCTTAAATTTTTGAGTAAATTATGAAGTGTCAAAGTTCATGAAAAATAGCAGATGTTCAGAAGTCTTTACTGGATTAGTTTTACACAAATTTATAAAGTGATTTCAATAGAAGCCTAAATAATATCCACAAGATACTATGTTTCCAAAATATCTAATGAAAAATGTGTAAGAACGTCATAATCGCGTAAGAGCGGTTGTATGAAAAACAGTGATAATATTATGTCGAGTTGCATCCCCTTAAGCTTTGGTAGGTGCCTTTTTGGCTTTGAAAAAACACTTTTTAGGGTTCCGCAACCTCAGTCGATTTTTGATTGGATTCGTTTGATTTTTGACTTTGCTCGAATTTTTGATACCACTTATGCACAGTGTTCATATACCATAAAAAACTTTTTACAAAAAAAATACAACCGACTTCAATGTAAAAAAACACTGAAAAGTGCAAAATAACTTTAATTTCGGAAGTCGGTGTTTCTATAATAGTTTTGTCTCTTCGTTATTCAACACCGACTTCCGAAATTAAAGTTATTTTGCACTTTTCAGTGTTTTTTTACATTGAAGTCGGTTGTATTTTTTTTGTAAAAAGTTTTTTATTTTTCACTTTTTAGTTATGGTACCACCACTAAAAAGTACCCCTCAGCCATATTTAAATACCTTATAGCCAGAGTGCATCTTATGACAATTCTAATAATACCAAACACGGTTAGATTAAATTAATTTATTACAGAGTTCCGGTGCCTAATTTCAGGCTTCATCATCAGATCAGTTCGATATATTACCCCTCTTCTTTCAGTCAGTCATCGACTACACGTATAAACAAAGCAATTTTACTTGTTACGACAGTTCTGCTGTGATCCCATGAGGAGTTCTGTTACATATCTACGAAGTTCATGATCAGATCATAACAATATTTCTATGGGACCAACTTGGAAGCATAACCTTTCAATCAAAAAAAAAAATTTCAAAATCGGTCCACAATTGACCGAGAAATCGGTGAACATACATAAAAAAAAAAAATAAAAAACATACATTCAACCGAACATATAACCTCCTCCTTTTTGAAGTCGGTTAAAAAATCACTATAGTCGGTAAATATTTAGAGGTTGCGCGACGCCAATAAAGTTTTCTCTTACAGCTAGTACGTCATCAGTGTAGGTTAAATTTTTAATATTATTATTTTTTGCAGTAGAGGGTAGTAAGGGTTACTAGTGTGCTGTTGTGTCTAGTAACACTTACTACCCTCCACTGTAAAAAATAATAATATTATAACTTTACTGTACGTTGATTACTAATTTTCGTTGCGCAACCTCTAAGCGATTATGGTGTTTTTTGATAGATCACTGTGCATGAGTGGTATCAAGAATTCGAGCAATGTCAGTTGATTTTTTTTTTTTTAAACATGAAACACCATAATGTAAGTTTATATGGAACTCTCAGTGCACGAGCCTGACATGCATTTTTAATAAATATTTCGATAGACTTTGTAAACAATAGAATAGAGCGGAATGTTGTACATTGTTGTTGTTGTATATTCCATTTCCTCAACAATAATATCAATCACTCACAAAAACAATTAACAGTCAAACTCCCCGATAGGGTTTCAACAAGAATCAAACCCGAATACGATACCTTTAATTAACAGTTTGGCTTAAAATTAACGGTCTCAAAACATCACAATTCAAATTCCTTTATCACCAAAAAGGCTATGCAGGCTTGCACAATGTTGACTTGTGCATAAATATAAACCTTACCATATTAATCTAATCGAGTTGCCCAACTAAGTCCAAAGTTGGCTGGCTAGCGGTCTTAAAACTTGTATGAATGGTCATTCAGGTATTTTTGTTTTATCTGGGTCATTTTTAGGGTACCTCAAAGGAAAAAACGGAACCCTTATAGGATCACTTGGTTGTCCGTGTATCTGTCGATCTGTCAAGACCCTTTATCTCGGGAACGCGTGGAGGTATCGAGTTGAAATTAAAACCATATATTCAGATTTGTAGTCCCTTGAAGCTGTGAAAAATTCAACTTCTGCGTTAACGATAAACAAAAGATACGGCTGTTTATGTTGCAAAAAACGTGTATTTCGATACTCTCACGGGAATCAGAATTCATAGAGTTGAACCCGTTGACCTAGAATCCTAAAATTTGACAAAAAGCAAGATTTCATAGCACTAGTATAGGAAAAAAATCTAAAACGGTAAATTTGTAGTTACGTCACAAATTAAACTTATTTTGTGGTTCGGAAAATTCGGTAATTGAACTGTTTTCAAAGGTAAGTTTGTACGGAACCCTCAGTGCGTGGGTCTGACTCGCACTTGCCCAGTTTTTTAGAAGGTTAGGTCACCTTCTTCTTCTTTTGTGGGTGACCTAATCTGCCAAAGAAGATATACCTGCCTGGATAAGCCTTAAACACGAAGAGGCTTGATGCTTTCCTTTGAACAGGATTCTTATCTTGTGGTCGCCACACACGGGCTACCGGCCACAACCACAAAACGCCGCCACCGGCATATTTCCTGTAGGTTTTAAACATTTTATATGAAACCACATTGCACACGGTTGACGCCGGAGGTCGCTACACGCCTCAAATCGCCGCTGCTCGCTTCTTGTGGCCCGCACTGGCCACTAAACGCCGATACAAAACGCCGTCACACGCTACTCGCGCATTTAAATCTTCTTCGTCAGAGTCCATAATGATACTGCGCGTATGGGTTAAAAAAGTAGCAACCACCGGCCACAAGTGGCTTGTAGCCGCTTCTAGCTTCTCGTGGCAGCGTTTGTGGCTGTGGCATGTGGTCCATGTGCGGCGACACTTGAAGTTACGTATCTATTACAAAGTTATTGTTTGCTTACGAGTATATGCTTGCAATAGGTTTTTTTTTTTTAGGTGGGAAAATCATCTAATGACAAATCGCGCTCTTGGGCGGAGCGGGAGATAGTGTCAGACTTTTACTGACTAAAAACCCACTCCTGTTCCTTCGTTGCCTTCGTCCCAGGGCCCCGGGTTTCGTTTTCACACTACCCATGGCCCCAGTAGGCTTTGACCCTGCTGGGCCTCTACGATTTGCTGACATCTCCATGAGGCGCGCGTGGAACAATACGCGCCGTCGACGACTTGGGCTCGGTCCGGACGGTTACCGGACGGTCGGACGGCGAGCCACCCATTGCTCGCCGTCCGCAAGCCCGCGCCTACGGTGGCCGGAAATCGGGATCGGAATCCCGGCGGCGGTTAGGGCGTGAGGACCGTTGCCTCACGCGATCGGCCGCCTCCTTATGCTTGCAATAGGTAATCATCACCTAAACACTAAATGGTCATTATTACGACAAAACTTTTTTATGATTGATACTCTCGCGTTTGACCACTATCTCACCTGATGATAAGCGATGGTATGAGCGACTTCGAAGCAGGCTTACCTAGAAGTAACCAATTAATTCTTGAATTATATCGAACATCGTCGACCGCATCGTCGCTTTCCATCAGGTGAGATAGTGGTCAAGCGCGAACCTATCACGAATAAAAAAAAAAAAAATTCCTGGGTTGCAGTTATTTAGAAACATAGACTCTGGCAGGGAATTCGACTCCTTAACTGTTTTTAGGTTTCCGTACCTCAAAAGGAAAAAACGGTACCCTTATAGGATCACTTTGTTGTCCGTCTGTCTGTCTGTCAAGACCCTTTATCTCGGGAACGCGTAAAGGTACCGAGTTGAAATTAAAACCATCTACTCAGGTCTGCGGTCCCTTGAAGCTGTGAAAAAATGAAACTTCTAAGTGAACGAAAAAAAAATACGGCCGTTTATGACGCAAAAAACGTATATTTCGACACTCTCAAGGGAATAAAATTCATAGGGTACTTCCCGTTGACCTAGAATCTTGAAATTTGGCATGAAGCAAGGTCTCATAGCACAAGTATAGGAAATAATCTTAAAATTGTTAATTTGTAGTTACATCACAAAAAAAAAAACTATTTTTGCGATTCAGAAAAATCTTCGTAACTCAATTCGGGAATCGAACTGTTTTCATAGGTAAGTTTGTATGGAACCCTCAGTGCGCAAGTCCGACTCACACTTGCCCTGTTTTTTTAATTCAATTTAGGTTTTTCTAGTAAGGGAAAGGTGGAATTTCAAAACAAACTACGCTGTCAATATCGTTAAAAAGAAAAAAATCTAAAACAATGTTTAACAACTAACACTAAGCGTATACCAGCACTTACGAACAGCAAACACGCACTCACTGCAGGGGACAAATCGTGGCGACTTGCACTAATGCTTTTTCTTACATTACAAAGCAAAGCTACAAATAATCGTATACCAATCTAAACGCGGGTTCATTATCTTGTAATTGCAATGCATTGCAGAACTCAGCACAAGGCAACGTAAGCGACATCATTAATTAATTTCAAGTCCATCAAAAAGTGAGTATAAACCCACAGTTTGCTTCGTTGAACAAAACGGGCAATGGATTTGTGACATTGCAATGTTGAAGCTAATGTTATTATATTTTTAGTAGGGTTTAAAGTAGTAGCAGGATGAAGGCGCCTTCTTTTTATCTGTAGCCGGCGTTCAATAAAATTAGAAATAATTATAGTCGTTAGCGACTCTGAGAGAATCTTAAGCGATTCACTCGCGTTTCTTTACAAAATTAACTAATTTAAGCGAGTCTGGTTTGTTGTTTTATTATGATAGATAAACGAACTACTTTGGTGGTCCATTAGAAGAGGTTGATAGAAAAAAAATCGGTACATCTTTTCGGCAATAAATTAATGCCAGATATACACCACTAAATTTTAATTAGTACAAATACTTAAAGGGCTTATTAGAAAAGGTCTCGTTATTATTTAAATAAAGTCTCAATAAATAATATTCATAAACAGCAAATTAGAGTTTGTTTATATCCCAAAATGTCACTCCATTTATGGAAATATTGTACAATGTTGAATGTCAGATTACGAATGAAAAACAATGGAAAAATACTGCGCGTAGTATTTTCTAGTAGCAATTGTTATGAATAATTGATTCAATTATGAATTTAGCAATTATGACAATTTTTCGTGGATAATTTGGGATTTAGTTTTTTTTTTTTACTTTTGATTACACAAATATGATCAGGGTACAGATATAGCCCTATTTTTTTGTACTAATTAAAAAATAGGGGTGTATAAAACTAAAGAGAATCTGATTTAGATGACTCCCGTCATACTAACCACGGACGCATAGCATCATAGACGCGTATTTGTCGCTACAGGCATACACCAGCGTATGACGACGAATACGCGTCTATTAAATTACACGTCCATGGACAGTGGGCCTAATTGATAAAAAGTTGAAAGCATGATCTGTAAACATCATATACAGAACATAATCCATAAATTTAATACATAGTCCCCAAGTACTACCGTGAAACTAAATTGGCCCCATTTTTATTAAAAGTCTGACCTCAAGGATAATTAGATATGATTTCTCACCGAAAGAGTAACTTAGTTTTTAAATTTGGTTGTCGTCTATGTTATTGTAACTAACTAGGCTATGTCAAGCAGGCATCGCGTACCATAGGGATGGCGTAGATACAGCGTAGCAGCGATTCGACGTATCTACGATTCGCAGATATGATATAAGCAGGGTATTATAGATGTAGCAGAGTTAGTAGACGCGTCATAGCAGCGGTTCGTAGACGCAGCGTGACTTTGCTTCATAGACGCGGTGTAGCAGCGATTCGACGTTTCTGCGATTCGTAGATATGATGTAGCCGGGTTATATGATGCAGCATTGCATTACTACGTAGACGCGATGTAGCAGCGTTAGTAGACGCGTCATAGCAGCGATTCGTAGACGCAGCGTGGCTTTGCTTCGTAGACGCGGCGTAGCAATAATTTATAGATATGCGATGTAGCAGCGTTTTGTAGACACATCGTAGCAATGTGTTATAGACACGCGGCGTAGCGGAGATGTGTAGACGCGGTGTAGCAGTGTAATGTGGACGCAGCGTAGCCACGCTTCGTAGAGGCAGACTGGCAGTGGGTCGTAGACGCAGTTTGCCAGCAGGCATAGCCAAGTTGATAATCTTATACAATCGTTACCGGTAGTAGAAAACTAATCAAACGTATAGGAATGACATCATCTCAACAAAATTCGTAGCCAAGTTCACATCTTTCAAAATGACAGAATTAAATATAATCGTTTCTACAATGTTCATCGCTACATTCTTTAGTTTTATGGTATAAATGGTACTTACACTGAGGTTTTATCGATTGTAGAAAGAGATTCGACACGAAACGGTCGTAACTTGGCTAAGCCTGCTGGTGTTTCATTAGCCGGGCGTAGCAGATTTGCATAGACGCAGCGTAACAGCGCTGTGTATACATGGAAGAGAAGCGTCGTAAAGTATGCGATACAAAAAATCTCCACCGAATATTTTTTTATAAAAATATTTTCATACCTTTTACACTTATTTATTTGAACGGTATCAATTTTCGATGCTTCATTTAAAAGATAGAGCATAACAAATCTCGTTTTACCTCGATATTGTTATTTATTACGATATTAACACGTCAATAAAGGGTTATTCGTGATTTGGAACAAAATTAACCCCTTTGTTATGAAGGGAGGGCAATTTAACCCTTCACGTGCGTTCAGGATTCGGTTACCTGGCAATCAATCGGTTAAAAGTTAAGGATTACTACAATTAAGAAACAATTTGTCAGGTTATGGAGGTAAATTGGGTATTTAAGTTAATTTGATGGTTCGCTAACATTAAGTCAGGTGTGTTTTGATTGAAAATATTGATTCCTGTTATTTTATGATAGTATTTATAGAATAAACTAGTGCGCTTCACCATCAACGATAGCATCACTGCTTACAATCAGGTGGGATCGCAGTCAAGCACTAGTTTATATAAATTTAAAAAAAAAAGAAGATTTATTAAATCAGAGCAAATGTTTGCAGCAAAAATGATAGCGTACGACAAAAAAAAATATATACTAGCTTTTCCCCACGACTACGTCAGTTTGAATGTCAGTTATTGCAGACGCAAAGTCCTGGTTACATAGATAAAAAGAAGTTTATGTCTTTCGTTGAGATTCAAGCATACTTCGTACCAAAATTCATTTAAATCAGCTCAGTAGTTTAATTAACTTGTAACTTATAATTCGTAACAGTAACTTCCCTTAAATAAGAGCAGTAGTGGCCGAGTGGTATCGGCCCCGACTTACGAGTTGTAGGTCGCGGGTTCAAACCCAGCCAGGCGCATTACTTTGTGTAATTTATTTCATCACCACTGCTCTCAAAACGGTGAAGGAAAACATCGTGAGGAAACCGGCATGTCCTAGAACCGAAAATTCGAAGACATGAGACAACCACCAACCCGCACGGGGCCCGCGTGGTGGATTACAGCCCATCCCCTCTCCTAGAGAGGAGGCCTGAGTCCCAACAGTGGGAACATTATAAGGCCGACTATGCTATGCTATGCTATGCTAACTTCATATAAAATATCGATGGCCTAGAAGACAAATAGTAGAGCATGCTCATTTTAATACATTTGGCATTAAAATATTAAATTATCAAAATTTTGTAGTTAGCACATTTGTCTTCTAGGCCATCGATATTATAAAATTAGTATGGATCGACTAGCTGTCCCCCCTAGCGTAGTGGTTGCAGTTGTTGCGGATAGCGGTTACGCCTGCATCTTTGTTTACTGTTTCCCTTGAGTCATAGCATGATTTTATACCACCTTACTCGTTAGATGGGTTATTCAACACTGAAACTATTTTTTTTCAAATCGAACCAGGAGTTTCTGAGATTATCACGTTTAAACAAATAAGTACACGATTCTGCTTTATAATATTAATAATATAATAAGTATAGACTGTTTTTTCTTAATTTCGGTGACCGGTCCAGAGGGTGGTGTCCAGAGAGCACAATTTGATTTGAATCAGCCAAAAAAATAAGATGTTCAAGTTATGCTCAATCATGCCTTAGGTCTCGGTACTTCAACTTCTTCTCCATAATTACATTCAGTGTGAATGCGAGAATTTCCTCACTACTGTAACCGTCTGGTACTTAGAGCACCTGCTTATAATCGCACACAAAAATTTCCACGCATTGCCAGATCATTACGAATAATTGCTTTACAAAATGTGTCCAAACCACGATTCGCGCTCTCTCTTCCCAATCTCTCCCCCACATTTCTTTCTTGTTAGCAAACCACGGCAATTACGTGTCCTTAAACGATATTTTTAGTGTAAATGATACACTTAACCCTCCGTCCACTCATATATGAGTTTTTAATACACGAACGGGTTTAAAAGCCTTGAGTATAACACCTTTTTGCGCTAATGCAGTCCCGGAACACCTAATTTACGATGATTGCCATCGTTCAGCTTGATTTGTCTTAATGATGGTAAATTACAGCAGTAAAATATCAACCGCCCGGGCCGTTCAGCCTGGAAATTGTGCTCGAAACATTCACGGGGAATTTTACTTGCAGGCCCTACCAGGAGCTCTCAACGCGATCCATTGTAGGACCTAAATTGAACTGTTAAAAGGATGGAGCTATATAGGGTGTAAAGCTCCATCCCTCTCTCTCGCTCGCAGGACTGCGAGTTTTTTTTTTATACGTCATGGTTTGGCCCCTGACCGTCATTAGCTTCACTATTTTATTAAAACGAGCGTTTTGCTTTAATTGACAATAATTATGTCGTAAGCTGTTAGCACTTAGGAATAAATTGAAATCTTTCGGTTTAGCTTTAGATCTAATCTAGATATCCGCAGGAACCGTATCATTAAGGGCTTTTAAATAAATAATTGTGTATGGAGGTTCATCTTTGCGCAATGTTTTTGCACGACACAACATTTATTGTTAGTGTTAATTTAGGTTTTAGTGCGAATTTTTATTTCAAACTATTACTGCTTTAATTATTACATATTTATATACATAAAAGGAGAAAATGAAAGTCTAAATATCAACGCACAGTCGAAACTACTGGGACTAGGAGCGCGAAATTTTGCACAAAGTTTCTTACTATGACGTAAAGCACTAAGAGAGGATTCCCCTAAAGGGATGGAACAGGGGTTCAAATTTTGTATGGAGTAACTTACATTCACGTGGGTGAAGCCACTGGCAAAAGCTAGTCTGTATATAAAGGCAAAGTCATGACTCATCAACATCTAGCCCAACGCTAGAACGCTGAAATTTCGCACAGAGGTTCCTTTTATGATATATAGAAAGAATAAAAAGGATTTTCCAAAATACACCCCTTATGATAATGAAACGGTGGACCAAAGAGTCCGCTGGCAGAAGCTAGAAGCTAGTGTTAGTATGAACTTGGTTCTGCTGTCTTTGTCAGTCAGATCTTTTTCTTTTTAGGTGGGAAATCATTCAATGACATCTCTTGCTCTTGGGCGGTGCGTAAGGGTGTGTCTGACTTTTACTGACTAAAAACCTTCTCCTGTGCCTTCTTTGCCTTTTATACCAGGGCCGGGTTTCCTTTCAGAAGCGAACCCATGGCCCCAGTAGGCTTCGACCCTGCTGGGCCCCTACGGTTTGCTGACATCTCCTTGAGGCGCGCCTGGAACACTGCGCGCCGTCGACGAGTTGGGCTTAGTCCGGTTGGTTACCGGATGGTCGGACGGCGAGCTACCCATTGCTAGCCGTCCGCAAGCCCGCGCCTACGGAATCATGTCTTTGATTCAATTTATTACAAATGTATTCAGCACATTTATTCTTTTTAAAGCCACTTATAAAAGTCATCTAAAAATCCTTATTATTAACACTAAGGCCTACTGTCGATGGACGCATAGCTTCATTGACGCGTATTCGTCATAACGTCGTGCCGTCGTCGTGTCCTTGCCGCTTCGTCGTCAAACTTTCATAGTTTTGTATGTAAGCTTCACGCAGGCGTACACCAAGCGTATAATGACGAATACGCGTTTATGAAGCTACGCGTCCTTGGACAGTAGGCTTAAAACTCCTAAAGTTAATTTCAGTTATATATGCTGATCGGGATTAAATTCCTCCATAATTAGGCGTATTCATTTTAATATCCTAATCCTTTTATACCACCCTAATAAAGAATGAGCCTTAGACATATTTTATCATTTTATCACGCCCCTAAATAATAGTGATAAAGTGCCGAATAAAAAAAGATTTCTAAAGATAAATAAATGTCGTGTCTCCGTGGAGGAATTTTATCGTTGTGATAATAAAATATCGTTTAACACTACAATAAAACAAGAAAGGGAGAGGGCCAAGTTATCTCGGATCGAGGGAGGCCACAAAATATACCCTTATCGAGGGTTCTAAGGTTGGACTCGTAATCTGCTAACATATTAAATGTTCGGACCGAAAGACAGAACATTTATTTATTTTCATTTGTGACAACACGGGAGAGAACATTTATATATTAGCTGGCAACACTACATGAGATTTTATGCAATAGCGTTTTTAGCGGATTTTTTTCGAGTGAATTGTTTGTGGCTGTTTTAATTATTCACAATTTGACTCCTAGTCGATATCGTGATATAAAATGGTAGTAGTTTTGTATCTCAAGTGTAGACACTACAGGGCCTTAAGTCTACTATTACAATAGTGTCAGAATGGTCTATCATTGATCTCATAATAGTTGATTTTGACAAGTTTGATAAACTACTAATATAATGGCGTCATTATGACTTTCCAATGATCAACCACTGACACTCTATTGAAAGAAGTGGCATAGAATGGTAATCTCGTACATATTTACAAATTACTGTCTTACGTATGCGGTAATCTGCTAAAATTTTGATAGTTCCTTTAATCAGTGACCTACCATTAGAACGTCATTGTGCAGTCTTTGCTTTTAACAAGCTCGATATTGTCATTCTACCACAACTCTAGTACGAGACCATTGACCGATCAATGATCGATCATTATGAATTAGTAGATTACGAACTTTTAGCAAAATGACAATGGGATCGTGTTAGAATGACGAATTTATAAAAATAGCAGACTTGGGCCCCTGGACATATATGTGTGAATCATTGAAACAGGGCGATCTCGGTAAAATAGAGCTGAGAATTTTATTGTAGTGTTGACTACCTCAGCGAAGCTTGCAGAGCAAGTTGACTTGATGTATTTGCTGTCAAATACTACAAAAATATTAGAATGTGTACATTCATATTCTAATGGTAAACAAATTAACCATTCATACGAAGACGTAGCTTAAAGGACTTAGTATCCAAGCTAAAAACATAAAACAAAAAAATGGATTAAAATACCTACATTATAAATCACGAAACAAAATTCATGAACCGTCAAAATTAACTCCTAATCTCATCCAAACATCCGACAACCCGTAAAGCTCTATAAACAACCAAATCGACTTACGTATGAACCTGTAAAAACAAAGAGTCATCATCGATCATTTTCTAGAACCGCTCCGTTCCGTTGTCCAATTCGTTTGGTAAACCGAAAACTGTGCTCCAAAATTACGGGCCTAAGAAAACAAGAAAAAATATCCGAAGATTTATTTAAGGGAGCGTAAAGATCTGTTTATGGTATGCGTCGGTAATTAAGGGGCTGCTCGCACACGTGCGCGCGCGCAAAAACGTAAAAGAAAAAACTAATACCTGTTTCTGAGAGTCGAGAGCGACAGGTCCGCTGACACGATCTTTTGAGGGTAAGTTCTCAAAGTTTTGCGGGCTTGTGAAGTGGTGGAGTGAAAACTTTAGAAGTATATTGGGAAAACAGTAGTTGAGTTATGAAAAATATTTTGAAAAATTAAAAAGGAAAAGACGAGTAGGTAATTGCCTTTTTTTCTGAGGTGGGAAATTATCAAATGAGTTCTCTCGCTCTAGGGTGGAGCGAGTGAGCGTGTCAGACTTTTACTGACTCGTCTGCGTCTTTAGTCAGTTGCTCTTTGCGTTCCAGGACTAAAGTTACTCTTTCAATAAATCCCGAGGTCCTATGAGTTATTGCCTGTACACCAGTTTTCTTTATGGAAAGTAAAAAAATAAACTAGTAGAAAAATCGCTAATCGCTTTTAGCGATAACATCGCCCATTGTGACACCCTATTAGCGATTAAGAACTAAGAAAGGATATTTCAAAATTCAGCCCATCCCCTAAGAATGAAATGGGTGTCTAAAGTTTGTATGCAGAAACTTCTTTCACGTGGGCGAAGTTGCTGGGAGAAGCTGGTACCATAATAATATTATAGTGGCTTTACTTTGAGCACCGCTGTCTTCGTCTTCCCTTAATGTTATCTTATTATAGCTAAAATGACTTCGGTGTTCCGAGATAATAGCCGGGGCCAGGGTTCCTCACCACCGTTTTTTACCAGATTTTTTCAAACTGCCTCGATAATGCTTTTAGATATTGTGTGTTAGAATATTTTGATTTCAGGAGCGTCGTTAAGAAAACACGTGATTATGTTTCGCTTTTAGAGTATCGTAAATGTTATGTCTCATTTCCTGTGATTATTTTGCATTTAATTTATGTACTGAACAGTCCTTAAAGATGGCTCATTAGGTGTCAAAGCTTGTCTGTGATTCTGTGAGAGACATTATTACGTTTTCAAATCATATTTCTATGTCTGTGTTTGTTTCTATGTGTGTGTGCTCCCAAAACGGTGAAGGAAAACATCGTGAGGTGATCGATGTGCCAACCAAAACTTCGAAGACATGTGACATCTGCTAACATGCAATGGGCCCGCGTGGTAGGTTATGCCCATTCCCTCTCCTACAGAGGAGGCCTGAGTCCCAGCAGTGGGAACATTTTGCTACGATATGAATAGTAGTTATCTATGGTCTAAACTTAAATATACATTACTAAATATTATATATTTGAAGGCACATTGCTTAGGAAAGAATTGCGTCATAAAAAAACACTAATATTATAAAAGCGAAAGTTTGTGTGTACTATATGTATCTATGTTTGTTTGTTACTTCTACACGCTTTAATGGCTTAACGGGTTTCGATGAAGTTTGCCATGTAGATAGACAATGTCTTGAAAAAATATAAAGGATTTTAACCTTAGAGTATGTTCCCTTGGGATAATTTTTTAGTCACATTTACGCGAAGCTGGTGACTGAATCCAATTACAAATATTATTTAAGTTTTACTTAATAGCATAAGCCTTGTCAAGTGGGCACCTATTCACACACACTCCACAGCTCGACTCTTCATAGACTTCATACCACTTACCATTTCTTACTATCATAATACTGATAAAAAAGATAACAATAACCTCAACAAAAACCCCTAATCTACACTCCCATTCATCATACCCCATTGTCATTTGAAGGCACAAAAATATAATAAGCGCGTGTCCAAAAAACGCCATTGTTTTGAAATTCATATCACTCAGTAGGCGATTATAAAGTGTTCAATAAAAAGGGCATTGTTATGCCACAGTCTACCTTATAGGACTTACAGTCTGTCAATGGGTACAAAGCTTGTCGAAAAGCAATCATATGGGGGGGGGGGGGGGTAAGTGGGCCGAGTTAATTTATGGATACAAAAGCGCATCATTTTTATCGGTCTTTAGACTTTTTTCAAATTAGGTTCAGGGCCAGCTTCTACTGTTTCTTCAGTCCTCTTTGAACCAGTTCAATTGCGTACAGGATTGCAGATATCCGCAGGACAACCACGATTACCGACATAGTCCAAGGGATCAAATAACAAGTGGCAGTGCAGTGGGTATAGCTCGCAAACAGGCGATCGCGTACCGGTAGGAGCAGCTTTGGACAACCTCCTTCAAGTTGAACCCAGGGGGAAGTTCATAGGCTTCTGATGGATGCAAGTCGCACCGGACCGGTCGTTGAGGCGACACTTGGGGAGGCTGATGTCCAGCAATGGAAGACTTTTGGCTGAAATGATGATGCTGATTGATGAGTGCTTACCTAATTTCCTTCCAACACAGCTTCAGGGACTCAGAAATTTGCGACATGTGTAGGTTAAATGAAGAACTGGAACATCGATGGACTGGACCAATTTGCCTGCTGCGGTCTTCCCGTTCGATTATAATTTAGGTGTTTTCAAGGCTAGAGTGAATAGGCTCTTAATAAACTAGTACACCATCAACGATTGCACCACTGTTTACCATCAAGTGGGATCGCAGAGATATTGAAACTTCTGAAGCCATGACCAACGTATTATTTGCGTTGAAGCACTGTAAGTAGTTAGACTGTGGTGTACTACATCCAGAACCACTGCGGTACAATGTTATCTCACCACGATCGGCACGTGGCGACCACAATCATCTGTTTTTGTTTATAAATTCCTTCGTGATTTTTTGTGAAGATAATGTTAAAGTTTTCTTAGACAATAGGGTTGTTTGTAGCGCATTGTTTAGCGTTATTTATTGTTGTGTGTTTATAGGGAGGAAACAGGACAACTCTAATCGTTCGTTAGGGATGCTTGATACGTTTCCATCAAGTATATTTTACAAACTTTAGGAGACAGCAATATAATTTGGCTGCGTGTAGATCTGAGTTATCCGAGAAAGTCAAAGGGTCTACCTACTAGTTTTCGACGTCCTTTGGAACCAAACTGTGCCCCTTGAAAATGAACGTACTGCAACTGCAGAGACAATAAAAATCTGTCATATCCAAAATTAATGGCCTTATTGAATGTATGAAACAATACTTCTGAAGATATCGCTGTAACACTAGTTTTGAGCAGTGGTGACCCAATGGTAAAAGCCCCGACTTGCGAATCAATGTCGTGTTTGTCGTGGATTCAACCTGGTTCAAACCCACAGGCGCATTACTTTATGTAATTTGCTTCACCACCACTGCTCTCAAAACGGTGAATGAAAACATCGTGAGGATATATCTACCAATCCATTCCATTCCCTCTCCTAGAGAGGAGGCCTGAGTCCCAGCAGTGGGAACATTATATAACTCATACAATAAATACTGGTTGACCTAAAACGGTTTACAAGAAACGTGAATCCCTTTTGAAGTGCATGAAAACATTCACTTGGTCCTCCAAATGTACAGAAAATTAACTGCATTAGTATTCATACCAGCATTAAGTCCGCGACCTCAAACGGCCTCGAGCCTTGATCGTGACTCGCGTCGTGACTTGTGTCGCGAACTCGTGCCTGGGGTCAGAAGTCGTGGGTGTGACTAAATTGTTATGTGTGGTACTAGTAAGTACGTGAGCTTCGTGATTCGGTTAACACGATGTAAGAGTGTTTTTAAAATTGTGCGGATTACATCACGCATGTGGAATTACTCCGCATGCGGGGCTGCTGCTGATAATACACCTCGCATCCCGCGTGCGTATTCCACGTATTACAATAAATACTTGTATGAAAAGGACATTTGCAGGGTCTACGCGTGCGGAAAAATCGCGCATGCGTGATTATATCCGCACGATATTAAAAACACCCCAAGTACTAGTTTGATTTTTTGTGTATGTCGTTTTTATCACGGAGTAGACTTTTTTAAGGTGGGAATGCTCCAATGACTTCGACGCCCTCCCACTCTAGGTCGAGCTGGGCGTGTCAGACTTTAACTGACTAAAACAACACCTATGTTCCTTCTTTACCATTGGGTTCCAGGAACACGGGTTTCCCTTTCGGAAGTCAACCCTAGGCCCCAGTAGGCTTCGGCCCTGCTGAATCCCTACGGTTTTGCTGACATCTCTTTGAAAGAGATGAAAGCAGTTGGATTGCTGCTCTGGTTTTAAACTACTGCTGTACAGTCAAGGCCGCAGATGACTTTGCTGGCATGCTCTTCTCTTTGTCGGTAGATTGACTGTTGTCTCAGATTTTATCAAACTAGCTAATTATTTAGCAGCCAAAAACTGCTCTCTACTTAAATATTTATAGAGTTTAAATATTGTTGAACTGGGTGCGATCGATAAAAGAGTAATTCTTAGTGTGGAGCAACGTTTTTTAACCAAGTATCTTATAATACAATCTAGTTTTTTAGGATTCCGTACCTCAAAAGGAAAAATTAAAACCATTATAGGATCACTTTGTTGTCCGTCTTTCTGTCTGTCTGTCTGTCAAGATCCTTTATACTGGGAACGCGTGGAGGTACTGAGTTGAAATTAAAACCATATACTCAGGTCTGCAGCCCCTTAAAGCTGTGAAAAAAATCAGACTTCTGAGTTAACGAAAAAAAAAGATACGGCCGTTTATGTCGCCTAAAACGTGTATTTCGACACTCTCAAGGGAATCAAAATTCATAGGGACCCGTTGACCTAGAATCCTGAAATTTGGCATGATGCAAGGTCTTATAACACAAATATAGGAAAAAATCTGAAAACTATAAATTTGTAGTTACGTCACAAAAAAAGAGTTTTTGCGATTCGAAAAAATCTTCGTAACTAAATTCCGGAATTGAACTGTTTTCATAAGTAAGTTTGTACGTAACCCTCAGTGCGCGAGTCCGACTCGCACTTGCCTGGCTTTTTTTTAAATTAATTTGCAAAATAAACATTATTTATCAATGAACCAATCAAAGAAAAATGTGACTTAGATACAAAAACCGTAGCTTTACCTATTCTCGTCTAATTAAACAAATCCAATTCAAAAGTTATTATTCCCCGAACTGCAAAAACAATACAATTGTCCCACTCACTTAGTTCACTGATTAAATCTTTCGTTCCATACGTTACTGCTGCAAAGAGCACGTGGCCTAGGTGTGGCCCCTGTTAAACTATCCAATGTTCATATCAGTTCAAGCCTTATTGTTCTCTTAATTGACCTTTTGAACACCTTTGGTGTTATATTAAGATACCTAAATGAATTACTAAGTGCTGCGAAGTTAATAAATACAGATGCAAAGCATTTATTTGATTGCAATTCGAACGAACAGCGAACAGCTAAGCAGTAGAATTTCCTGCCGGAGTCTGTGTCATGATAGCTACAACCTAGGGGTCTTAAAGTCAAGAGTGATTAGGTTACTTCTAGGTAAGGGGTGCTATACCGTCGACCACTTCATCTTAGCTTACCAGGTGAGAGAGTGGTCAAGTGTGAGCCAATGATTAATAATAAAAAATAAAAAATTATACTTGTTTCTACTAGCGTCTTCATCCGCGTGTCAGTCGAATAATAAACACACTCCCGGGATAAAAAAAATGTCCTATATCCTATTCCAGGATATGGTCTAACTATTTCATCCAGATCCAAAATCGTTCAGCCATGAAGAGTGATAAAAAAAAAAATAATCTATCTAATAATTAATACAATCAGCTTTTGTATCTACAGTATGTTTCACGGTTTTACGTGCAAAAAGTTATCATAAAAAAATTAACATGAGTACCTAACACGTTGGTTCAATGGAAAAAAAAATTAAACAAATATTTGGTTGCAGTATGTAAGAATTTTTTTTTTGGAGTGGCATATCTTCAATTGACGAATTTCCGGTCTAGGTTGGATCCTCTATCTCCAACTTAAGGGGTGACCAGACGGTTGCAAACTAGCGTTACAACCAAGGTGACTTTGGTTTATGTGTTTGGTTTGTGTTGCGGTTATATGGATGATGAACCACGCGCCAACACGTTCGTTGGTTGGGAAAACACGCCTCCCAACCAAGGGCGTTGAAGGCATGGAGTACAACTGCTGTCTGCATGGATTGAAACTAGTAAGCTCACCTTGGTTGGGACGCTGGTTTGCAACAGTATGGTCACCCCTTTAGACGCGTGTCAGACTTTGATTGACTAAAACCCGCCCTTCCTTCATTTACGTTCCTTTTCGTTCTAGAGCCATGGTGACTCTGTCAAATGCTCCTACAAAATATTTTGTTATATCAGAGTGTTTTGTAACACAAAGAAGACTTAGGTCAATGAATTCTGAGGATCACGAGCTAAGCCTCTTTTGACAGAACTTGTTGTTTTTAGGGCTTTGCTGTTTCATGCAAAAAACAAAGCCGTTGCATCCTTATAATCCCGCTAATCTCTTAAGCTTCTGGTTGAACTCCGGTTTGTTTTATCAAGTTATTAAGCAGCTTTTGGGCACGGTATCATCATCGTCATGCCCTTGACACGTGTTATTTGGGGTCAACGCAACACGTTTTTTTCTTCCATTATGTCCTGTCACCCGTCATACTATCACTTTTTCTTTCATATCACTCTTCACACAGTCCATCCTTCTTTGGCCTGACTCTCCCTCTCCATCCATCCACATGTATACTCATAACTCTTTTAGTAACACCGTACCGTACCGGTTTTGGTATTCCTTTATGACCGTTTATCATTGTCAAAGCTACGCTGAGGACTGCTATACTGAATGGATGCTATACAGACCTTTTATTTTGGTGTGACAATTCATCGAATAACTCGAGAGTCAGATTTTTAATGATTAAAATCCACCCATATTCATTCAGTTACCCTTTGAGTTACAGGGTCATGGTGACTCTTCTGATCAATCTCGTAGCCTAAGCAGTGGACTCTTACAGTCACACCTACAGTCTAAAATTCTCTCGAGCAACATCACGCCAATCACAATATTCTTCCAAGAATTTCACTTAAATCGACTATAAATAACGTAGTACAGTTGACACAACAACTTATCAAACATCTCAGACCCATGTGTCACCATTTTTGACACCAGATTCCGATCCCGTCCTTCTAACCCTGACTTCCTGTCGTTACTCCATGATATATTACCCCAGGACTCAAGGTTTCGTGAGCACAACGATGACAGATAGTCTCGACTTAGTTAATTCTATTTTGATTACTCTGCTTGTCCCCTTGGGATAGCAGCCCTCATGTTTTGTTTTTTTTTTTCTTAGCATTGCTTTTGTTTTTATGAACCTATTAATAATACAAGATTGTGTGCCCCCTGTGTTTAGGTTGTTTTAATTGATTTGGAATGGTTTTTGATTGGGTACAGTTATCTATGTTAGAAGAATGTGATGTCAGAAATGGCAAAAAAAATATAAAAGGTCTTTTTCTATAAAATAGTCCTTTTTAAAACGGGTTTTTTTGAACCGTGATATTTTTGGATTGACTTGGAATTATAAGTTCAAATAAATTTATTTTAATTTTATTATTTTTTTTTGTGATAACTACATATTTATTGGTTTCTTTGGGTATTTTCTGTAATATCGCTGTATTTATAAACATTTTTGTATGAAATATAAGAAATATCACATTATTTTGATTAACATTATTTAAATTTTTCTTATCCAAGCGGCTACAGGACAAAAGATCCAAAACGACAGTTATTACCAAGAACACAGATTTCTTTTTTTTTATCCTTGATAGGTTCGCGCTTGACCACTATCTCACCTGATGGAAAGCGACGATGGAGCGCGCTTACCTAGAAGTAACCTATTCACTCTTGACTTAAAGATTCCCGTGTTGTAGCCATCAGGAAACACAGATTCCGGCAAGGCATTCCACTCCTTAGCTGTACGCACAATGAATGACTATGACTTTCAAGAAAGTCGTAGGTATACGTCATTGATAATGTTTGCCGTTTGAAATGCATAGTTTCTACGTTGGAACTCTAACATGAAAAAACACTTTTTATTAGATTTCATGGTAATAATTACTGTGATATTACAGAATATACAAAACACAAAGAAACCAATAAATACCTAATTTCGAAAAATTAATAGCCTTTAAAGTTTGTTTGATCAATCTAAAGATATCACAGTTCAAAGTAACCCGTTTTAATTAAAACACGCCATTTTCATAGGTAAAGACCTATTTTAGTTTAGAAGCGATTTTTCTGCTTTTTTTTTGTAGTTGGTGACTATGTAAGGGCATTTAAAACCTTGAAACATAAATTTTAATGGGAAGTGATCGCACCCATTTATTTCAACCCCAAATCGTCTAACAATACTCAAACAAATGAGACCTCCACGCTCCATTTTTTTAATTATCTCAAATCTCTGGATCTGTGGTGTTGGTTACACCGAGCAGGCGAGTGTACGGCAATACGGAGATCTTCGTTGATGTCTCCTTATCTGATCCCGAGTCTGTATGTCGACAACTTATCGTTCGAGACGTCTTATCAGATATCCCCGGACTGAGTGATTTCTGCTCCAGTGATCCGGGATTCGGTTTGATTGCATTAAAACTGGTCGAGTGGTCCAATGATGCAATGAAGGGTCCAGTTTTTATTTGATGCTGTTTAATTGTATTTGTTGTATAGGGCTGTTTTGTTTCGGTTTAATGGTTCTGGTTCTAGTCCTTTATTTGACCCTTAGAGTTACAGCATTAGTTTTATGGAAGTGTCATTGTATCGACGATCGGTACAAATAATTTGTAGTGTTTTTACACATGTTACTTTTAGGGTAAAATGATATAGTACATCTACAATGTTGCGGCACTAAAAATACTTAAACAAATTGCAATATTTTATATCCAATTAAAGGCTCATAATTGCCTTCTTCCACAGTAAACATTTTATGATGTTTGTTAATATTATTAATGACCGGCACCCTGAAGATTTTCCTCTTAATTATACTTATTTTTGGGTATAACGGGCATAAGACCACCTCAGAATACAGCAACCAAGTCGCTGATGAGGATGATACTAAAGTAAATATTATTTATATTCAAATAATTATTTTTCGTGGAACTTCAAGATGGCCCTAAGATACCAATTTCAATATTTGTATCTGATCCTCAACTTTTTCAACTATTTCGCAAAAATGAAATGTCATGCAAAATTTTTCTTGTATAAAGTCGTTACACAATACTGAGATTATGTATCAGCTATACAAATATTATGTCATTGTCGTAAGATGTTCGACACACGGGTTTATGGAAGGTATCTCTAAATATTTGTTAGAGAAATATTGATAAACATCTAGGTGGTAATCCTTGATGAATGGCAACCTTATTGGTGTCAAGTGTAGCGTGACGAGATTATAGCATTGTGCAAATATGTGAGGGTAATGCGTGGGCGCAGTTTGTGCGTTTAGCTTCATAGGTTTACATGCTGTTGGCTGGTTTTTTAGATGGTGTTCTGAGATATTTGAAATTGGTTTGCATGGTGAATGACTCAGTCAGAACTACTTACTTTGTAAGACCCTGCGGTTCTCGAGTTTTTTACAAATGTATCTGTTTTAGCTTTAGTTATAGAATCTAGTATATTAATCAAAAATTTTTCTAATGCTCGATTTTGGACTCTTCAAAGTAACGTTACAGTTACATTTAAGTGACTGAAGTCAACCATTAAGTTCATTATGGCGAAAATCTAAAAGTCTATAAAAAAAAATCCATTTACCTACTTACAAATACATAACCGATCAATTTACAACAAATATGTAACACTACCATTAAGTCTCACAAATAATAGTTTATAGAAACGCGGTGTAAATCTGCCACAGCCGGTACACTCGTCCTAAATCCTTCCTTATCTTGCGGACACCATCTTTATTCGGTGTCCTGTTACAATGAGACATTCTACTAACTGCCAATTCAATATAAACCTTAAGAATAACCCTCCTGTTTTGTATTATCAATGCAAAATTCACGCGTGAATTAATTTGAAATAAGAATAACATTTCTTTTATGTCTTGTCAGGTTTTTTGATGTAATAATCTAAGGTTTTGTTGCCATGTTTTATATATCTTTTTGTGCTGTAAGTACTTATTTTTTTGTGAATGTGCGTTTTTGTTTGTAATTATTTGGTTATAAGTTTAAGACGTCATTTGATGGTTGGTTGATTTTCTCTCATCATTAATATCATTATTATAGTATTTTTGTGTTGTCATTGCTTTTTGTTGATTTACGTAATGTGTGTAATTTTCAGAATGTAACCTACATTAGGTAAAATAGTCTGACAATTTAGGTAACCCGATTTTTTGTTAGTCCTAACATTTTTAAATAAGACCAAATTAATTTCTGTCTACATTTTCATACACTAGATTTTTTCTAGTACCCGAAACAGGTTTTGACAATTAAAATTTCTGTATTATTAAATATTCTAGAATTACGTATCTTTATAATTTCTTACAATAACAAATACATAACATAAATATATAGGTCATAACTCACGTTTAAAATTGTAATGGAAGTAGCTACCATTTTTTTACAAGCGCTTCGTATTTTTTCGCAAACTTGAAAAAAAAGGCGGTTTCAAGTTCATAATATTCAGCTATTCAGCGGATGAATTCCGGTATCTAGTGCGCCCTCCCTACCCGCCCCCGGGCGGTCCCCGGCTTCACTTACAAATATTTTGGAAATATTTCTCCAACTTGTCGCCGTTTTATCTACCGCTCCTTTCCGTTTAGTTGCCTATTGCATCGTGACTACCTCTTCAAAATTATCCTCTATAACCAACACTTTCTTACAAATTAATTTGAACTTAAAACACATAAGACATAGTGCAATTTGAATTGAGCAGTAGCTGGTAGTTACGACGTTGTGGAACTGTTAGCATATTATTATCTGCAGCAAAATCTTTACGAAAAACTAAAATGGATGCGCGCAAAAAGCGCGATGCCAGTTTAGGGATGCAAGGGCTGTGAAATAAATATAATTTAATTATATCGTTAATTTTATAAATTGATGGGTTTAAGTTCATTAAAATATTAAGGGTGAATTTATTTCTTTAGGATTTAGGGATTTATTTATAGCGATGCATCGTTTTTTTATTTAGAGACCTTGTCGAGTTTTATACGAGCTTCAGGTTTGGCAACTACCAATATTAGAGATTTTTATTCCTGAGAAATGATTATTGCTGTAATTTAGAATAAAAATTGATTTTTCTGTGCTGAGAATATTAACATGTTTTTTCATAAAATCTCTAAGTCAAACAGTTCAAAGATTCTCAATAAGAACAAAGTTCAAAGAACAGTTCAATAGGAACATTTAAGAGCCAGCCCTAATGTTTATCTGCCATCTCGTGCCACGTAATTTGACACTTTTCACTGACAAAGCCCACATTTGCTGCAAGACATACAGACAGACACAAAAACCTATGCGGCGATACAAAAAGCAATTAGTATTTTTTGCGAACCTATTCCGTCCGAAATTAATTTTTAGTGGAATTTGGTGAGAAAAAAAAATGGGAGCACGTGTTAACTAAAGACACGAGAATTGTAAACTATGTCTTATTTTTCATAATTAGGCTGTGAAGTTTTTGGCAGGATCTATTTCGAGTGCGGAACGAATCGGGGTGGTCGATATGCTATAGGAACAGTCGAAATTCCGGAGAAATTCTTTCGCGTTTTATTATTTCTCATTAATTAGTTCCTATATTAACGGTTGATAGAAAGGAGATGCTTTATAAGTTTTTAATTGAGCGATGAAGGTTATTTTCAACATGTGAGATGAAACTAAATAGCCGAGTCTAACGTAAAAAGAGACCACAAGTTTTTAAGTTTTAGGGATAATAATTACTAAATTTAATGAACCATTGGAATTGCACTTACTCGATCCTCGAACTGAAAACCATAGTCTGTTTTCTGCCTTTCGAAGACATAATGTCTATGATCATGAAAAGAGTTATCCTCACTTTAGCCGAAAGTCGTTAACTGTTGGACATAACTCTCACCAAGTGTGTGCCCCGCCTGGGCAGAGCACCGCCGTGTCCTCGTGGGGGAGATCGGCGGCAGCGTTCTCTCGCGCCAGGCCTTGGTACAGGCCATGGTCCAGAGCGACAAGGAGTGGCAGGCGGTCACCTCCTTCTGCGAAGCAGTAATGCTAGCAAAAAAGGAGGCCGCACGTGCACACGCGAGGCAATGGCCCTCGCGCCCCAGCCGATTCCGATCCCGATTTCCGGCCATCGTAGGCGTGAGCTTGCGGACGGCGAGCAATGAGTAGCTCGTCGTCCGACCGTTGGAGATGTCAGCAACCGTAGGGACCCAGCAGGATCGAAGCCTACTGGGGCCATGGGTGATACGAAAGAGATCCCCGGGGCTCTAGAACAATGGCAAAGAAGGAACAGGAATTGGTTTTTAGTAAGTAAAAGTCTGCGGGGGATGTCATTAGATGATCTTCACCAAGTGTCACCATAAAGACCGGTCGAGTGCGTCTCGCATCCAACGGATTTCCTCGACATCCTCACCAGGTCATCGGTCCTCTCTAGGCGGTTTTCCAACGCTGCGTCTTTCAGTACGCAGTTAAAAGAGTATTATTGTTCCAAAAAGAAATCTTAAATATTCCAAGCTGCATTTATACTAATTTCAAAATCACAATTGATCAAACAACAAAGATCACGGTAGCGGAACATCATCAATCAAATCACACTTGCGAATTGACGGTCCGATACAGTAAATTGTATAAAGGCACCGTGGCCTAAGGCAAGATACCAATCGCAATCTAGTAATCCGAACAGGAAACTCTTTGTGCGAACAGATGCGAAATACCTCTAACAGTGTACTGTACTATAATAGTACATTTTATGGGCGTGGTCGATTGTGCACAGAGAACTTAGGTCCTATCTAACGTTTCGGGTTTTGTTAAGGTTGGTAGCACTGAACAAAAAACTGTTTTGAAGTTTTGCTCGGTTCCGCAATAAATATTGCGTTGATAAAAACTTGTGGGCGGATAACTGTTTATTGTATGGAAGGAACTTAAGTAGGAAATATGAGGATGCTGCAGGAAAAAATGAGGCAGCTTTAGTTGAGGCAAAGGTAAAAGTATCTTTAGTCGGTTATCGCTTAGTTATCTAGTCTCATTCCATGTCGAATTGAGACAAAATAGTGAAATTACAAAGAAACTTTCAGCAGCTCAAAATATATTATTAATACCTCTAATAATACCAGGTATATGTTGTTATCCTTATTGTTCAATATTTACCTTATCAAAGGCACATTATAACACAAATAGGTAAAAAACCTTATAAAAGGCGGTAAACGATTTACCGCCATATTTCATTTACATTTTTCGCAAACAATTCTTCAACAATGCGAAAAGGAAATGCGAAAAAAGTCGTTCAAAAAGGGAATGTTTTTAAAACACGAACGCAGTCGTTGAGGCGGCAAATTGTTACCGAAAAGGATTTTCTACTGTTTTGAAAATACTTTCGGTAAGTCGGTATACTTTGTGAAGGATTAAATTCGGGGGTAGACTAAGATTGTTTTTACAGCTTTAAAACCCTTTGTCGGTTAGCGGAATTACATTATAACGCGGGCCGGTGTTATGTGGCATAGAAGCACCCATTTTACGGTTCTTGAATGGGTTCCGTATGGTCCTTGTATCCTTTGACGCAGAATCTACGTGATGGTGAATGGGCTCGTTTCTGTTTCATGCCTTAAGTTCTCAATAGACTGAAAAAGCTTTTAAGTTTCGCTGCCATACGCTTTGTTAGACCTTGTTGAGTATTAGCAGATTTTTTTTATTTGAGTATCTGTAGTTCCTTGTAACTTAACGTTCTTTAAATCGTCTATTGAGCAGTTGCAGGCAAAGAAGCAGAGATAGATATCACAAGATTAAAACTAATTTTTATCAAAACTAATTTTTAGTGTCAATTTTGACCCAGAGAATTTCAGAAGAAAAACTAAAATTTAATCTAAATAAGTAAAAGGAGAAACTGACTGACTGACAGATTAACACACAGCCGGAACTACTGGGACTAAGAGCGTGAAATTTTACACGAGGTTTCTTTTTACCCGACTACGGAGGGTTATGACTTTGACAGGCTATGTATGTATGTATGTGAGTATGTTCCATCATCGCTCCTGATCTACTTATTGGAACTCGACATATGAGGTATCGTTAGAATCGTCTTAATTGTACGCATATAGGCTACTTGACGTGTCACAAAACTCGATATAGCGCCCTCTAGCGGACAAAAACTAATGTGTTAAAAAATAAAAATGGAGATAAATACGGCGTGTTCGGTATCATTTCAAATGGCTTCACTTGTACGTTTCTAAAATATTGTTCAAATTCAAAATTCAACCTCTCAAGAGGATGAAATGGGAGTCCAAAGTTTGTATGGAGAAACCTACTTTGAAGCAGGCAAAGCCACTGCAGAAGCTAGTAAAATATATAAGTGTCCTCTGACATACTCGAAGATGAACCAGCAATTCCTCTCCTTATCTCTATTAATTAATGAACTAATGAGGCAAACCTTCCACCAACAAACACGCGGTTTCCTTCCTCTGTAATTTTCTCAGAGGTTTAAGCAGAATTAACTTATAAGTAATTTACTTTTTCCTCATACATTTATAACGCTTTCTGTGAAGCTTATCTGATGGAGATAATATCTTAATACAGCATCAGTTGGCAGGTAGCTGTTATGATCGTAATCTTGTGTAAATTGCGCGTCTGGCGATAGTTCAACACGATAGGTCACTGTGTATACTCGTTAAGAGACGGCTTCATGAATATTTATTCGGAAGAAAGTCGTATTAATTTAAACTTGTAGTCAAAAGTTTTAAAGACCAGAGGAAATCCCGAAGCAAAAATCACACTAACTAAAAGAATTAATTTTATTTTAAATCTATTTAAAGAAAGAAAGAAATATATTTTTTTAAATTATTTGGTATAAGTATTAGATCTTACATTAAACATTGATTGAGTGTAGAAATATTTAGTAAGCGTGCAAATCATAGACATTACAGGAATTATAATAAGTTAATTAATGTGTTTTCAGTTTATAAATTTATAATTTTAATTGAGGCCTGAGCTTCAACAATGGGAACATTATAAGGCTGATTTATTATTTATTTATTTATTTAATGCTTTATGCACACAAAAAGTACAGAGGCGGACTTAATGCCTTAGGCATTATGCCTATTATGGCTGATTAATCAACATTTTTTTTTATACAATTTTAAATATGATCTTATGTAATCTTTTGAAGCAGTTGGTACCCCATTAAATTGTTTATTAGTCCTTTTTTTTAAATAACCCTACCTTAAGAACATGTTAACTCACACAAGCATGACACGCAGACCTAGAACAACTATCTGTAGGCCACACAAACGTATGCTCCGTGCGGGAATCGAACACGCGAATCATAGTGCAGCAGCTAATCGATCACCCACTGAGTCAACCGTGCCGTCGAAAGTCCATCTATAGAATAATAAACCTTATATTGTTCCCACTGCTCGGACTCGGGCCTCCTCTCCAAGAGAGGGAGTGGACCATATCCACCACACGGGCACAGTGCGGATTCGTGAATGTCAATGTTTGGTTCTAAAAGACATGTTTCCTTACAATGTTTTCCTTCAATGTTTTGAGAGCAGTGATATATAAAGTACTAGCTTTTGCCCGCAGCTTCGCCTTCGAACATAAAATATAGCCTATGTTATATAGGAAGAAATCAGCTTTTTATCGGTGAAAAAATTTTAGCAATCGGTTTGGAACTTTCAGAAATTTCCTCCTACAAACAAAAAAACAAACTTTACCTTTTTATAATATTAGTATAAAATACGCCTGGCAAGGCATGAACCCGCTACTTATATCTCACTATGTATACACATAAGTAAATATCATGAGCCAGCACTGCTAACTAGTGACTACTCGTTGTCAATGTTTGGTTCTAAAAGACATGTTTCCTTACAATGTTTTCCTTCAATGTTTTGAGAACAGTGGTATATAAAGTACTAGCTTTTGCCCGCAGCTTTAGCCTATGTTATATAGGAAGAAATCAGCTTTCTATTGGTGAAAAAATTTTAGCAATCGGTTTGGTACTTTCAGAGATTATCTCCTATAAACAAAAAAACAAACTTTACCACTTTACGCCTGGCTAGGTATGAACCCGTTACATATCTCACTATGTATACACATAAGTAAATATCATGAGCCAGCACTGTTAGCTAGTCAGAATATAGTGACTACTCGTTATGTACAGGGCTACTATTTCGGCAGTGGTACGCAATAATTTTCACTGCATTACGAACCGCAGTCGGCTCTATTAGAGTAGGCACACGATATTTCACACAGCCTTGTCGACGCTACCTGCACTATGCAGATATGAGGCTTCTCGTCATTATAATTTTTATGGTTTTCTCGATTATGTGTGATAAATCATTATGATTTTTTATAATTATTTATAGGCTCGCGTTTGACCACTATTTCACCGATGCAGCGATGGTAAGCGACGATGAGGTCGACGATGGAGCACGTGTATTTTGGCCTTCACCAAATTTAAGAGCTAATTATTTTTATTAACCTATCTATGCATGGAGAAGCATGCATCTTCCTAAAAGCAGAGTTATTATAGTCACAAGACATTTTTCTTCCCCGGGGCCCTAGATCGAAGGCAAAGAAGGAACAGAAGTGGGTTTTAGTCAATGAAAGTCTGACACGTACTCCCGCTCCGCCCAAGGGCTCCGAGATGTCATTAGTTGATTTCCCACCTAAAAAAAGACATTTTTCTTTTTAAGATGAATCTTGATTTATTCCATAACTATAAAAAGTTAATCCATTCAAGTGTCTAATCCTGAGTAATCCTTCCTTAAAAAATAAGTTGAGGCATCTTCAGAGAGCCATGACACAGATAATTCCTGTAATATCACTTTATAGCTCAAATCCTGTAAAAAGTGGAACGTGAAATTATACCAAATCATAAGCCTTTTGTAAGGACACATGCAAGCTTCTCAAACTAACTAAAAAAACCTTGTAAATTACAGGACAGCCATATATTTGGATTAGGGATCTATTCAGAAGTTCGGACCGTACCTAATCTTCCTTGAACCTCTCGCCTTTTCAATCCAAAAAGAAAATATATCATAGGACATTCAATTCATCGTGATATAAAAACCAAGGGTCTAATGCATTTTTTAGCATAACCCACTCGAAATAACCGGAAGCCATATGCGCACAAATATTTAAAAGTGGTCTACCTACAGGGCTACGGACAATTTTTTCTTCGACTTTTTTTGTATATACAATTTATTTAATGGTTACTAAGTATTAGAATTGGACCCTTTTTTGGTTTGACATGCTTCGTTCGTGCCTCGTAGAGATTAGCGTCAGCATTGTGAGTCATTTTTTGGAGCGGGCTTTTTTATAAAATTCGTGACGGGGACATTTACAAATAACAAATAGAAGGACGAAAAAGTTTCTGTATATTAATATTTTTATAATGGCGACTGGAGTTTTTGTTGTCCTCTGAAATTGATTTTGGTAGAAAAAACTGTTTTGGCATTTATAGGCAGTTGGGTTTCGGATGGTCACCTGTAGATAATTGTCCAAACTGGTATCCAATTTGGCCAATTTTCAAACCTATTAATATCTTTACAGAAATGGTTCCATTAAAAAATGTTATCAAACTGTGTTGACTGCTAGTTTTTTGTTACTTATTTCAAACCGACTAACCGCGAATTTTTAAGTCTATTTACGACTAAAGCACAACCCAAATCTCCGTGTCCACTAAAGTCCTATAAAAGGAAACCATCGCAAATCACAGTTCTTTCTTCTATTCCACCAACGATACGAAACCTAACTTATAACAACCCAAACAATATTGTAGCTCAATTGTCAAGAAATAAAACGCATCTGATTGATGATATAGTGGACGTACAATTTACCAATGTCGAGTCTTCAATACTCGACAATACACATTCATGGCCCCGTATGTGCCTACCGACTGTGTCCTATAAATAATACATTATACACCTCTTTGTTACACTCAAAGAGAAGCTTTAAGGGTGGATGATCTCTTAAAATAACAAGTGTTTGCTTCACTGATTATCGACAATACGTATACCTTTAGCTGCCTCTGAAAGCCCTTCCAATAAAAGTAAATTTTGATGTATATTTGCTGATTGAATTTGAACTATATTTTTTTAACTGTAAAATTCAATTTGAGCTGGCTAAGCTATATTCGCAGTCTTGAAATGTGTTTTGAAATTGAAGTTTTATTAAGGTTGTATTAAAGTTCAGTTTTCTGTTTCCAGAATTTCAAGATAATTTCAATAAAATCTTCAAATAAAATGTGCGTGAATATCACGGCCAAGTTGGTTCACCATACAAAGAAACATTCATCTATTGATACTTTGCTATTTAAATGGTTTTACACATTTATAATATGAGTTACGGTAAATACGGTTGCATTGTGTGGAGATTCCATTTTGTTCCGAACATATTGTATGAAAATAATGCTTTTAATACTATTTCAATATTTAGATGGTGTCTCGAGGATGCTTGGCGTAATTTTTGTAATAGGTATTAAAGGTTTAGTGCTTTAAATATTTGCGGAACTTAAATTGGGTCAATGAGGACCTTTCTGGGATTTATTTGTTGAGCTTTGAGCTATAAGCAAGTGGAAGTAAATATTTGTCAAAGTATCAATTTTGAAGATGTAAAGATTCAATAAGTGCTTTGAAAAATTAATTTATTTTTTCAACCTCTTTTTACTATTACATAATTAAAACACTAATGGTCTATTAAATATTGGAGGCATATCAAATCCAATATTAATTTAGATCAAAAAGGCTATATTGCTTACTAAGCAAAACTCTTTAAGAGAACCTAGTTAAACAATCCTGATTAAAAATGTTCAGCTGCTTTGAAACCACGCCCCTTAAAATTAATTATGTGAGTCACTGGGCTATTTTAGGAGAGGTAATAAGGGGCTAAAAGGGCTCATAAGTGGGTCAGTGATAGGTCCCCGCCCAAGGACGGTTCTCCGCCCAGAACCGCCCATCAGGTGGATATAACAAGTTTCTCGCGAAATAGGCTGGCCTGTTTGTTAGAGAACCTATTAATTTTGAGCTATTATGCTTTTTCGTATATAGATTTTTTGGGTGATTGAAGCAATAGAGAGGTGGTTCAATGGAAATGGACTCGACTTACGAGTTGTATGTTGTGAGTTCAAACCCAGGCATGCCCTTTACTTTGTGTAATTTATTTCAGCATCAGTACTCTTAAAACGTTGAAGAAGACATTTTGAGGAAAACCGCATGTCATAGAACCAAAAATTTAAAGACACGTGATATTTACAAACTCTCGTTAGACCCTCATGGCTGTCCTAGAGAGGAGGCCTGAGTCCCAGCAGTGGGAATATTATAAGGCGGATTATGAAGAAATAGTACGTGTCCTGATCTCCTCTTAGGCTGAACGTTTGTTTTGACATTTGTCTCCTTTTTTAATGCATCAGCACTGAGTAGTAGCAGATAACTGATAAAATTTCATTTTGGGTTAAAGAATCAATGTCACCTATATAAGCCTCTATATTAATTTATTATAATATGTATGTATGTATTTAGAAATATATAAACAGGTTTATCAGTTGTCTAGTATCCATAGCACAAGCAAAAAATTGTAGACTATTATTATATGACACTGTATTTTTTTGGATAATAAAGCTATTGCGGACTGATTATACATACTGATAACATGTCTCAAGATATGTTTAATAAACGAAAATATTAAAAAAGAAAACGTTGTAGAGAAAAAAATATTCGGCAAGATAACCCATCTTTAACAAAAATTACAAATTGCGTGCTGTCAAATTTTATCATTGCCGATTATAAATCTAAAATATTTATTTCTTGAATGACTCGACATAAACCGAGGTTTGCAGCTTGCGTCGGCATTTTTGACACACAGAAATTAATTTCACAAATTGGCGTGGTTCTTAGAAGTAGTTACGAGTTCAAATATAAAGTTTAGAGTTCTCCGCCCTAGGACGGAGTGCCCCGCCCTATCACGCCTAGCGCGCGAACCTTCGTTTCGCCCCAACACTAGAGGTGTTCAATAAGGCTGCGTCAACACAACCCGCTAAGTATTTTAAGGCGGTGCTTCACTCACAAGTTGACATGTAAATTGTTTGGTCAAGATTGGTTCTTTTGTCAAAAGTTTCTATGCTTGTACCGCTTTGTGATTGAAGTGTAATGTCGGCACTTTCGATGGCGGTTGTTTATTGTCCGCTTGTTTGATTCAAGAGATTTTCTTAGAAAACGACTGCATAAGATTGGTACTTTAACGGAAATGAAGTACGGTTATTAGACTGACGGTATCTCATTGAGATTAAAATTGGTTTTTCGTCTCCAGAATGATACTTATAATTAAACTTCATTTCATCACAGTGACATTATAAATGCGAAAACTTCTGTGTGAACACACTCACACTAGTGTTTATGTTTGTTATTCTTTTAAGTTTTTGCAATTGAACGGATTTAGATAAAAGGCAGACGTGTAAACCATGTCCTGGAGTAGGATGTAAGATATTTTTTAGGTCAGGAATATGTTCTCCTTTCCATAATTTTCTTCTTTTGCGAGGGCAAAACCAAACAAACGTACTGCTGAAAGAGATAACTGCATTCTTCATTCTCAAGTGCGTCCTTATAGTCAAATCAGTTGAGAATAAAGAGCGATGATGACCATTATTGTATTCTAAACAATACAGTCACAAACAAAAGTACTCGTCAACTTTAAGTACCGATGACCAGCACATTTTTTACGCAGCATCAAGGCGCCGTCATTTCACCAAACTTGGGGAAAAACTCGTGACAATCGTTTTCAAAGTACAGTTAAACAGAAAAGGCGAGACACGGCAGTCAGTAGCGTAGCTCATTTTTTCAGTGCATCCATTCTTTGTCCCACACAATAAGTGCTCAATGTTCTTATCTCAGCATCTACGTCTTTCGTTTGAAAGGACGAAGATGTTATCTCTAGTCCTGGGGCCTTAATCCGAGTGCAGGGCGAACAATGGACCGAATCATCGGGACACGTGGACTGGGACAAATTGGGCATTATGATCGTGATTTTTTATTGTTACTCGTATTATTGTATTGTTTTTGGGACAGTGATGTATTGGGTTGATGTTCTGTGGTTTTTTATTTGGAATGGTATTAGAAGATTGAAGATGGTGCAGTTTTATTAAATTGTAAAGCATATGGAATATGTAATGTGATTTTTTTTTATCGAAGGAAATTAGGATCGGATGGATTTTTTTTATTTACCTTTCTGTTTTTCCTTGTCAGGTAAAATGAAAGACGTATGAGAGAAAAAATAAGAGTAAGATATTGTTTACAGTTACATAAAACAGTGAAAAACTAAGAAAAAAAAATTTGAAACAATTCCAGATATCATTTTACAACAACATTACATCAATGATCTCAAATACTAATGGATGGACTGATAAAAAACTGCTCTACCTCTTTAAAAAACGAATAGCATATTATAAATAGGACTTAAACGATATTTCGAACTTCAAAATGTGGCAAGATAATATTAAAAAAATATTTTTGAAAAACAAACTTTTTATTTTAATTGACCGCCATGTTAGTATTGTGACATTGTTTTTTTTTCGTATTTTTCTCAAGAAACTATTTTAATTGATAACCATATCATGGGGGTATATCATGGGCAGCACTTGCTTCCTTCTGCGAAGCAGTAATGTTAGCGAAGGAGGTGGCTGCACGCAGAAGCCTACGTACCTAAAAACAGTGATGTTTTTCATATTAATGTAAAAGAATAATTTTGGAATGAATCCTTCAGTAACACGGGAATAAGGCTCTTTTATATTATCTCTCTTTTCTTCAATATCGAGAGTATCAGACTGACACAAATATTATACTTTATATACATATAATACGAGGACTTTACTAATGCAAGATTAAACGCTTCAAGAATTTCCAGGAAAATGCGCACGCATGTCTTACTACATACAAATAGTCACAAAAGAAAATAATATATTTATCAATCACGCTTTATATTTTACACAATGCGAAAGACTCCAATTTATTCGCTCAAATGAACTGGATATCAAGACATTTGTCTTCATTGTCGCTAAATTTCTTCATCATTGTCAATCGTTTAAAGGTGTGTTAAAATTTATTAAAGACGCTATTTGAAGTTTCAAGTTAAAGGCTTCGCTCAAGCGAAAGAATTGAAGTCATTATACGAGTCAGTTATTGATGTTATTAGTTCTTTTGTCGTTTACACGGTTCAAGTTTTTGCTAAACGATTTTGGATATACAGGGTGTATGTAAAAGATTAGTGGTAATACTTTTTATTTGGTTGGGCTATTTGGTCTCAGTTGTGTGGGTGTTAAATTGTAGATAAGTTACAGGTAGCATTGAAATACAAAGTATTTTTTTTTTTTTTTTTTTTTTTTTTCGGTGGGAAAATCATCTTATGACATCCCCCGCCCTTGGGCGGGGCGGGAGATAGTGTCAGACTTTTACTGACTAAAAACCCACTCCTGTTCCTTCATTGCCTTTCGTACCAGGGCCGAGTCTTCCTTTCAGAATCAGACCCTTGGCCCCAGTAGGCTTCGACCCTGCTAGGCCCCTACAGTTGCTGACATCTCCTTGAGGCGCGCGTGGAACAGCACGCGCCGTCGACGACTTGGGCTCGGTCCGGACGGTTACCGGACGGTCGGAAGGCGAGCCACCCATTGCTCGCCGTCCGCAAGCCCGCGCCTACGATGGCCGGAAATCGGGATCGGAATCCCGGCGGCGATTGGGGCGTGAGGACCGTTGCCTCACGCGATCGGCTGCCTCCTTTGCTAGCATTACTGTTTCGCAGAAGGAGGCGACCGCCTGCCACTCCTCCTCGCTCCGGACCATGGCCTGTACCAAGGCCCGGCGCGAGAGATCGCCGCCACCGATAGCCCCCACGAGGACACGGCGTTGCTCTGCCCAAGCGGGACACACCTCCACCGTGTGCTCCACCGTGTCCTCCGGGTGGTCCACACAATGGTGACACCCGGGCGTTTCTTCCGCACGAATCCGGTGCAGGAACCTCCCAAACTTACCATGTCCGGTGAGGACCTGCGTCATGCGGAAGGTAAGGACGCCGTGTTGCCTTTCCAGCCACTCCTCAAAGAGGGGACTCACCGCCATAATTATGGCGTGCCCAGCACTGGGTTGCGATAGTCGCTGTCGCCATTCCACCATGAGACCCCGCCGGAGCTCTGTCCACCATGCCGCGACTTGTCGTGGCAGCGGAGTTTCGCCCCGACGTTGCATCTCCACGCGCAGATCGTGCATGCGTGCAAGGCCTGTTGCCACCAGGTCCCATGGTGGCTGGCCAGCAAGGAGGCTCGCCGCTTCGCGGGAAACCGTGCGGTATCCCCGCACCATCCGTATGGCCATGACCCTCTGGCACGCGTTCAGCTGGGCCGCCGGTCGCTTTCGCAGTGACGGCGCCCACACCGGCGCCCCATAAAGGGCCATGGACTGTACGATGCCAGCGTAGAGCCTCCGGCAGGAGGCGTCTGGACCCCCAAGGTTGGGCAGGAGCCGCTTGAGGGCAGCCCCAGTCCGATTCAGTTTGGGAGCCAGACGTCGGAAGTGCTCCTCGAAATTCCACCGGCTGTCGAGGACGAGTCCCAGGTACTTCATCGTCGACCCGACGCCGATGTGAACTCCTCCTACCGTTAATTGGGAGCGCCGAGGCGGCGCGCTCCGAGGGCCGTGAAAACACATGGCCTCGGACTTTTGCAGCGCCACCTCGAGTCCCAACTGCTGGATCCTATCAACGACTATCACAACCCCGCGTGTCGCTAATTCGACCGCCGCCTGGTACGACTCTCCCTGAGCCAGGACCAGCGTGTCGTCTGCGTAACAGACCACGCTGACCCCGTCAGGGAGGTCGCCGCGCAGCACGTAGTCGTAGCCGATGTTCCACAAGGGCGGTCCTAGTACCGATCCCTGCGGAACACCGCACGACATCTCTCGCCGTTTCCACTCTCCCTGGTGACCAGGGTAGATGATGTACCTGTCCGACAGGTAGGCCTCGATCACACGACAGAGGTAGTCGGGCACCCGGTGATACCGGAGTGCCCTCCTAATGCTACTCCAGGGCAGGGAATTGAAGGCGTTGGCGATGTCCAATGACACCGCCACGACACACCTGCCCTGGGACACCGCATCCCCCGTCGTGAGAGCTCGCACGCGCATGATGGCGTCCACCGTAGAGCGCCTCCTGCGAAAGCCGAACTGGCCGTCCGCCAGATCTGGCCCCACCCGTGTTAGGTGCGCGACGAGGCGGTCTGCAATTACTCTTTCAAAGAGCTTGCCCACCTCGTCGAGCAGCACAATGGGCCGGTACGCGGACGGAGAGTCCGCAGGGCGCCCTGGCTTCGCGATAAGGACCAGTTTCCCCGTCTTCCAGCGAAGTGGGAACTGGCCCCTCTCCATACATGCGCTGAAGAGCCCTCTTAATCGAGACCCGAGAGCCTCCATGGCCAGGACCCAGGCTTTACCAGGCAAGCCGTCGGGTCCTGGGGCGGTATTCTTGGCACTCAGCCTTCGTACCGCCACACTCATCTCTACCTCGGTCACCTCTGGAGCATTGCCGTCGTCGTCGCAATCGTGGTCCGCGTTAGACACCGCTGGTGGCGGAGCCATGAGCGGGGGGGAGTGTTCCCCTCGCGCAGGGAACAGATTGCTCACCACACCCTCCACAATCTGGGGCCGGAGACTCTGCGTGAGTGGGGGAGCCCAGGGGCGGAGTTTTTCCCGCACCACCTTGTAGGGGCGTCCCCACGGGTCTCCGTTCAGAGTCCCCAGCCACACGTTGCGGGCCTCCAACTTGGCCCGCTTTATTTCCGCTCTGAGGGTGCGCTTCGCTTCTCTGTATCCCTCATACAGCTCCGCCTTTCTGGCCTCCGCATCCGGTGGGCGGATGCGGCGACTGCAGTGTCTGGCGTACCGGCGCCGCGCAGCATTGCACGCATTGCGCAGTGCCGCAATCTCCGGCGACCACCAGTACACCTGGCGCCGGGCACGTCCTGGCCGGACTCGGGGCATTGCCGCGTCGCAGATTTGCGACATAGCCTCCCGGAACCACTCTGCCTCGACGTCGATGTCAACAGGCCTGTCCGGTGCTTGCACCCAGGCCTGTACCATCGCGGCTTCCAGGAGGAGCTCCCGGTCCAGCTGCTTCAGCGCCCAACGCGGACCACACGGGGTCTGTTGGACCGGCGCGATCGAGGTCTGGGCGGAGACGTCAAACCGAATGTACTGGTGGTCTGAGTACGTCTCCACCCCCTCCATGACGCGCCAGTCGACGACACGCGGTGACAGAGCAGGGCTGGCGATCGATATGTCCACCACTGACTCGCCCTGCATCCGCACACACGTGGGGACAGAACCCCGGTTTAGGACGACCAGGCCTGTCTCCAGAGCCCAGTCCTCCACCATCCGACCCCGCTGGTTCGTGAACCGGGAACCCCAAGCCAAGTTCTTGGCATTGAAGTCCCCGCAAACGACCACGGGGAGGGAACCAAATCCAGCGACGACGGCATTCAGCTCCATAAGGGAGATGTGGAGATCGGCGAGAGTTCTGTTCGGGGACAGGTAGACGCCTACCACTGCAATGTCCCCGAACCGTGCTGCCACGCAACCCCGCCCCCTCGTGACGGCCTCGAGGGACGGAGTACCGGCGGCGGCCGACGAAATTAAGGTCACCGAACCGTTCAGGTCCTGAACCCAGTCTCCCCTGGGCAGGACATAGTACGGCTCGGAGACCACGGCGATGTTGATCGACCACTGCGCCATGCTCTGGAGCAACAGATCCTGAGCGGGGGCGCAGTGGTTGATGTTCGCCTGGAGGAGACGTAATGGAGCCGTATTAAATACAAAGTATTAAGATATAAATTTTGATTTCGTCATATATTTATTATTTATTTATTAATCAATTTGTTGGTATACTTAAAGTACAGTAGTCTGCTTATAGTCAGTGCTTGCTGTCTTGTAGTAGGTATATCTGAGATTTATTTGTTGAGTTTACATTTGTAAGAAAAACCACTTCTTGTCTTCACATTTTTGTTCAATGTCTTTTTCGCTGTACCTACTCAACGCGAAATAGATGTTCTCTTATTGTTTTCATATTTAGTATTTTCAGTAAAAACTCAACTACTATATTAAACAGAAAGAGACACAAAGATTTTCTTGTATCATTTTAAAGTAATATTACATAAAAATTAAACAGCCTGTATACCGTTCACGGTTTGTCTCCGATTCACCTACAAATCAATAGTCAACAAAAGGCGATTTAATAGACCTTTTAGTAGTCAAAAACGAGACAAATTCACTTTAAAAGCCAATTCTATCATGTTTGTGAGACCAATAGTGATAAATATCACACAATTTCAAAAAAGATAACATTCTTTGTCACATTAAAATATATCTTTTTATGAACCATGGAGCTAAAATGGTGTTCAAGCTATTATAGATGGAAATTAATTAGTAATAAAATATTTTAATGCTGAATTATTTTGACATTTCGTTGGATGGTATTGTATGGATGGTGATAAATGTTTATATTTACTGAAATTGATTTCTTTTTTAGAGAATTCGATTCCAAACTGTGATATTTTGTAAGTAAATGGGAAATTAAATCTGCTTATTGATCATATAATGATTAATTTAACTGAGGTAGGTATTTATTAAACTTAGATGTATGAAATATTAATTTATTTATTTTTATCCTCACATCGGAACGCCTTGCAGCAATTACACCAATGGAGCACAATTAGTCCAAAATCTGCTACTTTCCAACATCGTGTGCGCAGTGAAATAGTAGTCATCAAAGGAGCGGCGTGGCGGAGGGTCACGTCGCTCGCTTACGCAGCATCAGGCCATCGCTCCTCCAGGATTCCACATGCATCAAATCCCATATCGAACACATTTTGAAATGCCAAAGCTCTTTCGATGAGTTTTTACAAAGAAAATTGATTTAAATTGAAAAATACGGAAAATTTTGATATGTCATCTTGACGGTAATATAAAATGATAGTACAGTTTTTAATTGTTCGCCTGGCACTTGCGTTATAATCATTTAGAAATACGTGCAAGGCAAACTTTGCGTAGGGTATTGGCTACGAAGTTTCACGAAACTCTTGATGCTTTTTCTTTTTTTGTCAAGAGTTCACAAAGATGTAATATTTCTATTTCTTTCTGGTTTATGTAAACTAATTGACGTCGATCCGCTTAATTGGATTCACAAACATATCTCAAGACCTCACTTCATTTAATATCAATACAAATATTCTCAACATCTGCTTATAAGCTGAGAAAACATCCTTTGACATGGCTCCCGTCAAAACCTTTCGCGTTCCGCCTAATATCTTCCAAGTTATGGTCTCTTTTAATATAATTATTGTCAAATGCCATCCGCGCGGGCGCATATTCTTTCGCACCAATGAATTTCTTCGCAAAATAAAATGCGATCAATGGTCCAAATCTTTTGGAGGTAGTTCTACACAATGGGGTAGAGGATAAAGCATCATATTTATTTCATAATAAATGACAATTATCGTAAATTGATTTCGGAGTCGACAATGTACATACATGCACCTAACCAAACATTGGCCGAAAAGGATCGACCGTTGTCATTGTTAAGACCCTGTATCGTTTAGAAATATGAAAAGTGGAATTTACAAAAGGTTTGTATGTATTTATTGTACTAGGTAACGTAACAAATATTATGTATTCTGTTCCTGTTTCTGAACACTTTTGGAAAAATAAATAAGTATGTTTTGCATGCCTTTTTGGTTTTCGCATGAAAATAAATAAAACCCTTAACTATTCGCATTTTTGAAATAAGAAGTAAACATCGGTTAAGTAACACTTCGTAACTGTAAACATCGCCGGGGCCACCCAATTTCATTGCCTATGCGAAAATATGTTTCGGGAGGTCAGTGCAACTAATCCTGAATTCCAGACAGCACAGCTTTTGGATAATGAGGTATGGTTTGACCAAGATCGGAGTTCGAATATTTTGTCATTTGTTATATCATGATAATAATGATAATGAAACTCATTAATCATTTAGCGGGCCCCAATCTCTTCGTAAAATGTGCTGGTTTTTTTTCATCTTGTTACCACGCTTATATATGTATATAAGTTATGTATGCAAAGGTTTAACTTCAGCTTTTGGAGGACTCATGCTGGTTCAAGCTGAAGACTTCTTGGGACTACAAAATGACGATTACATAACAATCAAATAACACAAAAGAGATCACTGCAGAAATATTTTGACACGTTAACGAACATGTTTCAAAGGGGTCCTCTTCATAAATTTCCAACTTCTTACTAGCAGATGTTTTCTCATAACGACACGAATTTCCTCATGTTCGCGACTTGTTCCACCAAGTACAATACGTGCCATCAATTAGATGCGACAGCTCCATTTAAACCAATACACAAAATATGTCGTTCACGCTAAAAACTATATAAAAGTCCAGGTGTTTGTTCACAATTAGTGTATAATCACTATATTTGAAGTGTTGTCACGCAGTTTCTAAGAAAGTCTTTGTGTGTCGCCACCCAGTAGGGCAATGTTTGCAAACGGCCTGAATAAGCCTCGACCAATATTTGCCTTAGGAATGAAAGAAACAATGCCTCCGGTGGGACAGTTAGCGTTTTCTTGTGAGTCACGGGACAATGTTAAGGGGGAGTTTCTTTGAGGCGACTTTTTTAAATTCAAATGTTCATTGGAATTCTAAACATAAGATACGTCTTAAGAAAATCATGTTTTGATTTCATCATCAAAATATAGATTAATTCTGAATGCATTTTTAATTATTCTCTCATTAATTCATTAAAGCGATTTATTTCGCAACTTCGAAAAATCTCTCATGTATTTGTACCGACATATTGCAAAAGCCCTAAGTAATTGGTCTACATTTTATATTTATAAGAATTCCATACGATATTTTTAAATATTTAAAATAATGTAAAGACTAAATCGCATCATTGAAACTGCACCTTAACAAACATTTTGGCGACTATGTTTGCGCGTCCGCGAAGCTCACCGCGGGAGGTTCGACCACCGAGCATTTATTGTGCCTCTATTTACGCATCTTACTTTAAAATGCTCTTAACAAAGTCGTTTGCAAGCACGAGCGTGATTTGCAACGAAATGTCGAGCATTTGTCTCCTTAAGTCGTCTTTTGTTATTTTTGGGAACGCACGCGGATTAGAATTAATTGCTTTAAAAGTGGATTGATTAGTAGTAGCCGTTGATGTTTTATTTATGCTTGCTTATGGTATCTGGTAGATAGAAGAAATTGGCGCTTTCGAAGTGCAGTGGGCCCTCATTATCATTTAACGAAGACTATTTTATCTTATTGACTTTTTAATGTCATGTCTTGTTTTGTTTAACTTAATTTATTGTTTTTAGGGTTTCGTACCTCAAAAGAAAAAAACAGTACCCTTATAGTATCACTTTGTTGCCCGTTAGTCTGTCTGTCTGTCAAGACCCTTTATATCTAGAACGCGTGGAGCTATTGAGTTGAAACCATATACTCAAATATGCGGTCCCTTTGAAGCTGTGAAAAAATCAAACTTCTAGATTAACGAAAAAAAAAAATACGGCCTTTTATGTAGCAAAATACTTTTTCGACACTCGCAAGGGAATCAAGATTCATTGGGTACTTCCCGTTGACCTAGAATCCTGAAATTTGGCATAAAGTAAGGTCTCATAGCAGATATAGGAATAAATCTGAAAATAGTAAATTTGTGGTTCAGTCACAAAAAAAAAGTCGGAAAAACCTTCAAGACTTCATTCGGGAATTGAACTATTAACATGGGAAAGTTTATACGGTACCCTCAGTGCGCGAGGCTGACTCACACCTGCCCATTTATTTTTTTAATGTGCAATTATGAATAAAATAGTCAGAAATAAAGGTTTTAAAAAAGAATGCAATTTTCTCCATTAATCATTTTCAGTTAATATTAAATGTTGTTCATCATGAAAATATGATGATGAGGATGATGTAGATACTGTGGATGATGAATAAGGATAATGATGATACAGAACAGTGCTGTGTTTACTAAGAAGAGAATTTAACTTAATATTTAGGAGAATACACCAGACTACACCTGTGACGTTATATAGTTTATTTAACGATTTATATACACACACAAAATAAAAGATTAGAAGAAGGAAACAGAAAAATAGGTATAGAAGTAATGCTTATTTCTAAAGAAATCTCTTCTAGCACACCTGCAAAAGGAGACTTGGATGAAAATAGAGATGTAGACACCGTGTGTAAAAGTAATAGGAAAATACATACATTATAGTTATCAATGAAATAATATAACATGCTAAAAATAAGATATACTATTTTAATTATATCCATACACATAGTAATAATGTTATCCTATTGATATATACTTTTTTTAATCGATATAAACCAGTGCTTGACTGCGATCCCACCTGGCTGATGGCAAGCAGTGATGCAATCATTGATGGTGAGGCGCACTAGTCTATTATGATTTTTTATTTTTACATGAATGTGGTACACCACCTAGGGCATACACAAAACTTCCTGGACTGCGGGATTTTTCGAAGGGGTCACAGCGGCCCTGGGACACAAAAGTCACCAAAAAAACCCAGGTGGGTCAATAAAAATCTGACACTCCTTCTCGCCTTTCTCACAGCGGAAGAAGTTATTTTTTGATGAATTCCCACTCTCAGGAACTCTACAATGTGATATTTTTGATATACTTACCATAACTCAAGGTTTATATTCTATAAGGAAAAATAAGTCCTAGAATATGTGGTCCAAAAATGCATGGTTTTCTAAGATATCATCAATCATAATTAATTTAGGTCAAAAATTTACGCCCGTATGACAAATCTTTACTTTTAAGACGTTGCCAGTCATTGATGAAATCTAAAGTAGCTTGCAAATAAACAAAAGACATTATATATTTACGCTGTCATATTTCACGTAAGGGTGTTTTACATAAATAATCGTGAATTTATCGAACTATTTTGTATGAAAAATGAAAACAAAAAAAGATAATTCAAAAATAATTTATATGCCAGATGATTATTTGATATGGTTTCATTCATACCCTAGAGTTATGGGATATAAAAAAGAAACACATTGTATACAATAGCATTTGCGACCAATAAATCGACTAGTAAGTTTAAAAATCTAGACTAATCGACATGCCTTACAACTCCTTATCTAAGACACAAGAAACACCAGCCGCCATCATGACTACCTCATAACTTGCACCGACACATAACACCACCTTATCACATATGCACATAATTGTTTATAATAAGAAGGAACACCGCATTTGAATACTTAGAAGGAAGTGATAAAACCCGTTAACAACCTTGCATCCTGTGTAGATACTGTCGGTTTACTTAAACAATACTTGACTTAGGTTAAGAATGCCATCTTAATTTACATATTAAACAAATGATTTTCAACTCTATTTTGTAAGGTTCAAGGTTGGAAATAAGACTGAGTTGTCAGATAAGTCTTAACCCGTTAGTGAAGAGTTGTCGCCCAATATTGGTGTTAAGAGACCAATATTTAAAGTTGATTACGTTAAGTGAATGAATGGTTGATTATGTAGCGACCAGCAGTGAGATATTGGGGTACTATAGATATGCCTATCTAAAGTAACCCAGTTTCTCACTGCTTTTAAGAAAACAACTCACGAATTTACAGTTTTTTTTTTCAATGATAGAAACTAGTGCTTGACTGCGATTCCAACCTATGGTTAACAGTGAGGCAATCGTTGATGATAAAGCGCTCTAGTTTATTTAGAGCCTAGTCACTCTAGCCTTGAAGACACCGAAATTATAATCGGACGGGAAGACCACAGCAGGCAAATTGTTCCAGACGTTCGACGTATGCGATAGAAACAATAAGGCGAAGCGCTTAGTGCGGACAGTAGAGGTGTCAACGTCAGGTTTTTTTAAATCAGTTCTTGGTATAAAGTACAACGTAGATCTTTCAAGTTTATTGATGATCGTGGGCTCTCCTTAGATAGAAGCACGTTCAATTATAGAACAACTCTTAAACGTGACAAACTGTAACAAATGGATTGTCAGTACATAAAAAAAAAAACTAGTCAAGTGTGAGTCGGATTCATACAAACTTATCTAAGTAAATATGTAGTTCGATTTCCTTATCGCGTCTCAAGCTTTTTTCTGAATTAGGAAAGTAATGTGATGTAATAACACATTTATGGTTCTCGGATAGTTTCCTTCACTTGTGCTACATGGCATAGTTTCTTGCCAAATTTAATTCTAGGTCAACAAGAAGTGCCTTGCCCTATTTTGATTCCATTGCAATCGTCAAAATATAGACGGAGTATAATGATTGGCGGAAGTTTCTCGGCTCCCTATTAATTTCAGCTATATTATACCTCCGAGCGTTTCTGAGAAAAAGAATTTTCATAGATGGACAGTCGTACAACAAAGTTATTCTATAAGTTTCCGTTTTTACCAACTGATGTACGGAACCCTAAAATCAAGCTCTCCAAGGAATCTCTTACAAGTAACTATCAAAACTGCCAGACACGCCAACATCCACCAAACCCCATTGTGCCCCAAATAGATTCACCGCGAACAAAGCGATCAGCAATCAGTGCACAAATCAAGAGTCCACGAATGGGCTCACACTGGGACATTATCCTTCAACCGTCACACCGAACTTCAATACTTTGACACTATTGTGAAATTTCTCACTTCGGTCTTGGCGACCCGCAGCGCTTGTCGGGTTAACCCGCTATTGTGGGCACACGTGCGCAATGAATGGGCCCTTAGAAGGTATCTTAGATTTGACAACCCTATTTATGTTTGGTCTCCTAATTGAATTATAGGGCGCGGCCTTATGAGGGCGATAGCGATCCGATTTTGTAATTAGTGTTGTGTGCTGTTTCTGAATGCGGCGGTATGTTGTGGGGAAATAGCTGGATACGGGCTCGTAAACTAATCTTGATTGGATTTATGTTTACGTAAATGTGTAATGTAATATTGTGAATTGAAATGATTGGTGCGTAAATTGGTGATAAAGTTTAAGGAAATGAATTTATGATTGGCCGAATACGCATAGCTGAACGTGAGTCTTGATAATAATAGATTTATGCACGTAAAAGTATCATGACTTAATAATTTTTTGTTGTATGAGTATTATCCAAGATTGAAGAAAGTTTGGACTGTATTTAGAGCATTTTCTGGTACTTAAATGAAACTTTTTTTGCTGGATTGAATCTTAGGTGTATTTTTAACAAAGTGTTTGATTTAAATCAGTGTTTTTCATTCTTTTTGAATACGTGATCCCTTTTTTAAATATATAAATAGTGGCGACCCCCCGAGACCGTAGCATTGCGGTGAGTGGAAGGGCGTACTTGTGACCGCTTTTTCAATTTAGATGCCTAAGTCGAAATGTTTCAAATCGCACACAATTTAAGTATCAAAAATAGAACAAATACCAGAAAAAGTATTGAAGCATAAACAGGCATGGCTTTATTATTAAATTGTTATATTTTTTTGTAGCGTAGTGTCAGTAAACCTCACTTTTCACTTTTACCTGACTCGCGACCCTTAAGCAAGACTTTGTGACCCACCTAGGGGTCGCAACCCACAGGTTGAAAAACACTCGATTTAAATCATCGAAGTTTGCTCTAAATGAAATCTAACAAACTCACCTCCTTAGTTATCAGACCCACTTAAAAAACTAAAATTCGCGTTTCTATCCTTCATATGTTCAAAAATACAAAAACATCTTCAATCACCATTCTATCCAGACCCACATACCAAACCCTATCCAACCAAGGTCTTGCACCTCTACAGGCCTACTTATACTGGTTGTTCTAACTAAACACGGCCGTCCTTGAGAGCTAAGTACATATTTGTTTTGGTCTCAGGATCGTGTTATCTTTGCAAACAAGTGCGGGGGCGAGTCCAAGATGGCGGTATACGAGATACGGGTTACCAAAAGTTTGTGTAGGTTATGGGAAGGTTTAGAATACTTTAGAAGTTATTTTAATAGTAGGAGTGTTTATTTTTTTTTTTGTTGGATCAGATAAGAAGTTTAGTGGCTGATTTTTGGGCACTTGGTATGCGTTTGTAAGTAAATTTTAACGTGGTACAATCGTGATGCGATTAGTTTCATTGCTGATGTTTTTTAAGGGTTGTTAGTTATTCTAAATATGCAGAATGTTTCAATTATATTGGCTTACGTGGCTCAGAAGGCTGCCCAGCTCAAGAGTGACTGGGCTGGAGATGTTTGCTGCATGCTGATCGAGCAATGGGCCCATAAAAACCTTGAAGAGGGACGAATTAGATTTCAGTAGGAATTAACATTTAACTGTTATTAACATTTAATATTTAACCGTAATGTTTCTTGTGAATCTAATAAATTGTAGGATTCTGTGAAAATTGTTTTTTTTAGGGTTCCGTACCTCAAAAGGAAAAAACGGAACCCTTATAGGATCACTTTGTTGTCCGTCTGTTTGTCTGTCTGTCAAGACCCTTTATTTCGGGAACACGTGGAGGTATCGAGTTGAAATTAAAACCATGTACTCAAGTCTCCTTGAAGTTGTGAAAAAATCAAACTTCTGAGTTAACGAAAAAAAAAAGATATGGCCGTTTAGGTCACAAAAAAGTATATTTCGACACTCTCAAGGAAATCAAAATTCATAGGGTACTTCCCGTTGACCTAGAATCCTGAAATTAGGCATGAAGCAAGGTTTCATAGTACAAGTATGGAAAAAAAATCTGTAAACTGTAAATTTTTAGTTACGTCACAAAAAAACTTGATTCGAGAATTGAACTGTTTTCATGGGTCAGTTTGTACGGAACCCTCAGTGCGCGGAGTCCGACTCGCACTTGCACCGGTTTTTTTTAATAAAAATCGTTGGCCCACAGCAATTACTCCTGTACCGGGGTTCGTTCACAAACGACACGAGACACCAAGATCTAGAACAACTATCTGTATGCCATACAAAAACTTGTTCCGCGTGGGAATCGAACCCGCGACACGCAGCGTAGCAGCCGATCGCTCAACCACTGCGCTAACCGTGCCATCAAAGAAGTAAATATTACACATTAATAATATTAATAATATTCCACAACTATCACTCAACGCCGTCTAGTCCCAAGCTAAGCAGAGCTTGTGTTATGAGTAGGTACTAGACAACTCATAAACATACTTATATATTTTTACACATATTACAGATAAATTACACCCAGACACAGAACAAATGATCGTGCTCATCACAGAAACATTTGTCCTGGGTGGGAATCGAACGAACCACTAGACCAACAGGCCTGTCATGACATTAGAAAATTATTCGAAAAATTGTTGCTGTCCATACTTCTAATGTGTCGCTATTTATACAAATTAACAAATATGCAGTCGCTTACATGTTTAATTGGTAGCTATTTAATTTATTCGTCCATCCTGTTCTAGAAAGAAAAGTGGAATGTATCAGTTACACATTGCTTTCGGTCCTTATTTGTAAGACTTGTGCTTTGCGTGCGTTATAGTATTTTTCAACACATTCTACTAATATGTACAACTAGCTTTTGCCCGCAGCTTCGCCCGCGTACATAAAATATAGCCTATGTCACTCAGGAATAAAGCAGCTTTCTGTCGGTGAAAAAATTTTAGCAATCGGACCAGTACTTCCAGACATTACTTCCTACAAACAAAAAAAAAAACAAACTTTACCTCTATAAAATATTAGTGTAGATGGTACATTTAAAAAAAAGTGAGGATGAAAATTCATTATCATTTCAACCGAAAGACTACCACTGGATATAGGTCTCCCCTAAATGTCGTCACAATAGCCCTGTGCGTCTCGCATCCATCAGATTCCCGCAACCCTCACCAGATCATCGGAACTCCTAGTGAGAGGCCTTCCAACGCTGCGTCTTGCGATCAACGAGCTGGCCACATTGCTCGTAAAAAAGACGATCAATAGGGCCTGGTCTGGAGTGGCGACCGCGTACCCGAAGAGGCAGCGTCGCAAAGGTCAACTGGAAGGAACACAGGTGGGCCCATCCAGTGGGCCCCCACTTGTAGTAATGACTCTTTGAGGCGCGCGTGAAGTATAACGCGCCGAAAACTTGAGTCTGGTCCTTTCCGGACGGTGAGCTAATCATTGCTCGCTATCCACAGGTCTGCGCCTACATTGGGCGGAAGTTGCCCTGTGACTCCCATCTTATGATATCCCCCGCTCTTGGGCGGAACGGGAGATAGTCTCAGACTTTTACTGACTAAAAACCCACTCCTGTTCCTTCGTTGCCTTTCGTACCAGGGCCGAGTCTTCCTTTCAGAATCAGACCCTTGGCCCCAGTAGGCTTCGACCCTGTTGGGCCCCTACAGATGCTGACATCTCCTTGAAGCGGACGTGGAACAGTACGCGCCGTAAGCCCTAACGGGTAACTACTGCATCAAATATCTGTATGTGCAACCTTCGTAGAAATCACATACATAAACTTGACATTAAAGCAAGATAAATAGCTTTTACAAAATACAACGCAAAAGCGTTAAAGTGACATAAAATGGAACTCAATGAATATTGCCAACAAAAGATCCATAGATTTACAAAGAATGATAAACGTGCGCGTATCTAATCGACACTAAGCGTACTGATGTACCTACTTTACAGTAATTCATGAATATTCCAACACAATGTACTTCAACCTTATATAAGTATGAAAGATACTTAGGAGATAATATGGAAGTGCCGATTCCATGCTCCTTCATTCACGTGGTTTACAAGCATTCTGATCCTCTTTTCATTCAGAATAGAATAATTTGACGGCACGACTAGCACTGTGGTTGAGCGATTGGCTCGTGCGCTGTGTTTCGTCGTTTCGATTCCCGCACGGAAACAATATTTTGTTAAAATAATATAGTAATATTTTGACTGGCCTGTTGGTCTAGTAGTTAGTGACCCTGACTGCTATCCCGGAGGTCGTGGGTTCGATTCCCACCCAGGACCAATGTTTGTGTGATGAGCACAATCATTTGTTCTGTGTCTGGGTGTAATTTATCTATAATATGTATGTATTTAGAAATATATAAGTATGTTTATCAGTTGTCTCGTACTCATAACACAAGCTCTACTTAGCTTGGGACTAGACGGCGTTGCGTGATAGTTGTGGAATATTATAATTATTATTTGTGTAATCTACAGATAAGTGTTCCGGATCTTAAAACATCCATCTTGTGAATATTAGTTTATATATTTGTAAACGCACTCACGATGCAGAAGTCATTGCTAGAGTGGGAACACGATTTTAAGAATTGATCTTTTCCTAAGCTCACTCAAAGCATTTCAACAAGAGGCTTTAAGAGGTTTAAACAAACTCTATGTAATCCTAAAAGTATTTAAGATCTTTTGTCCGTGTTGAGAGTCCAACTAATCTTCGTGTTGTTGCGCAGATGACTATTAGTATCATCTTATCTTTGTTATACAACCAAACATAGTTTCCACTGGAGATTTCAAAACAAGATACAAATCCTGGGTCCACCTTCCAATAGCAATGTGTGTTAAACCGTTGGAAAGATATTTTTAAGCTGAACAAAAGTTACTATGGCGCTAAGTTCTAAAAACAACAAAGGTACCTAAAAAAATATCTATCCAATGATGTAACACCATAACTATTGGTAGGTGGGACCAGATTTCATAGAAACCGTGGCATTATCCTTTAAAAAAAACCGAGGATGCGAACCCGTAATCATCAATACTTAATCCTGATTCGCATAGCGTGACTAACTCTACTCAATATACTTGAACCTTACGTCATTTTCATTCCTATATAAAACCCTTACTGGACCCATCAAGGAAACGCCGATTACATGCTTAAAATTGACACGGAATTCTGAAGAAGCAATTTCTCGTGGTTCTCACGGAATGCCGCGAAGCCTTTTTGGTCAGTATCCGCCATTCACTGGACTGAGTGACCGTTGCACGTTGTGAAATCGATTGCTGTGCGCGTCCATTCATGAGGCGGTGGTACGATCCTTAAGATTGAATGAACGAGTCGTTTAAGTGGTGTTACGTAAAAGAGGAGGGTACAGTGTATTGATTTTATTGTTGTTGACGATACGGAATACTTGAAAAGGTTTAACAATACACCAATATACATCTTAGTATTAATGTTGCAAATGAGAAAGTGACCATGATTTCCTGCCCACGGGTTTTTTTTAAAGAGTTAACGTGTGCCCGAAACGCAAAGGGCAACTGAAAGACACAAGTGGATTTTAGTCAGTATAAAAGTCTGTCATGCCTGTTCGCTCCACCCTATAACAGGAGAAGTCATTTGATGATTTCTTATCTCAAAAAATAAACATGATTTCCTGTCCGTGTGATATATTTTCGCGCCCAAACTACTATCTTCATCACGTGGTAATCCTGAGTATTGTCTCGCACTATCTTTAGTGACGACTATTATGGCAAATTTTGGAATTTAAATATCAAAATTACCATTATCAACACTTTTTGGAAGATCTATCTCTCTGGTAGTACAGGGTGTGACTGAACCCTAAATTGAATTGAATTAAGCTACCAAAAGGTTTTGAATAATATTAGGTAGGTAACCTGTGTACACATACTCATTTACTATTTTCGAAAAGTCAAACTGTTTTCGAATCTCTAATTCTAGGAGGAAGTGAGTTTTAAAACTTTACTACATGAACCAGGAACGAGTAGGAGTAGACGCTGAATGCTTCAGCTTTTACTTTTACTGAATTGTTTTTAAAATTTCATTTAAACATAACTAAATAAACAAGTACGTCACGGGTAAAAAAAGCTGCTGATTAATTCTAACTTTAAGCAAATTGACAATTGGTTAGCGAAACGTAAATATGAAAAGATGTGCTCGAGCGCAATTGTAAGCGGTTTGTTTTACGGTCGACGTGTTCAATAACAGAAGGTTGGGAATTCGTCATATTTAAATTTGTATTATTATCTTAAATTTTTCATAGTGTGAGAATATTGATTGCTTTGCCATTCCCTATTTCATTGTAAACGGTCAACGGAAGACGCAGCGTTGGAATTCCTTTTTCAAAGTATACCAATGATCTGATGTGTTTGATGGGAGAAACACGACACCGATCGTTGTGACGACACTTGGGACAGACTTAGCCCAGCAATCAGTATTAGACTCCTTCGCCTGACATGACGATGATGTGGTGTTGACACGGTTTATTCCTCTGATATTTAACCAAGAATCAGAGGAATTAACCGTATCAACAAAACCTTCAACAGAAGCTCGGGCAATGTTTTAAACTTTTAGGATTCGTTTCCACTGAAGTGGAGTGGGATGGAGCGGACCGTGAATTGCCGAATCACAGTGCGCGAAATCTTTACCCCGCTTCAGTGGAAAAAGTGTCGATGGAGCGTAATAGAGCTGAGCAGACAATGAACACGCGGCCTCAAGCCGGACCGAACGGATTCGAGCGGAGAGTACGAAGCTGAGAGTAGCTCAAGTCCACCTCGCTTCACATCACTGGAAACACTCGCCACTTTTCACTGCTCTTCTACGCTCCACTCCGCCCAGCTCCGCTTTACTGGAAACGCACTCTTAAGTATTCGTTTTTCTCAAACAATACAATTTAAACAATGTTGAAAAGAAGTTGCATCCAACAACCACTAATACTGGTCGCGGCAACACATGTGATCAAGCCTCAACGACCTTAGGACGATAAAATTTTCATTTTTCCTGAATTATCCTACATCAAGGTATGAAGGTCGGCTTCCCTAATATAAAAGACTTCAACGCGCTCCACTTTAGGACAGTCGCCAACAGATCGTTAGACATCATAAAATTAACCTAAAAAAAATAATAACCAATAAAAAATTACGAAAATTATTGGGACTATAATGAGCCCCTATAATCAGCATGGGTCCGAAATTCAATCAAAAGGAATTTATTGCCCATATTCGCAAAGGCTACGCTTCGTTTCGAATTTTTGAATTGTACAAGGCGGGGTTGATTTTTTGTTAGGAGATAATAGGCCGGCGCGAGCTAAGGCATCACCTATTATGCGCTAGCGCAGGAATGACAGTAAAAGTTACGCCCACTTTTTAGATCCTTTTTGTGCAGTCTTCAAAAGTTTTTAAAGATTAAAGAATAAGTTTATGGTTACCGTTTTTGTGGCAGTGAGGTGAGGCTTTGATGATATAATAGGTTCTATGCACGTATTATGTATCATTTTGTTGTGATTGTGAGGTTATGTGTTGATGCCTTCTTATATGTCTTAAAGACTAAGAAAATAAGTTCGTCCTCGACTGAGATGAACATATTTTTGAAGGCCTTTTTAAAAAGCATACATACAATTACACTATAATTATCCTAATGAACTGTCAAATATCAGTTTCAGTAGTCCTATATAGAATTTTTTTAAATCTTTATTTAAGGAGACTCACTCAACATGACGATGTCGCTCCGTAATTCTAGTCATAATATAACTTCTATGGTTAAGTTAAAGAAAAAAAAAAAGAAAGAAAACATGTTTATTCTGCCTGAATAGACGCACAATTCGTTTAAAAAAAACAAAAACCAAGTTTCCTGACAGGCCATGTGTGTATCGGGCATAACTGTGTTGCACCACTAAGACCATAGACAACACAGCTGTCTAGGTTATCTGTTGCATTTTGACGCCGGCCTCAACAGAGATAAACATAAACAAAAAATAAACCAAAAAAAATAAAAAATCATAATTTTAACAATAAAAACTTTGATTACATCAGTCTGTCAGGTTACTGTCAGTACAGTACTGTCAGGTACTCTTACATCTTCCCGTCAGTCCATCAGTCCTGTCCGATCCGACAGTCCAACCGAAGAGTATCGAGTGTTGCCCAGTGATTGGGTTGTGGAGGTTTGATAAACAATCACTTTATGTAAAACACGATGATGATGGTTAGGTACAGAAATTCCAAGAGCTAGATAGCTTGCTGCTTGTCATTTTCACGAGCAACATGACAGATGACATAGTCCAAAGGATAATGAGGTTTGAGACATCGAAGGAAGTCTGGGATGAACTTCAAAATCTATTTGACGGTGACAGAGATCATTTGGTGTATGAACTTTGCCTAAAATTCTTCCAGTACAAGATACTCTTAATATGCCTGTCAGTGTCTTATCTAAGCTATGGGGTGGAAGCAACGCCCAGCCGTTATTGGGTGGTATCTCCGCTCTCAGGTGTAATTTCATCTGTAAAAAACTATCTCATGCTAGAATACAGAAAAATAGGTATCAACAAACAAATCTTTAAAATCTCTAAAGCACAATTTATTTTTCCAAACTTTGAACACAAAACCCAGTCATTATAACAAACAATTAATCCATAGGTCACTCGTATTGTTTGTGGCATCCGTTCTACTTGCAATAACAACTCTCCATTATCTGCTGGATACACACAAAACAAGTCCCAATGCCTTCTAGTGGCCATCTAACACGTGTTCAAAATGCTTTGTTACTTTAACTGTATTGGCACAATAACCTGCTAAGGTACAGAGAAGATTCAACTCTGGTTGTGAGATGACAAAGTGTAAATTTTATTGGAAAAAAATTTCGCACTTATGAAAAGTTTTTCGCAGTAAAATGTTGTAAGTGGCTGTGGTTGTATATTTGAATTTATACTTTATTAAGGGTTGATTAAGTTGGTTTTTGGTTGCGGATGATACTGGGAGATACGAGTTTTCAGTATATATTACAGTGAAGAATATCTCTTGATTTTTAAGGGGCACTTTAAAGGCTCTTCTAAGTTCTCTCGTAAAATGATTGTGTTACGGCGATCCATCAAATCGAAGACATTTCGTAGACTTCTATTGAGCTTTTTGCCGCCCCGTCATTTCCTGTGCCCGGGGCCAGGATTTCGACCAAATTTTTGCGAGAACAATTAAACTTTTTTCAGTTTTTTTTTCTTTTTCGGTCAGTCGGTAAGTATTAAGTTACCGAATCTAAGATAAAATAGTTTTTTTGAGAAAAAACCGTTTTGCAGTATACGTGAGTTTTTGGGGTTTCTTTAGCAATTTTTTTGTATAAATCTATCTTTTGGAATGGACACGTTTTGTTGGAGATAAGTAGCCATGGTTTTTATTGGACGTCTCAGTTTATTGATAAAATGCACCTGCCACTTATGTACTGTCTTCAAATTACATGGCTCAAGTTATGCAGTGAAAACGTGATGTTACTTAATTAATTAATTTATTTAAACTTTATGATCTACTATCTCAGTAGTGGTACATAGGTGAACTTAATGCAACAAGGCATTCTCTACCAGTCAACTTTTAGGTTAAAAAAGACAACACTGCGGTAGGTGTGCATAATAAATAAATGACAGATACTTCAAATAGAATGAAATATTATTGAATGAAGTTGCATCTATTAATAAAATACATATATAGGTAGGTGTGCCAATATTATAAACTAATAAATACTATGATAAATATAAAATCAGTATATTAAGAGAACTTAAAATATTAATCTTAACTAAGAGTGCTTAATCTACGAAGCCTGCCTGCTGAATTACTAGATACATACTTTACCAATTTTTTTTCGAGCCTGCCTTACTCCGCTTACTTTTAGCCAGCGTTTCTTCAAGTTTTGGTGAAATCTGTCTGCATATATATTTTCATCTTGCCGTTTCCTTTCGTGGTCTGCTGCGAATCCGTCTGATTGTGTCAGGGCATCAGCTTTGTGCTACTTTCACCCATAGCTTGTTCGCCAGACATATCCTGCCCGGTCTTAGAGACCACCCTAGATTAATAGAAGTATTATTATGTATAATAAAATTCTACACACTAGTGAAAATCCAAACTTTAACTACCCAAACTACCCAAAATATATTGTTTAGATTTCCATTATTTTTATCGTGGGTGCGTTTACAAAGATGTAAAATCACATAGGTACACAAAACATCAAGACCTGGAAGCACCATCTGCAGGCCATAGAAATAATATTCAGTGCGGGAATCGAACCCGGAACATGCAGTGCAGCAGATAATTGCTCAACCACTGCATCAACCGATCGGATGCTTTAATTTAAATTTTGATCAGCGTAACCAATTACTATATAAATAAATGCACTTAAGTCGTTTACTGTAAAACCTTTAAGTACTTAATCGAAATAAGTGCATGATTGTAATAATATTGAAACAAAATCAGAATTCTTCCAAAATAAATTAAATAACGGAACATCACAACTTCCAGGCAAATTTCAAAAAACTGCAATAACGACGTTAACAGTCTTCGTCAACGCTTTTTTCGTGAACGCACAAAAATCCGCAGTTTCCGGTAAAAAAATGGAATGCGGAGTAATTTAAAACCGCACTAAATTGCCGCCGTTACACACACGTGCAAATAAAAATACCACTTGATGCTATTGAAAAAATATTGGTAAGTTACAAAAAAGTTATGCGAAAGTAACAAAAAAGAATGCGAAAGTTACAAAAAGGAAGAAGAAACTTGGAATCCGTAGGTATGTGTTTTTATGGAGTATTTTGTGACACGTGTTTCTGATTTGTGTCTATTTGTGTTTTGGGCTAATGGGGCTGTGTTGTCGCCACATTTCCTTTCGTTGATTGCGTCAAATATAGCAGCTTAGGCGCCTGCTTTGCTGTTTTATCGTATGACCAATAGTTTGGGTTAGATGTGAAATTAAAGATAAAGTTTTTCAATATTTTTTCATGTTTGATTGATCATGATCATTGATCTGTTTATGATTTGGAAGGGTATGTGTTTTATAGTTGGAGAGAAACAGATTGGGATCAATTATAAAAAACTGGGCAAGTGCAAGTCGGACTCGCGCACTGATTCCGTAGAATACGTTTATACGAAATTTACTGTTTTTCGCACTAGAACGGAAAAGTGCGCGAGCTCGCCCCACCATAACATATTATATTTATTGTGTCAAGCTAGACACCGCGCAGCCCCTTCGAGTCGCGGAGTAGCCCCTGTTTATTTATGTCTTCGTAAGTCTGTTGAAAATCATCGTTTAATACACGTGTAAAATTGTCACTGCAGCTCTCGGCTTCATATCATTCCGCCTCGGTTGCAATGACAAACTTTCTCCACTTATATCAAAAATGTACTTACTTATTGAATACAACTTCCGTCTAAACTTACTAGGTCTGATAAATCCATCTTCATAAAACAACATATCGCTTTTTCGCAATATCACAGTCACCCTACACCCAAATCGGATGCTCGTAAGTGTTACCCAACGCACCTAATTATCTGCGTTCAATAATAGCTTCCTGTACACGCGGTGCTTTGCGAAAAACAAGCCTCTTCACCACTAATGCGAGTTTCGTGTCAATGGCGGGCCATTGTCTACACAGTGGGAACCACTTGTAGCTGTTTCGTGATGGAAATAACGCTTTTTTGTTTTCTTACAATTGTCTGGAGTGTTATTGGTATTTAAGGGATTTTGGCACTTGATCTAATGTCTCTAAGATCGTTGTCCATTTTTTTTTGTGTGTAATTCCTTCCTGTTCTTATGTCCAGAAGGAAGCTATACTGCTTGTAAATTATGGACAGATGTATTGACAGATAGGGGTTCTTCAATTCGCACTTTGAGTGTCGGTCAGAAACACCATAGTTGCATTAAGTGCTGGTGCAATATGATTGAGTATACAAAAGAATATGCATATGGCATGGCCAGATCATAGAAATTGATCACTTCGTTAAACTGGCCTGGGGGGCTATTGGCTAACTTTTTCAATAACAGTTGACAACTAGCATTCGTTACACACTAAACTTAGTTGTCAACTGACAATTTCATAAAATTGGTATTACGTATCACACAAGTGACTAACAAACTACGGTGGAAATGTGGTGAATTATAAAAATTTACGGTGCCTATTGTGACCACTCTAAAATTTTATCGACTATTATACAGCTTCAAAAGCTTACACAATCGCAATTTTAAAAGTATCGATACAATAACATCTGTCAAAACGTGTTACGGTGGCTATCAAAGGCACCAGTGGCTAATGACGTCACTGCAGTTGGTCACTGAAGATAGGCAATACGAAACTAGCTATTTGACAGTTCAATGATGCACATTGTTAACAAGTGATCATCACTTGAACTGTCAACAGAGTTACGTAATAGCTCCGCAGGTCGTTTAAACGTTAACATTTGATGATAATTATGTCTATTTCGACTGGCCTGTTGGTCTAGTGGTTAGTGGCCCTGACTGCTATGCCGGAGGTCGTGGGTTCGATTCCCATCCAGGAGAAATGTTTGTGTGATGAGCACAATCATTTGTTCTGTGTCTGGGTGTAATTAATTTATGATATGTATGTATTTAGGAATATTTAAGTAAGTTTATCAGTTGACTAGTACTCATAACACAAACTCTGCTTAGCTTGGGACTAGACAGTGTTGTGTGATAGTTGTGGAATATTATATTATTATTATACTCGTTTGGCCATATCATTGATATAATGAAAAGTCTAAAGGAAATAGGCCAAACGAGGATTGACGTATCAACAAAGTTTAACGTTTAAAACGATCTGGCCAGTTTAACTTGACCATATAATGAAGGGATCAATTTCTATGATGGCCACAACACATACCTACATACATCAGAGAATTCCATAATTGGTTGGATTATTCAAAATAGTCACCGGGTGCCCTGGAATGCAAAGAGCAACTGAAGGAGTATGTAGGGTTTTAGTCAGTAAAAGTCTGACACTATCTCTAGCTCTCGAGTGAGGAGTTATTTTTTAGAGGTATGTGGAACAGGGTGTAAAGTCCCGCAAACCTCTGTTGAAGAAGAAGGATCTTCCGACCAGACGGGTGTTATGTCTGATCCGGGCAACTGCCCGCGAAATGATTTCGGGCTGTTGTATATGTTCAAATCGCGCGGAGAACTCTAATTGCGCGATTCAGGATTTCGTAGTTCACATGTAACGCCATAGATGTCGTTACAATTTCATGATTTCCTCCTCCACAAAAAAAAAAACAGGAGGTCATAATTTTAAATACCGTGTCATTACAGGGCCTAAGTTAGATTAAGGCAACAAAAGGAATTTAATAACTTTGTGTAATAAAAACCTTATTATATTAAAAGCATATCTCAATCCAGTGTTGTCTAATCCCTTTTGTCCCTAAACAAAATAAAAGCTGTATTGAATTATTCCGATAACCACCGGTTTCTTAAAGAAATATTCACGCCTTGACCATGAATCAATATTAGCCTTATTTCTTAACAAACCTAAGACCCGTGAACCAGTCATTGGCACCCTCGAAAACTTTGAGAACTTGTTAAATACGGCACTTTGGCTAGCTTCCCTTGTTGAAATATTGAAGCGTGAACTGGTAGAACCAACTTATCCATACCGTTGCAGAACTCAAATTTGGAAAACCATGATCTTTATCCCAAAGAATTAAGAGTGATTTCAGATGATTGGGTAGTTATGTAACAACAAAAAATAAGTTGGTATTTCAACAGTTTTACCAACAATATTATCTGAATTTCACGCAAGACTTATTTGTTTTAGATGAGGCTGTTTCTAAAGGAATTGTGTGGGGCCGTGAATTTTAACAAGCCAAGTGGCGGTATCGGTTTTGGTCTTCATAGACTTGTGATTCTGAACGGGTGTTTGGTCTCATTTTGATGCAGTTGATGTGATCGGTATTAGTTGCGTCCTTGTTGGGTAGTGGTAGCAAATAAGGCTGTGATATTATAGTCATTCACAATAGACATTATAGCAGCATTCGATTATTATTTTTTTTCTAAATATTGTCCCACGCTAGAAAATACTTCTGTATCATGTACTCACAAATACAAGATGCTCAAACCTGATACAATCTGTGGCCCACATAAATATTTGTTCCATATGGAAATACAACCTGCGCACTAGCGTAGTTACCAAAGGGCTAGGCGGGGCACCCCCTAGCCCCGAGGCCCCAAGCTCATGGGAGCCCAAAACCTGATAAGTAAACTTCTTATTGAACTGGCGAAAAACTCTCCCACCTTCTTGCAACACTACAACTACTACCACAACTAGTTTTAGTCAGTAAAAGTCTGACACTCCCTCTCGCCCCACCCAGGGCAGCACAAAAACAAGGCTACATAAAAAAGAGGCCCTAGTTTTTTTCGCCCCAGGGCCGTTACTCACCCAGCTACGCCACTGAACCTGCGACACTTAGCGCACCAACCAATCGCTCAACCACTGCTTCTAACCTAAAATAATTTGGATACTTTTTGTACAAGTATGTTTTAATAATTGAATGCTAGCATAGAATTTAAGGAATTTCTTTTGATGAAATTAGTTGACTATATATTTTGGAGTACCTACTTTTCGGTCGATGGAGCCCGAAGGCTCTGCCCCCCTAGCCAAGTTACAACCGAGTCGGCCACGCCTCCTATTCCTTTGTTCTGACTACGTCACTGAGCGTTGAAATGACGTCAGAACAAAGGAATCGGAGGCGTGGCCGACTCGAGGCGATCAACGAAAAGAGAATCGAAACGAAACGGTTGTAACATAGCTAGGGGGGCTGGAGCGGCGACCACGTACCAGAAGACGTAGTGTTAGACCTCCTCCTAAAAGGTGGACCGACGACTCGTGAGGGTCACGAAAATCCGATGGAAACGAAACGCACAGGACAGCTCATTGTGGCGACACTTGGGGGAGGCCTATGTGCATTGGTGAACGTTATGCAGCAGCGCAGCACATGATTTGGCTGCAAGATAATGATGACCTAGAATAATTTTATCTATTTGTTTCAGACTTTGAAAAAGTGTTGCGCCGCCCCCAAATAAAACGGGACAAGGGCAGGAAAATGATGATGATTTGTTTCAGACTTTGAATGTATAGTTTAATTTTGACAAATTAGATTTTTATATACCTACCAAAAAAACTGCCATAGCTTCTGTAAATAAATACTTAGAAATGTAACGTGATCACATTGTCTTATTGGCATCACTATCAAACAAAACTTTTTTTTAAAATCTTTAACCAACACAATCTTTTTTGTCAACCATACAATACTACTCTAAATAACTGCGTGTCTCAGTCGGATGACACAAACGCGCCGACAAAGAGGCGGCGGTCCTCACACAGTGGTCACAAATAGTCACGAGCGCGCGGTGTATCTGTGCCACACATGAGCGTTTGATCCTTATGCGGCTTATCTGGGCATAGCTTTATGTAATAGGTGGAGGTTTCACTATGACGCGTGATTGTAAGGATTTCTAATGCGTAATAGAGTTTATTTGTCCGGATTTTTTCAAGCGAACTCCAGTAACTGTTTTATACAACATTAGATTTAGCATATGCAAAACCCGAAACACGTGTCCAGTATTTTTACGTTGTTTCTTTATGTGTACAAAATTTCATAACTGTATCATGAAAAATCACAAAGTTAGCTTGTTATGTTACCTGGTTGTCCGAATAATTATATATGGTCACCGGGCCATCCCAACTGTGCGCTGGCGCTTAATGCTCGCTATTGTCCAACATGTCCGGTGTCCAACATGTAACATTTTTAATATTTTTTGGAAAAAAATATAACATGGTGTAAAAATTATTGGAATCGATTCAGTTACTGATACTGAACAAACTATATTCAGGTTTTGCATATATTATTAAAACTAGCTTTTGCCCGCGACTTCGTCCGCGTAGGTACATAAAATATAGCCTGTGTCACTCAGGAATAAAGCAGCTTTCTGTCGGTGGAAAAATTTTAGCAATCAGACCAGTATTTCCAGAGATTACCTCCCCTAGTGCATATGTTCTTCCTGTTGACCTTTTTTTTATTTTTTTTTTTCGGTGGGAAAATCATCTTATGACATCCCCCGCCCTTGGGCGGGGTGGGATATAGTGTCAGACTTTTACTGACTAAAAACTCACTCCTGTTCCTTCGTTGCCTTTCGTACCAGGGGCCGAGTCTTTCTTCCTGTTGACCTAAAATCCTGAAATTTTACATGTAGCAATTTCCTACAGCACAAATATAGGAATAAATCTGAAAACTGTAAATCTATAGTTACGTCACTAAATAAATACTTTTTTCGATTCGGAAAAAAATTCGTGACACGATTCAGAAATTTTAATTACATAATTATGTATTGACATAGGTAAGTTTGTACGGAACCCTCAGTGCGCGAGTCCAAATTTTACATACAGGTTTATAAGCAGTTACCCTTAATTGATTGCGCTGAAATTTTGTAAACCTATGTAACTTGGGTGACAAAGCCATGGAGCTGGTCTGATGATTGAATGGGATAGTGGCCATATCAACTATATCAACTACAGAGCGAAACAAGATAACCCTATCGTACGTGTTTGAGCTCTTTTGAATAGTCTTGATCAGTAGTATACCGTGCAACAAAAGCTTGTTCTGAAAAAGTGTTTTTAATTGAAAACTTATTAAATCTATCCATATATCAAGGAGCAGTGGTGGCCGAGTGGTTGCCCCGACTTACGAGTTGTAGATCGCGGGTTCAAATCCAGCCTTACTTTGTGTAATTTATTTCATCACCACTGCTCTTAAGACGGCGAAGGAAAACATCGTGAGGAAACTGGCATGTCCTAGAACCAAAAATTCGAAGACATGTGACAATCACCAATCCGCACTGGGCCCGCATGATGGATTACAGCCCATTCCCTCTCCAGCCTCTCCTAGAGAGAGGAGGCTTGAGTCCCAGCTGTGGGAACATTAAAAGGCTGATTATGCTTATGCTTTTATATATCATGGAATAAGATCAAGTGCTTGATTACTAACTTTAATGGACTTGCTTGAAGAATTTTTTACTTATAGTTTTGACAGTAGATAGCAAAGACTGTAAAAACCGTTTTGTTTCTGAACATAGTAAATGTGGATGTACAGGTACTGTTATCATTATTTGTTGCTTTTAATGACTACAAATAGCGTGTCCCGCAAACCTCCGTTCAAAAAAAAAGATGTTGTGTCTGGCCAGGATACCTGTCCGATAGTTGATTGGCTGTTATGTTCTAATCGTGCAGAGAATTGATTTTGGTTTTTAGTTCCTGTGGTGTCATAAATGTCACTAAAATATCATAATGCCATACATAGAGCTAAAAAAGAACAATAATAAGTATCTTCTACTTATATAATTTTATGGGACATGTGACATACATAATAAACATGAATAATGACACACCTCTATTATAAGGATTACTGAATTCTGCAAAACTGCCAACTTTAAGATACATAGCGAGCAGCTGTGACGGAAGGTAAGTCAACATCAATGTAACGGCTAGAAAACCGTGAAATCGCGCGAAAATCTAAAAGCCGTGTCACATCTTTCAATGGCTTATACACCCTGAATCAAAGGCCATGTGTTTGTAATACTGACACCCGTTCAGTGTATCGAATCAACGAAGAAAGCCCGTACAAATCTCTAAGAAATAACCGAAAAACCGAAATTTTTCAGCGATTCGTTCCGCACGCGATTTCACGGTGCCCTATTACTATATCCTGCGTGCTATAAAACCTTTGACGGTGTGCGTGGGAGTTGTCAACCTTTTGCGGTACCTACTTAACGCGTTTAATAATGTACTGACTGGCCTGTTAGTCTAGTGGTTGGTGGCCCTGACTGCAATGGTCGTGGGTTCGATGCCCACACAGGACAAATGTTTGTGTGATGAGCTTGAGTTCTGAGTCTGGTTGTAATTTATCTATAATAATGTATGTATTTAGAAATTTATAAGTATGTTTATCAGTTGTCTAGGACTCATAACACAAGCTCTGCTTAGCTTGAGACTAGACGGCGTTGTGTGATAGTTGTGGAATATTATTTATTTTATTTTGAGCTAGGATTTTTGTTAGTGGTACATGGTTTCTTAATTTAACACGTTGAACGCAGCTCTACGCGACACGGCTACAGCTTTTTAATAGTTTGTCTAAGTATTGGCATAAGAGAGGTTAAGGAAGAACCACCACAGTTCAGTCTTCACGTAGTTCTGCTAATCCTATTGAATGGTTTTATCATGAAATAACCATTCAATAGGTAACCCTGATGATGATGAATGTTTTTTTTTTATTCTTGATAGGTTCGCGCTTGACCGCTCTCTCACCTGATGGGAAGCGACGATGCGGTCGACGATGGAGCGCACTTACCTAGAAGTAACCTATTCACTCTTGACTAAGATTCCCGGGTTGTAGCCATCAGGAAAGACAGATTCCGGCAAGAAATTCCATGAATTATTGCATGAATAAAAAAAAAAAACGATTCACGCGCAACCCTGGTGCTTTCATCTTAATGGGATTTGTTAAAATGGAGAAAGACCAAAAGTAGCGCTCATTAAAAAGTTAATAATTATCATCTTAATCGTCTTTTTAATTTGTAGTGTATTTGTAAAACCTCTCTATCAGTGTGTCTGTTATATATTATCTAATCCTTTGAGCCTTTAAAGCAAGGGATGTGTTATAGTTTGGGGTGTAAGATCGTTCAAACTTAAAGGATGACTGAAGGATCACAGGTAGGTTTTAGTCAGTAAAAGTCTGACTCCCTCACTCTCCATCCAGAGCGGTAGAACTTATTTGACGATTTCAATCTTCAATCTAAAATCTAAATTCAAATCTTCGATCCAAAAAAAACTTACAAAGTAAGAGTGAACAGGCATTTTTTTGGCTCGCTTATTCCATTGAAATACCCCTTTATCGTATTCCAACGTCCTTTCCAATGGCCTTATAATGTTCCCACTGTTGGGACTCAGGCCTCCTCTCTAGGAGAGGGAATAGGCCGTAATCCACCACGCAGGCCCAGTGCGGGTTGGTGGATGTCACATGTCTTCGAATTTTTGGTTCTAGGACATGCCGGTTTCCTCACGATGTTTTCCTTCACCGTTTTGAGAGCAGTGGTGATGAAATAAATTACACAAAGTAATGCGCCTGGCTGGGTTTGAACCCGCAACCTACAACTCGTAAGTCGGGGCCGTTACCACTCGGCCACGACTGCTCTCGCCACAGAGCTGGCTCACCACAAAATAAAGACAACTAGGTTTTCTTATTTTAATATTTAGGTATTTACCTGTGGAATATTGACATCACAATGACTAAAACTCTACAAATTAATAGATACATGTCTAAAACTTAAACTCCACGCAACAAGTTTACAACCCCTGTCTACCTATGGTGTCGCACTTTTGCGAGCGCCGACGAATCGGAACGAATCGCGTACAGAATAGCGACCGATTTATCATTCTTAACCGCTGTTCGCTGGCCGTCTTTGTGAAACGAGAACTAAATGGACATCCTTCGTCCTTAGTAAATGTCACGTATCCTTAACTATTGCTTGACACGTAGGTCTCGTTTTTTTATAGAATACGTGATTGAGAAAAACGGAGTGTTGGTGACCCCCCGCGATTTAGTTTGTACCCATAACCATATAATATTACCCAAAGCCAATTGCCTTAAATTAAGTGTCGCCTGTAATTGTGTACTTTGGAAAATAAATTAGTATTATTATATATACACATATACATATAAGATTGGCAAAGATACTTTTGCCATTTTTTTTTTACTTGTTTCTTTTTGTACCATTAAACTAGAATTGTTTCGTTTTGGTACTCACATAAACATAATAACACTGTTTAATTACTAATGCTAACAAATAATTACAAATTAATTGCGTTAATACAGAAGTTCAAGTAGCATTCATACACCACTGTGGGTAAAAATAGTCGCTAAACATTATATTCATGTATAAGATTAGCGAAGATAGTTTGCCATTTTTTTTTGCCTGATTCGTATTTAGTTTACTCTTGTTTTAAGTTGAAACCTATCAGTTATATTGTATCACTAATATCTACTTTTATGCCAAAACTAGATCACTTTTTACTGAAAACTGAATAAGCTCTGAGCTTTGCAAAATACTACTACCTAAACATTTTTATTTTAAAAGAACTCTAAACATATTTATTTTATTTTATTTTATTTTATTTTATTTTATTTTATTTTATTTTATTTTATTAGGAAAACATACAGTGTATTCATACAGAGTAGAAACAGATATAAACAACTGAATACCATTTACATGTTTCCGCATTTAAACATCTAGAAAGCTTGTTATCAATCTTTAGTGATATAACAATGTAAATAACCTAATATTAAGCAAAATTTAAAAATTTAAAAAAGTGAAATTTGGGGTAAGTATATTTAATAACTAAATTATGTTGAAGTCAGAGAACCAAACCATGATTTCGTTAATGTTCTGTTGAAAACGCGTGGCTTTGAATTAAACAAATCCAGTTCAGGAAAGTCAACAAGTTTATTAAATTCTCTAGCGGACCTCACAAAAAATGAATTCTGCCTGTAGTTTGAAGAACTCTGAGGCACGTCCACACATGCTTTACGTCTCGTCATTCTATTCGGGACTTTAAGTTTAACTCGAGATAGTAAATCCGGTGAGTCAATGTGATTCTGCGCGATTTTAACAAGGCACGCAATATCCGAAAACTTTCTTCTTTGGTACAATGGTAAGATATGGTGTCTTCGACATCTCGCCTCATAATTGGGGTCATATGTTTTAGACTTATGTTGCAAGTGTTTCAGGAACCTACGTTGAATGGATTCAATTCTATCTATATAAACATTGTAGAGAGGATTCCACACTTGGGAACAATACTCAAGAACGCTGCGCACCAAAGAGCAATAAAGAATTTTAAGTACTTTCAAGTTTGAAAACTGAGAGCTGGCTCTCAAGACGAAGCCCATGGTCCTGTAAGCTTTTTTGACAATATGATCTACATGTCTTTCATAAGTTAGCTTGGAGTCATGAATGACACCTAGGTTCCGTACTGAGTCTACTTGTTCTAACTCATGTCTTTTGATAAAATATTTAAATTTAATAATTTTGACTTTACGAGTAAAGGTTATAAAAAAACATTTTTTGACATTTAAGTCTAATTTATTGATTAAACAATATTGTTCGAAGCTATCTAAATCATTTTGGAGAAGCTGACAGTCTTCAAAGCTGGTAATTTTTTTGAAAATTTTCATGTCGTCAGCATAAAGGAGTAATTGTGAGTATTTAATGCATTGAGTGACATCATTTATAAATATGTTAAAAAGAAGGGGCCCAAGCAAAGAACCCTGCGGTACCCCAGACGGGACGATGCTCCATTTAGAACGGTACCCATTCAGAACCACTGCTTGCGATCGATTTTCAATGTACGAAACAAACCACCGATATAAGTCTCCATGGATGCCAGCTTGGAGTAACTTCTGTAGTAATATTTTGTGGTCGATTCGGTCAAACGCTTTACTATAATCAGTAAAAATTGCATCGACCTGTCCACCAGCATCCATGCTAGACGTCGTAAACTCTGTGAAAGACAGCAGATTAGATAAAGTTGACCGCTTGCTTACAAAACCATGCTGCTCCGTGATCAAAGTTGGTGAGATACTCTCATAAACTTGTGTATATACGATTTTTTCCAGTATCTTAGCAAAGATGCATAATTTGGAAATGGGGCGATAATTTTTAGCATCACTCTTGCTACCACTCTTATGTATGGGTGTGATAAATGCAGATTTCCATATTTTAGGTACAAGTCCTTCCGAGATAGACCTTTTATAAAGAATAACAAGAGGTTCAGTTAAACATGTAGCACAAGAGACAATAAATAATGGTACCACATTATCGGGCCCTGCACCCTTACTTAAATCTAAAGATTTTAATAATTTAAGAACCAGGTCAGCAGTGACTTCTATACTACCTATGTTGCTTGGTGCGTTGTTATCAAAAGACATGGGTATTGAAGAAGAGTATGTAGACGGAGGTAGAAAGTTTGAATGGAAATGAGAAGCAAACACATCGCATATTTCATCCCCAGTATCAGCTGGAACACCATTATAATGAATAGTTGATGGGAGTGAGTTCGATCCCTTTTTATTTGATTTAATAAACGACCAAAAAGACTTGGGACATTTAATTATTGCATCTTCCGCGTGTTTTATATATTTTAAGTAGCATTCTTTCTCCAATCGTTTGGCACGGTCACGAAGAAGACAAAAAGTATCATGGTCACTAGTATTACCATATATTTGAATTTTTTTTAAGAATTTGAACTTCTCTTTGAGAAGTTTCTTTAAAGGAGCACAATACCAAGGTGGGAAAGAGTCAGAGGCTATTAATTTGTGAGGAACATACTGCTCAATGACATCATATAGGTGTTTATAAAATAATTGTACTGCGTCCTCTAATGTATTATTATTTAAGCATGTTTGCCAATTTATGTTATTTAAGAAAGTTTTTATGGCTCCGTAGTCCGCTTTATTATAATAATATTTAAGTCTGGTTTTACTTTTCAACAAACACTCCTTGGTAAAATCGAGGACTATATCTAACGACTTATGATGACTATCTTCCGGTACCAACGGGTCTGTGCATGATGTTACCGTTACCTTATAGTTACATAATATATAATCCAGTAGTCTGTTATTTGCATTCCTGTTTAAATTATATTGGTTGAGGTCACATTCGGATAAGGTATCGAAAAAGAATACCTGAGATTCACCATTAATCCCACTAGGCTGTAGAGAACCTAAATCGCCTGAACAATTGATATGACTTAAGTTAAAATCGCCCATTATCAGGAACGCATCCTGAGGGTGGGCGCTAACAATAAAGGAAAGATTTTCGGTGAAATTCTGCAGTTGCGTATTGAAAGAATTACCTGACTTTTCTTTACAAAGATATAAAGTACATACATGCAGTCGATGTGATCTACTGACAGGACTATTATTTTTTAATGTTATGGTGACCCAAATATCCTCAGCCGTCGAGCGCCAATCGGGCTGCTCAACCGCAGCATACTCACGACGAACAGCTAACAGCACGCCGCCACCGTATCTTTCCCCCGTCGCAACATAGTTCCTATCCCGCCTCCAGACAACATACCTTATATATAATGAACTAATGCTATATACTATTTATATATTTACAAAACTAATCATAATTATAATATATACAACTAGCTTTTGCCTGTAGCTTCGCCCGTGTCCGTAAAATATAGCCTATGTCACTCAGGAATAAAAGAGCTTTCTATCGGAGCTATCTACAAACAAAGAAAAACAAACTTTACCTCTTTCTAATATTAGTGTAGATTAAGAAAAAGTAAGAACCCTTTTTGCACTGTTTCTTCCTAGTGCATAAAGTTTTAATAAGAAAAACCCTTTACTAATTCAAAAAAACTAAAAACAATCTAACTTAAATTAAGAACGAAATTAATATGAATGATTGAGTACGAGTAAAATTTAATGATGTTTTTCATTTCAATCGTGACCAAAACCTGGTTACCATTTTAAATGCGCAAACGCAGAACCATCTTAAGTACTTACAGGATAAACGGACAGCAGGCTCCAGCCAGCATTTTACGAGAATTTTAATACGAAATAATTAACAGAGAAATTAGCGAGCAGAACCAATTTATTTCTGAAATATACCATTTAAATGCAACTCAAAATTTTATGACGAAAACCTCTTGAAGATTATTATAATTATTTAAAATAATGGATAACGGGATGATCGTACAAGAAAACGCATTTTATTTTATTGCGAAACATTCTTTATTTTTTATAATAATATTGGTTTTTTAAAGTAATATTAATTGGGAGTAATTGGCATTCAGAAAGGATGGTGGATGTAACTTATGTTAAGAAAAAGTTTCTGTGCTAAAAGGATTGCAATTAAAGGGCTAATTAAGATGGGAGATAAGTTTGGATTTCGATTATTGTACCGATGGCGGTATCATGATGATGATTAAAAGTTTATTTGCACAGTTGGTTGGAAAATAATCAATTTTTGTTTTTTTTTCAAGTATAGTACTGAAATTTAATTTATGGCAAATGTTTTTTTTAAACACGCCAGGTATTTTTATTATTTACTCATACACAGAAAAACAAAATAATATTTAGAATAAACAAAATTAAATCGAGCTGCCATTACTTATGCATCAACAGATCATCTAATAATAAATCTAATTAATTTGATAGCAGTACACCAAAGACTTTTGAGAGCAGTGGTGGCCGAGTAATAACGGTCCCGACGTACGAGTTGTGTAAGTCGCGGGTTCAAACCCAGCCAGGCGCATTACTTTGTGTAATTTATTTCATCACCACTGCTCTCAAAACGGTGAAGGAGGCATGAGTCCCAGCAGTGGGAACATTAAAAGGCTTATTATGCTTATGCTTATGTTTTTTTTTAAACGTAGTTTTATAAACAAGATTTATATTTTACTTATTCAAAGAAAAGTAAAATAATATTCAGAATGAGCAAAATTAAATCGAAGTGTCATTACTTATGCATCAACAGATCATCTAACAATAAATCTAATTAAGCTGTTGATCCCTGCATTAACGCCGGCGTTCACGCGCCATTGTCTTACTATTGTGTCTCTAATTACGCACTCAAAAGGTTAATTTGATAGCAGTACACCAAAGACTACCCCCTTTTTTATTTCAAGTTCTTACAGTCCATCCTAAGGTTGTCTAGTAGACGTTGCTGTCAGCGATAAAACCGCCATTGTACTTATTTCTATTTTGTGTAAAAGCTTTGTTAATATTTTGGTGTACTAAAATTTATTCTATTCTATTGTAACTAACAGGGGGTAAATATCAAATTAAATAGTATTCAGATATTTTGATCATCAGATGATCTGGTCTACGAATTGAGGCTAAAAATGGAAATCGTTTAATAAGTCTCTGATAGAAAAACTTATAGAATTTACATTCAATAAAGTTGACTAAAATTTAAAGTATTTAGCAAATAGAACCTAAATAATAAACGACAAAAAGTTCTCCGTAATGTTGAATATTGTAATAGATACTCAATACCTTTATGCTTCCTTTTTGCTCTAAATAATAAGATACTTTACACAGGATTTCAACAATGTGTTATAATAATACATCATTAAGTTTCTTTCCACTCTTTGAACTGTGCAAAATGTGCCACGTGATACCACAATACAAGGGTCACGACCTTTTCAACTGACCTTTCTACTGAGTGAGTGAATGAGTGAATGAATGCTCACCCCAGCTGTCGGTCTCCCCTGTTTTAACAACATTATTACAAAATATTTCAACAACTTTTATTTATAATTTGAAGGGTGGTCCAGCCAGTTTTTCCCGTTTTGGAGATGACGGTGAGAAAAACAAAATATTCCCCTTTACGATCAAATTTCTTTTCCCACTGAAATTCCTTAAATATGTGTATATACAACTTGCCTGCTGCGATCTTCCCGTCCGATTATAATTTAGGTGTCTTCAAGGATAGAGTGAACAGGCTCTTAATAAACTAGTGTGCCTCACCATCAACGATTGCATCACTACTTACCATCAGGTGGGATTGCAGTCTAGCACTAGTTTATAACAATAAAAAAAATATACTAGCAGTCCTGACATACATTGTCCTCACTAAAAGCTGGTTCTTCGTTAAAAAAAAAATGAGAACCCGGTTACAGCTCCCCCTGCCGGGTTCAAGTATTTTCAAACCATCTAGGGACCCACTTAATTGTACACACAAAGTTTCACCTAAATCGGTTAAGCCGTTTAGGAGGAGTAAGGTGACAAACGCACGTAGAGAAATAGAATATAGATAACATAAGAAGTTAAGAAATGAAGTTACATATATATATAAATAAAGATAACATTTTTTTATTATTGATAGGCTGGCGTTTGACCACTACTTATCTCACCTGATGGTAAGCGCTAACGTGGTCGAGGATGGAGTTGCCTTAAAGATATGTTGCATATGGTGAATTTGCGTTATAATTTCAGTAAATTGCTAAAGAAACTTCACGTGTCTTTAGTCAGAATTCTTTCAACTGTTCTTTTCAGCATTTGGTTGGTTAAGTTTGGCTTATTTCTCATTTTCAGCACGTTGTGTAAGTATGGTGATTTGATATTTCATGAAAAATTCAATTCATGAGGTAAGACGAACTGAGAGGCCACCATCACATCGATCACTAAGCACGCGGTGATTTATGCTGCTTGTAGGTATCTGGTACAGTAGTATCGATGATTTTAATGGTGCTTTTATACGTGGTCCCAGCCTCGGCCAATCGCCATTGTGTATAGGAATTGCGATTGGCTGAGGCTGGGCCCACGTGTAAATGGGGCATAATAATTATCATCCCGTAAATAAATACGTGTATACGTCCAATCGTATTTTAATCAAACATGCAATCAGGTGAGATAGTGGTCAATCGTGAGCCTATTAATGATAATAACAAAAATCTCTTTTCTAAAACTTCCCTATTGGCTCTCAAATCAAATGAATAACTATAATATTAATGCATACCAATAAAATAAAACTTTCATGTATACGATAAGTAAATGGGCTTTAAATAACATAATTATTCGGTTGTAAAACTTGATGACCGTCGTTCTTTTTTATGGGTATAGCGAATGGAAATAAGTCAGGGTTGTGTTTAAGATAAAAAGTTTCTTTTACTACGATTTAATGTAACAGTCAATATATACGTATCTTCAATGTTATTACCTTGAAATGTATTTTGGACATTATTTTAAGCTTTATCTAAGGTGGTGAGAAAAATATATCTAACTGAATAACGATTATGACCCTTATTTTACCATTGATTAATTTTGATTGTAGGTGTTGTAGACACTGATAGCATTAATAATGTGAAGGTGCTGGTAGAAAGAAGCAGATACTGACATCGATGGAAATCACTTGAGAAACGTTCGTTGTCAGCATGCGAGTAGATTAGACAATTATACTCAAGGGAGATGCTTCAAGGTAGCCTGCAAAGTTCAAAATTTTCTTAAGTTTTTGGTTTTGCATTTTGCAGGTCTCTATTGCCCCTCAAGTTGAAGGATAAAATCTACAAGTGCGTGATAAGGCCTGTCATACTATATGGATCAGAATCTTGGGCTGTGAAAAAGACGTATGTAAAAAGGTTGCACGTAGCGGAGATGAGAATGTGTGGTGTGACGAGAATGGATAAAGTGAGAAATGAGTATATTAGGGGAAGTTTGAAAGTGGCGCCAGTGACTGAAAAGTTGAAAGGGAATCGTTTGTCTTGGTATGGTCATGTGAAGAGGAGGGATGAAATGCATGTTACTAAAAGAGTTATGAGTTTACATGTGGATGGATGGAGAGGGAGAGGGTGGCCAAAGAAAAGATAGATGGATTGTATGAGAAGTGATATGAAAGAAAAGGGCGTTAGTAATAGCGTGGCGCACTCGTCACGCTATCACTAACTCTCTTTTCTGGGACAGGACAGAATGGAAGAAAAAAACGTGTTGCGCCGAACCCAAATAAAATGGGACAAGGGCAGGAAGATGATGCAGGTCACTGTTATTTTCGTTTTTATTCTGAATAGGCTCGCGTTTGACCACTATCTCATCTGATTGCATGTTGATTACAATATGATTGGAAGTATTACACGTATTTATTTACGGGATGATAATTATTAAATTCATCGATACTACTGTACCAGATACCGTTTTTTTTGTTTTCGAGGGAAAACCTTCAAAAGGCGCCCAGATTTTGGGGATAAGTCCGGGGAGTGTAGGATTTTTACCTCACTAAATCCACCACTAAAAGTCCTGGGAGTGTAGGATTTTTACCTCACTAAAACCACCCCACACACAAGCAGCATAAATCATCGCGTTCTTAGTGATCGATGTGATGGTAGCCTCTCAGTTCGTCTTACCCCATGAATTGACTTTTTCATGAAATTGCAAAACGCTAGTAAGCCTGAAGTACAGGCGTAGGATAGATAGCCTATCGATATCTATAGGGTTCATTTTAAGAGTCTGCGCGGGGATTACATGTTTTGATTTTGCCATCGCCTTTCTACCATTGGACAACACGACGTACGGCGAGTATCTACCCTTATATTGTTGATACCTCTACGGTCCAGACTAAGCGTTTTGCCTCATTGTTTATTAAATACGGCGTAAGTACATCGAAGGACTGGAATAATTTTCCTTTTGCTGTCTTCCCGTCTGATTATAATTTAGGTATGTTAAGGTTAGAGTGAATGGGCTCTTGATAAACTAGTGAGCTTCTTCATCAACGATTGCATAACTGCTTACTATCAAGTGGGATTGCAGTCAAGCACGTTTATATTATATTATTAAAAACAAAATGCAAAAAGACTGAAGAAAATTTAAATTTCTTGGACTACCCTGGCGCTTTCACCTTAAGGGTTGTAAAAATTTAGAATAGGATTTGAATATGATAGGAAAAGAATTTTATTGCTTTTAAGTCAGTTTTGTTTTATGGAGGTTGTATCAATCTTGCCCACGATTTCGGCTACGTGAGTGTCGGTTATTCAGACGCGAAGTCGAAGCCAGAAAAAAGTAGTATATGTCCTTCCCTGCCCCCCTGGCCATGTTGATAATCTGCAATCGTTAACGCTAGTCGAAAACTAATCAAATGTATGGGAATGACATCATCTCAACGTTGTCACGTGGTCAGAACAAACGAATAGAAAATTCGTAGCCAAGTTCACATCGTTCAAAATGATAGAATGAATTGTTATCGTTTCTACAATGTTCAACGCTACATCCTCTGTTATACAAACGCTACATTGTAGAACGAGCGGCCGACTCAGGTGCGTCAACATGGCTACCAACTTATTGTTTTCTACAATTGCTGACACCAAGGCGTTACCGATTGGAGAACGGAATGCGACACGGAACGGTTGTAACTTGGCTAGGGGGGCAGTTCAAGTTTACTCCGAAGAAGCTAAGGACAGTGAAGATTGGGAGAATTGAAGGAAGACGTTTGTCCTGCAGTTGAACACAACCGTACGGGATCATAATGTCTATCATCGACATGATAAGAAGATGCAAGAGACGACGTCAAGAGCCGGTTACGAAATAAAAACCAAATAAAACAGGTTCTAATCTTTCGAATATCGTTTACCTTCGGGAAGAACTAGTCGTCTATTGTTGTCAAGTGTTAATTATAAGAGTTTTGTTAAGTGACTGTAAATTGTAACTACCAACGAAAAACTTTACAAAATTTTTAATTAAAAATTTTGTAAATTTTTCATGATAAATTGTTTTATTTTGCGAGTTCGAAAATTAATATACTTATAAAATACTTAACTAATTATAGTAATACTAGCTGTCCCCCGCGGTTTCACCCGCGTTTTCAGTTATTACTCAGCTTTCACTTAAAATTCTTTTCTAATCCAAAGTAAATAACAGTATCACACTAATATAATTTGACTGGCCTGTTAGTCTAGTGGTTAGTGGCCCTGACTGCTATGGTCGTGGGTTCGATTCATACTCAGGACAAATGTTTGTGTGATGAGCACGAACATTTGTTCTGTGTCTGGGTGTAATTTATCTATAATATGTATGTATTTAGAAATATATAAGTATGTTTATCAGCTTGGGATTAGACGGCGTTGTGTGATACTTGTGGAATAAAAAAAAAATATGAATGTGAAACTTTGTATGTTTTTTACTTCTTCACGCTCGAATGGCTGAACGGATTTCGATGAAACTTGGCATACGGGTAGACTATGTCCTGGAATAGCACATAGGAGACCTAGGAGAAAGTATATATCGGGAGTATGTTCCTTTGGGACAATTTTCTACTTTCACGCTAGCTAAGCCGCTGGCAGCAGCTATTAAGATTCAGAGGCGTAGCGTGGACTAGTTTAGACGTGGGCGAAAGCGCGAGGTCTTTTTCTTTCATACATTCGAAAACGAGACCACCACTACCGCAATCCAGCGTGCGACCACATCGTCGCTTACCAGGCAGCAGGTGAAAAAGTCCTATCTATTATAAAAAAAAACCCTCGTTCATAAAGAAGCGAAGGCATGCGTGAGGCCCCTTTAGTTGTGAAGCCATGGGTGAGGGCCCTCATTGGCCACGCCGATATTATTTCTAACAATACATATATATTATGAAATTAAATAATAATGTTCTTTCACTCTTCGTTTAAAAACTGCACGGGTTTAGCAATCCCTAAAGTCAGATGAAACTGAGTTCCACAACCGTACTGCGATACTCTAGGTACACATCATCATCATCATTATCATTTAAACCGAAATACGTCCACTGTTGGATATAGGCCTCCACCAAGTGTCACTATAATGACCGGTTCTGTGCGTCTCGCATCCATCGTATTTCCGCAACCCTCACCAGGTCATCGGTCCACCTTGCACATTGCTCGTAGAACAGATGGTCGATGGGAACGAAAGCTTCTGTAGTAGCGACCATGTACCGGAAGACGCAGCGTTGGAAGGGCCTCACACCCTAGGTATGCTTTTAGATGAATCTCAAACCTTATTCATACTTCTATTACAATATTGCCCAGCAATTCTGCTCAAAGAACAAGTTTCATGCCTTAATTGGATTTATAAAAAGATATTGAATGTGTCAGGCGTCTTACAATGTTTTTTTTTTTCATATATTATTAGCTGTAGGTAGCAGGTATGATGTGTCGCAGGCGTTGATTGCAGAACTTGTTGCGACTTGTTGATGCAAGTTTGTGCCTGTATCATGTTGCCTCAATACTGGTATAAAGATAGCGTGTGGGGTTTGCAAGTTATTATGATAAATATGAGTATTGAGAGTTGCTTTTATAGTAATTCTTTAAACTTGAAAAATAAAGCCTGTTCAAGATAAGCTTTCAAAGGAATCGAAAGTAGTTTTTCAATAAGATTTTTTTTAAACCATTTATAAGTAATTTTTGATCCACATCTATTTTAAACCAGCTTTTGCCAATGACTTATCTAGCTTAGCTTATGTCCTTCCTTGATGTTCAAGCTTAGTCCGTACCGAATTCCATCAATATTGGTTCAGTAGTATAACCCTGAAAGCGAAACAGATGACCGAGTTCCTTTTACATCTATAGTATTGTAGCATAGATCATTATTTTTATTTGGGATGGTCAACACAATCGTGACACCGTTGATTATCTTGTTTTATCGAAATTCATGAAAAAATCTTATATCAACAAAGGTTAGAGTAGAATGGAGTTAGTTTTGTCGCTACAGTTTTCACGCGCAATTGCGACACTGGTCCCTACTAGAAAATGCATTGAGATATTGCACACCTAAATGAATACATAAACGAAAGCCTGTTGCATTTTAATTGATTCATAAATTCACAAAATGTCATAGAATTGTTTGACCTTTTAATTCTTGTTCGTAACGTAACACGTGGGACAAACAACATGGACCATAATTGTGTGAAACAGTAAAGTCCAATACAATTACACAACATGGCTATTTAAGTTTGGGCTGCGAAAATGATAGAGAGTTACCGAGGCCCTAGAACGCAAAGGGCAAATGAAGGGATTTTTTTTTCTGACTAAAACAGACGATATGGTGTGATGTTCATTTTTTTTTAAATTTTTTATTGATATGTTTGACCATTATTTCGCCAGCTGGTAAGCAATGATGGATCATGCTTACCTAGAAGTGAACTATACACCCTAGACTTATAGACCCATAAGGTATAGCTGTCTGGAAACACAAACTCTGTTAAGTTCCTTAGCTTTATGCACAATTAATGTGTTCTCAAAACCTTTTGTGTTTAAAATGAAATATCAGAAATCATAGTCATACATAGTAATTTATTGGTAAGGGATTCTTACAAGTCATTTATCGTATCACATAGAATCTTACTTAAAATTAGTCAAATAATGATTACATAACAATGTCAAATAATAAAAAATGTCAAACAAATAAAAGAAAATACAAGAAAAAAAAAATCGAAGTCAAATCACAAATTAAAATTAAAACAGTCCTATTAAAGGTCAAAATAATTTTCATTCCACATGGTCAGAAACAGCAGAAGCATTTTTTTTTTAACTTTGCCCCGCACTAAAATTACTCCTGTATCGTGGGTGCGTTCGCAAACCTGTAAACTTATATACATAAGACACCCAGAACACAAACCGAAATACAAACATTAGTTCCGTGCGGTGCGTACGTTTGATAAATTGATATACTTAACTTGGACGTCATAACAACGCATCCGTACATCAAAGATACTTGTAGTAGGTAGGTATATAGGTCGTTCATTCTGTTTTGCTCTACTCCTTTTCTAGCAGGTCCCAAAAGGCAATGGTCCCAATAAAGCTGCTCGAACTCTCGAAGTTTCATTGCGTTACAGGAACAGAAATCAAGATATCAGCGGGAAAACTAAGGTTACGGACATACCCCAAAGAATCACCAAACTTAAGAGGCATCGGGCAGGGTATATTGCTCGCAGAACAGGATGGTCGATGAGGCCGAAAGGTTCTGGGGTGGTGACAACGTACCAGAAGATGCAGCGTTGGAAGACCAACGATCTGGTGACGGTCGCGGAAATGGATGTGAGATGCACAGGACAGGTCATTGTGGTGACCATTCGGAGAAGTCTGTGTCCAGCAGTGGACGTCTTTCAGCTGAAATGATGATGACAATATCTCCCGTCGAAAAAAGTGTAAATATCGCATTTTACTTGATTTTTTAAATTTCTCAATTTATTTTTGTCTTTATTTACATTCGACCATTTTATAAACTTACAGTGCCCTGGCCTCTGTGCTAGGTGATTAACCTGTGTTAAAGGAGCTAGTACCATCTCCCGGGAAAAATAAAATTAAATCCTATACAAAATTATAAGTAAAATAAATAAATGAAAATTTTTGAGCGGGAATTTTTGTCTTCCCGCGCAAATTACTTATCAACAGAAATTGTCAATTCAAAGTTGTTGAACTAACTTGTAAGTAGTTGTTGTTGTTAGTGTACATTCTTTTCAAGTTCAAATGTGTGTGTAGCGTAATACTTTTGCGAATCTAGTTTTATAATTTTGTTTTGTTTTTATTTTATGCCTGTATTTATAAAGACTTGAAAAAATTGTATGGCTGCATTAAGCACGTGTTTCACATAATTATTTGTGTATGTCTGTGCAATCGTTTTACGATGTATGTATTACATTTAACAGTCATAGGTAGGGTAATCAAAATAAAGAATCATGTTTAAGTATACGTTAATGTTTATTAAAAATCGGAGATCAAACGAAAGTCTTGAATTCATAACGATATCAGTCTAAGATACGAGTGCTTATCTAACTTAATTACCTACTTAATTATTATAATAAAGATTAATGAAAACAAGGCACCTTAAAAATACAAATATGTATAAGCTTAACACAAATGTATGTGTAATTAATTAAAAGTTGACACAAATGCGTAACTTCTTAAAATTTTACACAAATGTGTGTTTAACTTATTAAAACTTTTCTTGTGTGAGTTTACAGAAATGAAATAATTTATCAAACAAATTAGAAAAAAAGTAACTTAACTAAAACTTAATAAGTAAGGAGTCTTTAGTAATAACTTAAACTTAATTAATTAAGATTGGCACGTTCGGCCCACTTCTGCGAAACTTAAAATTGTTAAAGAAAATTTTGAAAAAGAATCTAATGATTACATGATGAAATAAAAATGGAAGTTCGATGATTTTACTTAATCTTAAAGTCTTAACTACTATTAAAGCTTCATTTAACGATATGTTTCTTTTAAATCAATATGTCTATCAACTAATAAAATTCACTCAGTTTTACGAATATCACATGAAAAATAAACTTAAGTTACTTACACGATATTAACGACCACTTATTGAATGAATCTAGAGCTTAGATACTAATAAATCTTTCTTATACACTAATAGACTTTACTTACATCTAGTTAAAGCTTTCAATCGTTATATAAACTCTTTATCACAGGTAAAACTTAATAATACTGGAAGACGTTGGATTCAGAACGAGATACAAAAGCAGAACTGTTACGCATTAGAAGTTCAGTGGATAGCCGGAGATTGGTGCAATGATAATTATACAGTGCAGTTCAATTAAAGCTGTCTACCAAAACTTGTGACAATTTATTGTTACAACACTAATTTAAAAGGATGACACAACGCCTCACTACTATCTACCAGAGATCACAAACATTAGGCTACATCACAGGCAGAGGCGCCGCACCAATCACATCACTAAGTCTAATGGAAGACATTGGATCTGTGCTACTGACAAGCAAGCACGTTTACAACTAACTGAAGGAAGACGCGATTTTGTTTTCACTGCATTTTAGTATCGAAGGAAGAACTGAGGTGAAATTTTAAAAGTAACTAATAACAAAATTTACATACGAAGCAATTTTTAGTGGCCGTGTAGCAGATCTCGCGCACTTCATTGGCCATGTTGTCGCTGATCTCCGGCTCCTCGCTGATCAGCTCGAAGCGCTGGTTGGCGATGTTCTGGTTCTCAGCATTGTCGTTTTCCTCCACCGGCACCGGTTTCACCGGTTCCACAGGGTAGAAGAAGCTCGAGAAAGGTATAAGAACAGGTTCCTCGGGGTATGCAGTCTTTTGCGATGGTAGGTCAGTGCGGGGGCCCGAGTTGGAGATCAACTCTCCCAACTTGGACCAGCACTTATTAAGATTAACCCGCGTGGAGGTCGTCACTTTGCGGGGAAGCCGAGGTTTGGAGCTCTGTAAACAAAGAGAACATAATAAGTACCCATGTAACTGGACAGCAAGTCGTGAGTAGAGGGAGGAACATGTTGCAAGTGGTTAAATCAGAGACGGTTGAACTGAAAGCTTACCTGACGGCTTAGAAGCTTCGCCCAGGGCGAGCGAGGTGACGGGACCTCCTTCTGCGGTGATTGCGTGTCATCCTTAGCCAAACACATGTTAACTATTTATTTACTACTGTTATACTAGGAACTTAGACTAAACAAGTTACGACTACGTATTTACAGAGCTACTGTGGTGAGATACAGAGCGTCATGCGCGCACGATGCGTCAGCAGGGAATGATTGAATCAGGAAGGGCGAGGGGGTTTATATAGCAGGGCCGAGCGCGCACGCGTGCGACAGGAGCGGGGCGACGCGCGCGCAGCACGCGAGCGCAGCGCGCGCGCAAGACCCGTTTTTACGAACAACTTCTACGAATAGAGGCTTTGACGTGCCGCGACTTCGAATAGTTACAGAGTACAAGATTGTGCTCATAAAGCTTTATTGATGACTAACTTGCTCTGATATGGGGCTCTCTTCTCCACAAAATGAGTTTGATAAATTTTGTTTTTCTTTACCAAGATGACTTGTAGTTATTTTAGATTCCGTATCTGATAACGTCACGAATAAATCAGTATTCTCGCTCGGTGGTGGAATGTCGCGCCATTTTCATAAATTATAGCTGCATAAACTAAACCATATATGGAAGTTTGAAGATTGCCAGTGAAAAAAGAATTAAAGTGGTCATTGAATTAATTTGACATTAGTTTTCTAGCTATAAATCTATTGGTGATACAATAAAACTTGACGTACAAAGGGGCCGATGTCTGGTATAGGTAATGGTGTATACTAGTTTACCAAGCCGTCACCTAAGGCGGTTCCTAGGAAAATAAACAGCAGTATCGCTGCATTATGAATCACGGGCCGCAGCTGGCCATCGGATAGATAAGTTCCTGCAGATTTATCACGGCACGCCGGTGTTGCTTCCTGTGATTAAATCGCATGCGCCCGCGCTCGCAAATCACGTACACAGCACTGATAAATCATTTCCTCCGGTCAGTTGAGCGAGCGACGGCTAAATTATAATAATGTTGGATATGTTATAATATTCTGAATTTTCTTGGCTTACGAGAAACGAACAGGTCTCTTATAATGCTAAAGTTGAATTCTGAATGATTTTTCATATACATACATAGGTACTAGCGATACACCCCAACTTTGCATGAGTGTTACAAATCATTCAAATTAACTTTTTTTTTTAAAGATGGGAAGGAAATCATCCAATGATATCTCTCGCTCTAGAGTAAGGCAGGAGGCTGTGGCACTCCACCGATATTGAAATGCGTAAAATATGCAAAGTATGCATATTTTTTATATGAAACAACTGTCATCGGGCATCCTTACCCGGAAACAGGACATAGGCTCTGTCGGTATTTCAAGTCCTAAAAACCTACGTAGCTAACGTAAAGTAAATAAGGCAAGAGGAATGTTTACTTTGTTTTTTGTTTTAGGAACTAATAACACGCGCCTTTGTGTTTTCAGACACAACTTAATTAGCATTAAAAATAAGTTAAGCCTAATTTAATTTGCGTAATCTTATTTTCAGTAGATTTTATAAAGCTGTTGCTATAAGATAGTTCTAAGGGTCGTGAAGACAGATTTCGATGTCAGGCGAGAAACCATTAGAAGTAAGCCGCTCTCCAATATCCAATACTTGTACAGCAATGGTGTTTTAATGTGTCCGCGCTGTGCACGTACCTTTACAGCGAAGATAGGCTACATTAGCCATATTAGAGCGCATGATCTAAATCCGTAGCTGCACTGATGACAGTAACTGGTCACCGTAGCCGAAATCGGCAAGGGAGTATATATGTCGACGCCAAATTATAGAAATAGATCACTTCATGTTATGGCCAACTAAAACTGGCCAGATCATTTTAAACGTTAAAGTTTGACGATATTTCATTCCTTGTTCGGCCTACTTTCTGTTATGGTCAGGTGTATCACGAATAATACGACTTTGTAATTATAATAATAATATAATATTCCACAACTATCACACAACGCCGTCTAGTCCCAAGCTAAGCAGAGCTGGTGTTATGAGTACTAGACAACTGATAAACATACATACATATATAGATAAATTACACCCAGACACAGAACAAATGATCGTGCTCATCACACAAACATTTGTCTTGGGTGGGAATCGAACCCACGACCTCCGGCATAGCAGTCAGGGCCACTAACCACTAGACCAACAGGCCGGTCAAAATGTTTGAATTATGAACTGGTTATCTTTTATTATTCATTATAGCTAGACACAAGACAAGACGCCATGACACTCGGCATCGACACGTACGTAGACAAAATCACAGAACATAAGCTCACGCGCTAATGTTGTACATTAGTACTAGTGACGTTCTCACAACACTTTCTTTAGACTTTTTACTATCAGAACTACTTACTATCCTACATCAATGAGAATGTCAAACGAGGATCGACATGTCATCAAATGTTAACGTTTAAACGATCTGGCCAGTTTTAGTTGACCATATCATGAAGTGATCAATTTCTATGATCTGGCCACGATATATATATGTAAATATATGTTAGGGTCGTGAACTAGAACTGTTTAGTCTACGATTAGATCCAGCATACAGATTCTATACGATTCTTCATCGGCACTCAGTGCAATTAATAATTTTTTCTTGAAATCGCATGTCTAGTTCTTTTTTCGTTTAACTGAACAATGTTTGCGCCCGCGCCGTGTGAATGAAAAGACCGTTAAAGGTAGCGTTTATTGTGTGTGACGGTTAAATGGGCACGTTTTATATTGTTAGGTTTAGAAACCAGTCATGTGCTTACTTCGAAGAAGACACGGAAAATATGGGTATTTTTGGACGAACAAATTTTTTGGTAGCTAAACTTTGTGAATGGGTCTTGTTTTAAAATGAAGGTTCGAATAAGCTACTTTTTTAAATTATATATAAACTAGTGCTTGACTGCGATCCCGCCTGATGGTAAGCAGTGATACAATCGTTGATGGTGAGGCGCACTTGTTTATTAGGAACCTATTTACTCTAGCCATGAAGACACCTAAATTATAATCCCACGGGAATACCGTAGCAGGCAAATTGCTCCAGTCCTTCGATATATTAAGGCTCGGGTACATAACATGATAGTTTTTACAATGGTAGCTCCATTAGCATCAATTAGGAAAACTAATCGAAGACAAATAAAAAACTTAAGAAAAAATTTGCTCTACGGTCTACGAGTGCTACGAACTCGTAGCGCTTTCGTAGAGCCAAATCTCGTAGACCTTTACTAAGATAATATGTCCTACTTTATTATATAGCTGCAAGATAACTATATTTATCTTGCAGCCCGTTTTAGTTTTGAATGTTACTTATCATTATAATTTAGTATGGCGCCATTCATTTCACAGTTTACATTATTTCATTTACTTGATGTTGTTTATACGAGTTTCTTTAGTGTTAACACACTTTAAGCAAAATTTAAAAATGGTGGACATCCCAACCATAAACATATAATGTTTAGGGGACACATACATTTGTGTACAGCTAAGCAGTGGACTTCCCAATCGGAGTCTGTGTTTCCTGACACACAGCTATCAACAACTTGAAGATTTTAAATCAAAACTAAAGCTTACTTAAAGACAGATAGACATGCGAAACATTTATCAAGCGTGACCCTATTAATAATAAAACTATTCTTAGAAACAGTCTATTAATTACTCAACGTTTTCCGCGTACTTTTATCATTTATTTTTCTACTTAAAAAATTATATAATTATATAACTTCTTAGTTAATGAAAATCGTATATGATAGTAGTGAAACGTATAATTCAAACATTTGAATTACGAATATACAATTTAGATTTCGCCTCATTCAACTTAAAGAATACCAAAAATATTTTGGAACTGATGGTTATCAATTCGAATAGGCCTTTTACATAAATGATCGCGCATTTGAAGCGCTTCTGATTATTTTAATAATAATAAGATATTAATCTCACAACCGATTGTCCGGATATTATGCGTATAATATGCAAAACGAATTGCCCAAAAAAACATTTTGTAATAGGATACGGTTAAAAACACGATACTTTTCGTTAATCGTTGACATTCTATCACGGAATCTGTTGTTTGATTTTTATTTTATTGGTTTTAATTGTTTGTTGTAATAGTGTTGTTTTTTAATATTGTTTAGGCAAAAGGTATTTAAAATATTGGAAACGTTTTCCATTTTCACAACATTTAGTTGGGAATTCATCTAATAATTCTCCCACTCTGGTTGCAGGGAAAAGGCGTGTCAGACTTTTAATCTCTAAAACCCACCCGTGTTCCTTCAGTATCCCTTTGCGTTCCAAGGCCACGGTAACACTTTCGGTCAATCTTGCATCATCTTATTCCACATACATTCTAGCATAAATAGCATAATCATTAATCAGCCTTATAATGTTCCCACTGCTGGGACTCAGGCCTCTCTAGGAGAGGGATTACGGCCCATTGCCGTAATCCGCCACGCAGGCCCAGTGTGGATTGGTGGATATCACATGTCTTCGGATTTTTGGTTCTTGGACATGTTTCTTCGATGTTTTCCTATCATACATTCTAAATCTTTATTTTTCTTACTTGACCATTTCTAATAAGTCTTATAAGATTTATTTGATACTAGCTTTTGCCCGTGGCTACGCCTGCGTACATAAAATATAACTGCGTGCATAGAATAAAGGAGCTTTCTATCGGTGAAAAACCTTTAGCAATCGGACCAGTACTTTCAGAGATTACCTCTTTCTTACAAACAAAAAAAAAAAAAAACTTTACCTCTTTATAATATTAGTGTAGATAGGTAAGCCTTTAACTCTTGTACTTATTAATTTAAGATCATTTAAGAGTCGCTCTTAAACTGAACTTCGCAATTAAACAACGGACGATAATATTCCTATCTTTGTGATTACAAGAGTACGTAAACAAACATTAAAAACTGAATCGTTATAAGACAACATTACCGTATTTTATGAACATTATTAGCCTGTTTTAATAACACTAAGAAAAGTGCGATTTTATGCACTAAAAACCATTTTTATGATACTAGCATTAAACATGGGTATTACCATGGCGTGTTAAAATGTCATTCGCGCGAGTGAGAGGGATGGAGCTATACACCCTATATAGCTCCATCCCTTTAACAGATCTGTATAGGTCTTCAAATAGATCGTGTTAAGAACTCATGGTAGGGCCCCCGGTTGCATTTTAGTGCCGACACTGAAATTAAAATGAAAAAGTAATACTCTCAAATTGAAATATAAAAATTAAATGCCGTTTTTAATTGCCACACTTTAATACAGATATACAAATATAAAAAAAACTGGCCAAGTGCAAATCGGAGTTGCAGACGAAGGGTTCCGTATTGTAATATTAAAATCGAGTGAAAAACAAAACGCCTAAAAAATAACGTTAGAGATTTCTTTAGAAATAAGCATCACCTCTGTACCTATTTTTCTGTTTCCTTCTTCTAATCTCTTATTTTGTGTGTGTACATAAATCGTTAAATAAATAAATAAACGTTCCTTGTTTGGGAACACTCTTTAATTTTTTACTTTATATTTTTAGTATTTTTATTTGATATTATAGTGGCAATAGAAATACACATTGTTTGAAAATTTCAACTTTCTACCTCTTCTTACGGTTTATAAGATACAGCGCGCTGATAGACGGACGGACAGACAGACATACGGACGGACAGTGGAGGCTTCCGAATTCGAATCGGGTCCCGTTGATACGAAACCCTAAAAAAGACAATCAGACTATCCTTTAAACGTACGCAAAGCCAACATTATTTTAGTTATTTAATGATTAATAAAACTAAATATTTATTTGGTGTTGATAAAATTGTTTTTAATCAATATCTGGAGGTGGCAGTTAGTTTGAAGTGCGCTATTGCATATCTGATGTACTCTAATGGCTTTACTGTTCAACTTCGGTACTGCGAACGGATGCGATAACAGTTTTATGTCTTTAAGTATCGGAGGCCGATTTTGATTTGACGCATTTTTGCACACGATTCTATAAGGCTTCAATGCTTTTTTAAAACAGAAAATATTACTTGAGAAAACTGCCAATTTTTTAAAATTTTTGTTTAGTCTATTTATTTAATTAATATTCATGCAACCAAAGGTACAAAAGGCATTAGGCATTCTCTACTAGTCAACTTAGGATGGTGGAGAGACATATGGCAGGTGCATAAAAAATTCCTATACTTTCCCACGGCTGGGCAAAGGGCTCCCCAACTTCTTCCAAGTATTCTTGTCTTGAGCTACCTAGCCCTTGCGGTAGGCGTCTAGATCATCTTGGCACCTCTTCCCAGGTCGACTATCCTGGTCATCCTCAGGTACCTGATGATGTGCGGATGTACGTGCTTTATGGAGACTCTTACCCAGCAGTCAGTGTGCATGCGGCTGATGTGACCCGCCATATGTACTCTCGTATTTTTCGTTTTGCTGAGTTATTATCAAACAACTTTTCTCGTTCCATGGGTGGAGCAAGAGTAACTATATACTCTCGTATTTTTCGTTTTGCTGAGTTATTATCAAACAACTTTTCTCGTTCCATGGGTGGAGCAAGAGGGAGGGTCAGACTTTAACTGATGAAAAAACCTCCTGTGTTCCTTCAGTTGCAATTTTCGTTCCATTCCCTTTCCGTTTTCTTTCAATATACTCGCTGCTAAGATTTATTTTAATGCGAATTGTGAATCTCAATACTGATAAAAGCCAAGTTATTTTTTAGATATAATTAGTGCTTGACGGCGTTCCCACCTGTTGTTGTTTCCACCAATTGTTGATGGTGATTCAAGATCAATAAAGTTTTTGTTATTCTTTAAAACGGATACTAACGCATATTACAATTCGACACTTATAAGAGCTTTTATTTGTTCCAAAGATTTTATGTAGCTTCGATACTAAAAATTCGGTGCTCTTCGTTTTTTTAGCATTAATTAAGACGTCCTCAAACACAGTACCATAAAATGTACTAATTAACAAAATATATTGGTCCATCCAGTTTATTGTAATTACTTTTTTATAGTCCTTAATTTTACATGGAGTACTTATCTCAGAGCTAAAACTGTGATTGGTCATATAAATACCACGATCCTATCTTAAATCTTCAAAATAATAATGAATCTTAAAGGACGAAGTTATAAATCGCAAAGAAAATCAAAACTTTCAATTTTCTAATTGGCATACTAAAAAAAAATCTTTTCAGTTGGATTTATTCCGGGTTAATTCTTATAAGAGAATAGACGAACGCCATTTATTTTATTACTCAAACATATTTAATTTAAAATACGAAATAGCAATGCAATACAGGGTGGTCTCGGGGTGTGAGCTCCTGAGATCTGGTGTGTATCAAGACCAACTTTGACACGTCCTCCCGCTCCGCTTGGGTGATTTCCCACTTTAAAAAAAAGTACATTGCTTTATATTTTCGCCAGTTCTGTTACATGGTCTGTCAAATTTATCCGAACTCACTAGCCATATATAAGCCAGTAAAGGCTTTTGTAGTTTTTTAGTATAAAAAAATAATGTATACTGCGATTTTGAACATAAAAAAAAGCTGACTCAATTATTTATCTATCAAATTTAAATCCTATTCTTAATTTAAATATATTCGTCCAACCAGCAAGCATAACAACCAAGTATGGTTTTCATGCGATCTCTTTCGATCTCAAAATGTTCAGGACAGGATACTAAAACAAACTTTCACACAAAACTCACCAGAAACTTCCAAAAAGTTAATCTACTCAAGTTACTAAAGTAAAACTAAACAAAAATCAAGTTCAAACCCGAAACCTAAAGGGTAACCGATACCCTCCACTCTACTGAAGAATTTCACAACGTAATACTTTCTTTAAAAGAAAAAAAACCTTCGACCACAACCCGACCACGTGCAGCGATTGCTTAAAAAAAAAACTGTTCACTTTTTGCCCCGTCTCCCTGGGGTAGGGTTACAAAATGGAACTTTGTATGTAGCAGGGGTACAATGGTATTTATGAATATGTTTTACACATATTGTATGTGTGTGTTTTGTGTGTGTGTGTATGAAGTGTGGACAACACACGCCAGGGTACTGTTGACTTAGTTTAAGGGATTCGGTGTTGGTATTGCGTGATAGTGTGGGATTAATACCTCGTTTGATGAAGAGTGATGCTTGATATTAATTGCGCTTGGTTGAGGTCGTTTCAGTGCACTTTTAAAGAGGTTTTAAGATGTTACTTGCACAGGGATTTGGAGAGTTCATAGGTACAATTAACGACACAATTTTCTTCTGAAGCTTTCGTAACATTTTTGTAGAAAATATTTAAGATAAAATGTCTTATTTGGGGTTGGAAATCGTCAAATAACTTTTCTTAATCTGGATGAAGCGAGATCATGTCAGACTTTTACTGACTAAAAGTTACCCGTGTTCCTGCAGTTGCCCTTTGCGGTCTAGAGGTGACTGTTTCGTGCGATTCCGCAGCCCAATGATGAAATACATAAAATGCATGATTCTACATTAATCATAAAGAAATCTTACCATGTTAAACAATAGTATCTACCATAAAGATATGCTGATTTTGTAATAAAATTATTATTCATTTTCCCAACTGTAATCTATTTATGGCTAAGAAAATTATCATTTCTAATAAGATTTTCCTTCACACAACTTACCATACAATAGGGATATTATTTTCACTCCATAGTTCCATGCCTCTCATAACTATTATTTACCAAAACAATGCCATTCGTTAAACTATTATGGGCTATAATTATTCAAGAGGCAGAGGTGTCAATAAAACAATCACGTTTAGATAAGTGTGCTGTGCGCAAGACACGCGTCGTCACAATGACATTCCATAGACGATACGGGCTGTCATTGGTGATGTGTTGTTGTAGTTTTGGGTATCGGGAAATTGTGGGATTGACTGGATTAACGAGTTTGTTGTGATAAAAATGGATAGTTTTTTTTTCTTAGAGAAAGAATGGAGCTGAAAACTATGAAATACTTTTTCCTACAGAAAGAAAGAGGTCAAAAGATCTAGGTGTGATATTTGATTTCCTGTAAAAAAAATATAGTATTTCCAATTTCTTCCGAAGATTTTTTTTTACATTCTCTTACTACTGTCACGCGCTATATATCACCAAATTTAAATGAATAACATCTTGCATAAAAAACATTATTATCATCATATCAGCCTAAAGACATCCACTGTTGGACATGGACCTACTTTAAATGTCGCCACAACCACCGGTCCTGCTCGTCTCGTATCCATTAGATTCTTGCGACTCTCACCAGGTCATTGGTCCACCTGTGGAAGGCGTAGCAACGCTGCGTCTTCTAGTACGCGGTCGCCTCTCCAGTAAATCTTCGACCATCTGTTCTGCGAGCAATGTGCCCAAGTACTGTCACTTAACTTTGACGATTTTTCTAACTAACTTTGGTTCTCCTACGGATAGGTATCTTTACTCTTAGATTGATCACGCAATTAAACCCCAAGTCTTTACATAAGTATTTTTTTCCAAGACGTTCGTTTGACCCCGTCTTTACTTTCATCAAAGAGTTGAGTCAGCAATTAAGATACGAAAAGCTGACAGTTGCTTTATTTAACCACGCTGATAACCTGTTTTCTGATCTGTGTTACTCACATGTATATCTTAATTTGTAGAACATTTCACAGTTCGCCCACACTTATAATTGCAACTAAATTGTATTACGAATTACAAATACCCAGAACGAAAGTAAACCATAGATCGTCCGAAAGGGAATCCCGGAGACTTGGAACGCAAGGCAAAGAAGGAAAATAGGAGTGGGTTTTAGTCAGTAACCGGGTACGTATCAAAATCCCGAATTTTAATAGACCGAATTTTAAAATACCGATAGACGAAATCCCGATAATTGAAACGCCGAATGGTTGTTTGGTCGAAAGTTTAAAATCCCGAAGTTTAAAATCCCGAAGTACAAAATCCCGAAATTGCCACCGTTTCCGAGAAAAACGATTTTTTGTAAACCAAGTTAGGTAAGAATAAACTAAAAGTCAACATGTTGTGCTACAAAATTTAGTGTCAGAAACGAATCGCTGCAAAACCGACTTCACGCAGTCTTGTTTGCCCTACCCCTAGAGTGTAATTTAAACCCGCGTAGGCGCGGAGGGGTAGGGCGGCCCGCGAGCTGAGGAGCAGGTGGTTTGAAGGCCCGCCGCCGCGGCTGAGGCTGGCCGGCAAAGCCGGCCAGCAAGCCGAAGCTGCGGTGGTGAGCGTTAAAACCAACTGCGACGATAAGCTTGCGTGGGGCCGCCCAAACCCCGCAGCGCCGTAGCTGTGACTGAAACAATGCTTGCTGCATTTTGCATGCCTGCTTGCATGCTGCATGCCTGCTTTCATGCTGCATGCCTGCTTGCATGTTGCATGCTTGCTTGCACGCTGCATGCCTGCTTGCATGCTGCAATCTATGAGTAATCGCGGGAACTACGTCGCTGCTCTTTGGGATTTCATCCATCGGTATTTCGTCCATTCGGGATTTCGTCCATTCGGGATTTCGTCCTTTCGGGCATTTGAACATCGGTATTTTGTGTTTCGATATAACGACTATCGGCATTTAAAACTTTCGGTATTTTGAATTTTGGTGTTTTGGACGTCGGTATTTCAATCATAGGTATTATGAACTTTCGGAATTTTGATACGTACCCCAGTAACCACCCTAGAGCGCGAGAAGACATTGAATGATTTCCCACCTAAAAAAAAGAACATAAATAAAGCGCTCACGTGGTCAGCGCCTGCGTGTACGCACGCCATCCCTTTGCGTGTCGAGTGACAATAGAACGACGAATTACGGGTTAATTTTGATGTAGTTAAGCTGCTGTGATACTCTTGGAATTATTTTTCTTTTTGTTTCAAGGCCACCAAAACATTTTCATAATTTTTAAAGAAAGTATCCTGAACCTAATCACATTAATATTCTAAAGGCGACAGTTTGTGTTTCAATTACCTTACATCCACTAGACGTCTAATAACAGGCGACGCATGTCTGTCAACACATATGATTATAGATCTGATGTCTCGACAAATCAGAACGCAGCACCCCGCTCCCCCGTACCAATCAGAACCAATTAGAACGTAGTACCCCACTCCCCGTACCTCGGCTGGTTGACAGAATTGTTTTGGTGTGCAAGCACGAGGCGTCTAGTGGCTGTAAGGTCGTTGGTGTGTTTAGTTGTTACTTCTTCACGCTCGGACGGCTGAACAGATTTCTATTAAACTTGGTGCACGGGTAGACCATGTCCTGAAATAGTACATAGAATACTTTATATCCCGGAGAAGTATGTCCCTTTGGGATATATTTCTACTATTGCGAGGGTGGACCCACTGACAGCAGTGAGTTAAAAATACTTTCCAACTCGTCAATTTTAAATATTTATCAGCAAATTACGTATTAACATGCAAAAACCATATATAATTAGTTCGCACCTTCAAAATAATGCTACCAAGATTTATAAATTAGTAAATAAAGCGCTCACGTGGCCAAACCCTGCGCATACGCACGCCACTCAGCCCTTTGCGTGTCTCGTGACAATAGAGCAGCGAGATATGGGTTAATTTTATTATTGTTGGGTTGCTGAAGAGTATTGTTGTAAAGGCGAGAAAAAAAAAAGTTATCGGGCTTGTCTTTGAATATCAATTTGATTTTTTACATTAGTTTTTTTTTGTTTGTCGATATATAAATATTCTGCCTATCTAATGTTTATGAAATAATGCTCTAAATAAAATATCTATTCTTGAGTCTCATAGATATGATTTGATTGATTGATTTGAAATTTCTTTATTTTCACATAAATAGAACAGTTAAACGACAATTAGATCTTATTCTAAAAGCATTAAACATAAAGAATGCGTGTTTTCTGCAGACTATGACGCCTATATAAAACATTTAAGAATACGTAAAGTAATGTACAAAACTACTTGTTATAAATCTTCGGTATCTTTTTACTTACGTTAAATAACTAATGTATCTACTTACAGCGCGATGATAAGACACAAAACGCACTTTTTTGACACATACACTATTTATAAGTAATAGTAACAAGTACACTGTTACATAAGATTAATTTTACTTCGACTAGGCTAAATAATGGTAATTAAGTTATCTAAAATGCAAGTGAACTTCGTGTACCGCGCGAGTCTCGCTCAAAATCTACCCTACATTTCTGTCGAACTTGTAAAAAAATGTCCGATCATGGAGTCGTTCCGTCTTTGTTACTCATATAGCAGTAAGTGATGTGGGAGACGGTATCGATGATATGTGTCGATGTATTTTAAATTTTTAAATCGTGTCTGTCCAATATTAGAAATAAGTGGATTATGATGTTTAGGGTTGGTTTGAAGGTAAAACTTTTTAGTGACTTTTGTAATAAACTGTTCTAATGTTGGGAAATTTAATCGATTGTGTAACATTTTAAGATTAGTTCTTAAGGGTGTATTAAAAGATATTTTTACAGCCTTGTTTTGGACCACTTGTAGTTTCGTGTAATTGCTGTCGCATGTACTGCTCCAGACCGGGGCCGCGTATGTAATGCAAGGTCTGACTAGAGTTGTGTACATCTTCAATTTTGTATTTGAGCTGATTTTGGACCGCCGGTGTAAAATTGGATGTAAGCTGTTTAGGGCTTTTATTCCTTTGATACGGAAGTAATCGGTGTTTTTAGTCCAGTTCATTTTATTGTCCAGTATAACTCCAAGGTACTTAGTTGACATACTCCATGGTAAAGTCGTATCCCCAACTTTTATGTGTTTTTTTGGTAATGATCTCTTCCTAGTGAACATTATGACTTCTGTTTTTGTGGAATTTAGTTTTAATTTCCATTTCGTAAAATATTGAACTAGAAGTTGTAATGATAACTGGAGCCGTTCAACTATTAAATCTGTGTCTTTGCTTGTCGTAAATGAGGCTGTGTCATCAGCAAAACAAGCAAGGTGAGTGTGAGGCTGCTTGGGCATGTCATTTATGTACAGTATGAATAAATGAGGACCCAGCAGCGAACCCTGTGGCACACCTGCAGGTATAGATCTCGGTTTGGACACAGTATTACCGATATGTACACAAAATGACCTATCAGTCAAATACGCCTGGATAACTTTAATAAGTCCAATAGGTACATCGCACTTTATGAGCTTGTGCAAAAGTCCAGCATGCCAGACGGCATCAAAAGCTTTTTCTATATCAAGCAACATCATACCCGTAGATTCACCCATGTTTAAGTGGTGTGTAACGTGCTCTGCAACCCTAGCCAGTTGTTGAACAGTAGAATGAGCCCTTCTGAAGCCAAACTGTTCAGGCATTAGCAGGTGGTTTGTGGCTTTTGCTAAGCGCGACGATATTATTCCTTCGAATAATTTTCCCAATGACGGGAGGAGACTAATAGGTCTATAGCTAGTTGGTATAGCTTCATCTTTACCTGGTTTCTTAAATGTTATTATTTTGGCTCTTTTCCACGTAGAAGGAAAATAGCCAATAGCCAGACAACCATTAAAAATCTTAGTTAAGTATACTATGCATTTACGTGATAAGTTTTTCAATAAGCAATTATGTATACCGTCGTCTCCCGGAGACTTACGAGTTTTAAGATTTTTAATTAATTTAAACACCTCTCTCGGACGCACCAGATTGGGTGGAGTGAAATTTTTAACATTATTAAGTGTATTTAAGGACTCATTGACGGCAGCCTCAGTAGTGTTGTCACTAGGCCAATTCATAGTCAGACTCATATTGTCACAAAACGTGTCAGCAAGCACCTCGCACTGTTCAGTTGCAGAAGCAGTCAATTGTCCACCTGCACACCTCAAAGGTGGAATCACTGTCGGTTTATACGTAAGAGATTTAACAATCCTCCAGATATCAGTCGATGGATTATCAATTTTAGCTAGTTTGTCATTCCATATTTTGTCATTAAATATTTGTATTTGGTATTTTATTTTAGCTTTTAGAACGTTAATATCTTTGTTTATTTGCAGCTTGATTGTAGGATTAATTTCTTTTGCAGCCATATTTCTTAGTTTGTTTTTAGTAGAAATCAAACCTTTGACGCGTCTCGGCAAGGTGTAGCGCTTAATAGATGAAGAGCCTGATGGAACGTTTATTTCGCGACTTATTAAAATGGTGTTTTGAAGGTGTTCAACTGCTGCATCAATAGTTTTTATAGACGTATAAGTCGTGGTCGGTAACGTAATATTTTTATCCAAATAAGATCTATATTCCACCCAATTTGCTTCAGAATATCGATATTGTTTAAAGTTAAGACGCGTAATGTTACAACCAACTGAAAATAAGACTGGAAGATGATTGGATGATAATGCTGGCAGAGTGCGAAGTTCAGACACGGACGTAACATTATGGCTGAGAAGTATATCCGGTGTGGAAGGAGTATGTGAGTGGTTGTAATGCACTAATGTTGGAGAGGTAGGTCCATAGACTTGATAATCATGAAGTACCATATGATCAAACAATACCGTACCGCGGGAGTTATTTTGTCGACAATGCCAATATTCATGTTTGGCGTTAAGGTCACCCATGATCAATACTTTTGTCCCTAACTGGAACAAACTATCCAAATCACTGGAAGATAAAGGTAGATTTGGTGAATTATATGCAGCCACAACAATTATGTTGCTCTCACGTAATGTTAAGCGGATTCCTACACATTCAAGGTTATACATGGGAGGAATAAAGAGCGATGCATGAGGAATATCGTTCTTAACTAGGATAGCGACCCCCTGGCCAATACCATTAGATCTCTTATCCGATCGATAACAAGTGTATCCAGGCGTATGTAACGTATTATTTTCACTTAATCGTGTTTCACATAATGAGATAATATCGACACAGTATTCGCTAGTCAAATCCAAAAATTCAGATAGCTTAGAACGGATCCCGTCAGCGTTCCAATAAAGAAAACGAAGCTCACTTGCATTATTGAACATATTGACCAAGATGAGTTAAAATAAGTATAACCTTGTCCATCATGTTATCACAAGCAATGAATTTGGATAGATATGATTTAAAAAAATAGAAATCATTTTAGTTTCCTTTTGATTCACAAGATGAATCTTTCGGAGACCATTTATCAGAATTATATATATCAGCCTAGAAGCACATATCAATAATCACATATTAAGGTAATTGACCTAAGCATAATAACATAGCATAATCAGCCTTTTAATGTTCCCACTGTTGGGACTCAGGCCTCCTCTTTCTAGGAGAGGGAATGGGCCGTAATCCACCACGCGGGCCCAGTGCGGATTGGTGAATGTCGCATGTCTTCGAATTTTTGGTTCTAGGACATGCCGGTTTCCTCACGATGTTTTCCTTCACCGTTTTGAGAGCAGTGGTGATGAAATAAATTGGTCAAAGTAATGCACCTGGCTGGTTTTGGACCCGCGACCTACAACTCGCAAGTCGGGGCCGTTACCACTCGGCCATCACTGCTCTCAAACCCTAAGAGCCTACTCAAAAGAAGACATTCCCCTGCTCTCCCATATTTGTAGTTTGTCAGCAACAAAACACGCGCCTACACGCTTTCATATTAGTAAGGGGGATCATGAACCAACCACGCCGCGCGCCGCTCATTTAGATCGCGGACCCCATTGTCCACCGAAGGGCACCCATCAGTATGCATGCCTATCACGATAACTACGATAAGCCCCCAAATCTATATTGGTTATTAATAAAAAGTACGTTAATAAAATAACGATGCTATCTCATTTAGGACGTTGACACTTTTTTAAGCCGTCAACATACCTACGCTTAACTTTTATTGAATATCTCATGAATAAATGCATACACTTATTAATGATAAATTCCTCACTGAATAGGTATTGGCTTATTTAAAAACTTTTAAGGTGTAAATTGTAAAACCACCACTATGTATACGAATATTATCATTAACTTCGTATAAAAGCATAATGAGACAAGACTTTCAAGGAAAATGACATTTTCATTATAGCTTCTTCTCTACTGAGGACATGAACAGCGTCAGATAGTCGCTCGCTGAAGATTTTATGTGACAGCCTCCGTTGATTGTATTGAAATTAAAAAAAAAATATTGTGCGGGTACTTATCATACAGATCACTCTATAAAAATAAATTACAGGAGCAAAAGAAAATGTAACAGGGTCGTCGTTATCATAAAGCTAACATAAGCGAATAAATCAAACGCTAACACACACAGGGCTGTGAAAACAGAAACACATACACGACGCAGTGGATAACGTAAACAGCCCTTCCATGGGCACTTAGTCGAGTAGTTCGTGTAAGTTGAGTCGAGCGCACACTGACGCAGGCGCGTGGGGATACATTGGCGCGGGCACACACGCGTGGCACTTCTAATCGGCGCTTTCCTTCGCGTGGCGGGCGTGTGTGCACATCCCCGTTAAGGGGCGCAGGTGTGGCGTGGTGAATGATGCGGCCGTGGGAACTCGCCTCAACCCCGGGTTCCCATGCTCGCACCACCTGCCACCTGCCGTACTACGCATAATTCGCGTTCGTAAATGAACGGTAGTGACCACGTGTGCCCAGTTTTTTCATCTCGTCGAGGACGCGGAAGCCGATGGAGCCCAATTAATTTTATCTTAATGATAGCGAGTCGATGCCATTGGGACGGGGGTGTGTCGATGAAGATTTCACCGAGTTAATCGATTGCGTCAATAATTTCGTCTTATAGAAAATTCATTAAATGGTTATTATCGGTGACCAGTTTGTATTCTTTGAGCTGTAATAACCCTCGAACGTTCTCGGGAATTCAGTAGTCATTTACGGTAATTAAGCATTTAAATTTCATTCATTATGTATTTATGCACCAGTCAGTAAGATTCCAGTTTTTGCTAACTTGTTTCATGTATTGGAAAAAATATATCTTACTGAGCTTGTTCGTACAAAACCTCCCCGTACAACTTGCCTAGATCGCTTTTGATGTTATCACCGTAATCAGTCAATTGCCTCTAGCGTATCATGCGATCTGTAAACGTGTTTCTCTTATCCTCGCTTAAGTTCAACACGCAAATGACTTGCTGATTTGCTTCCCATCTTATCAAACTACACCCGACACATTGGACTTGTCTGTCAATAAAAATACCCTTAATGATAAGCCTGTAATTAACTGACTGCTTCAAGAGTAGTCTGGTGTGAATAGTCATTATTTTTATGGCATATCAATACGGTGTACACGACTGGTATCTTTTTCTAATTCAGCCATTCCTCGATCTGATCATAGAACAGCATTTAAAAAATATTTATTTATATAATATTTCCAACAAAAATAGTAAAAGGCTCTAACATCCCTCTTCATCACTTACTTGAATAACTCGATCGATCTAACCGTCTGATTTATATTTAAAACAAAACAAACCAATTACCTACTCCAAAATAATTTTGAAATAGGAAAAGAATTGACAAACTTCAATTCTAAATTCAAAAATGTTAGGCCACCCCAACAGAATCCATTTGAAATCAAAAGGACAACTGTAACTAAAACAAAAAAGATAAAATTCCAAAAACAAGTCGGTATCAAAAAGTCAGAGCACTACCCCAAATGAGTACTAAGAATTAAAAAAGAGAACATTTGTATTCGAAATACAAATCAATACAAACATTCGACCTTCAAATCTATACAAATGTCGTTACATACTTGCCACACTTTCGATAACAATCGGTATTCACCGTTGACCTTTCCACTTGTTCCGGTATACCTGTTCCGGACCGGTACGAACCGTTCCGGCCCGTGCGTTATGTCCGTTGATGCCACCCCTAACTCGATAAGTGATTGTTATTATTATGTTAACTTTTTGTAACTGCTAAATAGGGTAATTATTTCTTTGATATCACTTTTTAGGGTTAACATTTTGTAATGACTGTTGAAAAGGGTTAGTGAGAGTTGTATTTGACGTTAGAATGGATAGATGTTTTCAATAATATTAATAATCCTCCCGAGTGTATTTTAATCATGTTGGACACTCTCAACGAAAATGAGCAAAGTACGTAACAGATATTATAGAGATCAAGCGATTACGCAAACACCGGTTTACTCTCTGTTCCTTTATTCTCATATTCCAATAAGATGAAAGATCAGGAAAGACTAGGCGCAAGATGATTATATCTGAAAGTATAATAATATTTTTTAGTCTAATCTGCAATTATTGTATGCCTATTGCCTATTTGGCAGGACATAATGGCATTCTGATGAACTACTTTACGTGCTTTTCAAGGCTTAATACCACAACTATAAATTACGGACAGCTACAAAGAAATTGGTAATAGAAACATCTAATAATTTTTTTTTACTTACCCGTTAAAATCGAACTCAAGACCAAATATTCTTGCTGCACCGGATTCGTGCGGAAGTAACGCCCAGGTGTCACCACTGTGTGGACCGCCTGGAGGACACGGTGGAGCATACAGTAGAGGTGTGCCCCGCTTGGGCAGAGTGGCGGTGCTCTTCCCTCGTGGGGGCGATCGGCGGCAACGATCTCTCGCGCCTAGTTACAGGCCATGGTCCGGAGCGAGGAGGAGTGGCAATGCCGCTCGCGCCCAAGCCACCGGGATTCCGATCCCGATTTCCGGCCACCGTAGGCGCTGACTCGCGGACGGCGAACAATGTGTAGCTCGCCGTCCAACTGTCCAGTAACCGTCCGGACCAAGCACAAGTCGTCGACGACGCGTAGTGTTCCACGTGCGCTTCAAGGAGATGTCAGAAAAACCGTAGGGGCCCAGCAGGGTCGAAGCCTACTGGGGCCTTGGGTTCGCTTCTGAAAGGAAAACCTGGCCCTAGTATAAAAGGCAAATAAGGAACAGGAGTGGGTTTTAGTCAGTAAAAGTCTGACACACTCTCTCTCGCTCTACTCAGGGCGGAAAGAGTTATTTGATGACTTCCCTCTTTCTCTTCTCTCTATTTTTTTTTTCGTATATGTGTGTATATATGCGTGTGCCATATAAAATATTTTTCTTTCTTTTTTCTTTTCACTCCTCATAAAAAAAAAAAACAGCATAATAATCAAGCAAATTTTCTTAATCTTCATCCTCCGCAATTTTTCTTACAAAATGACATGTACAATGACATTGAGATTTCGCAGTAATTGATAACCGATCTCCATTAAACTTCTGAGGCCTTAGGTGGAGTGTGTTGGATCATTCGGTTCCTTCAAAATGGTTGAGCTGAGTGGTGCTAATATTCGCGTCAGGTCCGTGAACGGGCGCTGTCAGTTGAGACTGGTCATCTCTTAGCTGCCAATTGTTATTTTAATATCTATATTTATTTTTTATTTTTACTTTATTGACATTGTTCTCACATGATAGCGACAAGAAACATGTACCTAACAGAGATATTTGTAATTGCAAAACATGATTGAAAAGAGTGTCCATGGAGTTTCTTGCACATTCTTCTCCATAGAGATTTACGCTTTGGAATGTGCAATTAGCATCATTTTTTCTGACTGACTGACTTCTTGACATTTCAAAAGTGCCTGTAAATGGTTTATTTGAAATAAATGCTTTTGAATCTTGAATCTTTTGAATCTTACTACGTGTTTTAAAATGTCAGTCAGTCAGGGATGGAGCTATACACTTAATATAGCCCCATCCCTTTAACGGTTCAATTTAGGTCGTAAAATGGATCGAGTTAAGAGTTCGAGTTAAGGCCTCTGTCCTTAGGCGAAGTGACATTTTCCTCCAGTGATTATATATTATGAAGTATACCCACAGTATAGATATGTAACAGTATGGAAACTACCTACAAATGTTCGAAACGGCTCACTCACACACACATACGCATCGACGAGACTCCTAAGCGGCATTCGCTACTGACAGGACCGCGAGAAACGCTTAGGAGTCTCGTCGATGCGTATGTTTGTGTGAGTGTGCCGTTTCGAATATTTGTAGGTAGTTTCCGTACTGTTCCATATATCTATACTGTGGTATACCCATGGACGTGTTCCTTAAGCGTAATTTGTGAGATGGACAGCCCTGAGGCTGTAATCATCGTGTCTTGGCGTACTTGGGCTACTGTGTGACGCGTCATTATCATCGGCTAAAGATAAGAGAAGTGTTCTCTTTAATATAGAAATGTCGTTTTAGGGTTCTGTACCTGTAAATCTGACTAGCCTGTTAGTCTAGACCAACGAACCACTACCCACTAGTGGTTAGTGGCCTTGACTGCTGTCGTGGGTTGATTCCCGCCCAAGACCAATGTTTGTGTGTTGAGCACGATCATTTGTTCTGTGTCTGAGTGTAATTTATCTATGATATGTATGTATTTAGAAATATGGTATGTTTATCAGTTTTCAAGTACTTATAGCACAAGCTCTGCTTAGTTTGGGACTAGATGGCGTTGTGAGAAAGTTGTAGAATATTATATTATGTAAAAACGGGACCCTATTACTCCACTGTCCGTTAATCTGTCTGTGACCAGGCTGTCATGAATCGGTCACGGTTATTTTCACAGATAAAACATGTGTGTTGCCGCTATAACAACAAATACTAAAAACACAATAAAATAAATATTAAAGTGGGGCTCCCATACCATAAATGTGATTTTTCAACAAACAAACGCTGGGACAGGTGAAAATAAAAAAGGTAATATAGCGTCTAATATGGTAAACATATGGTACGGAACCCTTCATGCGTGAATTCGACTCGCACTTGGCCGGTTTTTTATTTCATATAGTTACTACTAATACACCGTCAATGTTGAAAAAATGTCCCCAAACTGTCAGATTAAGATGAGAGGGGTGCTATATACCCAGCAAGCAGTACCTACTTAAATATAATTATGAATGAGTTCCTTATTCGTAATTATGTATGGAGTCGGCCCTGAGGCGGTAATCATCGCGTCGCCTGTCGTACTTGAGCTGCTGTTTGGCGTTCCATTATTATATGGAAGATAGGAAAGTTCTTTTTTTAAATCGTTTTTGAAATAAGAACAGCTAAGGAGTGGAATTTCCTGCCGGAGTTTGTGTTTCCCGATAGCTACAACCTAGATGACTTTAAGTCAAGGGTGAATAAGTTACTTCTAGGCAAGCGTGTTTCATCGTCGGCCACATCATCGCTTACCATCAGGTGAGATAGTGGTCAAATCTATAAATAATAAAATAAATAAAAAATGTTGTATTTGGGACATACTGAAAGTTTAATTCTGGTAAATAAGACAGAGACAGAAGTTAAATAAGACTTACGATACATTTATTGTTTTGCAAAGTATATTTCCTCGCAATTAATGCATTTTTGCATTCGCTGAAACCACTGTACAAAGCAGTTGGACCAGTCTTCTTTAGGGACCTATTCAATGGCTTTATGGAACGCCGATTCAGGGCTCGTAAAACGTGTGCCTCTAAGTTTGTCTTTAATTTTTGGAAACAAATAGAAGTCGCAGGGTGCGAGGTCCAGGCTGTAAGGCGGATGCGTCATCAGTTCCACATTTGAAGCCTTCAAATAGGCTTTTGTTGCCTTAGCGGAATGTGAGGATGCGTTATCGTGGTGGAAAGTTCGCGAAAAGCAAGTGTTGATGTACCAATCTGCAGTCATTGTCCTTTGATCTTCAAGCGATATTGTAATGTCTTTGCTGAAAAAAGAAGCAACCTTTTTTTACCAATACTTCGACTTTCCTTAACTTTCGTCGGTAAATTTTCAAAAAGAAAGACCCACTCTGTCGACTGGCTTTTTTTTTCGGGTTCAAAGCAGTACACCCAGATTTTGACACCTGTCACGATATTATAGACAGTCAATGACTGTCCTCCATTAAACTTTTTTATCATTTTACGGCACCACTGGACACACAGTCGTTTCTGGTCCTCCGTTAAATCATGTGGTATCCATCGAGAGCAAAGTTTCCGAATCTTCAGATGCACATATAAAATGTTTTGCACTTAGCTCATTCCAATACCTAACAAAGCACGAATTTGCTGGCAAATAATTTTTTGTCAGTTTCAATTAGTTTTCATACGGTGTCAATATTCGAGTCTGTGACCGCAGTCGCCGGCCGACTTTTACGGACCTCGTCATAGAAATGATCACGTCCACGTCTAAATTCTCCAAACCACGAATACACAGAGCTGCGACAAGGTGCTTCATCACGAAATGCCAATTGAAGTATCTGGCAACACTCTTGTTGACTTAATAAGCCACAACGAAAATCATAAAAAATCATTAATGAAAATGTTCACGAGTTAAATTCATTTTGATAGCAACACACAATCTTCGAAAAGACGCTACAAAGAAAAAACAAATGACAGTCTCGCAAATTAAAAAAATAACATGCTCGCAGAGTTCCATTTACGAATTCTATAATAGTGTTTTCATTCTTTTATTGTAAGTGACCAGATCCAGAGACTTTCAGTATGCCCCACACACAAAACATAAAAATATATTTTTCCACGTTGGTTATAATTTACAAATGAGTTCCTTATTCGTAATTATGTATTGAGTCGGCCCCAGGCTGTAATCATCGCGTCACTTGTCGTACTTGGGCTACCGTTTGTGGGACTTCTTGCCATAATATTATGTGATTCTGAAGGTTGCTGTGAAGGTATTTATAAGTTTTGGTTTCCTGGTCAGTGTCGAATTCCCTAATTTTACAAGCTTAATATGTGTATGGACGATAAAATAATTTTCCTTTATTTATTTAAAAAGACAAATTCAGGTAGAGAAGCACAAAGGCGCTGATTATTTCAGCAGACCTACACCAGGAGAGTTGGATTAGAGATATGTAGACACAGTGTCATAGTCATAGTCATAGTAGTCATAGTAATTTATTGGTAAGGGATTCTTACAAGTCATTTATAGAATGTTACATAAAAATATGAAAACAAATGATTATGTACATAACAATGTCAAATAATTAAAAATGTCAAACAAATAAAAGAAAATACAAGAAATAAAAATAAAATAATAATTAATAATCGAAGTCAAATTACAAATTAAAATAAAAGTCAAAATAATTTTCATTCAAATTAACATTCGCGTCAAAGTTAAATTAAATTAAATCATAAATTCGTCAAAAGAATAAAAAGCTTGCTCGATAAGCCATTTTTTCAAACGAGCTTTGAAGCTCCCTATAGTTGGGGCACCAGAAATAGCTACAGGCCTAAGAATAAGTTAGAAATATTAAAATAAATTTTTCATTGTGATTTTTTAAATTTTTTCAGTACAACAAATAAAGAAAATCTTTACGTTTACGGTGTTTAGACCTTAAAAAAAGTATTTATGAAAATGAAATATTTGCAGTCAGATACATAATTAAAAACATAACCACAGATCCACAACATGCAATCGAAATAAATATTAAAAAATATACTTGTCATAATAACAGAGACAGAGGCGAGAATTCTTAGAAAATAAGAAACGCCTACTCCACACCAGTTTCTACGTAAGTCCGACTTCGCATTAGGTTAAATGGTTCCGTAGTGATTAACGATAACATCGCCCGCTCGGCTTCATCAATCCTTCTTTATAATTGGTACAGATGCATCTCCATTTACTTGTTAACTATGTGCTTAATTATTAATGTTGTTTTTAAGTTTTATCGACTAGATAGATCGTGTTTTTAGCTGGAGGTTAGTTTACGTGTCGTAGTAATATATCGCGGTAATACGTAGAAAGAGATTAAATGACGCACCTTATAAGTAACTGTATTTGTGTTTATCATTTATAGAACTAGCTTGATAAAAAAAAAACTCATGATACACGAATTATTTCTAGTGTGGTGCAAAGTTTTATTTAAAAGGAGAAGAAGTTTCAGAGCTCTTTGTAACTTTAAGTTAGAAATAGAAAGAAAGAAGAAAAAGATTTAAATAATTGTAAAAGTTAACCAGAATAAAGAATTTAGCTTTATTATAATATCAGCCAGGTAAAATATAGCGTTGAAATTCTTATTAATTTAGTGATAGACTTCTGTCGCTACGATAACTTTTACTAACCGAGTTAGAGTAAAACAATCACACTAATATTATAAAGGCGAAAGTTTATTAGCGTTTCTATTTTTGTACGTTTGTTACTTCTTCACGTTCAAACCGCTAAACGGATTTCGATGAAACTTATTACACGAGTAGCACACAAGAAAGCACTTTTTATCCCGGGAGAATGTTCCTTTGGGATAATTTCCTACTATCGCGCGAAGCCGCTAGCAGTAGCGCTCTAGTATAAATATAATGCTTTTTCAATACACTTACTCGAAAACCCGCTCTTATCCCACCGCTTTTAGGCACGCAATTGACTGTTTTCCGCACTAGTGCAGAAAAGTGCGCGTGCTCTCTCCCGCCACAATGTTATTACAAGTATCGTAGCAGGCAGGGCGCGCGACCCCCACGAGTCGCCGGTGAATCCCCGTTTATTTATTTCTTCGTAAGTGTATTGAAAAAAGTCGTTAGATACACGTGCAAATTTGTCACTACAGCCCTCGGCTCCATAACACACTCGCCTACGGCTCCTGCGAATTCCGCCTCGGTCGCAATGACAAACTTTCTGCACTTCTATCAAAATGTACTATTACGTAATTCAATTTTATAACTCACCACCATGAATGTTAATTATATTTTAATTTTCATAACAGCCCTTACGCATACAACAAAATGTCAGATATTTTACTGTGAGCCATTAAAATCGATTTACGGTTCGACACAAAGAACCCTAAAATATGACAGTAATTACATTTATTGCAAAAAGAAAATATCCAGTTTAAGGATTGAAATTGCGTTGCGACGGCCATTTTTCTATACTATTTGCGTTCCTAGGCAATAATTTTAAACACTTGGGACATATTATGGGGTGTGCCATATAATGGGCCTGTATTTAGGTTATTATGTAGTATTTTTAGAATCTCACTTCTCTGAAGTTGGACGTTTCATTGTAATTGGTTTCTCGTGTTGTAATGATCGTTTGCAGACTTATGTTTTCTTTTAATGTGTCTTCAGTAAGCAATTACCTTGAGTTGTCGTAGGTTTAAACCCTGAAGGCTCACTGCACACCAATTGAAGGCGGAAAATAACTTTTTTTAATCCCTATCGCAGACCTGAGTATATGATTTTAATTTCATCTCGATACCTCCACGCGTACCCGAGGTAAAGGGTCTTGACAGACAGACAGACAGACGGACAACAAAGTGATCCTATAAGGGTACCGTTTTTTCCTTTTGAGATACGGAACCCTAAAAAATGCTGCCACATACTGCAAAAACATTTAAATGTACGTACGAATGACTCTATTATATATGAAAAACTATAGTTATAGTTTCTAAACTCGATACTGGCTTAAGAGGGCCCTTCCCCACTCATCTTTCGTCAACCTGAGAATGGTTTAAAAGCTTGCGCTGGTTCATCCAACGCAAACCAACGCAATGTTTAATAAAACGGCAATGCGAAAACAGAGAGATAATTATAATACCTGAAAGCTCTGCTGGCACACGGTAAGACCATCATTTACTCGAATATTTTACAAAACTTGTTCCAGGATATACCCGTTTTTTAGAAACTGTAAAAGTTTTTGGAAAAATATTTCATAATTCAGAATCTAGATTAAATTTGGAAGGATTCTATTGTTATATTTTTTTTTTACCTTTTAAATTTTTTCTGTACATTATGAAGAGTTTCATGCATTTCAAGGGGTTCATGCCAAATAGCAGATTTTTAGACGTCTTTCCTGGATTAGTTTTACACAAATTTTATTTATAGGTTGATTTCAAAAGAAATCTGTGTTTCCAAAATATCTAATGAAAAATGTTTAATAACGTCATAATCGCGTAAGAGCGGTTGAATGAAAAACAGTGAAAATGTATGTCGGGTTGGCTGCTCTAAATACACAAATCGTGCAATGCCAAAAAAAAATACCTACACTTATTTTTTATTTTTTATATTGTAGCGAATGTCAACCCGTTAAACATGAGTACCTACACTTCAAGTATTGTGCGTCTTTATTCATTTACCATTATGATATACATTCCTCATTTCCATACGATAGCTCCAACATTGTATGTCCATATGTCCCGTATTAATTCTCATTAAGGCACTCCTACTTAGAATCAATGACAGGTCATTAAGTTCCGCAGAAATACGTGTTTAAATTAAGTAGCTACAATAATATTAGCCAATTACACGACACCTGTGGCAGTAAGTAATTGCTTGAAGTAATTAAGGGCCTTTACAGCCAGTTTCATGAAGCGTGATTACTGCTCTAAATGTCATGTTATTCTCTCAGAAATATACGTACGTTTCTTGAGATGAATTACTAGATATTTTGCAGGACGAAGGAATCTTTGAACAGGCTTTCAATCAAAACTAAATGAATGTAATAGAGAGACACTCTTGCGCCATCTCATGTTCTTAGTTCTGCGGGCTGTGCCGGCGCTGCCGCTGCGGCTGCTGAGACCCCTAAACGGCACAAATACCTTATTGGTAATTACTGTTTTGAGCCATTTGGGGTCGAAACGCTTGGGTCTTAGGGTCCGAATACGCGTGTCGTTTTCAAGGAAATTTCACGCGGGCTGATCGACACTTTGTGTGACCAGAGGGCTGGCTCATTCTTCGCCTAAAGAATTAGCATTGCCATTCAACGTGGCAACGCTTCCAGCTTTCTGGGCACATTTCCGGATGACAGCGATGTGGAGGAGTACTTCGACGCCTGAGTGCATTTTGTTTTTGTATTATATGTATGGACATAGTTAGGTTTAGTATAAAAGTATTTATGGTTAATATTTAAGTTTGCTAAGTACTTAGTTTGTTAAACCAATAAAAAAAATAGAGAGACTAAATTACTTTTTTGTTTGTAACCTCATTTTTATTTGAGGTGGGACCTCATCTAATGACTTCTCCCGGGTGGAGCGGGAAGAGACAGTAAAAAAGTAATTGGGAGTCGTAGGGCGATCCCCAACCACCGTAAGCGCGGTTTTGCAGTCGACGAGCAGTGGGCTCGTCGTCCTGCTGCCATGTAAGGATTGTCGACGGTGCGTTGTTTTCCATGCGCCTCAAAGAGATGTCAGCAAAACCGTAGGACCCCAGTAGGGTCGATACCCGCTAGGGCCACGGATACGGATTTTTTATAGGGAAACCTGGGTCGAGATCAGTAGTAGCCGAGTGGTAATGGCCCCGACTTACGAGTTGTATGGTCGCCGGTTCAAACCCAGCCAGGCGCTTTACTTTGTGTAATTTATTTCATCACCACTGCTCTCAAAACGGTGAAGGAAAACATCGTGAGGAAACCGGCATGTCCTAGAACCAAAAATTCGTAGGCATGTGACATTCACCAACCCGCACTGGGCCCGCGTGGTGGATTACGGCCCATTTCCTCTCCCAGAGAGGCCTGAGTCCCAGCTGATTTTGCTTTTATGCTAATATCAAAGTTAACGTACTTATATCTCATTAAGGAATTTAGTATATTCTTTCACCATTTAAAAAGCAAAATAAAGACAGTTTAAACTTTATTGTGACTGTTACTCTTCTACAGAAAAAATACATAACCATATTATGCGATGAACATTGTGCACACCAACAAAATAGGTAACCATTTCAAAAAATGTTTAAATAAATTTGCATTAATATATGTCCATACATACATGGAGCAGTTCACAATCACAATGTAAACAGAAAGGTCATGCGCACACTTAACCGCACTTCATTTAAACATACCAATTAAGGGTCCTTCAATAAATTTAACTAAAATAAAAACCTGAAACATAATTATGAGCCCCTCAAAACCATCGCAAAAAACATTGTCGTCTGATAACCGAGCCACACCAAAAAAGTAAGCAGTATCATTAAGCACACAAAATATGTTTTCCATTTACACAGACGCTCCGAGGCGGTTATAATTTTGTATACGCTGAATGTTTACTCAGTAAGAAGTGCTACGGATCGGTAACACCTGCCGCGTTTTCCCACGACAGCGTTCGGCCGTCTTCGGGTGTTGTCGGGTGGAGTCGGGCGCGGTCGGGTGCGCCTGCGACGCTTACAGTGATATAAACACGCACGCTTATCTTGTCACGCGACGAAATCTGTGGGGCGACCCTAATGCCTTTATGTGCGTGACATGACGTGCCCATGAATAATATTCATTTATTATGTTTAGTTTTACATTCGTTATCTAATTATTAGAGTGACCGTTGATAATAATGTTATGTTTTGAACATTGAGTCTAAGTAACTAGAAAAAAAAGTGTAATAATGTAGCTCTTTGAATCTATAATTTTGTTAAATCTTTTCGATGTAGACTTAATATATTTTACGTAGTAGGAACATGGGGAATTTTTGGACAGGAAACCGGTGGTCCTAGAAGGCAAAGGGCAAATGAAGGAACACAGGTTTTATTTATTTTTTTAAGGTGGGAAAATCATCTTATGACAAATCCCGCTCTTGGGCGGAGCGAGAGATAGTGTCAGACTTTTACTGACTAAAAACCCACTCCTGTTCCTTTCCATTGCCTTCGTCTCAGGGCACCGGGTTTCACTTTAACACTACCCGTGGCCCCAGTAGGCTTCGACCCTGCTGGGCCCCTACGAAGGAACACAGGTGGGTTTTAGTCAGTAAAAGTCTGACACGCCCTCCGACTCCACTCTAGAGCGGGAGGAGTCATCAGATGATTTCCCTCCTCCCAAAAAAGCACAATTATTACATACTTCATTCAAAGTTAATCAGTGATAATCGAGTTTTCATGAAACATACTGAGATTCGCCACATTTGTTAATAAAAAAAAAACAATTCCTATTTTTCCACAAATAATAAAAAAAAAAAACGAAAAATTGATACTACTATACAAATTAAATAAAACAAACACAACGCGCACAAACACATCTGTTGTATATATTTTTTTCAAAGTTAAAAATACATCTTCCCAGTTCCCAGAGTAGTCTCAAAATAAACTATCTGAATAAAACAAATAAGATACCGTACCGATCCTTAAACGGTTATAAAAAGTCTAACGTACTATATTTAAGTCCGATCCGTTACCATTATAAAACAAAAACAAAAATGGAAGGAAAAATAATCATACTCTCCTCTTGGCTTAAAAAACAAGTTGCTAAACCTGACTGGGGTAGGGACCTAGTAGAATAAAAAAAAAATTAAAATGGCGAAGCGGTTAACCGTTATGAGTACCGGTGCTGGACAATATTGTGACAAATCATCGGGACTATGAAAGTCGAGTCGTTTTGTACTTTATTTTATTTTGGCTGTGTTCGTTTATGATGTGACTTTGGAATGGAAAAAAGAGGAGCAAAGTTGATGTTGTTTTGAATTGGGCTACCGAATTTTGCGAAACTAAATGTTTCGCAAAATTCGGTAGCGGCCGCATTTTGCGAAACAGTTAATTTCGCAAAATTCCGCGGCCCTGGAATTCAAAGGGTAATTGGCGGAACACGAGTAGGTTTAGTTAATAAAAGTCTTAAACTCCCCCTTGCTCCACCTAGAGCGGGTTCATTCCATGTTGTCCCAGCCAAAAAAACTTCAGTTATTACTATTGCATCGGCAACTTAGAACTTATTAATTTGTTCTATTTTGTTCATTAAAATTGAAAATTGTCGGTCAAAACATGAACTTAATTGAGTAGAGAGTAAAGATAAATCCCTACTTAAACTTAACCAGAAACCTAATTATATCAAAGCCCTTCTCCCTTGTCGCACAAAATAACCCATCAAAAACAAAATTACCCAATCAAAACACGAAACCCCAAAACGGGCTCAATTTTTCGAAAAGCAAAAAAAAAAACTTAATTCGAGGAGCATTAATTAAAAATCAATATAGTGGGTTGCAAAAAATGTACGCGAGCGATCTCGAGTGTACCCGCTAGCTCACACCTGCCCATTCTCCCACGGTGTAACACAACCTTTTTTAAACAGCCTTTTTGCATTTAAAATAACCACTTTCCTTCCAATTTTGAATTTTCGTGCGAGCACACCTCATCTTTTATTTTATGGCACGTTTATGGCTGTTAGTTAACGGCCAGTTTTTGCTAATATTTTTGTAAGTTTTGGCTCTTTTTTTTAATAAAGCATTTGAAGTTGATTATTTTTCAAACTCTTGGCTTTTGGCATTGGAATAGGGCAATCCCTAACTGAAAACTAGTGATTTTTTTTACTAATGTTTTTGGCTTTGATACTAAGGCCCGTATTACAGAACCTTACTCAAGTACTACTTAAACTGCGTTCAACCGATTACTGCTTGAGCGAAGAATCTCGACTTAAACGTTCAGTTTATTTTAGAACTATCCTCAAATTCAAACTACGCTTGAGTAGAGATTTTGATCTCTGATTTAAATCCACAATTTCCATGAGATTCTATGCTCAAGCGTGGTCTCGACTACACTTGCGAAAACAAAGATCAAATCTCGCCTCAAGCAGAGATTCTGAGCTGATTTTAAAATAAGGACACATTGAGTGGAGCTCACTCAAGCACTGTTTTATAATACGTAAAAAATGTCATTTTAAAGTGACACTGCTCAGGTGATTATTGATTGTAGTTTCTCTGCTCAAGTCAAGTTCTAAAATGAAAACTCCAACTGAGACTCGTTTTAAGTAATGCTTGAGTCTTGATTGTAGTTCTATAATACGTGCCTAAGTCCTTTAAGCTATGTCTTCGTATGAATAGTTAATTTGTTTACCATTAGAATATGGACAAAATACATGAATTGGAAACCCGCCCATAGGTAATGTTTGAATCTTGATAAGACTTTACGGTAGTAGGTAATAATTTGATCGTAAATATTGATTTAGTACTTACTAGAACTTTATTTGTTGAAAAATATTTTTGAAGACGAGCTGTTTAGCGCAGCTCATATAGGTATTTTAACACAGAGCTGATTTTCACATTTTATTGTTTTTTTTTTATTCGTCCGGAAAAAAGGCTTGAATGAAAATTGGCTAACGCTCAAATTATAATGAACATGACTTATAAATTAATTGTTTTTGAAGAGATATTGCAGCTCGGCAAGTTTTAAATTTATTCGCCTTACTCAAGTAAGGAAGATAATAATCTTCCTTACTTGCAAAGATAGTAACGTGAGAAAATCTAGGCTAGGAATAATAAATTAATAAATTTTTTTTTTATAACTTATTGCATATTCGGTTAATAACAATTCCAAAGTTGATATGATATCGAAAGAGATCGCATTAAAAATAGCCCCTATTAACTTAAGAATTAGCTGAACAAATATACTTTTAAAGATTATACAAATATAAAATAGTTGTTTGAACTAAATAGACAAAAGAAAATAATTGTGTTTTTTTTTAGTCAGAAGAGTTTAGAATGGCTCTCAATTCATTACGCGCGTTGAATATTACATAAATAATATAATTAATCCAATAAACTAGTGCTTCTAAGAATGATCCCGATAATTACATGGAAAAAAAATCACAAAGTGTCAGTCTCTTTATCAGTTCATCCAAAGCGTTTTGGGAACACATTTATTGTGCGTACCGCTAAGGAGTGTGTCTGTGTTTCATGATAGCTACAACCTAGAGATATTTAAATGAAGAGTGCATAGGCTACTTCTAGGCAAGCGTGCTCAATCGTCAGTCACATCATCGTTTATCATCAGGTGACATAGTGGTCAAAAGCGGGCTTATCCAACAAAAAAAAAATCTTGACCGTGCTGTGGGACTTCAGTCATCAGCTAAACCAATAGTATCAATTAGACACCCTTTGCGAAGACCGTCAGTTAAGCCGGTATCAGCATTGACTGGATCAGGCACAGCTGTCTTTAAATAATTTTATACGTGCTGATTGTCATCTGACATCAGTAACCTTAACAGGAAGCCATCTTATATCAACAATATTTATCATTAGTTAATCTGCGAGCAAAGGTGAGTGGTTTGACCTATGGTGTGTTGGTGGGTCATAATACCTTCTTTCATTCATTCTTTAGGTAATAGAAAACTTTGTTCCAAACTAATATGCTAATATAACTCTCAAGACATCCAGACCGGAAAAATTATCAGTAGACAATACAATTTTTGTTCCATGTGGGGATCGAACCTGCGATTCGTAGCGCAGCAGCCAATTGCTCAGCCACTGCGCCAACTGTGCCATCTAACCTTTCTATAGTGTAGAGGAAGAATTTTAGGATGTTTGAAATTCCGAAAATAGAACTAAGAACTAACTCTTTGGTGCACTCAAAATTTCAGAATTCCGGTATAAATTTTAGAATTCCGGTAAGTATAAATTTTAGGATGTTTGAAATTTCGAAAATAGAACTAAGAACTAACTCTTCGGTGCACTCCAAATTTCAGAATTCCGGTATAAATAACGGTATTACTAAAGCTTTAGTTGATAAGTTTTTTACTAACCATTGGATCCATGGTAGTCTTAAAAATAAAATTATTATTATTATAAATACCTACGCTACGTTAGTTCTTTTTGCCAGTTATATAGACATCGTAAAAAAAGTCTCGAATTCACGTTTTGAAGTATTTTACATTTGCATTTTCGACGTATTTTTTTATTCTTACACAAAGAAAATCAATCACACTTCTTTCGTTCGTTTGTAATCCTTTTGAAAATCAGAATCACAACCTTAAAAAAACCATACCTGAACATTGAGATGGTCTACAAAAATTGTAGATGAGCAAAAAATAGTGATGTGACCAGAATATATGGCAATCCAACAGGTGTGCTATTGTTATTGATCAAATATGCATGGGTTTCGTATTTTTGTTCCCCATTGTTCGCTTCGAGGGCATTAGGGCAGACTTTGGGATATTTTTTTGTGCGCGAACGCAGGATTTGGTCTGTCACGTTTTTTGGGTAATTCGGTTTTTGTTTTTTTTTGTGATTCAAGAAGAGCAGTTTAGAAATATAATCTCGCCAAATTAAAAAAAAAATGCAAATACAATTTATGTTATAATTAGTAATATAAGAAAGAAAATTAAAAAAAAATCTAATGAAACAAAATTTGGCCTTGACAATATTTCAGTCAAGATATCAGAAAATATGTATTACTAGCGTCTGCCCGCGGCTTCGCCCGCGTATATGAAACACGTGCGTAGGTACATGAAATATAGCTTATGTCACTCAGGAATAAAGCAGCTTTCTATCAGTAAAAAAATTTTGCAATCGGACCAGTACTTACAGAGATTATCTATACCTCCTACAAACAAAAAAAAAACTAACTTTACCTCTTTATTAAATTAGTGTATAAAACTTAACAGTTATACATAGTTTATAAAACATGAGTTTATAGGATTCCATATTTTATTTTACAGTTTTTGAAGTAAATCCATGTGGAATCTATTTTTCTTTTAACTTTTATAAACTCAATGCTATACAATAACGTAAACAAATCTATAATAATTACCAATAATATTCAGTCACAAATCAAACACTGACACATTCTAACAAGAATCATATTAGCGTAGATTTTCCCAAACGTTAAAACAATTTGCGCGGAAAACCTCATCACGCCTAGGCCAGTGTCGGGCCGTGATTGGCTCACCTCTGGCCAATAGTAACGCTTGTTTCGGCCCACGGGCGTCAAGCGCGAATGCACGCCTTCCTAACTTCTATTTTTGAATTCAAATAGACGTTCGAGGCGTTCTAATTTTGACCGTTATTCGAAGATGTATAGATTTTGGCAAGTGTTTGTTTAACTGGTCAGGTCTTTTGAGAGCGTTAAGTTTATTTGAATGGTTTGAATAAGTGGATCAAGAGAGCTTTCGTATGTTAATTAGACGGTATTCGACTTTTAAAACTTAGACGTTTTTTATATGCCGAAGCATGTACAGTTTATTATGACGCCAATATTTTTTATTTAAACAACAGTCTGTTACAAAAGGTAAATGCTTATTTTAAAACTTTTTGTCTCGAATACTTCAGGAAATTTCTTTTTTTAATATTCCATAAGTAAATTTTCACATTATCACGTAATAGTTCCTAAGAAATATACCTTAAAAAATCCTAATTAAAATAAAAGTCAATCACACTTCAACTAACGAGCTTACTCCAAAAGTCCGATGCAGACGTAACGATCAATTAACACATAAATCAGAAGATAAATCAACTGAAGCGGAAATTAACATCACGCAGCGATGTGCTATCGTCAGACGAGTGATGAGATGAACGATTCCGAAATCTTGATACACGCACATGATGTAAATCTTTAATCTCATTTAATGTGAAGCAACTTATTTTGATATTTTTTTTGAGTTGATGAGGTAGGTATTAAACGTGATTTTTATGATCATCTTTTAGTTTCGAGATAAGAATAATTAAAATTGATCTGAATACGAAAACCTGTAGGAGATTTTCATTGGATTCTTCGAACCTATACAGTTAATAGTGATGACTAAAAACCGGATAATATGCAACATAAAAATCTTGTTATATGCATAAAAAATGCTTGAAATATGCACGAAAATTGGCAGAATATGCAAAATTAAATGATAAATTTTAGGAACCCAAAAAAAGAAGAAAAGTAAGTTTTCATTTATTTTTACTTCAAAATCCGAATACAATTAGTAAATTATCCTTTGATAGGCGATAATTACGTAGTAACATTACATGACATTAAAATTATTTAATATTTTTGTAAACGTAAACACAGTCACAATTATTACTCAATAGCCCTTATATTTTGTGAGTATTAAATTTGATCGGATTCGCGATATGATCACTTTTATCGTATTTCAGAACGCAGGGTGAGTGCACTGCACTCGGGAAAATATTGTAAATGTAAGTACCTACCAATAATATGCATTATACCTAGATCTTAGGTAAAATATGCTATTACCACTGAGGAAGGCTTAAATATGCAAATGCATGTTTCCCGATCCCTAGTAATGACGCAACTCATCAATTTCCAGACTGATTAAAATAGAAGTAAATATAGCCACACATCCATAGGTACTTAAATTCATGATTTTACACAAAACTTTCACAACAATTTTCATCAAAACCTCAAAAAAAAAGTGAAAAGAAGAAAGTATCAAAAATAATGAGAAGTGTTAATTAAATTAAACTAATAATTTCAATTTAAAACTATAAACCTAGTCACTTTCTTAAAATATAAAACAAGCATATATAAATTAACAACTAGTTGCGAGCCTGTCGGTTTTCTACCGGTTGCATATCGGGGAGTGTGTGTCGGAATTGCATAATTTGATTCCGCCAAGCTCGCTCCATCATCGGACCACTAGACGTACAGCGAGGCGCCACCGATACATGGTGGGCATCCCACCCATACGCACAAAGACGTTTTGATAATACATTCAATGTACAGCTAAGGAGTGGAATTCCTTGCCAGAGTCTGTGTTTTCTGATATCTACAACCTGGGGGTCTTTAAGTTAAGAGTGAATAGGTTACTTCTAGGCAAGCGTGCTCCATCGTCGAGCACATCGTCGCTTTCCATCAGGTGAGATAGTGGCCAAGTGCCAGCCTATCAATAGAAAAAAAAAACTGCTAGATGTCTTCCAGGCTAGAGTGAATAAGCTCTTAATAAACTAATGCGCCTCACTCGATAGCATCACTGCTTACCATCAGGGAGGATCACAATCAAGCGGTAGTTCATTGAATATCAATTTAAAAAAAATTAAATACTGCACTACTGGTCACACCCAGAAGCCAATAACTAAAAAAAAAACATTCAAGATTACTTAATAAAAATCACACGCTCCGTACCGGAAATTAGAATCAACACACGATACTTCGATTGCTTATAAAAACTATTCTCTAATTCTGTCGAACATTAACATAAAATCATTTCGTGATCATTCACAATTTGAGCACGGAAATGACTGTTTTGTGGTTAAGAGATGAATGGCACGCGAGATCTCGAGAAGATAGTTGACACACTAAGAAAATATGACAAGACTTTTTTTCTGTGGGATGATCAGTCAATGACATCCCTCGTACTTGGGCGGAGCGGGAGGGTGTGTCAGACTTTTACTAACTAAAAACCCATTCCTGTTCCTTCGTTGCCTTTCATACCAGGGCCGAGTTTTCCTTTCAGAAGCAGACCATTGGCTCCAGTAGGCTTCGACCCTGCTGGGCCCCTACGGTATGACAAGACTTGTGTCTGAATTTCTTTTTTGTTTTTAAAAATCGTTAGCCCACACTAGGAATTACGCCTGTATCTTGGGTGCTCACAAACATGTAACACATACACAAGATACCCAGACCCGGAGACCCGGAAATCTATTCTGTGTGGGAATCGAAACCACGACCCGCCTGGGCGCAGGCGGGTCGCGGTTCACCGCACTGTCAAAATAGGTCTTAAGTCTTCAGTAGATACCTACTACCACACCACCACTAACAACATAACTTCGGTGATATGGAAAGTCCATATTTACATATACTATTCTAAGATAGCGCAATTTTTGCGGTTGTTCAATTAATTGGTACCTACAATAACTTGCTTGAGTTAAAACAAGTGCTATGTGTAGCCTAATTTAACCATTAAACACTTAACTTGGGATTTCTTAAAAAAAATACAGACCATTTGGCACTCAGTAATAAGGCAACAGTAGTTCCAAAAAGATATTTAGGTATTATTTTGTATAATTAATTATATGGAAAACTCGTTTCCGTTTTCAGATTACAAGGGCCTGAATCAATGTTACTTGAAAAATAATCAAATTCATGTATGGTATGTACAGTAAATATATAATTAGACCTAACCCTAAAGCTTACAACTACATTTAAAAAATTCAATTACATTGATGATAGAAGTTTATCTTAAAAATAAAACTCGTAACGCCATCTATGCGATAATAACGGAACTAAATGTTTTGAGAAACGCCCACGCGAGCGCTGTCATCGTCGTTCGTTACGACTGAACGCGGTTTTCACGCGATAGTGTCACAGAAAATATCGATTTCATGACAAAATCGATTATTTTGATTGAATTTTTACAACGGTAAATATTTTAACTTGAATGAGTCATGCTCGTGACCTAATCCGGTCAAATTGATGATTTTATACTTTTATTACACGCTGTCTATAATGATAAAAAGCTTGTAATGTAAACTGAAAATCTACTAAAATCAGGCTGTAAGGAATGCCTTACAGCCTGATTGGTATAAAAAAATCAGTCAGATTTTTTCATACCAATGGAAATTCTCCAGAGGAAAACGTTAACCGACAAACCACTTTGTATTTACTAAACTCATAACTGTTTGCATATTTCACTTTAACGCCATTGAAAACGATTTGTTATTAAACTCACCGATAACAATAGCATAAAACCTTTCAATACGGCTACTGAAATGTAAACAGCGCCCTCTGTCAACGGAGCGTTGAAGGAGAGCTGGCCCGTGCTGAAACCGCCACGAGCCAAGCCGAGAATTCTGTCCTTTTTTGACAACGGAGCTACACTATTCGTGTCTCTCTCACTCATTGGTATTAGAGCGCTTGTCGCGCGTCTCGCTCCTATCGCATCGATCATTGATCTTTGAAATTCGAATGCGGTAACTCGAGCGGCGCGCGCGCAGGCCTTCGGCCACCGAGTTCCATCCCGCTCTCGCGCGCGGGCCATCGTTACCGTTGTCTCGTGTTTCTTTTATTGCCGTTTTATTATTTCTTGTAGATGATCACGCGATTGTGAGCTGTCGCTTGGCGCGCACACGTCACGTTCACCGTCTCCCTCTGTTGCTTGGGCAGCTGGGTTTTTTATCTCTTTCTATTGGGCGCATGTCGGACTCGCTGCCGTGCGTCGATGTTTTGGGAAGTGCACCCGCCCGGCGTTCCCACGGTTACCTTCGGCCGACTTCCTTACGAAAAAAACAAACAAGAGCACTTTGTTGAAGAAAATCGACGTCTGCCGGTCGCGCTGAATGATTAATACAATTATGATCGCGCACGCTGCTACCTACACAACTTGATCGTAATAATAGTTCTTTATACGGGACACGTGGTCCGCGGCTCGGACTTCACAATTATTGTTGTTCGGACACTAATTTTTCGGTTGATACCGTACATCGAATTAGAGTACATTCTATACTTGAGAAGAATATAATTATAACAAGTTCTTGATTTTGTATTAAAAATGTGAATATTGGTGGTCTACGAGTGCGTAGCGAATTTTTTCGTAGCATTTCGTAGCTTTTGGGGAAATCTGTGGTTGTAACACAATTGGACAATGTTTTTTTTTTGCAGTTTTGAGGAAAAAATAAAACGGCCGCTTGACTTTTTCTTGTTTATTCTCGCTTTTTAATTTTTTGGTATACTAAATAATATGTTACGGATTTTTTTGCTGATGCTTGCTTATGAGTTTCTCTCAAAACAATTTTTGCGATATGATGGTATGTTCAGGTATTTATTCAGAAAATTGGCTAGAATCGATAATAAAGTTACCGCAAAAGTATGAAGAGCTCGTATTTGTGATCTTTGATCAGATTTTAGAAAATTGCTTGAGAAATTCAGGAAAATAAGAATTATTTTTCATAGGTATTGTTTATTATTTTTTACTACATTGAAGTCACAGAATTGGAATTCCCTGCCGCAGCCTGTGTTTTCTTACACCTAGAGGTCTTTAAGTCTAGAGTAATAGATTACTTCTAGGCAAGCGTACTCCATCGTCGACCACATCATCACTTACCGTAAAGTGAGATAGTGGTCAAACGAGCCTATCGATAACAATAAAAAAAAACAGATCGTAACCTAATGCAAGTTGACATAGAGGCAACCTTCTATTATTCCATACTTTTTTTCTTGTAGCATAAGGCTAAACCAACGTTTATAGCACCTAACTAGCTCACTATATGGACAAAGAGATTCCTATACTCCAATTAAACCCAGATGCTGTAAAAACAAATGAACTTCTCTAGACTAAACAAAAATAATCTAGATTGCACATTTGATTTATCCTGTTTACATACATTTAGGTCAAATATTGAGAACAGTGAGTCGTTGAAAGTATACTTATATAAAAATGTACATGTAGATGTATCTGTACATTGTATAAAATGTATAGGTATACATTGGTGTCGTGTTATGTTTATGATTGAGTGCGGAGACGCGGCAGATGGCGAATCATCCTTTTATGCGGGACTTATTCAATCAGACGGCAGTTGCGGAGGAATAGTATGGATACGATGTGTCATTTTTGTAAATTGATAATAATTTTTTAAACATATTTTCAAAATAAATAATAATAAAATAATTAATTGATCATTCCCTCTCTTCACCTGCAAAACTTCCGAACTCAATTATTAAAGAAATTAGTTTTTTTTTTTATTGATTATAGGAAAAAATCTTTCAAATGTTGCGGCCAACTTGCTTTTGGCTTATACGCAGTGAATACGCCGCGTGGCCGTGCGATTATATCGAAGATATCTCTAAAGTTTGGTATTACAGGTGTACAAAACTATTATGTCGTTGGAATTGTAATGTAATGAGCTAACAATTACATATGAATTATAACCTATTTAAATAATAATCATATTTTAAGTTTTAAATAATAATCTATTTGTTAATTTTTTAAATGATTTTTTTAAATTCGGGTGAGCGATTTATTTCACGTTTTTTGGATAAAAGTTTTGATAATTATAAAATGAAACTTAAAATTTAAAATTAACCTTTTAAAAAAACATACTTTCCCATAACTTTTTGTAACCTAAAAGCTTCATAAAAACATTGTCGGGTTGCCTGGCGTTGTTCGGTGTATTTTAATTTAAGTCCAAAATCACATTGAAATCAATATTGACAGTATTAAAAACGAATTATTACATACAAACTCATAATCAAGTATCATAACACAAAAGCAACGTATGACAGACACGAACACGAAAACACGGCGTCTGGTAACGCCCACAAATAGGTACCTAAATGAAACTGCACTAAATGTTCTTAAAATAACCAGAGTTGGTTTGTGTTAGATATTTTTGACAAGTGACGTATTGTCATCCTTGTTTATAATAAAGGAGTAAAAATATAGTTTAGAAATGCAAAACACGTTTATTTTCGCTTGTCTGCGCAAGACAACGGCAGCAAATAAATCTATTTTGACTATTGCCTTCAAAATGCGACTTGGCGAATAGTTTAAAAGACTATATGACTAGTTTAAAACCCTCTGCAGTCTGCACGCGAGTCCGACCCGCATTAGGCCGGTCTTCTTTTGAAGTATTCACTAAGATTATTTAATTTTCTGTATTTAATTTTGAATTAAGTTTTCATGTTCTGTTTCTGTACATATATGAGCAATGGTAACATGTTTTCGTATTTATTTGAAAGTTTGTGTTAATTTATCAACTTATACAATTAACTAAAATGAGCTTACTGAGTTAAAGTTTACACTTTTTTATCATTACCGCATTATTTAAAATTATGAAAATATTTTTTATTATAGCGGCAATATAAGTGGACGACATTGTTATCACTATTTAGAGTACTAAAGTAAAATAATACACGAACAAGAGCGTGCAGAGAGATCTATACCCAACAGAGGATGAGGCCTTTTCCGTATTACAATAGAATGGATTCCAACATAAAAATATAATGTCCGTCGTATCCACGTTAAGCCGTACGCGTGTCAGGCATGTGCTCAAGAAACAATATCCCTACTTGTGTAAGATGTCCCGAGGGAGCGGTTCTCACGGTCCGCACACACGTGGCACGAAGATATCACACCTAATTACTTTATGTATTTTATTATGTATTAAATGTTTAGTTGAGTTTATTTTTGAAAGAAGTTTGTTATGTTTTAACGTAAGTACGAGTATGTGTAACGTAACGCCCCTAGATTTACACGGTATTACGGATGATTAATGGGTATTATAATTATCTTACATAGCGATATTAGTGGGTAGGAAAACGCATAAGGAGTCCGGGCAGGTATTATTTATACTGTGTTAATATTTGTATAACTAATGATGAAATCTTCGTTTTTCCGAAGGTCTACCCAAAACTAAATATTTCTTACAAGAACGTCGTCCTTTGGGGGATTTACGTGGAAGGCGAAGGATCATGGAAAGGGTTATACGTAACTTTATTAATAGCATAAAAGGCCTTTTAATGTTCCCACTGCTGGTACTCAGGCCTCCTCTTTAGGAGAGGGAATAGGCCGCCACCACCCGGGCCCAGTCCGGGTTGGTGAATGTCACATGTCGTCGAACTTTTTTGGTTCTAGCACATGCCGGTTTCCTCACGATATTTTCCCGCTTTACTATTACCCTGTGTTTTTCTGCGGTATAGACAGAGATGTGTAATACTATCCTTGGAAGTGATATCTCAAAATTTTCGAAAATTGAGGTTTTTTGTTTGAATACTGAAACTTTCAGCATCAGGGAGGCTCGTCAAAAAACCCGTAACTATATTGAAATAAACACAATCCATACTTACTTATTTTATAAATACGAAACTCTGTTAATTCCAAAAGTACGCCTTAGCAGTTGAATCTACATGGATGCAGCCTTAGACCTGGAGAAAGAATTAAGATATTTTTTATCAACATTATAAGCGGGAGAAGTCGCGAGCAGAAGCTACTTTTAAACATGTGTATGTCATTATAAAGACCAAAATCATTTTTCTACATATATCTAATCTCTACTTTCTCAAAACTTACAGTTTGAGTTACTGCTTTTTAGCTTCCGAGAGCAATAAATTTATAAATTTAAAAAAAAAATATGTTTATAATAGGTATCACACGCACACATACGTTCATCCGAAACTACTGGGACTAGGAGTATGAAATTTTGCACAAGGTTTCCTTTTATGACGTAGGCGAGCACTAAGGGGTTTTTGAAAATTACCCTTACTAACCCCCCCGTACTGTTCCCCTATAAAACGGTTTAGGGGCTGTTAAAGATATGGGAGTATCTTATTCTTAAAATACGATTCAAAAGATGTTAAAGTTTTTATAAAAACATCCTCGAGAACGAAATCTCAGGCAAAATGCTATTGTGCACATAACTACTGATCTAACTTATCAGTTGCTATTAAAATATTTTCATAAATACTTTCTATTTCTAGAAGAGAAAACCCATTCCTGCAAAAACGCGAATTGTCACTTACGATGTTCCTGAAAAGGCTCGATTTTCCGATGACGTTTAAGACTCTCTCGAGTTTATTAAAAACCAGGTGCTGAAGTAGATTCCAGGCTGGTAATGAGAAATTCGTAAAACAGAAACTCAATAACACTTTTACAGCTCAGAAAAATTATTGAAAATTCAAAAGGCTTTACAGTTGAAGTTGACCGCAATGGATGTAGGAGTTTTCAATAGCATCTTAGTCACACCTAACTGTACTGCAGTAAAAGTTTCATAGGTTTAAGAAAGTAGTATTTTTTTTGTGATTAAAGTGTAATAATAATAATAAGAACTTTATTTTAGACCTTCTTGATCTTAAAGGTACAGATCAATATTTATGTTAGTAAATACTTAAGACCTGTGTTAGTAAACAATAAAGAAATAAAAAAAATAAAACCAACAATCAATCATTTTGACACGTGAAGTCCTCGTGGTGGTCCAAGTGCCACAGAAACGGACTGTCTAGTCTCTCCGCTAATACTTTAAAAAATAATTTATAACTATTAAATAAAATTATTAGTTATATAAAATATTATTTAATATACATTATATTTTTTAATTAGTGTTGTAAGCTGTTGATCCCGCATTAACGCCGGCGTTCACGCGCCATTGTCTTACTATTGTGTCTCTAATTACGCACTCAAAAGGTTAATAATAGGTACAATGCGATTGACATCGTCGCATACGAAAATCCTAAAAAAGATAAAAAAAAGACTTCCAATTTATTTATTTTTTATCCATCAGTACCTACATATATTTTATGCAAGATATAAAGTGTACTTAATTAAAACGTTTTTCTAACAAGTGCAGTCTAATTAGCGGCTGTAGGAAGTGTGATATTATCGCTGCGTTTCAAGTGTGTTTCTTTATTTTTATAACGTCAGGAAGACGAGATAACGGCTCTTCGGTGGCTGTGATTTTATCTGTTAGAAGTAGTTACGGGCTTTAAGAAGTGATAATAGTTTTTTGTATGTTTTGAAGACACTCAGATTGATTTTTAATTTGGTAAAGTCTTTTTTTGAGGTGAGAAATCATCAAATAGGTAGTTCCTCCCACTTTGGGTGAAATAAGAGTGTCAGAATTTACTGACTATTCCCCACCTGTGTCCCCCTGGGGTTGCGACGAGCAATGGGTAGCTCGCCGTCCAACCGTCTGGTAACCGTCCGAACCGACTCCAATTTGTCGACGGCGCGTATTGTTCCGACCGCTTTAAAGAGATATCTGCAAAACCGTAGGGGACCAATGCCTGCTAGGGCCATGGGGATTTTCTGAAAAGGAAGCCCGTGGTCCTAAAACGCATAGGGCAACTGAAGGACACAGGTTTGGTTTTATTCAATAAAAGTCTGACCCTACTGCTCCACACTAAAGCGGGAGAAGTCATTGAATGATTACCCAAATCAAAAAAGAAACCCGTGTTCCTCAGTTGCCCCTTTGCCTTTCAGGGCAAAAAAGGCTAACAACAACGGTAAAACCAAAATGAACCGAATGTCATCAGATACTCAAGCACCGTAAATATTGTAACCTTATCGATAATTACAGTTTTGAGTCGTTTGGGGTCGAAACGCTTGGGTCATGGGGTCCAAGTGCACGTCATCTTTTCAAAGGTATCTCTCACTGACAGATCAACGCTTCGCGTGACTAGTTTACCCAAATAATTAACATTGTCATTCATTCTAGGCACGTTTCCTGCGTGTCCAGATGACAGCGATGTGTACTGAGTACTTCGATGCTTAAGTGTTTTTAATTTTGTATATACTAAAGGTTCTAGAGTGGCGACCGCGTACCGGAAAACACAGCGTTGTAAAGCCTCCCACTAGGTAGATCGATGACCTGGAGAGAGTAGCGGGAATGCGAGACGCACAGGACCTTTCGTTGTGGCGACACATGGGGAGGCCTATGTCCAACAGTGGACGTCTTTCGGCTGAAATGATGATGATGATATAACAGCGATCCCGGTAGACGTAGTCCTGCTCGAAAGCTGGCATTTTGTCAGAAAAAGAATTAAGAACCCGATTGCAACGCCACCTACCGGGTCTAATTGTATTTTCAAACCATCCAGAGCTTGACTCAAATATACACACAAAATTACATCCAAATCGGTCAAGCGGTTTATGAGGAGTTTGGTGACAAACACACGTACAGAAGAATTATATATGTAAAGATATATAATTCGATTCGAATTCGATTATATTTATTTATTTACCGATTAATGTAAACACTCAAAATAAAAGATTAGAAGAAGGAAACAGAAAAAAAGGTACAGAGGTGATGCTTATTTCTAAAGAAATCTCTTCCAGCACACCTGCGAAAGGAGAGTTGGAAGAAATGATTATGAATGATGATTGATTATGTATGTTGTAAATAGTATATTAGTAGTAATATTTAAGTTGTTTTTGTACATATGTTTTTTTATTATGAATAAATCAGATCCTAATTTGGTAAACGACGATATCATTGACGATGAAGCACGCTTGCTTAAAAGTAACCTATTCGCTCTTGACCAAAGACCTCCAGGTAGTCAGGTATTGTGTCAGGTCACACAGACTCTGACAGGGAATTCCACTCATAATAAAACCAAGAGGCAAGTGAGTAAGCGTGTGACCAACAGAAAATCTCCAAAAAGGTTTTTTGCAGCATTTGTCTGGCTTTACGTAAGTTAATACAGAATGTGGATTTTTTACAGTTCGGACAGATTTCAAGGCCGTTAAGGAAGTGGTAAGGACATAATATTGTGAATCTTATATGGATTCATTCTCACGCCAAAGAGTTCGGAGAAATGATATCAATATTGAAAGGGTTTTTTACCTACAATGGAAATGACGAGCGCGTTTAACGGTTTTTAAGATATTGTAAAAAGAAATGAAGGTATTGCATGCAAATGATCATTTTCTTACTAAAAAAAATTAGAAAGTTTTGAGGATAGTTATTTTTCAAATTCATTGAAAATATTAATCAATATCATCTTTCTGCCCTTGTCTCGTGTTATTTGTGGTCGGCGCAACACGTTTTCTTCCTCCATTCTATCCTGTCACCTGTCACGTTATCACTAACTCCCTTTTCTTTCATATTACTTCTCACACAATCTATTCATCTTCTTTTTAGCCTCCCTCTCCCTCTCCATCCATCCACATGTATACTCATTATCATTATAAATATTAATAATACCTATTATTTAAATTTCCTAAACCCCAAGCCCCATTTTCAAAACACCATTGGTTTTCCGTTTTTTTAAATTTCTATCTTTCAATGAGCAAAAGATGATCAAAAATTTAACAAATTTCACGAAAATTAATTGATGGCCAAAAGAGGTTGGGAAAATTGAGGCTTATTTTATAAAAAAAAAACTAAGGAGAAAATAAAAGAAAACACGACACAAGGCAATTATTGTTTTGTTTTTCCTTGATATGATACATACACTATCGTGCAGAATGACTAACCACGCATAATTAATACTGTAATTCAAAACTCAATGTGTATAAAAAAAAAAACATGGAACATATCTTCATTTCAATACTGACTGTATTGATACCTCATTGCACTTAGTCTTTCATTTGACTTGACTTTTACGCCAACCATATGATCTTATCTCACTCCTCACTACACACAAAACTGTACCTTTACAGTGAGAAACTAAGGTGTATTTTAAATTGTGTCGTGTATGTAATTAAGTTTTTTACGATATTTTAAAGGCGATACGTGACAACACCTGTCTACTTTTCCCACAGGGCAACGGATGTCGGTTGTCAAGTTATCTGAAAACATATACGTACGTCTTGGAACACCTACGTGTGTTAAATGAAATGCTGCTTTACTGTTGATAATTGTGTGATTTGTTTGGACTTGGTTTAGTAAGGAGTGCTGGAGTGGTGACGTCATGGCACACGATGGGTTTAAAGAGAAGTTGGAGGAGTGGGTACTTGTCTATGCAGTTTTGCGATGGTATCAATATCAATATAGATAGTGTTTTTTTTCTTTTAAGGTGGGAAATCATAAGATTACTTACTCCTCCCGCTCTAGGTACAGCGGAGTGGGGCTACATTTTTTTTAAAAAGAAAGTAAAAGAACGGTGTTTTTTTTAAGATGAAAAATCATAAAGTTACTTCCTTCTCTCGCTCTAGAATGGAGCGGACTGGGCAAGTTTTTTTTAAAAACTGTAAAAGAACAGAAAAAGCTCTCCAAAGACTTTTCTTTCATTCCATTTTTGGTCAACTACAACTCTAACTTGAGCGTTTTCATGATTATTGTCTCGACTGTAAACCAACAGACGGAACGACACTAAAAATAACATCAACACCATCTATATTAGGCCGCGGGAAAAGAGCAACTGAAGGTACACAGGTGAGTTTTAGTCAGTAAAAGTCTGACACCCCCTCTCACTCCACAGCGGGAGAAGTCATATGAAGATTTCCCGTGTAAAAAAGCGATTACAAAGAAAAAAAAAACTGAAATATATTCTATGGTTTTCCCACAGATTTTCGTGGTAAAAAATAAGATTTAAAGTGCAGTGTAGAGGTGGGTTTTTTAATACAGTGATTACCTAAATATTATGTCATACTATCTGTTCAGCATACCGATATCAGACATAATAATCAATAAAAAATGATCCCCCATAATGAGATCAAACTTGTTTTAAAAAGGTCGACGCTCGTGTCTTTGGTCAATTAAACAAAGACCATAAATTATCTTGTTTGAATTAATTATGGAACAATCTTTTGATTCATTGTTTTATTAGGATTTGTTTTATAATAATAATAATAATCATTTTATTTTCAGGCATCAGAGGCCCCGCGGCGCGGGGCGCGGGCGGGGGGGGGGACGGGCGGCGCGGGGGGCGGCGGGGCGGCGGGGGTGGCGGCGCGGCGGCGGGGGGGGGGGGGGGCGGTTTTATGATCGAGCACAATATATTTGTAGTTTTGTGTAGAGAGATCATAAAAAGAGTGTCCATGGAGTTTCTTGCATATTCTTCTTCATTTATTTATTTAACCAGATCGACAAAATGCCAATTACACTGATTACTTTAGATACAAATTATATAAAGCACATTTAAAGAAGAGATCTTCGTTTTGGAATGTGCAATTAGCATAATTAGCATAATAATTCTGTCTGACTTCTTGACGTTTTTAAAGTGCCTGTAAATGGTTTATTTGAAATGAAATGCTTTGAATAATTGTAAATTTTTTTGTACATTTAATTTTTTGAAAACGAATGAAAGTTAGTGAGTAAAAATTTATTTGCATTGATTGTAGGTAGGTACATAAGATAAGTTGAAAAAATAATTAAAAGGAAAGGACAAACTGGCAGACAGTTTTTTGTGAGTTTGGTTTTTTTTTACCAAGGTAGCCGACATAGCACGAAGAATCGCCAAACTAAAGTGGCAATGGGCAGGGCACATTGCTCGCAGAACAGATGGCCGTTGGGGCCGAAAGGTTCTGGAATGGCGACCACGTACCGGAAGACGTAGCGTTGGAAGGCCTCCTACAAGGTGGACCGATGACTTGGTAACGGTTGCGAGAGTCCGATGGATGCGAGACGCACAGGACCGTTCGCTGTGGCGACGCTTGGGGGAGGCCTATGTCCAGCAGTGGACGTCTTTCGGCTGAAATGATGATGATGAATGATGATTGTTTTTTTTTTAATAAATGAAGACCGCCTTATGTTACCTACTTCAAATGTTCTCTTGTTTTGTAGAAGGCGGAGCCGTCTGATTTCGCCGCGGGGTAGCGCAGCCGAAGATAGAAAATGTTGCCTCTGATGCCACTACTGTTTTTATAACCTTATCGTTTATTTTTTACATTCACTCTAATATTATTATATACGAAAGTTTGTGAATGTGTATTCTTGTTACTTGTTCATGCTTGAACGGCTAAACGAATTTGGATGAAATTTGGCACACGGGTAGACATTTGTCCTGGAATAGCACATAGGATCTTTTATCCCGAAAAAATATTCCTTTAGGACAATTTTCTACTTTCACGCGGGTCGCTGGCAGCTGCTAGTTTGTCATAATTTTCAGTAATATATATATATATATATATATATTTTTATAAAATCGTTGCGCTACACTAGGAATTTCTTCCTGTATTGTGGGTGCGTTTACAAACATAGAAACTCACAAACACAAATATCCAGACCCGGAACAACTACTTGCAGATCATACAAATATTTGTTACGTGCGGGGATCGAACCCACGACACGTTGCGCAGCAGTCGATCGTTCAGCCATTACGCCAACCGTGTCGTCAAAACCAGCACTCTAATTGTGTGTAACACTTTGTATCACAACCCAAAGTAATCTCTTTTTTTGAGGTTAGGAATCATGAAATAACTTCTACTGTTTTGGGTGGAGCAAGAGGGTGTGCCACACTGACTAAAACCCACATGTGTTCCTTCAGTTGCCCTTTGCGTTCCCGGAACATGGTCACTCTATCGCAAAATTCTTGCGGTCCTATATAATATAATCCTAGGAGGAAAATCCTTGGCTATTGATTCAAATGTTTGAAAATTTAGTCTGCGTAAATGACGCAATGAGTTGTGTTGAATTCTCTGAAATGGAGAGAGAGGTGTTGATTTTTTAAAAATTATGGATTAGCTCGCGCTTGACCACTACCACCTCACCTGATGGTAAGCGATGATGTGGCCGACGATGAAGCACGCTTGCCTAGATGTAACTTATTCACTCTTGACTTAAAGACCCCTAGGTTATAGCTATCAGGAAACACAGACTTCGGCAGGGAATTCCACTCCTTAGCTGTACACAATGTAATGAACCGAAACGCAAACGACAGAAAACTAGCGACTCGGTGTCGATGCTCAAGACTTTGGACTACTTTGGAGTTCAGTCCCCTTAGCCAAGTTAGAACCGTTTCGTTTCGATTCTCTTTTCGTTGATCGCCTCGAATCGACCACGCCTCATATTCCTTTGTTTTGACCACGTGACTGAGCGTTGACATGACGTTAGAACAAAGGAATTGGAGGCCTGGCTGACTTGAGGCGGTCGACGAAAAGAGAATAGAAACGAAACAGTTGTAACTTGGCTAGGGGGGCTGACTTGACAAGTGCATCAATAGTGATGATCTTCTTGGCTTGCTTTTCAATCGACTCTAGTACATCAAGCTGTTGTTGTACGCAATTACCCCGTTGGGTATCTCACCTGATGGTAAACGATGATGTGGTCGACGATGAACTACGCTTGCCTAGAAGTAACCTATTCACTCTTGAGTTAAATACCCCCAGGTAGTACCTTAACATTATTGGTTTCATTTTAAAATGAAATATTGAAATCATATTCATATTATGTTCCCAATCTAAGAGCAATCAAACCTCAAATTAATAAAAAACAAATTATTAACGAATATGTAGTTGCCCAATTTTCTACTGCACTCCAAATAATCAGAGTCGGCATCATTAACAGTGCTTGGAGCAGGTGTCTGTGTATTATTAATTACTATTATAATATAAGGTTCTTAAGAGACCACCCAGCTATCGTCGCTAGTGTATATAAATCATCGGTAGCAGGGAGAGGCTGTAAATCTGTGACTATTAATTAAATAGGAGCCATTTTGTGTTGACTTTTTATGATTAAACGTTTCGTATGTTTGATTGTGCGTGGGTTGGGAGCGCTGATTTTTTTTTCCGTTGATCCAAATATTGGTAGTAGTAGTAGTATCTTTATTCATAACAACATAATTGTGTCGAACAGATTGATAAATATAAATATGTCCTTAAAACTAGATTAATTCAAATTCTAAAACAAATAAAATCATCACATTGTCATAATTATTACAAATACAATAATAATAATAAAATTTTCATAATTTAAATCATAAAATAATGTCAAAAATATCATAATTGCAAATACCTACTCAAAATACATACAAATTAGAGGTCACCGACTGAGTATAAACACTTTTCTAAAAGAAACTCTTTAAGACTGGATTTAAAAGTACTACTATACAGTTCCTGTTTTAATGAAGTAGGCAATTTATTATACAATTTTATTCCATTAATTTGAGAACAATGACTGACTACTTTGAGGTGGGGTGTTATATTTGACGATAGATCAAGTCTTCTCGTTTTCTCCCTTTTTATTCTCTCCTCATGTGTTTCGACTTTGTCAATATTTTTTGCCAAGTTCATTAACAAAACCATTACATATAAACTAGGCACAGTCAAAATTTTTAATTTTATAAAATGCTCCCGACACGATTCTTCTTGTTTGATTCGTACCATAGTTCTAATGGCACGTTTCTGAGCAATAAAAGCTTTATCAATGTTATACTGGTAGCTACCTCCCCAGAAAAGTATACTAGACCGTAATTTTGATTCCACAAGGGCATAATAAACAGTCTTTAGCTGTTCTAAATCAATCACGGCTCTTAAACTCCTTAAAACATAACAAGCCGAACTAATAGTGCTAACCAAGGATGACAGCTCGTGTTTCCAGTTTAATAAGCTATCCATATAAACACCCAGAAATTTGACTACTTTCACAGTGTCGATTTTTTCTCCATTTAAGGTACTACGAATATTGTCAGTGGTTTTTGTAGTTGACTGAAATAGTATTACATTGGTTTTATTGACATTGATTTTTAGACCATTTACAGTAAACCATTCATCAAAATATTTTAGTGTCTCATTGACCATGGAGTTAAGGTGGTTAATGTTACAATCTGAAACAATTGCATTTGTGTCGTCCGCATAAATAGTCAATTTAATGTCAGGTATTTTATTAAGAATATAGTTAAATATGTCATTTATAAAAATTATGAAAAATGGTGGACCTAGTATGGATCCTTGTGGTACACCTAACTTTATTGTACTTTGTTTGGATTTGAAACCCTTCTTACAACGGAATTCCTTGTTACCACTATTTTCTTCGTATTCATAATTAATTTCTACAAACATTTTCCTATTATGTAAGTACTGTTGTGGTTCACGGTATAAGGTCCGGTTTTTTTTTAAGTTAAGTCTAGTTTAGTCAAACATATATCTACGAGTATTTAATTATAAGTCTGTGAAAACTAATCGGTCACAAACATACACATCAATCTGACTTTCAACAAATAAGATATTGCAATTTGTCCAATTGATTTGATTTGTGCATTTTGTTTGTTTATTTGCAGTTTTTTTCCGTTCGTCCGTTCCGAATTTTTGGTTCTAGGACATGCCGGTTTCCTCACGATGTTTTCCTTCACTCGTTTTGAGAGCAGTGGTGATGAAATAAATTACACAAAGTAATGCGCCTGGCTGGGTTTGAAAACTAGTCAATTGCTCATTATGCTTTAGTTTTTAAAATTATATCAAAGCTGGGAAAAGGCCACCCTCCATTGTTTCCTGCTCTTGGCCACTTCTTGCTTAGGGAGACATCTAAGTTTCCCGCCATCTCCTTCAAGGTCGGCCGCGACCCCCTCTCGCGATTTCAGGGCACCACTTTTGTGTTTTATTGGCCCATCGCCATTGGCGTATCTAGACTTATTTATCAGGGGGTCCTGACCCCTGATATGCCAATTTAATTTTTTTGCATGCTAATTTTTGTATGAAGTTAAATGTACCTATGTTGGTGTCCATCATAGAATTTTAAACCGGTAGCACAGCCCACTCGCCTCCTCCTCCTTCCTATTTACGCCTATACCCACCGTTAAGCTTAACATTATCATAAGGTATTTTTCAATCATTTTCATTAATGCTGCCCAAAATTAACGTGTCATATTGACTATTTCCTATGAATATAAAAGATGCATCTGTCTCGTTAATCTCATATCCGTTAAAACTGGATTTTTAATGAAAAACACTTCACTTGCACGTTGTAAAACCCCATGAACCCGTGTATAGCTGGCTCTTTAGTTTTATAGCGTAATATTGGTTTTAGAATGAATATTATTGCAACATTAGCTCTACTCTTCGCGAAACTAACATCACCTCTTAGCTTTAAAAAATAAAGGCGTATTTTCTTCAGCAATTTGTTGATTTCTAGTAAGAGTATCGTTGTTTTACTGTTGAAATATATCGGACTTCCTCCCAACTCAATCCAATTTGTCTTTACTATGGAGATTAGGTTCATAAATCGTGTAAATTGATACAGGAAGCCCTTATCTTAAATAGATACAATTATGCTTACAAATTAAGTACAATCATTAAATTGAGCTGGAGTAACAGATATCGAGAATTGCAGTAAATATCGATAGCGAAGCTGGCAGCCGTATGATGTTTCCACAGCTGGGACTCGGGCCTCCTCTATAGGAGAAGGAATGATCCATAATCTACCACGCAGGCACAGTGCGGGTTGGCAATTAAGATTGCCAGAAGCTAATCGAATGGCAACTGAATTTCTAGTTTGTCGAAAGAAGTTTGTATTTTCAGTACCTTTTTGTTTCAACTTTATCTCCCAAATTCTGAAAAAAGTTTTCAGAAACTGGAAATACTCGTCTGAAAAATATCTGTTATATTTATTATTATTATAGCTAGCCCGTACCATCCCACAGCTGGGCAAAGGGCTCCCTCCATTCTTTTCAACGATCCCGGTTCCTATATATATCTAAAAATAATATATGAAAAATATCGAATCTATATAAAATCTTCAGTTAAAATTAAGACATCATTATTATACCTAATACAATTGATCAATAAAAATTCAAAGGACCATGAGTTAAATATTCAACTGGAGCTTTAGAGCGATTATTTAAATGGTACGAGTACATCAAAAAAATCGGGTTATTTGCTCATACGATTTGACATTACACGAACGTTTAACCGATATTATCGATTTACTCTTTACAAGCAGTAGAGAGACTCGACAGAGCGAGAAAGACTTAAGTGTCTTTTTTTGAGGTAGAAAATCATAAAATAACTTCTCGCTTTGAGTGGGTGGTGGAGAGCAGTAATAGCCTAGTGGTAACTGCGTCGACTTACAAATTGTAGGACTTGTAGGTCACGGGTTCAAATCCAGCTAGGCGCGTTACTTTGCGTAATTTATTTCATCACCACTGCTCTCAAAACGGTGAAGGACAACATCGAGAGGAAACTGGCATGTCCTAGAACCATTTCGAAGACATGTGACATCCACCAAAACGCAATAGGCCCCCGTGGTAGATTAAGGCCCATTCCCTTTTCTAGAGAGGAGGCCTGAGTCCCATAGCAGCGATCTCTTGCGCTGGGCCTTGGTACAGGCCATGGTCCCAAGCGAGGAGGAGTGGCAGGCGGTCGCCTCCTTCTGCGAAGCAGTAATGCTAGCAAAGGAGGAGGCCGCACGTGCACGCTCGAACAGTGGCCCTCACGCCAGCCGCCGGGATCCCGATCCCGATTTCCGGCCACCGTAGGCGCGGGCTTGCGGACGGCGAGCAATGGTTAGCTCGCGGTCTGACCGTCCAGTAACAGCTTGGACCGAGCCCAAGTCGTCGACGGCGCGTATTATTCCACGCGCGCCTCAAGGAGATGTCAGCAAACCGTAGGGCTCCAGCAGGGTCGAAGCTTACTGGGGCCACGGGTAGTGTGAAATTGAAACCCCCTGGGACGAAGGAACAGGAGTGGGGGTTTTTAATCAGTTAAAGTCTATGACGCCCTCGCGCTCCGCCCCAAGTGCGGGGGATGTCATTGGATGATTTTCCCAATTTTGAATATTACAAGGCCGATTTTGCATAGGCATAATAATGCTTATGCTCTGAATGGATCATTCCACCCATACGCACAAAGCGTTTTGAGAACACATTTATTGCGTACAGCCAAGGAGTGGAATTCCTTGCCGGAGTCTGTGTTTAAGTTGTAGCTATCAGGTAGCTACAACTTAGGGGTCTTAATGTCCAGAGTGAATAGGCTACTTCTAGGCAAGCGTGCTCCATCGTCGACCACATCATCGCTTACCATCAGGTGAGGTAGTGGTCAAAGCGAAGAGGAAGTGTCAGACTTTTACTAACTAAAACTCACATGTAGTTCTTCAGTTGCCCTTTGCGTTACACTGCCGTGGTAACTCTTTCAAACGATAGCGCAGCTCAGTGGCTAAGTGGCTGTAACTCTGTTAGTGGCTAAATTAACGTGCAACCGTCAATGTCTACATCGAATGTCGCGCACAATTTAATTGCAATTACAGTTGTGTTTCAATTGTGACTGCAAATCATTGAATTATACCTCGTTTTTAGGGCTGCTACATCGCCAGTTTAATCTAATTAATTTTGAGGCTAAATAAGATTCTTATTTCGTCTGGAAAACATATATGAATAAATTTCAAAAATATCTTCATCAACGACGAAGTTATAAAGCTACGAAGGTAATTGGAAAGATAAGTCCCACATAGATTCTAACATCAAAGTCCATTTCATCCATTTGGCCGCCATAGGAATGGCGTTTACTTGTTAAAAAATATTATATCTCGTTTACTTTTCGACCAATTTTGTTTTTTTTTTTTTTATTCTTGATAGGTTCGCGCTTGACCGCTATCTCACCTGATGGAAAGCGACGATGCGGTCGACGATGGAGCGCGCTTACCTAGAAGTAACCTATTCACTCTTGACTTAAAGATTCCCGGGTTGCAGCCATCAGGAAAAACAGATTGATTTTGAAGTCACCGTTTACTTACTACTCTGTGTTTGGTTATTTTATTGAAATTTTCCAACACACTTACTGGAAAGCTCATTTCTACTCCTACTGCTTTTGGGATTGAAATTAACTGTATTTCGTATTAGTGCGGAAAAGTGTGTCGGCTCCAATTTTACATTTTCTCACAGTAATGGGTCTCTAAATATGTTTATGAAGTTTTACTAATTATTTACGAGTAAGTTTGATGAAAAACTTCATTTCATACACGTGCGTAATTGTTATTGCAGTTTTGGCTCTAAAACGACTTTGCCTGCGGCTTGGGAATGTGAGTATTCTGCATCGGCAATGCAAACTTTGCCCACTTGAATCAAAGTGTACTTTTTTAAGCATATTGCCTATTACCAAGTAGTGGACACTTAAGAGTGAAAGGTATGCACTTGAATCGAGAAAAGAGAGCAAAAGTCACGTGCCGCTTGTCATGAATCTCTAATATTTGTTGTTCCGGTATGTTGATGTCATTCATAAAATCGGTTCTCCTTTTTGAGCGTCGTTTCTAGAGTTTTGAAGAGTCTATTTTGGAATTCAACTAACTGATACTCTCGCACTACCAAAAACGGGAGAAGTTATTCGATGATTTCCCATAAAAAGGGCGTAATGATAGGGTGCCGATTTTAAACATGTTTTAGATCTGTAGCAGCCCTAGATTCTTAGTCATCACCATCCTGTAATCACGACAATTGTCAAACGATGGATGGTCGGTGCATTGAAACAAATGAAAGCTCGTAAAACAAGCAGTTGACGGATCGTTAAACTGCTGTTAAACCGAAGATAATATTAAATGTGTGAGATAAGTTCTAGAGAACCCCTTTAGCCGGTCAGTAGGAGGAAGACACGAGATCTTGGTTCCTACTCCTTCTTTTTTCTGAAGCTGGGAAATCATCTAATGAGTTCTCCGCGCTAGGTTAGTACGGGAGGGCGTGTCAGACTTTTACTGATTAAAACCACACCTACGAGTATGTGCGTCTATTCGGGCAGAATAAACATATTTTCTTTCTTTATTTATGTTATCTAAGATACTCGTAAATGATATTTATTTTGCAAATAGGTTTATAAAAAACACTTTTACACGTAATATTTTTCGTCAATTTTAACTAGATGAGGCCGGTGTTTTCTAGCTGACTACCCTGAGAAGACAAGGAAACAAACTCAGGGGTCAAAAAAAGTTAATTTCTCAACACATACCTACCTCTTGTATTAGGTAGGCACTTTACGGTCGACTTACAAATCAGATTAGTATGAACGCAAGGCTATTGTAGCATTTTCATCTATAAAAAATGAGGAAGCAGCGTAGAGCAAGTAACATAATATTTTAGTTTTATTTTCAGGAATTTGGAAATGGCCGAATTGCTTTTTGGGGCTTTTTAAACCTAAATTAATAAGTTGTAGTAGAGTATCACATTATACACAGAAGAAACTTGTTGTTATTTTTGCCTAGTTCAAAATTATGGTTCTAAATAAGCCAACTGATAGGTATCACATAATTCAAATGAAATTCACTGTTATTTCTGCCATGTTCAACGTAATAAGCTCATCTGCTCATATCCAATTCGTTAAGCAAATCGAAAATCCGAGTAGGTATATCCATGACAAAATCGAGTATCTGTGATATGTAATAATGACCACATTAGCGACACAAAAAGTCATTAATTCGAGTTACTTGTGTATTTGCCTGTACGTAGATGTACGCAAAAACGCAATAAGCTTGAGACCAAATTATGCACGGATGCGCGTGGTCAGTTGGATTGACCACAATAAGTCACACGACGCAAGGTATGCGCCATATTAAAGACGTATTCAGGACATGTCCTGACCACAAAGTTCTAATAAATTTACTCATCACCATACTGGTCCATCTTCTTAGAAGAAGAGTGTGCTGACTTTTTAAAATGAGTTGGAATGTTAGCTCATACCTAAACAGTAACAAAATACTTACCAACACTTAATAATCTAAAATATTTTTTTTTAAACCGCTGTCTAAGGCTACAAGAGCGGTTGGACATTGTGAATCGCAAGGCCTTGCACGGTAACCCAAAGCCTACGGTAGGTGCTGGCTTACGGACGGCGAGTAATGGGTAGCTAGCTGTCCGTAAGGTCCAGAGTCGACGGAGCGTTTAGGTATGAGCCAAGCGCGCCTAAAATAAATGTTAGCCTGATTGACGGGGCTCGCTAGGGCTGATGCCTGACAGGTCTCACAGATTTTCCAAACTCAAATATCATCAATACTTACTGAAAAAGATATCTCTCTGCGTCCATTTTAATTTTTATTCAGAGGTGCTTAACTTATCCATCGCGACAGATCCAGATAGAGTTACTTCAAAAATTAGAGATTCTGAGCATACTATTTTATAATTGTGATGGCCGGTAGCTCATGAAATCTAGAAATAAAAACATGAAAAAGTTCGGGCGGTTTTCTTATAGGCTGAAATTTTTTCCTCTGTCCAAGACTTTCAATATTAATAGTGTCCCTACATGTAGATTATGGTTCTTGTCGCCCAATCGTTCCCATAGGTCGGCGCAGGTGTCAAACAGCTCGGGGGCCAATTTAAATCGCATTAGTGTGATAACTCAATTGTACGCGGAATATGCCTACAGACCTATGAATCTGTAATTTTACTACAAGGAGCTATGATGAAAGTGATTGTGTATAAAAATGTACCCGCTTCTTCTGTTCTTGAAAGCAACCAAAAATTGGTCTAAATGTGGAACGAAGTACCTAGACCGAATGATGAAAGGTAATTACGGTCCGGACCAAGCGTTTCGCATCGTCGTTTATACCGCGTACATCGAGGGACTGGAATAATTTGCCTGCTGCGGTTTTCCCGTCCGATTATAATTTGGGTCTCTTCAAGGCTAGAGTGAATAGGCTCTTAATAAATTAGTGCGCCTCACCATCTACGATTGCATTACTACTTACCATCAGGTGGGATCGCAGTCAAGCACTAGTTTATAACAATTAAAAATAAAAAAATAAAAATTTGAGTAGGTCCTTGCCGGAATCTGTGTTTCCTGATGGCTACAACTGGAATCTTTAAGTCAAGAGTGAATAGGTTACTTCTAGGTAAGCGCGCTCCATCGTCGACCGCATCGTCGCTTTCCATCAGGTGAGATAGCGGTCAAGCGCAAACCTATCAAGAATTTAAAAAAATGTTCTTTGATTTAGTTACTAGTTTCTGCCACCGGGTTCGCCCGCGTGTTATTTAAGGGCACATTTTCCCGGGTTAAAAGTATCCTAATCCAGAGGGGCTATTGCGTAACTCTGTTGACAGTTCAAGTGATGATCACTTGTTAACAATGTGCATCATTGAACTGTCAAACAGCTAGTTTCGTATTGCCTATCTTCAGTGACCAACTGCAGTGACTTCATTAGCCACTGGTGCCTTTGATAGCCACCGTAACACGTTTTGACAGATGTTATTGTATCGATAATTTTAAAATTGCGATTGTATAAGCTTTTGAAGCTGTATAATAGTCGATAAAATTTTAGAGCGGTCTCAATAGGCACCGTAAATTTTTATAATTCACCACATTTCCACCGTAGTTTGTTAGTCACCTGTGTGATACGTAATACCAATTGTATGAAATTGTCAGTTGACAACTAAGTTTAGTGTGCAACGAATGCTAGTTGTCAACTGTTATTGAAAAAGTTAGCCATTAGCCCCCAGGGCCTATCCGTGTGCCATGTTTCAACCAAATCCGTTGTGATGTATAAAAGTAATAAACGGACAAAGTCACTTACGCATTTATAATATTAGTATAGTTAGAGATTAATTTCCATCAGAAAAATATGTATCATAATGTTAACAATTTTATAAGAAAGTAAAACAAAAGTTTAACATTTAACGAAAAAATTATGACGGTTTTTCTCAAATCAAAATTACATAAACAATTAATGGAACTTCTGGACAAATGGCCAAATTCAGAATTCCTGAATCAGTTATCACTCCTCTCTGGGACGAAGGCAAGGAAGGAACAGGAGTGGGTTTTTAGTCAGTAAAAGTCTGACACTATCTCCCGCTCCGCCCAAGAGCGGGGATATCATGATCAGATGATGTTCGCACCGAAAAAAAAAAAAAACCTCTACAGAGGAGATACTCAACTTATTCATATTATGCCTCATCCACACCTTCGCACCTCACAACGTAGGACATTCGAATTACTTATGGAAATGGGTTCCATTAAGTCTGATTTAAATGTTAGTGCTGGTGCCTGCCCTGGGCAATTTGTCCAATAAAAGGCCCGCCATTAGCATCGTAACAAATAATATTATAAAGTATTCTAGGGCGCTGATGTACGAGAGGTTTCCTTTGATAGTTTGCGAAGCCATTTTGTTATTAGAGAAAAATGACGATTGTTCGTGTTACAGATTTGTAAAGAGAGGTTTGACTGATCTATTGTGATAAGGAAGTGCTGTTTTTATTATGAAGAAAACGATACAGTTATAGTTAAGATGTTAAAATAAGATATTAAATCATCATCATCATCATTTCAGCCGAAAGACGTCCACTGTTGGACATTGGCCTCGACCAAGCGTCTCCGCAACGACCGATCCTGTGCGTCTCGCATCCACCACATTCCCGCGACACTCACCAGGTCGTCGGTCCACCTTGTGGGAGGGGTTGCCACTTTAGAACCTTTCGGTCCCATCGACCATCCGTTCTACGAGCAATGTGCCCTGCCCACTGCCACTTTAGTTGAAATACACTTTAGTTGAATTCTTTTAGATTTGAAAGCAGGTGAAAATACTGAAGAGAAACTGAAATATTAGTATTTTGTTAAAACCTTTTAACAGACTTGTTTTTTAGCCTAGGCTTCAAATTACTGGACATATCCATGGTCATATCATCAATTTATTAAGAAATACTGTCTCAATAATTTATTTCTTACTAAAACCAACCCTTCATTACGTATCCCTTAGTATGCACAATGTGTCCGTACCTTAAGAACGTAAATAGTGATGTGTCGATAAGGATCGTTAGCGATTCTGTATTTATTTTTTATGTTATTGTTGCTTTATACTCGTACTTTACGAGCGATATGTCGACTCGCTCTGGACGCCAATTATATATATGGTTTTGTTTTTTTCATTTGGTCGGTTTTTGTCCATACAAGGTAAAGGCTTTTTCCAGATATTTCAGTCTTCTGCTTTTTTTTTGGGTGGGAAAATCATCTTATGACAAATCTCGCTCTTGGGCGGAGTGGGAGATAGTGTCAGACTTTTACTAACTAAAAACCTACTCCTGTTCCTTCGTTGCCTTCGTCCCAGGGCCCCGGGTTTCGTTTTCACACTACCCATGGCCCCAGTAAACTTCGACCCTGCTGGGCCCCTACGATTTGCTGACATCTCCCTGAGGCGCGCGTGGAACAATACGCGCCGTCGACGACTTGGGCTCGGTCCGGATGGTTACCGGACGGTCAGACGGCGGGCTACCCATTGCTCGCCGTCCGCAAGCCCGCGCCTACGGTGGCCGGCAATCGGGATCGGAATCCCGGCGGCGGGTCTTCTGCTTAAAGATATTAAGTTTCATCTACCTTACTGCTGCCAATTTGGTTAGCGTGCTTAGTTTGCGTCCCATTGCTAAGCAAATAATAATAATAATATAATATATTTTCAAGCATCAATGACTCATAAACCATTAATTCAAACAGAATAGTCAAAATAAAAATACGAATAAATAATTAAAATAAAAATAAAAGTTAAGGTGGATAAAGAAATAAATAAAAACACAATATGTAATCCAATTATATAAAATTAAAATTATAATCAATTTACGGCGAGATTGTCAGCTACATCACAAGCCAGCTGTCAAAGGCGTCTCCTATCTCCTTCGAACTCTTTTCTATAGGTTTGACCAGCGAACATGAGATCGTTATATCACCTTCGCCGAAGCGATGTCCTCTCTCCGGCGGCGTCCAATGAGTTCATCTATGATCTTTTCCCATCTATGTAGGTATATGATTTCCCTTGATCACATCATCACACGTCAATGGCAGGAAAAATTTCGCTAATTCTTTACGTTGTTGTGTATGAAAGAAAATTGTATAAAAAATTAAATAAAAAAATTACAGAAAACTACGACTTTTACGAGCGTTTGACAGTTCACGCGTTTGACAGTTCATAGCTTTTTTTTAGATGGGAACATCATTCAATGACATCCCCCGCCCTTGGGTGGAGCGGGAGGGCGTGTCAGACTTTTACTGACTAAAAACCTACTCCTGTACCTTCTTTGCCTTCGTCCCAGAGCCCTGGGTTTCACTTTCACACTACGGGACGGGACAACATCTGGTGGGTCAGCTAATTTATAAATAATTTCATACGAAAATTTCTGCAATGGTTAAATAGGAAGTCTACTTCATCATCATCATCATCATTTCAGCCGAAAGACGTCCACTGTTGAACATAGGACAAGTGATGCCATAACGACCGGTCTGGTCCGGTATCAGAAGACGCAGCGTTGGAAGGCCTCCCACAAGGTGGACCGATGACCGATGTGTGACGTAAAGAAAATCTACTGACTCGTAAAGAAATGGTCCATACCAAAATAGAATAAATCAGAAATGTACATTCCTGTTTTTTTTTTCATATCTTAATTTTTAATACAACCTCTCAAGCAGAAGACTCACGCTTAAGCTACTTAAAAATAACACTACAGTAACTCAACCATTGAAACAATATAGTTAATTAAACATTTTTGCCCAACGTTCTTCTCGATGTCTGCCAAACAAACAAAACGATGGACACGTCAACAATACATTTGAAGTAACTCTCTTTTTTTAGAACGGATAACGCACGCGCTTTCGGTACATCGCGTTTGACATGCGGTGATTGTTACAGACAGACGAACGGGCCGAGACTTATAATTATATCTCTTATTACGGTACTTGTGAGGTTTACGGTTTGTTTATTTATTTAGAAAAAAAAAAACAGCCATATCACGCACGTTATTAATAAAACTGTGTTGAGCATGGCGCATGATTGTTTAAAAAGGTATGTAAGTATTTTGTTTTTTCTTCTTTATTTTACAAAATGATGTCCCACACTAAAATCTACTTCTGTTCATATTAACTCACATACACACGACACCTAGAGAACAACTAGCAGGTCGTACAAATATTTATTCCGTGCTCGAATCGAACCCGTAACTCGCTGTGCAGAAGCCAACCACTAAACCACTGGTACTGGTACTTAGGTGTACTGTTTGCTTGTTGCGAAAAGCATAGGACGCGTCAATGTGGTGACGTTTGGGAAAGGCCTATTTCCATCATTGTTTAATTCGCTGTATACAGAGGCTTAGGACCGTTTGATATAGTGACGGAGGCGATTGGTGGCGGCAACCTCTGGTGTCCAGTCCTGGTCTAAGCCTCGGTGAGGAGCGAGAAGATATGGGAAGGAGTCATCTTCTATGAAGTAGTAATGCAAGCAAAGGCGGTGGAGGAAAACGTGAGAGAGAGGCAATTCTCAAGCCCCGGCTGCCGCAAGAGACGCTCTGGGCGTCGGGAGTCACACAGGCAAGCATGGATAGCTCGTCGCTCGATAAGAATCAGGCATCAGAGTCAGGCGTGCTATGTTTTAACCGCACTTCAAAGAGATGTCAGCATAAGAGACAGGTCTAGGTAGGGCGGATACCTGCCAGAGCTGCCGAATTGTTTCAAAGAGTTACCGTGGTCTTGACAGGTAACTGAAGGATCTCGGGTAGGATTTAGTCAGGAAAAGTCTGAACTTTCCTCTCGCTCTACCCAGAGTAGGGGGAGATATTTAATGACGTAACACCTCAAAAACAGGAGAGAGCCCAGCAGACGACGCCTGAATAATTGTGATGATGATATTACTTTATTTGTTGACGTGTTGAGTCGTCAACAATCCTGCTCTACAGACATTTTAACCTAAACGCAAATTTCGATAGAATGGAATCTCATCCGTCGAGTCTAGATTAGCTTTTAGTACAACTAATCTCAGCTAAAATATTTATTAATCTAAACTGGTGGAAAGGTCAGCGAAAACTGGTTTGTGAAAGACTATAACCATAAAATATAATTTTAATTTCTAAACATTTCCAAAAAATCTTGATACATTGCCAGAGTGAGAATTCCTATCATTTTGATACCTAAGATAATGATTACCTGTTTTTTTTTTTTTTTTCAAACTGTATATTTTATTTTTGCTAGTTTTAAATGTTCAGTTTTAACGTTCAGAGTTTTAAATGACACCGGTCTTGGTGTATTTGTAATAGCAATAGCAATGGGAAATATAGTTTTTTTCTGTTCTCTACTTTATTTATTTACGTGAATAATTTACATTTGAAAAATATGTACTTATCTAACTATAATTACAGTAAAATCTAAAAATAATAATAAAAACCCAAAACTAATTAAAACTAACAAAAACAAAACAAAATATGGCGTCAAAAAATTCTTCCACATCGCTGTCGACTGGTAATGGGACGCTACTTGTCGATACTCTTGCGCCATCCCATCTTCCTAGCTCGTCGTGTTGTGCTGGTGCTGCCGCTGTGGCTGCGGAAAACCTCAAGAACTGTTTGGGGTTCAAACTCTCGGATCGTGTGGTCCGAGTGCTCATAAGTGTATAAAGATCTGTGGAAACGTCTTGTTGAAACTTCGCGTGACCCAATGGCTAGCTTTTACCTCGGACAGAGGATAAGCATTGCTATACAGCGTGGCAATATCGCCATTCTTTTGGGCAAATTACCAGTCAACTGCGATGTGGCAGAGTTTTTTGACGCCATATTTTAAAGAAAATCCTAATTTTTATCTTTTCTCAGTTTGTGAACATCGCCTCTGACTATTCTTCCTACTGACCCCCACAACAACATAAGCCTGAAGAACAATAAAATGTATGTCCAACATTCAGCATTACCTACAAAATCAGCAAAATGTGATTCACCCAGATAAAACAGTCAAGTACAGCAATTTCCACGAGTAAGCCAAATAGGCACGTGTCGCGACCTTCAATTTGTCATTTGACATGTGTATGTGAATTAAATTAAACAAAAGTGCCTACTAGATGCACGTGTCGCGGTCTTGCCAAAGAGATACGGCGAAATTCGTGTAACTTGAGACTTGACACGTTGATTCTAAACTGTGGTAACGGAATATTATATTCAGACAATTTATCTTGTTTAAAGCCAATGCACGGACAAACATTTTAGAGTGTTGAACTTTGTTTTTTATCTTCTGAAAAATGTTTGCATCGACACTCCTATTTGTAGCATGGTAATCAGTGAATTTCTCGGTAATAAAAAAAATAAAATTGAAGACTTACGAAGGTTTTCGATATAAGAAAACGAATAATGGAACTTAAATGGAGTTTTGCAGAACATCTCGCGAGGTGCGGTGATGATTGGTGGAGTAAAGCAGTGTCCAAGGAGTCGAAGCAGAAATGTTGATCGGCCGGCGGTGCCGTGATAGGTAAACTACATTGTTGCCGTCGTGGGTAAAGCCAGGATGAGACTGGTACAGAATCGTGGGGATTGGCACAAGAAAAGAGAGTTGTATTCTCAGCAGTGTCGACGTTGGGCTGTGGATGATGTTGCATTGAGGGTTCCTTACAAACTTAACTATGAAAACAGTTCAATTCCCGAATTGAGTTACGAAGATTTTTCCGAATCGCAAGAAAGGTTTTTTTTTTGTGACATAACTACAAATTTACAGTTTTCAGATTTATTCCCATATTTGTGCTATAAGACCTTGATTTATAGCAAATTTCAGTATTCTAGGTCAACGGGAAGTACCCTACCTATGACTTTTGATTCCCTTGACAGTGTCGAAATACACATTTTTTGCGACATAAACAGCCCTATTTTTTTTTTTCGTTGACTCAAAAGTTTGATTTTTTCACAGCGTCAAGAGACCGCAGACCTGAGTAGGTATATGGTTTTGAACTCGATACCTTTACGCATTCCCGAGTTAACCTTAAAAAAATCCAAGATGATCATCTTTCAGCCAAAAGACGCCCACTGCTGAACAGTGGCCTCTCTCACACGTAGCCACATCGTTTGGATTTATACTTCTCACATCCAAAGGAATTTCGCAAACATTCAATTATTCTCTATCTTTATTGTGTTTGTTCTGCCTGTATATCTTTATTAATCTTTGATTTGTGGAACTTTTTTTTTCAACTAATTACAACCCTGTACTTTCGTTTATTTTTGATGCAAGTTCTTTTCTGCAGTGGGACAATACCGGCTAGCTATAATAATAATAAGTACATATTGCCTTTGAATTACTTACGCTAGATTTCCCTTTTCATCAAATGTTGTAGCTACTGATATCGTATAATGTCGATAGACTTTTAAAAGCAATAAACTTACCATAAAGGGTGACCACTATCACGTTCAAAACTAAGATTTAGCACATATCAGATGTAAATTAGCATTAGTATCGATAAATCGCCGTAAAATCGCCACAGCGGTACCGATCATTAATAAACGGGGACATAAATCCTCTTGTCATCAATGTATTGATGTTTTGTGCCACGGAGAAGTAAAACATGGAGTGATTAGTATGAAGGAACCGAATAACTGCTACCAGTAGTTTCGCCTCCGTGAAAGTAGTAAATTATCCCAAGAGAAAATACTCCTGAAATACAAAGTATCTTAAGTACATGGACAGGACATGGTCTAACCGTGTACCAAGTTTTGTCTAAATACGTTCAGCTATTCAAACATGAAGTAACAAACATAAACTTTCGGTTTTTTTATATTATTCGTGACCCTAACAATGTTAAAGCCAATTATAATATTGGAAAATATTTCAGAACACGGGGCATTACATCTTAGTGTTGTTGCATTAATAAGTTATTCAATACAACCTACAGTGGAAGTCTGTCGAGGTCCGAGGTATTGGCAAGTAACGATAGACCGGAATACTTTTACCTCTCAATGGTGACGCCGAAGTTACTCTCTTGGCTGCGGATTTGTTCGAAAAAGTTACCACGGCCCTGGAACGCAGTTAGTCAGTAAAATTCTAACACTTAATCTTGCTCCATCCAGAGCAGGTGGAGTTATTTGAAAATTTCACTTCAAAAAAACCCTCACAGAATTAAAGTTTTTTGAGCACTCCATTAACTTACTTATCCGTGGTCCATGCCAATTTGTGTGGCTACCGAGTTTAAGCAAATCCGACAGCCGGACCCTCAACCGGTCGGCGTGGTGTTTTTTCTAACGTGTCTGATTTCACACGGACGTGATAAGTGAACGAACGCCCAATAGCGTGAGACCCGTATCCTGTATTTTATAAAATAATTACTATGGCAACTCGATTTTTGCATTGCAAATTAATTAGGATGCGATAATCAGTAAACAGTTTTTTTTTTTGTAATTGAAATAGAGTCAATATTTGCAGATAAAAAAAACATTCAGATGACATCATAGTGATTCAGAATGAGGTTGAAAATTATTAGTAGACAATTAAACAAACATTCATTTTCGAAATAATTGCAAAAAATAATAAAAAATAACAGTTGTCTTTTTATTTTTGTTGTTGGTGGGAAATCATAAAATTACTCTTCAAGCTCAGGGTGGAGCGAGAGGGAATCTCAAGCTTTTAATGACTAAAATCCACCCGCGTTCCTTTCGTTGCCCTATGCGTTCTAGAGCCGCGGTAACTCTTCTTTATCCCGCAGCCCAAAGTAACATGTGGTTTGTCTGTTATTTTCTCGTGCATGTATTTCCTCAAATAAGTTTCTTTCACCAATTAAAAATAGAATATCTTGCATTTTCAAAATAGAACTTTAACGAATCACTCAGCCTCGTAATTTTAATTAAGTCAATTAATCCTTATCTTACCAAAACAACATAGAAAGTGACAATTCCATCACTTTCCATGATACAATCTCCTTTTTGACCCTTTTACGTAATAAACTGACTCTCCAAGAAGATCAAACCACTGGATATTATGCTATCAACCAATTAGACGACTCTTCAAACCTTTACATAAAATAGTTTGAAGGAAATATGAATATTCATAGTAAAAGAGATATTCTGAGAATACGTAACCTGTTTCGAGAACGAACCGTTTTGAGATTGTGTAACTGATAAATCAAGGCCCTTTTAGAATTTTTGAGGTAATTTAGCTGGGAAATTAAATTGTTAACCGTCAAAATCATGATCAAGATATCAAGCAGTAAATATCTTTTTGCAGAACAGAAGTTTTGAAAACCACAAAAAGAAATATTGCAATAATGACATCAACCAAGATTCTTGTAAACTGGTCCATGCATTGACCAGAACCAAAATTAAAAACCTGAAGATTTGATTTTAGAACCCATCACTTTATATAGGTACAACTGTCAAACTTTAGTAAAAGTCAATTTGAAAATCTCTTGTCATCGATACTGGCCAGTTACACAAAATGCATTCTAAAATCAAATCCCTATTCCATTTTGAAAGTGAGACGAAGTCGACTAAAAGTGGTAATTTTAGGTACAATTTACGAGCTCCGAGATTAATTATTGTTCAGTAGAGTGTACTTAAAGTTTTATATTACAGGCTGGGAACTGGAAACTGCGTAAGTGTCGTTTAAGACTACGCTGGCAAAACTGACACCTGGTTAGTAGTAACTTATAGAAAACGTGTGATAATTCGCTAAGGTACTTGAGTTATAACGGAGACTTTTCCATTTTTCAGTGCGACACAATTTGGCCGAATATTATAATGCAGTTCATTTCATTTAATTTTTTCATTTAATTTATTCATTTTAACAATTTACATTGTGTCTCAGTTCGTGATACTAAATAATAACATAACCCTTCTTGCAGTCGGGAAAAAACCTTTGTTTTAACGGCGTACAATCAGAATGCTTTAATTTTAAAAGTGTGTAAAGTCGTTTGCAAGAACCTACTTATATGTATACTATAGAACCCCTTCAGAGGGCTTAGAACTGGCCCATCAAATAATGGTACAATAAAAAAAATCAAGGTTACCGACATAGCACGAAGAATCGCCAAACTTAAGTGGCAGGGCACATTGCTCGCAGAACGGATGGCCGTTAGGGCCGAAATTTTCTGGAATGGCGACCACGTACCGGAACACGTGGCGTTGGAAGGCTTCCTACAAGGTGGACCGATGCCCTGGTAAGGGTTGCGGGAATCCGATGGATGCAAGACGCACAGGGCCGTTCATTGTGGCGACACTTGGGGGAGGCCTATGTCCAACAGTGGAAGTCTTTCGGCTGAAATGATGATGATGAAAAAAAATCAACAGCAATTCGAATTTAAGCTGTTGATCCTCGCATTAACGCCGGCGTTCACGCGCCATTGTCTTACTATTGTGTCTCTAATTACGCACTCAAAAGGTTAAAAATAATGAATAAGGTCAGACGGACTAAGCGTTTCCCCTCGTCGTTTATACCGCGTACATCGAAGGTCTGGAACAATTTGCCTGCTGCGGTCTTCCCGTCTGATTATAATTTGGTGTCTTCAAGGCTAGAGTGAATAGACTCTTAATAAACTAGTGCGCTGCACCATCAATGATTGCATCACTGTTTGCAATCAGGTATGATCGCAAAGAAGATGGGATTAGAACGGTAGTCAGGGCGATAGGCGCGAGTAATATGATATACTTATTAATGTAATAGTGATTTGGTAGAAATAAATCCTGCAGTTTACCGCGCATAATCCATTGTATTTATTGCCAGAAAGAGAGGTAATAACCTGGAAAAGTTATTGCTGACAGGAAAAGACCCAGAGGCAGGAGTCCGATACGTTTGATCAGACGAAATCCGTACTTCACTGGAGAGCGTAGCCTAGTTTGCGACGCCATTCACGTCGCCTAAGATAGAAAAACTAGATGAAACGAATAAACTAAAAAGTATTTTCATGTTTATTCTAAGGTTTAACGAATTTGGTACTCATAAGAACAATACTTAGTTCACTTAATAATTAGCAAAAATAATAATAATAAAAAAAAGTAAAAAAATAAAACCCGACTACGACAAAAAAAAATTACGCTGAAAAAGTATGAAACAAGATTTTTAAGATGCTGAAATCTATTTCAGTGTCTCAGTGTGTGTGTTCAGTGTGTTTTTTCAGTTACCTTGTCTACAAGGTAACTGAAAAAACAAGAATAGAACAAAAAGAAAAGCCGTAGTCACACGTTATTAAAGTGTTTCGATTATTACCTACCTATAACGTGTGACTACGGCTTTTCTTTTTGTTCTATTCTTGTTTTTCTAGTTACCTTGTCTATTTCAGCATCTTAAAAATCTTGTTTCATACTTTTTCAGCGTCATTTTTTTTGTCGTAGTCGGGTTTTAGTTTTTTACTGTTTTTTATTTAAAAGATTTTGGTGTTAAATCACTGTGTTTCTATACTATTTATTTTGGTATGTACAAGTGAAGCCCTTTCAAATTATACGAAACACGACGTATTTATCTTATTTTTTTTAACACAATACTTTTTGTCTACTAGAGGGCGCCACATTGAATTTTGATGATATTTTTTTATAAGTACCAGCGAAGCCCTTTCAAATGATATCAAACACGGTATATTTATCTTAACATTTTTTTAAAACATGACTTTTTGTCCGCTAGAGGGCGTCACTTTAAATTTGAGCAATATATTGGAAATGTAGAAGTGCAGCCCTTTCAAATGATACCAAACACGGCGTATTTATCTCCATTTTTATTTTTAACGCATTACTTTTTGTCCGCTAGAGGGCGCCATATTGATTTTTGTGACACGTCACGTAGCCTATGTTCAGCGGACAATTAAGACGGTTCTAACGATACCTCATACGTCGAGTTCCGATATGTAGATTAGGATCTAGGAGGGAACAGATGAACATACTCACATATATACATACCCAAGCAGCACGACAGGCTGTATAGAAGCTGTATTTTAGTTTTATTGTATTCCACAGGCTATATAGTGAGGCTGTACAAGGGCTGTATAAGCGCTTATACAACCTCTATAAGTAAAAATTGGGCCCCTTGTTATACAGCCTTATGGATTATTATAGCTGTATAGTTGCTGTATAGCTAAAAAATAGGCTGTACTAATAGCTGTATAAGAGCTGTAGTATGGTGTTGAAGAAAACCATAGGCATATAGTTATTCTCTTATAAGTTTCTTACAAAGATAATAGTTCTTCGTTGGTTTTTTATGAGAATTACAATGTGAAATTTATGAAAACAACCGCTTATTCTTTTTAGTTAGATATGGTGGGCCGCCAATTTACTGTGAAGTTATAAGTCAAGATAAATGTTGGACTTTAGGTAGTGATAATTGTAGATTCAACGTGCCGATTTATTTTTACTGTGAAATAGTGCATAGTTTTGTGGAAAAATATTCACGCGCCCGCGAAATACTCAAGAATTCACGAGGAATATTACCAAAACAAGTAAGTAAGTTTATGGTTTTGAGGTTAGAATCATAAGATTGTTAAATAATACTGTACAACAGGTATCACTTATGATTTATTTATCTGAAAATCATAACTATAACTTCAGCAATACTCAAAATAATGTAAGAAGTCATATTTTCTTTTGTTGTTATTTGTTCGAAAATGGCGACAGATTTTATACAGCGTATAAGATATCTGGAGAGTATTATAGATTCCGTGGTTTTACTACGCACTTTCTGGATTCCATTACACAGCTTTTACCCTTTAATAGCCGTTATAATATAATATTTTTATTATATAGGCTGTACATCAGTTTTCAGCAAATAAATTATACAGCCTTTTAGGGTTATGTGTTGAAAATGAAAAACCCTTTAGCATATTTCATATCAATAAGTTTTGCAAACAAGTGACGCTTATTTGAACTATTCTCAACTTAAAATTTCCGTTAAACTTATAAAAATATAAATTTGTTTATTTCGACTTGTATACATGTTTTATCCCACGAGTGCGTCTGGGCCATCATGATTGTGTTCGTAGTGTGTACATACACAATCATGGTCTAGACGCACTCGTGCTCGTTACAAGCACTTATACCGAGTGTGTTAGATAAAGACAGCAAGCAGCGTCCGCATCGCAATGAACGCAACGTGATTAGTTTAGTTGAGAGAAAGTTCCAGGGACGCAAGCACGCATTTATTTGACCTTTTCGCTCGTTCACCGTATCACGGAACTCGTAGGTATAGTCAAAACGAAACAAAAGCAGTTAGATACCTATTAAATAATTTAATACCTATGTGCAGTAGTGTAAGACAGATAGAAACTAGTGTTTTGTGTTGTGTGCGTATATCTCAAATGTGTTGCACTTTTTTTCAGGAAAATGACTTTCAAAATAATTGAAACAATTGAAAAAGGCCAAAAACGACTATGCATTGTACCGAGTTTTTGGGAGTCTAATGGTATTTTAAAATGGCCAAGAAAGCGACTAGATGTCAACAAATTAGTCAAGGACGAGAATTCGCGGCCTCTAGAAAATTGGTCTACCTCACGTTGCTGTCTAAAAAGACAATTACTACCATCATACGAAGAAGCAACACAAGAACTAAATCTCATGTTACAAAATAGCGACACCGAAATTGATAATGAGACAGAATTAATCACAACAAACAGTACTAATAATAACTTCAGTTACAACACTTTAGCTGGTCAATTGGTAAGCATATTTTTTTTAAATATTATTAGCTCATCCCGCATGTATAATTATTGACGTATCTTCTTGGGTTTATAAGTAGTGTATACTAGCATATTAGCATGGGTATCACCGCTATTGCGCCGCTGCGCTGATTTGAAATCTCCCGTGCTGGCAGTGCTAGCGTCTCTCACCTCCACGAGTTTGACGCGCTGCGCGGTGGCGTTCTAAGAGATTCGCCATGCGCCATTAATGCCTAAAACATGCTTCAGATTACACCTACTTGGCCTTTCGGTTACTTATGTTTGTTTAGATAGGTACCTACTTAATAATATTATATTGCGCTATTGTAACTGAAGAATATGGACGTACCTACATTGCCTTTTTTTCGATTTGATGATTTCAATTTAGCAAGAATGTTTGGCGAAGGAAAAAATGTATGGTGTAGTCTGGAGGATTACTAGAGTAAAATATATAACTGTTGTTAATAATGATTATGACAAAAATGGCTGGTGTGTAGGTAGCCGGTGGACGTTAGTAATATTACCTATATATTCTGTGGCGGTAGTGGCAAGTCGTTACATGTGATCTATGCGTGAGAAATGGCGTGTTTGTACATCTCTCTTATCGTGAAAGTTTTACTCGGTCAGACCAATTGTGGTATAAGTTTTTAAACTGCTTAATTGTATTTTGACATAAGAATCTTGTATAAGAACCGGAACAGCAACCGAGTCCGATGTACTATACCTACCTTTAGTTCAGAATATCAGAATCACCAGACTACGGTCCTGTGATTTCAATGTAGGTCCGTGATCAAGTTTTGTACATAACTATTGACAAATATCTCATTAATTAATTTTATATGTGATTTCAGGCATTCAGTCAACCAGAAAAGCCGTCAACTTCATCTACAGCAACGTCAGCAACAACATCCACACCAGTAGTTCCAACATCTGCAGCACAATACGTCATTCAATATGTGGATGAATCTGATGTGGCAGCAACGGTTCCACAGCAAAACACTGATGTAAATGAAATTGAAAATTATCTAAAATTGATTTTAGACAGTCAAATTAATATGACACAAACAATAAACGTTCTAATGGACAACCAGAAAAAAATGTTACATAAACTTGCAAGTCTATCTGTGCAGATAGAATACGAATTTTCCAAGTGTGACAATACCCAAAATACAGATGTGGTTGCACTGGGTAAATCCAGCAATCCAATCGAAAATGAAGCTTTTGTCATAAAACCAATTGATTCAGTTAAAGAGCTAGAGGAACTGGAATCACGTTTAAATGACAAGCAGCAAAAAATTCAACTGCTGAAGCAATATTCTTTTATATGTTCACAATCAGATGGAAAAGGTGCAACATGTGCATACAAAATATTAGGCATGTTTTTTACTCGTGATTTTTTATGCAAGTGTTCCTGGACAGGAGGCAATAGAAAGAGTGAGGACATAAAAGTCCCTCTAAAGGCTTTTAAAAATGTCCTCAATTTCTTCCACCAACTAATACGTATCTGGGACCAAACTTATACCGTTGAAAGCAATGAAAACTTTTTCAAAACTGTGCTTAAAAATTCAGTAAAGAGAAAACACAGCAAGAATGAACGAGCATCAACAAAACGTAGGAGAACAAAAAAAGTTAAACTTATTAATCAAAATGAATCTAACACCAATCAAATTGATAATGTGGTGGTCATAGTAAACGACGCTGCAAATGAAACAGTAAACACCAACGAAGATGCTACGAATGAAAGAAAAGAACAAGAGGAAGAGGTCATAGTAGACGTCGCTGCAAATAAAACAATAAACACCAACGAAGATGCTGCGAATGAAAGAAAAGAACAAGAGGAAGAGGAGGAAGAGGAATAGAGTATGTTAAAGTAGGAATTTCTCTTCAGAAAAATGAGAACTACACATGGTATAATGTAAATTGCGGATAAATCAATAAGTACTTATAAGAAGTAATTCTACGTTATACTGAACGACTTTCCCATGAAAAAAGCGGAAGTTGTTCAACATAATTAGTAGGATTACTTACCCTTGTTTATACGTATTATCCGCGATTTCCGTTACGCCATGTTTAGTTCTTTTTTCCTGATGAGTGATCTCGTTATATAATACAGGGTATAACGGAAAGGGTGTATCAAGCCGAATAGACACGAATCTACCCATGATATCGAACAATTTTCCCCAAGGAACATGGGTCGAAATATGAAAAAAATATTTTATCATTCCATGCTAATTGGGCGCGCAGCTGATTGATTTAGTATGGGGAGCCTAATTTTTTTTATATTTCGACCCATGTTCCCTGGAAAATAGATTCGTGTCGTTTCGGCTTGATACACCCTTTCCGATACATCCTGATTTTAGTTACCTAGCTTAGTCAGAATTTATAAAAACACGTAATCTCGTGACTGTGATTGTCTTTAAGAAAACACGTAATTATCGTGACTGTGATTGTAGTTTAAGACACAAAATTATGTAACTGTTTTTCTTGTGTATCTAGTAAATAAGTAACTCTTAGATTATTTTTAATTACTTAAGATATCCACTGATGGATATTTCTATTATGTTTGAAGTGCCTATACGGGTTTTTCAATGAATAAAAATACATTTTCTCAATGACAAGGTTTTTTATTTCTCGTTTAAACTGTATGTAAAAGGGGTACGAAGTATAAGTAATTTTTGTGATCAGTACATACTAGTTTTGTTTTTATATCTTTGGGACTAACTATGGTCTCTGTCCGCCTGGTAGTAGGTAATTTGGCTTTAAATATGTTCAAAAACGATGATTTAATCGGTAGTTCAAAAACATCGGATATGTCAGTAATTTTATAACATGTAATCTTTATTTCACTGTTAACAGCGGTTTCTATTTTTTTCACTTCCAAAATGTCATTATTGTTGCATAATACATATTTATCTTGAGGCTTTACAGAAATTTTAAAATCTCTAAAATTTAGTGCATTTATTTTTCTGCTATTGGTCGTAACAAAGGGTTCCACATATGCGATTTGCCGACTTTCTCTGCCCTTACTCATTTCTGATGCTGAATCTTCACTAAATCTCTTTGCCACTTGAGCAAGAGGTTTGTTGCCATGTCTTAGCATTCTTTTTATTAAATACAATTTATTCTCAAAAGGATAAGCGCTAAATGTATATAGCGGGCCAAATCGTTGCACTTCGTCTGTGAGATGCACTACATTATGAACATTGCTGGTTATATAATCTGGCCCATAAAAGTCTTTATAATGCTCAACAAAATATTGTAGGAGCTCTTTTGCCAAAGGAAGAAAATGACTATAGTTTTTACAAGAGCATATTGTTATACCACAAAAAAATGGCAGAAAATGTGAAAATGCGTCATGTTGTAATACTTCTGGAAGTATGACAATGCTCAAATATAGTAAAAATGATCGATATTCGGAAGCTTTCCAGTGAGAAAGACAGTCTAGTCCTCTCACTGATCTGTGAATTTCAGATGGCAATTTTCGTTTTACAAGGAAATTCGAAACTGTTTCAGAATTTCTGGCACTCCATTTGGTAATGTATTTTCCGAAATTACCGTTGCGCCAACCAACTAAGAGCCGCTTCATGATTCCTAAATCAACAAGGTGTAGAGAATCTGCTATCGGAAAGTCTTGTATCATGTCAACAGGCAACCTCAGTATAGGAGAATCTTTTTTATGGTGAGGCCCATATTTTTTATCACGAAATTCTTGATCTGTTCTAGGGCGGCAATTGGTTTCAGGAAATGTCACTGTATGTGATAAGTGTGAATATTCCCCTACAGTAACACATTTCAGACAACCGTGTTTTGCATTAAAATTACATACACCTGTGAATTAAATAATACAAGAATTATTATTGATACCACAGTCGAAATTTTAATTAAACAAAACTACGAATTAAGCTGCGTATATAATTTTACATAACTACGTTTTGGATACTTTATAATATCTAGTAGCTAGCTTAATCTGTAATTTGTAATAAGATTATATACTTTGGGTACCTTTAATGTAAGCTCTCGCTGGAGAATCACATATAAAACATCTGATTTCAATGGATACTATTTTATTTGGTTTTTCGATATAAATTCCTTCTTTTATTAAATTTCCTATTTCTTTTACAAAATCATCTAAATATTGATCAATATCTTTTGGTTTTCCAACACCAAAATAGATACCAATAACAAATGGATCTATGTCAGGTCTTTCATAGATATTGCATAATATTGGCCAAAATTCTTTATTGGAGCTTTTAAATATTGGGAGACCGTCAAAATTAAAATTTAATTTCACTTTGTTAGGAACATCAACCCAGTTTTCCAATGTTTTACGTAGACATTTAGTTAGACCATTATGCCAATATTCTCCATTTTCTATAGTCTTTATATGTATTTGTTTGACAGTACCTAAAATTGTTCTGGCGTCCTTTGGTAAAATTCCCGGAAATCTGCAATTTAAAATTGTAGCTAAGTCGCTAAGAGCTATTTGAGATATATTTCTTTCAATAGCCCATTCCTTAATTTGACGACGGAATGTTAAATTTTTTGAAAAATCATCATCATTATTTGAACTTGCACTGCTGCATGAATCTAAATCACTATCAAGTTCCGGAGGCTTTTCTAAATCCTCACTTTTATTATCGTATGCCGTTTTTGCTACGGAACCTTCATTAGACGTTGACTGAACTCGCGCTTGACTATCGATTGTTCGATCAATGAATTTGTTCTTTTCAATGTCTTCACATGACGGCTCAGTATCACTGGTTTTGTTTGGTTGATAATTAGTAATATTTTGATATTCTCTTTTAATTTTCCTTTTAACTCCACCACATGTTTTTCTTTTTTTCCACATATCTATTCACCACACAACGTTTTTACAAATCAAGGACAACTGTCAGTAATACAGATTAAAGCTGTATTACAGAATTCATTTATTATTATAGTTCTATAAAATCATATTTGACAGAAGTTATGAAACTATTACACTGACAAGAGTGTACAGTTACGCATTAATAATAAGCTTTAGAAAGTAGTTTTAATATACCATTATACAGAAACAAGTATAAAGTGATACCATTTTATAACTTATAGCTGTAGTAAGTAAGTGATCACATGCAAAATACAGCCTCTATGCAGCTTGAAGGATAACATTAGATTGAAGTGTCAAAAAATGCTTAGGGTTTTAACGTGGAGTTCAAATATTCTGTTTTAAAGCCTTAAGTTTACACGGAGTATTTTATAAAAACTTAGTACAGCTTTAGCTGTATAATAACGGTTTAATCACTTTTATAAGTAAATAATCTTTTCTTGACACCTTTATGGGTCACCAGTAGAACTCTAAGTTCTAATAGTGCTGTATATTTGATGTCGGCAACGCTTGCGTGCTGCTTGGGTAGCCTGTCAAAATCATAACCCTCCGTAGTCGGGTAAAAATAATATTAAATACTGCTTTCGAGCAATTGCTCGAAAGCAGTATTAGTAAATTAATATTAGTAAAACTAGTATGTAAATTTTATCATAAATATTTTTTTTTAATATTTTTTTTAAACACTGCTAGTTTTTTACTTTCGTTTTTTACTATATATATTATACTTAGTAGATATAATTGTGCTCCTTCCTATTATGTGATAGCCTTTTTGCCGCAGTTAGTTCTATGCTTTCGCAATTTAATTTGGTTAGTGTTTCTTAGACTAGAATGATTTTTAACAAGTTACAGGTTGTCTGTGAATGTAGATTATTCATCAGGAAATTCAAACCATTTCCAAGAAAGTGCTGGGAAAAATGAAAGCGCTGGAGAAAATGATTATTCTCAACTTTTACCTCGTTTCTAAATAAAAATCATTAAACTCACCACACGTTAAAAATGCTACAAAATATTGTGAAAAAACCGAGTTATTTGCCCGTCAAGTGACAGTGACGAGCGAACAATCACAGGTATCTGTAAACATTCGAGGTGTTTGTTTAACTCGGCGCAGGCGCAGGCGGGGCGGTAGGCGGGTAGTCGTATGTAGCAACTGTATATGTGATATTTGTATCAAATAAGTGTTAGGTATGATTTGTTCAGTATATTTGGTCAGGTTTTAGTAGGTGTATGTCATTGTAAGTTTATAGGTTACTGCGCAAATTTTTCGCTCTACCAAAGGCACGAAGTAACATTCTAATAGTCACTAGCATATTGCTAGTGACTTTCGTTCATCCTCGCATTTTGAGGGTAATTTTGAAAAACAAATAATGACAGTCGTTATTACTTTATTTAATTAGAATCTGTGCCTGGTTTAAAGTTTATTAACCTAAGAAATGGCATAATCCTCCATACCATCTTTAGACCCTCCTAAATTGTCACCTCATAGTTTGCGACTAGAGCAACAAATTCTTTCCCAAAAAGTTTTTCATCCGAGCTACCATTTTGGAAATATAGAGAGTTTTAAAAAAATAAGAAAAAAAGAAAAAAAAAGCTCCTAACTCGGAGACGGTGCGTTGTGGGGCCATGCTTCTCAGAATGTAAATAGTTTCTATGGTCAAGGTAAACCCGAAACTGCAAAAATAAAAAACAGATTTCCGGAATTTTTTTTTTTTGAAAATTGACGGTCAAAAATTTTTTGTTATATATATTTTTTATTGTAATCCCGACACAACAAAAAAGCAGATTTCAGATATTTTTTTAATTTACTAATTCCCAAAAATTTATTTTAACCAAAACATTTTTTTTGGTTTTCTTTGCTGCTCATAGTGCCCCCAAGCGTATACTCCAACTCCTAAAAATGCGTCCCTAAGACGACCCACTGACCTGCAGCATTAGAAGGCCTCCTACAGGGTCTGTCGGAATAATCTATGAGAATACGATGGATGCGATGATGACAATTCAGGGAGGCCTACGTCCAACAGTAGGCTAAAATAATGATGATAAATAAAACATAAATCTTAGATTACAAAATAATCAACATGGATTCCATCGACCCAAAAAGCAGGAAATCCTGTAGAAAATACTGCTTGATTCGTTATTGTATAGCCAATGCTTTCCTGTTTTTATAACCTACACCAATATCTATAAACAAACAGGACATGCCTATTAGAAACTGCTTACTGGAGTAAAGTGCGGACGTGCAATATTTATGATCAATATTTAATATAGCGGATCGTGAACAAGCCATGTCCGTTGGGACAGCGATTAGGTTGTCTGTTTGATTGTGCTATCGACAACACTACCATAGAGGTACTTAAAGTTTTATGAGGTTGTAATACCTTATATGGCAATAATTTATGAGTCCCTTTAATTTTTATTCATTATTAATTTTTTCTTTATTTTGTATTTTATAATTTAATTTCATGTACAATTTAATTTAATATGTAATTTTAAAATTTAATTCAATGTACAATTTTAATTTAATTTATAATTTTAATTTAATTGAATGAATTTTTTTGCTTGTTTTAATAATTTTATATGTAATTTTTGACAAATTGTTATTTTTGACAAATTGTGTGTAATGATTAGATGTATAGTATATTTATTTATCCAGCGGCATTTACTGCCGGCAATCTTATGCGTCAATATGTGGATAATGCAGTGGGCTGCAATATTGTAAACTAGTTTGTACTGTTTTTTTTTTTCTATATGTGTATTGTAGCTGTTTATTGTCTCACAATAAACAGCTACAATACACGGTGTTCATATACCAAAAATCACCGTAGTCGGTTAATATTTAGGGGTTGGGCAACGCCAATAAAGTTTTCTCATACAGCTAGTACGTCAACAGTGTAGGTTAAATTTTTAATATTATTATTTTTTGCATCCCCATAGGCATTGCGTTATACAATTGAGAAGAATTACTCAGTAGCTGCCCGGAGTTTGAAAGTTCTTGGTGCGACACTTTCGCGCCACGGAAGGTAGTTAAAGCACTTGGCTCCTGATCTCTCCCCGTTCGTGTCGCATTGCTGTCCAATCGGACTATGACAGTAAAGGAACAGAAAGTGCACCTGTGTTTGCGCAGACACTTAAATTGTGTACTATGTTATCTTCTGTATACTTGGCTAATCTCTGTTAAGATTGGCCACAGCACTATAATAAACCCCTATTTTTTAATTAGGTAGTACAAAAAAAAATTGGGCACTATCCGTACCCGTTACTGATCATATTTGTGTAGTCAAAAGTAAAAAAAAAAAACAAAATCCCAAAATTGTCCACGAAAATTTGTCATGATTGGTAATTCATAATTGAATCAATTATTCATAACAATTGCTACTAGAAAATACTACGATCAGTGTTTTTCCATTGTCTTTCATTCATTATCAATCAATAGCCTTTACAATATTTCCATAAATTGAGTGACATTTTGAGATATAAACAAACTTTTTTTTTTTTTTTTTTTTAATTTGATATAAACCAGTGCTTGACTGCGATCCCACCTGATGGTAAGCAGTGATGCAATCATTGATGGTGAGGCGCACTAGTTTATTAAGAGCCTATTCACTCTAGCCTTGAAGGCACCTAAATTATAGTTGGACGGGAAGACCGCAGCAGGCAAATTGTTCCAGTCCTTTGATGTACGCGGTATAAACGACGAAGCGAAACGCTTAGTCCGGACCGTTGAAGTTTCAACAACGTAAGGGTGGATACTCGCCGTACGTCGGGTTGTCCGATGGTAGAAATGAGATGGCGGAATCAAGTCATGCAATTCCCGCGCACACTCTCCAAAATGCAACCTGTAGAATACCGATAGGCTGGCTACCCTGCGCCTGTGCTTGAGGCTTTGTAGTTTGGACTTAACCAAATCTGGATCCCCAATTAGCCTCTTCGCACGCCTTTCCACTGAGTCCACAAGACTCTAAAAACTCTAATAACTTTGCTGTTTATGAATATTATTTATTGATATTTTACTTAGATAATAACGAGACCTTTTCTAATAAGCCCTTTAAGTATTTGTACTAATTAAAAATTAGTGGTGTATATCTCCTGCGTTGCGTTGGCTATTCTTTCTTCCAGTAGATTGACCACTGTGATTGAAATTCGGTCGGGAGGATATACAATCGAGCTTCTAAGTACTCGTTAGTCGACACTGAAACCCCTCTTTTGAGGTGAGTAATCATCAAGTGACTTCTCCAGCTCTAGGGTGGAGCGAGAGGGCGTGTCAGACTACACCTGTCCAACCTGTCCCCAATCCACCTGTGTCCTTCAGTTACCCTTTGCATTCCGGGACCACGGTATGTCTTTCGAAAGGTCGCGTGGCTTTAGCAGGCATGACTCTACATTCTAATTCCCTGATAAACTTATAAAAAATATAGTTTCTATTAGTTTTAGTGAAACTACTTTCGTGAGTTAAGCAATGTTTTCGATTGTCAGTCTCGGTTTAGCGTAGTCTTAGATAATATTATTATACCACCAATTAGATTAAACAGATTAAAAAAAAATACGTAATCTCAATTGAATCACTGAAGTGTGCCCAGCTTCGTTTAACTTGTGACAACGAGCTCTGTTATCGCGTCATCGCCATTTTTATTTTCTACATTTTTACGATCAATTTATCACTGGCTGAAAATAAAAGTCGTGAAGGTGAGGCTTCAATAATTTCACACAGCAAAATTTTTTTCAAAATCCGATGTAACACTGGCAATCAAAACTAAGTATTGAAATGAAAACAAGTCTTGTACTGTACATAACATATTAAAGATATTATGCATACCTAATTCCGTAGGGATTTTCTGGAAAGGAGACTAGAGAGCCGCGGCTTCATGTTACTCAAGAATAAAGCAGCTTTCTATCGGTTAAAAAAAATAGCAATCGGACCAAAACTTTCAGAGATTACCTCCTACAAACAAAAAAAAATCAAAAAACAAACTTTTTCTCTTTATTATATTAGTGTATAGTGTAAGATAATGTCTTTTACTTCTCACGTAGATAAAAAATCCCCATATTCACAAACAAATAGTTTGCATTTTATGTTGATTTGTTTACAAGGTTTCTCAAAGTGTATATCCACGTCTTAAATAAAACCCCAAATGAAAACAAAACTCAGATTAAAACCATACATTAATCGGATATTTGATTTCACAAATAATTGTACCACAAATTAAACACTACTTAGAATATGTCCAACAAAACAGAAACAGCCTAGATCGGACTGTTATCAGGACAGCTGTTTGTCTCAAAGTCTCAACATGTTTCAGACCATAAGACAGTTTGCAGTCGTGATAGTCCTAACCTATAATCCTGACTAGATTGCGTTAAAGACCCGGTTTTACGAAACACAGTTGAGATTTACTTTCTAGGTCAGAAAACCTTTCTATGTTTTTCATAACTCTTATTTTCTTTGAAATTGTGTATGAATATTGAAATTTTGCTTGCTTGCTTTATCATGTTATGACGAATTTATATCTTAATTTAATAGTATCATATTTTTTTTCTTAATAATTTGTATGACAATTGGCAAAACAGCGCACTACCTAATTTTTAAGATCTTGTTTATAATTATCGGAATTATCGAATCAGGAATGAGGATATCCGCAGGAGAACCAAGGTCACCGACATAGCACGAAGAATCGCCAAACTTAAGTGACAATCGGCAGGGCACATTGCTCGCAGAACGGATGGCCGTTGGGACCAAAAGGTTCTGGAACAGCGACCACATACCGGAAGACGTAACGTTGGAAGGCCTCCTACAAGGTGGACCGATGACTTGGTAACGGTTGCGGGAGTCCGATGGATGCGAGATGCACAGAACCGTTCATTGTGGCCTTGGGGGAGGCCTATGTCCAGCAGTGGACGTCTTTCGGCTAAAATGATGATGATGATATAATTATCACCTATGTTTACGAATAACTGATTCCAGGGGGGTCAGGGGGGTCAGGGGGGTCGGATCCCAGTCTAACCGATAGCCGGTTATCTATCATCTAGGCTATCTCTATATCTATCAGACTTCCACAACTCAGTTACTGGATAACATGACACTCTTTGGATATACTGATTTTTACACTTAATAAAGTGTACCAACTAATTAAAGTCTCTTAATCCTTTAACCACCTAGGTAGGATATATCCGATAACCACACTCGCGTTTATTGCACCAGGGTCGCACATCTACGACCAAATACTCATTCTCGTCAGCTCTTCTGCCACCTATGGGGATTGAAGAGCTAAACGAGATTGAGTAGGTACCCAGTCGCAAACACACGACCCTGGCGAATAGGACGCGAAAACACTCGTCGGACTAATCCGACGCGGGCGGTTAAAATGATAACTCAAAAAACGTTGGGTTAGTCGTACCTACAGGCAAGAAAAAAACTTTTTCAAGAAAAATATTGAAAAAATCACGAGAAAGACATAGCATAGCATAGTCGGCCTTATAGTGGTCCAACTATTGGGACTCAGGCCTCCTCTCTAGGAGGGAATGGGCCGTAATCCACCACGCGAGCCCAGTGCGGGTTGGAAGATGTCACATGTCCTCGATTTTTTTATTCTAGGACATGCCGGTTTCCTCACGATGTTTTCCTTCACCGTTTTGAGAGCAGTGGTGATGAAATAAATTACACAAAGTAATGCGCCTGGCTGGGTTTGAACCCGCGACCTATAACTCGTAAGTCGGGGCCGTTACCACTCGGCCACCACTGCTCTAAAACCTGCACTGCTCGAGAAAGACATATTGAAAGTTAAAGAGAAAGCTACAGATATGGCTTGCTTAAATCATCCAATACTTATCTTAAAATACTCTAGAATTGCACGCCCAATATTTATTTTTTCCAACAACATAAAAGAGCTCTTAGCAAATCAAATAAAATAGGTATATAGCCCTGAATCAAAGAAAAACTTCAAAAAATTATGACGTAATTCCGCCTCAAATATTGCCACTCAAACTTGACTTTACCAGTAACTCATAAAGTGACTTCTAAGTGCCCTAAGTACACACCTGTTTACTTCGAAACTTTACTAGTAACTCAACGATAACATAATTTCAATATCAAGTGCTCAAAGTAAATATCAAATAAGTCCACTGTTGATTTTTTATAGATTAAACGACGATATTACTCCAATAAGCCGTGTTTAAAGGTCGATACCCCCGAAACTGAAAAATAAATATTTAAGAACGATTGCTGGGAATTATAAGTTTTTTTTTTTCGTGAATTGCGTAGTTGTATGTTCAAATAATTTTCATAAATATTTTATACATTAAATTTTTTTGCGGTGTTCAGTGCTCAAGTCTTTTTTTGAGGTAGTAAACCATTAAATAACTTCTCCCGCTCTGGGTCTAGCGAGAGAAAGCGTCAGACTTTTACTGACTAAAACCCGCCTGTGTTCCTTCAGAAGCCTTTTGCGTTGCAGGGCCGCGGTAACTCTTTCGACCTATCCCGCAGCCCAATTATCTTTTTCTTTCAGTGAAACATAATATTAAAAAACACAAAAAACCCCAAAATTACAAAAAAATCAAAACGCCGATCTGATATTGGAGATTTGGCAGAATATTTTCGAATGAAATTCAGCAGTGGCTGTTTTAGATATTCGCAAATTGATTCATAGTCGATACTGTGATAAATTGATTTAATTTTGTATGTCAAGTGTCCACACAACTGGACAATATTGTAAAATTATTGAAACGTGCGATCTCGATAAAATGTAGCTGAGATTTTTAATGTAGCATTGACTACCTCAGCGAAGCTTACCGAGAAATACTCGATATTGTATCTGCTGCCAAATACTGCACATAAACATTAGAATGTTATGTCATCCAAATTTTAAGAGAATTCAATTCAATTATGGACACGCTGGTTAATCAATTATAATTGATTAATTATCAAGACGCACATTTACCAAGCCAACATGGGCACACCTGGCTTTCAGCTAGCCAATCCAGAATACAATATCAGTTGTCCCATCGACATTTTATTAGGAGCCGATGTGAATGAAGAATGTGTTACATCCAAATTTTAAGAGAATTCAATAATTATGACTACTCCATACATTTTATTTTATTTTATTTATTTTTTATCTTTAAAGCAATGTAACTCTTAATATCTTTGAATGCACACTAAAACATTACTCATCCCATTGCCAACATTTCATTAAAAAATTCACTTCAGTGATACGTTTACAGTTTTGTCCTTAACAAAATTCCTTCTCAACTGCTATCTTACCTATGCTAAATTTTAGTTTAGAATGAAGGTCACGATGCTGTCTTAAAACAGAAGCTTCAATAATATAATAAAACTGAGCAAATCTAATCGTGAGGCGTGGCACGACTTAACCTTTCCAGAGCGATGTAGACGACGCAGGGAATCTTACTAAAACAGGAGTTACGACTTATACAGGATGTAACGAAAACAAGTAGCCATATTTTACAAACTGGGTCTTTAATTCAAGAGTAAATAGGTTACTTCTAGGCAAGCGTGATCCATCGTCGACCATATCATCGCTTACCATCAGGTAAAATAGTGGTCAAAAGCGAGCCTATATAACAAAAAAAAACTGAATAATAATAATGGAATATAATAACTACTACGGATGATATAACGCAATCTGAAAAAAAAAATTACATTTTACTAATTATTTTTTCTTTCTCCCAAAGTAAATAAAAAGAAATAAACAATGTACCCCCTAGTGTAATAGTAAGTGCACCCCTAATGTCACAGTACACTATTTTTTTTGTAACTCACAGTTAGTATAGGTACGAACAGCAGTGATATAGAAGCGCGGAGTATCCAAATACAGGCACTGTTTTGCTTAAAAGGACGCTCCAAATACTTGGAGAAATATAAAGCCTAATCTGACAATAAACTATTTTGTATTTAATTTTCCGTTCAAAATTATTATCAGTTGATCAAAATTAGTATGGGATGTTTTATTTTTTGGGAACTGTCTGTGACTTTTTGGAGAAATTTGTTCATTACGATGAGTAAAACTAGTTCTTAATTTTTATATATATATTTTTTTATATTTTATATCATATATTTTTTTTACTAAACAAATATTTTCTATTCTATTCTACTTTTATAATTTGGCCAAACTTTTCGTTACACCTTATAAAGTGGTAGATAGAACTTCAATACTGACTCTTAGATGACAGTAAATCTTTAGTAAACTGTTTGACTATTAGAAATTTATGTAAAAGAAATTAAGAAGAAGTTTATGAATTAGTTATTTTATTAACAACTATCCTAATCTTGCAAAATTTATCATTGAAGGTGGAGAAAATACCGAGAAAAGCATTTCTGAAGTCCAGTTTAAGAAAGACAGAGCCTGACAGACAGCAGAAATATTTTCATTTTTAAAATAAATCTCAATATATTTCTAGCAACTTTTTTATTTTTAGGTGGTAAAATCATCTAATAACAAATCCCGCTCTTGGGCGGAGCGGGAGATAGTGTCAGACTTTTACTGACTAAAAACCCACTCCTGTTCTTTCTTTGTCTTCGTCCCAGGTTCCCGGGTTTCACTTTCACACTACCCGTCGCCCCAGTAGGCTTTGACCCTGCTGGGCCCCTACGATTTGCTGACATCTCCCTGTATATTTATAGCGACTCGGAATTTTCCGAAAGTCAGTTTACCTAGTCAGGTAAGTATTTGGAATGTTTATTATCGATACTACATGATCAGCACATATTTACTCACTTAGCGTTACTTGCACCTTGTACATATTATGTTTTATGTATCTAGCTCAACAACGTGGGTGGAATTCTCGGTTTACTTTTCACACAAAAAACCCAACATTATGGTGTATCATCACCATATTACGTCGTCGTCACGGAATTTATAGGTCTTGTCATAAAATAGATACGTGATAGAAAAAATGAAAAGGACACCCGCCGGTAGCGGCGGCCAAGCGGGAGCGAGGACGAGGATACGCCTCGCTCCTTGCGTCACCGTATCAACAAAGCGGGGCCCACGCGCTAATGTATTCAACGCGGCGATTGATGAAGTATAAAATTTCTTAGTACCGTCTCACTCACAATGGAATTATGATAATTTATCGGTTGGCTTGTGCCGGCCGTGTGTGGGAACGCGCGCGGCACGGGCTTTCCCACGACGCCGCGTTACGAAGAAGAACGTCTCATTGGCTACGATCAGAAGCGTCGCTTACGCCGTTATCCGCTCGCGTGTCAAAGCGGTCTCGGTTCCGACAGGTCGTAAGTCGCAAGTGGCCCGCGCTTGGGGCACGATTCGCCTATTCCGAAGGCAGTGTTGACACATAGGACGTTTTGCTGTCTAGCGGCGTGAGACAGAATTGGAGTAAGTAGCGTCACGGCGGCTTCGACCGCACAATGGGTCGGTGTCGAGTCGACTAGCGGTGCTGGGAACAAACTCACACCTCTGCAAGGTGATAGTCAATGTTATTGTTTTGACTGACTAATTAGGATGATGTGTTTGTAACTCAAGGATGTTCTTTATGATACATGACTATTTTATGTCGTGTTCTAGGATTAGAGTAAATAATAAATAGCCTTATTAAATTATATTTATAGAAACATCTGTTAAAAGTTAAATGGCTGTCAGACAGTATTAATCATGTCAACTGTAATAAATAATGCTTGTAAGAAATATGATTTTCTCTATAAATGACAAGGGAAAAAAACTAGCAGTAGGAGAAATATTCGTAAAATCTAACTCACATTACTGGTTTTGAAACAGAGTTGGTCGTAAGCCGTGCAGGTAGTCACGGCAACATTTCTCAAAGTAGACCACAAGGCACAAATAATAATTAATAACACACGTAAGCAGTAAAAAGTCGGTGCGACAGTAATAATTTCTATTCGTCACTCTGTCTGTATGACCGACGGAGGCGATAACGCGCCTCATGTCGCCGGAGAACTGCGACCGCGCCGATGCCTCAGGGCTGCCACACACCAAAAAAATATACTTCTTTTAAAAATATTTAAAATTAAACTATATTTCTTTTATTTTTTTTCTTCCTTTCTGCCACGATTTGCACATCAATAGCAAATTCGACACTTAACAAAAAATATCTTTAAGCATTGTAAAACGATTGACCATAGCATAACAATTAAAAATGTGACTACAAAACTCGTAATAAGTCTTTAAATGCACAGACTTATTAAAAAAAACGGGAATTTCATCCCTTGCCAGTTATTTAATTCATCGCCACGAGTCACCTTGTGACGTCAGAAAATAGTACCTATTATTTGGCTCGCGAATGGGGGAGCGTCACGTCTTGGCGTGCGTATGCGCAGGGTACACTAAAGAGGGTGCGCGTGGGAACTTGTGCTAGCCAGCTGCTATCAGCTGAGACCCTCACTTGGATGTACAGCTGTTTGATCTTACTGACTTTGATTTATTTAATAAATAATAGTAATGAAATAAATGGCGCGAAATTTTGCCAAATTGGTGAAGTAACGATTTCTTTCAGGCTGAAAATAACAAAAATCATGCATTTATATAAAAGTGATTTAGTTAATAGATTTAGAAGTTTTTTTTTTTTCAATGTTTTTGGAAACATATAGAATCCTAATTACTTCCCTCCTATTTTTTAAAGTTTTAAACAAAAAAAAGCGAAGGTCAGAAAGAAAAAGGAAAGAAAATCCTATTTTTACACATGTTTTTTTAGGCTGTTGATAGATAAGCATACCCATAATTTTGAGACAAATTTATGTAAAGTAGTACTTAATATTGTAATGTTCTAAATAATCTTGGAACAAAATACAATTATACGTGTTCTAAAAATACAATTGAAGTTATACATAATGTTAACCTAAACTATAAGGAACAAACAAAAAAAAACCAAATACCTAGAAATTCTACTCTATCTTTAAAATCATGAATCATCTAAGAATAATATAAATCTCAACATTCGGAAAGTGCCACCCCTGCTTTATCACGGGCGTTTTGCCACAATCGGTGTAGGGCGCATAAAAGCGGAGCGACGGGCGGCGCGCGCGCCATTCGCTCACAGACCGTCGCGCGCGCTCCAATGATCCTCCCCGCCCGAAGCATGTCGCCGCCGCACGGCGCCTTCCACCCGCCCGCGCACCAACAACCCGACGAGGAACCCGTCTCCCGAACATATCAGTACCGCAAAGTCATGAAACCTATGCTAGAACGAAAAAGAAGGGCACGTATCAACCGCTGCCTTGACGAACTCAAAGACCTTATGGTTACCGCCCTGCAAGCTGAAGGAGAAAATGTTTCCAAACTAGAAAAAGCCGACATTTTGGAACTCACCGTCCGACACCTCCACAGCCTCAAACGGAGAGGTCAATTAGTGCTGAAACCTGAAATGTCATACCAAGAACGTTTTCGTGCTGGATTTACTCAGTGTGCTACAGAAGTGTCTCAGTTTATTGCGAACGCTACGTTAGCTGCCACTGCCATGCAACGTCAAGGTCCAGTAGATCCTCAGGCTGGAGCAAGGTTGCTGCAGCATTTAAGTAATTGTATAAGAAGGTTGGAGAATCCTCAAGTGGTGCAGCCTCAACCGATAGCGCCGAATGGTGTTGCGAGGCCGACGCCTCTGCAGGCTATTGCGCCGGCGCCTCCACAGCAGCAGCAACAACAGCAGCAGGTGATGCAGAGGACGTCCTTACCAGAGCGAGGGTTGAAGAGGGTGGCTGAGCCGATGGACTCGGAAGCGGCGCTCGCGAAGCGTGCGTACGCGCCGCCCTCGCCGCCTCACAGCCCCGCCTCCGAGCCCGACTCCGCCCAATCTATGTGGCGACCGTGGTGACCGAGCTGACCGGTGGCCTCACTGGTGACTGATGCAGTAGTGCCTGGTGTGACAGTGGTGACTTCTTCTTTGCTCGCATGTGGACCGTGTGACAATGTGTGATATCATTTATGTTATTGTTTGTTTCTATTAACGTTCCTAGAACTGATGTGTGTTAACGAAGTATGGGTTGTTCTCGCTTTGCTTGTTGAAGTTTTACTTTTTTTTTATTTAATAAATTAAGGTTTTCTTTGTTCAGTAGTAATCTGTTATTTTTGTATTCCTAACTTCAAAGTCTTCCGCGTCGGTTAAAGCATTTACTTATACGTTTAAGTACCACGTAGCGTAGTTAGCACCTAAGTTGTACTGTGATAAATAGTTAACTTTGATAGGAGTTGTTAGGTTAGTGAATTCGCAGAGGATGTGTACTGTAGGCTATTTGAATGATAAAAGGAAATAAACAATGTTTGCAGCGATATTTGTTTTGTTTTAGTCCACCTTGTACTAACACTGATAGTGATGTAACTGTATTATTATAAATACTTCTTATTCTATCTATACCCAACCATTTATTTAATTATTTATCAAATAACTTTACCTTATAATCTTCTTAAAATTTAATACGATAACTTGTTTCATCAAAATCTCATAGTCCCGCAATATCTCATTCTACCAACTAATTAGTTTTTAAATACGACTCTGACTTTACATTTCCTTATCATCTTAATTCACATCTTAATTGGATATTGCACTAGTTAGACTCAAAACCAAAGGTCTTATTTCCTTACAATCTCCAGTTGCTTCAGAAAAAATCTTTCAGCTCAATGTAAAAGATATCTTATTCGTTTTTCGTTTGAGTTTAAATTGCTTTAATAAAACTATCATTGCACATCTTCAGCTATAATGTAATGGAGTGCTGTTTTATTAAACATTCTTGTACATTTCTTTGTATTGTAACTTGGTGTAGTTCACACGGTATTCAACAACCGTGCAAGATTTTATTGCCCAAGAGCGTCATCTATAAAATGATTCCGCTTTAGACCAACGACCCGCTTTGAAAACGTTATATCTATTCAAGATATTAAATATGACAAAAAGAATCGTCTTTGACTTTGTCATACCATATATAAGAATTGAGAAATACTAAGTCTTAAAATATATAATAAAAAATTCTTTGCTAAAATATTTTTTTTTTTAAAACAAGACACTATTTACTTATTAAGGGAAAAAAATATTTAAAAAATCACCTTAGTATACATAAGCACAAATATACATAATCAGCCTAATAATACTCCCACAGCTAGAACTCAGGCCTCAACTCTGCGAGAGGGAATGAACCATAAACCACTACGCGGGCTCAGTGCGGATTGGTGGATGTCACATGTCTTTGAATTTTCGATTTCCTCACGATGTTTTCCTTTAACGTTTTGAGAGCAGTGTTGATGAAATAAATGACATAAAGTAATGCGCCTGACTTTGTTTGAACCCGCTACTTCTTCTTCTTTTCGTGTCGATGTACTCCAACTAAATTTTATCTGACCAGTATTTGGCAACCTCTACGGCTCTGTTGTTGGCCTCGTATAGATCCTGAAAACTGCAGTTGGTTGTGCAGGATGGACAGCATAGCAGATGACGCATGCAACCCGCTACTTACAACTCGTAAGTCGGGGCCGTTACCATCACCACTGCTCCCATAGTCTTCGCTTAAGAATAATTATGTCACTGTCAATTCAAATTTCATACCTCCGATTTCTGATTTTGAAGTTGAGTATTTCTCAAACTCTAGTCTGAAAAACTGACAAAACTTGGTATTTGATTAGTTTTTGAGACGTTCTTAACTCGAAATACTCAATTCAGAAACCCGCCCGTAGTTTATCTACATAAGCATTAAAAATACAACGTAGAAATAAACCACGAAATAATGAATCACTACATTTTATTTTAAAATGTAAACAATTATCAAATGTCTAACTCAGAATTATTTAAAATATCGTGATTGAAATTAACGGTAAGCAATTATTGTGCCACTTATTACTCGGACTTGTGCTACTGACATCACTCTGCTACGTAGCAAATTCGATTATTATTTACGTTAGACAAGGAACATCACTAAATAACAGTAAATCTGTAGGTCAAAGCGACTTTAAATTCTTATTGCGAGAGGTCATCGAAACATGTTCCTGTCTGAAAATGGCAACAATCTGCCGCTGTTTGTGTTTCCTGATAGCTTCAATCTAGTGGTCTTTTATTCAAGAGTGAATAGATAGCTTCTAGGTAAGCTTGCTTCTTCATTGACCACCTTACTAACAGGTGAGATAGTGGTCAAGCTTTTATTACTATTATATCTAACCTATTATTATCTCTAGCTGTCCCACTGCTGGGCAAAGGTCTCCCTCCATTCCCTCCATTGTTCTCGGCTCTGAGCCACTTCTTGCTAATTCCTAAGAAAAACATAGAAGTCGTCCCGCCATCTCCTTCTTGGTCTGCCGCGACCCCGTCGCGCGATTTCAGAGCACCAACATAATGTTTTACTGGCCCACCGCTTGATCGAAATGCGCCAGACATGTCCACTGCCAATGATCAAGCTTATCAATAACTAGCTTTTGCCCGCGGCTTCACACGCGTCCATAAAATATAGCCTATGTCACTCAGGAATAAAGCAGCTTTCTATCGGTGAAAAAATTTTAGCAATCGAACCAGTACTTCCAAAGATTATCTCTCCTACAAACAAAAAAACAAAAACAAACTTTACTTCTTCATAATATTATTGTAGATAATAATAAAAAAACAATCAAATCTGCAATTTGTTGGTCAAGCCATAGGTTACTTACTTAAAAATATCATATTTTCGTCAATATTTTCATCTTTGTAGCATCCTATGAGAGTTCTCAGGCCTTTCCAATTAACCTTTCATTTTAGCTTGCTTGTTAGGCAGACGCATTGCTAGTCGCAGTTTATCAGGATTATCAGATTAGTGGACGCTACTACCTTTCTCATGATATAATCCGTAAGTCGTATTTAACGATATAACATCACATTCATACTATAAAGGCGAAAGTTGTATGTTTGTCATTTGTCACTCTTACACCCCGAAACGGCTGAATGGCTTATTTCCAGGATTATTAAATTAATAACATGGGGAAGTACTAACTCCAGCGAGCGGAATCACTGGCAGATGATAGTAAAAAATAATTTTAGAAAACAAAATTATGTTGAAAAGGGAGAGTGAAGCTTTTTGCCAGAAAACCTTGTTGAACAGCTGTAGGCGACGATGGAGCACGCTTGACTAGAAGTGACCTATTCACTCTTGACTTAAAGACCAGGTTCCTAGGTTGTAGCTGGTACTGCAGCAGCTGCTGTCAAAAATCCTACATTGCATTTTAACTCACACACAAATTCGTTTACTCTGCCATCGATCTCACCTGATGGTAAGCAGTGATGCAATCGTTGATGGTGAGGCGCACTAGCTTATTAATAGCCTATTCACCCTAACTTTAAAGACACCTAAATTATAACCGGACAGGAAGACCGCAGCAGGCAAATTGTTTATTACTTATTACATAATAGAGGTTTTTTATTTATATAGGTTCTAAAATAGCCAGATTTAAAGTAACGTTGTCAAAACGAAAAAAAATCGAATGTTTGCAAACAAACGTGTTGCATCCTGTCCGGATTCAAAATGCTGAGTAAGCAGTGATGCAATCGTTGATAGTGAGGCGCACTAGCTTATTAATTGCGCTAACTACTCAAAATTTTGCAAAACATAGACAGGAAACAATTAATAAAATAATAACATTAATAAATAAAGCCCCTTTACAATCAAACAAACAGTATTATTTAATTATCGTTGTGACCAAATCGAGCGCATCCAAAAAAGCCGTTCGTGTTACCAGACCTTTAGAAGGAGCGATTACGGGCGGAGAGGCGGCGCTCGCGCAACGAGATGATACAGAAGCACGACAATGTCGAACAAGTATTTATAAATAAGAATTGTTTGGTAGAGATTCTAAACATTTAAAAAAATAGTCTTACTATTAGTCCCACCTTACCATCAGATGGGATCGCAGTCAAGCACTGGTTCATATCATTAAAAAAAGTCGCAATGAATTAAAATACTATGTGCATAAATGTATAACGTATAGACGTGGTGGATGGCTGATATTAAAATTCAATCTTGAAAGGGTATACCAGCTTTATACATTTTGTATCCTTTGAACCGTTAATTTGTATTACTGTAATTTACTAAACATTGGCTCAAACCAGTTCAGACAATCTTATGGACAGGTCAGTACTCTAAAATTGTACCAGCTTGAGCCACGTCTTTCGACAATTTACTGAAGTAGTATACGCTCTGATTTCAAGTAAAGTAGAGGTATACTTTTTCAACGATATTTTATAAATAGGATCAGATTTTCAGAACAGCGAAACCCGAAGGAGGAATACACAAATCCCAAACCACTGCTATTTAAAATTACACTCATTTCATCTAAAACAAATCATTCGCTTATACTAAACCTTCTGCGGCTACCCATTGGCGGCGCATGCGCAGGAATTAGTTCGGTACAGTCTAATTGGAACGGCGGCGTTGCGTGCGCGCAGCCGTGGGAAACGCCCGGTGAAAATACTATGGATCGCCGCAATTTGAGATTTAGTTACGGCGGTAAGATTTTTTTGATACTGGAGAACGTAATTTTGACGTGCGATGAATTATTGGGTGGTATTGGGACGGTTGAGAGTCTAGAATTGTTTTTTTTTTTTTTAAAGTTAAATCTGGATAACGGGGAGCTAGGTTTTTATATTTATTGTTATAAACTAGTGCTTGACTGCGATCCCACCCGATGGTGAGCAGTGATGCAATCATTGATGGTGAGGCGAAGTTTATTAACAGCCTATTCACCCTAGCTTTAAAGACACCTAAATTATAACCGGACAGGAAGACCGCAGCAGACAAATTGTTTATTACTTATTACATAATAGAGGTTTTTCATTTATATAGGTTTTTAAATAGCCAGGTTTAAAGTAACGTTGTCAAAACACGAAAAAAAAACAAATGTTTGCAAACAAACGTGTTGCATCCTGTCCGGATTCAAAATGCAAAATAGTCTCAAGTATAGACGTAAACATAGAAAAAATCTGATAAATATATCTCAATTATTGAGAATATAACAGAACAAACTTTAGTATACACCAAAAAAGTAGCACAACTTATACACAAACCTAAATCTATGGGTAAATAATCTGATAGCGATATCTATAGGACAACCTAAGGATGAATCGTAAGAACTTACAATAATACAGAGAGTAGCCTGCATGTGTACTGCTAACAAAATAATTATACACTTATTTACAACACAAAACAAGTATACAGGTACATACTCGTAGGTTTTCTTACATATCCAGGCCATACTTAGCCTGGTTCTATTGTACTTGCTAAATGGTAGATTGTAACTTTATATGACGCTTAAAGCTTTTCAAAAATGTTTATATCTTAGTAAGGTGCTTGTAAAAGAAAAACTTGTACAAGGTATAGAAGCATCATGGTTAAAATGAAATAGTACTTACCTTATTTAACGTAAGTACCATTTAGGCGTATATTATTCCTTTTTTATGAGCCTGCAGGCTATTGGCCTCCCTTCCTTTCTTGCACTGTCCTCCATCCTTAACTAATCCTTGATGTAGAAATCCAGCTCGTCACACCATCATTATCTGGGCCTACCGCATCGCCAGTATTATACCTATAGATTTTATTTTTATTTCAATAAAGTTGTTCTTAAAAAAAAAACAGTGAAAACCAAATTATCAATATTAATCATGGTAGTAAATAGCAAATATTTATATAGTTACATAATTATTTTATCAATGCTTGCTCACAGACGACAAAAGCAGAAATCAAAACAGGTAGGAAGGAATTTTGTAATTTACATAACATTATAAAGACAAAGTAGAGAGTGGTTTAATCAAAGTACCAATATCATTGACAATAATTGTTACAAAAAGGAACACAATCTTGATTGTGGCTGACAATTGCATTGTTAGCAGTCATTATCAATCAAGACAGGCTCTCATAATAGACGCCCACTGTTTAACCTTTTTATTAGCTCTGAATTAACATAACTTCATGACTTGTAAGCCAATTAATTGGGTAGAAAGGTGTCTCATGTCAAACAGGTAAGCATCGAGAATTTTGAACAAAAACTATTTTATATTGTAGATGTTCAAAGGCGGTATCATGTTCTATTGGATGATCCATTTGCATGTTAACTAATTTAAAACATAAATTCATCTTACATCATTAATTGGAGGTTTTTTTAAGTGCCCAATGCGGTAAATCTGCTTACTAAAACTAAACTAATATCTTAAACTACTTGTAAATAATCCGTTCCTTATAAATTCTTCCAGAGTACAACAATAAATATAAAAAAAAAACTTCTGGCAAAAACTAAACTTGAAAATTAAGTTTAACTCATTACGTTTGACAGACAGACTACTTTACTCACACTACTAGTCTAGCAAGTCCTTTAAGTTAACATACAATCCCTTTCATTAAACTAGTACCTACAGGATACCCAGTGACGTGGACAAAGTTGACCATCCCGGTTTTACATCGTCAGGGGAATTTCAACAAAACAGGTCCTAGTATAGTCCCCTGCGTCACACTCATAAAAGTATACTTAAGATGCTAATTTTTCCAGGCCTTTGTTATTTAATTTAATTTATATTTAACAAAGATTATCATATGCTGATGCAACGTATTCAAATTCATCCGAAAAACTTGTACTTGAGACAGATATTTAGAAATGTTTGCTACTAAAGACTTTTTACGAGTACACTACAGGTAAAGTTTATCAACAAAATGTAAAAAAATATATACAAAACATTCTACTAATTAATATGAGGCGTAACCGGATCACTAATTAACAATCAGTGATCAACTTCTTCACTAAAATGGAGCGATAACCATTAACATTTTAACACTGGCCATTGTCCAACCATAACGGTACTCTTCGAGACGACTTTGTTTTGTTTTTTAAAAACACACTGATATATGGATATCGAAAGTGCATACAAGAGCAACTGGTTTGCGACGGATTAATTTGCAATAAAGGTCGCAAGGACGAATAAGGACATAATTATAAAGCCCACGTCAATAAAACTTATAAGCCCTTTTTAATTCTACCAAATTGGATATTACTGTGCTGACTCCAATTTATTCCTGCAGTACTATTAAAGTACTTGTTGCTGAGTAAGCTTTAAAAAAAATGGATGTTTTTGAACTCACGGTTCTTCATGTTTCCCCAAAAATATCGCGATAAGATCTTTTACCTAAAAGCTCAAATCCATAAACTAAGTCTAACCTCAACAAATTTCATTAATAAGATTAATATCTCTTATATCCATTAACCGACTAAGCGAGTATAAATCTACACAGGAAACTATTTAGATAATAATTAACGCCAAATGCAGGAAGACGTGCAATGTAGACGCCATCATAGATATTACAGCAAGAAACATAAGTTTATTATGAGTAAACGGAAATAATACAGACTAAGATTAATCTTGACTATATAATACGTATCCGCTGCTTATATGTGAGCCAATGAGCTTATCTCAGTGGTGTCTAGACTAAACGTTACGTTAGGAGTTTGCTCAGATTGCATGCAATTCGTGGTAGTATATTACGCTCAATGGAAAGGGCTATGCTCGGAGTTTCCTTGCGTGATCCAATCAGAAATGAAGATATCCGTAGGAGAACCAAGGTTGCCGACATAGCACGTAGAATCGCCAAACTTAAGTGGCAATGGGCAGCGCACATTGCTCGCAGAGCAGATGGCCATTGGGGCCGAAAAGTTCTGTAGTGGCGATCGCGCACCGGAAGACGCAGCGTTGGAAGGCCTCCTACAAGGTGGACCGATGATCTGGTGAAGGTTGCGGGAATCCGATGGATGTGAGACGCACAGGACCAGTCATTGTGTTGACATTTGAGGAGCCCTATGTCCAACAGTGGACGTCTATCGGCTGAAATGATGATGATGATGATATTACGTTACAAGTAAATGTTAGAGCATGGAAGGGTTTTAAAAACCTTTTTTTAAATATTTTCGATAGGCTTGCACTTACGTATGATACCTTGTCTACCTTATAAGCGACACATTCACTCTTGATTGATGTTGTAGTTAATACACAGATACCGGTCGATTATTGCCATTTTCAGAGAGGAAGATGTTTAGATGACCTCTCGTAATAAGAATTTATAGTCATTTTGACTTACAGGCTTACAGTTACTTGGTGATGTTCCTTGTCTAACATTAATAATAATTCAATTTGCTACGTAGTGATGTTAGTAGAACAGATCCGAGTAAAAAGTAGCAAAATTATTGCTTACCGTTATTTTCATTCAAGATATCTTCTACCAATATTTTTATTATAGGTCAAACATAGGAGCAAATCTGTAGAAAAAAATATCAACAAGCCCTACAGCTAAGGAGTGAAATTCCTTGGTGGAGTCTCATATGGGTCTGTGTTTCCAACAGTAAACACAGACCCATGGCCTATAATATCACAGTAACCGAGCATTTATCGGGATAAAAATAATGTAATGGCACTTGACAGTCATTACATTATTTTTTGTTCTAGCATTCTTTCACTGAGAGAATTACTGAAATCAGACAATAATTCTAATAATTACTCTTTACCAATTTAATACGCAAACGTATTTAACAGTTTTACAATATTAGTTTAGCTTCTACGGAAAACCCCAAAACAATCTTAGATCACTCAACCACAAGATTAATTAATAGATTTGACTAACAGTAATGCCTGATCAATAAAATCAAGAAGAATACGTAATGTAAAAAATAAATTGAACATAGAGAAATCCAATCATTTTGACAGTATAGAAACGAAATAGCAACAGATATTTGGTTCAGTAGCGGATCACAAAGCAAAATAATGACTAGAAAACAACGTTTCATTGCACACCAGATCAATAAAAGATACACATTATTTTCAAAAGAGTTACACAACCTTATCTTGCCACATCTTCTTTAGGACAGACAAGAGTTATTTGTAAAGGCGTTGAATGAGGCAAAAACAAGTGCTTTTGATCGCGTGCCAGTCTCTTTACATCGCAATCATTTAATTACATAAAACAAAATAAGTAATTGAATCATGTATGACTTCCTGTATCAATATTTATGGTAAGTACGACGTAGCTTTGATTGTTGAGTTCCGTATCTTTATAGTCAACATTCACTCAAGTTATGGGCTATAATATATCGGTTTGGTGTATAAATTTTGTGTAAAGTTTTCGCCATGCGATATCATCATCATCGTCATTTCAAACTAAAGACGTCCACTCCTGAACATAAGCCTCTCCCAAGTGTTGCCACCATTACCAGTTTTGTGCGTCCCACAATATACTGAGGTTTAAATAAATCGTAATACTCATTTGCCTCTCTTATCTACCATCGGTGGATCCACTATGGATAGATTTTTTTTTGAAGAATTTTACCAAAAAAAAAAAAACAGTTTCCCGATTGCCGTTACCTAATTAGTCAGGGTGTAAGTTTCAATCCCATCCTTGTGTATTTCGTAACTATCTTTTGTTACAACAAAATCCCATCGGACCCTAAAACCATTACCTATAAGTAACGAAAGCGTAACTCGACAAAAAGTAAAAGTGTTATTTTTTCCTATTGCGTTGCTCTACGAATCTGCCTCTAGTTTTACGTAAGTCCCTTTCGATTCTGATACTCCGATGTCTCGATCGTCCGTTTTGTTACTTTCCATCGATTCTATTGTGATATTTGTAATAGATATAACAATTGAATACGGAAACATCACTGGCACGAGGTGGTGATAAAAAATTACTATTATTATTGTTATATTATTGTATCCGATAGATAGAGGACAAATCAGTAGAGCTTCTGGGAAATTGTCGTAGTTATTTTATTACTTTCAGTGTGTTCCAATACTTTCATTGTATCAATAGAATGTATTATTAATATAATTATAAGTAAATTGCATTTTTATTTATTTTTGTAACTTGTAGCCTCTTCTCTTCAGCTTCAACATTATCAAGTATTAAATAAGGTCCATTTTAAAAGACGTCAAAGCAATCTTGATTGGCCACAGATACAATAATTTATTAAACTTACAAATGTATCATACCAATGGCTTGGCATTACCAATGGCTTCACTTGCATGATCATAGAAAATAATAGGCTATACTCAGTGATAAAGTAACATTCTACTGGTTAAATATTTTTTTAAAATCAGTCCTGTAGTTTTGATTTTATTCATTACAATCAAAAATACAAGCATACAATTATTCTCTCTTCATAACTAGTATATTTATATAAATTTCATCAGTCATACCAATATTTTCTTCGACATATTCTATAGTTTACAAAGCTATGCCTACAAACACAAGCCCATCTTCCAGAGTACCATCTCGGTATTTGACTAGTGGGCGTGTGTAGGAGGACTGAATAATGCATAGATTATTAAGTATTTATCAAAGTAATCGTGAGAATTGATGATTTTCTACAAAACCTATCGATTTGTCATGCCCACGTGACATACGATGGACGTATGTTAGCTTTCACTTATATGGTTATACGTTTCAAGTGAGGCTTAAGCGTTTGTTTTGCTGCCTCAAGTTCATCAATATCATTTTTAAATTTCAGTATTTCAGTGTCCATAGATTCTATATCTCACGAAGCTCAGTAGAGACCTCTTTACAATCTCCTCAGTTATTGCCCTAACAGGCGTTGTACAGAGAGGGTTCCGGGGTAGTCTTTTGAGAGGTCACGGGACCTTTCCTGTGTGCTGATGGTGATCAGCGGGATGGTTTCAGTTGAAATAAAAATCTCTATTTCTCTGGTCTATTCCCCAAAAGCCCGGGTGTCTTTTTGAAAATTTCTCTCTGATATCAAAAAAGAAAAAAAATATTTTAATTCCTAAACTCCAACTCCTCGATGGTTGCCTATGAAAATTATGTAAAATAGAATAGCTCTATTTTTTTAAACTACCCACACAAAATCAACTACGCATATAACAGTGTACCCAAGAAAAAAAACACATAATGATGGTTCCTTGACCGATATCTATTTAGATGAGTTTATGAAACAGCTTAAAAATTGTTTATTCCTTTTTTTTAGCGTTATCATTAAATAACTTTTCACGCTCTAAGTAGAGCGAGAGAGAGACAGTTAGACTTTTACTGACTAAAACATAACCATGTTCCTAGTTACCCTTTGCGTTCCTGGGCCGCGATGATTCTTTGTAACCCTCCCGCAGCTCGGGCGAATTGTTTAGTCTTTAGCGATCATTTAGTAGAGTTTCTATATTAATTTCGTATATAATTACCTGTATCTACTACGTAACTAAGTGTATATAATTATATCTCTAACATAATTGATTAAAGTAACAATACTAGCCATATACATTTATGTTAAATATCAGATCTATCGTACTAACTGTTTACCTAATTATTTTTGTGCTAATGATCTCTGGCATATACGAGTTAATTTTCAATAAACTAATTTTAGTACAACTCACTAATTACGCACATTTTAGCGAGACTTAAGTTTGCAGTTTGCACCAATCTAAAATTAGTTTTGTAGCGCTAGACGGTCACTTATTAGCTCCATTAAATAATGTTACGTTTCTCACAAATAGATTTCGTAATGTGTGTGGCCGATGAATATATTAAAACCAATAATTAACCTAGAATAGACACAAAAACATAACAGTATGGCTGTACTCCTCGATGCGAACACAAGCTTTTTATTTGGGTTTGTGGACGGCTAGCAATGGGTAGATCACGGTCTGGTAAGGTCCAAGCCCGGGTCGAAGTCGCGTTACGTTCTACGGTTAGCTCAGTAAGATCACCGGGGTCCGTTAGAGCTGATAGCTGCCAAGGCTGAGAATTTATTCGAAAGAGTTACTGTGACCCTCGCAAAGGACAATTGAAAGAACGTAAGTGGGTTTTAGTCAATAAAAGTCTGACACTTACTCTTGTTCAACCCTGAGTGGAAGAAATATGGTTCAAGCAGGCATAAGTAAATTGATAAACTTTTATATTAACCTTCCCTAAACCTTCTTAATATAAAAAACATTCACAATTTTTCAACAACCAATTTACTCGTAAGTAATTTATCTAACTTAGATTATCATGAAAATGGTTAAGTAATTATTATCTCAGTCTGTCTCAGACTTTTCTTCATTTTCGATTAAATTTTAATTTTAATCTTCTACTTGATTTCGAAATACATATAGTATCCCATAACTGCATGCTAGGCCTTCGGGAATTTAGGAAGAGTTAACGTGGCCTTGGACCGCAAAGGGCAACTGAAGGAACATTAACATACCTTCTCGCTCTTTACAGAGAATGAGAAGTTACTTGATGATTTTCAACCTTAGAAAAAAATATCATTGCTTTTCAGATATTTACTTTCATTACTCACACATTCACATCTTTCTACACGTACAAACACTCATAAAAAATCTCGGAAGCTTTTTACTTCCCTCTTAATCCTCAATAGCCATTACATTTCTATTTGCCTATAGATAAGATAAGACATCTCAATTTCAATCATTGACATCATTGTGTGGTTATGAAAACGCAACATTGCACGCGCACTTAAAAAATATAAAAAATAAAAAGTAATTAGAATCGTGACGACCTCTCGCTTCGAAGTAAAATGGAGTTAATTGATTGTTGTAAAAAACGCGCAAAACTCTGCTCCGATGAACGTTGAGATGGTTGGTTTTAAGAGTTCCGTCCTGCTAGGGTTGGCTAAGGAAATTATTGGTATTTTAACTAAAGAAGAAAATAAATAAACCTGCCCCCTAGCCAAGTTACAACCGTTTCGTTTCGATTCTCTTTTCGTTGATCGCCTCGAGTCGGCCACGCCTCCGATTCCTTTGTTCTGACGTCATCTCAACACTCAGTCACGTGGTCAGAACATAGAAATAGGAGGCGTGGCCGACTCGAGGCGATCAACGAAAAGAGAATCGAAACGAAACGGTTGTAACTTGGCTAGGGGGGCTTGTCCATATTTGACATCGTGGCGTCACTCTCACCCACTAGCTGCTACCAGTGTCTTCGCCTGCGTGATAAAAAATATCCTATGTGTTACAGGGCGTATTTTTTTAAGGTGGGAAATCATCCAATGGCTTATCCCGTTCTAGGGCGGAGCGAGAGGACGTGTCAGAGTTTTACTGACTAAAACCACACCTATGTTCCTTCTTTGCCTTGCGTTCCAGGACCCTGGGGTTCCCTTTCGGAAATCAACCCGTGAGGCCATTAGGCTACGGCCCTGCTGGGCCCCTACGGTTTTACTGGCATCTCTTTGAAGCGCACGTGGAGCACTACGCGCCAACGACGACTCGAGCTCGGTCCGGACGGTTACTGAAAGGCCAGACGACGAGTTATCCATTGCTCGTCATCCGCAAGCCCACGCCTACGGTGGCTGTAAATCGGGGTCAAGATCCTGGCGGTGGCTTGGTCGCCTCCTTCGCTAGCGTTACTGCTTCGCAGAAAGAGGCGACCGCCTGCCATTCCTCCTCGCTCCGAACCATGGCCTGTACCAGATCCCGGCGCGCAAGGTCACCACCGCCGATCGCTCCCACGAGAACATAGTGGTGCTCCGCCACCGTCGAAATTCGTTCAGCCTTTCATATCACTCTTCACATCATTTTATCCATTTATCTTTTCTTTGGCCTCCCACTCCTTCTCTACAAGCTTATACACGGGTAAGTATATATGTCCCACACATCCCTCTGGGTTTATCCAGTCCTCCTTCTTTGTCCAGGCGATCTCCCTTTGGAATGCGCTCCCTCTGAACATCAGGATGGCTTCCACTCGATTCACTTTTAAGGTGAAGGCACGTGAATACATTCGCAGGAAGTTGGTGTAATCATCACAGCGTTGATTTGTTGGATTCGTTTTTCATAATGACATTGTTAATTTGTATCTAAGTATATATTTATTATTCTATTTCTAATCTAGTTTATCATTTTGTTGCACCTACCATGTTATATTTCTGCACCACCCTAAGGTCGACTGGTAGAAAATGCCTAAGGCATTACGTCCGCCTTTGTACAGTGTTTCTTACTAGTGCATAAAGTTTTAATAAATAAATAAATAAATACACACAGCAATTCCCAATTTCATCTTCACTCGCAAACGGAAGGCAGCAATGGCAATAATATAACGCACTCAGATCAAAGATAATGATCGTAACCTACTAGAGATTGAATAATAATTATAAATGATACATAACAAGTAAGCTAATCAAGTTAACCCCGTAAACATAATTAAATATTTTAATACGAAATTTGCAACTCACAACAATTTGCCTACTGCGGTCTTCCCATCCGATTATAATTTTATAGTCTTCAAGGCTACAGTGAATAGGCGTTTAATAAGTTTATTAGCACTAGTTACTGCGCTACACCATCAACGATTGCATCACTGCTTACCATCAACTGGGATCGCAGTCAAGCACTAGTTTATAACATTAAAAATAAATATGGCAGAAAGGAAATTCTTGCCAAAAATCGTCAGCCCTAACAGCGCATGCGCCACGCAACAACAGCGCAACACAGTTGAGTAACGCAAGTGCACTGAAGTTTGACAGATGGACCAAACATTTACATAAACGATAGTGCACTCAACTAGAACATGTCAGAAATGCAGTGGTGATAAAAAGTGGCCCAGACTGAATACACAAAAGACGAAATTGAGCCAAGTGACAAGGAATAGTGTCGTAGGTTTTAATGGATTTGAAATTAATTAGGTAACACGGCTTTCCACCTAAAAGTGTATACTCAGTAATTCAAACAGTATTAGGATTTTTGAAAACGAGCGTCTTCGCCCGCGTGATTGTAGAAAATTATCCCAAGGGAGTTTACTCCCGAGATATACGGTATCCTATGCGCTATTCCTGGATATAATTTATCCGTGTACTAATCATTTCATCAAAATCCGTTCAGCCGGTTGAGCGCAAAAGAGAAACGAACAACATATAAAATTTTGCCTGTATAATATTAATGTGATTAAAAAAAAATTGACAGACAACATAGAGCCTAAACCCTGGACTCCAGAAACATGTAATTTTCTATTGGAGCTTTTTTAACGATTAGGAAACTGAGGAAGGATTTTCGGAACTTCATCATCTAAAGGGGTCGATTAAATAATGAAAGTTTGCATAAAACATCGTTTTTTCTGATGAATAAAAATGCTAAAACGCCTGATGTTTTCAGGGTTCTAGAATAAATAATAATAACTAAAAACACAATTAAAAAATATTTAATTGGGGCTCCCATACAACTAACGTGATTTTTTTGCCGTTATTTGGTACGGACGCCGAACGGTACGGAACCCTTCGCGTGCGAGTCTGACTTCCACTTGGCCGGTTTTCTGATGGATTTTTTATTTTAAATTAAATAAATAAATATTCCATCAGAAAAACAAAACAGAACGGCCGAAGCAATTACACCATTTAAACATACAGAAAAAATATAAAACAATAATTAAAATTAAAAACAGACAAGTCAGAAGTCACGCAGGACTTTTAGGGGGGCCTATTTAATAAATATTATACACAGTCATGGATATAAGTGAGCTTGTCTCTAAGAAAACAAACTGAAATTGCAAAACCTTAATTGAACCCCAATATCTAGACTTTTTATTTATTTATTTTGTATTAAGAAAAAATAAAAGTACCTTAGTGTTACGCTAGGCATTCGGTACAGTTGCGTCAAAAAGTCGCACGTCAGTACAGTCGTGACTGCGGCGCGCGCCGAGCGCCGTCACGCGCCCGTGGGTCGTGCACGAGCGCGCAGGGTCGAACTGTGCTCGAAATAACTTGGAAGAAATGACGAATAATGCAGGCAAATAAACTGGCAAAAAAGAATCACTAGTGTTTAAATATTTGACGGAAATGAGGAATGATAAAGTGAGGTAAACTGGTATATACATCGGATGAGGAATGAAGATATCTGCAGGAGAACCAAGGTTACTGACATAGCCCGTGTGTGCCCCTTGCGTATACCAATGCGCCCCTTGCTCGCAGAACAGATGATCGATGGGGTCGAAATGTTTTGGAGTGGTGACCGTGTACCAGACGACATAACATTGAAAAGCCTCTCACATGGTGGACCGATGACTTTCTAAGGGTAGCGGGAATCCGTAGGATGCGAGACGCAGAAGACCAGTCAGTGTAGCAGCGCTTGGCCAATGTCAGCTAAAATTATGATGATGATGATGAAGCCGGCATTAATCTGGACGGTACAGTTAGCGCAGTGGCTGACCGATTGGCCTCAACGTTGCAGGAGCAATTCCTAGTATGGTGTGGAGCAAATATAAAAAAAAATGAAAACATAAATACGCTTTTACATTAGTACAAGCTGAGCGAAGAACCTTAAGGCCTGGAACCTGGACCTTTGAAATCTAGTTTACCAAAGGTTAATTTTTTAATGGAATAATTTCCGAATTGTGAAAAGAGTTTTTAAAGAAACTAGGAAACCGCAGATTTGCGTCTCCTTATTTTCGAGAATTACATTACCATGAATAGTTGATGCATTTGGTTTTCCAGAATCATCATAATTTTAGCTTCCGAGTCAAATGCCTACCGATCTCAATAAACACAACTACATAAGTTGTGTTTTAAGTGAGATCAGTAATTAAAACACCCACATTTTTACGGTTATCAAAGACCATCAACCACTTATCATTAGCTTCCCGCCATAACTTCCGTACAATCATCAATCACCTACAATGGCCAATCAAAAAGCCGTTAATCCAAATCCGCGCCTGCGCACAACTCGCCACAGGCGATAGTTTTCCCACGGTCGCGGGCGGCCTGGCTTCGTGGCCAAGTATAGCTCGGCCATTTGCATACCCGCCCCTCACCACCTACCGTATTACACGGCCAAGATAAAACTCCACTTAAAACACAACACCTCTAACAAATAATAGACTTCTTAAATTCCCAGCGTAACATTTGCAGTAACGACGTCCAATTCATTTCTTAATAGACCGAGACTGGCTAATGTATACTAGTTTTACTAGATTTGAATAGCTGATGTTCTTGTCGATCGTTATTTTGACAACATTGTCATTACAGGACGTAGACCTCCTCTGCATAAAATTACAATTTATCAGCTCGATGGGAAGATGTATCGTGTTTTGACGTTGATTACTCAATTTACATGAAGTTTCTGGTCACACGCTTGTTAATTTGAGGATTCACGTGTGTTATCTATTCTCTATCTATTATAGTATATTGCTGGAGTTACGTAACTAGTCTGTGACCTGGGACCTGTTGATAGTATTCTGAGAAAGAGGGTTTGGTGGCCGCAGAGTCGATCCGCACTCCTCAAACAACGGAGATAATTTTATTATCCGTCCATAGAAATTTTAACTTGACATTTTGCAATTTAGTAAGTCTTTTCTTTACGTCACTGGTTTTATTATTTAAACTATCTGCATTTGGTCACAATTTAAAAAAGTATTTTTGCGCTGATCCCTAATTCTTTTTGTAAAATAAATGTAACCTAAGTTACTCCTTATAACATTAGCTATCTAGGTATCAGTGAAAGTCCTGTCAAAATCGCTGCGGAGAGGTCGAGAGGAGGTCGTTTCGAAGATTAGCCGAAATAAACCGACAGACAGATAATAATTTTATAATTTGCATTTTTCTTATAGGTACTTTCGTATGCATTTAGTAAAAAAATATATTTTCATATTACAAAAAGATAGTTCAATTTTATTAATATGTTTTTTTTTTTTATTCTGGATGGCCTCGTGTTTGACCTCTCCTGGTCTCAACTGATGGTGGTTAAGTCTCACCTGATGATAAGCGATGATGTAACCTACGATGAAGCACGCTTGCCTAGAAGTAACCTATTCACTCATGACTTAAAGGCTCCCAGGTTGTAGTTATGTATATATGTATTTATTATTATTACCTTCTACTTCTACCCAAATCAAAACAAAGCTTAATATGACTTCGTACCAAGGAGTTGCAACAGTTTATGTCTTGACTTCCCTCAGTAGTCACGGAATGTACCTACACGTATTTTAACTTTCACTGTTGTCCCAATAACCCAGAGAACTAAGAAAACCTAAGCTAAAAAGTGTTTCAAGGAGATGTCAGCAAACCGTAGGGGCCCAGCAGGGTCGAAGCCTACTGGGGCCAAGGGTCTGCTTCTGAAAGGAAGACTCGGCCCTGGCAACGAAGGAACAGGAGTGGGTTTTTAGTCAGTAAAAGTCTGACACTATCTCCCGCTCCGCCCAAGAGCGGGGATATCATGATCAGATGATGTTCGCACCGAAAAAAAAAGGTAAAAAGTGTTAAATTTCTGAAAGAAGGTCAGATGCCCTACCACGAACTCTTAACGTGATCCATTAAACGACCTATACTGAACTGTTATGGGATGGAGTTATGTAGGGTGTGTGAATGCTCGCTCGCACGCCTGACGTTTGAACACGTTTTGGTATAAGGCCCCAGGAGTGATATCCATGTTGGGGAACCAGAAGAACAGTCCTCAGAACGAAGAATTACTAGATTCTTGACCTGGTTGTCTTTAACAGACAGAAAGGAAAGTGTATGCATGGAACATATTGTATAGAATTCCTGAATTATGCAGATTGCCGGTAACATATATATTATCTTAGTATATATTTATTATTGTTCTTATTTCCTTTCTGTTTATCTTCCATTCCATTCCATCCCATCCTCGTCGCCACTTGGGAATGCCAGGATATACGGAGCTAGCAGGGAATAAAACAGCTGAGTACGGATACACGTATATTGCGACTGAAGATGGTTTAACAAAGACATAACATTATGTTAGCTTACCCACATATAACGATCATAACTTATAATAATATTATGTAGGTACTTTAATCCTCATATATTACACTATTAAGTTGCACCTGCCATGTTATATCTCTGCACCACTCTAAGGTCGTCTGGTAGAAAATGCCTAATGCATTAAGACCGCCTTTGTACGTGTTTTATTAGTGCATAAAGTTTTAAATAAACAAATAAACCTGGACGATGCCACCACCAAAGGGTGGGCTAGGAAAAGGTGGCGAGATAACCTAGATGCCTTGCGCAAGGGCTGGTTCGAAGCCTGCGCTATCACTCGTAAGAGTCACCCCGGCCATGCACGCATAGGGCAACTGATGGAATACAAGTGGGTTCTAGTCAGTAAAAGTCGGAGGCTCCCTCTCGCTCCAACATAGAACATCATAATATAAGCATTAAGATCCTTTTAATGTTACCACTGCTGGCCAGGCCTCCTCTTTATGAGAGGAAATGAACCGTAATCCACCATGTGGGCCCAGTGCGGATTGGCGGATGTCACAAGTCTTCGAATTTTTAGTTCTAGGACATATTGGTTCTAGATATCCTCACGATGTTTTCCTTCACAGTTTTGAGAGTAATTGTGATGAAATAAATTACACAAAGTAATGTGCCTGGCTGCGTTTGAATCCACGGCCTACAACTCGTAAGTCGAGGGCTGTTAACACTGCCGCTACTGCACACTAAAAAAAAACCGGGCAAGTGCGAGTCAGACTCGCGCACCAAGGGTTCCGTACAAACTTACCTAAGAAAACGGTTCAATTCCCAAATTGAGTTAAGAAGATTTTTCCGAATTGCAAAAAAGTTTTTTTTGTGACGTAACTACAAATTTGCAGTTTTCAGATTTTTTCTTATACTTGTGTTATGAGACCTTGCTTCATGCCAAATTTCAGGATTCTTTGATTCCCTTGACATGTGTCGAAATACACGTTTTTTGCAACATAAACGGCCGTATCTTTTATTTCCATTCACTTAGAAATTTGATTTTTATACAGCTTCAAGGGACCGCAGACCTGAGTATATGGTTTTAATTTCAAATCGATACCTCCACTCGTTCCCGAGATAAAGGGTCTTGACCGACAGACAGACAGACAGACAGACAGACAGACAGACAGACAAACAGACAGACAGACGGACGGACAACAGAGTGATCCTATAAGGGTTGTGTTTTTTCTTTTTGAGGTACGGAACCCTAAAAAGAAGAGAGATTGCCTCCAGCCTTGTAGGTTTACTAAAACTATCAGCTTCACTAAGAATATAGGTTCATTGTTCATTCAAAGCTCAAAAGATAACACAGACTGATTCACTCTTACCCAGAAAAAAAACAGAATAAAACACCGCACACTCCAGACCCATTCACGTTTCAAAACTAAAGTCACCATTAAACGTAATCTTAAAACCCATTTTTACCCAACACTGATTTATGCCGAACTTGATTAGGTACAGTAAAAGCCGTCGGATTTCGTTCAAAGGGTATAATAATCTGTATACTAAAGTAGCGGATAACCCTCAAACGGTCTACATGTATAATCAATGTCCCGTGCCGCCCATTTCATTCCTCCTTAACCCGTACTTACCGACATAAAATTAAATTAGAGGTCAGTTAAAATTGTTAAAAGTTCATCAATTTTTAACGACTGCCCAAAATTATCTCATTATAAAGCTTTTAAAAATAATACGATTTTGTTAATGTTGTTTTTTTATGGAGTTCGATATAGTTATAGGTGGTTTTGTACGTAATTATGTGTGACCCTTGATGTTTCTTGAGATGTTTTTCTCGGTCTTGAAACAAGTAAACATGTATTAATTACATGGTTTGAATTTTAGTGTTATCAAATTAAATTTTAATTTTATTGTCGTACTAGATACTGCCAGCGGCATCGCCCACGTGAAAATAAAACAATATCCATAAGGAACATACTTCCAAGATAAAAAAAATATTCCAAGACATAAGATGTCATGGGGGATGTCATAAGATGATTTTCCCACCGGAAAAAAATAAAAAGACATGGTCTACGCGTGTGCCAAATTTCATCCAAAATCATTCAGCCGCTTCAGCTTGAAGGACTAACTAACATACACACTCAAACGTACAAACTTTCCTGATATACATAGTACCACATATACGACTATGGATGAATATAAAGTTAGATTTAGTTTAGAGATCAAAGTCCTAAGACCCAGCTGTAAAATGCTGCTAAAAGCCATCAGCTGATTTCAAACAGTCGTCTTCTTGGTGTTATCCAGGTTAATATCCAGGCGGTCTTAACTTTCCTTACGCAACAAATAACCAAAGTGTATGAACAATTCAATTGAATAGCTCTTTAGACAATATTTAAAGGAGGTCACCTTAATTTATTATCAAGAATATCGACGCTGTCAATTTGCTGCTAGTTTATTCAGAAATACTCGTAAAATCTGTAACACATATGCATATGAGTAAATAAGTACATCATAAAGGAGTACATGACCCAATATCCTTTGTAAACAATGAAAAGTTAAATCAAGAAACGCTATATTGAGCAGCACAAACAAATTCGACGGTGTCTAAAATCGGAAAAAAAAATCCGGAATAAAAAACCGATTTCCATTCGTTCGATTCGCGAATCGAATAAAAAATGTATCAAAACGAAAGAGTTATCTTTATTTGTGATAGATAGATATATAGTTGTTTTTGAGAAAACCGACCGTCCCCGGTTCCCACGGCTAGCCTTCCGGCCGGAGCGAATTTTGACAGATATCTTCAGAATCGGTACTAACTATATCGGTACCGTCAGCAGACTCGATGATAAATCGATCGCAGTTGATTGATTTAGTTCTTTACTGTCGTTAAACTTGTTTGACAACTGCATTGTTGATGTTTTATTAAGATAATGATGTTTGCTTTTAAAATTGCGAATGATTTTTGCTGTTACTAATTTTTTGTAACTTCATTAGTTTTATTTGGGGAGAATAATTTACAACGTGTATGTATGAGAAAAATATTTTGGGATATGTAAAGAAAGTTTTTTAAATAGGTAAGCCTATACGTTCCCGCTGCTGGGCAAAAGCTTCCCCAAACTTCTTCCAGGTATTCTTTTTTCGAGTCACGTCGAACCAGAAATATAATAAAATTATTTCTCAAAAACTGCTTGGTAAATGATTGTAATGTAATGAAAGGACTTGGACTTCTCAATGAACAAAAAACATAACTGATAGATTTGCAATTTCAGAACGAAAACTGTACTTTTTTTTCTGACACCTTTTGTTATTTTAATACTATTGTGAATTTTATTGACATTGGCACTAATATGACATGTAATAACTTAATCTTTTTGACATTTTATTGAAACAAATTTTGTATTTAATATGCATACTTATGCCTATTGATATTGACTTTTATAATGATATCGACGGTTGAAAGGCTAATTGATCTAAACGACATTTTTTCCAATATTGAGTTATATACATATTCGGAATCAGCAAATTTTTCTCCGTCGTTTGAGTCAGGTTTCAATTTTTTTTGACTACTTTTTTGGCGCTTAGCACCCACTGCAAAACAGGCCTCATTTCTAAGCTCATTGATCTATACGACACAAAATTAGACAAATTTGAGGACTCGATGACTTAAGCTATTTTGATTTTTCGGAATTTTATAACGAGTGTCGATTAAGGCATTTGGCTTTTTCACCATGGTTGTGGTTTTGTCGTTTAGCTAATTTTGCATTAAACCAACACAATAAGCTATGTCGTTTGGCCTATTTTGCATTCAACTTCATAAAAAAACCGTGTCGTTTGAACCATTTTGCATTAAATTATGTTTATTAACTATGTCTCTTGACCCATTTAGCCTCTATTAAGCATAATGAGTAATGTCACATCGGCTATTTTAACATAACTACCTCATTAGTCTTATGGCCGTTAAAATTTTTTGATTAAATTCAGTATTTGTAAAGTTGGCATTTCTATCATTTTATCAAATCGATTTTAACACATAGGCCGTCCAATAAATTAAAGAGATTAGCTACTCCATAGTCGCTTGGAACTAAGTTCAATTTATTGCGCTCTGTGTAAGTGTCAGTTACGAGTACCTCACCCAACCGCGCGAGCGCGTGAGTTAGCTGCCAATACTTAGGCGTCCAGTACACGGTCATGCAGGCGTCAATCAATTCCATAAATCATGATGATGTTTGAATGACGGAATTTTATCGCCATTAGTTTTTGCAAACGTCAATCATCGCATTAGACGGTAGGTTTTTCGTCAATCAAAAAAATGACTGTGGAAAAATTGACAGTAAAACCTAACGTGTAATGGACGCCTTAAGGAAGTGCGTTGTGTCATGTGCGAGCGAGCTGTGAAGACAGACGTTTGATTTTTCTGGTAAGTACAAATTATTTTGTAGACGTGAATAAAGGTAGTGGACCAGATGGTATACCAGTGATTGTTCTCAAGGCTTGTGCGCCCGAGTTGTCTCCTGTATTGACGCGCTTGTATCGCCTCTCATTTAGGACTGGTATGGTGCCCAAGTCCTGGAAGCTTGCCAACGTGCAACCCGTATCCAAAAAGTGCAGTCATGCCGATCCTGCCAACTATCAGCCGATTTCAATAACCTCCATACTCTGCCAGATTATGGAGCGTGTATTGAACTCGCGCCTCATAGCATACCTGGAACGTAACCGATCTCCTCAGTAACCGACAATACGGGTTTCGCCGCAATCGGTCTACTGGGGGCATACTAGTTTATGCCACCCATTTGTGGCGCGAGGCCCTCGAGAAGAATGGGGAAGGGATTGCCGTTTCCTTAGACGTCTCGAAGGCCTTCGACAGGGTATGGCACGCTAGCCTTTTGAGTAAGCTTCCAGCGTACGGCATTTCCCCTGGTCTGATTAACTGGTAAAAGACTTCCTGAGTGAACGGTCTCTCCGGGTTGTTGTCGATGGATGCTCATCAGAGCCCATGACGACGGTGTTCCTCAGGGGTCTGTTCTCTCTGGAACGCTCTTCCTGCTGCATATCAACGATCTGCTGATGCCCGGTATCTATGGGTATGCTGATGATAGCACAGTTGTAGAGAGATACCTGCCAGGTGCTCGGGCTAGTAAGGAACTAATCCGGTCCGAAAGAGAGGCTATGGTTGAGCGTACGAATGTCTCACTTCAGGCGGTCTCCAAGTGGGGTGAAGCCAATCTGGTGGGTTTAAACGACGCCAAAACACAAGCGTGTCTGTTCACCGCTAAAAGGAGCTCGTTCACCTTGGCACCTGCTTTTCGGAATATATCCCTGGAGTGTACCAACCGCCTTCAGCTCTTGGGAGTTGAAGTTTCCTCAGACCTTAATTTTGGGCGGTTCATTGAGTCCAAAGGCAAGGTAGCTGCTAGGAAACTCGGCGTTCTTACAAAGGTCCGGTGGTACTTCACACAGGGACAGCTTTTAATGTTATACAAAACACAAGTTCGATCGTGTGTGGAGTACTGGAGCCACACATGGGCTGGTGCTGCAAAAAGCCACCTGGCAGCTTTGGACTCGGTGGAAAGGCGTGCGAAGAGGCTAATTGGTGATCCAGATTTGGTTAAATCCAATCTTCAAAGCCTTGAGTACAGGCGTAGGGTAGCCAGCCTTTCAGCGTTTTACAGGTTGCATTTTGGAGAGCGTGCGCGGGAATTGCATGACTTGATTCCGTCATCTCATTTCTACCATCGGACAACCCGGCTTACGGTGAGTATCCACCCTTACGTTGGTTGAAACCTCTACGGTCCGGACTAAGAGTTCGAATCGTCGTTTATACCGCGTACATAAAAGGACTGGAACAATTTGCCTGCTGAGGTCTTCACCTCAGCAGGCAAATTGTTGTTTGTCCTTGTTCGCTTGCAGAGCCATCCGATTATAATTTGGGTGTCTTGAAGGCTAGAGTGAATAGGCTCTTAATAAACTAGTGCGCCTCATCATCAATGATTGCATCACTGCTTACCATCAGGTGGGATCGCGGTCAAGCACTAGTTTATATAAAAAAAAAAAAACTTGAAAGCTGTGTGATACTGGGGTTATTCCCAAAATTGTTCACTTAGAATACACTAACTTTCCGCACCGCGTTGGTAAAGATGTTCTGATAGATACAGATATTGAAGATGAGATAGAAGCTTAAGGTTCTATGTCATCGTCAACAATTAAAATTTTGGTTTTATAATGAATGTTATATTTTCTTTCTTTTTGCTTTTTAGTAATCTGTAATTGTTTGTTTATTTTTTCTTGTAAAGAACGTCGATTTTCTATTGTTTCTTGTTATAGAATGTTAACTTTTGTTTGTTTTCTGAAGAGATTGTTATTTTTTTCTACTTTTGATTTATCACAAGTTACTGAAAGTTTTTTTTTTTAATATTGGTGTTTGATTGTAACTTACTGATTTAAATTGGGTACGTCCATGTTGAAGACTGATTTTGAATAAATTATAATTAATAACAATTTATTTGTTGTTTTATTTATAAAGTGATACTACAGTACAATGTATTCCGTGGTGATACTACTACCTAGGCTTAGGGTGATATACCACCTTATCTAATACCTTGTTCCAAGACACATTGAATCAACGTCTTGAATGATTTCTCCAAATAATATTTTTATTTTTATTTTACAAGACACTGTCTAAAATTGTATAAAATAATGGCATACCAACCTTAAAAATATCTTAAGGACGTTGCTGAATTATGATGGCCTAAGCATCAATATCTACTATAATCTAATAAGGGTTCATTTTGTTTTATCCTGCAGTCCCTCTAATGGGCATCTGCATCAAACAACATCACTCTGGTGCAACACAATCATGTTGCTTATGCTCATTGGGTATATTCAACTGTCAGTTGACTAGGCGCTAAATTCATTTTCTCTCGTATTATTTTATTTTAGGGCGATGCTTGAGCCAGTTTACTTTCAGCTACTTTATTTTCGGTAGGCAATTGAACCATTTTACCTTTCTCAAACAATAACTAAATTTGATGCATTTTGGGCTAACCGACATAAATTTTCTAAAAAAATACACAATTTTCAACAGTAATAATTTAAAAAACTTCCTTACATAATTAGGGATATACTGTATTAAATAAATAAAAGTCTATGAAATATTTGTTTAATTATGAATATTTAAAAAATAAAAATAACTTTAATCCGTCCTCCTGCAAGTTTTACAAAATGTCGCTTAGATCAATTAGCCTTTCAACCGTCGATATAGAGTTTACATAATGAAGTTGCACATCACCTGACCTATATTGATAATCCTTTGTATTTGACATAAGCATTAATATGACATGAAACCTAATCTCTGACATTTATTGAAACTAATTTTACTTAATTTGTAATGATATGCATGTGCCTATTATTATTATTATTGACTTTATATAAAAGTTCACCTAAGTATTTTGATGGTTCTGAATTGTATTTGACATTAGTATTAATATGACATAATAACTTAATCTCTGTGACATTTAGCAAAACTGATATAATTAAATCTAATTTGTAACGATGTGCCGATTAATATTGATTTTAAATTTATTAATGATGTTTAAGTTTACATAATCTCAGAAGTTAAATGAAAACTGACAATGTTAATTGTATATATTTGTACGCCTCTGGGTAAAACATAGAGGATCTACCTATTTAAACACCTCACACTCTGTTGTAATCTGACCTATGTTTACATAAATTATTCTGATTCTGATTCTGATTCTGTATGACTCCTCAAGCTAATGATAGGGTCTGCCCTATATTACTAACATAAGCTCGATGAATAATTGTCACCATTTTCCCGTAAAACTTTTTTTTGCATAAAATGGAACTCGGTGCCTTTGACTATCGAGTTCTATTTTTAGAGTCATTTACTCACTTGCTTGAAAGAGTTTTAATTATTGTCCTTTAGCGACAGCCCTAAAAGTCAAGATTGCAGGTTGATATTGCCTCGTGAATCATTAATATAGGGCTGCCTTGCACCTTGCCAATGATTTAAAAAGTAAAAAGAAATGTTGATCATTTGTAGAAAACTTTTATTGCGAATAATTACCATACTGAAATTAGGTTCAGGACGACTATTTTATGGTTATTTAGTTATTTTATTTTGTCCTAGATGTTTATTATGAAGCGTTAAAAGACTTGTAAATAGTCGAGTAATACCGTAATATAACTTGGTAATAACGTACGTCCGGTATTTAGTGCTGGTATTTTTTTATATTTTATTTGTATGCAATTGAACGGTGTTAATACAGTAGATGAGTCGTACATTTATTCTAATAACCGCTTGGGGCAAGCTACCGGACTTGATTGCTACTGAGCAGCAGTCTTAACATCATCATGATCCTGCGTGTGTGTGATGCTTTCAAATCTTGACTTTTAATCCGCCATGCATTGATTTTACTAAATAATCATTTTAATTTCTAAAAAAACTTGGTTCTATATTACATATGACAATATTTTTATCAACCAACAAATTAATAAACCGAAAACGCGAAGCTTGTATTTCATTTATTTACGGCAGTTATTGTCCTCCATTGCTTCCTTGGAACCACCTATATCAAAAAAAAATGCAATGCATAATTATTGCTTACGAGGAAAATGGTAACTATCCCAATCATATAAAAGCGAAATACCACTCACTGATTAGTCACGAAATCTTAGAAACTATAACACCTACCTACAAACTTAAAATTTGGTAGGTAGGTTCATTATAGGGTGTAGACATCCGCTAAAAACGGGTTTTACGAAACTTCACCCCTAAGGGGATAAAACGGGGGTTGAAAATTTGTATGGAGAAACCTACTTTAACGCGGGTGAAACCGCTGGCAGAAAGAAAAAAAAATACAGAAAAGACTAATCACAATTGATTATTTTGCTATCGCTTCCGCCGCGGAAGACTGCCGTTCAATTAGCTGCGCGGGCGCTGCTGCGAGGCGGACTAGTTCAGTAAACTATCGGTTTAGGGTGCGTGCACACCGGCGGCTGATAAGCGAGCTGATAAACGCTGACATTGAAGTCGGCTTCCGTTTGATGTCTTTGATCGGTTGGTGGAAAGTGGTCTTTTATATACGTAAAGAGATTTTTAATTGGGGAATTGGTAGCAGATTTTCTTCTTGGTTGTAAAAATAAGTAAGGGATTTTTTGATCTTGTCCGTTTCAAATTTATAGTATCTAGATTTATTCAAAGAGAGACCAGTAAAGAAATTAAACAAGATTATTTTTTTGAAACACAGAAATTAAAAACCAAGTAACTTAGGACATTAACAGCAAAGCTTGAAATTGTCTAACGTAATGTAGGAACCAAAGACTGGCTGCCTGAAGTTAATAGCCAAACATTAATGCAAATGTAACGCCCACATTGCGAAGCCCAGTTCCCAAATACAATATTTTTGTGATTATCTATACTCTATAGAGACCAAACAGAGACCATAATAAACAAAGTACCACTAATTTGCCGTTAAACCTTAAAAACTTAACGACTATTACCCTAATACACGTCAACCACTGCATACTCTGAAAGTTACATAAAAACAACTAAAAAAAAAGCGCTCAGGCGGCAAATGCCTTTACCGTCCTCTGCATTAAATAATTTTGAACCAAACCTAACTGTACTGAATTGTTATAACATAAACTGTGCAAAATTTTATCGCTAGCCTTTATTTTTTTGTTCTGCTCAATATCTTCGTGATTTCATTTGTTTAAAAATAACGGTTTTTGCACGAATAGAATTTTCAATAAAACTCGTTACGTACCTAATTGAATCGGTCAATTGATGAATCGGTACGAATTAAAACAATCGTTGCTAATGTTTGAATTTTTTGTTTTGTTATGCTCTTTTGTTTTAATTTTAATTGGAATAACTTTTGAGTGTACTGTACAAAACTACGAAAGAAAAGGGTAGTGACAGCGTGACGGTTGACAGGACAAAATGGAAGAAAAAAAACGTGTTGCGCCGACACCAAATAACACGGGACAAGGGCAGGAAGATACTGAACTTTCGGGGCTAGGTATTCTCTTAAAACATTATTTTTTTATACAGGTACTTACAATTATTATAGGTATTATCGGCAAGTGGCCGAAAATTATTAAGTAGTACATTAATGGTGCGTCTAGATACTTATATGGTTTAGATTTAGTACATACTTATGGTAACGGCCCTAACTTACGAGTTGAAGGTCGTGGGGTCAAACCCAGCCAGGCGCATTACTTTGTGTAATTTATTTCATCACCACTGCTCTCAAAACGGTGAAGGAAAACATCGTGAGGAAACCGGCATGTCCTAGAACCAAAAATTCGAAGACATGTGACACCCACCAACCCGCACTGGGCCCGCGTGGTGGATTACGGCCCATTCCCTCTCCTAGAAAGGAGGCCTGAGTCCCAGCTGTGGGAACATTATAAGGCCGACTATGCTATGCTATGCTGTACATACATAAGCAGATTTCTGTAGAATTTTATATGTGCTACAGAGCAGTGCTGACAAGTGTCGGTGTATAATCTACGTAGGTCTGTACCGTATGGATGCATTGTGTGGACGCACCATAACGGCAATTAAAGTATCCTAACTCAAACTTAAAATCTGCATACATCTTTCTCTTATGACCAAATTCTTCTTCTTCTTGCCCTTATCCCATATTACTTGGGGTCGGCGCAACATGATTTTTCTTCCATTCTGTCCTGTCACTCGTCACACAATCCATCCATCGTTTCTTTGCCCTTTCTCTCCCTCTCCATCCATCTACATGTATATTAAGAACTCTTTTAGTAACAGGCGTTTCATCCCTCCTCTTCACATGACCATACCAAGACAAACGATTTCCTTTCAACTTTTAGTCACTGGCACTAGTTTCAAACTTCCACTAATATACTAATTTCTCACTTTATTCTTTCTCGTTGAGATGGATACAGTGTGGTGTCACACGTATCCATCTCAACATTCTCATCTCCGCTACATGCAATCATTTTTCATCCATCTTTTTCACAGCCCAACATTCTGACCCATACAGTATAACAGGTCTTATCACAGACTTGTAAATTTTACCCTTCAACTTGAGAGGCATTCGTGGGTCGCAAGTTGTTCCCGTGACCTGTCGCCATTTCATCCATCCTCTTGTGACCAAATTAATGAAGATTTATTCGTTTTTAAAACAGACTTACCTTGCAGTCATGGCCGGTGCGGGGATACAGCACGGTCTCCCGCGAAGCGACGAGCCTCCTTGCTGACCTGCTGCCATAGGATCTTGAGGCAACAGTCCTTGAACGCATGGATATGCTAAGCCGTGCTGGGGCGAAACTCCGCTGCCTCCGTTGACTTCCGAAAGGGAAATCCGGGGTCCTGGAACGTAAGGTAGAAAAGGAACATAGATGTGGTTTTAGCCAGTAAAAGTCTGACACACCCTCCCGCACCGCTCTAGAACGAGAGAAGTCATTGGATGATTTCCCACCTTGACAAAAAAAGAGGAGAAGAAGGTATTTGATGATTTATCACCCCAAAAAAAAAATAAGTAGGTAGAATATTATATTTTTATATAATATTATAAATAATATATTTTAGGTAGGAGTTATTGTGTATCAAACATTATGTAATTTTAATTAGTTAAGTGTTTTTATTTTTCTTGTTATAAGTATCTATGTTCAAAATGAACTAAAAATGAGTAAAAAAGTTTCTAAAAAAACAGTAGGTAGACTAAAGCTCGTATATCAAAACAAAGAACAAAGATTGTGAAACAACCTAGCTTGTTTATATTCCCGGGCTTTAACCTCAAACAAGATTCTCTTCTCAGGATAATCGTGATTCATCATCACAATATGCATCGCTATACATAACAAGTGACGTCACTCCGACTAAAGTAAATAGTGCGGAGTATAAGTTGGCATGTGTGCAGTGGCGTAGCTACCGAAAGGCTCGGCGGGGACAGTGCCCAGGGGCCCCCAAACTCGTGGGGGCCCTATCGAAATATTCTCCCACCTTCGAAATTTAAATAAATTAGTAACAACACGTAACACGTAACGCCACACGTAGTAGTTGCAACACGAAGCGAGCTTGAAAACGAGCTGCTATTATTAAATTATTAAACATAGCAACTCGTTTTGGACAATAAAAGTCTGACACTCCCTCTCGCTTCACCCACAGAAGGAAAGGTTATTTGGTGATTTCCCATATAAAACAAGGGGCCCCAGTTTTTATTTGCCCCAGGGCCGTTGTTCACTTAGCTACGTTACTGCATGTGTTGTGGATTTAGGGTTGCCAACCGTACTCTAAAAATGTGTGTACTCTATATTATGTAGGCGTACTCTATAATCTATAACACTAATAGAGGACGCTGAAATACTCTTTTTTACATTCTTGTTTACTATACTAGTGCCAGCCACGCATTGCTGTATACGGTAACCAACAAAGTCTACTTTACTGAAAATATTTTCGGTCATGAATGTGAATTGGCGGGAAGAGAGGAACAGGGCTTCATTGAAATTGATTAAAAATGGACTTATCTCTTGGATGTTTGGAGTCGTAGAATTCTTTTAAAAACAATGAAAAATACTTTTTTTTTAAATTGTGATACTCTTTTTTATAAGTCCGTACTCTTTATTTACCTCCTTTGAAATCAGATATACTCTATTTCTTCTAATAAAAGTTGGCAACCCTAGATGGATTGGAGAACTATACTATGAGAATTAATTTAGGATGATTGATTTGACATATGCAAAAATAAACGTTATAGTAGAACATGACCTGACTATTTAGGTATCGATAGAAATTAAATAAAAGAGATTCGATTAAATGTAAAGGCATAATACAGCACTAGGTTCTTATCTTTTTTAGTTGGAAATCATTAAATGAATCCTCCCGTTTGGGTGGAGTGAGAGGGAGTGTGTGACTATTACTGACTAAATCCAACCTGTGTTCCTTCAGGTACCATTTGCGCTCCAGAGCTACGACGATAACACTCATTTTATTTTATTTTTTTAAATGTTAGGAAAGCTTACAGTCTGACATTATCATCACTACATATTATAAAACAAAGTCGCTTCCCTTTGTCTGTTCGTATGTATGCTTAGATCTTTAAAACTACGCAACGGATTTTGATGCGGTTTTTTTAATGGATAGATTAATTAAAGAGGAAGGTTTATATGTATAACAGATGCATAATGATAATTTAGAGGTTTCTCATGTGATGTCGTAAATAAACACATTTATTTGCGCTTATATTGCAAAAGCTTGCTGAACCTTACGAGGTAGGTCAAAATAATATTGTCCTACAGTATTGTACACCTTAAAAAGGTCTACAAAAAAGTCCGCGATGGTATATGTCTATCTCTTAGAGATAACCCACAATAACCAGTTTTTATCCTTTACTTTTTAAGAGAAATAATGGTCTAATTACGAAGCGATTTTAAGCAAGACAGCATTAATCCTTATCCAATTAAGTACCTTAAATACATTGTGCATTTAATATAAATCAATATGGCCCGTTACACCATGTAATTTAAATGAATATTTTCAAAGATATTACAGATTTAAAATGCAGGGACATAGCGGATGCGTTGGTATCAGCATTGCACCCGTCGTCGCTTTTTAAAATAAAAATCATAAACTAATTATGTATATTGCTAATTACAAGGTTTTCTAGATAAGTAATTACAAAATTATAACTTTCAGTATAATTTGCTTGTTAGTTGGTTTATTTCCATAAACTGTTATTAATTTTAAAGTAACTTGGACTATATATATGATTTTTTTTTTTGGTGGAAAAATCATCTAATGACAAATCGCGCTCTTGGGTGGAGCGCGAGATAGTGTCAGACTTTTACTGACTAAAAACCCACTCCATTTCCTTCTTTGCCTTCGTTCCAGGGCCCCGGGTTTCACTTTCACACTACCCGTGGCCCCAGTAGGCTTCGACCCCGCTGGGCCCCTACGATTTGCTGACATCTCCCTGAGGCGCGCGTGGAACAGTACGCGCTGTCGACGACTTGGGCTCGGTCCGGTCCGGACGGTTACCAGACGGTCGGACGGCGAGCCACCCATTGCTCGCCGTCCGCATGCTTGCGCCTACGGTCGCCAAGTGCAGGTAGATACTCTTGCACAAAAAATGCTTCTGCAAAGAGCTTTCTAACTTTAATGTGCTTGCATTCGTTTAATAAGGGTCAATACCGGGTTCACAAGACTTTTCTTAAACTCTTTCGAACAATCCGCATCCCTGTACTAGCTTCTTACTACCGAGATGAAAACATTTGTAATGTTCCAACCCTTAATCAAGATTCATCAAAAATTATTCTGCGATTTAGACGGGAAATCAGACAGACACGTCATATTCGCACTTTTAATATTAGGTACTTGACACAGTTATGTATGTGTCATTTTTTTTTTGTTAATATTTTTGGCTTGGATATTAAGCCATGTCTTCCTAAGAATAGTTATTTTGTTTAGCATTAGAACATGGATGTTCATCCATAGATGAACAACACCTAGATGGATGTAGATAAACAACAGTACATATTCAATGTTTTTGTAGTATTTATCGGCAAATGTATCAAGTCAACATTCTCGGCAAACTTCGCTTTTTTTTTAGTCGAGAAATCATCCAATGATTTCTCGCGCTCTTGGGCGGGGCGAGAAGGCGTGTCAGACTTTTACTGACTAAAACCCACTCCTGTTCCTTCTTTGCCTTTGCTTCAGGGCCCTGGGGTACACTTTCGCACAACCCATGGCTCGACAAACTTCGTTGAGGTAGTCAACACTACAATAAAATTCTTAGTTTGTTTTTACCGAAATCGCGCCTGTTTTAATGATTCCACATATTGTCCAGAAGCACAGACACGAGATACAAACCTATACCAATTTTACATCACAATATCCAGTAGGAATCAATTTTCCAATAATTAAAACAGCCACTACTTCACTCCAAGAAATTCCGCTAAAAACTTCCCTTCCCTGTGTAATATCAAGGCACAGAGTATAGTTGACAGCCGAGATATTACGGAGGTTTGATTTCGATTCCGAAAGGTCGAAACTTTTGATTTAAAAGTTATATTTAATCGGAAGTTATGTTATGAAGTTATGTATGTGAGAGCAGTGGTGGCCGAGTGATAACGGCCCCGACTTACGAGTTGCAGGTCGCGGGTTCAAACCCAGCCAGGTGCATTACTTTGTGTAATTATTTATTTCATCACCACTGTTCTCAAAACGGTGAAAGAAAACATCGTGAGGAAACCGTCATGTCTTAGAACCAAAAATTCGAAAACATGTGAAATCCACTAACCCGCACTGGGCCCGCATGGTGGATTACGGCCCATTCTCTCTCCTAGAGAGGAGGCCTGAGTCCCAGCAGTGGGAACATTATAAGGCTGAATATATATTATAGAAGTTATGTCGGAGGTAGGTAGAAACAAGTTTATACATGGCCCGCGGGGAATCTCCCACTCCGTGCCTACTATCGATTACTCTACCACTTGTTATTTTGTTTCCTATGTGGTATGTTGTAAGTTCGCGCTTCATTTACACCTACTTAACCGAGTTTTTTATTATTTTTTTAGTGTCACTTTAGTCGTTTCTGCCTCCAATTCCGATTCCGGTTTCGATAAACCAAGTTTAAAAATCCTTTTCCGTTACATCCCTAGTCCACTGCTGTCACTATTGACGTTTCCCTTTCCCTGCAGAACTGTCATTGAGCCCAAGTTTAGCTGCAACCGGCTTTTTTTTGAGGGTCGGAAATCATTAAATAACCTCACTGGGTAGAGCGAGAGGGATTCTCAGCCTATTACTGACTAACACCTACCCGTTGCGATCCAGGGCCGCGGTGATTCTTTTGAATAATTTCGCTGCCGCAGCTGGGTGAGCTTGCCAACAAAATTGTCCTAACCTAACATCAAACAGACCACAGATTACTTTTCTCCAAATGACTCAACGTTTTTTTTACCATAATAAAACAATTACGGGCTCTTCACACATCTTCGGGCCATCAGTTCGATGACGCACTCACTTACTTTGACTTAGTGACGTGAGTGTGAAAGGTTATCGATTATTGGTATTTGAATACGACGGCGACGTTCAATGTGAAGTATCGATTAATATAATACATTTTAATAACACCAACGTTATTTAATTGGGGTTTTTACTTAAAATACTTACTCATAGTTTTTTTTTAGCAATCCTTAAAAACCAACAAACACAGCTAACAAAAAAGCTGGCAAAACACAATAAAAAAAAAAACTGAAAAACGAAATCGATACCACAAAAAAAATCGATACCGCTTTTCGTGAATGTCACCTCATTCGCATCACTATAACTCACGCGGTACAGCGGTAGGTATCTGTCCTCATGTGGGAACAGATCGCCGCTCATTTCCCACGCGTGCCAACGATAAACAAAGGCGCCCACGCACGAGTTTCGGCTGTCCGTAATGATAACGAAGCAATTAGGTATAGGATTTAGATACCTACCAGATTTTTGGGTATCCATAATGATACTAGAGGATTAATGCCGTATCTTGATGGAATTTGACGCGTCTGATACACGTCTTACATTGTTTATCTTGTAGGTAAGTCCCCCATGGACGGCGGGAATATTCGATTGAGTCACTGATGTCATAAAAAGCAAAGGGTAACTCTACAGTTACCAAACACACACATTACATTACACACATACATACACATTTCTAATATGAGTGGCTTTTTGTCAGTAAAAGTCTGACAGTCCTCATACCACCCAGAGCGTAAGAAATGAGTTAATGACTTCCAACCACGAAAAGTCAGCAAACCGTAGGGTCCCAGCAAGGTCGAAGCCTACTGGGGCCACGGCTACTGTGAAAGTGAAACCCGGGGCCTTTGGACGAAGGCAATTAAGGAACAGGAGTGGGTTTTTAGTCAGTAAAAGTCTGACGTCATTGGGTGATCTCCAACCGAAAAAAAAAATCCTCGGGAAAAAAAAAGGTAAATACCCAATCTCTATATCACTTCTGACCAGAGACTAGACCAATCCCTAATGAGTTGTAGGGCTTGGTATAGTAAAAATGATATATTTAGATATCTATCTTGTTTTTGAAATGGGAAATTATCCAATGACTTCTCCTGCCCCTAGCATGGCGCTGGAGGGCGTGTCAGACTTTCACTGAGTAAAACAAACCTGTGTCCATCAGTGGCCTTTGCATTCTAGGGTCCCGGTCACTCTTTCAACGCTTCTCGCGGGCCTAGCACAGGCATCGGCCTTACTGAGCTCCTTCAGCTTTACTAACATCCTCACTCAGGCCTATGATTAAAAGTAAAAATTTCACACACATTTTTTATCGCAAAGGGCAACCACCGCAAGTTTTTATTTCAGTTTACCGACCTAAATGTGAATATGTGATATCTCTTTCACGTGCCATAAACTTTGCCGTTTTTTGGGTTCCGTACCTCAAAAGGAAAAAACGGAACCCTTATAGGATCACTTTGTTGTCCGTCCGTCTGTCTGTCAAGACCCTTTATCTCCGAAACGCGTGGAGGTATCGAGTTTAAATTTAGATGTCCCTTGAAGCTATGAAAAAATCAAACTTCTAAGTTAACGAAAAAAAAGATACAGACGTTTATGTCGCAAAAAACGTACATTTCGACACTCTCAAGGGAATCAAAATTCATAGGGTACTTCCCGTTGACCCAGAATCTTGAAATTTGGTATAAAGCAGGGTCACATAGTATAGATATAGGAATAAATCTGAAAACAGAAAATTTGTTGTCTTCGAGACTCCATTCGGGACTTGACCTATTTACATAGGTAGGTTTGTACGGAACCCTCAGGGTGCGAGTCCGACTCGCACTTGCTCAGTTTTTTTCTAATGTTGCCAGTGGCAAAGCCGAGGTTCTTTAGATTGCATATATGTGTTAATTATGCGGTAAAGTTTTAGAGAAATACCGTGGCCCTGGAATGCAAAGAGCAACTAAAGCACACAAATGGTTTTTAGTTGTAGCAAAAGTTTAACACTCAACCCTAGAGCGAGAAAAGTCACTTCATGATTTTCCACCTCCAAAAAAATAAAGAAACATTTATTAGAAAGTTCAATGATATCTAAAGAAGGCAATTTCATTTCATTTCATATATTCATTAACAATTTACATTGTGTCTGAATGTTTTACAAATAAAAAATAAAAAAAAATAGATAAATAATTAAATATCGCTAAAATATTTAGAATAAAACAAAAAAAAAAACCATTTAAGTAATCAATTAAATTAAATAAAAATCACAATTGCACAACAATATCAACACTAAAAGAAATAATAAAATCACAACTTCATTACGTCAACCACTGGTCACTTAAAAAATAATAACAAAGGTAAATAATAATTCTTAAAAAATAATAAACAATTGTAAAATTTAAAATTTATCGGTTGTCAAAAATCATTCAAGTACATAAAATTTATTAAAATTGTTAGTTATTGTCATAGCAAAAAAAAAACTATTTTACAAAATTTTGAAATCATATTTAATAATCAATTAAAAACATGTCAAAATGCTAATTACCTATACCTACCCCATAAAACTTGACTGTAAACAGTCTTAATGACTTTACACATCAAGAATTCACAATCCGAACCATTCTCACACATTTTACACCTGACATAAATATAATTTTATACTCCAACTGTCCGGTACATACTAATCTCTTGATGGAGCATAAAACTGGCATTGATGGGTCAAAGGTTATAGCGGAGCATAATTCCATAATCAATTCTAAAATAATATAATGGCTGACACTGTCGACCTGTTGGCCCAAGGTTAGCCAAAGTTCGGGATTGGTGAGAAATTTGTATTTTATTTGTAGCCCCAGATTAGTAGGGGAACAGTAGGGCCAATGCCTGCTAGGGCCCCGGGGAATTTTTGAAAGGGAAGCTGTGGTCCTGGAAAGCAAAGGACAACTGAAGGGCCCAGGGGACGCCCTCTCGCACCTAGACCCTAGAGCGAAAGAAGTCATTAGATAATTTTCCACCTCCAAAAAAAAACCCTTTCAGATATAGAGATAAATGTTACGGGCTTTAAAGGAATGACCAGACGGTTGCAAACTAGCGTTCCAACCAATGTGACATTGGTTTATATGTTTGGTTTGTGTTGCGACTACATGGATGTAAACCACGGGCCAACACGTTCGGTGGTTGGAAAAACGCGTCTCCCAACCAAGGGCGTTGAAGGTCATGGATTACAACTGCTGTCTACACGGATTAAAACTAGCAAGGTCACCTTGGTTGGGACGTTGGTTTGCAATCGTCTGGTCACCCCTTAATGGTATACTTACTTCGTTTCAAAACACAAATCGCAGACGTATCAACTGTCACCAAATTAAAATGGAATTAAGTACTAGGCCATATTTGCCGTATGTCGCAACAAAATTGGACTGCCACTGGCTGAATCCTGAATAACAAGAACCGGTGACGTGGTTGGCCCAGAAGGAGATGACGATGAAGGCTTGACGAGTTGGACATTCAGCCTGTCGAGCATAAAGAAGTACCTAATAATGAAAAACACACTGGTCAGACATATTCACAAACTTTCGACTTTATGATATTAGTGTCATTATCAGAGGTCGGAATTAGGTAGAGTTATTTAAGTACTTATACCGATTTCATACTGCGAAAGAATTAAGTGTTTTTTTTTTATTTTTTTTTTAAATAATATAATATGTCTCAAATACCTAGATTAATTTTAGAGAGCAGATTTTTTTTATGGCACTATCAGAAATATAGCAGAAGAAATTTCTTCCTGCATTAATGACGTGGAGGAAGTGTATATATATATGTATTTGTTATCCTCACCTCAGTTGACGTAGAGAGATCTTTTTCAATGAAAAATACTAATAAAAATTGTATGTTAATTATCTTTGTTTTATTTGTCTTATCTATCTCTGAGGTTTCTATTACTATTTACTTGTAATATTGTTGGTCACATGGGATTTTTCATTAGAAAGCCCGGGAAGATCCTTATTATTATCAACATTTCGATGCAAGTACTTGCATCATGTAATATGACTGTGTAGTTGTGCAATGATTATCAGGTTATGCTTAATTATGGGAACTTTTTATTCGATAATGGTCTAATTAGATTAAAATCATTATATTATAAGAAAATTAAGTAGAAGTGGATTACATTATGTCTTTATGAAGTTATAACAGTCGGAAGGGTCGATCCCTCAAGGTCCCTCCGCCGTCGACGACTTTGGCTCGGTCCGGACGGTTACCGGACGATCGGACAGCGAGCTACCCATTGTTCGCAAAAAAAACATCTCATGAAGGTATAAATGTAACAATTATTAGTGGATGTTTCTTGTCTACCGCAAAACTCCGTGGTTGGCGACCGTTAAAATTGTTAATAGCTATACTGTAATAGGTTGCGTTATCCCGACCGCGGTACTTGCTGGCTGTTCTGTCTGTAATTGTGTACCTATAGGATATTTGAGTAAAGAAAGAAAAACTAAGACTACACCGTTCGTCTGTCTGTCACCACTGTATCTCATGAACCGTGATAGCTAGACAATTGAAATTTCACAGATGATGTTTTTATTTCTGTTGCCGCTATAACAACAAATACTAAAAACAGAATAAACTAAATATTTAAGTGGGGCTCCCATATAACAAACGTGACTTTTACCGTTTCTTGTTCGATATTAATAAGTAGTAGAATATAACGTTGTACGGAACCCTTCGTGCGCGAGTCCGACTCGCACTAGGCATGTTTTTATTACTTTTTCTTTTTCTTCTTCTAGTTTTTAATTTGTGTATCTACACACAATGTAGAAACAACATGCAGAATGCAAAGGGCAACTGTAGGAACACAGGTGGGTTTCAGGTCCGACGCTGCGTTAAGCGGGCGCCCGCGCGTTTTGCTACGTAATAATAAATTAAAGTTTTCCATCGACACGACTACATGCACAACGTTAAAGTTGAACTAGCGACACTGCGCAGGTAATTCGGTTTCCGCAACGGGGACCGCCGCACACGACACATGCGCAACGTCAAGCGACGGGTGTCCAGGCAGAGGCCCGCTTAACGAGTTGGCCCTCAGTCAGTAAAAGTGTGACATTTCCTCTCGCTACACCCAGAGCGGGAGGAGATACTCGTATTTGATGATTTCCCACGTTAAAAAAGGGCCGGATGTTTTTCAGTCGGTATTTCACATACGAGCGTTCCTTAGGATTGGTTCTGGAGAAAAACCAAGAAGGTCTGCCCCCCTAGCCAAGATAGAGAGCCGTTTCGTTTCGATTCACGTGGTCAGAACAAAGGAATCGGAGGCGTGGCCGACTCGAGGCGATCAACGAAAAGAGAATCGAAACGAAACGGTTGTAACTTGGCTAGGGGGGCTGATCTGCGAATGTTTTTAAAGATTACCCTCCACAACTAAATGCTGAATGGCCAATTATTCTCTGCCATGGCAATAACATAACGTTTTAGGAACGTTATATCTCGATGATAACGTTACTAAAAACGTTATAATAGTACGTATCAATAAGCTATCATTATTATGTCATGTCTCATACGTGGATTGTGGGAACATTTGACCGTGACCGTGACCCTAGAACCCAAGGGGCAACTGAAGGACACAGGTGGGTTTTAATCAGTAAAATTCTGAAACGGCTTCTCGTTTCACCCTAGAGCGAAAGAAACCATTGGATGAGTTTACACTCCAAAAAAATCCCTTATATGTAGGTGACCACGGTCTTAATAATGAGTATAAAAAACCATAAGTACATTCATTGACTGATTTAAATTAAATTCTAAATAAGAAAAACCAAAACACACTTTAGACATGATATTATCATAAAGATACGTAATAAGGTAGGTATTCATATTTACCGTATATTATCATTTAATCTAAGTTATCACTCATTTTAATCTGTGAATAATATTACGATAAGACTTCGAAGAGTGAGTCATGGATATAACCGGGGTATTAAAATAGCATCCATGTGTAGACTCTAGGCAGCCATCCCCGATATCTTGATTAGTAATATTTTTGTCGGATTTCTCAGATATTTCATACTGATTAGACTGTAGGAAAATGTAGTAGATTCAAGATACGGCGATCCGGCACGAAGGACCAAAATGAACAACCGTTCACTTTCGCGGACTGTTTCTGCAGCCCTTAGGACCGTAATAAGGGTGATGATGATACAACAGTAAAACAAATAATATGTACTGATTTAAAATTACAATCATCGCGACCCTAGTCACATCATGGACCGTTGTGGCCCAGCAAAGCCGAAGCCTACTGGAGCCATGGGTTGACTTCTGAAAGGGAAACCCGTGGTCCTAGAACGCAACTTAAGGAACATAGGTGTATGCTGGGGCAAATCTCGAAGCCTACTGGGGCCATGGGTTGTGCGAAAAAGAACCCCGGAGTCCTGGAACGAAGGCAAAGAAGGAACATAGGACTGGATTTTAGACAATAAAATTCTGTCACGAGAGAAGAAATTGAATGTTCTCCCACCTAAAAACAAAATAGATGTGGTTTTAGTCAGTAAAATGGTCTACTCGTGTACCAAATTTCATGCAAATTCGATCTGCGATTTGAACATGAAGAAGTAAGAAACAGACTCAGACACACACATACATACTTTGACCTTTATTATACGAGTGTGATGTCATTTAAAGGTACTGTGGAACCTTCCCATTGATGTACCTTCCTCAATAGAATACCACACAAGAACATAAAATTACTGAATAAGCACAAGCATGTGCCATTGTTTAGTCTTCAACATATCTGAGAATGCACTTCTCAGAAAAGACCTCCAGACGAAGATGACGGTTAACCTTTTCACATAATTATGCGTCAATATAGTTCTTAGTACAATATTTATTTATTTATGTAGAAACAAACACTTAAAAGCAGAAAGAACAGATACGGATAGAAGACCACAAGGTGCTGCTTGTTTAATTTCTTCCAGCAGACCTGCGACAGCAGAGTTGAATGAGAGACAGTAGAGTAGAGTACAGTATTTTTTTTATTATATAGGCGGGAGGTGTGACCCCATTAGATAAGGTGCGCAATGAATAATAATAACGCCGCCACACGCTGCATTTACTTGGTTTCGACTCGTAAATGTAGTTAAAAACCAGCCAAAGAGCTGAGAATAAAAAAACTCTTTCCAAAAATAATAAAAATAATATTCCACAACTATCACACAACGCCGTCTAGTCTCAGGCTAAGCAGAGCTTGTGTTATGAGTACTAGACAACTGATAAACATACTTATATATTTCTAAATACATACATGCATATTATAGATAAATTACACCCAGACACAGTACAAATGATCATGCTCATCACACAAACATTTGTTCTGGGTGGGAACCGAACCCACGATCTCCGGCATAGCAGTCGGGGCCACTAATCATTAGACCAACAGGTTAGAATATATGGGGCAGCTTCAAAATCACGTCCATCACCGAAAAACTTACAGAAAACTGCCTCTGATGGTATGGACATGTTAGCAGGAGAAGCAAGGACCATGTCGTAAAAATTGCACTAAACTTATTAAAACAAAAGAAAGGCAGACTGACCTGTTGGTCTAGAATCGAGAGAGACCTCAAATTAGCCTTAAATAGGCCAAAGCCGACAACCTAGGAAAGAATATCCTGGAGCTGACTGGTGAGAAGACCCGACCCCAAATAATGGAAACAGGAGAGGACAAAGAAGAAGATTATTATTGATAGGCACGCTTTTGATTAGGCAGCTTATACTATCTCACAAGACAGTAAACAATGATGTGGTAAACGATTTATTTATGGAGCACGCTTGTCTAGAAGTAACCCATTCACTCTTGACTTTAAAGGTTAAAAGGACTCTTGAGATAATAGAAGCGACAAAAACTATATAGGTAACTTAGATTTTTATTATATAGATACCGGTACGGATCTTGAGCGCTGACTTCTAGAGTTCTACTTGCGCAGAAGCACGCAGAAGTGAAATATCGGGTCTCTTTAGTGGTATGAAGAGAGATGCGGGGGCGGGGAGTGAAATCCTTGTACAATGATTGGCTCGCCGATATTGTAAGTACGATGCGCAAAGCGATCCCCGCTCTTTCGCCGAGATCTCAAGATTCGTGCCGCTATCTGTACCTATAATATGATGCAAAAGAGTGTCCATGGAGTTTCTTGTACATTCTTCTCCATAGAGATCTACGCTTTGGAATGTGCCTTTAGATTTTTTGATTTTGTAGCTATTAAGAAACACAGACTCCTGAAGAGAATTCCATTTCATTCCTAGCGCTTCACTGCGTACAAAAATAAGATTAGTGAAATAATTTCCGTAATCGGATCAATTCTTAAGTTTAATATTAGTGTTTTTTAATATCGTGCGGTTTTGATCACGCATGCGGGATTGCCCCGCACGCGTAACCCCCACAAATGTCCATTTCATACAAGAATTTATTGTGATGCGTGGAATACGCACGCGGGACGCGTTTTTTTGCATTATGTAATTTTCTGCATGCGGGGCAATCCCGCATGCGTGATAAAATCCGAACGATATTAAAAACACCCTTAGAGATGAAACAATCAAATGCGAAAACCATGTCTTTATCTTATTTTTTCACAATTTATTTCTCTTTCTTTTGTTTTAAAAATTACATTGCCCCACCCTAATAATTACTCCCGTATCGTAGGTGGGTTCACAAAAATTTAAACTCGCATACACCAGACATCTAGACCAGAATAACTATAAAAAGGCCATACAAATATTTGTTCCGTACGGATATTGAACCCGTGATACGCCGCGCAGTAGCCCATCGCTCAACCACAGCGCTAACCGTACCGTCATTAATAGTAATTTAGTGCGAATGTAAGCCACTGGTTCACTATCCCTGCCTTAGCCTAAATAGAGGCTCTCGTACTATCGATAAGAATGAAAGCCACTGGTTCACTATCCCTGCCTTAGCCTAAATAGAGGCTCTCATACTATCGATAAGAATGAAAGCCACTGGTTCACTATCCCTGCCTTAGCCTAAATAGAGGCTCTCGTACTATCGATAAGAATGAAAGCCACTAGTTCACTATCCCTGCCTTAGCCTAAATAGAGGCTCTCGTACTATTGATAAGAATGAAAGCCACTGGTTCACTATCCCTGCCTTAGTCTAAATAGAGGCTCTGGTGATAAAAATGAAAGCCACTGGTTCACTATCCCTACCTTAGCCTAAATAGAAGCTCTCGTACTATCGATAAGAATGAAAGCCACTGGTTCACTATCCCTGCCTTAGCCTAAATAGAGGCTCTCGTACTATCGATAAGAATGAAAGCCACTGGTTCACTATCCCTGCCTTAGCCTAAATAGAAGCTCTCGTACTATCGATAAGAATGAAAGCCACTGGTTCACTATCCCTGCCTTAGCCTAAATAGAGGCTCTCGTACTATCGATAAGAATGAAAGCCACTAGTTCACTATCCCTGCCTTAGCCTAAATAAAGGCTCTCGTACTATCGATAAGAATGAAAGCCACTGATTCACTATCCCTGCCTTAGCCTAAATAGAGGCTCTCGTACTATCGATAAGAATGAAAGCCACTAGTTCACTATCCCTGCCTTAGCCTAAATAAAGGCTCTCGTACTATCGATAAGAATGAAAGCCACTGGTTCACTATCCCTGCCTTAGCCTAAATAGAGGCTCTCGTACTCTCGCATCCGTGCGTCACTGCGGGGTGCCAGCTGAAATCAGCGCTGGGTGTCTGACGCCCAGCAATTGCTGAGTTGGCGACCCTTTCGGTTCGGGCATGCTCAGCGCAACTCGTATATTGTATATGTGTACTTTTTTTTGTGTTGTTGCCTATTGTATTGTCTGCATCGAATAAATTCTATTCTATTCTATTACCGATAAGAATGACGTAATAACTCGAATATGTTGTGTGCTATGATGGCAAGTGTCAATTCCACCACTAAGTGGTGGGAAAGTTTAATTTTTCGGCTATAAGTACGTGACGCCTAACTTTGTTATGGGAAATGAGTGGTATACTTAGATTGGATAAACAATCGAACCGGTCGGTTGATCGATTTTAGAAATTTCGTTGTTTTGGTATTTTTTTTATTAAGATAAGCCTGATATTTTTATATGATAGGTGCGGTGTTCACTAAAATCAAGTTTTAGAGATTTGGGTTTATAAATGAAACAACCAAATTATCAGTAAGCAGGCGCAACTTCAGAATGACGTCTACTCGTTTTCGGGAACACATCGAGTGTGCCCACGACGCCGCACCTCAGCTGGTCTACATTTAAAGTGTATACCACATATTATCTTCTTTTTTATAAAATGATTTAGATTTTAAGATATTTAGCACTCAGGTGAAAATTTACAATATTCGCTGGTTCGGTTTTGAAGTACAATTACAGTATCTACGATTTCTAATGTGTATACCACAATAGGTACTAGCTAAAAATTCTATTTGCTATTCCAGGACCTGTTTACCTGTGTGCAAAATTTCATCCAACTTCATACAGTCCTTAGAGCGTGAAAAAGTAACTAACATACACACTCACAAATTTTCGCCTTTATAACCTGGTATACTCCTTCCAGCGGCTTCGCCCGTGTGAAAATTATCCCCAGGGGAACATACTCCAAGAATAAAAAGTCCTATATGCTATTCCAGACATTGTCTTCTTGTGTGCCAAAATTCATCGGCCTCCGTTTAGCAGTTTGTGCGTGTAAGATTAAGAAACATACATACAAACTTTCGCCTTTAGAATATTAGTGTGATTTTTAGGGTTCCGTAGCCAAATGGCAAAAAACGGAACCCTTATAGATTCGTCATGTGTCTGTCTGTCCGTCCGTATGTCACAGCCACTTTTTTTCCGAAACTATAAGAGCTATACTGTTGAAACTTGGTAAGTAGATGTATTCTGTAAACCGCATTAAGATTTTCACAAAAACTAGAAAAAAAAACAATAAATTTTGGGGGTTCCCCATACTTAGAACTGAAACTCCAAATTTTTTTTTTATCAATCCCATACGTGTGGGGTATCTATGGATAGGTCTTCAAAAATGGTATTGAGGTTTCTAATACATGACATGACATGCCGGTTTCCTCACGATGTTTTCCTTCACCGTTTTGAGAGCAGTGGTGATGAAATAAATTACACAAAGTAATGCGCCTGGCTGGATTTGAATCCGCGACCTACAACTCGTAAGTCAGGGCCGTTAACACTCGGCCACCACTGAAAATACCTATTGAATTCCCTATGTCTGGTCTCTTTTATTTTTTTGAGTGAAGAGGTGAGGAAGGTGAAGTGAGAGGGAATGTCAGACTTTTACTAACTAAAACCTATCCGTGTTCCTTCAGTTGCCCTTTGCGTTCTAGGGCCGCGGTGATTCTTTGGAACGTAAAGGACAACTAAAGGTACACGGGTGGGATTTAGTCTCGCTCCACCCAGAGCGGGAGAAGTTTTTTGAGGAATCCTACCCTTAAAGAAAGGCTATATGTTACTCATCTGTCTATCGCGGTGATTATGATGATGCCTACCAGATTATTTTTGTATTAGTTACTTAGTTAATGGGATTATGTCTAGCACAGGGATTGTAAACCTAAAGGGGTGACCAGGTGGTTGCAAACCAACGTCCCAACCAAGGTGACTTTGCTAGTTTCAATCCGTGTAGACAGTAGTTGTAAACCGTGACCTTTAATGCCCTTAGTTGGGAGGCGCGTTTTCCCAACCACCGAACGTGTTGGTGCATGGCTTACATCCATGTAGCCGCAACACAAACCAAACACAGAAACCAAGGTGACCTTCGTTGGAACACTAGTTTGCAACTGTCTGGTCATCCCTTAAGGCACGCGTGCTAAGGCAAGCGTGCGGTGGCACGCGGCACAATAATTCAGGCACGCCAGTGTGAGACGTTTGACATTTAGGTAATTTGAAACAGCAGTAATCACACTAACTTTCCCATTTTTAGGGTTCCGTAGCCAAATGGCAAAAAACGGAACCCTTATAGATTCGTCATGTGTCTGTCTGTCCGTCCGTATGTCACAGCTACTTTTTTCCGAAACTATAAGAGCTATACTATTGAAACTTGGTAAATAGATGTATTCTGTGAACCGCATTAAGATTTTTACAAAAAATAGAAAAAAAAAACAATAAATTTTGCGGGTTCCCCATACTTAGAACTGAAACTCAACATTTTTTTTTTCATCAAACCCATACGTGTGGGGTATCTATGGATAGGTCTTCAAAAATGATATTGAGGTTTCTAATATCATTTTTTTATATACTGAATAGTTTGCGCGAGAGACACTTCCAAATTGGTAAAATGTGTGTCCCCGTAACTTCTAAAATAAGAGAATGATAAAACTAAAAAAAATATATGATGTACATTATTTTATAAACTTCCACCGAAAATTGGTTTGAACGAGATCTAGTAAGTAGTTTTTTTTTATACGTCATAAATCGTAAATCGCATTTGCTTTTCAAGTTTGTACGGAACCCTCAGTACGCGAGTCCGACTCGCACTTGCCCAGTTTTTGTTTAATTATGTAAACAAACAACTGTGAACATTACGTTATACGAATTTGGGGTTGTAAATTAAGAATTAATAGCATCTATTTTAATATTGTTTATCAATAGGAAATAGGCAAAAAAAAATATTTTTTTAAATGTTACCTAACCAGTTTAGCAATACAGAAATATAATACTAACTGTAAAAAACAAAATCAAAATTGGTAGAAAAGCAAACGAGTATTTTCTTTTTTGGTGGTAAAATCATCTAATGACAAATCTCGCACTTGGGTGGAGCGGGAGATAGTGTCAGACTTTTACTGACTAAAAACCCACTCCTTTTCCTTCGTTGCCTTTCGTACCAGGGCCGAGTCTTCCTTTCACAATTAGACCCTTGGCCCTTGGCCTTGGGTAGGCTTCGACCCTGCTGGGCCTATAGTTGCTGGGACCCCTGGGACCCTATAGTTGCTGACACCTTCTTGAGGCGCGCGTCTTGGGCTCGATCCGAACGATTACCGGACGGACAGACGGCGAGCTTCCCATTGCTCGCCGTCTGCAAGCCCGCGCCTACGGTGGCCGGAAATCGGGATCGGAATCCCGATTTCCGGCCACCGTAGGCTTTGCTAGCATTACTGCCCTGGCTTACCGCCGATCGCCCCCACGAGGACACGGCGTTGCTCTGCCCAAGCGGGGCACACCTCCACCGTGTGCTCCACAGTGTCCTCCGGGCGGTCCACACAGTGGCGACACCCGGGTGTTTCTTTCGCACGAATCTGGTCCAGGAAACTCCCGAACTCACCATTTCCGGTGAGAACCTGCGTCATGCGGAAGGTGAGGACGCCTTGAGGTCTTTCCAGCCACCCCTCAAAGAGGGGACTTACCACCATAATTGTGGCGTGCCCAAAGCAAACGAGATATAACAATTTTAAACAAATATATCTACAAATCTCTCTCGCAGTTTATCAACTTTAACAACAATCAAAACAACAATACTGTGAAACTGTGGAAATAAAATCAAAATTGATCGAAAAGCAAACGAAACATAATATTTTTTAACAAATATATCTAATAGATCTATCTCTTCCCAAATTCCATTTTCTATGGCGGTCGTGATGGACTTTGACGTCAAAGTCCACATCGAACTTCTCTTTCTTATAAGCAGTTTTGAAACTTATAACTTAGTTGTTGACAAAGATATTTTAAAAATTCTGTCATATTTGTTTATTATTTTTAGCATTAGCATTAGCATTATCAGCCTTTTTAATGTTCCCACTGCTGGGACTCAGGCCTCCCCTCTAGGAGAGGGAATGGACCGTAATCCACCACGCGGGCCCAGTGCGGGTTGGTGAATGTTACATGTCTTCGAATTCTTGGTTCTAGGACATGCCGGTTTCCTCACGATGTTCGTTTTGAGAGCAGTGGTGATGAAATAAATTACACAAAGTAATGCGCCTGGCTGGGTTTGAACCCGCGACCTACAACTCGTAAGTCGGGGCCGTTACCACTCGGCCACCACTGCACTCTTATTATTTAATTCAGCGAATAAAAAAAATGCATTAGTATTCCCGATTACGAGTTGTGGGCCCGTAAAACACAGGTTTGATGCCCAGATACAGCGACAAGGGGCCGCGACAGACCACGAAAGACACGGTGGCGGGACGACCTGGATGTCTACCTTAAGAATTGGAAAGAGAAAGCGAGGAATCGTGAGCGTTGGAAATAATAGATGGAGGCTTTTGCCCATCAGTGAGGCAATACGGGCTTGCCTAATAATAAGTCCCTATTAACACTAGAAGCGAGGAATATCAATGTCAATTTTAGACATTTTATTTTTACTACGGATATGGATATACGGAGAGGTATACAAATGAAACTAGTAACTGATAATACAATATTTTTATTATTTTATTACACATATTTGGTGTACTTTGCGATTTTGCGCATTACAAAAGTAGAGCAGGAAGAACAAAGGAATGGGCGCCCACGCTTCTGGTTATCATTTCAGTCGATAGACGTCCACTGCTGGACATAGGCCTCCCCCAAATGTCGCCACAATGAACGGTCCTGTGCGTCTCGCATCCATCGGATTCCCGCAAGCTTCACCAGGTCATCGGTCCACCTTGTAGGGGGCCTTCCAACGCTACGTCTTCCGGTACGTGGTCGCCACTCCAGAACCTTTCGGCCCCAACAGCCATCTGTTCTGCAAGCAATGTGCCCTGCTCATTGCCACTTAAGTTTGGCAATTCTTCGTGCTATGACGGTGCTCCTGCGGATATCTTCATTTCTGATTCACAATGCTCAACGCGCTTCTAGTGTTAAATCACAAAGTCAAGATTCTGTGGCGTAATGTGGCTTGTTTTTTTTTTTCTTAAAATTAGTCACACGTTCTCCAGTAAAGGTTTACCATCCCTGGTCTAGCAATATACTGTTAGGTACTGAGTGATAGGTGATAATATAATTAGAATGTGATAAGGTTGGTTGCCGTGCGTCTAGTGCGCATGTACCTACCTGAGTACATAAGTTTGCCAAGCGTATCAGATTAAGATTTTTTAGTAGTTTAAACATGTCCGACTTTAAATCTTTTAAATTAAAAACGAAACATTCTTGATTACCTAATATTAATGGTAATTTGAATTTTATTGATGTTATTCGTTTTTTTTTTTTTTAACTGAATCATCTGATCTTATTTATTAGGTTTTATTTTAGTTGGGAAAATCATCTACTTAATGACAAATCTCGCTCTTGGGTGGAGCGGGAGTTAGTGTCACACTTGTACTGACTAAAAACCCACTCCTGTTCCTTCGTTGCTTTCGTCCCAGGGTCTCGGGTTTCGTTTTCATACTACCCATGGCCCCAGTAGGCTTCGACCCTGCTGGGCCCCTACGTCGACCCTGCTGGGCCCCTACGTTATTTATTAGGTATGTGTACTCATGCTTACTCTGAATACATATAGTGTACTAATACATAGTGATGGCCGAGTGGTAACCGCCCCGACTTACGAGTTGTATGTAGCTCGTGGGTTCAAACCCAACACGGCGCATTACTTTGTGTAATTTATTTCATCACCACTGCTCTCAAAACGGTGAAGGAAAACATCGTGAGGAAACCGGCATGTCCTAGAACCAAAAATTCGAAGACATCTGACATCCACCAACCCGCACTGGACCCGCGTGGTGGATTACGGCCCATTCCCTCTCCTAGTGAGGAGGCCTAAGTCCCAGCAGTGGGAACATTATAAGGCCGACTATGTAGGTACTTACTCGTCTGTATAGCTATTAATTCAAATATTCGTAAATACATGCCTTTTTGAATATATTAACCTAAATCAAACACGCAACCGTGTGTTTGTCAATTTTGTTTTTAGCCAAAAACCAAAACACATTTTCTTCATTACCCTAATTGATTGTAATTATCATCCATTGAGCAGTTTTACCTCCATAAACCGATCCTAACAAAAGATAAAGACTGCAACGAATGCAACCCCAATTTTTTAACGCAAACATTAAAAAATCAAAGGGACTTTAAAAGCCGAATAACCTATAATTATATAGTTTTTAAACGGCAATTTTAAGAATGACAAAAGATAAGACCAATCGCGGAATGCCTCGGCTCGCGCCTCACTACCTGGCCGAAAGCGAAGGCCGAAAAAAGAAATACCGCACGAATCTGTGCCGGGCCCATTTTTAAACATGTACCCAGATTGGGCCGTGCCATTTATTACCCAGAACCTTTTTGAACACCGCCTTTTGTCTACGTCATTTTTCTTTTACAGAAAACGCCGACAAAGATCAAATTTAGAAAAGATTAAATTAAAGATAAAACTGTTTTAACAGTGTAGTACTAATTATAGAACGGTTTTGAAATTACTGTAAGTACCTATGGGTCATAAAAGTTATTGTGTTTATATTATGTTTACAATGAGTTTTCTGTACACAATAGTCTTGAGTTAGGAACTGTGAATAGATACCGTTAACAGGAAAAGTGGTCTTGGGTGGTACAACATACCTTTAAAACCACGATGTATATATTTCTAAGTATCAAGGACTAGCTGATGCCGGCTGCTTTGCCCGCATGAAAGTAGATTTCACCGACCAAAAGAACTGAATTTTGGAAAATACTCTCTTAGTGCTCGCTTACTTAAAAAAAATAAACCTTGTGCAAAATTTCACGCTTCTAGTCCCGGTAGTTTCGCCTCTGCGTTGATATGTCAGTCAGTCAGTTTCCCCTTTTATATTAAAGACTTAGGTATACACTACCAATTCAATAAACCGCCGTAATAATAACGGCTATAATTTGTTAAACCAGATTTTAACAGTGATTTACTCATACAAATTAAATTGTACATTCAAATTCATGTCCTGCATTCGAATCAAGATTAACATTCCGGTACAATTTACCTGAGCATACAAAATCTTGTCCAACGCGACATTCTTTGTAGCGTTACCGAGAAAAAAATGTGTATCCACGTGCCCTTTGATTTACAGAGCCCACATGAAAATACCAAAACTTAAGTTCTGTTTAACTGCTGGCTGTTATTAAAATATTTCATATAACAACAAAAAACCAAAGTGGTCTCCAAGAATTCTCTGGGAAAGTATGTTACGCATGGTTGAAACTCGATCGTTGGGCCACACGTGCTTGGCAGTATGAATGGGACAGGGCAGAGGGCGGGGAAGGGCCGTCGCGCGGGGTAGAGGAGGGAAGAAGGCTTTTTTCAGGCAGTTGGAGCCGAGGCGCGGGTGGAGACGCGCGTCCTGTGCTTGCGAGCTCCCGTCGAGACGCTTACGTTTGTGTGTGTTGAGTGTTGTCTTGGTGATCCTTTTTTTTTGTCATGTAAGTATTTGAAGTTTATTCTTTCTAATTTTTTTTTTGTGTAATGTTTCAATGCTGTTAGGGATCGGTTGAATATTTAAGTAATATATAAGTATTTTGCAATTTATGGTTTAATACATTTTTTTCCGTGTTTGTGTAATTTCTGTCGAATTTATCTTAAATTCATAAGCGCTAGTTTGTTTACATTTCAGTTACATAATTTATGAATCAAAATAAAGTATACCTGACTAAACATATTAGCCCAAAGGTTAATTAAAATTAATTATACCCAAATATTTTATGCTTAATAAAATAAAAAGTAATTAATTTAACGCATTATTTATCAGATTCAAAATGTCACCGGACCCAGCCCCGCTGTCGAAGACGGCCAAGTACAAGAAGATCACGAAACCTCTGTTGGAACGAAAGCGGCGCGCGCGCATCAACCGCTGCTTGGACGAACTTAAAGATCTCATGGTCGGAGCTTTGGAGGTATGTATTTGTTTTCTAATATCTAAAGTTTTAAACTTCACATTTAAAACTTAAAAATAATTGCTAGATGGATGACAGTGTTGTAACAACTGTGTGTTTGTTTGAGTACTTACCTATATTACTATGGAAGTTATGTTAAAAGTAGTACAAAATTAGTCAGACACTATTTTCAATAATGACTAATTACACGATTATTTTGAGTACCTATGACTATAATTAGCACAAGTATTCTTAATAATGCAAAGTGCCATCAAAGATAAAAGATAACAACCACATACAAAAGATTACATACTCTATTTATAGATTATTCCATTACCCATAATATGTTTGCATAAAAAGTATCCTTCATTTACTGTTCATCAAAATGTAATCCATCATTCATTCACACACCATTTACATTTATCGAGAACCGGTCGTTCGCGTCCTTCTGTTTATTACTGGTACTTATCAAGCGCCGTACCGACACCAAACTGGAATTTAAAAGTACAAGTTCCATTAAGAAACAGGAGTTGCTTATTCACATATGTGTACAGTTATATTAATGTGACGTCTCGCACCGTGAGAACGCCGGCGCACACCTGCGCCTGCGCAGCGCTACTCTACTCACTTGTTCCTTTTTGTCACAGATCGATGACGACAACCTGAGCAAGTTGGAGAAGGCAGACATCCTTGAGTTAACCGTTAACCATCTCACGAAGCTACACAGCCCTAGAGACCCGGTTTTGGAAGCCAAGAAGTTTCAAGCGGGATTTGGACAATGTGCGGCTGAGGCATGCAGATTTATCATGTCTGTACCAGACTTAGACGCGAACGTCAGCCAAAATCTAATCAGCCACCTATCAAGACTAATCACCGCTCAACCTTTAACAATACAAGTACCGGAAAGGCCTAACTTCTCTCCACCGGTCTCGCCTTCTTCTGTCATATCCGATAGACAACACTACTACAGCGATCACGACAGATCGTCCTCAGACGCGGAGGATTCAGTATACTCAGGCGATGGACCCAAACAATGGGCGTACAACAGACCTGCTGCGAGGGTCCCCCATAAACTACCTCCCACAGGGCTGCTCACAACGGTCGACACTATCAACCATCACAGTCCACCAGAACAAATGAACGGTCAAAGAAATGGGGCTTATTTCAAAAGAGTTCCGGCCGAGGCAAAAGATGTTATTCTACAAAAAATACGCCAACACATAATGGACAAGCGAAGCAACGACAGCGTTGACGTGAACATGAGCGCTGAGCCGGCGCCCGAACCTAAATATTTACAGAGAGACGAACCGTACAGAGGCGAATACTCTTATCAGTACTCACCACCGAACACGAACCACGACACGCTCGATCTGCGGAAGGTTAGATCACCAGCGAAGCCGAGCGAGGCTACGCAGTCGCCGAAAAAACCCGTCGCATGCCCCGCAGCTAATCAATTAGACGCGACTCCCCAGAGCAAAGTTGAGGTGACACCCAGTCTTCCGGAACATTGCGAATTGCCGATGGATTACAGTAACCTACCGCCTAAAAAGAAAAGGAAATTGATTGAGTACCAGGAGTACAAAAAGCAGGAGGCGGCCCGGCGGCAACTCGAGGCTTTATACGATGAAAAAAAGGAACGGCATGGCGAGGGACCACCGGCGGACGAGGACAGCAAATGGCGTCCTTGGTGATGGGTCCCCGACCACTCGCCTATTGTGATATTATTAGTCTCTTCTTCCATAAAAAAGCTTTAATTTGTTTTAATTTATGTCATGTTAGTCAGTAGTGTTTAGTCCATAAGTGCCTTATGTTTGCTTTAGAATTGTTTATTGTGTATCGAACGTTATTTATGTGCCATTTATTTGATCTCGATGTCTTCCTATGAAAATGTACTTATGTGGATAATGCAGTCTTCCATGTACAATAACAATTGATGAACCTTACAATAATAAATGATGTATGTATCGAATTTCTTGTTTGAGTATCCTTCCTTTAAAAAATGGTACGTTGAGATGATAAACGACGATGTACTGAGAAATGAAATGTTTGTAAAAACATAATGATCTTTGTTAGATTACAAAAGTCATTCAATTTAACGTAGATTATAAACTCAGCTAATATCGATCAAAATACTTTTTTTTCTTCCTAAAAACACTGCCTTTTCAGAAATATGTAGGTATGTAAGTAGGTTACATAGTAGAAAACCCCAAAGAAAAAAAAATATCTAGGTAGCTACGTAAAACAGTCGTATTTTTCCACCACTTCTCGTTCCAGGACTTGTGTTAGGTACTTATTAAAGTAAAAATACAATAAAATAGAATAAAAGTAAAATATAATTAAAAAATTCAAATAAAATAGTAATACTTACACTACTACTAGTATTATTTGTAATACTTTTACAAATTTATTTTCTAAATTTCTCTGAGAATTGTGGGTGTACCTAGTTTAGGTGCATAGGTACACCTTTGCTACCTACTAGGTACCCTTCGAAGAATACTGGATTGTTGTAATAAAGGTGGTGCTACCTAGGTTTAATTTATTTTTTTCAGCGGGTAGTTTAATCAATCAAAGTATAAGATAATTAAAATCTCATGACACCTCCAAATATTATAAGTTATCATGGATCTAAAATATTTAATAACTAACTTGTATGTGCAATACAACTATTTTGCAAAATTTAAAACATACGTAGTCGAAGACAACCATATTTTTATACACTACTCCCAGTGCCCTCTATGAAAGGATTTAGAAAAGTATAGTGTAGCTTTTCGCAATATTTTTGATTATCTCACTGTAATTTTAAAATAGCGCCATCTTTTAATTATTTCTATAACGAAGTGATTCGTTCAATCGTCCGTCGTTAGTTAAGTTGTTAGGTATAAAAAGCGTCAATCGTCATCGTCACCAATGTCTAGCTGGCGCTGTCTACGAATATAGTGCCGCCTCTTTTAACGCCATCTATGAAATATTTATGAAAACTAACAATATTTTCCATAGATGGCAGTATTTACATGTAGCAATTGTTTCTTATTCGCTATTCCATACTAGATGGCGCTAAACTCAACCCGACTCCTTTATGGTTTTAGAAAGCATTTATTATTTAAAATGACTTAACTTACTGCATAAATCATCATCATCATCATCTTCCTGCCCTTGTCCCGTGTTATTTGGGGTCGGCGCAACACGTTTTTTTCTTCCATTCTGCCCTGTCACTCGTCATACTATCACTAACTTCCTTTTCTTTCATATCACTCTTCACACAATCCATCCATCTTTTCTTTGGTCTCCCTCTGTCTCTCCATCCATCCACATGTAAACTCATAACTCTTTTAGTAACATGCGTTTCATCTCTCCTCTTCACATGACCATACCAAGACAAACGATTCCCTTTCAACTTTTCAGTCACTGGCGCCACTTTCAAACTTCCCCTAATATACACATTTCTCACTTTATCCATTCTCATCACACCACACATCCATCTTAACATTCTCATCTCCGCTACGTGCAATCTTTTTTCATCCGTCTTTTTCACAGCCTAACATTCTGATCCATACAGTATGACAGGCCTTATCACGGACTTGTAGATTTTAACCTTCAACTTGAGGGGCATCCGTGGGTCACAAGTTGTTCCCGTGACCTGTCGCTGTTTCATCCATCCTGCGTTGATCCGATGTGTTACGTCCCGGTCTACCTCACCATCCCCTTGGATGAGTGACCCGAGGTACCGAAAGTCGGAGCAGATCGGTATGGGTGTTCCAGCGAGAGATAAAGGCACTGGATTGGAGAGACCGCCGAAATCGCAGAACAAGTATTCCGTTTTGGTTCTACTCAATTTCAGGCCAACACTCTCCAGTCTGTGCCACCACACCTCCAATCTGTTCTGGACCTCTAGGCCACTCTCGGCAACCAACACAATGTCATCGGCAAACAGCTAACTTACTGCATAAATATTTATGTGAAATCAAAACGTTACCTATTGCTTGTAAAAAATATTTGTTTTCTTTACTTTCATATTATGCGTAATGTTTTATTACATCTACTACTCATCGCTAGATGGCAGTAGCGATCTTTAAACGTTGCGTGCGCTGTCGACGCCCCGTATCGTAGTAGTAATGGCGTAAAGAAGTGGGGCGCGCAGCAAATCAACATCATTCATTCATTCATTGATACGCCGGCCGGCCGGCCAGTCGGTAAAATAGTGACGAGACGAGAAGTTGCACAGACTAAATAACAAAATGTGCTGCGCGCAATTTGTAACGAACTTCGAATTTTAAAATACGATTTTGACAGTTATTGTTTTGAGTTGACTTGAAGGGATTGTAAATAAATAATTTGTAAAAAAAACTCGAAATACTGAAATACTGGATTGTTGATAGTGAATATTAGTGATGAATTGTTTATTGAGTGTTGTGGAAAGTGTTTTCGAGTGCAATGTTGTGATAAGGCGATGCTTGTAGGAGAACAATCGCCGGCACCGCGGGTGGTGGCCGGTTTAAGAAAACTTCGACCAGAATTAACTCCTGGACCTATACCTACGCCTGTAGATCCTGATTTTAGGATATCAGGTCAGTAAACGTGAAGAGGTAAAACTAGTCTTCGACTGCGCTAAAAAATGTTGCAACATTCTCATTCATAACCAACTAGATTTTGAAACACATTTAATATTTATTCATAAACGGTCGCCTGCCTATCTAAACTGCTATTTGATAAAATACAAAGTAATAATATCGGATAAACAACAGGCTCCCGCCTAGTTTGAGCTCAGTTTTTTGTGCCGGACATCTGGCGACTAGAAACTAATGGTATTCGTGGTTTAAATAACAGTATAGGTAGGTACCTACTTAAATTAGGTACCGACATTCGCTATACAAACGTCAGCTGTTAGGCACATGTTACACACTTGCATTGCAGATATAATTTTCAGAGTTCCTAACAAAAATAACTGCCATATCTGCACATCCTTTCAATATTTTAGATAAAATAACCACAGTAGTACCAACTTATTGCACACTCGCAAAGAGATTGCAGGTTACATTCAGTAAATAGATATGAGATGGTCGGTTGGTACACTGGTACCTACTTAAGCAAGAAAAGGAAAGATTGCCATTTCATTATAGGCAAAAGAAAACCTGTTGTGCCGTTCCCAAGTAGCAGGAAAAAAAATAAAACTACTTACGTCTAATAAATCACAGGATAAATAATAATATATATTATTGCATTTACCAATGCCTAGTTGTTTACTTCATAAATTACTCACAATAATAACGTTAGAAGTACCTACTAAAGACGCTAATGTGCTCACTGCTAGCGATGTCCTAACAAGGTCTTACATGCACATGCATCGCAATTCGCAGGTGCACTTGGCACGATCATTTGTGTACCTAGCTTAGTTCTATTGACTAAGTTAAACCTAAGTAGGTAAGTACATACCTATCTAGGTAATATTTACTTGCTTAATAGGTAAGGCTAGCAAGGTAAAATATCCATTTTATCATCCTCTTGCCCATAACTAAATTTATTTTAGTTAACTCAGCAGTCGCCTCCTTTCTAGCCAAGTTTAAACAGTCCATTTATTAGTCTTTGGTCTCCTACTTTTTTTTTTTAAGTGAAACGTCAAATTCTTCGCTATGAGTGGAACCATGGGAAGTGTAACTTTTACTGATTGAAACCCATCTGTGTTCCTTCAATTGCCCTTTGTGTTTCAGGGCCGCGGTAACTCTTCCGATCAATCCTGCAGCTCTTTAGTCTCATTTTACTCGTATTACAACCACGCCAATTCAAAGTCAAAACTTGAATCGATAATTCTCTTATTTTTTCTGTCAATGTGGACTTCGTTGCTCAAAATCAATATCTACAGTTTGTTCGTTTCTTGACAAAGACACTCGCCCATCTAAGTAGATACTAAAATGCAAGATAGGTACCTGAAAAAAAAACCGTCTTTAGTCTATGCAAACATGCTAAGTCAACAGTCGTAGTCTGCAGTCTGGTCTAGACGCTAGACAGGCACCGATCGATAGTTTTGAGTCACGGTGTAACTGTGTAAGGTTTTTACGAGATTAAAGCATCTTACCTTGCTATGAAGGTCCTACTCCTAAAACATGACTATTACCTAGGTTGGTCTTAATATCTTATACCTAACTCACAAAGAGGTACCTAGGTCACCAAAAAAATATTGTTTTTCTGATGAGTTTTAAAAAAACCAATATTTTTATTTAATACCTACATATCATAGTTTTTTTTTGTTTTTAATATTTTTACCCAACAACAACACTGCATTAAGATGCACTAAGCTTCTCGTAAAGAGTTGAGCTTTGTTTTAGTGGCTAAATCAAGTAAATGCCAAAATAAAACTCTTAAAAACGTTTCTAGCTATGCATTGTCTGATAAAGTTCCCATGACCCAAACCAAACCTACCTGGAAACGTCGCCATATTTCATACAAAGTCTTCGATAAAACCGTGAAGTTTAAGCGTAAAAAAACAACAATAGAAACGCACATCAGCTGTTTGAGAGATAAAATCAGCTGTTTATATCGACGACATCGTAGGTATCACAACAGTAGGTAGATTTTAACGGAAATGTTCCCTAAACGTTATTGCTTGATGGATAAAAGGCCTATTACACCACTCGATATTCAGACAGTCTTAGTCTATGTTCATCTATTTATCTCATCGTTCTGTTTCATTCCTTTACACGACATTGGCGTAAGTTGCTCCTTTTCTTATGTGACGCTACATAGACTAAGACTGTCTGAATATCGAGTAGTATAATAGGATAGGCCCTTTAGCGTGGACATGCAAATCTAGGTAGGTACCTAATCAATAATATAAAAGGAGAAACTGACTGACTGACATATACCTATCAAAGCACAGCCGAAACTACTGGGACTAGAAACGTGAAATTTTGCACAGTTTCCTTTTATGACGTAGGGGAGCACTAATGCATTTTCCAAAATGAATCCCCTAAAGTGGGGTCAAAAGTTTGTATGGCGAAAACTACTTTTACGTGGGCGATAGATATCTGTAGATAGGCGGCTTCAGACGTTTTATATGTGCTTAAATAAAATATTTTGAAAAAGGACGATATTTCCATTGATACAAGACAGGTTTTTAATTAACTGCACATAACAAGACTGTAATCAATACACTACAATATTATAAAATTTATCAGATAGACGACATATACCCACAGCATTTTGAGTTTATTAGCACAATGATAAAATGCAATCGATCTTTATCACGCGTATTGTGATAGTGTAGCATAAGTCGATGGAAAAATACAGTTTTTCAATAACCAACATGCTTACAGTATAGTCAAATGGGGTGAATAGAAACAAACCTTCAAAGGGTATTTTCACGAAATTTTTGCAGCATTTAAGTAACTAAGTATATCAATTTATTAATGAATTGTTATTCTAAAAAGTCGATGCTCTGTTATAAGCCGATAATATGATATCAAAGTGAAAACCCAAACCAAAGTTTTGTTTCTATTCACCCCATTTTACGGTATATGTTCCATGTCATATTAAGTCTGCCTAAAACGTGGTATTGATTTCTGACAAGGCGTTACAAGATCAAAAATTATATATTTAAAAATACCAAAAACATTTCACTCAAAGGGCCTATGGACCTCACATTATAATCGTTCTTGTAGTGTTTTAGTAGATTTTATTCAATGCAATACCATCATTGCTTTTTTATCTTAGAATTAAATCTTTGGCAAATATTCTCCATAACTTGTGTAGTCCGATTTCAGGAAATTAATGAGATCATACCGACCACGCAAATATATTTTCACTATGTAATCCCATTGTAGCCACAGTTACCAACATAATTGATAAGGCTTAAGCCAGAAGCCGGTCTGTGCTCATGCTCACATGTCAAGGGCATATTAAATTTCTACAAGCATCTAAATTGGATGATATTTCTCAGCCACGGGTCATCGAACCGACCCCTCAAGAAAGAATTCTTGGCCTGCCTTAGATTTAAGGACCACCCGCTTCTGCTTGACCGTTTAACTTCAAAGGACTATCTAAATCTCCATTAATAATGTGAATACAATAGAAGACCCATTTATAGAATCATACACGCATTTAATGGAAGGAACCGAAAGACAGTCCGTTCCCAAACTTTCATCCGATTATCCACGATACCACTGGCATAAAATCGATTAGTTTAATTACTTATATTTATAGCCCAAGATGAGTCTAAAAGATTTGAAAACTATGCATTGTTTGACAACTAAGACCAAAAGGGCTCTTAAAAAACTCGTGCGCTTCACCATCAACGATTGCATTACTGCTTACCATCAGCTGGGATCGCAGTTAAGCACTAGTTTATATCATTAAAAAAACCGCATTATTTCAAATTATAATAAAATTCCGTATCGGCTGCCATTCTTAAATTAGTGATGAGTTTCGGATCATGTGATTTTGAGATCAAAGGTATAGAGAAATCCTTTATTTTTTAGGGTCGCGTTTGACCACCATCTCACCTGATGGTAAGCGATGATATGGTCGACGATGGAATACGCTTGCCTAGAAGTAGCCTATTCACTCTTGACTTAAAGACCCCTAAGTTTTAGCTATCAGGAAACACAGACTCCGGCAAGGAATTCCACTCCTTGGCTGTACGCACAATAAATGTGTTCTCAAAACGCTTTGTGCGTATGGGTGGGATGATATATCTAATCAAACCTATTATGCCTAGACTTGCGTCACTACGGATTATATAGATTAAATTGAATTTTCCTATTAGGGGCTTCTATGGATTAGATGTGTGCCCTTTAGTGATAAAGTCTGTTTGAAATGAGATTTTGTGGCTGTCAAAATATCTTCGATAGTAACCTAGTTTCTTAAGGGCGGGGGATGTCATAAGATGATTTTCCCACCGAAAAAAAAAAAAAAAAACCTAGTTTCTTATTATTTGGGTTTTCAAGGTAAAATTGTACTGCGTTGTACATCTCCATTTAGTGTAGATATATCTAAAAGTTACCATCAGAACGATACTTTTACTGGGCAAATGGTATTTGACCAGTAAAAGTATCTTAAGTTATCTTAAAGTAAGGTATAGTAAAGTTACTTGAGTTGCTGACGATTCGGACACCACCAAAATTGAAGCTGTTTAGTACAGTCAGATAAAAAAAGTTATAAAACATAATTAAGAAATTTATTACCCGAAGTTGCTGCCTTAAATCCACCCTTAAACAGTTTTGGCAACGCTTTTTTCCCCATAAATCATATTTTAAAACTTTTATCTAACTAAGTACTGTGTGTTCGAACCGTCAGTGAAAAAAATATTGAAATCATAGTGTGCCAATTCGAACACTATGTCCGAATATTGTATCCGAATCGTCACCAACAGACATTCGGGGTTTTCTGCTTTTGACTACACAATACCTGTCACGTAGGCACTCAAAACAGATAATAATAGGTAGGTAATTAAAGCAATAACACTACAAGTCAACATTATAAACGTAATGAATGTAACAATGTTAAAATTATGAATAATCGCTCCGGTACGTTGACACGCCTCGCCACAATTTGCGGTAAGCACCCTTTACCGGAGCCGCGAACCGCTCTGAATTTGTGATAGCATTGTGTCCAATACAATAACGTCTGACCTCATTAACGTAACCAGATTTATGAAATTAATTCTTGCTTTACTTAAGTAACATATTGTTATTATGTTAGCTCTGTTTTCTGAGAAATTTCTGTAGAAATAGGCTTGTGACTCCCATTTCGATAAGTAAACCGCGGTACTCAAACAAAATGAGAAGTATTGCAGCTGTTTTCTTTGAATGCTCTATGAATTTATTAATTGATTGCGGTGTGACTGAAGAACACTACAGGAAACGGGGAGTCAGCAATTGAACCATGCTCACTTAATTAGATTCCTTCCGAGGCCAACAACTAAGATTTATGCTCTTTATCGTCTCATTTCTTCTGTCTATCTCGTTACCGCGAAGCCTCTTCTTCCACATCTCTTTTTTTTTGGGTTGAGAGTTCATCAAATAGCTTCTCCCACTCTGGATGGAGCAAGAGGAAGTGTGGAGACTTTTACTGAGGTGACTTTCGAACAATTCCGCAAGTCCCCATTAGAATAGAATAGAATCTATTCCTCTATTAGACTGCATCTCAGTAGTAACCCTCCTATCTAGCCTATCTTTCACACAGTTCTACCAACCTTTCTTTTAGTCTTTCTCTTGTCATAGCCAACCACAAATCATTCTTAAAATTTCCTAAGATAAAAACAGCGAAAGACATTCGTCGAGACTTGATAAGGAATGAACGCTGTGACCACACCATAACATACCTTGTCAGCCATGTCAGATGTCTTTATGAACTTGACTTAGCAACATGACACTTTCGCCTCGGCATTTTGATGCCACATTCATTCATAAGCACAGCGTTGCGAAATGCCGGCAGTTGGATATTATGCCCATGGAATGGCGAATAATTATGACGTACCGTCTTCGTTTGGATCGATGAATTCGATTCACGTAATGATGTCGTATTCATGATGATCTTAACTGCAGCTAAGTTTAAGGTAGTGACTTTGTTCAAAGTCAAGTGCGTATTGATCGAATATTTTTATCTGCATTAAGGATAAATGTTATTTATTTTGTAAATTAGTTATAAATAACATTATTACACGTCAATTTAAAAGCTAAACGAGGCTGGTATCTCCTAGCTGTCTACACTGAGAAGAAACACCGAAACAAAACTCGAAAGTCTCTTAAAATCACTACAGGAAACACATATGTTTACTATATGAATCGGTTAATTAAGAGTTCAATATTCGGCAGATCAGAAAGGATGTGTAGTAACTCGTCCATTCATTCAAAACTGTGGATGAGTTAAGACATTCGATTTGAGAACAAACCGATCCGCCATTCCCGTTTTACCGGACGAAAAAGCATACAATACATCCCTCACGCATGCAGTATTTTGTTAACATAGTAGAAAACTGGCCTAAGAAAAACGAAAATAATGGTAATGATGACGAATAAAGATACTTAATTCCTAGTAGATTTCTAGGTGTACTTATTTGTTTTCATTTTTCTTCATCTTTAAAAAGGAACATGTCAATGACTTTAAAATAATTATAAAACAAAATAGGTATTTTTATTACTCTAAAATCATTGTTAAGTAGTAAAAATAAACATAACTTTTATAATATATATCAATTTTTTGTGTCTCCTGAAAAGTAAGGTCATTGTGACGTGTTCCTTTTCTTAAATAACTGATTCATATGTAGGTAATGGTCAAATCATACGAGAACCATGCAGATTAGTGTCTGAAAGTCTTTTGAGGAAAGAACCACACAGATTTGAGTGAACTTGTCCAGTTAGTGCTATAATAGCACGACCAAGAGTAAAATGATAGGAATCAGACAATTGTGCAAGCTTTGCTAAAAATACAATAATAATGAGTCAGTAGAATGCCCTTTTATTATCCACGTGTCATACAGGAAATGCCAGTGATCGCTGTAATATTATAAAGACGAAAGTTTGTATTGTGTGTGCTAAAGGACAAAGTTATGTATGTGTCTGCGTGTGCGTAACTTCGTCAGAATAGATTTGTATTTTTGGTACATAAGTAGATCGATAATAGTAAAATACTTTTTATCTCGTAAGTTTGTTCCCTTGGGATAAGTTTTGACGTTCACGCGTGTAAACCGCTGACAGAAGCTAGTTTTAACATACAATAATTATCATAAATTATGAACATTATAAGGCCCATATTATCAGAAGGCTTAAACTCACTCAAAGGGCAATGGAAAGGGCTATGCTCGGAGTTCCTTGCGTGATCGAGTCAGAAATGAAGATATCCGCAGGAGAACCAAGGTTACAGACATAGCCCGAAGAATCGTCAAACTTAAGTGGCAGGGGGGTTGGCACATTGCTCGCAGAACAAATGGTCGATGGGGATGAAAGGTTCTGGAATGGTGACCACGTACCGGAAGACGCAGCGTTGATAGACCTCCCACAAGGTGGACCGATGACCTGGTGAGGGTCGCGGGAATCCGATGGATGCGAGACGCACAAGACCGGTCATTGTGGCGACATTTGGGGGAGGCCTTCGTTCAACAGTCGACGTCTTTCGGTTGAAATGATGATGATGATGAACATTATTGTTATCTATCAAATACTTGTCATGCGGACATAATGAGTTGTCGGCTAGTATTAATGTCACCTCTTTACATGGTATTTCCTGGCTCAACAACCTTCCTGCATTGTTTGATGTCCGATTAGATTATTTAATCCTTAATAACTTTGCAATAACAGTTGCATCAGAATAAATCGATCGAGAGCCTTATCGATGATTCATATATTACGCTTCTAGTTAGATTTTATGACATAATTTACACTTGACTTGACACGGTTGTTAAGTTATATTAATTTATGCTGCATATAAAACAAATAAACCTACATAATAAACGGTTAACTCTATCCGCTTGCGTCGGATCGACCCGACGAGTGTTTTCGTGTCCTATTCGCCAGGGTCGTGTGTTTGTGACTGGGTACTCCAACTCGTTTAGCTCTACAATCCCATAGGTGACAGAAGAGCCGGGCAGCATAAACGTGAGACTGTTTGTCGTATGTATCCGACGTAGGCGGTTAAAAATTTAAGAACTACTTAGTCAATTTACTTAAGCATCAAATAAAAAGATTAACGTCCTTAATGCGTTTGAAACTTTGACCCTTTGGATTTTCAAGCGTTTCCATCGACTTATCTCTAACTGGCCTGCATCAGACTGCATCTAACCATCTTTCTCTTCTTCCTCAGGCGTCCTCCGCCAGTATTACAATGACGACACCGAATCCTGGGCTTGGGTGCGGGCAGCCGTCCGTGGTGGTTGTCTCCTCGCGTGGCGCGACGGCACCTTGCCCAGAAGGGCTGCTGCCCGGCTGCCGCTCCGCGACCTGCACCTGCGAACTGCCCACATCTTGCCCAACGCCTTCCAACTGTCCCGGCTTAGAGACGACTCTGCCGTCGCCACGTTTCAGGTGAGAATTTGTTACGAGACTGTTCTGCTAAGTTTTAAGCTGTTAGTCCTCGTCACTGATGATTTAAATAGTCAAGTATATGTAGGAAAGAAGTCGAAGATGAATTCTCCTCCTAAAAAAAATCTTATCTGAAGCTTCCGAAATATGTACAACAAAAATTTAAGGACCTAATTTTCTTGTAAAAAGATTTGCCGGTTCGTTTTCAATAGATGTCTTTAAGAGCAGAAAATGAGGAACCGTAGGCTGAATCAATTAAACACGGCAGCTGTTTCTTCTACCAAAATCAGTATTCACAAATTCAGCCGGAACTAGCCAAACGAGGAACCATTGCATACTTGGTTAACTGATGAAAATAGACTTCCTTTAGAAGGTCGATTGAACAGCAAAAAAAGTGCGAAGTGGTCAAACACGTGAATAGACTGCGGTGATGCAAAAAGTCACGAGTTTTCGTTTTACATGTCTAGGCATTAAATCTATCAATATACTAAGCGTCGATCAATCGTGTGATTGCTGCTACAAAATGACATATCGCTTTTAGACGACACTTAATTTCGCTTATTCACGACTGCTTATATTTACTTAGGATATCTTCGAATCTGCCTTTGATTTTGCATCAGACTCGCAATTTATTTGCTAATTAGGTGCCTATTCATTGAATTGATTAATGATTTTCGATAAATCCTACACAAAATCGTCCCTATTTACGATGTTATTGAAAATGCTAATTCATCATATGCTGTTTAGCCATAATTCTAAAGCAAGAGTAGTGTCATTTGTCAATCCAACATAATAGGTGTAATAACGCAAAATCTAAGAACTGGCGGGATCCTTGAAGACACGTGAGCTTAGTATAGTATGTCACCGTTCTAATATGTCAGTTTACACACATTTAGTGTAACAGAATAGTACAATACTGTACTATATTCAGTTTTTGCTGCATTTGCGGACATTTGCAGTTCTTATTATCTGAGAACTGCTTTCATTTCCTCGTTGCAAGTGATTTTGTATCCGGGAAGTGCGGATGGATGCAAAAAAAGAATAGCGGGTATTTGTGGTATTACTGTAGCATGCTAGGTTTGCGGTAATGTTCTGATTTACCGACTGCTGACTAGTTTCACTAAAACTAGAGCATATGTTATCACGACAGTTGTTTAGTCTGAAGATGTGCTAGATATGGAACACATGCTTTGTTATCTAAAGCTGTTTTTGAAACGCTCGTGTAAAAGTCGTTATTTGCAAATGGCATCTTCGTGATAGTTTTTTTTAGAGTATGGTCTACTTTTGTAGCTTTTAAGATGAGAAAACCTAAGTTTATGATGCATTATAACTGTTAAAGGTGGGTTTACCTCTTTGTAGCTATCAATTTTCATTGATTGTTACGTCAGATTTTAATTGCATTTAACGACTTATTTGTTGTCACACTGCCTGCAGCGTTTTCCTGTATTTTGCTCTGATTTCTATGACGTCTAATTATATATTGGTCAATATTTTCCTGGTTCTAAAACCGCGGGGATTTTTCTATAGTAAAAAAACACCATTATAGCTTAATTGGTCATTGAAGCTATGTCAGTATTCACGTCAAATCGTTTATCCTAAGTTATTGTCTCTACAGTGGCTATTAAAAGCCACAAATTATCAATTCCTGTCTTTCTCGATACAAAACGCAATGAATCAATGATTCGTGTTCACAAGATTAACTTGTAGTATCTGTATTGGACATTATATCATGTCACGTACTCTGTAAGCTACTGGAGCTCGGTCATTGTCCACGAGACAATGCCACATAAATAATTGTCAACGGACCAATGTTACGTGACTGATGAGATATACTATTTGAGCGTAGAGAAGAAAAATATTTTGACTAAGACCAGTTGTTTAATTTTGGTTAGTGGGAAGATTTCTTATTGTTTTTCCTAATAAGCCATCTGTTTTGTAAATTTGGTTTTGAAAATAAGCGTGTTTGTTATGGAGTTTATTTCTGTGGCAGGAAACTTCGACCAAGCTGTTCTGCCTACTTTGCCAAAAAATTAACCTAACTTTTCATAGATCACGCGGTTTCAACGTCTCCCAAGACGTTCTATCCCCCTCAGGGTAACGCCTTTCTCACGATTCGTACACTTAAATAGACCTCAATAAAACGAAACAACCGTAACTCAAAGGCCTTTGTGCATTGCGATCTTTTGATGTAGCTATTTACCATAAGAAGGGCTAGAACGCGAAGGTGTTGACACGTAAAGGAAACACGTTTTATGAAAACTGCGCTCTTTGCTACTCGCCCGGTTAAAAAAACATCTATGAATGCAATGTGACCGTGACTAGTTCAGACCTTGCGATCAGATGTTCCATTATTGTCACCCTACCAACCCTACATGCAATTTTTTTATAATTCACGTGGAGAATATCTACCAATTCCTTATGAAAAATATACGAGTATTATGCAAATTGTAACGTTTCTTCAACAGATTAAGTCATAAATCTTACTTTTATAATACGGACTCGTCGCAGCTGAATGTTTCAATTAATTTTTTTTGTTACAGACTTGCAACGCCGCGGAATACGCGCGATGGGTGCGCGCGCTCTGCGTTGAGATCCTCGGCCAGACACCGCTGCCACAGGTGCGCTTCCTGGACGTGCTGCCCGCCGCGGACACCGCCAGCCGAGAACTAAAGAAAGAGGCTCCTCATCACGAGACACCCTCTTGTCCCCCTAAACCGCCCCCGCGAGCTCGTCGGAGGTTACTGACCTCCACGGAGACGCAGCTAACGCGTAGGGACCACTCCCCCGCCGCCACGGATGAGGGCATCGTCGTCGAAGACGACGACTACGACTCATCGTCCGATCGCAGCTTAGACCTAACCCTCTCCCTCGACGCCTTGAAGACCACAGATGTGGTCGATGCGCCAGTACGGAAAGCAGAGGTGATCAAATGTGACAGCTGTAGTAAATTAAATGCGGGTGCGATACAGCATCATACGCTGCCACGCGCCGCGCGATCTGAATCAGAACAAGGTCGCCGATACTTGAAGAGATGGGAGGGTACGGCGGGAGGCGCCGAGCGGGGCCGGTACGCCATGGAGGCGGCCAGGCGAAAAACTTCCTCCTTGGAGCATCGGGCGAGATCCTGCTCCCCGAATGTTCATGAAGCTATAGCGCAATACGTCCCGGTGCGGGAACGTCGTGCTTTGTTCGAGTCATTGTCGCGGACGAGTGGTGGGCTCGCCAGGAGTAGCGAGCAGTTGGCGCGCATCGAGCGCTCGCCGGAGACGACGCCGCGCCGCGCCGCGTCTCTGCACGACCTGCAGGCGCCGCCCACGCGTTCGGTGTCAGACCTGCGGCAATTCTTCGAGGCGGTGGCGCGCGGCGCGGGCGGCGCGTGCGCACAGCGGCACAGCGCACCGCACGCCGCGCCGCGCGCCTTCACCTCGCTCACATGTGCTTGACGCATACTCTGTTGTACATATTGTAGATAGAACCGGCGTGGACCGCTATCTCACTAAGTCGTTTGTTTTAAGACTGTTAAAAGTATTGTTATAGAAGTACCTAATATAAATAAAATGAGATGTATTGTCTATTATATTCAGTCGTTTTATTCAGCCTGTGACCTTGTTTATTGAAGAGTAGTAACTGTTTGAAGCATGCGAGTGTCTTGCGAAAACTCGATCGAGTGTAATGATTTCTGTAGCCTTGTTCTGTCATAAGGCATTATTTTATTGAAAATTCAATTTGTCACGAAACAATTGGTGCGATAAGTCATTAAATAACATTTGGAAGGTACTAAAGCGGTGAAATGTCAGTGGGTAAGCAAAGGTCGCGAGTCACGGAGCTCGGCTCGCGTCCTCCAAGTTAACTTTGTGTTGTAAGGAACATTACGTTACGAAATGTTAAACAGCGTATTTAACCATTGTTGTCGTGTATTCACATTTTGCCAATTGTGTCAAAACGGCAACAACTTGCGAGTATAATATAGAGCAGAATTGCGTGTCTGTAAGTTATGCAAATCATAAAGATAAACGTTTAACTATTGTACAAGTAGGACGTCTTCGGAGTCCGGACACATGCATGATGTACTTTTGCACAATCAGTACATACAGCTGCTATCTGAGCGTGTTGTTCGGCATCGTGACAAGCTTTGTTTCTCCTTCCTATTGTTACTAAACTGGCCATAAATGAAAGTGGAATGCACGAACTAGAAATGATAAGATTCCAAAAACAACGAAAGCCATAAAGTTACGCAAGGGATGATAACAAATGAACTTAGATAAACTAGGTATGTACTTATTTGTCTTGTGAATCATTATATCAGCGACTAATGTCCAATATTAATATTGTAAAGCTGAAGACTTCGAAGTCCATTGATCGTGGAAGGCTATAGGCTAAAGGTAACACCACCTTACGACTCATGGGAGTGAGATAATAATCATGTTTTAAATGTGACAAGAACAGAACAGGACAATTTCGAACATTTTCAGCAACCTGCCTGCTGCGGTCTTCCCGTCCAACTATAATTTAGGTGTCTTCAAGGCTAGAGTGAATAGGCTCTTAATAAACTAGTGCGCCTCACCATCAATGATTGCATCACTGCTTACCATCAGGTGGGATCGCAGTCAAGCACTGGTTTAAATCAATAAAAAAAAAACCAAGCAATACTTAAGATTACCTTCTTTGAAAAGCTCAAATACTTTAGGTAGAAGTAGATGGATGGGAGATCTCTGATGAGTAGGGACTGCACGAGTTCTGTGTTCAACACCGCTTTGGGTGCGCGTCTGAATCTCAACTGAGTATAAAAGGGTGCAGAATAATTCATCATAAGAGAACTTACCTATCTGCGGGTAGTCTGCATGGAAAGTCTACGAAATCTTAATGTAACAGTTTCCCGATTGTTATAGTACCTAATAATTGCACCATCGTACCTATACAAAACGGCGGTCGGTGATCTGACTAACCACGAAACTGATGCCAGAAAAGGCAACGAATCTACAAAACCTTGGATCAAATGGCCTGATAAAATGAATTAAGAAAATTAAAAGCAACACAAAATAATAAGCTTAGAATCAAAACATTGACCGAATTCCGCAATAAGTTGTACTAGATCCATTTTGCGATAGTCTTCGTTAGAATAACAATTGCAGTTCTAGCGACAAACTGTAAGCGATAACTATTTGTAACGTAAGTTAGTAATAGATACAATAATCATGTTACGGTAGAAAGCTCTATCATGTTCAAAATTGGGGGTTTTCTGTTTTTTCAGAATAAACAACTTGTTCATTTTCTTATCGGTAACCGAAAAATACTATATCTACCCCTGTTTATTACCCTTTAGCATCAAAATGTTCAAAGCTTCCTAATCCTAAGCACATTTTATACATGTGTAGTAGATTACTATAATTCATTCAAGTCCACATCACCCACAAAAATAACAATCAGGCACGCTACGACCCATTAAAAATATGATACAGGATATTATTCTCCATCTCTTTCTATTACATAAAATACGATTCTTCCCATAAGTAAGAAAGAGATAAAGAACTAACATGCTTGTTTCAGTTAATACTACCAAATTAGCAGCCGGAATGCGGCCGTGTCGAATGTTGGCTGCAACCTCACAAACCCGTAATTTGATCTAAGTATAAAAAAACTAACAATAGAGATAGTAGAGGGATAGAAAAAGCACAAAGGAAGCCGAGGGATGAGACAGGTAGCGGATCAAAAGGAACAGATATGAACATGATTCACATGTTAGGGGTATCAAGGTTCTTAACGGACTAATCGTAAAATTACGGGTGTTCGACCTAACTGGTAGGTTGAAACTGGGAATGCAAAAGAAAATTGCACAGTTTTCAGTGAGACTATTATTTGGGAAAATGTCATGTCAAAAAAACGGGTATTAACGATACCAGAAGTACGAATAAACGTAAGGAACTTTTACCTAAAATGTAAAAATGTATCGTTAAGGCAAAAAACTAGGCAAGTGCGAGTCGGACTCGCGCACTGAGGATTACGTACAAACTTGAAAGATAAATTGTGGTTTACGATTCATGACGTACTTATTAAAAAAAAAACTACTTACTAGACCTCGTTCAAACCAAATTTTGGTGAAAGTTTGCATGGTACATCATATAATTTTTTTTTTTTAGTTGTATCATTCTCTTATTTTAGAAGTTACAGGGACACACACATTTTACCACTTTGGAAGTGTCTCTCGCGCAAACTATTCAGTATAGGAAAAAATTATATTAGAAACCTCAATATCATGTTTAAAGACCTATCCATAGATACCCCACACGTATGGGTTTGATGAAAATAAAAATTTTGAGTTTCAGTTCTAAGTATGGGGAACCCCCAAAATTTATTGTTTTTTTTTTTCTATTTTTGTGTGAAAATCTTAATGCGGTTCACAGATTACGTACATCTACTTACTAATTTTCAACACTATAGTTCTTATAGTTTCGGAAAAAAGTGGCTGTGACATACGGACGGACAGACATGACGAATCTATAACGGTTCCGTTTTTTGCCATTTGGCTATGGAACCCTAAAAAGTGGATTTTTATTCAGTTTACAAAAAGAACCTTGTCCCACACTAGGAATTACTCCTTTAGTGTGGGTACGTTCACAAACATGTAAACTCACATAAACAAGACATCCAGACTCGCAACAACTATATGTAGGTAGGCCCTACAAATAGGTACTTGTTCCGTGCGAGAATTGAACCCGCGACGCACAGCTCAGCAGCCAGTAGCTCAACCACTACGCCAACTGTGCCGTTAACTGTGGTACAGTAATGCTAGAACTATACTGGGCACACGTGTGCCTCACACGCCGATTTGGGCGCGTCGGTCTTCATACATTTTATATGGAAACTAGACTTGCAGAGCTACACTTGATCCACGCCACGCGACGTCGTTCTACGTACAAATCAGGCGTGTTACACGTGTGCGTCGGTCCAATGTAGTTCTAGCTTTAGGCTAATACTTATATAAAGAGAATAAATTAGTGAATGGAGTGGTAGTCACTTCGCTCTTTAATCACGCTTTTCTTAGAACGAGTGACTTCTGTAGCATTGATCTTAGGGCCTGTGCACACCACGTTTCTTAGGACCTGTGCACACCACGTTTTTTAAACACGCCATTGACGCGCGTTTTATCCTATTAAAGGTCTACAGGTTGCGTGTGACTCGCGTGCGTATCGCGTCTGTATCGCTACAAACGCGCTGTCGACGCGCGTTTTAGAAACGTGCTTCGACGGCGCGCTTTTATCCTATTATAGGTCTACAGGCTGCCTCTGACTCGCGCGCTACAAACGCGCGTCAATGGCGCGTTTAAACAACGTGGTCTGCACAAGCCCTTACTGTTAAACTATGTTCTCCACGAAAATAACCTTTCCTTTTGTCAAATTCAATTTCTGTTCATGGCTAATTACGTTTTTATGGTTCACATTTTCAATTTACCACTTTATATAACAGTCCATTGTAGTTTGTCCAACAGCTATTATAATATCAATACGATAACTCGGTCAGTGAATGCTTGGACCTTGAACGTGACTGGCGGTACCGTTTTTTCGAACAAAATCAACAGTTACGGTTTTTGGTTACCGGTATAAAGCTAAGATGACGAATTGGAGGAAGAAACCTAGTTACCTAGTAAAGATGGATCGTGAAGGTCGGATGGTGGCAGATCTGTGAAAATCAGATGTTTAGCTGTATCCGGTCATTCCATAAGACTGATGATGATCAAGCTGACCTCAAATGTCACATATTCATTAATGCTGGGATGATATTGAATGTGGGTGATGATTTCCAATAGATGAGTGACAGATGAAATTCGACCCTGCTGGTCCCCTACGGTTTGCTGACATCTCCTTGGGGCGCGCGTGGAAAAGTACGCGCCGTCGACGACTTGGGCTTGGTCCGGACGGTTACCGGACGGTCGGACGGTGAACTACCCAATGCTCGCCGTCCGCAAGCCTGCGCCTACGGTGGCCGGAAATCAGGATCGGGATCTCGGCGGCTGGGGCTTGAGGGCCGCGCCCTGCGCACGTGCGGCCGCCTCCTTTGCTAGCATTACTGCTTCGCAGAAGGAGGCGACCGCCTGCCAGTCCTCCTCGCTTCGGACCATAGCCTGTACCAAGGCCCGTCGCGAGAGATCGTTGCCGCCGATCTCCCTCACGAGGACACGGCGGTGCTCTGCCCAAGCGGAGCAAACTACATATGTAGATAGATTAGTGTCTGAGAGGGTCTTTTGAGGAAAGAACCACACACATTTGAGTGACCTGTTTAGTCAGTCATCTAGAATCATCTAGAGCTAAAGAAGATATTTGATGGTTTTCTACACTAAAAAAAACGATGATGATTAAATTAAAATTTTAATTACCTTCAAGACTAAATAAGCCTATGGCATTGACATCGCCAAATTAGATAGCTAGTCGACATTGAATTACTCAAAATAGACTCAGAAATGTCTGACTTTACCTAAAGTAGTTGTGACCTAAAAGATAATAGTTTTTTAGTTTTATACATTATGGTCGATGATTAGGTACCTATATCTACTGGCGGTCCCCCGCGGTTTCGCGGTTTTGGGAACACATTCATTGTGCGTAGGTATAGTTTGCGATTCTTCGGCAGAATTTGGATTTTAAAGTGGCAGTGGGCAGGGCACATTACTCGTAGAACGGATGGTCGATGGCGCCGAAAGGTTCTAGAGTGGCGACCGCACACTGGAAAACGCAGCGATGGAAGGCCTCCCACAAAGTGGACCGACGACCTGGTGAGAGTTGCGGGAATGCGGTGGATGCAAGACGCATAGGATCGGTCGTTGTGGAGACGCTTGGGGGAGGCCTATGTCCAACAGTGGACGTTTTCCGGCTGAAATGATGATGATGAGGTATAGTTAAGGAGCGGAGTTCCCTGCCGGAGTCTGAATTTTCTGATAGCTACAACCTGAGGGACTTTTGAGTCAAAAGTAAGTAGGTAGATTATTACTAGACAAGCGTGCTCCATCGTCGACCACAACATCGCTTACCATCATCATCATTATTTCAAGACGTCCACTGTTAGACATAGGCCTCCCCCAAATGTCGCCACAACGACCGGTCCTGTGCGTCTCGCATTTATTGGATTTCCACGATCCTCACCAGGTCATCGGTCCACCTTGTAGGAGCCCTTCCAACGCTGCATCTTCCGATACGTGGTCGCCACTTCAAAACACATCGCTTACCATTAGGTGGGATAGAGGTCAAGCGCACGCTTGTCAATAATAATAAAAAAAAACTCCGCACACATAATGATTATACGATGTGTTGTGTTCCTAATGACGATGAAAAAATCTTAATTCTTATTGCAAGAACCTAATCACCAGCGACTGCAGTAGTCACTATTTGTAATTAGGAAGATCATCTTTTTTACGGTCTTTAAATTTCGATAACTGGTTTGGTATACTCATCACGACTGCTGAGTTTTGCTAACTAATTTTGATGTTACCCTGTATGTTCTGGGGCCGTGGGTACAAAGGGAAACCCGGGGTCCTGGAACGCAAGGCAAAGAAGGAACACAAGTGTAGTTTTAGTCAGTAAAAGAAAAGATAAAGATAAAGTTATATAAAAAAAAAACAAGGATAAAATAAAAACAAGGATAAAGTAAAGACAAAGATAAAGTTTAAAAAAGTAGTTTAAGTAAAGTAGATAAAGTTATTATTATTATTAACCTTTTGAGTGCGTAATTAGAGACACAATAGTAAGACAATGGCGCGTGAACGCCGGCGTTAATGCGGGGATCAACAGCTTACAAGTCTAATCCTCTCGCTCTGCCCTAGAGTGGTAGAAATGATTGGTTGATTTCCTACCTTAAAAAAAACCCTGAATACAACCATATTCTACAGTATAAAGCCACTTTCGATTGCTGCTCTACTTTAGTAGACGGACTAAACGAAGTTATATTCACAAAAAATATATAAGTAGATTAGAATGTTTCGACTGACAGCAGCAGGTGCAAGGTTAGCGTAGAATCAAATAAGGTTAGTAACGTCGTGACCGATACAATCGATTCGCCTGATGCACGCTCATACCCTACCATACAGCATAAAGCCCAAAATCCCTTAGCAAACCTAAATGCCAGTGCCACTCATAAAGCTGTAATGAATAATGTAGAAAGACAAGACCATGAACTCACTGTTTAGAAGGGTTTAGTGTGCTTATTCGCGTTTACATGTCCACGTTTAAGATTTTTCAATTAAACATCGATTTATGGCGAGCTGCAGTCTCGCTAGCATCGATTAAGTCACGATTAACGATATTTCTTGAAGACAGTTTGAATTTAGAATATCTAAGGTCTACTGCCCACGGACGCGTAGCTTTATAGACGCATATTTGTCATTATACGCTTAGTACCTAAGAGAGAGAGACACTACACAGGCCACACAGCAGCACTAGCACGCCTGCTCACAACTTAGGTACTCTATATACAAAACTATAAAACTTTGTTGACGAAGCGGAAACGACATGATTGCACGACAGACGTTGCTGCTTCGTTCCTTCGCTTCTTCACCAAGCGTATAATGACAAGTACGCGTCTATGAAGCTACGCGTCCGTTTACAGTAGGTCTACGTTTTATATCCAGTGACATTAAATTGCCTTCTATAGCAAATTCTTTTTCAATAGGTACACTTACTCGAAAAACCGCTCTTATCCCACCGCTTTTAGGCACGCAATAGACTGTTTTCCGCACTAGTGCAGAAAAGTGCGCGTGCTCTCCTCCGCCACAATTTTATTACCTTTATCGTATCAGGCTGGGCGCGCGTCGACTCTAAGTGTATTGAAAAATGTTATTTGATACACGTGCAGATTTGTCACTGCAGCCCTCGGCTCCATAACACACTCGCCTATGGCTCGTGCGAATTCCGCCTGCCTCGGTCGCAATAACAAACTTTCTGCACTTGCATCAAAATGTACTTATTCTAAGACAGGGCATTCAGTTCAAATAGCGAATGCTGGTACATACTGCGAGATAACTGATAGGTCCACTGAAAGAGCATCCTGGGAACAACATGAAGAAAGAATAATATATGGAAAACGAACCAGTATCTGAGAAACATTTTGTCAGAAGTGACGAATCCATTCTGCAACTCATAATAGTCGAATGGCTACAGTAAATAGTGTCCAGTAGCCATTGATTCTCAGCATGAAGATCTATGAATCCAATTAAATCCTTCCTTTGAAACCAGTTATATCTGTGGGAATCAAAATACGTCTTTAGAAACCAGAAAACTAGAGAAAGGACCATTGTGTCTATGAGAACAGTGTCTAGTTGTTGGATTAAGCCAAGTACAAGACACCAACAACCGTAAAGGGGTTAAGTAGAAAGGGTTCAAAAGGAAGGAATAATTGAATTATTCCTTCGTCGCGTTTTAAAGATTTTTTTGGGCCGCGTTCGGATAGGTCAGTAGTATAATAGGGGACGACACAATTAATCTTGTTTCAATTCTTATTGTTCTTAATTAGCTGACCCGTTTGAAAATGGAATGTCTTTTTTTTTGTTGCCGGCCAGTAGTGGATGATAATTTTTATTGTTGCGATCCGTCTATGTTCTATTTTGAATTATGCAGATTTTAATAATTTATGGATCTGTACTGAACATTATAAATCTGAAGTGGCGCGTCCCGGCGTCTCAGGAACTACGGGTTAGAATTGAAAAATAATTTTAGTGTTTTTTTTTTCGGTGTGAAAATCATCTTATGATATCCCCCGCTCTTGGGCGGAGCCCGAGATAGTGTCAGACTTTTACTGACTAAAAACCCACTCCTGTTCCTTCGTTGCCTTTCGTACCAGGGCCGAGTCTTCCATTCAGAATCCGACCCTTGGCCCCAGTAGGCTTCGACCCTGATGGGCCCCTACAGTCGCTGACATCTCCTTGAGGCGCGCATAAAACAGTACGCGCCGTCGACGACTTGGGCTCGGTCCGGACGGTTACCGGACGGTCGGACGGCGAGCTACCCATTGCTCACCGTCCGCAAGCCCGCGCCTACGGTGGCCGGAAATCGGGATCAGAATCCCGGCGGATTTTAGTGTTGGAAAGCCCATTTATCGAGCTGTAGGCTACGTAACATCATGCCACTACCAAAAGGAGGGGAGAAGTAACCAAAGACACGAGTGAAACCGACATGGACAACTAATCACTCTCCAGAGTACTGTTTGAAGATCGTTTATGGAATAAAGGAAATATTCCTGATGATTGAGTGGTCTGCTGGTCTAGTGGTTAATGGCCCTGACTGCTATGCCGCAGGTTGTGGCTTCGATTCCCACCCAGGACAAATGTTTGTCTGATGAGCACGATCAATTGTTCTGTGTCTGGGTGTAAATTATCTATAATATGTATGTATTTAGAAATATAGTATGTTTATCGGTTGTCTAGTATTCATAGCACAAGCTCTGCTTAGTTTGGAACTAGATGGCGTTGTGTGATAGTTGTGGAATTATTTTTTCAATACACTTACTCGAAAACCCGCTCTTATCCCACCGCTTTTAGGCACGCAATAGACTGTTTCCCGCACTAGTGCAGAAATAGCGCGTGCTCTCCCCCGCCACAATTTTATTAAATTTATCGCATCAGGCCGGGCGCGCGTCGACCTCCACGAGTCGCCGGTCAACCCCCGTTTATTCATTTCTTCGTAAGTGTATTGAAAAAAGTCGTTTGACACACGTGCAAATTTGTCACTGCAGCCCTCGGCTCCATAACACACTCGCCTACGGCTCGTGCGAATTCCACCTCGGTCGCAATGACAAACTTTCTGCACTTGTATCAAAATGTACTATATTATTCCATAAAAAGAGAATTAATTTCTACCATAAACTTAATTCCCATTAGGTCAGAAAAGAGTCAGTCTACCGGCTACTATTACACATTTTGCACAAGATTTTAATTCAGCCAGCTGAGAAGCCAATGCGCAGTCACATCTGCCAAAGGGCGCATAATTGAAGTGCCTTGAATGGGGACCGTAATCAACGACGTGAAACGCCCCCAAGCCAGGTGTAGTGGTGATTTGCGCGTTGTGACTGACCCTCAAATTATTACCGGGATAAAACAAACCGGCTATAAGCTGCATTTACAGTTTTTTGCTTTTAAGAATAATGTGCTTGCATGACTTCAGCCATGGTGGTCTAATACAGCGGAGACAGTAAAATTGTAAATACCGTTAGATTATAATCTATCTCGCGAAATTGTAAACTATCGTATGATTGTGAACCGTATAATTTAACGCATTATTTTTCTATAGATTATAATCTATATGTATATAAAAGCAGTCCTGCAGCGTTGGCAGATATCAGGAATACAACGTACCGTCGCATCGTCTCGAAGCTTATTCTTATCGGACGTCGAGCTACCCATTGCTCACCGTCAGCAAGCTTGCGCCTACGTTGGTTGCAGGACGATTTCCGGCCACCGTAGGTGCGGGATTGCGGACTCACCGTCCAGCCGTCCTACAAGTACCAAGGCCGGGTCGATGGCGCTTTGTATTCTAAGCGCGCTTAAAAGAGATGTCAGCAAAATAGACGGGTCCAGTTAGGGCCGATGCCCGCCAGGGCTGCGGATGGTTCGAATTTATCGACGAGTTATCGAGTTATCGTAGCCCTCGCAAAAAAGGGCAACTGAAGGAACAGTGTTTGACACTCCCTCACGCTTCAACCAGAGCGGGACCAGTCATTTGATGATTTCCCACGTAGAAAAAGACAGGCCTATAGTAAATATTCCACTCATCATAATTTCAACCGAAAGACGTCCACTGTTGGACATAGGCCTTCCCCAAGTGCCGCCACATCGAACGGTCCTGCCCCCCTAGCCAAGTTGCAAACGATAAACGTGAACGCTTAGTAATCTCCAATAGATTTTCAACTTTATACCTAAGAGCATAAAGTTGAAAATCTATTAAAGACTACTGAGCGTTAGCGACCGGAACGAACGAAAACACTATGTAATCTTCAATAGATTTTCAACTTTATATCCAATAACATAAAGTTGAAAATCTATTAAAGACTACTGAGAGTTTACGTTTATCGTTTGTGACTTGGCTAGGGGGGCTGTGCGCCTCGCATTCATCGCATTTTCGCGACTCTAAACCATAAGGTTTAGAGTCGGTCCACATTGTGGGAAGCCTTCCAACGCTGCGTCTTCAGGTGCGTGATCGCCACTCCAGAACCTTTCGGTCCCATCGACCATGTTCCACGAGTAATATGGCCTGCCCACTGCCACTTAAGTTTGGCGATTCTTCGGGCTGTGTCAGTAACCATGGTTCTCTTGCAGATATCTTTATTCCTGATGCAATCTCGAAAGGTAATTCCAAGCCATAGCCTTTTCCATCGCTCTTTGGGTGACTTTAAGTCCACGAGGCCCATCGTAAGCGATCACGTTTCAGTGCCATAAACAGGGGCGTAGCTAGGTGACTAACGGCCCTGCGGCAAAAAATCTGGGGCCCCCGTTTTTACGTGGGAAATTATCAAATAACTTATCCCGCTCTGAGAGACTTTTACTGATTAAAACGTGTTGCCATGATTAGTGTTGCAATTTCACGTCATCCAAAACTAAGAACGTTAGCGAACATGAACACCTTTATCTTGCCTAGATTCAACAATACATAAGTATGGTATGAAAACATACACCTACATACTGTCAAAAATAATCAACGAAGTTTCTGTGGTCATACAAAATAAATACCTCTCAACCCTTAAAAATCAAAATGTTAATTAAAAAAGCATTTTTTGCAACAGAGTGAATTAGTTTAGTTATACTTATTTATTAACATCTATAAAACTTACAATTTACTATTTAACCTATTTATAATATTATAGATAAATACAAGTATAGAATTTAAATTTATTTATTTTATATATCTACATTTAAATCTAATAATAACGTAATTAAAACTAACTTACAAAATAAAAATAAAAGCCATAAAGTACTAAAAAAGCAATCTAAAGTACGGCGTCGAAAAATTCCTCCACATCGCTGTCGACTGGTAATATACCCAAAAGACTGGCGGCATTGCCACGCTGAATGGCAATGCTTATCCTTTGTCCGAAGTAAAAACCAGCCCTTGGATAAATTACACCCAGACACTGAACCAATGATTGTGCTCATCACACAAACATTTGTCCTGGGTGAGAATCGAACCCACGACCTCCGGCATAGCAGTCAGGGCCACTAACCACTAGACCAACAGGCCAGTCAAATTTGGGGCCCCGGGGCACTGCCCCGCCTAGCCCTTCAATACCTACGCCAGTGGCCATAAAATATTCCACTATTGCGTCAATATCCACCCCCTCAATCCCCAACTGCGACTGTACAAACAACATTAATGGAAATAAACAGCCTAGCCATCGATTGATTTCGGTATTTTTAGATTGCCATAACACGTCAATCAGCTACGATATGACAAACAAAAACAATGGCCTCATTTATCCTAATCAATATCTTTGTCAACGCCGCCTTTACGCTTTCTTCAATCAATACAATATTTAGGTCAGGAGACGTAATCCTCCATCAATTTGTTATGTCACCCGTTTTGGAATGTTTGCTCGTAATCATTGTGTGTTAGTCGGCAGCTGTAACATGGTTTCATGTTGCTTTTATGGCAGCTCATAATTTGGATGAAATCATTAAAAAAAAAACCCGCGTGGTGGATTACGGCCCATTCCCTCTCCTAGAGAGAGAAGGCCTGAGTCCCAGCAGTGGGAACATTAAAAAGGCTGATTATGCTTATGCATTAAAAAAAAACCGGTCAAGTGAGAATCGGACTCGCGCACCGAAGGTTCCGTACAAAGTTTCCCGAATCACGTCTCGAAGATTTTACCGAATCGAATAAAATTATTATTTTGTGACGCGACTACAATTTTACGGTTTTCAGGCTTTTTCCTATACTTGTGCTATGAGATCTTGCCTCTTGCCAATTTTCAGGATTCTAGGTCAACGGAAAATACCCCAATAGGTTGGATTTCCTTGGTAAACAACTTCAACGCAATCTAAAGATGAGATCATTTTTATGCTCCGTTTAAAAATCAAACGTTTACTTAGAAATTTTTTCACTGCTCCAAAGAGGCCTGAATATTTGATATTAATTTCAGCTTAATACCTCCAAACGTTCCTGAGAAAAAGGGCCTTGACAGAGGAAAAATAAAGTGATGCTATAAGGGTTCAGTTTTTGCTGGGTGCGGATCCCTAAACCACATTAATTTTTACCTAGCCCGTAGGCTTTCCTTCGAATTATAGGATTTATTAGCGAATATTTCAGACAATCAGATTATGATTGCCACTAATTAGTTCGACACCAAATATAATTAAATATAGATACGTACCTATCTTATCTGATAAGTCAGTATCTACCTTCCAACATGAATTCTCCAGTCGTACGTGCTCATAGGAACACAAAAACGCGGTAGGTTAGTTAGCAGGTACAGTTATCAAAATCTGTAACGACATTGTGGAGCAAATTTTTGATACTTGATACGGTATCCGAATGAGACAGCCGTTTTGATACTTGTTTCTTTATTATTTTCGCCTACTACTGAAGCTACTTACGGTTTAAATGTGGGCGTATTGTGAGAGAATTTTGCTGTTGTAAATTGAATTAGACTAATAAGTAACACAGTCATCGCTTGTAAGTCTCCGCGCAGTAGGTTCCAGCAGAGAGAAAGCGCTGTCGAGGCTCGCCCAGAAAGAGCTGGTGAGATGATCTAGACGAGTATTGTGAGGAGTGGTTCGAGAGGGAGTGTGAGAAGAATATCTGGAAGGACCTGAGTTAGGCCTTTGCCCAGCTGTAGGACAGTAAGAACTAGAAAAAAAAGTAATAAATGGAATGTGTCCATCACAGGGAGATGAGATGGACCAATGGGCCTTGAAGTTTTAAACTGATGGCTGGTATCCTCTTTGTCCACGTGCAGGTGGCACGGCAGGGCTGAAACTCGATGCAGCTGCCACGACTGGTGTCGCAGCACTCATGGTGGGGTTGGGTTTCGGTGGTGGTGAAGTGGAGCTGTGCTACGAGGCCAGTGGAGTATTATCATGGTATGGACCGTTTCAACAAATATCTCGTATAGGGGCCATTCGTTTATTACTTAAGACGATTTAGGGAGGGAGGGGTATCGACCATGTCTTATTTTTTCTTACAAGGGAGTCTCGATAGTTCTTATGTAAGATCGCAAAAATACGCTTAAAATTTGATTACTTTTAAAAATAAATATCAAAACCAACCAAATGTATATTTATTTTTTCCTTTAGATTCTTACGTAATAAATATTAAACAGGAGGGGGGGAGGGGTCGGCCTATTCTTATTTTTCTTATGTAGGGGGGGAGGGGGAGGGGCCGGCCTATTCTTATTTTTTCTTATTTAGGCGGGTAAGGGGAGGGGTCGGCCTATTCTTTATTTTTCTTATTTAGGGGGGGAGGGGGAAGGGCCGGCCTATTCTTATTTATTCTTATTTAGGGGAAGAGGGGTCAAAAACTAGTAAAAATCGTCTTTTGTAATAAATGAATGGCCCCATAGAAGACAGATGATAGGCTACTCAATAGCACATCACTATACATTTTTTCCCTCTCTGTTAGAGCGAGGTGATTTTTTACTGAATTAAACCCACCTCTATTCCTTCATTGCCTTTCATACCAGGGCCAGGTTTTCCTTTCAGAAGCGAACTCATGGCCCCAGTAGGGTCCTGGAAGCTTAAGGACCACCAAAGGAACACTAGTGTATAGTCAGTAGAAGTCTGACACTTCCTCTTGATCCAACCAGAGCGGGTGAAGTTATTCAATGATTTCCCAGTCACAAAAAAAAGGCTGCATTCCTCCCGGACGGATACATTCTGAATTTTATTTATCAGCCACCACAATTAGAAAGTAAATTAGATAATACATAATGTAACAAACTGAGTAGTTGCTATTTACAAAAAATATATAAGTCAAGCGGTTTCTCTGTCCAGCATTTACGAGTAATTGTCGGATGTTCATGAATCAGTCATGTTCCTTCTGCCAGTTTTTATTTATTTATGGAAGGCGTGCAGCTAATTGATGGAGACGAATGATGATAGATCGGTAGTCAAGTACAAGTCTTCATGTTATAATTGTTTGTGTAGGTAATACTAAAAGAAGTAAATGACTAATAATAACAGATGTAAGTAATTTAAGCTGGAACTACACTGCGCACAAGTGTGCCACACACGCCGATCTGGGCGCGTCTGTCTCCATGTATTTTAAATGGAAACTAGACTTGTAGATGATCTTGATCCACGCCACGCGACGTCGTTCTACGTACAAATCAACCCGTAACGCGTGATACACGTGTGCGGCAATGGCCCTCGCGCCCCAGCTGCCGGGATTCCGATCCCGATTTTCGGCCACCTTAGGCGCGGGCTTGCGGACGGCGAGCAATGGGTAGCTCGCTGTCCGATCGTCCGGTAACCGTCCGGACCGAGCCTAAGTCGTCGACGGCGTGTAGTGTTCCATGCGCGCCTCAAGGAGATGTCAGCAACCGTAGGGGCCCAGCAGGGTCAAAGCCTACTGGGGCCATGGGTGATGCGAAAGAGATCCCCGGGGCCCTGGAACAAAGGCAAAGAAGGAACAGGAGTGGGTTTTTAGTCAGTAAAAATCTGATACGCCCTCCCGTTCCGCCAAAAGCGGGGGATGTCATTAGATGATTTTACCACCCTAAAAAGAAACACCTATTACCTTTAATAGCAAAAGTTTGTATGTGTGTACATTTGTTACTCCTTCACGCTCAAACGACTGAACGGATTTGGATGAAATTAGGCGCACGTGTAGATCATGTCGTGGAATTATCTTTACTTTTCTTCCTGGCAGTGGCTTTATCCCTTGGGATAATTTTCTACTATCCCAAAAGGATTACTTTGACAGAATCTAGTACTGAATAAAAGGGTTACATCATTTTAATTGATGCTGTAACAGTTATTGTTATCAACAGACCGTTAATGGTAGGATTGCCTTCCGTCCATTTTTCCCCGGATTTGTCCTAGTTTAAAGGGCGTCCGTGCAGAGTCTCACTTATTAGTATTGCTTCAGAGATACTTTGTGTTTTATTTGAAAAATAAAACAAATCAAGATCTTTTTTTAAACTATAAGAACATTCTATTTTACTTCGAAAATTCTTTCACCATCTTGAGTGTGACTTAAGATGGAAGGATGCTAATAATTATTGTTATTTTTTTTTTAATTGAAAATAAATTCACCATTCCATTGATTTATGACAATTTGAACAATTTTTTATCCATCTAAGTTTTCAAAAAAATCTGAGCTTTAAGATCCAGGGTTTTTACGTTCTTGTCCTGGTTGCCTGATTTTAGAGATGGCAACCCTATCATAATGTCCACACAGCGACATGTATGTCCCCTTTTGTCACACAAAAGCTCATAGGGGCATGTAGCGATGGAGGTAACAGCCGTGGCCATCACGCTTGGCAGAGAATTGTTCATCAAAGTATACCTGCGGTGCGTTCGCCTGATGTAATCCTTTGTTGAGTGGAGTGTACAGTTTTAATAATAAATACACCTTTTATAAGCTTGTGTATTCAATTTACACACGTTACGGAGTTAGATCCTGAGTGCCTGGTGACGTTTTTTTTCGTTAACGCGATCGACTCGTTTATGACGTGCGGCGCTCCGATTGACCAGCTCCAAGCTTTTAACCAATCAGAGAGCCAAACGCGGTAAACGTTTCGATCGTGTTAACGTAACAACCACTCGCACTCAGCGCACATCATTAGACCGATGCACACGTGTAACACGCCTCCCCCCTAACCAAGTTACAACCGTTTCTTTTTGATTCTCTTTTCGCCATTCTAGAACCTTTCGGCCACAACGGCTATCCGTTCTGCGAGCAATGTGCCCTGCCCATTGCCACTTAAGTTTGGCGATTCTTCGTGCGATGTCGGTAAAGTATTTAGTCTGAAGCAATACTAATAATAAGTGAGACTCTGCACGGACGCCCTTTAAACTAGGACAAATCCGGGGCAGCCTGGACGGAAGTCAATCCTAACTTTAACGGTCTGTTGATAACGGTAATTGTTACAGCATCAATTAAAATGATGTAAAGCTTTTATTCAGTACTAGCTTTTGCCCGCGCCTTCGCCCGCACACATAAAATATAGCCTATGTCACTCAGGAATAAAGCAGCTTTCTATCGAGAAAAACTTTTAGCAATCGGACCAGTACTTTCAAAGATTACCTCCTTCAAACAAAAAGTAAAAAAATAAACTTTACCTCTTTATTATAATATTAGTGTAGGAGTGTAGATTAGTGTAGACTAGTTCCTGTCAAAGTAATCCTTTTGGGAAAGTAGAAAATTATGCCAAGGGAACATACATACATGATCTACATGCGTGCCAAATTTCATCCAAATCCGTTCAGTCGTTTGAGCGTGAAGGAGTAACAAATGTACACACATACAAACTTTTGCTATTAAAAGTAATAGGTGTTTTGTTTAGGGTGGTAAAATCATCTAATGACATCCTCCGCTCTTGGCGGAACGGGAGGGCGTATCAGACTTTTACTGACTAAAAACCCACTCCTGGTCCTTCTTTGCCATTGTTCCAGGGCCCCGAGGATCTCTTTCGCATCACCCATGGCCCCAGTAGGCTTCGACCCTGCTGGGCCCCTACGGTTGCTGACATCTCCTTGAGGCGCGCGTGGAACACTACGCACCGTCGACGACTTGGGCTCGGTCCGGACGGTTACCAGACGATCGGATGGCGAGCTACCCATTGCTCGCCGTCCGCAAGCCCGCGCCTACGGTGGCCGGAAATCGGGATCGGAATACCGGTGGCGGCTGGGGCGCGAGGGCCTTTGCCTGTCACGTGCGGCCGCCTCCTTTGCTAGCATTACTGCTCCGCAGAAGGAAGCGACCGCCTGAAAGGTAATAGGTGTGTGACCAGCTTTTTCCTGATGCTACGCTCCCGAGGCCTCACATAAGAACCGCGCATATTCTGGAATCCAACCCACGGCACTCAACAATAGTGTAAGATACTTATCTTTATTTCTCTAAAACGATGAAAGCATTTTCTCAAACTCAAAACAACTTCTAATATTTACAGGCATTAAGTGCCTATAAGTCGCTCAGTCTAAAAAACAGGGCAAGTGCGAGTCGGACTCGCGACGTGAGGGTTCCGTACAAACTTAGAGGTCCCTAAGATAAAATTTCAATTTCCGAATTGAGTTACGAAGATTTTTCCGAATCGCAAAAGTTTTATTACAAATTTACAGTTTTCGGAGCATCCTCAGACCAGACGGGTATCATGTCTGGTCGGGGCGATAGTTAATTTCAGATTATTGTGCTATGAGACCTTGCTTCATGCCAATTTCAGGATTCTAGATCAACGGGAAGTACTCTATTCATTTTGATTTCCTAGTGAGTGTCAAAATATGAGCCTGAACGGAGCAACTTATTTATTATATCCTTTATTGTACACCAATACAAACATAAAATGAAACTAAAACTAAAACACATACGTACATACAACGGGCGGCCTTATCGCATTCCGCGATCTCTTCCGACTTAGATATTTGATTTTTTCACTGCTGCATGCATGGAGTAGCAGACTTGAGTGTATGATATTAATTTCAGCTTAATACTTCCACGTGTTCCTGAGATAAAGTGTATTGACAGACGGACAACAAAGTGATCCTATAAGAGTTCCGTTTTAGCCGACTTAGATTTTTTTTTTTTATGGGTGGGAAAATCATCTTATGACAAATCCCGCTCTTGGGCGGAGCGAGAGATAGTGTCAGACTTTTACTGACTAAAAATATGGGCCATATTTAATTTATGTCAAACTGACTCCTGTAAGCCATTTTTTAAAAAGATTAACGTACTTACACTGCCGTGTGTTTACATATTTGAAACCGCAGTGTTTGAAAGAAATAATATTGACATGTATAACTACTACACACGTATACGACGTAAAGACAAATTGCGTACAGTAGCTAGTAAGACTCATCTTATGCATGAAAGTATCTTTTGTATGGCTACACGCATCTTTAATAATATTCCTGGGCCTATCAGAATAATTACGGAATTGAAAAAATTTAAAAAGAGTCTCCATGATCTGTTAGTAGACAAGTGCTACTACTCTATAAAAGATTTCTTACTGGACAAATCACTGCTCCAATATAGCACCCCTCAGTCATGATGTGTTCAGCTTACTGATGTGTACCTACCTACCTTAATTCTTTTCGTTTGGTTTTGTCTTTTTATTTTTATGTGAAAATTAATCATTTGTAAAAATAATGTACCTATTTGACATATATTCCTATTTGACTATTGTATGCCCCAAGGGCAGGACATAGCTGATCTATTTAATTATTTAAGACCTGTATTATGTACAAACCTATGCTCCACAATAAAGATATTGAATTGAATTGAATTGAAAAACTGTTCCTTCGTTGCCTTCGTCCCAGGGCCCCGGTTTCGTTTTCACACTACCCATGGCCCCAGTAGGCTTCGACCCTGCTGGGCCCCTACGATTTGCTGACATCTCCCTGAGGCGCGCGCGGAACAATACGCGCCGGGCTCGGTCCGGATGGTTACCGGACGGTCGGACGGCGGGCCAGCCATTGCCCGCCGTCCGCAAGCCCGCGCCTACGGTGGCCGGAAATCGGGATGGGAATCCCGGCGGCGGTTGGGGCGTGAGGACCGTTGCCGTTGCCTCACACGGAAACCTAAAATGTCATTTTCAGCCACGTTATGGGCAGGACTGTATTCTACAATTTCAACACTTAGTCCCATAAAATTAATCAAATTAATTAATTGTAAGTCGTTACAGTTCTATAACAATCAAATATTTGTAGTCGTGACTACCGCGTCAGGGGGCGTATTGCGGTACAATTAATGGACATAACACAGCTGGTTTATGAGTCTATGAGTACTGTGGATTATTTGCGATCTTATTAACCCTTTACCGCCTACATCTGATATATTCGACCAACACTCTCACACGACCGAATACTCCATCTCGTCAGTTCTTCTGTCACCTATGGGGATTGAAGACCTAAACGAGATGGAGTACTCAGTCGCAAACACACGACTTTGGCGAATAGGACACGAAAACAAACGTCGGACCAATCTGACAAGTAGTTAAAGTGTTAATTGGTAATTCGTGTATTTACTTGCGTATAATCAATCGCTAATAGTTATCAAACAACAGCCCATACTTATCTGATTGCTCTGGGTACTTTTTATCCTTATCATGGTTTAACAATAAGTGCTGTTATGACATGATATATTGGCCTTGCCCTTCGTTTATTAGCAAAATACTCAATGTTTCTGATAACCTTGTCTATAGCAAGATTTCTAATGTTACCAATAATAATATACTTACTCTAGTATAGCGCGTTAAGTCACGTAAAAATACAATAGTGTGTTCGCATTTCAGTGGATTTTTTTTTTGTGGTGGGAAAACATCGAATTGGTTCTCCTGCTATAGGGTGGAGCGAGAGGGCGTGACAGACTTTTGCTGAATAAAACTCACATGTCCTGTCAGTTGCCTTATGCGTTTCAGGGCCACGGTAACTCTTTCAAAAAAAATTGTTTCCCTGTGGTTGTTACTGTCATCTCTTTGAAGTGTGCGTGGAACACTATGCGCCGTCTCTGGTTCGGTCCTTCCCGGATGGCCGGACGGCGATCTACCCATTGCTCGTCGTCCGCAAGCCCGTACCTACTGTGGCTGCATATCACCTTACGTACATGTTTCAGTAGTCTTAGTGTCAGTTTTTTTAACGTACTCGATCGCGTTAAAGTAAACGTCAAACTGTAATAAAAAACTAAAACTGTGTAAGCGCCATCTGGCGACAATAAAAGTAAACCTCTTTTTTTGTACGATTTGACATAAGCGAACGTTTACGTTAACGTGATCGGATACGTTGGAAAACTTCCATTAGGCTTTTTATAGACGCACTGCAAGAAAAAAATTGTTTGAAAAGGAAATGCTTTTACATGTTAAAGTGCAATTTTCACTGACTATGATTAGACAGAAAGAACAACAATGTTTATAGAATAGAATAGAATTTAATTTATTTCGGACACAAAAAGATCCATAAAGTGTTAGTAACTTAATAAATAACTTATTATTTAGTGTTAGTACCCATTAACCCTTTGCATAAGAAATTTTATAATCGGAGAGCTAGCTCTCCGCTACAGTTCTCAGGATGCTGTTGCGACTATCTCTCACTCTCCTTAGCAGCGAAACGCTTTTCTTGCGAACAATCGCCTGGAACCCGTCGGTACGAGCCTGCGCAAACATATCCGATGCACGCGTTTATTCGGGTCACGAATTAGAAATACAATCACCAAAGAAAAAAAAAACAAATATAAAAAGCTCGAGCAAGGCCAAAAAAGTAGATACCCGCGTTCAAGAGCTGTCAATGTCAATATTCCTCAACAATCATGACAGATGACATAAACATTTTGAAAATAGTTTAGACTAGCTTTTACCTGCGGCTTCGCGCGCGTACTTAAAATTTAGCCTATATCACTCAGGAATAAAGCAGTTTTCTATCGGTGAAAAAATTTTAGCAATCAGACCAGTACTTTCAGAGATTACCTCCTACAAACAAAAAAAAAAAAAACTTTACGTCTTTATAATATTAGGATGTGTTGATGGCGTTCAGTTTTATTGATTCATTTTAACCGAATTCCATAAAAGGAGGTTCTCTAGTCTGGCAGAATCTTGGGTCGGCGCCAAATGTTACCGATTTTGATGATTTTTTTTATTATTATAAAAGTTTTTTGTTCACTCGGTACTAGTTAGTCATATCTAGGGAGCGACGAGGGTGCCGGATGTTGATTCGCACACGGCCAACTGCTTGGACCTTCTGCTGACAACAGATCCAGACCGCTATTCAGTGTTGATATCATCACCGTTAGGTAGTTCCGACCACTGTCTGGTGAAATCTGTATCGGTCTACTCTCCGCCCGATCCCTGCCCTAGAGGCACCAGGCGGGTTTGGCGATATAGGTCAGCAGATTGGGATGGCATGCGATCTTTCTTCGCATGTTATCCTTGGCAGCCTACTTGCTTTTCTTCGGATGATCCATCGTCGTGCGCAGATGCTGTGACAGATGTGTTGCGGCGGGGGATGGAGTATTACATTCCATTCTCTGACGTAACAATGTCTGGCCAGGCTCGCCCTTGGTTTGGTGCGGAGTGTGATCGCGCTAACGCGCTTAAGCACACGGCATACCGGGCCTGGGCGGACGCTCGTATGCATAAGGCGAGTGACGTGAGTCAGAAGAAGAGAGCCTTCAACAGAGCTGCCAAGTCTTGCAAGAAGGTGATGCGGAGGTCTCGGTTCGACCACATTAGACGCATCGGGAACCAACTCGCATCATACCCTGCTGGTAGTAAGGCGTTTTGGTCCCTGACTAAGTCGGTTGAATCGAACTTCTGCCGTCCTTCACTACCGCCACTGCTGAAACCCGACGGGTCGCTGGCCCATACCGCTGAGGAGAAAGCAAATTTGTTTGCCTCTCTCTTCGCGGAATCTTCGCGTCTAGATTCTGGTGACGCGCGGCCCCCTGTTAATCCTGATGGTTGCGAGACGAGTATTTCGGATATTCGCATCCATCAGAAGGACGTCCGTAGGGTGCTGCGTAACCTTGACGTGAACAAGGCCAGCGGTCCAGACGGGATACCGGCAATTGTTCTGAGAACGTGTGCGCCTGAACTGTCTCCGATCCTGACACGCCTATTCAGACTTTCATTTGAGGCTGGAAAAGTGCCGATTGCATGGAAGCAGGCTAACGTACAGCCCGTGCCCAAAAAGGGTGGTCGGGCTGACCCAGCTAACTACAGGCCAATCTCAGTAACGTCCATTCTCTGTAAGACTATGGAACGTGTACTCAACACTAAGCTCCTGGTATACCTAGAAGCTAATGACATCCTAAGTGACCGACAATACGGCTTTCGCCGAAATCGGTCAACTGGTGATCTTCTAGCGTATGCCATCCACATCTGGAGTGAGGCCATTGAGAAACACGGGGAAGCGCTTGCCGTCTCCCTCGATATCTCTAAGGCTTTCGATAGGATCTGGCACGAAAGCCTTATTAGTAAGCTTCCTTCTTTCGGATTACCTGCTGGTTTGTGTGCTTGGATTGCAGACTTCCTGAGTGATCGGTCCATCCGAGTGGTCATCGATGGTTGCTCGTCCAGTCAAATGGCCATTAATGCCGGGGTCCCTCAGGGGTCAGTGCTCTCGGCAACATTGTTCTTGCTGCACATAAATGATCTGCTTAAGCCCGGTACCTTTGGGTATGCAGACGACAGCACTGTTGCTGAGAGTTACATTTCCAGCGCGCAGGCTAGTCGGTCACAGATCCGGTCTCTCCGAGAGGCTATGGTCGAGCGCTTGAACTTGTCCTTGGAGGAAGTCTCTGAATGGGGCGATGCCAATTTGGTCAAGTTCAATGCTGCTAAAACCCAGGCGTGTCTATTTTCCGCTAAAAGGAGCCAATTCAGCCCTGCTCCAACTTTCCGGGGCGTAACCGTGCCAATAACCGACCATCTTGATCTCCTTGGTGTTACGCTGACGTCAACACTCCTCAATAACTGCATCCGGTTCATATATAATTTGAGAAAATACGACCATATTTCGAGCTACAGATCTGAGCTCAAATGGATGCCCATTCGCCAGAGAAGGAGTCTTCGCGCTCTGACTACTCTTTACTCTCTGCTCAACTCTCCCACCCCTCCTTCTTATCTTATATCACACTTTAAATATCTATGTTCTTCTCACGCTAAGAATCTGCGTTCTTCTAATAATCTTCTACTGCTTTGTCCTTCTCATACTTCTGACTTTGTTCATTCTTCCTTTCATATACAGTCCATACTTCTGTGGAATGCGCTTCCTCTCGAGATCAGGACGGCGACCAGTCTATATGCATTTAAGCGGATGTTGCGAAAGTACTTTCTGCACAAATAGTAAAGTCGTCTCAATAACCCCTTTCTTTTACTTTATATAAATATATATGTATATATTATATTAAATTATATATGTATGTTTATTTTGTATATATATATACCTACATACTTTTGAACTGTTATTTTCTAAGTATTCTTTTGTATTTTTATGCACCTGCCACATTTTCTCTTCACCACCCTAGGTTGACTGGTAGAGAATGCCTAAGGCATTAAGTCCGCCTTTGTACTTTTGTGTTGCATAAAGTTTTAATAAATAAATAAATAAATAAACTTTGGGCCATACATCGAAGCAAAGGCTCAACTGGCAGCAAAAAAGCTGGGAATCCTCGCGAAGGTCAGACGGTACTTCACGCCGAAACAGCTGCTCAAACTTTATCAAGCACAAGTTCGATCGTGTATGGAGTACTGCTCTCATCTTTGGGACGGATTTGCCCGATACCAGCTTGATGCACTTGAGGCAATTGAGAGGCGAGCCAGGAAGATCATTGGCAATGATGCACTCGTTGAGTCAGGCTTCAAAGTCTTGAGCATCGACGCCGAGTTGCTAGCCTGTCGGTTTTCTACCAGTTGCATTTCGGGGAGTGTGCGTCGGAATTGCATAACCTAATTCCGCCAAGCCCGTTCCATCATCGGACCACCAGGCGTACGGCAATGCGCCACCGGTACATGGTAGACATCCCACCTATACGCACGAAACGTTTTGGGAACACATTCATATTGCGTACAGCTAAGGAGTGGAATTCCTTGCCGGAATCTGTTTTTCCTGATGGCTACAACCCGGGAATCTTTAAGTCAAGAGTGAATAGGTTACTTCTAGGTAAGCGCGCTGCATCGTCGACCGCATCGTCGCTTTCCATCAGGTGAGATAGCGGTCAAGCGCGAACCTACCAAGAATAAAAAATAAATAAAAAAAATTAAAAAAAAAAATCTTTTTAGGGTTCCGTACCTCAAAAGGAAAAAACGGAACCCTTATAAGATCACTTTGTTGTCTGTTCGTCTGTATGTCTGTCTGTCAAGACCCCTTATCTCGGAAACGCGTGAATGTATCGAGTTGAAATTAAAACCACACTAAGATCTGCGGTCCCTTGAAGCTGTGAAAAAATCAACCTTCTAAGTTAACGAATAAAAAAGATACAGCCGTTTTGTTAAAGATATTGCAAAAAAAATTTGTATTCTGATACTCTCAAGGGAATCAAAATTCATTGGATACTTCACGTTGACCTAGAATCCTGAAATTTGGCATGAAGCAAGGTCTCAAAGCAAAAGTATAGGAAAAAATCTGAAAACTGTAAATTTATGGTTACGTCACAAAAAAAAATAATACTTTTTTTGCGATTCGGAAAAATCTTCGAGACTGCATTCGGGATTTGAACTATTTAATATAGGTAAGTTTGTACGGAACCCTCAATTGGCGAGTCCGACTCGCACTTGCCCGGTTTTTTCACTATCATCAACCTTTGTTAAACCCACAGCTAAACAATCTTCTCCTATTCGTTTCAAGTGCACTAAAACTAGACTCGACCTGTCTAACTGATACATATCTGTTCTGCCCACAGCTAAATTATTTGTTGGCATAATTTAATGCGGACCGACACGTGCAATGCTGTTGACTAATTTCCATGTACTTAATTAGCTATCTGTGGCCATCTAATCTAATTGAACTGAGTCATTGTATTACATTGACAGTTGTAATACATAGGTAGGTATACTTAACCATTTAACAGGTAATTTAGAACCAATTGTCGTACACATATTTCTTGAATGGCAGAAGTTAAGGTAGATAGGATTGGGCAGAGCACCGCCGTGTCTTCGTGGGGGCGGCAACGACCTCTCGCGCCGGGCACTGTACAAGCCATTGTCCGGAGCGAGGAGGAATAGCAGGCGGTCGCCTCCTTCTGCGAAGCAGTAATGCTAGCGAAGGAGGCCGCGGCACGCTTAAGGAAACGGCCCTCAAGCCCCAGCCACTGGAATCCCGGCCCCAATTTCCAGCCACCACAGGCGTATCCGTAACCGTATCCGAAACCGGTATAATATTACTCCTATATCCGTATTTGTATCCAGATTCGAAATTTCATATCCGTAACATGCATTTATAAGCATTAAGTCCGCCTTTGTACCTTTGTGTTGCATGACGTTTTAATAAATAAAAAAAACTGGGCAAGTGCGAGTCGGACTCGCGCACTGAGGGTTCCGTACAAACTTGAAAGGTAAATTGCGGTTTACGATTTATGACGTATTAAAAAAAACTACTTACTACATCTCTTTCAAACCAATTTTCGGTGGAATTTTGCATGGTAATACATCATATATTTTTTTTAGTTTTATCATTCTCTTATTTTAGAAGTTACAGGGGGGGGGACACATATTTTACGACTTTGGAAGTGTGTCTCGCGCAAACTATTCAGTTTAGAAAAAAATGATATTAGAAACCTCAATTTCATTTTTTAAGACCTATCCATAGATACCCCCACACGTATGGGTTTTGCTGAAAATTTTTTTTTGTATTTTAGTTCTAAGTATGGGAAACCCCCAAATTTTTTTGTTTTTTTTTCTATTTTTGTTCGAAAATCTTAATGCAGTTCACAGAATACATTTACTTACCAAGTTTCAACAGTATATTCCTTAGAGTTTCGGAAAAAAGTGGCTGTGACATACGGACGGACAGACACACATGACGAATCTATAAGGGTTCCGTTTTTTGCCATAGATACCCCACACGTATGGGTTTTGCTGAAAATTTTTTTTTGTATTTTAGTTCTAAGTATGGGAAACCCCCAAATTTTTTTGTTTTTTTTTTCTATTTTTGTTCGAAAATCTTAATGCAGTTCACAGAATACATTTACTTACCAAGTTTCAACAGTATATTCCTTAGAGTTTCGGAAAAAAGTGGCTGTGACATACGGACGGACAGACACACATGACGAATCTATAAGGGTTCCGTTTTTTGCCATTTGGCTACGGAACCCTAAAAATAAGATAACAGAATAAATAAGCAGATTATTATGCACATTATTATACATGGAATTACTAATTGATTATTATATTGTAAATCTTAAGATAACATTTTATCTAACAGATAAAATAGATTTATCATTAGTGTCTTTTATTTTTAGAAATGACTTGGTCAATAATTTCATATCTTGCTGTGCAGTGATAGCTCCACAAAAATAAATTACCTAACATAATTGTGAAAAAATAAGAGATTGCAGGTATGGACTTTCGGAGGCTAATTAGTCAAAATCAACATATTATTTATTAACCATGTTTAGGGTGAAGCAGGAGACCGCCTCCTACATCGCACGGATTTTACAGATCTTTGAAATTCTCGGCTTTTTTCGTACGCAAGTATTATGCATTTAAATGAAACTCCTTTTAATATTTTTTGAGTTTCAGGCAGACGTGGTGGGGGACTTTGTTTTATAATTTGTAAGGATGGACCATGGAGGAGGACCAACCCGCGCTGGGCCTGCGTGGTGGATTACGGCCCATTCCGAATCCCAGAAGTGGGAACATTAAAAAGGCTGATTATGCTTATGCTAAGGATGTATTATAGGATTAAGGATGTTATATATGTGATTGTATTATACAATCACCAACTATCGTTTTCCCATACATTTAACATACGAAATTCAAAATTGACGGAACAAAAACACATTACATAACATGATGCCCTTTATTCTCCAAAGGATTAGTAGAACGGGCGCTAAGGGGGAGAGAGAATGTAAAACGTGAGGACCCCACTTTGGCAACAAAATATGTAGTTCAAAAATTAATCATTCGGATCTTGCCAGCTCACTTGTTTTTGGTTATTATTTTTTTATCCGCCGTATAAAGGAAGTTGATATAAAAACTTTTTACAAAAAAAATACAACCGACTTCAAAGTAAAAAAAAAACACTGAAAAGTGCAAAATAACTTTAATTTCGGAAGTCGGTGTTTCTATAATAGTTTTGTCTCTTCGTTATTTAACACCGACTTCCGAAATTAAAGTTATTTTGCACTTTTCAGTGTTTTTTTTTTTACTTTGAAGTCGGTTGTATTTTTTTTGTAAAAAGTTTTTATTTTACACTTTTTAGTTATGGTACCACCACTAAAAAGTACCCCTCAGCCAAACTTAAATACCTTATAGCCAGAGTGCATCTCATGACAATTCTAATAATCCCAAACACGGTTAGATTACATTAATTTATTACAGAGTTCCGGTGCCAAACTTCAGGCTTCATTATCAGATCAGTTCGATGTAATTATTCCCCCTCTACTTTCAGTCAGTCATCGACTACACGTATAAACAAAGCAATTTTACTTGTTACGTCGGTTCTGCTGTGATCCTATGAGGAGTTCTGTTCCATATCTTCGAAGTTCATGATCAGATCATAACAATATTTCTATGGAACCAATTCGGAAGCATAACCTTTCAATCAAAAAAACCGAGAAATCGGTGAACATACATAAAAAAAAAACATACATTCAACCGAACATATAACCTCCTCCTTTTTGAAGTTGGTTAAAAATACATTATATTTCATTTTTTTTTGAGTTAATATTTGTTATTATAAATTGTGGTCCTCACATTTTGCAGACGCAAATCCTTCTAGCGCCTGCACCATAGGCAGACATGAGGAGGACAAAAACAATGGACAATAATAAAATTACATGTAGTAGGTATTTTCAATAATTCTCAGCAGATTAAAAAAAAATAATGGATATAGTCCAGTCATTTAAGGTTTTATCGAAACTGAAGATATCGAAAATGAATGACAAAAAAATTATATACAATTTTTTTTGTATTTTTCAGTATTCAAATAAAAAAATATTCACTCCTAAATAAAAAAAAACCTCTTATTACATGTCATGGATTATGCCTACGGGGGAAAACATGTAAAAAAAAAAAACACGCTTTGCATTCTACCTCGATGGTGGTGAAGAAATGAGTGCATTGTCATAATATAGTCGCTTTCTCAGCGCTCTACTCAGAAAACGGGTAATTTCACGACGAACAATTTTGTAATGACCTCTATTGACCTCCGAGCTATAGGTCGTGAGATATTTGCGAAAAACTGATTTTCGTGACCTTTTGACCTTTATAACTTTTTTAGCCGGCACGATATCAATGTCGATTTTTCACATCTTCATTACAACGCCGTAATAAAGGTGTATACAAAAATTCAGCTCACTAGGAATTTTTAAAATGCCTAAAATGACTGGACTTATATATAAATACAAAAAAATATGATAATCTGTATTGTACGAAATGGTAAGACACTACGAGAGTGGATCCATATCCATAAAAAGACCACAAGTTTAGAATATTTAGACAGTCATATTTCAAAGGACAGCAATTTTGGCAATGAAATAAATAAGTAAATTATTTTTTTTTGCCTTTACAAGTCGGCCAACCGTTGTGTCTCTCATCACATTTGTAACATGTCAAGATTAAACAGTTATTTTTCCCAGGCTATATAAAAAACACAATAGACGATGACCGAAGGAGGTGACAGTAGATTGTAACAGGTCAAAGATTGTAGATATTATTATAAAATTGTACTATCCGTTAAATATGGTCCTATAATCTAAATGGGTAGTATTTAACTATTCCTCAATTTATTTCAGTTTTCTACGACAAATATACCTACATACTACATGCTCTTCTGGGTAGTTTAAAAAAAAAAAATCACGAAGAGGATGGCGGGGTCTGTGTTCCGTTCGCTTCGCTTGATCTCTACACCCCACCATACCCTTCTAATGTAACCTTTCCGAGTCGTGGTGCACTTTACAAATTCAATATTAAAGAACAAGTTTACCTCTTCATAATATTATGAAGAGGAAAATTGTGTCACTGTGTATTTCGAGAAATATTCTTTTTTCCAGGGTGGCAATCCTCATGGGTGTCCTCCGCCCTGGAGCGGGTAGAAGGGTCTGTCAGACTCTTACTGAAATTAAATCATAAACATTGTGTAGAAAATGGCTTTCCAAATTGTTTCGTCAAATTCACACAGACCAACCAAAGTTTACTGTTACAAAATTCAACACCTAAGTTATTATTAAAGCTCCGTTTCAAAACAAAAAAATATACTCTATAAAACCTCCATTACAACGAAAACTTAGGCAACTGTATCCAATTTACATACTTACATAATTGATTGCAGTAGTCCATTGTCTTAAAAAGACAAAACTTAAAATTTCTCACAATAATTGCGCGTAACAAAAATGGTCTTACTTAAATATACTTTTAATTCGTGGTTCAAAGAATAATGACCTGCCTTATTGTTGATGATGTTCGATGGGGCCGAAAGGTTCTGGGTACCGAGTGCGAGTTGTTTTTACGTTTAACGCGTTTGGCTCTCTCTCTCTCATTGGTTAAGAGGTTGGAGTGGGCCAATAGGAGCGCCAAACTTCATAAACGAACACGCACTAGGTAGGTACTCTGGAGTAGGGCGTGGGCAGTGTGTCATCTTTGCGATTGGAACATTTGCATCTGAATCACTGAAATGTTCCGAAACAGTGATACATATGTATCATTTGGAACATTTGGAATATCGGCTCAAAAGATACAAACGGAACATTTGAAACATCGGCTCACAAGATACAAACGGAACATTTGGAACATCGGCTCAAAAGATACAAACCGAACACTTGAAACATCGGCTCACAAGATATAAGCGGAACATTTGGAACAACGGCTCAAAAGATACAAACACAGACACTAACTGTTATGAATCGTGTTCCTGTTACGTTGCGCCATATACACCAGCAGTTTTATTTATTTGAATTTTGATTTGAGAATAATTTAAAGCAGATGTTTTTAGTTCAGTTCATTATTTACACTATTTTGTCGTCTCATATAGGAGACGTGAGAGTCGCGGGAATCCGATGGATGCGAGATGCACAGTGCCGGTCTTTGTGGCAACTCATGGGGCATTGGCCAGCAGAGGATATCTTTGAACTAAAATGATGATGAAAAAAGAGGAAAGAGGCATCATCAACCTACACCGTTGATGATGCCTCTTTCCTCTTTTTTATATTGATTGAAATGCAACCGGTAGAAAACCGCTAGATAACGGCTAGCAACTCGGCGTGTCGATGCCCAAGACTATTAAAAACTCGACGAGTGCATCATCACCAATGATCCTCTTGCCTCACTTCAAAACTTACTAAAGCCAGTAACTCTCCTATAAAAAAAGGCCAAAGGCAACATCGATCATCTCAATGAGAATTAAGTTCTACTTGATAATCAGCGAATATCCCAAAATGAGCGTTAAGCATATTTTAGAAGACACAAATTCATTTTTCTTCGCCGTTTTCTTCATTTATAGATAACGGAATAAAGATAAATAATAAGATACCTAGGTTAAAATTACCTTACGACAAAGCCATATAAGTAAATGGAGACCAAAATTGTACAGTATTCAACCCACACGCGGTTGAAATGAGCAATGGAACAAACCACATTGCTAAAAGATTTTTGCAAACCATCACATATACATTAAATACTTTATGCGGGTTTGTTTAAAAGACTCACCGCGGTTCTGGAACACAAAGGGTAACTGAAGGAACACGAGTAGATTTTAGTCCGTAAAAAAAGGTTTTGGTCCTTAATTAAGCCTTTGTATGTCACCTGTATTAAGGAGTTCACATAGACAATCTTTAAAAAATACTAGTTTATAAATTTATTTTTTATCAGATCTTCTAGAAAAAAACTTAAATAATAACTAAACTATACTAAAACCTAACTATGTACATGAATATAATACAAAAACACAAAGTACACTCAGGCGTCGAAGTACTCCTCCGCATCGCTGTCATCCGGAAATGTGCCCAGAAGATTGGCAGCATAAATTTACCTTAAATTTTGGAAATAAAATATAAAGTGTCATACAACAGGTATATCAATGAGAAATGCGCATAATTATATTTTTATGTGCTAAGTAAATAAAATAATTACTGCCTCTGGTGAATTAATATGATAAAATTAAAGAAAAAATATTTTCATCAACGACAAACTTATAAATAATAATAATAAAATATAATAAAATTCTTCTATTTTTTTCAGACTTTCAATGTCCATACTATGTTAGTGTCTGAAACTTAAAAATACGTTAGTACAATATTAGAAATAGAGCTGTTGTTACCGGTATTCCGGGATCCCGATATACCGTAAGGCTGGTCTTTTTAAACCACGGTTTTGACAAGCCAATACGGCATTACGGTATTACAGACATTAATATATCATATTATTGCGGTTTGTTTTAACAATAATACTCACAGCGCGATGATAAGACACAAAATGCACCCCTTAAAAAATCCCGATAAAGACTCAGGCGTCAAAGTTATCACATCCAAAGGGCCGCTATAGAAAACCGGGTTTTTGTGAGCGAACTACAGATAGATAATATTTGTTAAAAATTGAGGCCGGCCTAAAAAGAGGTTTTTTTTTTTTTTTTAGGTGGGAAAATCATCTTATGACAAATCGCGCTCTTGGCCGGAGCGGAAAATAGTGTCAGACTTTTACTGACTAAAAACCCATTCCTGTTCCTTCTTTGCCTTCGTCCCAGGGCCCCGGGTTTCACTTTCACACTACCCGTGGCCCCAGCCGGCTTCGACCCTGTTGGGCCCCTACGATTTGCTGACATCTCCATCTCATGCTCGCCGTCCGCAAGCCCGCGCCTACGGTGGCCGGAAATCGGGATCGGAATCCCGGCGGCGGTTGGGGCGTGAGGACCGTTGCCTCACGCGATCGGCCGCCTCCTTTGCTAGCATTACTGCTTCGCAGAAGGAGGCGACCGCCTGCCACTCCTCCTCGCTCCGGACCATGGCCTGTACCAAGGCCCGGCGCTAGAGATCGCCGCCGCCGATCGCCCCCACGAGGACACGGCGTTGCTCTGCAAAAGCGGGGCACACCTCCACCGTGTGCTCCACCGTGTCCTCCGGGCGGCCTAGAAAGAGGTGGCGAGTACGATAACTGGTTCGAGGTGGCACTGGAGAAGAATGTCTGGAAGGACTTGGAGGAGGCCTTTGCCCAGCTGAGACAGTAATGGCTATTGAAAAAAAAAATGTTATATCTCGTTTTCATAGTTATTCTATCTCATCATCATCTTCCTGCCCTTGTCTCGTGTTATTTGGGGTCGGCGCAACACGTTTTTTTCTTCCATTCTGGCCTTATCACTAACTTCCTATAGTTATTCTATCTATTTTTGTATATTTATTGATACACTGAATAGATAACATAAATTATTTTTATGCATATTTTCCATTCCTTCAACACATCCCCATACAAGGCACTGTCTATTCTCATCTCTATACGAGAACCACCACCAATTTTAAGATATTTCTTCCATTAACTCGTCGTTCTTAAATCACCGATAAAAACACCAGCTGTTAATTTCTCCATAACTATAAAGGAAGGCATACATAACAGCTTTAGAAAAATTTCTATCATTCATCTGGTAGGAAATGTTGTAAATTTTACTTGACACATCGTAATAATATAATTTTACGTTGAGTGTATGGGTAGTCGGAAACGGATGTTTGATTCTTTTATTAGCTTTAACCCCTTATCTTGAGTGATAGGGCGACGACATATTAATTGGTTCTGTATAATTTTGAAGATAGAATTGGTAATGTAAATTGTTATAATTTCTAAATAGAGAAAGGATGTGTGAGGTTTGTCAAATGGTGTCGAATAGATCTAAGGAATCTAAAACAATAGAATAGCATAGTCGGCCTTATAATATTCCCACTGTTCGGATTCAGGCCTCGTCTCTAGGAGAGGGAATGGGCTGTAATCCACCACGCGGGCCCAGTGCGGGTTGGTGGATGTCACATGTCTTCGAATTTTTGGTTCTAGGACATGCGGTTTCCTCACGATGCTTTTCTTCACCGTTTTGAGAGCAGTGGTGATGAAATAAATTACACAAACTAATGCGCCTAGCTGGGTTTGAACCCGCAACCTACAACTAGTAAGTTGGGGCCGTTGCCACTCGGCCACCACTGCTCTGTATCTGACACAAAAGATCTGAGGAATAAACAAGTTTTTCAAGTAAACCAGTTGATCTCTTGACTGTTAGTAAATAGAAATATGGTTTTTTTGGGTGGAATACCGTTAAATAACTTCTCCCGCTCTGGGTGGAGCGACAGGGATTGTCAGACTTTTACTGACTAAACTAGACTAGACTGTGAGCCTAGAATTCTGTCACAGTATAGATTACAGCTGGCACAAAAGACAGATTGCTGTTAGTTTTAGTTAGGTACCTACTATTAACCTAAGTTGTACCCTTATGAGAGATACAAATAAAATTTATTATTATAAAAGCGAAATACCACTCACTAATTAATCACGAAATCTCAGAAACTAAAACACTTACAAATTTAAAATTGGAAGGTAGGTTCCTTATGGGTGTAGACATCCGCCAAGAACGGATTTTACGACACTCGACCCCTAAGGTTGTAAAACGGAGGTTAGAAGTTTTTACGGAGAAATCGTCAATTCGCGGGCGAAGCCGCTGGTCGATGCTAGTTATCTATATATTATTGGCTTTTATTTGCGCTGTAGATTTTTCGAAAGAGTTACCATGGCCCTGGGACGTAAAGGTCAATAGTAGAAACACGGGTGGATTTTAGTCAGTAAAAGTCTGACACAACCTTGCTCTCCACTCTAGAGCGAAAGAAAATGCTCAACATATTATCTAATACCTAACAGGTATACGGTAACTGACAAAAAATCCCATTACTGAGTTATAAAATCCCATTACTTAACACATAATTTATTAAGTAAGGTTATGGTAGAGCAGCTTTCACGCCGTATCAAACTCCGATTATAGATTAACGTCCGATGAAACTTTAGTGGTTTAATTCGTATAACGGCAGTTTAAGTAGAGTTTAGTTAATGCTTCGCTTGTTTTATAACATGTTGCTTCAAAATATAAGTCAAGGTTAGTGAGATTTCAACATGGGTGTTCAATGAACTGTGTCTTGCCCCGCTGCGCTGTGTTGCGGTAGGCTTCCGTTTTTACCCAACTGCGCCAGAAGGAGGGTTCTATTTTTCAAGTGCATGTGTGTGTAGGCAGGCATAGGTATATTTTCGAGTGTCATGTATGCATATTTATATGTACCTACCTATATTTATTTGACACGCCCTAGAGCATCAACGGCTTGAAGTATTCTAGCTTGTAACGTATCGTTATGAGAGTGACTGGTTAGGTACAGAGTACTCTACCAATGCTAAAGTGTTTAAAATTTCTTTGTAGTAGAAGTTTCATAGTCCACAACTAGTTTAATCAATAGAGTTTCTTGCACATTCTTCTCCATAGAGATCTACGCTTAAGAATGTGGAATTAGCATAATTTTTCTGACTGACTGACTTCTTGGCATTTCAAAAGTGCCTGTAAATTTTCGAAATAAAATGCTTTGAATCTTGCTTCTGAAAGTATTAAGGTGCCTTTTAAATATATGCTTAAAATGTCCACTAAAGTGCTTCAATATTACCTCTCCGAATATCGATCAATGGTATTTGGATACCTTTTCAAGGATTCCTCTCAGAGTAAAAGCTTTTACGCCAAGGGCTAAATAGGTATTTACCTGTTCCAAAAGCTGAGTGACTGTCGATTTAAATTCAGATTGTGTAGCAAGGAGGCTTATCGTTTTTTTTTTTGATTTGGGAAATCACATCACAGTTATATTATAAAGGCGAAAGTTGGTGAATTTGTGTATGTATATGTGTTACTTCTTCACACTCGAACAGCTGAACGGATTTGGACCATATGACCTGGATAATATAAGCTTTTTGTCCCGTGAGTATGTTGGGACGATTTTCAACAATCACGCGGGCGAAGCAACTGATAGCAGCTAGTGGTAAAGTAACTTTTCTCGCTCTAGGTGGAGCGAGAGGGAGTGTCAGATTTTTACGGACTAAAACCCACTATGCAGAACAGATGGTCGATAGAGCCACAAGTGGTGACCGCGCACCGGAAGACGCAGCGTTGGAAGGCCTCCCATAAGGTGGACCGATGAGCTAGTGAAGGTCACGGGAATCCGATGGATGCGAGACTCACAGGACCGTTCGTTGTGGCGACACTTTGGGGAGGCCTATGTCAAGCAGTGGACGTCTTTTGGCTGAAATGATGATGATGATGACAAGTTCTCAATTTCATATTTTGGATTCAGAAAGCAGTGGTTTGTTTATTGTTGCATTTGGTTACAAACCTCCGACATACCATTAAAATTAAAACTAACTGGCCTGGCCTGTTGGTCTAGTGGTTAGTGGCCCTGACTGCTATGCTGGAGGTCGTGGGTTCGATTCCCACCCAGGACAAATGTTTGTGTGATGAGCACGATCATTTGTCCTGTGTCTGGGTGTAATTTATCTATATATGTATGTATTTAGAAATATATAAGTAGGTTTATCAGTTGTCTAGTACCCATAACACAAGCTCTGCTTAGCTTGGGACTAGACGGCGTTGTGTGACAAGTGGAATATTATATTATATATATAATATTATATTATATTAACTACTCGTAGTTACAAAACCATCACGCAACCTATGTCTGAATACATTCATGTAAACTTCATTCCACTAAAACCAACCAACATACTTGTAGTTGCACACAAATACCGTAAAACGATGAAATAACTAGATCCACTGATGCAACCAGACGCAGCTATTTTAATTGTCTTAAAATAGCTGCAATAAACGCAAAAATAGTCTGCGATTTATAAGATCTGGGGTGTGTTCCATACGAAATGCTCTGATAATTCTATGATGCTCATTAGATACCAAAGTAGTAAAACTAAAATTTTAGTGACCTGCCTTTAATGTTTTATTACTGCAAAATAAACAAAAGCAGGCAACTGCGAGTCGGACTCGCGCACTGAGGGTTCCGTACAAAGTTACCTATGAAGACAGTTTAATTCCCGAATTGAGTTACGAATATTTTTCCGAAGTTTTTTTTTTGTGACGTAACTACAAATTTACAGTTTTCAGATTTTTTTCTATACTTGTGCTATGAGACCTTGCTTCAAATTTCAGGATTCTAGGTCAACGCGAAGTACCCTATGAATTTTGATTCCCTTGAGAGTGTCGAATTACACGTTTTTTGCGACACAAACGGCCGTATCTTTTTTTTTCGTTAACTCAGAAGTTTGATTTTTTCACAGCTTCAAGGGACGGCAGACCTGAGTATATGGTTTTAATTTCAACTCGGTACCTTCACGCGTTCCCGAGACAAAGGGTCTTGACAGACAGACAGACAGACGGACAACAAAGTGATCCTATAAGGGTTCCATTTTTTCCTTTTGAGGTACGGAACCCTAAAACATAAACTAATGGACAAAAACACTAAACTTATGAATGGAAACTAATCACAATAATATGATATAGGTGAAAGTTTGTAGGTGTGTCTGTTTGTTACTTCTTCACATTCAAACGTCTGAACGGATTTTAATGAAATTAGGCTCGTGGTTAGACCATGACCTGTACCATGACGTTTAAAGTAAGATTGTTTCATTCTTATTTCAGTGTGGGTAAGAGATGGCGCTAGACAACCTGTATAGCTCTGTCTCTTACCCACACTGAAATAAGAATGAAACAATCTTACTTTGAACATCATGGTAACCCCGCATGACGTAGAACATAGGACTTTTAGTTCCCTTGGGATACATTTCTACTAATATGCGGGCGATGCCGTTGGCAGATGCTAGTTCTTTATAAAAATAGACATAGATTAACACAATTTAATATCAGTATACAGTTCATAAATTTTGCTCAGTCGTTATTTTTGTAATGGAGATGAACGTTTAGGATTTTTTTTTTTTAATATACCAATAAGGAGAACGAAACTTTGTATGAAGCTCGTCGTTTTTGCCGTTTGGACGTCTAATCGGATAACGGCTTGTTACCTTTTTTATATATACGAGTGCTTGACTGCGATCCCACCTGATGGTAAGCAGAGATGCAATCATTGATGGTGAGGCGCACTAGTTTATTAAGAGCCTATTCACTCTAGCCTTGAAAACACCTAAATTATAGTTGGACGCGGGAAGACCGCAGCAGGAAAATTGTTCCAGTCCTTCGATGTACGCGGTATAAACGACGAAGCGAAACGCTTAGCCCGAACCGTTGAAGTTTCAACAACGTAAGGGTGGATACTGGCCGTTCGTCGGGTTGTCCGATAAATATTATAATATTACCTAAATATTATCGAGATATGTATTTAAAATATCCGTGTATTCGTATGGAATCTCTGCCGAAACCGTCTACCGTAAACGCTAAAAATAATTCCCGTTCACCCAATTGCATCACGCACGCATGAAAGCCAGTGAGACGGAACAAACAATGACTTATTATTTGAGTCACCGCTCAACCAGCCCAATTTAGGAAAGAATATCTTCAAGGCAATGAGTCAAGGGGTCGCGCAGACATAAATTAATCCTTTTGACAGTCGATGGTCTAACAGGCGCCTTGTCATTACTCATTCAGGAACATGAGGCGTTTACAGGAACTGTGACCGACGGCGACGAGACCACGACGACGACTGGGGATGACGTCTTGAACTGAGAGTGAGGGAAAGAGATGGAGTTATACAACACGAATAGCACTATCCTTTTTCACGACGGAATCATGATAACACGTCATAGTTGGGGGTGTAGTAATAATTAAATTTTGTGAAAGAATGGTTTATTTTAGAAGTCACATTAATGTTCTTGGAATATCTTTTGTTAGATTTCTGGGACTGTGGCGATGATTTCAGAACTATTTGGCTGCAGACAGTAAGAATGTCGGTTTCAAATGTCATCTAGTTAAACCTAACTTACTGGAGAGGTGAACCTGGTATCCACTACACTTCTTCAAGGTCGAACGGCTCAAGGGATTTGGATGAAATTTGGCACACAGGTATGTCCTGGAATAACACATAGGATACTTTTTATCATCATCACCATCATCATCATTTCAGCAGAAAGACGTCCACTGCTGGACATAGGCCTCCCCCAAGTGTCGCCACAATGAACGGTCCTGTGCGTCTCGCATCCATCGGACTCCCGCAACCGTTACCAAGTCATCGGTCCACCTTGTAAGAGGCCTTCCAACGCTACGTCTTCCGGTACGTGGTCGCCATTCCAGAACCTTTCAGCCCCAACGGCCATCTGTTCTGCGAGCAATGTGCCCTGCCCATTGCCACTTTAGTTTGGCGATTCTTTGTGTTACGTCGGTAACCTTGGTTCTCCTGCGGATATCCTCATTCCTGACTTTTTATCCCAGGAATATATTCAATTGGGATAACATTCATATTTCTCGTTGGTGAAGCTTTTGGAAAATTTTGGAAAACGATTTTCTAGATATGGTGCACTATTAATTCAATTTTGCTGCTTATGTTTTTTTTGTTATTGTATTTTTTGTAACCCATTCCAATTTCACAGAAATAATAAAAATATAATCCTTGATATATAAATATATTAATATCCGAATCTGAAGGACGCGATGATGTAGTCGACGATGGAGCACGCTTGCCTAGTTCAAATTCAAAAATCCTTTTAGTGTTGGGTAGCCCATTTATCAAGGAAGGCTACAGGCTATCTACTTATCAAGCTAAGATGAAACAGCAGGGGACAGCTAGTATGAAATATTTCCAAACTATTATTAAGTTTAATAAAAATGTCTAGCCACGAATCCACGCGGAAACGTATTCACCATTTACAAATCCTCGTGTAGGTGCATGTTGCTGTTAAAACGAGCATATAAGCTCATTTATAGTCCAGGAGCTGAATAAGGAGTTTGTATGCGTCATTAAATTTTTATTCGTCTCATGTGATGTAATTTGTTTGCAATATGGCGGAACTTTAAGCGGAAGTACAATAAAAAAAACAATTAACTACAAAAATTAAAACATGGAATTACAAATTACGTAAATATTTGAGAGAGAAGTCGAAGTAATCGTATGTAATCTAAAACATTTGTCTATTTGATTTGTGATATGCTTACGTGAAATTATGCATGTGGAGGATAATGTACAAAGAAAAATATAATTTTCATGATTTTATCGGCACTTAAATATAATGTATTATACTGTGTTTTATGCTATACTATTTGCAATGTTGTCTGTTCTTAATTTAACTATCTCTGGAGGAACATTGGCTCCTACAACACAGGCTCTTGGCTTAGTTTAGGAGGCAGCAGTTCGCGTTTTCTTTGTGCCTCAATGTACAACATTTGTTTGTAACTGAGTACTAAATTATTTAAAATGTTTATATTATATATTATTGTGTTAAATTTTTATTTTAACACAATAATATTTATATACGAGTATATACAAAATTATATATAAAAACTCTTAACTAATTAAAACTATATATATACAATAAAGGCTACTCCTAACTAAAATATGGCGTCATAAAACTCCTCCGCATCGCTGTCGACTGGAAGTGTGCCCAAAAGGCTGGCGGCATTGCTACGTTGTATGGCAATGCTTAATCTCTGACCGAGGTAAAAGCCAGCATTTGGGTCACGCGAAGTGTCAACTAAGCGTTTGGACAGGTCTTTAAAAAGCGTATGTTCAAAATGTTAATGTAAAAATAAACGAATTATTATTATATTATATTAAAGCTACAAAGTATATATATATTCTGAATAATTAAAAAAATAAATAAGTGGCACTTTATTATTTATTTTTTCAGTATTTAATGTTTAGAACACAGAGAAACTATCTAGTAAAAAATATGAAGAACTAGCGACTGACAGCGAGTTCGCTCACGTGATAGTAAGCAATTAAAATTATTCCAAGGGTCCACCAGTAGTGTCTATCAGTATACCAATTTTCTTCGAAATCAGTGCAGTCATTGGAGCGTAAATGATAAATAATATTTATTATGCAAATAGGTTTTTAAAAACACTTTTAAACGTCAATTTATTCGTCAATTTTAACTGCATGAAGCCGGTTTTTCCTAACTGACTACCCTGAGAAGAAACACCGAAACAAACTCAGGGGTTAAAGTCTCTTTTAAAGTCCATACAGCCAACATGTAATGGTCAAATCATTTGAGAACCATACAGATTGGAGTTTGAGATGGTCTGTTGAAGAAAGAACCATACAGTTCTGAGTGGACCTGTCCAGTCAGTGCAAACATTTGTCAGTATTCGTGCAGCTCAACTCAGGACTACTAAGGAAATGTGCGGAAGCGTGTAGAAGTAACAAATATATAGATACCGGCACGGATCTTGAGCGCTGACTTCTACAGTTCTACTTGCGCAGAAGCACGCAGAATTGAAATATCGGGTCTCTTTAGTGGTATGAAGAGTCGAGATACGCCGGGGGCGGGGAGTGAAATACTTGTACAGTGATTGGCTCGCTGATATTGTACGATGCGCAAAACGATCCCCGCTCTGTGTCCGAGCGCTCAAGATTCGTGCCGCTATCTATACTACACACACTCACAAACTTTCGCCTTTATAATATTAGTGTAATAATAAAAACAGAAATAGAGTCACAACATGAGTTACTTATATCGATTGCATCTACTACACAAAGACACATTACTATACATTTAATGTGATTCAGTCATCTATTACATGCTCAAGGAGCCATGCCGAGCGTGTCCGGACCCAATGAAGCATCATCTCCAAGGGAAAGTCTGCTACAATAAATAATCGAGTTATTTCCATACCAATATATCTATATTAGCCCTGTCTGTTTATTTGAGATTATCTATTGTAAAATTTTCTTTGCTAAGTACCCACCTTATGTCACTTTTTTTTTAATGTTTTTTTTTTAATTGATGTTGATGTTGACGAAAAGCAGTGGTGGCCGAGTGGTAACGGCCCCGACTTACGAATTGTAGGTCGCGGGTTCAAACCCAGCCAGACGCATTACTTTGTGTAATTTATTTCATCACCACTGCTCTCAAAACGGTGAAGCAAAACATCGTGAGGAAACCGGCATGTCCTAGAACCAAAAATTCGAAGACATGTGACATCCACCAACCCGCACTGGGCCCGCGTGATGGATTACGGCCCATCCCCTCTCCTAGAGAGAGCAGGCCTGAGTCCCAGTAGTGGGAACATTAAAAGGCTGAATATGTATGTATGTATGTATGATGATGATGACAGAAAAATTTTTTTTTTGCATAGTAATGAAGTGGTTCGTTCTTCATTGTTGTATAAAGAAAATACTTTAATTATTTTGTATTCGTGGTTATTTTTTTTATGTTTGGGTTCTTTTTGTTAATGTGAGAGAGCTTAGTTTGTTTTTGAATAATTTATTTGTGTTTTTGTATGCGTGTTTATGTTGCAACAATTTTCTTAAAATCTATTTGTTTATTACATTTTCACATCAAAACCACTAAACCTGTTTTGATGAATTTTAGTACACAGATAGATTGTACCTACACGACTACGCCAGATGGAGGGTTTTTCGAGTATAGTCTTGCGATTTGTGGGAGAGACGCCAGGTAAATCAAAATAATAAAAAAAAAATACAGGGCTTTTAGCGCCCAGTTATGTTTTTTTCGAGACACAATTATTCGTGTAAAGTACCAAAATAAAGGGGATCGAGGAGACGATTTCAAAAATATTACTAGATACCTAAAATGTAAGAAATAAAAAAATAAAAGTATCTTTAAGTAGTCTGGAACAGTTGATGGCATCAAATCTATGATTGAATTAAAATATATGTATACAAATTCCACCAACTGCATCGGTCTGCATAAAGTAATTTGTTTCGAACTGTTTACTTAGTTTCCGCAGTCGGGTCTTTTGACACCATCAACTTTTTTTTTACCATTGATAGAGTCTATAATGATGTGATCGACGATGAAACGCGCTTACCTAGAAGTACCCTATTCTCTCTTGGAACTTATTTATTTATTTTATACTTTATTGTACATCAAATATAAAGCTCAAATGTATCATTTAATAGATCATTTTGAGCTTTATATTTAAAACATACAATTTGCGGCCTTATCGCATTCCTCGCTCTCTTCCAGGCAACCTGGTATGGAAAGAGATTATCAGGACATAAAATGGAGTTGCACTTGGTGCATTCCAAAATAAGCTAAACAATTGGTGAGAAAAAAAACAAAATAGATACTTAACACTAAAATACATACTTAAATACATACATACTAAATAAATATATAGGCAAGAAAACAAATGACAACTACAATTAATACAGCTAAAAACGAAATAAAATTACAAGGTCAAGTAATATTCCTTCACAAGACAAGTGTTTTGAATACATGTAGTAACTTAGAGAAGGACATATTTTTCATCCCGAGAGTCTGATCTCTTGGAATAATTTTCGACTTTCACAAGCGAAGCCAGTAGTACACGCTAATACAAGATAAATTTACAAATACCACGTAATTAGATACAGTAACAAAACTAATTACAAATCTTAACAACCATGAAATGATGGCAGTTAACATACAAACATCAGTAAATGATACTACATAGTTAGATAATACTACTATTTAAAAAGTTTACGTAGATCTAGTTATTTTGTATTTGTGTTTCCTTAAGATAATATTATAAGTTTTGTTTGTGGGTCAGTGGGGTTGGTTGTGAACCAGTTTTGGAATTGATAACGATAGAAATGGTTTGTTTTGAACTCATTCGATTTTTTAGGGTTCCGTACCTCAAAAGGAAAATACGGAACCCTTATAGGATCACTTTGTTGTCCGTCTGTCAAGACCCTTTATCTCGGGAACTCGTGGAGGTATCGAGTTGAAATTAAAACCATATATTCAAGTCTGCGGTCTCTTGAAGCTGTGAAAAAATTATATTCCTAAGTTAACGAAAAAAAAAGATACGGCCGTTTATGTCGCAAAAAAGGAAATCAAAATTCATAGGGTTGACCAAGAATTCTGAAATTTGGCATAAAGCAAGGTCTTATAGCACAGGTATGGGAATAAATCTGAAAACTCTAAATTTGTTGTTACGTCACAACAAAAAGCTTTTTTGCGATTCAGAAAAATCTTCGAGACTCCATTCGGGAATTGAACTGTTTACTTATGTAAGTTTATACGGAACCCTCAGGGCGCGAATCCGACTCGCACTTGCACAATTTTTTATTACCGATAGGCTCGCGTTTGACCACTATCTCATCTGATGGTAAGCAATGATGTGGTCGGCGGTGTGGTGGAGTACGCTTGCCTAGAAGTAATTTTATCACTCTCGATTTAAAGACCCTGAGGATGAAGCTATCAGAAAACACAGACTTTGGCAGAGAAATCCACTCCTTAGCTGTACGTAAAATAAAATGAATGTGGTTCCAAAACGTTTTGTGCGAATGGGCCGGTATCGGTGGCGCATCGTTGTACATCTGGTGGTCCGATGATGGTACGGGCTTGTATATACCCGAGGTTGAAGCTATCAGAAAACACGGACTGTGGCAGAGAAATCCACTTCTTAGCTGTCCGTACAATTAATGTGGTCCCAAAACGTTTTGTGCGTATGGGTCGGTACTGGTGGCGCATCGCTGTACATCTGGTGGTCCGATGATGGAACGGGCTTGTATATACCCGAGGTTGTAGCTATCAGAAAACACAGACTCTGGTAGAGCAATCCACTCCTTAGAGCTGTACGTACAATGAATGTGGTCCCAAAACGTTTTGTGCGTATGGGCCTGTACCGATGGCGCATCGCTGTACATCGATTCCATCATCGGACCACCAGATCTACATCTGGTGGTCCGATGATGGAACGGGCTTGCAGAATTAAGTTACCTATGCAATTAGAATTTAAAAAGTGCTGTTATAAAGGAATCCAATGCTAGTATTTATGATTGAAAAAAAACACCCTCACATAACAAATTAAATAATTATTAAGTCTCAGGATCTTAAACTGTTTGTTATTCGTTTAAAGATCAAACAAAAACTCAAAGATTTACGACAAGAGGAGTCGTAATTTGCATTTTATATCAACCGACAAAACATTATGAATAAAATCTATGCAGATTATGTACCTACCTATTTATTTCTGCTATCACCATCTAAGATCTGGTTTAATTTCCGCTAGTACAACAATGCCTCGACAAGGGGCAATACAAAATGTTTACAATTACATTACGCTACACACGAGACAAAGGACTACTATACAATAATTGAGATTCAGTGTTGCCATACTTATAGTAAATAGTATAATATATACCGTAGAAAATGATTTATTAATTTAGTAATTTTCGTCATTCAGAATCTCGATTAAATGGGCAAGGTTTTAATACATATATTTTCTTTGCTTTTTTAATTTATGAGTACCTACTTAATGGAGGGTCAGAGTTTACGTTAAAATTTTGCAAAATGGCAGATTTTCGGAGGTATTTACCGGAGTAGTTTTACACAAATTTGTGTTTTAATTTTAATATAAACCTAGATAATAACCAAAAGATATAACGTAGATCTGCGTTTCCAAAATATCTATAAAAAGATGTGTAATGTAATGATGTTATAATCACATAAGAGCGGTTGTATGGGAATTGTATTACGGGTTGGGCGCTCTTAATGCATCATCGTCATAATTTCAGTTGAAAGACATCTTCAAGATCATCATCATGAGGTAGTACCTCCTGGCAACGCGTCATCAATTTGCAATGTTACGTGATAGTTTGTAACCTGTAGATTGAGTAAAAAAATGGTTGTTATTTTCCCTTTGTTATTACCAACGTATTTTTATACGCTCATTCTCACAATGGCAACATTGTTGCAAACGGACTTAAGGAAATTAAATCGCTGTTGCACGGCTGCGCTTGCGCATATAATTCCAGTGCCTCACAATGACATTATAGATCCACCAGTTTACCAAGATCTCTCCAAACTAAGATTTGGCAGCAAGATTAAGAATTTTGTATAAATTTTGTTAATAGGATAAATGTCTATTTAATGTGGCTTACAGATTATAGTAGTTGAGTCACATTTTATGTGGACAAGGTTCAAATGAAAGCTGCTGATTTTGTAGACTCTTCGGTGAAGGGCGTAGTTGTCTATCATTTACTATTAAATTTATCCGTTTTCGCAGAAAATCAAGTTTAAGTACCTAAGTCATATCCTTCTATGCCAATGACATATACTAGCTGATCCCTGCGGTTTCACTCGCGTTCTTGGTTACTGCTCTGCTCTTTTGGTCGTAGCGTAATGCCTTCCTCGTAAATGACCTATGTTATCCAACATTGAAAAGAAAATTCAATTCGAACCAGTATTTCCTGAGATTATCACGTTCAAACAAACTCTTCAACTTAAGAATTGTTCTCGCCAAATGATCGACACTTAGGCGTGACTAGAGGACTGGCTCGTCCTTTGCCCAAAGAATTAGCATTCTCATTCAACGTGTCAGTATTCTGAATGCGGTTCCAGATAACAGAGGTGTGGAGGAATACTTCGACGTCTGAGTGTATTTCCTACGTAGTTAGTTTAGTCTATATTTTTTTTAATTGGAAATTATCCAATGACATCTCCCACTCTAGAGCGGAGATAACTTGGAGTCGGCTTTTAGTCTAACCGGATGCGACTAAATACTCGTGTTTTATTAGGAGCGACCGCCTGTCAGACCCAGATCGACAACACGATACTGCTCAGATAGACCGCTGGGCAACACTATACTCCTCAGATAGACTGATGGTTAAACTTTCTGGTGTCTGACTACCTGTAATGATTGTCAAAGATCTACGAATGACAACCGGGACCAACGGCTTTTCGAGCTTTCCGAGGCACGAGGTGTCAATAATGTATAGGTATAATCTGCTTACCATCAGGTGGGATCGCAGTCAAGCACTGGTTTAAATTATTAAAAATAAAAACAAATTCTTAAAACACGTTTTCTGTCGTGTCTTTATTTTTTTGTTAAAAAATGTGTTCAGTAATCAGAAATCAGAAACGTTTATTTCAAATAGACCAATTACAGGCACTTTTGAATTGTCAAAATGTCGGTCAGTCAAAAAAAATACAAGTGAAGCTAAATTGCACGTTCCAAAGCGTAGATCTCTATGGAGAAGAACGTGCAAGAAACTCCATGGACACTCTTTTAAATCATATTATGAGTTACATAAATCTTGGTTACATATTTCTTGTCGCTTCTAATATGTGAGTGTGTGTGTTGTATGTGTTACAAAAATAACATAATCTACGACAAAACAGTTCACAAACTCTTGGTCTATGTCTTTGGTATTCTAAAATTACTTTATCGAGACCAAATTGTACTTAAATTCAAAAGGCCCTTTCATTTCCCAAGACTTTTCAATACGACTTTTTTCGTTGAAAATGAAAGTGTGTAATTCCTCATGCTTAGCTTAATAATTACTGGCTAATTACTCAAGAAACTTCACACAAGAGAATATTCATTTTGAAACTGCCTCTAAAACACACGACGTTAAAAACCTAATGAGACCCATTGTAGATACAAAGTGCGTTGTTACACGTAATAAGAGAATCTATGATCACTCATTCACATGGTTCAAATAAAAAGTATCAACTCGACTTGCGACTCGTATTGTGTAACTACGACAGTCGCGATTGTAATCACAATTGCGTAAAAACGAAATAATAACAAGAACAATACCAGCTGAAGTAGCAATTGGTTATGGAATAGGGCTGCTCTACTAGGTACTCCGAAATCGAATCGTTTAATTAATCGATTTTATACAGTGATCATAGTAATAAATCGTGATCGAAATAAAACTAATTCAATTATTGAGGCGATTATTGAATTAAAACATTAATGTTGCCGTGATAATTGGATCACAAAATTAATTTATTTACATCGAATGAATCAGAAAAAGAATGCTGGTATGCTTTTGAAGACCAGCATTTAAAATCAGAAGCCAATTATCCTTGAGCAAACCTCAATGAATAGAATTACAAAGCACCAATTTAGCTACGATCGGCTTCGAAATCGATTACAAACGTATCGAATTGCACAGACACCTCTAGAAATTCGCAGCCCTACCGCAATTCGTGAAAGTGCAGCTTTTTCACGAGCAAGCCCGTCACGACGCGGAGTGGAGGCTAACAAAGCACACCACAAACAATCGTGGTAGGCCTGCATAGACCTTAGAACGTATAGATGAGAAACAGTCAATTTTGTAAATTTTCAAAGTAGTTTTGAGTCTGAGGAAAAGGGAGGAAGCTAAAAGAAATATACGAAGGATAAAAAGACTATGTATTAAGTAGCTACTCTAGAACAATGCAATAAATCTGTTGTTTAAAAAAAGTTTTTACATTTTTGTGGTCATCAGATCTTTGTCTGTGATTTACTGTCGTGAGAAACGTTCGGATTTAAAGCTATAGGACTCCCATATTTTTTATTTTAAGTCTACCGTACGTACCTAGGCTATAATGCAATTGAGAAGATAAAGTAAAGTGCATCATTAACGCACCCAGGGTCTTGAAACAAAACATGGTGAAATGAAGTTTTATACACCCATGGGATACCCTATGTTAGTGCGGTGCCCCTGTCCTGTTCAAAACGTGAGTTACATGTTGAAGTGTCCCAAGTAGTCGTACACAATCACTTTTGAGTACTTAATGACTGCCAGTCTGCCACTGATGTTGCAATTGACGTAACCACCTTCTGGGCCCATAAGGAGTTTACCATTGCGTTGAAAAGAAGATGAAAAAGTGCAATAAAAATAGAGAGCGACATAGATAGAGTATATTTACATAAAGTTCGTGGAAGTAAGTAACATAGAGTTGATAATACATACATAACTACCTCTGAAATCCTAATCCTGAATCATAAATATTACAAATATATCTCAGGATTTATGAAATTTCAATTTTTTAATTTATTAGGTCAACCTATGAGGTTGTCGTTTGCTTAGCCAGACTAGGCCTTAATTAATTAAAAGCTTCCAGCCAGGACTTATCAAAATTAAAAACTAAGCGAATACATGCTAAAGACGCGTTCTGTGCGGGGTAAAACTCATCTTAGCGCGTCGCGAAGGAAGGACAGCAAGTGACAGGCTGGATCGAACAAGATGTTACTTATTTCCACAAACTTTAGGTAAATATATTCTACCTTCCGAGCTCTGATTATAAAACAAAGACACACAGTTACAAACTCATCCACACCTACTCTGTGGCTTCAATTTCAATTTTGTCGTTACGGTTGGTAACACCGACACATCATCATTAACTTCCTACTCCTTGTTAGCCGTGTGGGTTGCCTTCACCGTTGCATCGTGATTGATAAATTGTGTAGAAATTGCCATTTCTGCAAATGACATTCTTGGACTCAATTTAAAAATGTCTGTAACCGAGATCTTGACGGATCAGCCCATTAGGGGAATATACCTCATTTATCACTTTTGATATGGGTATTTTTGTTGTGTGAATGATATATCCATTTACTGACTTTCTACTCGTATTTAATGATCCTGTCGCATTCGTTATATTTTAACGAGTTGGGAGTGTTAAGAATAATAATAATAATCTCTCTTGCCTTTATTGGCTGGCTTGAATGGAGAATCGCAAGTGCAAACGTGCTCGGGAGAAAGATGTATTATAATATAGTAAGGTGCTGGTAGGGATCTTAACCGTACTTTTGAGATTGTCTTAATAGCCGTGGTATACCTCTCCACTCCTCAAGCACCTCAGAATATGTTGCTCTCTGTTTGCTACGTCACTTCGCGCTAGCGACCGTTCTTCGGGGCACATATTTTATTGAGCGTGCAAGTCACCTTCTTCTTTTTATCAATGGATATTTATAACATTGTTCAAGCAGGGGCCATAGTCTTAACATACTTTTAGGTAACCAGTCCACTTAAGACTACAAAAGCCATAGCCCTATTATCTTTGTTTTCTATAGTGGCAATAGTTTTTCACCAACCGGGAGTTGTCTTTGGGTGCACTAGCATAGCGTGTACAGAGGTAATCGTCAGTCGGTACCACGTTTCATTAAAAGTGTCTAAAGGGCCTCTGCGAGTTGGTTTCGGCTCCTCGTACGCCTTCCAAAGGTCCAGGACCCAGGTATCTGTGATATGCTGATAATAATTAATCATTTTATTTTACTTCTCAGAGGATACATATGACAGACTTACATAAGGGATATAAATAAGTAAAATAACAAACAATGTACAAAATGAGATATTTGGTGACAGATTGGAGTCCATACTAGGATTTCTTGTGTGACGGATCAGCAGGGTTTTACCCTGACTCAGCCCTGGAACGCAAAAAACAACTGAAGGAACCCGGGTAATATTTAGTCAGCAAAAGTCTGACACTCCTTCTCACTCTATCCACAATCAGAGAAGTTATTTGATAAATTCCCCCATTTAAAAAAAATATTACCAATATATAAATATGAGTGCTTGCATGCAACAATAGCCACTTAAAATCCGTCTAAGAAAAACATAATGCGATTTGTAAATCCATTCTACACCTTCTTGCGTCTACAATGCAGAAAGTGAGAGTGATGGGATGCGCTGGCGCAGCGCATCGTTTGTGTCATGAATGGCGTCGATAATTACAAACGGTTGACTTGACGGTTTGGCTGCTCGACTTGACGGGCCAACTCGCATGCTTTTACTTTCAAATACACGTTCATTCAATTATGCTAACATCAGTCTTGCTTGGCAACTCTTGGTTTGAATAACAAATAAAGCATATGGAACGTATTTAATTGTTTATGTTATTTTTATGAGAAAATGATTTTCGATTGTAAATCTGTGTACAGACAAAGAATCAGGATTCCTTCTCTATGTCCTGCTATGTTATATTATATTATACTAGTTATAGCTGGTGCCTGGGACTTCGTCAGCGTCAGATTATGTAAAACAGCACAACGACAAACATTTATCTAAAATAAAAGTAAACCTAAGTTGCTTTTTATAACATCAGCTATCTACCAGTGCCAATGCCACGTCATAATTGGTCCAGTCGTTACGGGGATTAGTTGAAATAGGCACAAAAAAAATTAAAAAGTTTTTGTTATACGTACCGACGAATATAATTTCATATGCGTTTAGTAAAAGAAATGTTATTTTGATATTACAAACAAACAATAACAAAAATAAAAAATAAAATCCCGCAAGCGTGCGGGAACCCGCATAAGAAATCCCGCATTTCTGATTCCGTAAAAAAAGTTGTGGGTTCCCGTACTTGCGGGATTGGTTTCCCTAATCAAGACAATGAAGATCGACGAGTACCAGAAAAATGATTCAACAGTTTTGGAAACCGCAATCATCAGAACAGCGAAGGGGTAAGAAAAAACTGGGTAAGTGCGAGTCTGACTTGCGCACTGAGGGTTCCGTACAAACTTACTTATATAAATAGTATCAATTCCCGAATGGAGTCTCGAAGATTTTTTCGAATCGCAAAAAAGTTTTTTTTTGTAACGTAACAACAAATTTTCTGTTTTCAGATTTATTCCTATACTAAAAGACCTTGCTTTATGCCAAATTTCAGGATTCTGGGTCAACGGGAAGTACCCTATGAATTTTGATTCCTTTGAGAGTGTCGAAATGTACGTTTTTTTTGGGACATCCGTATCTTATGTTTCGTTAATTTAGAAGTTTGAATTTTTCACAGCTTAAAGGGACCGCAGACCTGAGTATAAGGTTTTAATTTGAACTCGATACCTCCACGCGTTTCGGAGCTAAAGGGTCTTGACAGACAGACAGACGGACGGACAACAAAGTGATCCCATAAGGGTTCCGTTTTTTTCTTTTGAGGTACGGAACCCTAAAAACATCATTTCCACCCATCTATTTAGTTAAAGCTATTTTAATGCCCTAAATCTATACTTCACATTAATATTATGCGCGGGCTTGAGGACGATGAACAATGCTAGGCCCAGCAGAGCCGATGCCACGGGGAATTTCCAAAAGGAAAACCGAACTAACAAACTACAGAGTCACACTCTGTAGTTTGTTAGTTCACGTTCGAACGGCTGAACGGATTCGGATGAAATTTGGCACACAGGATACAATTTTTTTTTGTCCCGGGAATATGTTCCCATGTGAAAATTATTGACTTTTACGCGGGCGAAGCCACGGGCAGTATTTCGTAGAAATACATTATTTATTATGACTACACTAAAAAAATCAGATTACACATGAAATTGTTTTTTCTATCTAACAAATTCACATCTACACGAACAAACTACAATTTGTTCATTGTGATTGTTAATGCATTGTTTGTCGCAACAATTAAGTAAACATGTGATTACTAACAAAGCAAATTACATTATTTGCAGCAATTAATTTAAAACAAAGTAATTTCGTAACATTCCTCAAGAATCTACTCGTGTTAGCCAACGAAGCGTTTGGTATAAAAATTATGCATGCTCTATTATTCTTTATTATTTATTAAGTATGTTTACGACCTTAGCTTTAATTTAAACGGTTAAATAAAGAAGATAATATTGTTTGTTTATGTAATACGGAATAAGTACTTCCTAACCAGCGCTGCGTTGTTTAACTTTTTTGTTAAATGCTTTTTTGTTATGCTGAGAAAGGAGCCGTTTTGGCCTCGCACAATTGTGTTCTTTTATTTATTTTTTATTTTAAATATTTATAGATAAGGTACTTACTAACTTTTTATTTTATTGTTGTTTGTCCTGTGCGAGTTTCAAATAAATGTTTTTTTTTTATTTCTTTCTTTCTTTCTGACTTTTTACATTATAGCCTAAGCTATGCTGTACCTGAATATAATATATGCTAGGTACTAACAATTTGCCCGCGACTTCGTTTGCGAGAGTGCAATTAAACCGTAATTTGGGGGTAGTTTCGAAAAAAACTAATAATGACAGTCTATATCATTCATTTTAGTTAGGATTTGTGCCTAATTAGTTAATTAGCCCAAGAAATAAAAATCCTTTACATAAATCTTTAAATCCCTTAAATTTTTCTATTGACAGGCCTGTTTGTCTAGTGGTTAGTGGCCCTGACTGCTATGCCGGAGGTCGTAGGTTCGATTCCCACCCAGGACAAATATTTGTGTGATGAGCACAATCATTTGTTCTGTGTCTGGGTGTAATTTATCTATAATATGTATGTATTTAGAAATATTTAGGTATGTTTATCAGTTGTCTAGTACCCATAACACAAGCTCTGCTTAGTTTGGGACTAGACGGCGTTGTGTGATAGTTGTGTGATTATTATTATTATTATATTATTATTGGGGGGTAGTTCTGAAAACTAATAATGACAAACTTTATTATTTAGTTATTTGTGCTAACTTTCAAGTATGAGATTTTGCATACAATCGAAATTCCCCTGTTCAACCCCTTAAAGGCGGAATTTCCAAAAACCCCTTCTTAGCGATTGCTTACGTCATAAAAGGAGCCTTGTGCAAAATTTTACCTAGCTAGACTATTAGTTTCGGCTGTGCATTGAGGTCAGTCAGTCAGTTTCTCCTTTTATATATAGATATCTTAAATTTATTTTCGAGCCGTTTTGGGTTCAAAATCTCGAATCGCGGAGTCCGACTGCAGCCATTTGAGCGTAAAGGAGTAACAAATACACACACACACACACACACACACACAAACTTTCTCCATTAGGCATAATATTAGTTTGATTAACAACCAATGTTAACTATTTATTACTATAATCGCAAATGGAAAGGAAACTGAAGAAAATTTATCTGCGACATTAAAAGGGACATTTACCGAGGTAAGATTGGTCATCAACGTTAAAATACATATTTTAATTGTAAAAACAATTGCATACTAAAATGTTTATAGTTCACTGGTTTTTACGAGCGACTTTGCCTTGAAAGTTGAAAATTATCCGAAACCGGTATGTCCTAGAACCAAAAATTCGAAAACATGTGAAATCACCAACCCACACTGGGTCCGGCACAGGGTTTTGTGTACTATGTGAAGAAGGTCAGGGTCAGACTGAAGAATTGGAACCGCTATTTGTCGTTGACAAAACCAATAAATAACAACAGGAGTAGTGAAGAAAAAGAAAAATCTCCTCTGACATCTCCTTTCAAACGAATATGATGAGCTTGCAGTTAACTCCCTGTGAGCCATCAACTACCGAAGCCCCCTTGGATATGTCCAATGGAATAAAAGCCTGGTAGGTCGCTGCTGGCACTATTTATTATTCAGTTGAGTGTACTCCAATGAGCCACAGTGCGGCTAGTAAAGTCTCTTCTAGTACTCACTGTGCAACAATCCCCTGTTTTTTGGAAATCCTCATCGAGGCAAATGATAACGCTGTCGAAATTTGATCAAAAGACAGAAAATCATTGAACCTACGACGAAGAAGAGACCGAGTAAAATTAGTTAGCAAAGTTAGATTGAATAAATGTTCAGAAAACAGAAACGGCTGTAATACAAACCCATTAAATCCATCCATTTATGCAATAAAGCGCTAAAATTACCCAAACATCATAAATAGAACCGAAATTCAATTGTAAACGGTTCCGTATTGCAACACGCCCGTTTACAGAATAATGGAATCTAATGCTGTAGATGGACAGATGGACGGCTTAATGGACGTATCGTGTATAATGGACAGGATATGCAAAAGGTTAACTCTGTACGATAGATAAATAAAAATAAAATAATTTATAATTCGGACTAGTAACATCTTATGGATTGGTTAACATGATAAAACTTATACCTATGTTAATAAACTTATTACCTACTTTAAAACCAGGATTCATGATTCATCTTTGAACAACATCACATATTGGAAGAGAATCGTATCTCCCCGCTGTGCTCTCACGATAGAATCGGAGTTAGGCCGCACTCTGCAGAGCAAAGAGGTTTTCTATCTGATGATGGCGTGATAGTAATTGACGTGTGCCTCTGCAAACATACCTGATGCACTACAGAAATGAAACAGCGCTATCAACGTCCTGAACCTGTTATTATGTTCAACCCGCAGATCGACACGAAACATTTTTATGTGATTCTGAGAATTTAATGGACATTAACAATGCAGTTAGTAAAATCAAACTACAATGAACTACTTTTACTACAGACGACGATTTTCCTCAATTAACCAAATCTATCACATCATTAGAAATTAAGGAGGCTAATTTGTCTAACGAGGTGTCAGAAACTAATTAATACATTTATCTAATAACAAGGAAGAAAAGGAGTATTTAAAAGTAATTATTTATTTATTATGTTATTCTATATGGTGTACAATAAAGAATTTTTCAAATATATTAATTACACACATATTTCATACAGACTGAAAATTCATAGGCTGTCATTAACAATTAATTAGCATATTATAATGTTCCCAATGCTGGGACTCAGGCTTCCTCAGCAGGGGAGGGAATTGGCCGTAATCCACCACGCGGGCCCAGTGCGGATTGGTGGATGACACATGTCTTCGAATTTTTGGTTCTAGGACTTGCCGGTTTCCTCACGATGTTTTCCTTCACCGTTTTGACAGCAGTGATGATAAAAAAAAATACACAAAGTGATCCGCCTAGCTGGGTTCGAATTCGAACTCGCGACCTACAATGAATTATTGTACGAATTTAAAATGCGAACCTTCAAAAAAAAATGTCAGTTTGCGATGAGTATCTAGTCCTTCTGAGTTTATTTCTACGGTGGTCCTACCACACTCTTACACGGTTGTTGCCGTGTGATGAATGAGTGTGTGCCAGCTGGAACTTTCACTCGCATTGGACGGTTTACATGTCACTACCTCGTTAGCACTAGTTACTGATGCATTGCTTCTGTTCGAGATTATGAAATGACCGTTTTTTTGGGGTAGCAGGATAATATTTATCCAAAGCTACGGTGTTGTTTGAAAGAGTCATAGCAGCCATGACACGCAAAGGGCAACTGTAGGAAGACGCGTTTTATTTGAGGTGGGAAATCATCAAATAACTTTTCCGGCTCTGGGGTAAAGCCTCCAGTTTCCTTCAGATACCCTTTGCGTTCCAGGACCACGGTATCTCTTTCGGAAATTCCTGTGGCCCTATTGCGCATAGGGCCTACTGGGCTCCTACGGTTTTGCTGACTTTCCTTTGAGGCGTGGAACACTACGCGCCGTCGACGACTCGGGCTCGGTGCTTATCAAGCTACCCATTGTTAGACCGTGCCTACGGTGGCCGAGGATCGCTATGCGACTTCCGACGCCCGGGCGGGGTCAAGCAACATGGGTGGGTTTTTGTTAGTAAAAGTCTGACACGTCCTCTCGCTCCGCCCTGAGCGGGAGAAGTTGTTTGATGATATCTTACACTATAATTTAATAAAAGGATACTATTTATGCTCAATTTCAAAATATTAACTCAAGTTATCTTTGAGCTTTGGCGAATATTCGTCACTTCATTGCGATTACTTTATTTGAGAATTGTTTTAGATTTTTTGGCTTGTGTGTTTCTTATTAATGTAAACGTGAGTTATTCTCAAAACTGATGCCAAAATCTCATGGTGGAATGGTGACAGCGACTGCCACAACCCAGTGCTGGACACGCCATAACTATCGCTGTAAGTTCCCTCTTTGAGGAGTGGCTGGAAAGACAACACGGCGTTCTTACCTTTCGCATGATGTAGATCCTCACCGGACATGGTAAGTTCGGGAGTTTCCTGCATCGGATTCGTGCGGAAGAAACGCTCGGGTGTCACCATTGTGTGGACCGCCCGGAGGACACGGTGGAGCATACGGTAGAGGTTTGCCCCGCCTGGGCAAAGCACCGCCCGTGTCCTCGTGGGGGCGATCGGCGGAAACAATATAATATTTGCCTAGGTGATAAAGTAGCATTCTATTGGTTAAAGAATTTTTCAAATCGATCCATTAGGTTTTTGAGTTTATTCAATACAAACACACAAAAATACAAATCTTTTTCCTTATAATATTAGTAGGTACCTATAGATTTCGATTGCACCTATCAAATAATACTTTTTCAAGATGGTGTAGTTTATTTTCCTTTCTCAGAGCTATCATAATGTCATCGCATAATTGTCTTGATATTCTGTTAAAGACTGACAAAGTTAAATTGCTCCACTGGTATTTAAAAAAAGGTCAGTAAATAAAGTATTCGATTACCTAGCTGATAGTAGAGTAGTTTATCATGGCACAGTTACTAATTTGCATTTGATGAATAATGTCAAATGAATTTAGCACTAGCGAAAATAAGAAGAAAGAAAGAAAAATGTTTACTGATAGTATCTAACACAGGACAATAAAATACGATAAATTGTTATTAACAATCTAACCGCAATAAATAACTGAAATAAAATAGTAACATAAACTAAGACCCGAAAAGAGGCCGAAAAGGCTCCTATCTCAGCTTAAGTGCTGTTGCGAAATAAAAAACATGCAGTGTTCTAACACTGCGTGTATGCCTATATGCTACTCAGGTTTATTATTCTATATCTCAGGTTCATTATGCGTACAGCTAAGGAGTGGAATTCCCTGCTGGAGTCTGTGTTTCCTGATAGCTACAACCTAGGGGTCTTTAAGTCAAGAGTGAATAGGATAGATCTAGGCAAGCGTGCTCCATCGTCGGCCACATCATCGCTTACCATCAGGTGAGATAGTGGTCAAACGCTCCTATCAATAATAACAAAATAAAAAAATCAATACATACAAACAGAACACACACATTGTCACATTGTCTGAATCATGTGTCATCAGACCTCTTTGCCTCATAAAATCATAAGTACGAGTATCATACGTATCCGACACCTACAAAAAGCATCGACTAATTTAGTGGTCTTATTTTAACATAGATTATTTTAGTGGTCCTATTTTAACATAGATTAATTAAGTGGTCTTATTTTAACATAGATTAATTTAGTGGTCTTATTTTAACATATATATTAATTTAGTGGTCTTATTTTAACATAGATTAATTTAGTGGTCTTATTTTGAAAATACCACTAAATTAATCTATGGTTTATAAATATTTAAATACGTTAATATCAACAATAAAAAATTTATTCGTCCCGTCAGTCATATAAATAAGTTTTTCTAGAGGTCTATGTAAAGTAAAAATTCGAATTTTGACAATATACCATATCTCAGGCACACAGATTACGAATAAAATATCAAAACGATTATAAACAAACTAAAATTCTAACGCTTGAAAATCACTGGGTTTAGCGAGATCCGGGAATGTCACTAATGTCAGACTTTTATTGAGTTGCCGACGATTCGGACACAATATATTCGGACTAATGGAAACCTAATGGAAACATTTTTATATGAGTGTTTTTTTTCCCCTCAGTAGGGGAAAAAAAACACTCATATAAAAATGTGTGTCCGAATCGTTATTCGGACACACAGTGTTTAGTACAGACAGACAAAAAATTTAAAATACATATAATAATAAGGGAGAAAGCGTTACCAAAACTATTTTGGGCTGGATTTAAGGCTGCAACTTCGGGTAATACATATATTTATATTACGTTTTAATTTTTTTTTATCTGACTGTACTAAACCGCTTCAATAAAGGTGGTATACGAAACGTCAGTGAAAAAATAATGAAAATAAAATATGTCGATTCGGACACTATGTCCGAAAATATTGTGTCCGAATCATCAGCAACTTCTTTTATTTACTAGGACCACCCGTGTTCCTTTAGTTGCTCTTTGCGTTTCAGAGCTGCGGTAACTCATCTAATTTCTCAATACTCAATACTCAATACTCAATACTCAATTCTTTATTGCATTCCATATGTACATAGATGGTATAAAACATTGTGAAGATCAATATGGACCCTGTCGGGCACAGCAAAGTTAGGAGAGAGGATGAAGGCCAAGCAACATTTCATGGAATTAATTATTATTAGGTATAGGTAGATTCAATAGGTGTATGTGTAAATTATTGTGTGGTTAATTATGTTACATATTTTAATTTTTTTTTTATCATTGTTTTTATTAAATTATGTGCCTATATATTTAAATAAAATTGTGTATGTATGTTATTTATTATGTATATGTATAAGTATTGGTAAATTTTGTCAGATATTTTATTTATTTTTATCATCATCATTTATTATTAAATTATGTTAGTATTGAAATAAATTTATGTTATGTATGTATATTATTAGAATGTCTTATTGTAAGTAAATTATGTCAGGTGTTTTTATTTATTTTTATCATTATTAAATTATGTATTTATTTAAATTAATTATGTATATATATTTTTATTATGTCTGTGTATTGGTAAATTATGTCAGGTATTTTAATTTATTTTTGTCGTCATTATTATTAAATTATGTCAGATATTTCAATTATTTTTGTCGTCATTATTATTAAATTATGTCAGATATTTTATTTATTTTTGTCGTCATTTAATTATGTTATTATTGAAATTTATTTATTTATGTACTTAATGTCTTTGTATAACTAAATTAAATGTCAGGTATTTTTATTTATTTTTATCTTCATCATTATTAAATCATGTATTTATTTTAATTTAATTATGTATCAATTTAATTTATATTTTATTCACCTCAGTACTCACATTATTTTGCACATTTGTAAATACATTTATTATAACGATACAGTATATTATAATTAATAGTTTTTATTGTAGTTGATGTTTATCGTTATAGTATTCCTCTACATTATAGTAGCATTTGTCTATTAGAAATTGTTTTAGTTTATTGGTGAACATATTATTACTTTCTGCATTTTTGATGAATTCTGGTAACTTATTATATATTTTTATAGACATAACAAATGCACTAGAAGAGTGCATTTTCAATCGTGAAGTGGGTATATTAAGCCTATTTTTATGTCTAAGTGCGATTTTAGTTTGGATGTCCTCTCTTTTGGTATAGAATTGTGGATATTTTCGAACAAATTTGCAAATTTCCAGTATATAAATACATGGTACGGTTAATATTTTTAGCTCTTTGAAGTAAGGTTTACAGGAGTTGGTATCTTTTATATTCATTAATATCCTTATCATTTTTTTCTGTAAAGTGAACAGTGTAGGCGCATCTGTGCTATTTCCCCATAACATAATTCCATACTTGAGCCATGCAAATGCGTATGAGTAATAAGTAACTAATGCTGTTTTAAGGTCTGTTGTTTTTTTTATTTCTCTGAGGGCGTATGTAAACTTAGATAATTTAGATCTTATTTTTTGAATGTGGGATTTCCAATCTATGTGTGAATCTATGTCTAGGCCTAAAAGGGTGAATTTATTTACAACTTATAAAATTGTAAAGCCTCTATTTAAGTTTATCTTACCCCTGTTCGATGTAAGCCGGCCCTACACTCCACATTTGACAACGCACAGTTCAGAGAAACAGAGAATCAAGATAATGTATACAGCTGATAATATCATAGGGGTGAACCAATGCTGAGGTTGTTGGGTAAGAAAGTAACAGCGAAAGATTTATGGCATGACTCAGGCGCATAGCTGTAGGTTTGGTAACGGTTTGGCACAAATATCTTGTGTTTTATGGGAAACGAAATCTCTTCCTACATTCATGCTCATGTACTAGATTGCAGTACTTAGTTCCGTCATATATTGACTGGCCTGTTTGTCTAGTGGTTAGTGGCCCTGACTGCTATGCCGGAGGTCATGGGTTCGATTCGCATCTAGGACAAATGTTTGTGTGATGAGCAAGATCATTTGTTCTGTGCCTGGGTGTAATTTGGAAAATAAATTAGTGCGCCTAACCATCAACGATTGCATTACCACTTACCATCAGGTGGGATCGCAGTCAAGCACTAGTTTATATCAATAAAAAAAATATATATATGTATGTATGTATATGTATTATATTTAGAAAAAACTAGGTATGTTTATCAGTGGTCTAGTACTCATAACACAAGCTTTGCTTAGCTTGGTGCTAGACGGCGTTGTGTGATAGTTGTGGAATATTATATATCGAATGAACATAAATGTTATTGGAGTAGGTAATCCATATATGTGAAAGTAACTTTGTCTGTCTGTCTATTTGTCTGTTACGCTTTCACGGTTAAACTAAGTACATAACCGATTTTGATGAAATTTTGTACAGAGTAAGCTTAAACTTCAAGGAAAAACATTGGCTACTTATTATCTGGCTTCGATTTCGATTTCACATCCGCAATAACCGACATTCACACAGGCGAAGCTGCAGGCAGGAGCTAGTAATTTATAATCATCAAATTATTTGATCAATAGACTGTCCTGTTGGTCTAGTGGCTAGTGGCCCTGACTGCTATATGCCGGAGGTCGTGGGTTCCACCCAGGACAAATGTTTGTGTGATGAGCACGATCATTTGTTCTGTGTCTGGGTGTAATTTATGTATAATATGTATGTATTTAGAAATATTTAAGTAGGTATGTTTATCAGTTGTCTAGTACTCATAACACAAGCTCTGCTTAGCTTGGGGCTAGACGGCGTTGTGTGATAGTTGTGGAATATTATATTATTATATTATATTATATTAATATTAACGGCATGGTTGGAGTACTGATTGAGAGATTGACTGCTACGCTGCGTGTCGTAGGTTCGATTCTCACACGGAATAAATATTTGTATAGCTTACAGATAATAGTGTTCATTGGAAACAATGATTATGAGATGATAAACTGTTCATGAAGAAATAGCTGAGGAACAGGCGTTTCGACTGAAACCGAAACAAAACTATCAGTAGGTCGTCGTCATTTTAGAAAGACGTCCACTGTTGGACATAGGCCTCCCCCAAGTGTTACCACAACGAACGGTCCTGCGCGTCTCTCATCCATCTGATTCCCGCGACTCTCACCAGATCATTGGTCCACTTTGCGGGAGACCTTCCAACGGTGCTTCTTCAGGTGCGCGATCGCCACTCCAGAACCTTTCGGCCCCATCGACCATCTGTTCTACTAGTAAGACATCGGTTCTGTGCGTCTCGCATCCATCGAATTCCCGATAATTTTGATCACAGTTGAGTGGAAGCAATAAGTATCTAAGATATGGGTTCCCTACTTGAAATCGAATGACGTTAGCTCGTATAACACTTCCTCGAAAACGTTAACTCGACAGTAACATCCTTAAAACTATTCTGTAAATCGATTAGATGGTCAGTCGAATCAAATGATGTTTCAAGTCCTCCTTGCTGACAATGATCCGACCTTATACTTTTCGAGATTTTGATGCGTCGAGGTAGTAAATTGTCACACTCATAATATTGATTTCAAGCGCTGTCGAGTTTAATGTTTTCAAGCAAGTGTTATCCGAGCTAACGTCATTCGATTTCAAGTAGTGAACCCCTAAAATATGACTACTTACTCATTTCTGTTACACCTTGTATAATGTCAGGTAACGGTTATGTATTGATGCTTTATAATTGATTCGAATAAATAGCAATAATCTGAAAGTGTTTACGTAATTTTTTTATGATGAATACAACGAAGTACCATATCTTATTTATGGTTCTTTTATAATTGATATAAACTAGTGCTGTACTGCGATCCCACCTGATGGTGCAGTGATGCAATCGTTGATGGTGAAGTGCACTAGTTTAATAAGAGCTTATTCACTCTAGTCTTAAAGATACCTAAATTATAATCGGATGGGAAGACCGTAGCCTGCAGGCAAATTGTTCCGATGTACGCGGTATAAACGACGAGGCGAAACGCTTAGTCCAGACCGTAGTGGTATCAATAATGTTAGGGTGGACACTCGCCGCGGGAATCCGATGGATGCGAGACGCACAGGACCGGTCATTGTGGTGACATTTGGGGGAGGCCTATGTCCAACAGTGGACGTCTTTCGGCTGAAATGATGATGATGATGATGGACACTCGCCGTACGTCGGGTTGTCCGATGGTAGAACGGTGATGACGGCATCAAGTCATGTAATTCTCGCGCACACTTTCCAAAATGGTCAAAGTCATTCAAAGGCAATTTATATCAATTAAAAAAGAACCATAAATAAATTATGGTAGGTACTTCGTTGTATTGATCATAAAAAAAATAAGTATGTAAACACTTTCAGATTATTGCTATTTATTCGATTCAATTTTAAAGTATCAATATATAAGCGCTGCCTGCCATTATACGTTCAGTCAGAAAAGTATCGGTAATGGATGATTTGTTTATGGTTCCAAATTCAAATTTTTGTTTTTTTTGTTGTTGGTAGATTGGCACAACTGTTTTCCATTTTGGCGCGGAGTTTGAGTTGCATACAGTGCTGTTTTTAGTTATATCATATCTAGTGTGAAATTTGAAACGCTTGGTCCAGACCGTAGTGGTATCAATAATGTTGGGGTGGATACTCGCCGTACGTCGGGTTGTCCGTTGGTAGAACGGTGATGACGGAATCAAGTCATGTAATTCCCGCGCACACTTTCCAAAATAGTCAAAGTGATTCAAAGGCAAATTTATATCAATTAAAAAGAACCATAAATAAATTATGGTACTTCGTTGTATTGATCATAAAAAAAATTAAGTACCTACGTAAATACTTTCAGATTATTGCTATTTATTAGATTCAATTATAAAGCATCAATACATAAGCGCTGCCTGCCATTATACATTCAGTCAGAAAAGTATCGGGAATGGATGATTTGTTTATGGTTCCAAATTCAAATTTTTGTTTTTTTTGTTGTTGGTAGATTGGCACAACTGTTTTCCATTTTGGCGCGGAGTTTGAGTTGCATCTGTTATTTAAATTAAATACAGTGCTGTTTTTAGTTATATCATATCTAGTGTGAAATGTGAAACGCTTGGTCCAGACCGTAGTGGTATCATAATGTTAGGGTGGATACTCGCCGTACATCGGGTTGTCCGATAGTAGAAAGGTGATGACGGAATCAAGTCATGTAATTCCCGCGCACACTCTCCAAAATGGTCAGTCATTTAAAGACAATTCTTTCTACCCACAAAACTCGGAAATAAAAATAACAATACAAACGTAAAATGCTCATAAAAACTTCTAATAAAAAGGAAATAAACTCCGCAATCTATCATTATCTTCTAGATAAACGATCTTTCGTATTACCCGTGGAGTTTAATTGCCGTTGCTAAATATCTATGACCATACAGTAATATTATATGTAGCCAGTTACACGAACTAGCGGAACCCTAAACTGCGATTTCCGCAGATAATATAGAACTTTTAATTGAATTGTTACGTAATTAGGAAGTGTTACATGGTGCTGCGTAATCTATCTTCCATATCCATCTGTAATATTGCAAATTATGAAGATAAGCGGTTACTTAAACTTTATAAGCATGAAATTAACTATGGGTACCTACTTTACTAGTTTTATTTTCGCTTTTCAACGTTGTCATATCGCGTGAGAACATTACTGAAAACAACGTAATACTTTTTGACTGTCTAAATCTGTGGTCTAATCTATTAATAGTTAGTATAATATTCCACAAAAATCACACAACGCCGTCTAGTCCCAAGCTAAGCAGAGCTTGTGTTATGGCTAATACTTCCTTATTTATTATATTTAGCCTATACTGTCCCATTGCACCACTATTGTGGTTTGCCGCGAACCCGTGCGATTTCTTTGTTTTTTACCGGCCGGCCCATCGCTCGATCGGTATGCGGCAAACAGACATTCGAAACACTACACTGCGCTCCAAAACACAGATCATTGACGTGGCTCAGAAAGCTGCCCAGCTTAAGTTAGACTGGGCTGGACATGTCTGCTGCATGCCCTATTAGTTCGCCAAGGACTTAGTAGGTTTTATTGTAATGGTCCTACAATGAGCAAAAGATTTGTTCGAAAGATTTACCGAGGCCCATTTCTTTTCGGTGGAAAATGATCAAGATTATAACACCCGGGCGTTTCTGACTACCGAAACCTTCCCGAAACAACCGTGTCTCTTGAGGACCTGCGTCAGGCGGAAAGTGAGGACGCCGTGGCGCCAGTCCTCAGAGAGCGGACTTACCACCGCGATTGTGGCAGTCCTGGAACTGGAGTGCGTTTTAGTCATTAAAAGTCCGAAACTCCTCCCACTCTCAAAACAAAAATTGTCCTATCATACACATATACATGTATAAACTCACGCCTTTTCTCATGGAGCTTAACACGTTGACCTCAGCGGCACTCATTTTTGTATTATTTCCATTCCTGTTGTACGTTATGGGGCTTATTAGACCCCGTAACTTTTAAGAAACTAAAAGCTTTTTTGGCCAAGTGTGGTACGAGGTCTAAGCGACCCCGTATTACAGTAGATACATATCACTGCATTTTGTTTCAGTAGGACTTCTTAGGTACCTATGTTGTATATTCGTCTCTTTTCTAAACTAAACCAAATTGAAGTTACAGCCTCCGCACGTTAGAGAAGACTATGTTTTCTTTAGCCGCACCGCAAGATAGACACGTACGAGGCTTAATAGACCTCGTTCCGCACTGAACGTGTTAACAGAAACTAGGTATTGAACGTCACGTGTGATGATCCGGTCCTGTAGGGCCGATGCCTGCTGGGGCTGCAATAATAAAAACCAACAATTTAAAACAATGACTATGATATAAGCTTCGCCACTAACAAACATGTGTATCGCAAACCATTACAGCAATTATTGCACGAACATACACAGGTCAGGACGCCAGACCGGCGATTACGAATACTAATTAATTAATTTGTTTCAGTTGACTCTAACAACATGCGTGGGACGCACTCGATGTCGAGTGAATGCTCACTTAGCACCGTCATTTACTGGAGCGAGAAAGAGAGCGGGAATGCGATCGCATGCGGCGGAATCGACGAAGTGGTCGGTAACAAAAAAGGATTCGATCCTAGAAAAATGCGATTTGTGGTGCTGACAGATGTAGTTGAACCTTTACTGTGAAGTCTTAATGTCATCATGAATGGTCTTGCGAAAAAGGAAGAACAAAGAAAGAAAAAAAGACAGAAAGAAAGAAAGAAGAAAGAAAGAAAGAAATATATTTATAAAAAGGGATAGTGTTAGGTGGCCTGTAAAGCTCCGTCTCCGTTGTGTCCTGCTTTGTTGGTCTTGTGGGGTCCTGGGATTTTTATTCCCGAGGCAAAAAGTGCTATTGGATTTTTCCATTTGGAATTACGGAATTACTCTGTAGCAGCCTGCAGCCCGGAGTTCGGAAGTTGATGGTGTGACACCCTGGTGCCTCGAAAAGCACGTAAATAGCCATTGGTCCTGCGCTAGATCTCTCGCCGGTCATTGGACTATGAGAGTAAAGGAACAGACAGTGCACCTGTGTTTACGCACACACTTGTGCACTTATTATCATAATAGAACGGTAAAATACATATACGGTACGTTATGGTTATGGTATTACTAATTATTTAGCTATTTATGAGTTTGATATCATTTTTGAGATGTTTTTTTCTAAAGGTTCATACTTTACGTGACGCACAAATGAAGAGAACGAAACGTCAATCATGACATTCTATGGAAATGTACCTAGTTCTCCTGCGTACTTACGCAGCCATGATAAAAATTCGGTCGGGAGAATTAATATAGCTCCGTCTTTCTCTCACAATATAATATTAGCAGCTTTAAGACATCATAGTAGGCACCCAGTTCGTGTGATTCTTAACGTAATACATCTGCTTGGAATGTTTGAGCACTAACAATTCACATAGCCTCATTTATTAACGCTGTGACTGTCACCACAAAATAGATAGGTACAGAAGTCAATCTCATGTATGTACTTCATTTTTCATACCTGCGCTCGGCGATCGCGCTAGGGTCAGCGCGTGGCGCCGAACTGTCAGATTGCGACCTACCTAATCTGAATTGTAAAAATATTACATGGCTACAAAATCATCTTCTTTTTCTCGGCACTAGGCCTGTTCTGTGTTACGTTAAAACAAACCATCAAAATACAAGCAAATATCTACTTACCTCTCTGAAAGAACTTGTAGCTTATAAAACGTCAATTCACTGTTTAATGTTGAATTTAAACAACCGTCCACTGAACAGTCCGAATATGGTTTTTTTATTGGTCCATTTTTCCACAAAAAAGTTCAAAAACGCTTGTCTCAATTTCAAACGGATAGCACTCGAGTTCGCATTGAGCTGAATTGAGCCGAGATATCGTGTCTGTGAGCGGTGTCTATGTCTGCGTTGCTCGAGCGCGCTTTGTATGTAGATTGACTTCTGTACCTATCTATTTTGTGCTGTCACCATCTGTTCTGGGCTAAGCTTGGAGACAGAAATAGAATTCATTATTTTGTAATGTCTTATTGTGTCAAGAGGGCCTAAATAAAGTGTGTTGTTGTAGGTTGTATTTTGTTCAATGATTTCTTCGCTAAATGTTACCTGATTTTGATGATTCTTTTTTGGTCTGGAAGAATATTTTCGTCGGTTTTTTTTTCCATTTATCTGATGGAATACTTCAGAGATAGACGAATGGAACTCTTCAATAAATGATAGTAAATCTTCCGGGATTGCTGCTACCTATCGCATGTCCGTTGTTAACACCATTTCATAACATTACGCCAGTACAAGAAACACAAATGTGTTTATAAAGTTCACTCTGGTATACCCTCCTCACTCGACCAATTACATAACTTAACAACCCTACCACTAACTTTTTCTTGTAGTGTTGGATTTTTTTTTCAAAAAGATGGCGCTTATAGTAATTAATTTAAGCCTATTACACTACGCGATATTCAGCACACGATATTCAGACTGTCTTATTTTTTGTTCCGAGTAAGACCGGTCTAACCCTTATTACACTACGCGACATCGACTAAGACTGTCTGAATATCGTATAGTGTAATAGGCCCTTTAAAGGGCTGGACCGTGAACGATTATCCTAAACTACCGGATTGTTCGAAAAACATCCGTGGCCCTAGAACGCAAAGGCAACTGAAAGAACACGGGTGGGTTTAAGTCAATAAAAGTCTGGCACTCCCTCTCGCTCCACCCAGAGCGGAAGAAGTTATTAGAACTCACCTAAAAAAATAAAATAAACGGTCTGATTGTCATAATCCAAAATTAACAAAATAATTAAAATATTGTTGTGCTACGAACAATCATCGAAATAATCCAACAACAAATGCTATTGCATATTATACAGAATAAAGCAGACATAACGATTAAGTCACGTCACAAATATATTTACGACAAATTGCCAATCGCCCACGTTTTCTGCAGAGTTATATATTAGCAAAATTAACAAAACGAACAAATATTTATCACCACCACTATGCATAATTGCTACATTATTCCGTAAATGTAAGCTAATGAAGTGCATACCGATTAACGCCTCGTTACTAAACCACGCGTATTTACTTACGCCTCGTAGTCAGTGGCGTAGTTACCGAAGGGCTGAGCGGGACTGTGCCGCGGGGCCCCCAAGCTCGGGGAGCCCCTAAAACCTGATTAACAAACCACTTATTGAACTAGCGAAAAATTTTCCCACCTTCGAAATCGAAATAAAATATGTATATTGCAACATTGCTTTAATAATGGCATTTGGTAACACGTATTATTCAGTAAAGACTGGCATTCCCTCCAATTTCACCCAGAGGAGGAGAAGGTATTTGAAGGTTTTTCATGTAAAAATAAGGGGCCCCAGATTTTTTGCCCCAGGACCATTGCCTTGCTACGCCACTGCTTGTAGTTACAAAACGACGGGGCCTTCTTTGCCCAACACTGCATAGGTACCATTTAGATACGGCGGAACAGTTGTATTGTTTGGCAATCATTCATTAACACTGTTTGCAATCATTACTGTCGGCAAAGTTTGTAATGGCAGACAAATATTTGGTTAGGCTAATTTGATGAGAGGCCTAAAGTGCGATAAAATTCTAGAAAATTTTCTAACCCACAATACACTGGGCTACTAAAGTAATTGGTCATATCGTACCCTTATTGCAAAAACCAAATATCAGCAATTTTTACCCAAATTAAAGTTAAATCCATTCATCCATTCGTCTCATCAAGATGAATCTACAGGTAAAACCGGCTACGACACTTATTTACAAAGATAGCTTCGGCAAAAAGTAAATAACCTACAAATTTGATTGAATATAATAGTAATTACATAATATAGGTAATAATATAAAAATGTTGGTGCATTTAGTTGGTTTTTGCAATAAGGGTACGATATAGAAAAACCACTATGTGTAGGTATTTTTGGTGTCATAACTTTTTTTTTGCTTAGCCTATACTTTCCCACCGCTGGGCAAAGGCCTCCCCTAACTTCTTCTAGGTATTTTTGCGGTAAATGTACTATGTTAGAGTGTTTTTTATAGTACTTAATTAAAATTAAATAATGTAAAAAACGCGTCATGTATTTGTATTCATCTATCAATCAGACAGTTAGATACCCACTACAGTTACATGAATTCATCTTAAGTATTTAAGAAACTATTTATTTCTTTCTTTCTTTCTTATTGCACACCTTAACTTATTTCAGGACAGAAATATATAAAAAAAAAACAGGACAAGTGCGAGTCGTACTCGCGCACTGAGGGTTCCGCACAAACTTACCTATGAAAACAGTTTGCTTCCCGAATTGAGATACGAAGATTTTTACGAATTGTGACGTAACCACAAATTTACAGTTTTCAGATTTATTATACTATAAGACCTTGTTTTGTGCCAAAATTCAGGATTCTGGGTCAACAGGAAGTGCCCTATGAATTTTGATTCTTTTGAGAATGATGAAATGTACGTTTTTTTGCGACATAAACGGCCGTATCTCCTTTTTCCGTTAACTTAGAAGTTCGATTTTTTCACATCTTCAAGGGGCTGCTGAGTTGTATATGGTTTTAATTTCAACTCGATGCCACCGCGCGTTTCTGAGATAAAGAGTCTTGACAGACAGACAGACAGAACGGATGCACAACAAAGTGATCGTATAAGGGTTCCGTTTTTTTTCCTTTTGAGGTACGGAACCCTAATAAGTGTACAATAGGCGGTCTACTGCCTATTCAATATCACAAGTAAACTTACTTATTGATAATGATAATAAATCAGAAATAAATGACAATGTTTTACTGCGACCTACAAACAATTTATTTTTTTCAAGGTTATTTCATCATTTGCGGTACTGTGACCGCAAGATTTTAGCAACCAAAATATAAATATTCATGAATTCATTACTGTGTAACACGCGTAAAAAATGTATGAAGTAACGATAGTAAGAGACAATCACCATTAAAGATTACTCAATGTTTAAGAATTTTAATCAGTTGCGTGCTTTTGGAAATTAGAAACAAAAATAATAAACAATCTGGCCTTGTAATTTGGAGATATGTGTAGCCTTGCAACCTTTCAAATGCATAAAAGCAACCATATCTTCAATTACCACGGCTAAGCGATTTAAATTGAAAATGATCCTACCTTTTCATTTAATCATACATAACCATAGTTATTTAAAAACCGGTTCTGCTAACCGCTAAATAACTTCTTACAATAACAACAATGGCAAATATTTCCGTTTCATTACCATCTTCTAAGGAACAACAATGATTTTATTATTCATCGTCAAACGCACTTATAGTACGGGATCTAGTCGATGCATATTCCCTATGGCCTGGGCACATTCGATCATTCCCACGGGTGCATAGCCGACCTTTGTCAGATATCCCCCTACCATGATATTTGTCCCTTTCCAATTTTTTATCGTCACCGTGTCGCTTTAATGACGCCTTTACTTTCTTGTTTACTTTTGCACTTTTATCTATGTCATTGTAATTTTTTTGGGGTGGTGTCTTTGGACAAGAGATGAATAATAGTTTTTTCGTTTTTTCTATTTTTTAAATTGATAGTTCGGATTCTCGGATGCTCCTTTAACGGCCGCTTGATGCTTATTGAGATGTGTCGGGAACAATAGTTGAATAATTTGTTTTACATATTTTTTTGGGAGATGACTGTTGTCCGGCGATTGTTATTTTGATCTGCCATTAGTCATGAAAAGCTTCAACAATCTCTTTTATCTGAATTTTTGATTGTTTGTAACAATGAAGAATTAACCTTCACGGGTAGCACGATAAACGCTGGGATTTAACGATTATTTAATGATATTTTTGCAATCTTTATTGCACTAGTCCTTTCCAACCATTTCATTGGAATTGGCATCAAGTTAGTCAGTTAGTCACTCAATGGTTCTGACCAAAACAATTACAAAACTAATCAATTCAGCCCGACACTATCGGATACTGTTTGACATTTCCCAGTAATGTTCATGTATGCAAGCTCGACTAGATATTCACTTGTATGAATGAATCAGGCCATTGATTCAGTTCATGTTAAGTACTGTTTATCGGGCTGCTTCCATCAGTATTCCCACATGTGTCCAGCAGACGGTTCTCTTCATCATTAAAACAAGTATATTATGTTTCTTACTTCCTAGGATCTCGGGTTTGTATTCATTTTTAACCGACTTTAAAAAAAAGGAGGAGGTTATCAATTTGGTTGTTTATGTTTTTTATCATCATAATTTTTTTTTTGTTTTCTGTTATAACTCCGTCGATTATGGACTTCATAACAAAACAATGTAACTTAGCAGTGTTTGGGTTCATTGGAATTGTTATGAGGAATCTGTCTGTTTTTCTCTCTCTCTCTCTGTTCTAACTCTCTGTTAAAAGTGTATCGCAACTAAAAAGTGTGAAATAAGAAACAAACAATACCGAGAAACACTGACTTCCGAAATGAAAGTTATTTTGATCCTTTTAGTGTTTTTTTTTTAGTGAAGTCTTTTTCTTTTTGTAAATAGTTTTTTATTCTAAACAATTTGTAGCTAATTCACTATTATAGTATTTATGTGGGTGCCATGTATAAGCACCTATTTATGATACTAATAAGTTTATGGCCTAATAAAAACTGGCTCCTAAAGTGATAGAGCAATTTTTTATTGGTGTCTCCTAGACTAGAATGAATAGGCTTTTAATAAACTAGTGCTCTTCACCATCAAGGATTTCATCATTGCATGCCATCAGGTGGGATCGCAGTCAAGTCAAAAAATGTACAAAACTATTAATTAGAATTAAATGAGTTTAAAGAAATTTCTGCCAATGACAAACTGTATGGTCAGTAAATAGTCAACATGACAGGTTACTAGACATAATTAATTTGCTAACAACTTTACAACATATCATTTAAGTGACGTAAGTTACATCTTATTCATCGAACCGTTTTCTAATTACTTGACTTTCTCCAAGCTGTATATATCGATATTTATGTTAGATAGTAATAAAAAATACTAGACAAATAAAATACATTTTGTTATGACTAATTACATAGAAAGAAAGTTAGCTCCTATTGGGCCAATGTTGGAGCCAGTAACGGTTAATCAGGAGACTATCTATAAATATTGGCGCCAACGCACCAATGTTGTTGTTACAGTTTTTTGTCTGGACAAAAAATTCAATGCGATCGGTCTGTGCTTTGAGTCTTTGACGAGACACGAAAGTCTTGGACACCAACATTTTATAGTTATCTATTCATTCGGTGCCGTTCCTTTCCGACGAAACTCGAAACTTAGCAGGCGTAATACTTTTTGATGTATTATCCAATGCATGTCTAACGCTGGAATGTCTGTCATTGACAAAGCGTGGAAAAAATGTTGGATAAATGGGATTTTTTGGTTACAGGAATGTCACATGAAACAAGTTAAATTCCGGACAGGATTGAACACGACTATGAAGAAGATAGGATAATAAACTTACCAAATAAAGAAGCTAATAGATCTTCCTAGCCAGATAAACTTAAAGGAGACACCTTATAAGGCAAAACTAATGTGCAAATGTAGTTTGAAGTGACTCAACCAACTAATAGTGTTGCATCTCGTCCTTTTAAACCAAATGTCAGTCTATCAATAGATTGGTAACTTGTGACATTAACTCGAGCTTCAGCTGTTACGTTAGCTAGTAACAATAAAATATCAACATGTGCAGGTTCTAGCAGGATATTAGCTAACCGTGTATGAGTGTTCGAGTTACCAATTTCCTTTGCAACTGTTACAGCTATGAAGAAAGACTTACTGACATACTTCTTTCTTTTATTACAAGACTGACTAGTCAAGTTTGGATTACAATTGGAATAATCAAGAATCGTTTGTATTCTACCTCAACACGTTCGTTGTCCTAACTCAATGATTCACGTTCATCGAATTATTACTTAGTACCTTGATATACTTTTCTTCTTCAATTACAGCAATGGATATCATTTAGATATGTTTCGTCGTTTCTCAATCGTCTATTTAGAATTTATCAGTCCTCAAATTCGTCGTTGACGTTTTTAAATGTCCTGATGTGTCCCCCGCCCTTCCTGCATTTTTAATCTAAACCAATTCATCTTAAAGACGTACTATTATGAAGTAACCCGGCGTAACCCGACCCGTATTATGAGATAATAGGACATTCGTATAATAGCCTCTCATTGTGTCTAGAGGTCCCGACGCACCTCGGCTGTCAATCGTCAAACCGATCACCGTGAAATCTGTTGACGCTGTAAGACCTACAGCGAAGTCTAATGGGTTTGGTAGATTAGTTAAAATAATATTGTTTGACATTTTTGGAAGTGCTTGAGTGTTTAGTAGAATGGAAGCTATAAGGGTGGTTTGTAAATTGTAAGAAATTTTACAAAAAAACGATTTTTATACAAATGTTGTATTACAATATTTTAGATATGTTCAAACCCAAAGTAAACAAGGATTTTTTTTTTGAAAAAAATAAAAAAACTTTAAATATAAAGTTTATTTGAAGTTGAGTGAAGTTATCACAGCTCAAAGTTACCCGTCGTCTGAAATATTAACTTCAAAGGATAAAGACCTTTTCTGAAACACTACGCACCGACGGCGATTCGGTCTCGCTACTTAGCGGACGGTCGGACAGTGAGCTATCCATTGCTCGTCGTCCAAGTCCACGCCTACGGTGGCCGTGGACCGCCTTGCGACTCTTGACGCCCAGAGCGTCTCCTGTGGCGGTGGCTGGGGCTTGAGGAAGTCCGTTCCCTCACGGTTAGACAATAGTACTTCAAATTCAATCCAATCTTTCTTTCAATTCGCTCTCGTTACGGACCATGGCCTGAATTAGGGCTGAGCGCGATAGGTCTTCACGCCAATCGCTTCCACGAGGTAACATTTAAAAAAAGAATAATGAACACACGCAACTAAGCTCATATTCACAGCATAACTTCATAAACGAGTGTTTATTAACAGTACGAGAAATGCTGAAAACTATTTAATTCACGCCCCAAATCGTCTTGAATCAAAAAAAGAGGAAATTCAAGATTTTCTTCCAAACCGTGTCAGACAGTTAAATCATAACTCTAATGATCTGTGAACAAATTCCGGCGCAACACACAACTCCAGTAATTGTGTGAGCATGACTATAGTCGGTATATCAAATATTTTCCCATAATTTAAAACGTTGACGCTTTCTACACGGTGTGATATGAAAATAATGTTAATTCACTTTGGTGTATCAAATAACGTAAACATCTTTCAATAAAGCTTTTCCGTGTCAATATTTTACTGCGTGAGACACGACACAATATTTACGAAAAACTGCCATTTTCACTTTTATTCCCATCTAGCCGCTATCAGCGGCTTCGCCATTGTATATATAATAATAATATAAAAACTGGACAAATGCGAGTCGGACTCGCACACTGAAGGTTCCTTTTCTATGTAAATAGTTCAGTTTCCGAATGGAGTCTCGAAGATTTTTCCGAATCGCATTTTTTTTTAATTAACAAAAAAATTACTGTTTTGGATTTATTCCTATATCTGTGCTGTGAGATCTTGCTTTATGCCAAATTTCAGGATTCTGGGTCAACGAGAAGTACCCTATGAATTTTGATTCCCTTGAGAGTTTTGAAATATACGTTTTTTGTGACATAAACGGCCATCTTTTTTTGTTAACTTACAAGTTTGATTTTTCACAGCTTCAAGGGACCGCAGACCCGAACATAACATAACATAAATATGTTTTTAATTTCAACTCGATACCTTCACGCGTTTCCGAGATAAAGGGTCTTGACAGACAGACAGACAGACGGACTACAAAGTGATCCTATAAGGGTTCTGTTTTTTTCCTTTTGAGGTGCGGAACTCTAAAAAGCTTCGACGACCATCTGTCGAAGCTGTCGTTGCGCGGCTGAATACGCGGACTACTATTTTTTATACCTTTAAATGTTCCTTTTTTATATGTATTTTAAGAAATATTTATAAATGTATAAAATATGTGTAGAAAATAAATGAAGGATAATAATAAATCTTTATTTTTTCAAAAATATACCGAAATGTCACATTTTTAAAATGTAGGTAATTGTTTTAATGTTTTTTTTTTTTTTACATGGCTAAGTGGGCCAGAGCAAAAAGACCCTGACTTCAGAACTAGGATTAACCTGTTTTTTAGAGTTTGGTCAGCAAAAGATGTCACCGAATTATTTATCAAAATTTGTATATGGCAGCATTTTAATTTTTTTTTTAATAGTACCTCTTTTTTGTTGTGCCATCTTTCGTTGGCCAGACTTTTGAAGTCAGTGTGCCTTCGAAATTATGTGCGCATATGCCAATACAACTACAATATTACCTGGATAGGAAACAATGTTGTTGTGAGTTGTTGTTGTTGTGTGAGTTTGTACACAAAGAAATTAAAAAGTAATTATTCAAATCAAATCAAATCAACTTTATTGTGGACTATAGGTATACATCATAGATACAGGTCTTAAATAATTAAAATAAGCTGAGCTATGTCCCGCCGTTGAGGCATACAATAATAAAATACCGGCCGGCTGTGGGTACATTAAAAGGCTGGGACTCAAGCCTCCTCTCTAGGAGAGGGAATGGACCGTAATCCACCACGCGGGCCCAGTGCGGGATAGTGGATGTCACATGTTTTCGAATTTTTGGTTCTAGGACATGCTGGTTCCCTCACGATGTTTTCCTTCACCGTTTTGAGAGCAGTGGTGATGAGATAAATTACACTCGTAAGTTGGGACCGTTACCACTGGGGCCACCACTGCTCCACTAGGCCAACAATGCTCCACTGGGCCACTACTGCTCCACAGGGCCACCACTGCTACCCGTGTACCAAATTTCATCCAAATCCGTTCAGCTGTTCGTGCGTGGAGAAGTAACAAATATACACACACTCACAAACTTTCGCCTTTATAATATTAGTGTGACGAGTGTGATGATCAATGACGATAAGAATTGCCATACAATTAATTAATGCAAAAAGATTAACTACATTTACCTTCCGTGATTCTGTATGCGACTGACCGACCATGCAAAACTACTGTTTTACATACACTATTGTACTTACCTACCTATCCATTAATAATTCCGTCCATGCGCTACCACAAGAAATGATCATACGATAAGATGACAGTTCTTGATTGAAACGTCAATGTTTTGACATGCATAGAATTGTCATTAGCTGTTGTGCAGTCAGTATGATCTGCAACTGTCATTCAAATACATTTCATTGTTCTTATTCCTTCTTCTTCGTCTTCTCGATGGTTCAATAATAATGTCAATTTTAAGGCGTTCGTGATGCGAGTACCGAACTGTTTTTTTGCACCTTGTTATGGATGAAGATTTTTGACCACAGTGCCATCGCTTCCGCGTAGAAGTAACATAGCCCCCCTAGCCAAGTTACGACCGTTTCGTTTGCGTCGAACGCCTCGAGTAGGCCACGCCTCCGATTGCTTTGTTCTGACGTCATCTCAACGCTCAGTCACGTGGTCAGAAACAAAGGAGTCGGAGGCGTCGCCTACTCGAGGCATTCGACGCTAACGAAACGGTTGTAACTTTGTTATGGGGGCAGAACAGCATCAAGACAATATAGTGCAAAGTAAAGTTTTTCTAACATTGTTTTTAATAATATAAATTTACTAACAAAATCATGTAATATAGTTATGTAAAGTTATTCTGTAAAGTATTTGTGATATGGGTACTGTTACCTGAAATAAAATGAAAAATTAAATCCGGGCCTCATCAGAAGGCTTAAAAGTCACCCAAAGGGCAATGAAAAGGGCTGTGCTCAGAGTTTCCTTGCGTAATCACATCAAAAATGAAGATATCCGCAGGAGAACCAAGGTTACTGACATAGCACGAAGAATCGCCAAAGTAGCAGTGGGCAGGGCACATTGCTCGCAGAACAGATGGTCGATGGGGACGAAATGATCTGGAGTGGCAACCACGCACTGGAAGACGCAGCGTTGGAAGGTCTCACACAAGATGGACCGATGACCTAGTGAGGGTCGCGGGAATCAGATGGATGCGAGACGCACAGGACCGGTCGTTATGGCCACATTTAGGAGAGGCCTATGTCCAACAGTGGGTGTCTTTTGGCTGTAATGATGATTAATTGATGATGATTATGGTTTTGTTTCGTAGTTTCGTCATTGCCCTCGTATAGTTCCCTATAGTTTTATTTTTTTGTAGGTGGGAAAATCATCCAATGACATCCCCCGCTCTTGGGCGGAGTGGAGATAGTGTCAGACTTTTACTGTCTAAAAACCCACTCCTGTTCCTTCGTTGCCTCTCGTACCAGGGCCCAGTCTTCCCTTCAGGATCAGACCCTTGGCCCCAGTAGGCTTCGACCCTGCTGGGCCCCTACGGTTTGCTGACATCTCCTCGAGGCGCGTGTGGAACAGTACGCGCCGTCGATGCCTTGGGCTCGGTCCGGACGGTAACCGGACGGTCGGACGGCGAGCTACCCATTGCTCGCCGTCCGCAAGCCCGCATAGATCCCTATAGTTATTTTCACGTTGGAACTCGTAATATAATTATCAAAATTTCCTTTGTGTTGGATACAATTACTAAGTTGAGACATGCAACGTCCTTATCCTTATTTTAAAAACTATGAATCAGTGCACATTCCAATATAAACTTAGCATTTCTTCAAAGAAATGTTATCACAACTGTCAAAATTCTTCTCATCTTTATCTGCCCTTGCACTATCAGACCATTCTCTGTTATCAGCGATTATTGTGTCAATAGTATCATGAAATGATTGATTCTTGTGACGTCATCTCAATGTGAGAAGCTGTGGATTGATTGTGTCAGTTTTATCTTTAATTTTGTGGCTTTTACCTTCTGATAAGGATATCAGATTGTAAAAAAGAAAGGTGAATCTTTTGTGTTCTTAAAATTAAGAAAGAAACGTAATCTTTTTGAAAGTTATGATCTTGACGTAATAAGACGAAAAACCAATAGCTCGCGCAGTGAGGTTTCCGTACAAACTAAAATTTCCGAATGGAGTCTCGAAGATTTTTCCGAATTGTATTTTTTTTTTTGTGACGTAGTTAACAACACATTTACTGATTTCAGATTTATTCCTGTAGCTGTGCAGACAGACAGACAGATAGACGGACGGACAACAAAGTGATCCTATAAGGGTTCCGTTTTTCCTTTTGAGGTACGGAACCCTAAAAATCAGTAGAATAAAAAATCATTCTCATCATCTAAAACTAATGTAAATCATGTGGTTGATTAAAACTTTGGATTTTGAAGAAAACCATGCCTATATCGCAGCCATAACATTTAGCCATTGTGTATGTCGGCTATAACACGCCGTATTATAAGATGGCGCATAGGAATGAAAATCGTCGCTGTATAATGTAATGCGACTACCTCACGTTCAGCTGGATTGTGGTGGCGATATGTTCTACAAAGCAGCGTCCAATATTTATTTAGTATATAAAAAAGTTTGATTAATTCCGTCTACTGTTATCTCTAGCTAGCATAGCATATTTTTTTTATCTATCGCTTATTTAACGCTTTTTACCCAGAGTCAATATTGGCCACCAAACAGAATAGCGCAGTCAAATAAGCTTGATGCCTCCCTTTTATTTTTAAGCGTGTTAATCATCATCCTTCCACTTTGAGTGGAGTCAGAGGGAGTGCCAGACTTTTACAGACTAAAACCTACCTGTGTTCCTTCAGCTCACCTTTGCATTTCAGGGCCATGGTAACTTTTTCAAACAATCCTGCAGCCAGCGTAGCGAATGATAATGAATTGCATTTCAAAGATACCAGCCACGTAATGTATTAACCATCTTCTATTGGAAATAATTTCAATCACAATAGAAATTCTCAGCTATGTTTATATGCTTAAATAATGTTTAGAAACACATGACAAAAATACAAAGCAAGGAGAGTCAAATGAAGGTGTGATCTGCTCTGCCTCTCGAAGCCAAAAAGCGGTAACTCAGATATTTCGAAATTTTTTTTTTCTTTTTTGCATCATGTAGTTTGAAGCTTTCCGCATACGGCAGGGTCATTGACATATCCGTGACTTTATTGGAATAATACAAATAAAGAACAGTGAAAAAGAACACTTATGTATTTTATAAATTCTAATGAAACTTAAGTCAATTGTGTTCGACAGAACGCCTTAGCCGCTTAACCGATCAAAATGTTTACATACTATACCTATATTCTTGGACCTGAGAAAGCTTTTTGAGCAAAGCCTCTGGCGGAAACAATTTATCACTAGGTGCAGCCAGCGGCTTCATGTGCATGATAGTAAAAAAATATTTCAATGGATCATACTCTCGTATTAAAAATTATCCAATGCCAAGACTTGGTCTACTCGCGTACCAAGTTTCATCTAAATCATACAATACATTCACGAACTTTCACTTTTATAATATTAGGTTTTTACCTATGAAATTGGAGATTTGTATGATAATTTTAAAATATAAAAATTTTGGTAATTTTTTTATTTCAGCTAATCAAAGTACTGGCCCAAATTATCTATACAATTATGCCATTTTGATGGCAGTTTGTTTATCCCTTTACTGTAGAAGTCTGCCGGACGGGAGGCGATGAAGTCAGCGAAAGCGTTTTGTACTGCATCACGGGTGTTGAATTTTTTCCCACTTAACAAATTGTCTAAATTTTGAAAAAAGTAGAAATCTGTTGGGGCAAGGTCCGGTGAGTACGGTGGGTGACGGAGAGCTTCCAGCTGTAACTCTTGTAGCTTTGCGATGGTCTGTCGTGAAGTGTGAGCTCGCGCGTTGTCGTGGAGAAGCAATGGGGAAGAGCGATTGGCTAGTCTTGGTTGTTGAATTGCGAGCTTCTCCATCATTGTTTGCAATTCTTGGCAATGGACATCTGCCGTCACTGTTGTGCCATTCGGTAAGAAGCTGTGATGTACAAGTCCGGTACTGGTCCACCAGACAGTCACCATCATCTTCCTATGAGTAATCTTTTTTTTAGCGCACTGATTAGGTGCTGTACCCGGGTCCACCCACTGAGACGAACGCTTACGGTTGTCGTACAGGATCCACTTTTCATCGCAGGTAACAATTCGATTAAGAATTCCCTCGTTTCTATGCCGATTCAGTAGTGCTATGCATGCTTCGACACGTAAATCTCGCTGTCGGTCGCTTAGTTCGTGTGGCACCCACTTATCTAGCTTTTTTATCTTTCCGATTTGACGCAAGTGCTTCAATGTTGTTTTGACACTAACTCCAAGGCCTGCAGCAAGCTCAGCCGTAGATTGAGATGGATCCGCTTCCACTATCGCCTTCAATTCGTCGTTGTCGACAATAGTTACCGGCCGACCGCGAGGCTTGTTCTTCAACTCAAAATTTCCAGATTTCAGTCAGTCAACTTTAGTCAGTTAAACATTAAAAGAATTGTATTAAATATTAAAATAAATTATAAACGATTGAACCAATAATGGACTGTGTATATGCAAGCAGTGTTATGCCCGTACACGTCGTTAATGTTTCGTGTTGTTTGCGCAGCGGTATTTCCACGTAGGAACTCATATTCGAAAATTGTACGAATTTTTAGTTTATCCATAACGCCAAAAACTACCACAATGTCACAAAAACAAAAAACTATCTAAAAACAAATGACTGAAATCGAAATTAAATTAACACGTCTTTCGAATAAAATTTATTTGAATTTCGAATTGCGCGCCAATCCACAGATAATTAATTCTGAAAATGCTGGTTATAGAATCTCCACTTACATAGGTAAAGACCTATTATTAATGTGATTATGAAGACGGAAATAATCTAATGTACCTACCAATGTATAAAGATATATCGAACTCCTCCGAAACTTCTTGACTGATTTTACCCCAACTAAATGCACCAACATTTTTGCAATATTATATTATTATTATTTATTATATTCGATCAAATCTGTAGGTTAGTTACTTTTTGCCGAAGCTATCTTTGTAAATATGTCGCAGCTAATACCGGTTTTACCTGTAGATTCTTTTTGATGAGACGAATCGATAGCTATATTTAACTTAATTTGGGTAAAAAATTGCAGATAGTTGGTTTTTGCAATAGGGGTACGATATTTGGTAGGTCAAAGAATAGGTCGCGGGCTATTTTTGAGCTTCTTACCCCCACCCCCTTTTTTTTCTTGATAATTTATAGGACAGAACAACGTTTGCCAGGTCATCTAGTTTTTCTATAAAATCCATGTTTCTCAAAACTTACTTTGATTGAGTTACCACTTTTTGACTTTCGAAGGCAGTTCTAATTACCATGCATATTGTTTCGTGTCTAAAATTAGACATCACGATCACGACAGTCTTCACGTTTGACTGACGACTAATGTGGCTAATAAATAATTATACAGAATATGTTATAGAACAATTCCTTTTCTTTCAACTTCCCTGTATTATCGTCGGTTTTAATTGTGGAGGAAATAGTAACTGCTTCAGTATTGAAATGGTCTACAATGTAGACTCTACATTGTAGATTATTGCAATATTGACTGGCCTGTTGGTCTAGTGGTTAGTGGCCCTGACTGCTATGCCGGAGGTCGTAGGTTCGATTCCCACCCAGGACAAATGTTTGTGTGATGAGCACAATCATTTGTTCTGTGGCTGGGTGTAATTTATCTATATGTATGTATTTAAAAATATTTAACTATGTTTATCAGTTGTCTAGTTACTCATAACACAAGCTCTGCTTAGTTTGGGACTAGACGGCGTTGTGTGATAGTTGTGTGAATATTATTATTATATTCATTACATTACTTCTGTTTATCAAGTATGCAAATAAAAAAATTGGTTATTTGATTACCCAATTGTGGGTTAAGCTCGCCTATGTAAGTACATCAGCTGTCCTACTTTTTATTATATATGTAAAAGTTTGTGTACAATAAAGAATCTAAGATTGGACAGCACGGTGGGCGTAGTGGTTGAGCGATTAGCTGCTGCACTGTGTGATTCTCGCACTAAACCACACGCGCCTCAAGGAGATGTCAGCAATCCGTAGGCGCCCAGCAGGGTCGAAGCCTACTGGGGCCAATGGTCTGCTTCTGAAAGGAAGACTCGCCCCTGGTACGAAAGGCAACGAAGGAACAGGAGTGGGTTTTTAGTCAGTAAAAGTCTGACACTATCTCCCGCTCCGCCCAAGAGCGAGGAATGTCATTGGATGATTTTCCAGCAGAAAAAAAAAATTAAGCGTGCGAGTGAGAAAGAGGGATGGAGCTATACACCCTATATAGCACCATCCCTTTAACAGTTCAGTTTAGGTCGTAAAATGGATTGCGTTAACCGTGGTAGGGCCTGTGATCAAAAATTGTATGGCCTACAGATACCTAGTGGCTACGGGTCTGGTTGTACCTGTATAGCAAAGACGTCACGCAGGGATTCCGATTCCGAAAGGTTATAACTTCCGATTGATTTTTCACCCTTGATTCCGATTTCGGTTCCAATGAACTTTAATTAGAACTTATATCGAAGGTACAAACTAGTTCATAAATGTCACGCGTGGAACCTTCCTCGCTCTGTATCTTCTGTCGATTACTCTGTCACTGGCTTTTTTGCTTCGTACCTATTTGAAATGTTGTGAATTCGCTCTTCATTTATATTTATCTGACTTTTTGATAAGTTTTAAAAGTATTTCATTTGACTCTGCCTCCGATTCCGATTAAAAAAAAAAAAACAAAATTCAAAATGTTTTTAGGTCACATAGGCCTACATGGGTAGTTATAAAACAACAGAAGCTAGTGCACGGTTCCAATTGATCTTTACCTATACGTACAAATTTGTATAGTTTATTTTAGTTTTGTGTGATCTGATTTATGTTAACTTTTTTTGTTGTGCATTTGTTTGAGTTATCCTCTTGTATAAAATTTCTTACTTAATAAGGTTTGCTGTAAGAAAACCCAATTGTGGGTTAAGCTCGCCTTTGTACTTCACCTGTCCAATTTTTAATAAATTATAATAATAATAATAATATTCCACAACTATCACACAACGCCGTCTAGTCCCAAGCTAAGCAGAGCTTGTGTTATGGGTACTAAACAACTGATAAACATACTTACATATTTCTAAATACATACATATATAGATAAATTACACCCAGACACAGAACAAATGATTGTGCTCATCACACAAACATTTGTCCTGAGTGGGAATCGAACCCACGACCCCCGGCATAGCAGTCAGGGTCACTAACCACTAGACCAACAGGCCAGTCAATATTGCAATAAATTGTAAAATTATGTACAATAAAGAGTAGGTATAAGAATAAGAGAAGAACCGGTATAAAACTCCATGGTTAGGTACCTACTCTTTTAAAAAAAATGTTTGATCTAATAGTAATATTACAATATTAATACATATAGATATGTGAGGACAGTGTGGACTAGTAAATATTGTAGATAACCCAAAAGCAGAATAAAAATAATCACAATAAAGATTCCGACTTTCCGTCCGGACCGGGCCCAAGTCGTCGACGGCGCGTACTGTTCCACGCGCGCCTCAAGGAGATGTCAGCAACCGTAGGGGCCGAGCAGGGTCGAAGCCTACTGGGGCCATGGGTGATGCGAAAGAGATCCTCAGGGCCCTGGAAAAAATGGCAAAGAAGGAACAGGAGTGGGTTTTTAGTCAGTAAAAGTCTGACACTATCTCCCGCTCCACCCAAAAGCGGGGGATGTCATTAGATGATTTTCCCACCCGGAAAAAAAAATATCCCTACTGTGTATGTACGTAACTTTTACATGTTTTTGAACCAATGGAAGATATAGGAGTAATTCCTACCGTGGGGCATCGTTTTTCTTAGCACAAGAATTACAAAGGAAATAGTGTTTTCGTTACCAGTTTTCCTTAAAAATGTTTTTCTAGCACAAGGAAAAAAAAGTAGGTAAGTTTCAGAAATACCTAATCTGATATTCTGAGAATGAATATGAATGACAAATCTTATCGATTGTTTATCGACTTTGTCACATCATTCACTGATCATTGTCAAACGTCATTCAATGTCACTTATTCGCACATTCAGAAACATAATAACATTTTACAGTATCAAACTATAAAGGCAAGTTGTTCCAGTCCTGCGATGTACGCGGTATAAACGAAGAGACGAAACGCTTAGTTCGGACCGTAGAGGTTTCAACAACGTAAGGGTAGATACTCGCCGTAACCCTAAAATTACAACAACAAATAATAAAGCGAAATTAAATGCCGAAAATGACTATGATTATCTCGCGACCAGTCTTGATCGACAGTTCATGTTGCTCAGTAGCGTTTGCGAAAGTTGTTCAACATGTGTGTGTACCTACAAACCTAAGTTCGTCGTAACAATGCGATGTGATCGTGCAACTGTTTTTAGCACAGTCTTACGACATGGGGGCCCCTAAAATGCTGCTGAATGACGAATGGGTGTTTACAACAGCGGGATTCTGACGACCCAGTGGTCTTTTGTTTTTTGAATGGGTCTCACGAATTGGGGTTCAGTGTAAATGAAAGTGCTTATTGAATTTATTGTAGAGAAAGTTCTGAAAGCTTTGATTGAAAGGTTAATTGAATTCAATATAATTTAGTTTGAAAGCAATTTGTAGTTCTAGTTAACGAATTCCCTAAAATTCGATTCGATATGATTGAGTTAGGTTTCTTTCATATTTGTGTTATTACTGACAATAAAAGTCTTATTTACTAACAATAAGTTGTATTTACCGGAAAACGCAGCGTTGCAAGGCCTCCCATAAGGTTGACCGATAACCTGGTGAGGGTCGCGGGAAGTCGAAGAATGCGAGACGCACATATCCGGTCGTTGTGGCGACACTTGGGGGTGGTTTATGTCCAACAGTGGACGTCTTTTGGCTGAAATGATGATGATGACGAAATTATGTTTACATGTTAATCTGTAAGGTAGACATATTCTATGGGCCAGGATACCTGATAGGAGATACCTAAATGATTTATTATTTAAATATAGTAATAATACATGTCAGTGAAGCCAACAAACAGTACGGAAGCTTGAGAACGAATGAACGAGCTAAGTGAAAAGCGACACATATGTCACTTTGACAGAATCCGCGCTGACGTTTGCACGAACCGAGCAGTTAAAAGTGCCGACCGCAGAGGTCCGGGGCTCTTTCCTCTGTCGGCAGCCGTGCGAACAACGTCGAGTCTCAGGGACTGTCTCACGGCTCGTTGTGTGAAGTTTATACCTAAAGCTTGCATCATAATAAATCAGTTGTGTGATTTGGAATAGTTTGCTTACTGCTCGATACCCAGCCATCGCCCACAAAAAAGAGTCCCTAGACAGAGCTTCAATGATGATCGGCATTCTCAGCCGACATATACATCAAATATTTGTTCCACTCAATTTATTTTTCGTTACCCAAAAATCTTTGAAATCATTACACGCCATTTACTGATAGGTGAGTCACCCTACAACTAATATTTTACAATTCAAATAAACATAATGCATCCATCATTTTGGGCCCAGCAGGATATCCTCAAAAGAGTATTAATTTGTTCCTACAGATGAATAGGTAGTTACTGATGTTTCTTTCAATCTTTTTATTTTGAACTTTAAACAAGTTCTATAACAGGGTTTGAAAAATTAAAGTTACATTTTAGTCAGCATACATTTAGTGAGTCAATAAAAAAGTTACTTTGCAGTCAAAATTCTTTTATGTAAAATATATTCAATTCTTTTTGAGGAATCATGATGCGTTACTAATATATTTTACTAAAGTAATGAAAATATTGATATCACAAAACGTTTTAGTAGTGGAATTCTCATATGTTTCCTGATAGCTATAACCTGCAGGTCTTTAAGTCAAGAGTGAATAGGTTACTTCTAGGCTAGCGCGCTCCATCGTCGACCACATCGCGTTGCGTTATATCAGGTGAGATAGTGGTCAAGCGCAAGTGCGAGTTGGACTCGCGCATTGAGGGTACCGTACAAACTTATCTATGAAAACAGTATGGTTTTAATTTCAATTCGATAACTCCACGCGTTCCCGAGATAAAGGGTCTTGACAGACAGACAGATAGACACACAGACAGACCGATGGACAACAAAGTGATCCTATAAGGGTTCCGTTAGGTTAGGTTAAGGAACCCTAAAAAGTACAATATTAGCCATTTCCATTTGGGAATTGAACTGTTTTCATAGGTCAATTTGTACGGAACCCTCAAGGCGTGATTTCGACTCGCACTTGCTCGGTTTTTTTACTATTAAATCATCACTTCTCCTACACTGGGTGGACTGAGAGGGAGCAACAGACTTTTACCAACTAAACCTCACCCGTGTTCCCTCAGTTGCCCTGTGTTCCAAAGACGTGGTAACTCTTTCTAAAAATTCTGTAGACCTGACGTCCATTGAGGTTAGTAAAATTATGAACGTTCTTAACTCGATAGGACCCATAGGGGTCTTTTTTTTATTGGGTGGGAAATTCATCTTATAACAAATCGCGCTCTTGGGCGGAGCGGCGGGAGATAGTGTCAGACTTTCACTGACTAAAAACCCACTCCTGTTCCTTCGTTGCCTTCGCCCAGGGCCCCGGGTTTCACTTTCACACTACCCGTGGCCCCGGTAGGCTTCGACCCTGCTGGGCCCCTGCGACCCATAGGGGTCTATGAGTTCTACCGAGTTTAGAACGTAAACTGTACTTTGATGGCTTTGTTTATTGATTTCCCACGAATAAATTTACCGTTGTACAGACCATTTTGAATTAACTAACCAATGTAATGTTTAACCATAAAAGAGGGGATAAAATAGTCAAGTATGTCTACTTAGCTAGAAATCTCTTTAAGACTCCTACATACATTTATATCTATAGATCTATACGAATCACACTTTTGCCACACTTTATATTATAAAGGTGAAAGTTTGTGAGTGTGTTTGTATATGTTTGTTGCTTCTTCGAATGAATTTCAATTCAAGAGAATTAAATAGACTGGATCCTGCGACACAGGGTATCCTAGTGCAGGATCTAGTGTACCATATTAATCATTATCATTATCATTACTAATCTAAATTCATTACCGGCGGTCTTTAGATTTAGATCTCTCGCGCCGGGCCTTGGTGCAGGCCATGGTCCGGAGCGAGGAGGAGTGGCAGGCGGTCGCCTCCTTCTGCGAAGCAGTAATGCTTGCAAAGGAGGCGGCCGGTCGCGTGAGGCAGCGGTCCTCACGCCCCAACCTCCGCCGGGATTCCGATCCCGATTTCCGGCCACCGTAGGCGCGGGCTTGCGGACGGCGAGCAATGGGTGGCTCGCCGTCCGACCGTCCGGTAACCGTCCGGACCGAGCCCAAGTCGTCGACGGCACGTGCTGTTCCACGCGCGCCTCATGGAGATGTCAGCAACTGTAGGGGCTCAGCAGGGTCGAAGCCTACTGGGGCCAAGGGTCTGATTCTGAAAGGAAGACTCGGCCCTGGTACGAAAGGCAACGAAGGAACAGGAGTGGGTTTTTAGTCAGTAAAAGTCTGACACTATCTCCCGCCTCGCCCAAGAGCGGGGGATGTCATAAGATGATTTTCCCACCGGAAAAAAAAAAATTCCTACTTACAAACATTAAACTATGTAAGTACCTAAATACAAAACAGGTGATATAGGTCTTCTTAATTTTATTCTTCCATATTAATGTAAAACTATACTTAGAATAATAAAGTATTATTATTCACTTTGTTCATTTAATATGCATATAAATTTTTTTTTTTTTTACGAAATCATATAAAAAAACATTAAAAAATATGAAAAAATATTGTTTATTAAATTGGCATACGGGACCATTGGACTAATGGACCTGGAATAGTTCTACCCGTATGCCAAGTAGTACAATGATAAAGAAAAAAATGTCTAACCGTTTTACAGTAGCAGCTGATTCTAACCATACTAATCTCCTGGTATTCCCAAAGATGACTGATAAAAACTAATTTAATATTCAAAACGCAAAACCTAGTCAAATAAAATGGCTACATTTTACACAAGGGTGAAACAGTACAATGCACTCCGGTAGCTATTGCACAACCTGCGCAGGAGTTGATGCTATCGGCACATTCGCTAGAAGATTAGCTAGATAAATCCATTTCGTGCTCAGCATTGGACGGAGGTTCTTGTAAATGTACGGATGCTGACGGGAGATATTTTATTACTGGCTTTAGATCTTTTTTACTGTTTACAGGGTCGCACTTGACCACTATAATATCACCTGATGGAAAGCGTCGATGGAGCACATTTGCCTAGAAGTAACCTATTCACTCTTGACTTAAAGATCCCTAGGTTGTAGCCATCAGGAAACATAAAATAGACTTTGGTAGGGAATTCCTCTCCTTAGCTGCTGTACACACAATGGATGGATGGAGGTGGTCACCCTTTCAGTGCGGGCACGCTCGGCGCACTTTGTACTTTTTTTTTTGCTTACTTTTTGTTTATAACCGTTGTGCTGTGTCTGTCTCGAATAAAAGCATTTCTATTCTATTCTATTCTATGTGTTCTTATAATGTTTTGTGCGTATGGTGGGATGTTTTCTACTGTGACCTTGACCGTGTCACACCCATCCACAAGCTGCCAGTTTAGTGATACACTGGTGGCTTGGGTTTACCTGAGTTGCAGTTGTTGTAAATAGTGTAGCGTGTATTTGAAACGCTTCCATTCTTGAGGAACGCTTGTCTACGCTGGTGTGCAGTCGTATTTTTAAATACTTTGGCCATATTTGTCGACGTGGAGGTGACTCCATCGAACGCCTTGTTGTACAAGGAAAGGTGGATGGAACAAGGCCGCGTGGCTGATTACCCAAATAAAAACGGCGGTTGACGGCCCATGGAATGAGTGCGCCCGGATGACTGTTATCAGGTAAAAGTGGCGGGAAGTCATGCGGCGTACCCTGACGGCTTCCGGACAGCTACCTTCATGATAACATCGACCACTCTGGCAAGAGTAAAACGACTAAGAAGAAGAGTATTTTAAAACTCAAAAAGGATTTCAGAGCATTTAAAACTGCAATACTCCTGCTGCCAGCAGCTTCACCCGTGTGATAGTACAATTTTTTTCCCAAGGATCCATACTCCCACCATAAAATCCTATGTACTATTCCAGGACATGGTCTACCCGTGTACCAAGTTTCATCGAAATCCGTTCGGCCGTTCGAACGTGAAGAAACAACAAACATGCACACACATAAACTTAATATTAATATATTAATTAATATATTATTAATAGTGTAATTTTTTTTTATAGTTCGTTGTTTTTCGTATGAATAGGTTAATTATTTAAATAAAAATTTTTAATAATTTAATCAATTTTTTTTCATTTCTACTTGATGTTCCGTAGTTATATTTATTTTGAAGGTTTCGTGGCGCGATGTTTCTTTGTGCGTTCCGTCCGACATTATGCCAGAAAAAAAAATAACAATAAAAATTTGATATAGCTCAATTATTTAAAAATACAGGCACGATTTTCCAAGGTTTATATTCTGTATTATAACGAATAAAACCTAGAGAAATAATTTTTATTACCTTCCTGCATGCTTGTTACTGTAATAAAATATATTCAATGACAATTCTTAAAATTTCACGTTTTATTACCTAAAAATTATGTCTTTTTGCCGACATTTTAATGAAGAGATTATAATGGGTAGATTATATTCTAATTTAAGTATGTTAGCAGTTAAATCGTAAAAGTATGTAGTAAAGTTAATTTAAGTAAGGCCATATTATGTACGACTAGCTTTTGTCAACGGCTTCGTCCGCGTGATAGTAAAAAAATATCCCAAGGGAACATACTCCCGGAACAAAACTTATCCTATGTGCTATTTCAAGATATGGTCTACCCGTGTACCAAGTTTCATCGAAATCCATTCAGTAGTTTTGGCGTGAAAGAGTAACAGACATCCATACATCCATACATCCATACATCCATACATCCATACATCCATACATCCATACATCCATACATCCATACATCCATACATCCATACATCCATACATCCATACATCCATACATACATCCATACATCCATAAATCCACACATCCACACATCTATACATCCATACTTCCATAAATCCACACATCCACACATCCATACATTCATACATACAAACTTGCCTTTATTATATTAGTAGGATAATAATATTCTTGACGAAACGGTACTTGGGTTTAGTTCAAGAACAAGTTACAGGAACCATTAACAGCAGCTTTAGTTTAATATTTAATTTTATATACACTTACTTACTGTTTATGTTGTAACTGACATTGCTTACTAACATACGTTGAATTTTAAGTTGCTGACTTGCCGAGGCCATAACTTAAAAAATTAAGTGCAACTAGAAATTCTTGGGTATAGACTATAATGTAATCAGTGGTTCCCAATCTTTTTTAGGCAGCACCTACTTTTATATATTTGATTTTTTTGGGACGCCCTTGTAAATATATACCTATGTGCGGGTAGATGTGTCACCCGCACATCTAACCTTCTAATGTATAAAAATATCACGTCACAGTTACATTTCTTTTGTTTAAGTTTGATAGGTCTCTTTTTTAAAGTGGGAAATCATCCAATGACATCTCCCGCCCTTTCGTGTCAGACTTTTACTGACTAAAACCCACTCCTGTTCCTTCTTTGCCTTCGTTCCAGGGCCCCGAGGTTCTATTTCACATCACCCATGGCCCCAGTATGATATTTGATAGGTTTGAGAATAGGTTGTAGGCAATTTTTTACTCTTCTACCATCCCCATTTTTTTTTTAATAATTTATAATTATGGTTAAAGAGTCACCTAGTATTGTTAAAAAGTCAATCGATTTTAGTATGATATTGTTGAGATACATTTAAACCAAAATTAAATCACTTTTTCTTTATCGAATCGTAGTTTTTAAGCTCATATCACAAGATCATTCTAACAGCTGTTCTTCCTCGACAATTGAAAGTGCCTGCGACCTGAGCGTACTGGTTTGCGTGGCCTCTAGGACAGGACCGCGACTCCAGGGCGTCGCTACACTCAGTTTGAGAACTTCTGATGTAGCTCATTTGAAGTTGCCTTTGATTAGATGTGTCCGAATACGTGATATTAGTACTGTTGCTAATCGTAAGATTAAGAGCGAAAGAAAGAGAGAGAGAGAGAGAGAGGAGCTGATGGCTAAATAATGACAGTCGCATGGGTCAATCCCCAAAATTATACGACCTTAGCCGAGGTCGGTCTGTGGATCGGTGACCATCTTAACATACGAGAGCCTTACGTGTCTTAGAAAGCATTTTGAGCCGTTCGCGTTGGTCTCGCCTATCATTTGTGTTAGCTAATGTGTTAACTTTAGAGAAAGATTGCATAAGAAACTTATTTAGTGTACCTAGATATAGTGTAGCGGGAAGGTTTTAAATAAAACGACCAAGACGGGTAACACACCCTCTATACTTTTGCCTTGACAGCACACAATTATTACAAATATCATAAATCAATGCCATTTAAAATAATAATAATTATATAGTAGCACTTACTCTGAGATGTTGCTTACCCCAAAAACTGGAACGGAATGTGTCAGGACAGCGCAGCGCGTTATTTTATAACCTCTGTCAACTGTCATAGCACTGAGCTGTCAAATCGCATAACGTTCCAGTTGTCAGTGCAAAATAAATACATTTTAATGTTGCTAATACAGAAAACAATCATAATGTATGTAACTAATCATAAAAATCGCTAACAGTCGGCCACCCGTATTACAAATACGACCTCGTATGTGAAAGAATAAAGAAATTGGTGTTATACACAAAATAATGAGACAAGAAAAAAAGAATAACAGCAATAAAGCAAACAGATATCTATTACAGTAGCGAATAAAACTTTAGATTATTCATACACTGGTTGCTGTACCTAGGAACGAGACTAAACATAATTATCAATTTACCAATTACTATTTAGACACAATTGATTGCATTATTTAGTTGTTATGTAAAAGTAGCTTATAAGCAATTGTGTATACATGATTTTACTTTGTTGCTCAATAAATATATATTATTATTTTTTTTTTATATATTTTATTTATCTCAGGACCCTGAGGTCCTGGACCTTTGGGAGGCGTACAAGGAGCCGAAGCCAACTCGCAGAGGCCCTTTAGATAATTATAATGGAACATGATACCAACCGACGATTATCCCTGTACGCGCTATGCTAGTGCACCCAAGGACAACCCCCGGTTATTGAAAAACTGTTGTGACATATGGAGAACAAAGATAATAGGGCTATGGTTTTTGGAATCTTAAGTGGACTGGTAACATGGAACTATGTCAAGACTATGGCCCCTGCCTGAACAACGTTATTAATATGCATCGAAAAAAGGCAGGGGGTGACTTGCACACTCAATAAATGGGCCCCCAAAAACGGCCGCTAGCACGAAGTGACGTAGCAACAAGAGGGCAACATATCCTGAGGTGCTTGAAATTTTGCTAAAAATTTCTTACAAATCATTATCTTATTCTTTATACAGTCATTCAAAAACAGGTCTCTAAAATGTCCTGCCTCTACTGATTCAAAGATTCAAAGCATTTTATTTCAAATAAACAATTTACAGGCACTTTTGAAATGTCAAGAAGTCAAGTTACAAATCTATGTTACTTATTTCTTGTCGCTATCATGTAATGACAAACGTACAGGCCCCTCAAATATCCTGCCTCTAATGAAAAACAAACAGGCTCCTCAAATGTCCTGCCTCTAATGGAAAACAAACAGGCCCCTCAAATATCCTGTCTCTAATGAAAAACAAACAGGCCTCTCAAATGTCCTGCCTCTAATATAAACAGACAGGTCCCTCAAATGTCCTGCCTGTAATGAAAAACAATTATTAGTTAATAAACAATTGCCTGATAAAGCCAATTGGTTTATCCTGAACAGGCCCCTCAATGGTTCTGAACAGGCCCCTCAATGGTCCTGAACAGGCCCCTCAATGGTCCTGAACAGGCCTCTCAATGGTCCTGAACAGGCCTCTCAATGGTCCTGAACAGATCCCTCAATGGTCCTGAACAGATCCCTCAATGGTCCGATTGCATTCACACATAGAAAGCCACTGTATCCCTGAGTGACCTAGGCTATATTAATATGTACGCGGGCGATGCCGCGGGCAAAAGCTAGGAGGCAAATGTAATAAATGTCAGACTATCTGTCAACAGGCAATCCATATAATATTAATTTACCTAATTTTAATTTCAATAAGTGTCAATACTATTAACTGTCCTCTTTAGTTGCATTTAGATTATTCCTAATCAAAAGTATTACTGGTCTGCTCATTTACTTTATAAGTAAGCTCAGAACGCAGGTCATGGTAACAACGATTCATAAGTTGGTAGATATGTTTGCTACGGTCATTTAACAGTGATCCAAAACCGGTCCCTAATCCATCTGAACACACCCCGAGTTGTCCTTAGGTACTCAATAGATTTACATACGTGTGGTATGGTAATACTTCCAGGGTGTAGCCCTGGCAAGGCACGTGTGGTGGTGTGGTAGTACCTCCAGGGTGTAGCCCTGGCAAGGCACGCGTGGTGGTGTGGTAGTACCTCCAGGGTGTAGCCCTGGCAAGGCACGCGTGGTGGTGTGGTAGTACCTCCAGAGTGTAGCCCTGGCAAGGCACGTGTGGTGGTGTGGTAGTACCTCCAGGGTGTAGCCCTGGCAAGGCACATGTGGTGATGTGGTAGTACCTCCAGAGTGTAGCCCTGGCAAGGCACGTGTGGTGGTGTGGTAGTACCTCCAGAGTGTAGCCCTGGCAAGGCACGTGTGGTGGTGTGGTAGTACCTCCAGAGTGTAGCCCTGGCAAGGCACGTGTGGTGGTGTGGTAGTACCTCCAGAGTGTAGCCCTGGCAAGGCACGTGTGGTGGTGTGGTAGTACCTCCAGGGTGTAGCCCTGGCAAAGCACGTGTGGTGGTGTGGTAGTACCTCCAGGGTGTAGCCCTGGCAAGGCACGTGTGGTGGTGTGGTAGTACCTCCAGAGTGTAGCCCCGGGCAAGGCACGTGTGGTGGTGTCAGAAGAAACTCATATTGAATAAGGTACTTAGTACAACAAAAGCGATAAGCCTGAATATTTTAAAGTTCACCATTTTAAAGTACACATCACTATGCCCGCTTAGATAGGTACTATTTTATCAACAACATTGTAACGGTGCCTACATACGTAGGTACTTTCAAAGCAAAAGTAGAAGATGCAGTTTAGGAAAAAAAATCGCTTGTGGGCGGGATAAACGAATGCATTTAAATAAACGACTCGTTTATCCCACTTCTGAATTGTTAGCTAATGTGTTAACTTTAGAGAAAGATTGCATAAGAAACTTATTTAGTGTACCTAGATATAGTGTAGCGGGAAGGTTTTAAATAAAACGACCAAGACGGGTAACACACCCTCTATACTTTTGCCTTGACAGCACACAATTATTACAAATATCATAAATCAATGCCATTTAAAATAATAATAATTATATAGTAGCACTTACTCTGAGATGTTGCTTACCCCAAAAACTGGAACGGAATGTGTCAGGACAGCGCAGCGCGTTATTTTATAACCTCTGTCAACTGTCATAGCACTGAGCTGTCAAATCGCATAACGTTCCAGTTGTCAGTGCAAAATAAATACATTTTAATGTTGCTAATACAGAAAACAATCATAATGTATGTAACTAATCATAAAAATCGCTAACATTTGTTTGACAATCGTATAGTCGGAATCTAGAAAATGTGACACCGCCTTGCCAAGGGGTATCATGTTATCCAGTTGCTGGGTTTTGGAGATCAGATAGGCAGACACTCCATGTAAAATTCTGGTGTCTACCTGCATTCGGTTAGACTGAAGTCGACCCCAATTTATTTGGGATATATTTGGCAATATGGTCCTTGGTGAACAGCAAAAAACGTTTCATCGTGCGTCGAGCTAAGGAGTGCTATCGGATAGCTACAACCTGGGGGTCTTTAAATCAAAAGTAAAAAGGTTACCTACTTTTAGGCAAGCGCGTTCCAACGTCGACCACATCATCGCTTACCCAGTTGAGATAGTGGTCGAATGCGACCCTATCAATAAGAAAATCATTGCTGTGTATCTGCTTTTGTGCGTGGCACCATACTATTATAATTTGGTATGTTATGTTGGGAGTACTGGTGGCCGAGTGGTAACGGCCCCGACTTACGAGTTGTAGGTCGTAGGTTCAAACCCAGCCAGGCGCGTTACTTGGTGTAATTTATTTCATCACCACTGCTCTCAAAACGGTGAAGGAAAACCTCGTGAGGAAACCGACACGTCCTAGAACAAAAAAATCGAAGACATGTGACAACCATCAACCCGCACTGAGCCCGCGTGGTAGATTACGGTCCAATCTCTCTCCTAGAGAGAAGGTCTGAGTCCCAGCAGTGGGAACATTAAAAAGCTTATTATGCTATGTTATGAAAACATGGCAGTTACCATGTGTTGATTCCATTGCATTTAAACAACAAGAATTTGTTTTTAATGTTTGCCACAAACTACGAATTTCTCCTGTATCGTGCGTTCATTCACAAATATCGAGACTTACATACACAAGGTACGCAGACCCGGAATATGTGGGCCATGAAAATATTTTGTCTGAGTTGAGAATCGAATCCGCGATACTCAGCGCAGCAGCCCATCGCGTAAGCACTGCACCTACGGTGTTGTCTAATCAATTTAAAAAACTATAATCATTAAGAATTATATTAAAGAATTCACATCAAATTGTGATAGGTTAAACAAAGAATAGATTACTTCTAGGCAAGCGTGCTCCATCATCGCATACAATCAGGTGAGATAGTGGTCAAGTGCGAGCCTATCAATAATTAAAAACCGGGCAAGTGCGAGTCGGACTCGCGCACTAGGGTTCCATACAAACTTACCTGTGAAAACAGTTCAATTCCCGAAATGAGTTATGAAGATTTTTCCGAATCGCAAAAGTTTTTTTTTTGTGACGTAACAAAAAAATTCTGTTTCCAGATTTTTTCTATACCTGTGATAGAAGACCTTGCTTTATGCCAAATTTCAGGATTCTAGGTCAAAGGGATGTACCCTATGAATTTTGATTTGAGTGTTTCGACATACTCAAATATTCATTTTTTGCGACATAAACAGCCGTATCTTTTTTTTTCGTTAACTTAGAAGTACGTTTTTTTACAGCTTCAAGGGACCGCAGACCTAAGTATATGGTTTTAATTTCAACTCGATACCGCCACGCCTTCCTGAGATAAAGGGTCTTGACAGACAGACAGACAGATAGACGGACGGACGGACAACAAAGTGATCCTATTATGGGTTCCGTTTTTTCCTTTTGAGGTACGGAATCCTAAAAAGCAACATCAACAGTTATAACATAGCAACCAGTCATTGAATTTCCAAACAACATTTGTTAATTGATATGATATGAATGACTTATTACAACTAACACGTTTTTTAATTAAAATTATTCGTAACATCCGTCGTATGTACAGTCAAATAAGGAGATAAGTAAGGATTGTTTGATATAGTTAAAGTTTGTATGGAAACTGATGAATGGATCAATGAGACGTAATTAAATTCATAGTTAATAAACAAGTCATTCATCATCATCATCATTTCAACCGAAAGACGTCCACTGTTGTACCTAGGCCTCCCCTGAGTGTCGTCATAACGAGCGGTCCTGTGCGTCTCGCATCCATCGGATTCCTGCGTCTTTCATCAGGTCATCGGTCCACCCTGTGGGTAGCCTTCTAACGCTGCGTCTTCCGGTAGGTATGTGGTCGAACAAGTCATTAATAAAATGAAAATTCACTCTTAAACATAAATCAATTTCCATGAAAATTTCAACTATATAATCTGACGGCTCTGGTTACAAATCTCCTCTGTTGACTGTACACAATATGTAGGTTAGTACGTTTTTGAAATTGGAACAGATATTGCATGTGGCTCTGCCCCACCTTCACTCATATTATGACAAGGTGTGCAAGCGTAAACTCATTACTGTCCACCTAAACTTAGCGAAATATCACATTTTTGTCCTTCGTTTCATTCGATAGGTCTTTCGAGTTGTTTTGCAGAGTACTGAAGTTCAAGACGAGAATGTTTTTTTCAACACATTTACCTACTCGAAAACCCGCTCCCAACGCTACGGCTTTTAAGGCGTCGAACATCTGGCCAGCTTCGCTCGGAAGACCTGTAAATCCATTTTCTTTGAGAAATATTGGTTGAGTTTACATATATGCTATGTACTTACATTCTGAAGAACACTTAACCAGCATTTTTTTTTGTGCTGTTTCAAAGGAGTAGGGAAACCAAGCGAAGAAATATCATGTTGGTAATTTTTATTTTGGCAAAAGTATTAGTCTTACGAAAAAATCATATGTTGATAACTTTTGCCAAAAAAATATTTAACAACATGATCTTTTTTTCGCTTGTTTTCCCTACTTCTTTCAAACGGCTTTGATGTTTAGAAATATCTTTATACAAAAATATTGTTGGCACATAGAATAATTATGTAAATCAAGCAATATTTCGCAAAGAAAATGGATTTAAAGGTCAGGGGGGCTCTATCCGGCCAGATGTTCAAGGGACTTTACGCCTTAATCTCTTTCTCGAAACCTATTCATCAGGTTTTAAAACCAACTTACAATTTCCTGATATTATATATTATTATTATTTTTAACGTCATATAAACGCGATATGTGTAATTGCTGGTTTTGTGACTGTAGTATGAATATTTTTTCTATAAATATTAGTTTAAATTTTTAGTATCTTTCCTTTGGGTTCATAATCTTCTAAAAAAATATGAGCACGCTTCATTAGGTCTATTTCCCGTACCGTATATTTTCGGTATACTTTCCCCCAAATTGTCAGTCACATAAAGAATTTACTTCCGAACGATTGATCGTTCGGAATCATCATTCTCGTATCAACTGTTTTATAAAAAATAAGGAAAAAATGTATATGGAAGAAAAAAAGGTATTTTTCAAAATTTTATTTACATATTTGTTTCTTCTCTTGAAGACAAATTTTTATGTGCTTCTAGCACACACTAACAGTTTTTCTTTAGAAATACTTTTATTTTTATAAACGTTTTCGTGTTTTAACGTAGAAGCTTCGATAGTTCAGTAATTATTCTTTTCAGTGTTTCATTTTACGTATCACAGTAAATATTGAAAATAGAGACCAAATAAAAAAAAAAAAAAAATAGAAATAAAAAAAATAAATAAAAAAAATGAATAGAGAAGTTGATAGTGAGAGAGAGTTGAGAATTGATATACCTACTATATTTTTTATGCTAAAGTATATATATAAGTTTTACCAAAAATAAAGTAAGATATGTATTATAAAGTATGGTTGGCAACCCTGATGGTACGTTTAAATTTTGTCACTTGCCTCGTAATTTTTTTTCAATATCTTTAGAATTCTTATCCTATTGGGAGATAAATGCCGTTATTATTAGGTATATATGGGGAGTCGGGAAGAAATATATTTCTTTCAAAATATTTTTGATCTTCGCAAGATTAGAACCCTGACTACTCTTGAACTCGGTTCAGAGACGTGCTGATCATGTTCATTGCTGAAATTTGCTCTTCAGAGATATAATAAGTAACGTGTTCACCCTACATTATTTTGCCGATTTTAGTTCGATTATCTAGCTATGTAACAAATTATATTAAACTAGTATCTCATGTTCTAAAACCCCACCCTAGGCGTAGGATGCGGACGGCGAGCAATGGGTAGTACGCCGTCCGGTCGTCCGGTAACCGTCCGGACCGAAACTAAGTCGTCGACGACGCGTAGTGTACCACGCGCGCCTCAAGGAGATGTCAGCAAATCGTAGGGGCCCAGGCTGGGCCCCTACGATTTGCTGGTGCCCATGGCCCTAGTAGGCTTCGACCCTGCTGGGCCGCCCAGCAGGGTCGAAGCCTACTGGGGCCATGGGTTAAGTGAAAATGGACCCCGGACCCCGATCCCGATTTCCAGCCACCGTAGGCGCAGGCTTGCGGACGGCGAGCAATGGGTAGCACGCCGTCCGGTCGTCCGGTAACCGTCCGGACCGAAACCAAGTCGTCGACAACGCGTAGTGTTCCACACGCGCCTCAAGGTGATGTCAGCAAATCGTAGTGCCCCAGCAGGGTCGAAGGCTACTGGGGCCATGGGTTAAGTGAAAATGGACCCCGGAGCCCTGGAACGCAAGGCCAAGAATGAACATAGGAGTGGGTTTTAGTCAGTAAAAGTCTGACACGCCCTCTCGCTCCACCCAAGAGTGCGAGAAGTCATTGGATGATTTCCCACCTAAAAAGAATTGTTCAAAAGGTGACTCTCGAACGAAACGGGCAACTGAAGGAACATGGGCTGATTTTAGTCGGTAATAGTCTAACACTCCCCCTTTCCTCCCAGAGCGAGAGAAATCATTCGCTTTCCCACCCTAAACAAAAAAGTTAATAATCATGCGCGCTTTGCATCCGTTCACCATTAACCCGTAGATGTAATGCTCACACATTGTGCATTGAAGGGTTAGTGAGTGAAATAGTGACGTTCCCACGTCATTCACTGCTAGTGACGTGACGAATAGGCAGTCAGCGGGTGGTCTTAGTATAAGTAGTACTTATATGTGGCTTTGAATACTTTGATATACGTTAGGGCTTCTGAGCTTTGTAAAAGGGAGTTGAGTTGATGTTTACGCGTGAAGACGTTTGATTTCGTCGTTGATTTGAAGAGACGTTCGTTGATGGGTTTTAGTTGGGTGTTTTTAGGGTTCCGTACCTCGAAAGGAAAAAACGGAAGCCTTATAGGATCACTTTGTTGTCCGTCCGTCCGTCTGTCTGTCTGTCTGTCTGTCTGTCTGTCTGTCGGTCTGTCGGTCTGTCTGTCTGTCTGTCTGTCTGTCAGTCTGTCAAGACCCTTTATCTCGGGAACGCGTGGAGGTATCGAGTTGAAATAAAAACCATATACTCAAGTCTGTGATCCCTTGAAGTTGTGAAATAATTAAACTTCTAAGTCCACGAAAAAAAAAGATACGGCCGTTTATGTCGCAAAAAACGTACAATTCGTCATTCTCAAGGCAATCAAAATTCATAGGGTACCTACTTTCCGTTGATCTAGAATCCTCAAATTTGGCATGAAGCAAGGTCTTATAACACAAGTATAGGAAAAAATTTGAAAACTGTACATTTTTAGTTACGTCACAAAAAAAAAACTTTTTTTCGTTTCGGAAAAATCTTCGTAAGTCAGTTCGGGAATTGAACTGTGTTTTCATAGGTAAGTTTGTACGGAACCTTCAGTGCTCGAGTCCGACTGGCATGTTCCCGTTTTTTTTTAGTTAGGAAGTAATTTTATGACTTCTGTCGGTCTAGGGTGGAACGAGAGAGCGTGTCAGACTTTTACTAACTAAAACCACACCTATCGACGGATCCCAAAAACAAAATCGTTTAAGAAACATTATCAATATGCGTATGAGGATATAAAGTTCTGTAAATAAGGCATAAAATACATTGCGTCTTATTTTTTGATAAGATTTTGTTCTTGAGACCCGTCGCTATGTTTCTTCAGTTGCCTTTTGCGTCCCAGGACCATTTCTTTTCAGAACTACTCCCATGGCCCTATGTTAGTTGGGTGATGAACTATTTTTCTTTTACCAACCCGCATTGGGCCAGCGTGGTTGACTACGGTCCCTCTCCCACAGAGGAGGACTAGATTAGAACATTATAAGATTGATTATAATAAGTATCTAAGCGCCACTGTAGCTGCTTAGTGATCTTTACGAACAATTGCGCACGGACGTATTTGCATTTCCTAACCCTTCACCTTCCTTACGACAATCAAGTGTTTCACTATAAACGTCCATATCCCCTACATTAGTTGGTCCTACGAGCCGGATGTTTCTGGGAGAGTTTGGGTCGACGTTCAAAGCCAAATCTCCCACAATGCATGTGCAATGGTCTCCGTTCATCGTGCCACTTTTGTCTTGGGCGCATATCTGGTAGGACTTCAAGTGCCCAGCGTCTCCAAAATATATCAGTTTTTGAGACAGTCGCCATTGCTTTTTGAGGTACATGTCTGACTCATCAAAACCACCCAGAGTAGGTAGGTTGGACGATGTTCCCAGCAGAAAATGGTTGGGGTCAGCGTCTCGCAGCTGTTTTGGTTCCACTGAGACATGCGTGAGGAGACGACTGTTTATCATCTGTTCTACTTCGGCTAATAATCTTTGAAGTGTCTCATCACGTGGCGCTCGTTCTTTCAATACGATATAAATATATATACTTAGGTAAGTGCGCCCTTTACACTTCTAACCAATTGTTTCCATGCCCCTCCCCAATGAGGGCTGGCATATGCAGGTGGAATGAAAATCCATGAAGTCGCTGCACTGTAAGTCGTAACTTGTTTCAGATATAATAATAATATTTTATTTATTATAAAATACATATTTGACATCAAATGTGTACAAAAAATATAAGCGATACAAAAGTCAATTTGAGTACCCTGACTCCTAAACTAGGAAGATCCTGTATCTTAGGACGCAGTGGCTTCGCATAAATAGTGGACGAACAAATTATGAGCGTACAGCGTAGATATTATGCCAAAAAGTGGACTAATGAGGAAAGAAATATATAAGTATATAATTATATATATATATATTTTTTTTACTGATAGTATGTATATGTATAGTGTATGTATGTGTATGTAGAGTATGATGTAGTGTACATGTATTTGTGTGTGGTGTCGTGTCATGAGCAAATGTAGTGTGAGTGCGTGTAAGCGAGAGGGGTGTGTGGTATGGTATAAGTGATTAGCAGATCCAGGCAAGATATGTATAGATATATAAAAGGCAAACGTTGCTAACTGATCTATCAACACACAGCTCAAACCACTGAATGAATTTAAATTAAATTGTATAAGTATATAAGTTTATTGTCACAAAGAAACATACATACATTAGTAAACTTAATTAATTGCGCTGAAATTTGGCACGCAGATAGGTATTATGACGTAAGCATGCGATTAGAAAGGATTTTCCAAAATTCGCTCCTTAAGAGAATGAATCGTGTGTCCAAAGTTTATATGGATAAACCTCTCAAGCGGGCGAAGCCGCTTTCAGAAGCTAGTTCATGTAATAGATCCGAGCGTTACCTGGTGGTACAGTGGTTCTATTAGGATTACGTGAGCTGTCAATCTTTTGCATTAACGGCAAAGGCAAAACGTGAGGGTAGTCTGACACTCTCTCTCGCTCAACCCAGATTGAGAGAAGTTATTTTTAAGAGCACGCACCCAAAAAAAGCTTTACGCTGAGCAGTCGCGGCTGCTACCACAAGACGACAGACCACATCAGCTTGTTACTTCAGACATAAATTAGTTTAATAATCGCAAGCACTTAAGATATGAGGTGTTCTTATGTGTACCAACCTATTACCTATTACCTACAAGACCCAAAAATACCTAATTGATTGTTGACATGCAAACCGATAGCAAATAAAGTCGATTGAAAAGTTCACACATTGCATTAAACTGATCAAACAGAGCTTACATAAGTTACTTATATGCGATATACCACCAAGCGACACGGAAATTAAAACCTTTTGAATTTTATCTGACGGTTTACTTTTGCATGAAGAACATGTTGGCCAAATTATGCTCTCAGCACAGAGATTTGAACTTTGCTTTTCAAAACTGAAGGTTTATTTTTCAATGTTAAATAAATCACTCAACATGGTAAAAGTGGGATGCTATATTCAGTTTACATTAGACCGGTGGGCGACGAAATATAAAAGGCCGTATATGTGACGTAACACTTTCTCGAAGCAGCGAGTATTATGCAGCTGACAAGTTTATGTTAACGCCATATTGTGTGCGCATGCGCAATGCATGGGCGGTTCTAGAGTTCTATATTTGAATTTTTAAATGCTACAGTTTATTGGGTAAGAATTTGCGCGAGCAATCCGAAGTGTATTTAACACTTACATGGGTTTGTATGACAGATGATCTGGTATTATGGGAAAATGATGTTTGCATCATTGTTTTAAAGGTCTTACACTCACTATCACGGTCTTACAGTATCGCTATAAATGTCATACTGAAGTTGTCGGGCAGTCAACATTTTAGATTTTTTTTTTTGAAGAGGGAAGTTTTTCTATGACTTCTCTCGCACTAGGGTGGAATGAGAGGGCGTGTCAGACTTTTATTAACTAAAATTCACTTGTGTCCTTCAGTGGCGTTTTGCGTTCCAGGACCACGGTAAAGTGTTAGGGGAAAAACAAACATTAGCACAATAATAAATAGTCACAATATTTCTATATTTTATTATTAAAACTGCTAACACATGTCTCCTACCCGATATTACCTCTACCACGCCTACGGTACACACTTTCTGCATGCACTGACTAAAAACACAAACAACTGACTAATGGAAACGCCTTGTATGTCAACTGTCGCATTTTACACTACGAACAGCGAACCATAAGTAGGTACCTAGTACACTTGCGTGCATCAACACGGGTGAGTCAGTTTGACCTCAGGGCATTTAATGTGCACCTGATATTTGCATAATAAAATGGGTATCAGTGTAATAATTATGTTACTTTGCGGATGTTTACAGTAAATCTATGAATGGTTATTTATGTGTGTGTTAAGTTGATCAGTAGGAGGGGTAGTGATGGAATGATTATCAATTTATTATTGATTAATGATATTTTTAGATGTAAGTTCAGAGGGCGTTTTATAATCTTAGATAAATCGCAGAGCAGGCGTGATAGTCACTGATTTTGTGGTAAAGTCTTATTCACGTGTTAGAAGTAATATCTATCTGTATTTTTTTTTGCCATGTTGCAGAATAATTATGATATTTTGAGTAATGCACTGCAACGAATTATCAGAGAATTAGCTGTTGCCAGTGGCTTCGCCCGCGTGAAAGCAGGAATTTGTCCAATGGAACATCATAATTTCAGCTGAAAGATATACACTGTAGGACATAGGCAGAGGCCGATCATTCTGGCGACGCTTGGGAGAGCCCAAGCGTCGCCAGGATGAACGGTCCTGTGCGAAGGCAAGATACTCTCGGGATTAGGGTTGCCAGGTCTTCAAACCGAAAAGCCGGATAGACCAGCCAATTTAGCCGGACATTTGAGTAAAATGGCCGACCTTTTTTTTTAAAGTTAATTTCGACTTTTTTATTATTTTTAATTCTAATGAAACAACTATAAAGTTGGCTGCTATAATTGCTAGTCCGGTCCGCTTACGCTAGCGATACAAGATAAAGTAGAAAACATGACAAATCTAAAAAAAAAGGCCGGACTCCACCTAATTTGGCCGGACACGCAACTAAAAAGCCTGACCCTGTCCGGCTTTATCCGGACGTCTGGCAACGCTACTCGGGATAAAGTGTACCTATAGTATGTGCTATTCCAGGGCATGGTCATGGTCGTTTATCAAATTTTATCTAGGTAAATCCGTCAGCCGTTCCAGCGTGAAGAACACGCACTCTCACAAACTTTTACCTTTATATGAGTGTGATATCGAAATTGCAAATATTCTTTTTTCAATTTTTCACACTTTATCACCTACCGAAAAGTGAAAAAAACTATCAAGATGGCCCGAGGTCAGTCCATTACATTTTAGCATTTCGACAAACACGGTCACTTCTAAAATATTACTTTACCTAAAGCTCCTAAGTAAGTTGTCTAGATAGACCTACATGAAGAAATCGATTCAAATCTGAAAGAGATGCGAGACGCACAGGACCGTTCATTGTGGCGACACTTAGGGGAGGCCTATGTCCAGCAGCGGACGTCTTTCGGCTGAAATGATGATGATGATGATGATGAGGTTTTTGCCCGTCATAGGGATGGCACAAACTCTTGCTGCTATAATGCGTCTGCTTGCTGCTAATAATAATATTTCCCCTCTTTGAGGAGGGCTGGGGTGGCATCACGCGGAAGGAAAGGACGCCGCCGCCGTGATGCAAGTCGTCTCCGGACATGGTAATTACAGGCGGTTCCTGCATCGGATTCAGGCAGATAAAACAATGCCATCAAGCAGCGTGGTAATACCGCCAGTCACACTTCTAGTCGACAGCGATGCGGAGATAAATTTTGACACCATAAATTTTAAAACAAGGAAAATAGTTGTTGTTTGTAACTATTATTCTGGAAAATAGTTATTGTTTGTATCTATTATTCTGGAAAATAGTTGTTGTTTGTAACTATTATTTTGGAAAATAGTTGTTGTTTGTAACTATTATTCTATTATATGTAGAATTGTAGATAGTTTATTTCTTAACTAAATCGTATTATTAACTGTCGAGAGTGCCTGGATTCTGCGACACACTTCTTCTTTTTTTTTATTCTGATGTTCTAGTGTAGGATCCAGTATCACACCTAGTCAGAGCTGAGGGAATGCCCGAAGGAGTTACCGCGGCCCTGAAACGCAAAGGGAGAAGACTGAAAACAAGTGAGTTTTCAGTCAATAAAAGTCGGTCACTCCACTCAGAGCAGGAGAAGTTATTTGATGGTTTTCCACCCAAGAAAAGGAGAAATTATATATAAACTAGCTTTTGCCAGCGGCTTGGCTCGCGTGAAAGTAGGTTTCTCTATACAAACTTCGGACCCCCGTTTCATCCCTTTAAGGAGAGAATTTTAGGAAATCCTCTCTTAGTGCTCGCCTACGTCATAAAAGGAAACCTTGTGCAAAATTTCACGCTCCTAGCCTCGGTAGTTTCGGCTGTGCGTTGATATGTCAGTCAGTCAGTTTTTCCTTTTATATAGATAAATATTTATTATATAAATTATTCGTCTTTTTTGCAACGGTGACTAAGTATTCTTAGTCCAAGAGCAAGCGAGGCGAGCTTGGGATTGTAGGGCACTCCGACACTGATAGGTTAGGTTAGGTAAGGTGAGACCCTGGAAGTGGCTTACTAGAAGATAACTAGTGGCTAAGATCAAACGCTGACTTAGTAATTTAGAAGGCAATGTAGTCTTTTAAAGCCGAATAAAGCTATATAAAAGAAGTCTGTTTAGGACTAAAAAAACCGGGCAAGTGAGACTCGGACTCGCGCACTGAGGGTTCCGTACAAACTTACCTATGAAAGAAAACAGAAGTACACCCAGACACAGAACAAATGATCGTGCTCTTCACACAAACATTTTGCGCTGGGTTTTTTTTTTTTTATAGGTGGGAAAATCATCTTATGACAAATCCCGCTCTTGGGCGGAGCGGGAGATAGTGTCAGACTTTTACTGACTAAAAACCCACTCCTGTTCCTTCGTTGCCTTCGTCCCAGGGCCACGGTTTCGTTTTCACACTACCCATGGCCCCAGTAGGCTTCGACCCTGCTGGGCCCCTACGATTTGCTGACATCTCCCTGAGGCGCGCGCGGAACAATACGCGCCGTCGACGACTTGGGCTCGGTCCGGATGGTTACCGGACGGTCGGACGGCGAGCCACCCATTGCCCGCCGTCCGCAAGCCCGCGCCTACGGTGGCCGGAAATCGGGATCGGAATCCCGGCGGCGGTTGGGGCGTGAGGACCGATGCCGTTGCCTCACGCGATCGGCCGCCTCTTTTGCTAGCATTACTGCTTCGCAGAAGGAGGCGACCGCCTGCCACTCCTCCTCGCTCCGGACCATGGCCTGTACCAAGGCCCGGCGCGAGAGATCGCCGCCGCCGATCGCCCCCACGAGGACACGGCGTTGCTCTTCCCAAGCGGGGCACACTTCCACCGTATGCTCCACCGTGTCCTCCGGGCGGTCCACACAGTGGCGACACCCGGGCGTCGCTTCCGCACGAATCCGGTGCAGGAACTTCCCGAACTTCCCGTGTTCGGTGAGAACCTGCGTCATGCGGAAGGTGAGGACGCCGTGAGGTCTTTCCAACCACGCCTCAAAGAAGGGACTTACCGCCATAATTGTGGCGTGCCCAGCACTGGGTTGCGACAGTCGCAGTCGCCATTCCACCATGAGACCCCGCCGGAGTTCTTCCCGCCATGCCGCGACTTGGCGTGGCAGCGGAGTTTCACCCCGGCGTTGCATCTCCATGCGCAGATCGTGCATGTGAGCAAGGCCTGTTGCTACCAGATCCCATGGTGGCTGTCCAGCAAGGAGGTTGGCCGCTTCGCGGGAAATCGTCCGGTATCCTCGCACCATCCGTATGGCCATGACCCTCTGACATGCGTTCAGCATTTTGCGCTGGGTGGGAATCGAACCCACGACCACCGGCATAGCAGTCAGTGCCACTAACCACTAGACCAACAGGCCAGTCATATGGGTAGGTAATCATCTAATGACTTTTCCCACTCTAGGGCGGAGAGGGAGAGCGTGCCAGACTTTTACTTAGTAAAACCACACGTAGGTTCCTTCAATTACTCTTTGCGTTCTAGGACCACGGGTTATCTTTTCAGAAGTCCTCCCAAGTCCCAAGGCCCTAGTAGGCATGGGCCCTCCTGGGCCACGCGCCAGACGGCGGACTTAGCCGGACGGCCAGACTGCGAGCTACACATTGCACATCGTCCAAAAGCCCGCGCCTACGGTAGCTGGTAGTCGGGGGTCTCAGCGGTTGGGGCGTGAGGATGTCCATTCCATTATGCGTGCGGCTGTCTCCATCACTAGCATAATTGCTTCGCAGAAGAAGGCGGCCGCCACCCATTCCAAGGGGGAACTCCGAATCATAGACGCGCGAGATGTCACCACCGCCGATTGTCCCCACGAGGTCACGGCTCACTTCCACCGTAAGCTCCATCGTGTCCTTCGGGCGATCCGCATTATGGCGACATCCCCGAGCATTTTCTTCCGCCTGAATCCGGTGCAGGAACCTTCCGAACTTACCATCTCCGGTGAGGGCCTGCGTCATGCGGAAGGTGTGGAAACCGAGACGCCTCTCCAGCCATTACTCAAAGAGGGGACCGCCATGATTATGGCGTGCTCAACTGACCGATAGTTAATGTTACAAGGAGTAACTTAGGCTACTTTTCATTTTCCCGCGGGAATGGGACTTAATTTCCAGGGGGAGGGGGGAGATATATCTTTGGAATAGATAATATTTTTTTACACGATTGCCCCAAAAAAGGGGAGTAACGAAGTTGCGAGTAACCTAACCTAACCCAACAAGTTAGCAGAAAAATAAATGACATATTTCCTATTGTATTTTTTTTTAATATGGTCATGATATACCTACCATTTTGGAATCCTCATGATGAGCTCTTGAATTTGATACCCATATTACAAGACCCAAAAAAAAAAAATTTTGTTACTCTAATGTATAGCATCCCACAGTCGTTATGCTGATTTTTTTTCAACGTCACCTATCTAAGAACACTTGGGTTAACAAGACGAATCTAACGATATGCTAATTATGTAAATCGGTTCAGCGGTTTGGAAGATATGAGGTAATAAAGAATATTACATACGTACATACAAGATACGCGCGAAAAACATAACCCTTCTTACAGTCGGGTAATAAAAAGCTTAAATAAAAAATCTAGACAAACAAAACATAGATGATTCATTAGAACTGTTACCGTACAAGTTACAAGGTAAGAGACAGCTCTGCACCTACCTACAATGTACTTACAAGCTAATTCGTGGCTTTTAAAGATAAAGTCAAGGACCTCTTGCGGAGACTGTCTCTGAGTCATTGCTAGACTACTTTGTTTGACTATGGAAAGGTTAATTGACGGCACAATTGGTGCAGTGGCTGAGAGATTGACTGCTGCAGTACGTGTCGCGGGTTCGATTCCCGCACGGAGTCAATATTTGTATGGCGTACAGATGGTTGTTCAGGGTCTGGGTGTCTTGTGTATGTGAGTTTACATGTTTGTGAATGCAACCATGATACAGGACCAGGAGTAATTCCTAGTCAGGGTTAAAGTTAAAAAAAAAACCGTACAAGTGCGAACTTACCACGGTACCAGTGAAAACAGTAAGCAGCAACAGTAGCAGTAGCAGACGTAGCAGTAGCGGTAGCAGTAAGCTTAGTGCCTAAGGCATTAAGTCCGCCTTTGTACCTTTTGTTGCATGAAGATTAAATAAATAAATAAATAAAACAGTTCAATTCCCGAATTGAGTTTCGAAGATTTAGCCGAATCGCAAAAAAGTTTTTTTTTTGTGACGTACCTACTAATTTACAGTTTTCAGATTTTTTTCCTATACTTGTGCTATGAGACCTTGCTTCATGTCAAATTTCAGGATTCCCTTGAGAGTGTCGAAAGACACGTTTTATGCGATATAAACGGCCGTATCTTTTTTTTGTTAACTCAGAAGTTTGATTTTTTCACAGTTTCGAGGGACCGCAGACCTAAGTATATGGTTTTAATTTCAACTCGATACTTCCACGCGTTCCCGAGGTAAAGGGTCTTGACAGACAGACAGACAGACACAGAGACAGACAGATGGACAACAAAACGGAACCCTAAAAATGAAGAAAAATTACACCCTCGCACAGTGTTTTTTTACCCAAAAAAGTGACAACTGTCTTTTATTGAATATAACTAATCAATAGGTAATTACAAATGCATGAGTAGAAGTGTTTCGAAGTGTCAATTTAGTATACTTACTTACGGTGCAAATTATACGCAAAAATCTTCCTCGTTTATAGCTTTCTCCTAGTGAAAAGCGCATAATTCAATTCAATTTAACAATTTTATTTGCAGTAACAATAGTCTTACTTTTTCGCACTTACATCATAACCAGTATCTATGTTATCCAATTTCAATAAAATTATGTCAGACAAATTAAATTACATCACAAATAAATTAAATTAGGTTAATAAAATTGAAATGATTAAATTTAAATTGCATTAAATTGTAATAACATTATCGGTCAGTCAGTATAATTGAAAATAAATTTTATTTTAATCACAGTTAGAAAGGTAAACCTATTATTGTTAATAGTACCTATAATGTAAAGCACTTACTCTGTAACATATCTTATGTACCTAAGTAAATAATAGTAGATTATGTGACTAGGGGATAAAGCAGTGTCTTTAAGTCATGGGAATCCCGAACGAAAGAAGGTTGCTAAGTTTTAATCCCGAATGCAGTGAGGGATTTATATAAGGTGTAAAAAAATTAACTTTAAGAATTTCGAGGGGACATTGTACTCCTCATTATGAACAACTTTTACTATGGGACCAAACCTGAAATCGCGAAAAAAAATCAGCTGTTCCCTACGTTTATGTTCGCACAACTCGTCAAAACGTATGGAGCAGCTGATTTTTTTTCGCGATTTCAGGTTTGGTCCCATAGTAAAAGTTGTTCATAATGAGGAGTACAATGTCCCCTCGAAATTCTTAAAGTTAATTTTTTTACACCTTATATAATGAACTCCTGCGCACTTCGAGTTTTAGGTGAGTGTCGTATGACATGTAAAGTGGCATTATCGAGCAGGTGGTGTTACAGTCGCCAAATAAAATATGGGCTACGTGGTATAGAAAAAAATTGTTGGTGAATAGATTGCCGTGAAAATATAGAGATAACATTTGTATTACTACCAACAGCACGATGTGTCTCCATGCAGACCTTTGATTGCCATTCACAACATTAATTGAAAACGCGATTTACATCACCCTACATGATTTATGACAATCACGCACATAAATAACACATTTCTCCGGTAGTTTCCTGGTCACCTCTAAGATATAGATAGAAATTAATAAGGCGACCTAATAATAAGGTTATCAATCAATTACTAACATATCGTAGTCCAGCACGGGCCATGGCCCACATTGGCCATAAACGGCCAAGATGGGCCACCCAAGTTGCGCCACAACACCTAGTGGCCACAAATTGTGGTAACCAATTAGAAGAACTAATTGCAATTGTGGTAAATGGGTTCCCACCGAAGTACTTGTGGATTTTGATTGAATTGCGAAATCCATCGTATTATGTTACACCATACAAAACTTAAAACTTATGGATAAACGTGATTTTTGCTTTAACCATAGCGAATGAGTTAGGGCGCATATAGATTGTTGTATCAGTAGCGTAGTTCTTTTTTAACCATAGCGAATGAGTTAGGGCGCGTATAGATAGTTGTAACTATGCTACTAATGGTAGCATAGTTCTTTTTAGTGTAACTAGAAAGTAGTGAAAGTGGAAAATTGTCCCAAGGGAACATGTTTCCGTGATAAAAGCGGTCCTATGTACAAATCTAGGTCATGGTTTATCCGTGTACCAAACTTCATCTAAATCATTCGAGTGTGAAGAAACAACAAACATACACACTAAAACTTTCACCTATATAATAATAGTGCGATGTATTTTTATAACTAAGCAAACATACATTAAGTGCTTTAAATAGACTTTTTCTAAACAAAAGCTCATATTTATTTACTTATTATTATGTAATTTATTTTACTTTTAACAAGAAACATGAGAAAGAAAAACTTATATCCAAAACACATACAATGGGCGGCTTTATCGTGTTCCGCGATCTCTTCCAGGAAACCTGGAATGGAGAGTAATTGTCAGAACATACCCCCATCATCATACCCTATTTTTTAATTAGTACAAAAAAAATTGAGCTCTATCTGTACCCGTTGCTGATATTACACATATTTATGTAGGTAGTCAAAAGTAAAAAAAACGAAATCCCAAAATTATCCACGAAAATTGTCATAATTGATAAATTCATAATTGAATCAATTATTTATAACAATTGCTACTAGAAAATACTACGCGCAGTATTTTTCCATTGTTTTTCATTCATAATCGATAGCCTGTACAATATTTTCATAAATTGAGTAACATTTTCGGATATAAACAAACACTAATAACTTTGCTGTTTATGAATATTATTTATTGAGACTTTTCTTAAACAATAACAAGACTTTTTCTAATAAGCCCTCTAAGTAAATTTGCACTAATTAAAAACTAGTGGTGTATAGTCAATTTAAGAAAAAAACTTTATTTTCCATAGACCTACATGGGCAATTATAAAACGTCAGAAGCTAGTACATTCGCAGTCGTTCATTGTAAACGCGCCTCAAAATAAAATGCACCAACAAAACATTTATCTTAATTATTGATCAAACCGTAAAATGCAATTACATGCGAATCATGTACAAAACATTTGTTCATACATCTTGCATTAAGGTCAATCGTGAGTCCACCACATCTCTGAAAAATTTACAAATTGCGGTTCAAAGTTCTATGTCCAAAGGATCACGATTGTTTGATTACATGACAGGTTGTATTGTTTTAAAATGATGATGTATGGACTATGGTCAGGTCCTTGGGTTTTAAATAAAATGGCATTCTATCAGTTCTCAAAACGGTGATAGACAACATCGTGAGGAAACCAAATGTTTTTGACATCCACCAACCCGCACTTTTTTTTTCGGTTGGAAAATCATCTTATGACATCCCCTGCTCTTGGGCGGAGCAGGAGATAGTGTCAGACTTTTACTGACTAAAAACCCACTCCTGTTCCTTCGTTGCCTTTCGTACCAGGGCCGAGTCTTCCTTTCAGAATCAGACCCTTGGTCCCAGTAGGCTTCGACCCTGCTGAGCCCCTACAGTTGCTGACATCTCCTTGAGGTGCACGTGGAACAGTACGCGCCGTCGACGACTTGGGCTCGGTCCGGGTGGTTACCGGACGGTCGGACGGCGAGCCACCCATTGCTCGCCGTCCGCAAGCCCGCGCCTACGGTGGCAGGAAATCGGGATCGGAATCCCGGCGGCGGTTACCAACCCGCACTGGGTCTGCGTGTTAAATAGGGCTGGCTGATTCTCTATTTACACATAGCATTAGTAAACATATTTTAGCGTTGTGTTTTATCAGTGGTAATGATATCAAAGAGTCCAAATTAAAAGCATTACTTGGTATTTCGACAATCAATTTCATTTTTTAGATCCACTTGGCTTTTTTTTTCGTCGTAATCTTTCTTTTTTTGGTAGTGTCTAAAAGCACAGCAAAAATTGTGTCCAGTTTTCGCCCTTATGGAAAATAACAATATGGTATGATGGAGCGGCTTTCAGATTCCACACAGTCTTAGAATGGGCTCCAAAAGTAGTTAGACTAAAGCACTTTATTTAATTTAAATAATTAATGTTTATAAGGACATATTAGCATTATCCTGCTAATGCAATAACCGGATAATGACGCCATTAAGTACGTTAGCAAACAGACTTAACGGTGAGAAGTTTATACAAAATAATCATAGTCGAACGGTTGTCTCCTCTATCTTCGGTTGTGGCCTCTTAAAATATCAAATAAGTCCTCACGCTCTGGGTGGAGCAAGAGGGAGTGTAAAATAAAGACTTGTATTGACTAAAACTCACCCGTGTTCCTTCAGTACCCTTTGGCGTTTCGTCCGTAATTATTTATTTGAATATAAAATATCACCATAGTATTATGAATTAATGTGTCTCTGACAAATTAACTGAGCAAAAATATAGGTAAACATGGAATTTCCAGTCTGCTATGGCAGTGACGAAGAATAAAATGGCTGTGATGATAACCTTTGAGGAAAATATTGACGTATCAAAAATTAATTTGTCTTTGACATGCAGTAAAAAGTTGTTTGAGCAGAATGTTATGAATATAGTGAATAGGTTACTTCTAGGAAAGCGTACTCCATCATCGACCACATCATCACTTATCATCAGATCAGATGAGATACATACTGTCGTCGTTATTAAAAAAGGCACAACTAACAAATTTTTCGATATTTTTTAAATGTACATTTGGAATCACATTTTTTTCTAATTCCGAATATGTATGTAACTTCAACTTATTTAAAAAAAAAGGTAGATGATGATGATGTTGGTGGTCGTAATTAAAAAGGCTAGTCTCGTCAAGAGACGAGGTCCTCAGAAGGCTAAAAATCCAGTTTATAATCATAATTTAAGTTTCCAAAGTCTTGTCTATATTTGCCTAACGTTTAGACCTCCGCAAATATTTATTTCAAAAATAAATGACGGTATGTATGTATACCGCACTACTGTTGACATGCATGATTTAACAACTTACATTACTTACGTAAATAGATTCATGAATAAGGAAAATATTATAAAAACCATATGCATACTAATTATAGGTGTGTACAATTATACAAAAGGCTTTAATTTTACAATAATAAATATGTGATTACTGCGCATACAGGGATAATCGCTGGTAGTTACCACGTTCCATTAAAAGCGTCAAAGGGGCCTCTGCGAGTTGGTTTCGACTCCTCGTACGCCTTCCAAACGTCCAGGACCCCAGTTCTGAGATATAATAACCAATATGTAACTATATTACACTAATATTATAAGGCAAAAGATTGTGAGTGTGTTTGTATGTTTTTTACTTCTTCACAGGACAATTTTCTGCTTTTGCGCGGACGAAGCCACTGTTAGGAACTAGAAATTTACATACAAACCATTTTTCTGGGTCAATGGGTATCCCTAAATGTAGTTAGTAGGTGTAAATAAATAGAATATTGATGTTCTAATACCAAGTATATCAAAATTGGGAATTTTATTTTCATTTCATTTCGCGCCTGCGTCCTACCGTCAACGATTGCATCACTGCTTATCATCAGGTGGGATCGCAGTCAAGCACTACGGCTGCTTAAAATCAAAACATAGTAACTCGTTCCAACAAAAATGTTCAGGAGAGCCAAAAAACTGGTCGGCTACTTTGAGTCGTTCGCCCAAAGAAACCAGAAGAGACAGCGATTTGGATGTTTGACGAAAAGTTGCGCTATATAGTTGACATTTTAATTGTTATACCCGTAATCATTTTTAGTGTATGGTTACATTTGAATCGCTCTTATTTTATTTTTATTTGTGAATTTACCCAAATATGAATGTAAAAACAATGTCAAAACTTAGTAAGTCTGCTTACTAGGTTATCAATTTGATTTTCCATGGCAAACGTAGGTTTTAGGAGATCGAGATCTCCTAGAATCTTATAAATTATCTTCGGAATTACCATCAAATAACTGTAGTGCAGGTTTTTGTACTACCAAAGGTATATCTATAATCGGGATCAACTACGGAGTCATCACTCAAATAAGCAGTTTCAAATCCAAGGTTGCTATCAGAAACGATACTATCACAGATCGTTACATTTTCGGCTGATGACCCAGGGATAGGATTATTAATTGTTGTACCCAGGGACAATAGTCGATAACTGTTTGGTCAGTATCTATTTTAGCTTCATCATTTGCTCTGAAAGCCGAAAAAAAGAACAAGGCTAACACGCAACTAACACCGAAAACAAAAAGGCAAATAATAAGGCAGTAAGTATTAGTTAAATAGTTTGGGTAAAGAAAAAAAAAACTTTCATTGTTAGGTTAGAGTAAAGGGGATTTATGTGGCGCTAGTAGCGCCCGCACTAGTTAAAATTATCATCTCTGTAAATACAATTAAATTTAAAAATCGGCTACAAATGGGGACTTCGATAAAATGTTTCTGGTATCTTTTGATAGAGCTTAGGGCGTGTTTTAATGAAAAGTGGCTACTTTTGTTTTATACATACTCTGTACGTTACATTACTGTTTTAATTAGAAACTTCTTATTATGGGACCACATTAAAAATTACCGAGATGCCCATTGTGGCTGATTTTTTAATTCAATTTTTTTTACAGAGGTAATAATTTATAACTAGTGCTGGTGCCACTAGCGCTGCCTAAGGCCCCTTAATCCGGAACCACTTCTTTTAGTCGATAATTAGCAAAACATACCCTTAAAATAAGTAGAATCGGCTTTTGCACATTCATTACACGAAAGCCAGCACAACATACTCGTACTAGTTTTGTTAGTTTTATTATGAAGATAATGCAACGACAAATTCTATTTTGAGATTATTTCACGTTTCTTCTACATTTTCGTAACTATAATGATTTGGTTATTTCTTACCTTTGTTCGTTTACGTTCTGCAAAGCACACATTATACGCCTAGACCGATAAAATTGCTTGTAACTCATTTTATTATTTTTTAACACGGAGCGAAACACTTGTTCGCCGGTGACACTGGACTTACTAAACGAAATTTCATCTATTTTACAATCGGCACCAAATTCAAAACATAGCAAGTTGGTATTTCAAATTCATAACTTAGTAAGTCGCTTGAGCTACTAGGCTTTTAAATTTGTTTTTTGACATACTGAGTTTAAAATTTGTACTTTAAGGAAATTTTCGTAATCATGCCAAATTGCTTAGACTTGCTAAATTTTTTTTTTTTAAATTACGTATGAAACTGGGTGTTTTAAGGTCCACATCATTCTCATACTGTCTAGTAAGTCGAAAAATTCCAAAAACCGTTTTTTTTTCAAAACGCCTGTTACTAGGTTTTGAATTTGGGCAGCCGACTAGTTTATAGATATTATATCAAATTAAAAAATATATATATTTTTATTTATTTGTGGGACAATAAACAGCTACTATATATACATATAAAAATAAGGATAAACGAGTTTACAATATTGCAGACCACTGCATTATTATTTTACAGGAGAAAAACTGCTTAGCAACACGTAAGTCCACTTTAAAAAAAAAATGTTACACGCTGACACGACGCGCTGTTGCTATGGCAATTCATCTGAGTGACACCAAAATACGAAGGTAAAAGCTGAAATAGTGAAATTAAGTTTTTAATTGAGTCAAAACCCTAGCGGGAAAATGCATAGAGCCAACACCCTTTTTTTAGGTGGGAAATCATCAAATAACTTCTCCTGCTCTTGAGCGGAGCGGGAGGGCGTGTCAGACTTTTACTGACTAAAACCCACTCCTATGTACCTTCTTAGTCTTGCGTTCCAGAGCCCCAGGTTTTCTTTTCAGAAGCGAACCCAGTAGGCTTCGGCCCTGCTAGGCCCCTATAATTTTGCTGAAATCTCCTTGAGGCGCGCGTGGAACACTACGCGCCGTTGACGACTCGGGCTCGGTTCGGACGATTACCGGACGATTACCCATTACTCCGTCCGCAAGCCCACGCCTACAATGACTGGAAATCAGGGTCGGGATACCGGTGGCTGGGGCGTGAGGAAGTCCGTTCCCTTACACGTTCACTTAGTTGCCTCCTTCGCTAGCATTACTGCTTCGCAGAAGGAGGCGACCGCCTTCCATTTCTCCTCGCTCCGGACCATGGCCTGTACCAGGAAACGGCCCAAGATGCCGATGCCGCCGATCGCCCCCACGAGGAAGCGGCGGTGCTCCACCTAGGCTCAAAACCTTTGCGGCAGAATGCATAGAGTCAAAACCAAAAAGTAAGTAAGTAAGTTAAAGTAAGTAAGTTATCAAATAACTTTTGGGTGGGGCGTAAGAGAGTGTCAGACTTTTACTGAATAAAACAAATCCGTGTTCCTTCAGTTACCCTTTTTCTTCCAGAGCCGCGGTGATTCTTTCGAACAATCCTGAAATGCTGGTAAAAATTTAATCATCCCCTTAACATTTCAATGACGAGCAAACCATGACTCACATGATTGATTCAGAATCTGCGTCAATATTTACAATGTATCGATGAGAAGATTCATTCATGTGCAGTTTTACACCGTGGGTTATCTGTCATCACGGCCGACTCTCGAGTGCTCACGACCTGACCCTTGGAGGGCGAGTTGCGTGATGCGTCATAGTAACATGCCGTCTATTTGACCTTTTTTATGGAAAGGAAATCATAAAACAGCTTCTCTCGCTCTGGGAGGAGCGAGAGGAAGTAGTGTTAGACTTTTACTGACTAACCCAGCCATCTTATTTTTCTTGAAGAATGCCACCAGAGGTAAAAATATGACGTAGATTACCAAGTTCTCGGTGTAATAATTAGTCAATTAATTTCTGACCGGAGAGCAGTGGTGGCCGAGTTGTAACTGCCCCGACTTAGGAGTAGGTCGCGGGTTCAAACCCAGCCAGGCGCATTACTTTGTCTAATTATTTCTTCACCACTTCTCTCAAAACGGTGAAGGAAAACATCGTGAGGAAACCGGCATGTCCTAGAACCAAAAATTCGAAGACATATTATGTGACATTCACCAACCCGCACTGGGCCCATGTGGTGGATTATGGCCTATTCCCTCCCCTAGAGAGGAGGCCCGAGTCCCAACAGTGGGAACATTATAAGGCCGACTATGTTATGCTATGATAAATGATATTTATTTGGCAAATAGGTTTAGAAAAACACATTTACACGTCAATTTTTTTTTCGTCATTTTAAACTAGATGGGGCCGGTGTTTCCTAGCTGACTACCCTGAGAGAAAACACCGAAACAAACTATGCAATTAACTTCTCCCGATCTGGATGGAGCGAAGTGGGAGTGTCTGGCTTTCCGTTCGTTAAGGCCACGGTAACTCTTTCGAACAATCCTGCCCCCCTAGCCAAGTTACAATCGTTTCGTTCGCGCCGAACGCCTCGAGTAGGCCACGCCTCCGATTCCTTTGTTCTGACCACGTGACTGAGCGTTGATATGACGTCAGAACAAAGGAATCGGAGGCGTGGCCTACTCAAAGCGATCGGCGCGAACGATACGGTTGAAACTTGGCTAGCCCCGGCTGGAGTCCGCCTTGATCAGAATTTGAACTTACGGACCCTCTTGCTACATAAAATTATCTACGTGTTACAAAACAGTTTGAGAGGTAAATTGTTACCTCATTCGTCTCATTCCGGGACTATGTTCCTTTAGGATAATTTTTTACTTTTGTATAAAACTAGTCACTGTCGGGAGCTAGTCATGATCAGTTCGTTACCATCTTTCATTGCATACGATTTGGCTGGAGAGTGCATGTACATTTACGCAAAACGATGTTTCAAATGAAACTCCACCTGCCCCCCTAGCTAAGTTACAACCGTTTCGTTTCGATTCTCTTTTCGTCGATCGCGCGAGTTGGCCACGCTTCCGATTCCTCTGTTCTAACGTCATCTCAACGCTCAGTCGCGTGGTCAGAACAAAGGAATAGGAGGCGTGGCTGACTCGAGGCGATTAACGAAAAGAGAATCGAAACGAAACGGTTGTAACTTGGCTAGGGGGGCTGATGACGAACACTGTTTAAGAGGACCACAGGACCTAAATCGCGGTCACTCTCGGACTGTACAATGCGTTCCAAATAAGAATAGGATCGATTGCCATGTTGTGACGTCACGTCATACTGTCAAATCGCAAGAAATTGGGCAAAATTGAAGAACTCAGAGATGAGCAAAATTGAAGAACTGGATTCTGATTAAACTTTTTTTGTTCACAGTTCGTATTTAATTAAATTTTAAAAAAATCTTGTTTTGTTCAAAATAATAATTCTTTGATTTGACAGTATGACGTGACGTCACAACATGGCAATCCACCCTATTCTTATTTGGAACGCATTGTACACAAAATAAAGAGATGCGTAAAGACTTAAGACACAATACTTGCAAAATATGAAACCTTTTAGTAATTTACTAAAAATCTACAGATTTGTTTATGAAATTAAATCACTATGATGGTAAAACGTTGCTTGTAGAATGATCTGATCAAAACTAGAATGATGACATGGCCGGTGTTTAATCGCTAAAAGCAATTTTTAGAGGCATCTTCGTGATTTTTTCTATCGTACGAAATTACCTTTATTAAGTTTTGAACACGCTATCTATATATCCTGAAGAATAACATATATTTTTCTGATTCTATTTATTGCAGTGGATCATAATTATATTTCTGCGTATTATAAAACTCGCGATTAGGTCCTGTCGTCCTCATAAGTCCAAAAATCTATTAGCCCTATACATGCCAATCACGCTATGGCTGTTAGCAACTAAACCCAAGAAGATAATCTGTATCAGTTGTTATTTAATCGATTTCCTCATTTAAGTAATTATAGATGAATCGTATGATTCTTAGAAACTATAACTAGTTTATTATGACTATGGATACAGTTATCATCTTGATTGAGAATTAACTTTACATTAATTGATCACTTAATTAAATCTGCATTATATAAATATTTTCACGTGTTTCTTTGACGTCGCTTAAGATACAGGATGGTAGAATTTTTGCTTGTAGATCTGTTTATTTTATGTTTGTGCCTAGTTTAAGGTTTGTTTTTACTCCCGCTGTCACGTTACATCTTCCTGACTTCGACTAAGGAAGATGTAATACCATTTAATTTTTCCTGGTATATCGTAAAGAAAGATGAAAGTTTAAAATGTATGACATGCTTTACAAGGTTTACCGTAATTTTCATAAACCTGCAAAGTGGAGAGAAAATGGCGCGCGGCTATTCTTAAATAATACATGAAGCTTTTAAGACATTTAAGATCCCATACTCGCAGCCTAATTTGGGCTGACTCCATTAATTATTAATAAGGCACACCAACACCTTGTTTACACATTACACATTAAACATTCAGAAGAACCACAAGAATCTCTGCCTATGTATAGGTATGTATAGTCAGTCTGTGGCAATCAATGAAGAAGAAACTCCAAGGAAACTAAACCGTAGGGGCCCAGCGGGGCCAATGCCCGGTAGCTAGGACCGCGGAGAATTTCTGAAAGGGAAACCCGTAGTCCTAGAACGCAAAGGGTAATTGAAGGATACAGGTGTGGTTTTAGTCAGTAAAAGTCTGACACGCCCTCGCGCTCTCGCACCCAGAGCGCGAGAAGTCATTTGGATGATTTCCCACTTTAAAAAAAAAAAGGAAACTAAGTTATGTGTATTAGAACCTAGCGGCTTGGCACGTGACGATGGGAAGAGACCAGATGGTATGACGTTGGTGCCGTGGAAGGTGGGTAGGCCTCTGGTGAGGGACGCAACCTGTGTCGACACCCTTGCGCCATCCCATGTTCTTAGTTAGGCGGGCTGTGTCGGCGCTGCCGCTGCGGCTGCTGAGACCATCGAACGGCGCAAATACTGTAATCATATTGGTAATTACAGTTTTGAGCCGTTTGGGGTCGAAACGTTGGGTCTTGGGGTCAGAGTGCGCGTCTCCTTTTCAAGGAAATTTCACGCCGTCTGATCGACACTTTGCGTGACCAGAGGGCTTGCTCGTTCTTCGCCCAAAGAATTAGCATTGCCATTCAACGTGGAAATGCTGCCAGCCTTCTGGGCACATTTCCGGATGACAGCGATGTGGAGGAGTACTTCGACGCCTGAGTGTACTAGGTGTTTTTGTATTATATGTACATAGTTAGGTTTAGTATAATAGTATTTATAGTTTTTATGTACATAGTTCGGTTTTAGTATAAATAGTTTAGTTAATATTTAAGTTTTATGTAAGAGAGTGTTTACAATTAGCAAAATATTTTTAGAATGTGTAAGTTATGTGTTAACTTAAATTTCCGATCTGTCAGAATAGTGACTGAAAAAATATAGCATAGCATAGCATAGTCGGCCTTATAATGTTCCAACTGTTGGGATTCAGGCCTCCTCTCTAGGAGAGGGAATGGGCCGTAATCCACCAGGCCCAGTGCGGGTTGGTGGATGTCACATGTCTTCTAATTGTTGGTTCTAGGACATGCCAGTTTCCTCACGATGTTTTCCTTCACCGTTTTGAGAGCAGTGGTGATGAAATAATTTACACAAAGTAATGCGCCTGGCTGGGTTTGAACCCGCCACTTACAACTCGTATGTCGGGGCCGTTACCACTCGGCCACCTCTTGACTGCTCTCCAAACTAAAAAAATATAACAAAGAAAAAGGGTAAGAAAAAAGTTTTAAAACTTTTTTCGTTTTAGTTTTAAAACCTTTGCGGCAGAATGCACAGAGTCAATACTTATGCGGCAGAATACATAGAGCCAACACCCTTGCGGCAGAATGCATAGAGTCAAAACCCTTGCGGCAGAATGCATAAAATCCAAAACGTAGCTTATTTGACAAATGTACTTAGAGGTCAAATTCTACACATAGATACCATTCTTAATTCTTAAAGTGTTTTAGCACAGATAAATAATCAAACCCTGCTGTACAGACGCCAAGCGTGTTCGCAAGCTCGCCACTCTCCTTGCAAAGGTTATCGGCGGGTCAGAGCATTGCTATAATTAGTCCGCATTCGACTGCACCCATTCATTCAGATAATGAGCAAGACTGTTACAATTCACGACAGTGTACAACTTTTGCAACGGTTTCCAATTACTTTGTGACACAAAGGAACTTTTTGTATGAGATGTGAAATGAAAGTGTTGCAATTAGAACTCTAGTGAGATAGATGGCTTTATATTTATTTGAAAGAATGCGTTGAATTGTTTTGACATCAGAGAGTCGATATCGTAAAATGGTTCAATCAATAGATGAAAGAAAACATTGATAATTTTTAGGGTTCCGTACCCAAAGAGTAAAACGGGACCCTATAACTTCGACTGGCCTGTTGGTCTAGTGGTTAGTGGCCCTGACTGCTATGCCGGAGGTCATAGGTTCGATTGCCACCCAGGACAAATGTTGTGTGATTAACACGATCATTTGTTCTGTGTCTGGGTGTAATTTATCTATAATATGTATGTATTTAGAAATATATAAGTATGTTTATCAGTTGTCTAGTACTCATAACATTGTATATTGTTGTGTCATAGTTGTGGAATATTATATTTAAAAAAAAAACTAAGACTTCACGATCCGTCCGTCTGTCCGTCTGTCTGTTCGTCCATCTGTCACCAGGCTGTATCTCATGAACCGTGGATAGACAGTTGAAATTTTCACAGATGATGTTTTTTTTGTTGCCGCTATAATAATGCATACTAAAAAAACAGAATAAAATAAATGTTTAAGGGAGCTCCCAAACAATAAACGTGATTTTTTGCCGTTTTTTTGCTACGGACGCTACGGAACCCTTCGTGCACGAGTCCGACTCGCACTTGGCCTTTTTTATTTATTTATGTACTTGAATGAAAATTAACAACGAATAAAAAGAGTACAATAAAAATGCATTTTATATTTTTGACCGCAAATTATTCATAACAAATTAAATTAATTTTTAAGTGCAATTAAGTACTAAAGAGATTATTACAAATACTTTTCGTATTGATCATAAAGGTATTTGGTATTGCAAACAATACAATCAATTACAGATAGGTATGCAAATATTATATTTTATATTAAATAAACAAACCAAATAATATTTACATAAGTAAACAAACACACGTTTATTATTCACAAAACAATTACATGATAGTAATAAACTTAATAAACAGTCATTACTAATACCTACACAATATTTTATACTTTACAGGTTCTTATGGCACCGATCACATCAATCGAACGCATTATTATATCATAGTACAAATCATTGCAATAAAAAATTTGTTAATTAGAGCAAGTAGCTTAGGTGCTTGCACAGTCATAGATGGCAGGACCACGCGTTTCTATGTCTCAACTCACTACAGACTAATCTATTCAGACCGATCGATCAATTATCAACAGATTGTCTACACTAATGCTTTAGTAATTACATAAGTTAATTTGATTTTTTATTTATTTATATTAAGCGCAGGTTGTTTGGTCAGACATGACCAAACAACCTGCGCTTAACATTGGTTGATTGATCAAATTAAACAAAACACGTTTTTGAGGATTACTTCATTTGATTGCTATGTCATTTGGTTCTTGTTACCAAATGACTTAGCAATCAAATGAAGTCAGAAAGACGTAAGTTTAATGTAAAAATCTCGTGTCACAGTGTTCGTTATCGATGGGCACGCCATAATTATAGCTACATTAAGATTATAGCTATCACTTATCCTTTTCAAACTAAACAACTCATTCACACGGGTCAAAACCGCAAATCCAAAGTCACACGAAAACAGGCCCTCTATAGACGGAAAATACGGCCTGAAATGGCATAATTTCGCCTTAAGTCGTACGTGCAAGGATTAACGTAGTACGGGAAAATTACTATATTTACCTACAATGCTTACAAATGGACCATAGATATTTGATAGGTCTGATATTTTTTGCCCTCCTGCCCCACCTTTATTTTTCTTTCATATTTCTTCAGAACAATCTTTGCAGAGTTAGCTAGTATTTATGTACCTAAATATGAAATTTTTCATTTTCTGGTTTTTCGTTTTCAGTTTATTTTTCTTGGAGTACCTATGCTGTCTGAGGTAAAAAAAATACAGCGTAGATCACCAAGTACTCAATTCATATAGACACAAGCATATAACGAAACATGTAGCCTATAAGTTTTATCTGCCCAACTACAATTTTTTTTTAAGGTTTGTGTAATTACATGATTAATCAATTAACTTCTCCTACTCTGGGTTTTTTTAAGGTGTGAAATTATCCAATGACTTCTCATGCTCTAGGGCGGAGCGCGAGGGCGTGTTACACTTTTACTGATTAAAACCACACCTATGTTCCTTCTTTGCCTTGCGTTTCAAGACGTTGCGGAGTGGGAGTGTCTGACTTTTACCCACTTAAACCCAGTCGCCACTCGTGAGTCCTTTAGTTGCTTTTTGGGTTCCACAGTCGAACTTTTTTCGAACAATCCCGCTGCCTTACAGAATACCCATTACAGCCCTGCATTCAAAAATGAGGTTAGAGTTAACTCGAATGACGTCATCAGGTTAGATACTCTACGCTCGCATTTTTGAACGCGAACGTAGAGTTCAACTGTCAATGCCAAGCAACTGTCATTCCTGCCGCTTAAACCAACCTACCCTGCTCGGAGTTAGAGTTAGTTGGGTTTACTCCAGGGTAGCTACTCAAGTTATAAAAGAACGACTCTGGGTTGCACATCGTAGCATTTTTGAACGGTTAGAGTAAGGACCCTACCCTGATAGTGATATGAAAGAAAAGTAAGTTAGTGATAGTATGACGAGTGACAGGGCAGAATGTAAGAAAAAAACGTGTTGCGCCGACCCCAAATAACACGGGACAAGGGCAGGAAGATGATGAGAGTAAGGACCCTACCCTATTCTAGTTATTTTTCAACGCAGGGCATCAAATCGAAGACGCTTTAAATCCCATTCAAAGAGGATTTAGTTAAAGTCCTCGCTACATATATTACCCAGTGTCCAGCTGCGGTCAAGCAAGGCCTCGTTACGTAACTCTATGGTTAATTCATGTGTGCAGAACGCGAAGGAATGTAGCACTCATTTTATTCTCTATGGCGTAGTGCAGGAGTTAGGCGCTAAATAGTGACTTCTATCCATTATTTATTTATAGGTATATTACAGTTTTGAGAACTTACAGCTTAAAAAAACTAAAAAGAAAAACAAACGTAGACGACAGCTATTCAATTAAAAGTCGTCACGTATACGATAGTGTAACAGCCCTTAAAACACAACGAGTTTAACTTATTAAAAGGTTACGGTTGCATACAAAGTCAATTGCATGGGTTAAACGAGAAATTAACTACAAAATTTTCATTAACAGCAAAATTAACAATTATAAAAACATTACAGATAAAAAAAAAGTAAAAAAACTAAAACCCGACTACGACAAAAAAAAACGACGAAACTAAAAGTATGAAACAAGATTTCCAGGATGCTGAAATAAACAAGGTAAAAAGAAAAGCCGCAGTCACACGTTATAGGTAACAACCGAAACACTTTAATAACGTGTGACTACGGCTTTTCTTTTTACCTTGTTTATTTCAGCATCCTGGAAATCTTGTTTCATACTTTTAGTTTCGTCGTTTTTTTTTGTCGTAGTCGGGTTTTAGTTTTTTTACTTTTTTTTTATTTAAATTATTTTGGTGTTAAATCACTGTGCTTCTATACGATTTGCAAAAGCTAAATTTAAAATTTCTAATTAATAATGGTAAATTAATTTTTGTCCACCAGAGGGCGCCACATTGAATTTTGATGATATATTTTGATAAGTACCAGTGAAGCCCTTTCAAATGATATCAAACACGGTGTATTTATCTTAACATTTTTTTTAACACATGACTTCTTGTCCGCTAGAGGGCGTCACTTTAAATTTGAACAATATTTTGGAAATGTACAAGTAAAGCCCTTTCAAATGATACCAAACACGGCGTATTTATCTCCATTTTTATTTTTTACACATTACTTTTTGTCCGCTAGAGGGCGCCATATCAAGTTTTGTGACACGTCACGTAACCTATGTTCAGCGGACAATTAAGACGGTTCTAACGATACCTCATACGTCGAGTTCCGATAAGTAGATTAGGAGCTATGTGGGAACAGATGAACAAACTCACATACATACATAGCCTGTCAAAATCATAACCCTCCGTAGTCGGGTAAAAATTAGGGAAACAATTAGAAGGCTACTTAAAAAACTTATGCGTCTTCTGGCTGACGTCACACTTGCACTAGTCGTATAGGGATCCAAGTTATGCTGCTTACGTATATTATTAATCTCTCTACTAACACCTATAATAAAACTATTTATTATTTTGATTACTAGCCCCTAATTTCCCACTGATGGGAAAAATCCTTCCTCTTTCTTCTTTCTTTCCTTTAAAGTATTATTACTAGTTTCTGCAAAGGGCTTGGTTTGTGTGAAAGACGAGTATTATCCCAAACGAACATACAATGAGACATTACGACCAATTGTTGCATCCTATTCACGCGCGCTAATCTCAGGAACTGCTAAATTAAAAAAGAAAAATAGTGTTGGTTAGCCCATTGATCAAGGAAGGCAGCATGTAACATCACGCAGTGGAGGAGCGGAGCAGTAACCAAAGACGCTACGGAGAACAGCCCTCCTAGCCAAGTTACGGCCGTTTTGTTTTGATTTTCTTGCATCGAACGCCTCGAGTAGGCCACGCCTCCGATTCCTTTGTTCTGACGTCATCTCAATGCTCAGTCACGTAGTCAGAACAAAGGAATCGGAGGCGTGGCCTACTCGAGGCGTTCGACACAAGAGAATCGAAACGAAACGGTCGTAACTTGGCTAGGGAGGTAGATAGTACAATAATATCAGCCTACGTATAGATAATATTTGTAAAAAATAATCTAAGGAAGTACTTTATCCACTGACAAATATTCACACTAAGTAATTGGGCAACTTCCGGAAAACACGAGGTTTCCCGTGGTCACGAGAGTAAAGCCGTTGGAAAAAGCAATTTATTATTATCAACACATAAAAGAGTATGCCAATAAATCAGTCGCCAAGTTGACTGATATTGGCGCGAGTAAATGATTTATTATATTTCTAAAAAAACTGGGTTGATTGACAGCAGTAAGGACGCTGTCGTCAGTCATACGTAATTTTGTGTAGAAAGAAAATATGAATGTTTGGGAGGACTTTGAAAAACTTTTCTTGAATATCACTTTAGTTATTTTTGAATGATGATGATGATTATGATGAGTGCTATTGGTAGGCACCAAATAAATTTCCCATAAAGTACATTGACTTTTCTCTAATATTTCTTCGTAAGTACCCTGAACAACAATAGTGAATGTTTTTTCATAACTATAAAATGTAAAAAGATCACGATAGATGTCAATTAAGGACAGTTTTATGGCTTTACTAGCTGCTGCCAGCAGCTTTGCCCGCTTGAAAGTAAAAAATTGTCCTAAGGCTGTGCCTAAGGGAACATACACAACACATTGCTTTTGCAGTATTTTTTACATTATTAGACGCCAACCACCATAAATTCGTTAGTAATTTATTTCGTTGACATGTCATTTATTGATAATTGTATTTATTTATTTTTCTTGTTTATTTTATATAGCCTCTTTTTTATAATGTGAATGTGAGAACACTGTAGACTCCGCGAATTCTTAGGTTACTTCTATTACGACTCACTTTTTTTTTAATATGATTATTTTTGTTGTGCTTTTGGGTACAATATCGACTGGTCTACACTGTTCTTACATAATGTCTATTAAGACTGTAATATGAAAATATTGTAAGCAACCACTTTTTTAAAAGAGTAACCATGGAGTTTCTTGCCGGTTCTTCTCCATAGGAAACGACCAATTTGGAACCGTGCACTAGCTTCTGACGTTTTATAAGTGCCCATGTAGGCCAATGTGAAATAAAAACTTTTTGACTTTGACTTTGATACCAGGATAAAAAGCATCCTCTGTACTATTCCAGGACATGCAGGTCTACCCGTGTGACAAGTTTCTTCGAAATCCGTTTAGCTGTTCGAGCTTGAAAAGTAGTAACAATCATGCACACAATCACAAACTTTTGGCTTTATAATATTAGTGTTATATGATTTCCGTTTTTGAAATTACATCTGTCAATAAAAATGTAGGCGGGTTAATGTACTTTATGCCAAATTTATCTGGCGCCTACCATAGTGTTTTTATTCTATGAGCTATCGTGACAACGCGGGTTCTCTAGTTTGATCTTATTTTATGGGAAATTTCTGAATAGGAAACCTGTGTTTCTAGAACGCAAAGGGCCGCTAAAGGAACATAGGTAGGTAGTGGGTTTAAGTCGGTTAAATTCTGACACGCCCTCTCGCTCCACCCTAGATCGAGAGAAATCATTTGATGATTTCCCATCTCCCAAAAAAGAGATGAGATATTAATCTTTGAAAATACTGATTTCAGAATTCGTACTGATAGTAAGCTTTAGTGCCCTCAGCTGATTTCCATCCAGTTTTTATCTTATCTGTTCCGTATTGAACTTATTTCTAGGATATAAGACATAAAATTACGGTTTTCAATACAATCTGTCTCCTAAACTACTCGTTCACCGTCGCCCATGCGATTCTTATGTTGACAGTACCTACATACGTCGCCGTGGGCTATTTGCCATCACATCTTGATTGTTTATTGTGACCGTAAACGTACTTACAATACCTAGGTATATAAAGCCGGGTACAGACAGTTGTAACGTAACATGCTAGGTAACATCAAAGGAGCATTTCATAAGTGTGGACGCAGCACGCGCATGAACCTAGCATATCTACCTACTCACATAGTTGAAATGCTCTGCCCCCCTAGCCAAGTTACAACTGTTGCGTTTCGATTCTCTATTCATCGATCGCCTCGAGTAGGCCACGCCTCCGATTCCTTTATTCTGACGTCATCTCAACGCTCAGTCACGTGGTCAGAACAAAGGAATAGGAGGTGTGACCGACTCGAGGCGATCAACGAAAAGAGAATCGAAACGAAACGGTTGTAACTTGGCTAGGGGGGCTGTTCGCGCGAGTACTATCCTTTCCAAATAAGAATAGGAAAGTCAATAACCTCGATCTGTAAGAAGTTGATAGAAAAGAACGGTTTGCAAAAATAATTTATTTAAGTATTAAAAACAGTTTTTTTTTGTTTTGTATTACTGAGTCTTAGTTAAATCTAGGTGGAGTAAAAACGTTATTATATTATTTATGTCATAATTAGTTTAAAAAAAACAATTTTCTGTCTTATTTTCATTGTTAGGAACTATTCGCCTTCTTCTTCCATTTGCCACAACTCAGACACTTCACACATTGTCACACAGATTAACAAAATTTAAGAACTGGATTCTGATTAAACTTTTTTCGTTCATGTTTCGTAAATAAATATTATTTAAAACATTTCTTGTTTTGCTCACCCTACCAAATTTTTCGATTTGACAGCTATGACGACACAACATGGCGATGGCGTAACAATCGATCCTATTCTTATTTGGAACGCATTATAATGTGCACGGTTCGCGCGCGCAAAGCATCCACACAACAGAGTACATTGAATATACTAGATGAGAATTTTGTTACATAGCATGATACATTGCGACAATGTAGATGGCAAACTCTTTCATTGCGTGTTGCATTGCATGTTACGTTACAGCAGTCTGTACCCGGCTTTAAGCTAATAATTATTCACTTGGTGTTTACGTACTTACGGTATGCAGGAAATAAACTGGGTTATTGTTTAATCTATTATTAGTTTACATATATTAACTACAGGTGTATTGAATAAGTTTACCTACGCATTTTGTTATTTATTTTTTAAACCAGGAATTTACCCAGTATCGTGGTTCCGTTGACAAACATGTAAGCTTACATACACAAAAAAAAAAAAAAAACCTGTACCATAACGCTTAAAGTAAGATTGTTTCATTCTTATTTCCAATGTGGGTAAGAGATGGCGCTAGACAACCTGAATAGCTCTGTCTCTTTCCCACTCTGAAATAAGAATGAAACAACCTTACTTTGAACGTCATGGTAACCCCGCAGACCTGGAACAACTGTTTGTAGGTCAAACAAATATTTGTCCCGTGCGGGAATCGAACTCGCGACACCCCAACCGTGCCTGCCGTCCGTGGATTCGTTTAATAATGACTAATATTTCGTCAATCAGTCACAATGGTAGTTCTGCGTAATGTCACGTAGAGATATTATTGGTCACCATATTGTTCATACAAACATCTTTTTATGTTTTATGTACCTACCTACCAATTTATACGTAGTTATTATAGTATTTAGTATAGAGCAGTGGTGGCCCAGAGGTAACGGCCCCGACTTACGAGTTGTAGGTGGTTCAAACCCAGCCAGGCGCATTACTTTGTGTAATTTATTTCATCACCACTGCTCTCAAAACGGTGAAGGAAAACATCGTGAGGAAACCGGGATGTCCGAGAACCAAAAATTCGAAGACATGTGACATTCACCAACCGCGTGGTGGATTACAGCCCATTCCCTCTCCTAGAGAGGAGGCCTGAGTCCCAACAGTGGGAACATTATAAGGCCGACTATGCTATTATAGTATTCCTCCAAATATACATGTTAATCATTAATATCATGTTAATCATTAGTATGAATAACTACATGCTGAAAATATGAAAGATATATAATTTTATATAAATATTTTTCTAATGCCTTTATGGCATTAAAGAAAGTGTTTTCAGTATCTGTCAAGATTTAGAATATAATTGTTTTTTTTTTATTAAAAGAGTTTTTTATCCGCACGTCTAAATTTAATAATTTTGACGTGATTGAATTACTGTGGCCCTGGAACGCAAAAAGCAACTGCAGGAACACAGGTAGGTTTTAGTCAGGGAAAGCCTGACATTTCTTATCACACCATTCAGAGCGGGAGAAGTAATTTGATGATTTACCACCACCACAAGTTTCCGGGTTTGTTACATGCTTAAAAAATTAAATAACAATATTTTTATTTGACTGGCCTGTTGGTCTAGTGGTTAGTGGCCCTGACTGCTATGCTGGAGGTCGTGGGTTCGATTCCCACCCAGGACAAATGTTTGTGTGATGAGCACGATCATTTGTTCTGTGTCTGGGTGTAATTTATCTATAATATGTATGTATTTAGAAATATATAAGTATGTTTATCAGTTGTCTAGTACCCATAACACAAGCTCTGCTTAGCTTGGGACTAGACGGCGTTGTGTGATAGTTGTGGAATATTATATTATTATTTGTTTTAAACATAAAAGTCACTTACCTGATTCTCTCCGTTTAGTCATTAGGAGACGTACATATTTTCGTACGTATTTATTTGTAAGGTACAGAGGACAATGTGAACGGTTTTCCCTGAAGATAGTACGCAGTACGATAGGTTGCAGTCCAATTAGTGGTGAGGATACGTGTTGGTGTACTCGTACTCTTACATATATTGTAATAGGCCTTTGTTTTGGGCGGCTTGAATTCCTAACTTCACTCAGGTTTCTGTATTAAATCCCTCACTGGTGTTCGGGATTAAAACTTAGCAACCTTCTTTTCGTTCGGAATTCGAAATGCCACTCTTGACTTAAAGACACTGTACTGTCCCCTAGTCACATAATCTACTATTTATCTGCCCACCATGTTATTCTTAACGACTTCGACCGTGCTGGGCCTCTACGATTTGCTGACATCTCCCTGAGGCGCCCGTGGAACATTACGCGCCTTCGGCGACTTGAGCTCGGTCCGGACGGTTACCGGACGGTCAGACGGCGAGCCATCCTTTGCTCGCCGTCCGCAAGCCCGCGCTTACGGTGTAGATTCTATATGCTCAGAATTAAACCATTGACTCTCTTCTACAAAGATATTTAAGATATTTTAGCATTAGTAGAGTGTAACTACACTATTTGCTCCTGACTCTACGTAGTTAGGTTATAAATACTCTAATCTGAGACATAAAAATCTCGTGTCACAGTGTTTGTGGTCGAAGTCCTGCGAAACGGCTTGACCGATTTTTATGAATTTTTTGTATATATTTGGTAGGTCTGAGAATAGATCGTCGGCTATTTTTGACCCTCCTACCTCAACCTCCACTTTTTCTTTGATCATTTATATTATGGCAGAATAACGTTTAGTTGCACTAGCAGACTCAGGTATATAATATTTAATGTCTTTGGGTATACACCCCTATTTTTTAAATAGTACAAAAAAGGGACTATCCGTAACGTATAAGTAACGGGTACTTATCATATTTGTTTATTCAAAAGTAAAAAAAAAACGAAATCCCAAAGTTGTCCACGGAAATTTGTCATAATTGAATCAATCATTCTTAACAATTGCTACTAAAAAATACTACGCGCAGTTTTTTTTTCCATTTTTATCGCCATTCATTCATTCATTCATAATCAATAAATAGCCTGTACAATATTTCCACAAATTGAGTGACATTTTGGGATATAAACAAACGCTCATAACTTTGCTGTTTATGAATATTATTTATTGAGACTTCACTTAAATAATAACAAGACCTTTTCTAATAAGCCCTTTAAGTATTTGTACTAATTAAAAAATAGTGGTATATAGCTTCATAACTTTTTTTTGCATATAACACTTGACGAATAAATCTCCTCACATACTAGCGTGCATAGTGCAGGATTGCGGCAGTAAATAACAGGTAGGATCACCTACCACTAGGGTTACCATATCTCAGGATTTGTCCTGAGATTTCAGGATTTTTGGACTATTCTCAGGATTGCGGCTGGATTTTGCAAATCACATAAAATCTCAGGATTTTTAGAATTTTCTATAAAATACAGCTTATGTGCACTTAGAAGTAAAACAAGCAAAAAAAAAAATCATAAAAATTTAAATTTAAAACTAAAATTAACCTTCCTTTGGTAAAGGGGGGTTCCGCTTCCACCCCCACCACTTTGAGTGCGATGTGCAACGCATGAGTTAGATTATTATTTTTATTATTAGATCCGCAGTGTGAAAACATTTTCAAACTGTAAAAATCTCAGAATTTTTCAATGGAAATCGGGCCTTTTCTCCGGACTTTTGATTTTTTCAACTGGTAACCCTACCACACAATTGCACACGCAGAATACATATGAATATATCACAAGAATAGGGTAAACCTGAAATATATATACACATTTTTGTGGTAAACTGGTCCATTTGTAGGCATTTTAGGTAAATATAGTAATTTCCCCGTACTACGTTAATCCTTGCACGTACGACTTTAAGCGAAAGTATGCCATTTCAGGCCGTATTTTCCTTCTATAGAGGGCTTGTTTTCGCGTGACTTAGGGTTTGCGGTTTTGACCCGTGTGAGTGAATTGTTTGGTTTGTAATGAATAAGTGATAGCTATAGGTAATTCTAATGTACTTACCTTTCTAGTTTCGTAATTAGCATAATTAGTTTGAGTACCTACATATTGTGGTTAAAAATAATGTCGAGTACCACTATCAGCAGTCCCGATGACTGCTCGACGTGTTCCACGTGCTCCAAGAGATGTCAGCAAAATGAATCGTGCCCGTTAAGGCTCGATGCTAGTCAGGAATACGGGATTGACCAAAATAATTACCGCAGCCCTGCTGGGTTACCATGACATTAAAAGTAAGATTAGCATAGTATAGTCGGCCTTATAATGTTCCCACTGTTGGGACTCAGGCCTCCTCTCTAGGAGAGGGAATGGGCCGTAATCCGCCACGCGGGCCCAGTGCGGGTTGGTAGATGTCACATGTCTTCGAATTTTTGGTTCTAGGACATGCCGGTTTCCTCACGATGTTTTCCTTCACCGTTTTGAGAGCAGTGGTGAAACTAAGATTATTTTATTCTTATTCCATTGTGGGTAAGAGATGTCGCTAGACAACCTGTATAGCTCTGTCTCTTACGCACACTGAAATAAGGATGAAACAATCTTACTTTGAACGTCATGGTAACCCACGAAGGCAAAGGGCAACTGAAAGAAAACAGGTGGGTTTTAGTCAGTAAATCTCTCGCTTCACCCAGAGCGGAAAGAGTTACTTATTTGATGATTCCTCACCGAAAAAAAGAACATATTCCTTTTTGTGGCATCCCACGTGTTGTCGTACTGTCATATAGCGGTTGTCGCAATTCGCAATATTTGTCAACCATCTTTTATTTGCTAACACAAAAATTCACACCATTTTGCAGTCCGTTAGATCTGTTAGCAAGAGATCGTGCCGTTAGCCTATGATAAGTAGGTAATGTAAATTATTAAAAAAAAAACACGTCTCTTGTACCCCCTTTAATAACTTTATTTTAATTTTTTATCTGTTGTAGTGGTAATAGAAATCACATTCTTGTGCACTTTCTACTTCTTACGGTTAATGAGATACAGCCCGCTGACAGACAGATAGACGGATGGACATACAGCAGAGGCTTAGTAATATCGACTCTTTGGCACCCTAAAACGGAACCCTAAAAACTGTTCTTAATAATAATATTGATGACACTCGTTAGGATGGACCCTGACGAGTCCGTTGCTGCTCTTGCGAATCTCCACTCAAGCCAGTCAATAAAGGCAAGAGAGAGGTGGGAGCTCTGTTTTTCGGCAGTGATCACTACGGCCAGCCAATAAAGTTGAGTCGGGGATGTGGAACAAGAATCTTACGGGGATCGGTACTACCCCCCTGGCCAAGTTACAACCGTTTCGTTTCGATTCTCTTTTCGTTGATCGCCTCGAGTCGGCCACGCCTTCGATTTCTTCGTTCTGACGTCATCTGAACGCTCAGTCACGTGATCAGAACAAAGGAATAGGAGGCGTGGCCGACTCGAGGCGATTAACGAAAAGAGAATCGAAACGAAACGGTTGTAACTTGGCTAGGGGGGCTGGAGTCGCTACTGCCCAACCGTTCGTCACAAAACTGCCTTGCGGATTGTATCTTTCTTAGTCTGCCCCCATCCTTGACTTGTTGCGGCAAAATCTATCGACACAGATTAATATATTGTCACCTAGTAGCTTGGACCCTGTATTATTATAATATTATTATTAATGAATCATAATATTGACACTATCAATAAAAGCCAATGGTCATGGATTTGTGTGGTTAAAGACGTCTATAATGTTTGTGTGTGTAGTTCAAATATGGCCCTTTATTTTCCGTGTTCCATCAAGCAGGGCATATCGGTCCATGCCCTGCTTGATAGAACACGGAAAATAAGGGACAGGAATTTGTTTTTTCCTGTATACTTACCTATTAAAGGTACTGCAAATAACATAAGTATGAAAATAATCTATTTTCCTTAACCTTTAGGGATAAGTGTCTGAATTGTAGTATAATGTTTGACTATTTATTCGTAAATTGATACTTTTTTATTGTTTTATTATGGATAGGATCGCGTTTGACCACTATCTCACTTGATGGTAAGCGATGATCTGGCCGGCGATGGACGCTTGCCTAGAAGTAACCTATTCATGTAATCTAGTAATTTATTCACTTCGCACTAAATTTTTATTATGATTTAAGTAACCTTTCGTATGCCGCCGGAATTAGAGACACAATTAAAAAGCCATTGTGTCCCGCGTACATTTGCGTTCCATACGACAGGTTAAAGTTTAATTGCAATAATATTTAATATTAGTACATATAAACACTCTCTTACATAAAATACATAAATATTAACCAAACTATACTATAACCTAACTATGTACATAAATATAATACAAAAACACAAAATACACTCAGGCGTCGAAATACTCCTCCACATCGCTGTCATCCGGAAATGTGCCCAGAAGACTGGAAGCATAAATAATATTATAAAGGCGTTGAGTACTTATATATGTGAAAGAGTAAGTAACTCGGTAACTCTATTACACTGAAATTACTGAACGGATTTGGGTGAAACTTTACTGTAATGTAGCGTAGTGTCTGTTAGTTTGACCGTCTGTCTGTCAGTGGGCTGTATCTCATGATTTGTAAAAGATAGACAGTTCTAATTTTCACGCAGTGTGTATTTCTATTGTCACTTTTCAGTGGGAGATAACGGTCAATTAACGTAAGCTAAATGGTATTTTTTTCGGTTTAGGTATTTTACGGAATCCTTCGTGTGTGAGTCCGATTCGCATTTGGTCGGTTTTATTAATTTGAGTAATGACTGGGCACTAACTAGGGCAGTATAACTTGAAGGAAACAACATTGCGTCAGAACTGACGAAATTTTGGGAGCGGGCGGCCAATATTTGTGTTATGCACCAATATTTGCAATGTATATTGGTTAAGTAAATGTGTTATGTAAAGGTTAAGCTATGGCCACACGGATATTAATAGCAATACCTACTTGAAGCTGAAGCTATGAATTTTGAGAAACTATTAAGAATTATGACAGCTCGCTTTGTTATTTTCAAACTTATTTTTGGAAAATAACTTATCACATGTACACAAATGAATTAAATCTATCCTATTCTATATTAGTCTATACTAGTATTATATTATTATAATATAATCTATACTAATATTAATAAGAGGAAAGATTTTTATTTGTGTTTGTAATGAATAAACTTAAAAACTAATAGACCTATTTAAAAAATAAAACTACTAGTGGAATGCTGCTATATTATCACCGACATAGGCTGTAAATATTTTCTACTTACAAACGAGTAAAGCCACTAGCTGAAGTTAGTCTTAAATAATGAAAGATTGATTACTTGTATAATTAATAGCGAAATATCAATTTACATGACAAATGGGGAATATTGCTGTCGCTAATAAAGTATTTTAGTTTATATAAATATCATTTATTAAGTCAGGCATGGAAATAATGAGGCAATAAGGTAAAACCCGGTTCAGAGATTCATAATAAAGCATACGGTTGGAGCCGATAAAGTCATCAGTCATTTTGTTTAAGAAATGGGTGAAAAGAAAAATCCCTCCAATAAAAATCCCCATTAAACTTATTTAGTTGCGTGTGCTGGCCGTGGTGGTCGAATGGTAACGGCCCCGTCTTACGAATAGTAGGTGGCGGGTTCAAACCCAGCCAGTCGTATTACTTTGTGTAATTTATTTCATCACCACTGCTCTCAAAGCAGTGAAGGAAAACATCGTGAGGAAACCGACATGTCATAGAACCAAAAATTCGAAGTCATGTGAAATTCACCAACCCGCACTGGGCCCGCTTAGTGAATTACGGCCTATTCCCTCTCCTAGAGAGAGGAGGCCTGAGTCCCAGCAGTGGGAATATTAAAAGGCTGATTATGCTATTATGCTAGTTGCGTGTTCGCCATTCAGTAAAAGAAGTGAAACTTCATAATCGTGAAAGTGCGTTTCTCCATACAAACTCAAGATCCTCATTTCATCCCCTTAGGGGGTAAATTCCAAAACATCCTTTCTTACTACATCATAAAAGAAAATAATATGTGCAAAATTTCAGCGTTCTAGGTCCAAGGCTGGGCGTGGATGAGTCAGTAAGAGAGTTTTTTTTTTATTGGCCTCTCGCAGGTGTTCCTATGAGATTGTCGTCTGCTTCTCCGGACTTGCCTGTGACGGCATAATAAATTAAAGCCTCCAGACAGGACTTAAAGTAACTTAAAATTAAGCGACTACACGCTAAAGGCACCCACTGTAGGGTGCGGACCAAGGGGAGCAAGGGACAGGCTTAATCAAACATGGAAGTTAGTGAGTGAGTTAAGACTTTTTCTTTTTATTATATAGAAGAGAGATTTAGTTTGTGAGCAGATATCATAATATATATATATATCTTTGTTCTCCCTCACTTAACGAAATGTGCCTAAACGTATCGCGTCCTCGAAAGGAATTCTTTTATTTTATTTTATTTTTTTATTTGATATAAACCAGTGATTGACTGCGATCCCACCTGATGGTAAGCAGTAATGCTATCGTTGATGGTAAGGCGCACTAGTTTATTAAGAGCCTATTCAGCCTTGAAGACACCTGTATTATAATAGGACGGGAAGACCGAAGCAGGCAGATTGTTCTAGTCCCTCGATGTACGCGATATAAACGACGAAGCGAAACGCTTTGTCTGAACCGTAGAAGTTTCAATAACGTAAGGGTGGATATTCGCTGGAATTCATTCATTTTAATCCGAGGTCAGGCCACCAGGCGTTGTGCATGTCTAGAAATGCAGAGATTGTTCCATGTTACTCCCATACTTCCCAGAGTATGGAAGTAACATGGAACAACGGCATGAAGATGTTGATAATGACAACGAAAATCATTATTAAAATACATATAGAGGCTACAACGCAAGAAGTATTTAAGTCCGTTTTCGGAAGAGTAACTTTTGAATTTCTAAAATATCTCAAAAAAACAAATGTTCCAAAAATATGCTTTATATATTTTTGAAATATTAGTACAGTAGTTTGTGACTTACGCGTCCATTTGCTGTTAGTCACAAATATGATTGTGATTACATTGAGCTTTATAACTTCTACCAAGCCGCACCGAGCCCGCATGGTGGATAACGGCTCATTTTCTTTCTTATAGCGGTCTGATTTCTGTTAGAATAATAGAAGGAAGGCTCTTAAGTATAAAGGATATTTTGTAAATAAATAAGAGAAAAGATAGTGCTAATCTCTGTTGTGCAGACCTATTTTTTAGTTTATTTTATTTTACTAATATTTACGTAATTAATTTGCAGTAGGTACACCGCAGACTACCCCCTTTTTCTATTTCAAGTTCTTACATTTCATCCTAAGGTTGTCTGGTAGATATCGCTGTCAGCGGTAAGACCGCCTTTGTACCCATAGATTTAAGTTAGTGTAAAGGTTTTGTTGCTGTTTTTGTGTACAATAAAGTTTATTCTATTCTATTCTATTACTAGGTAAGTCATTTTGAAGTGTTCTATATTTTAAAATATTTGTGTTGCCTAGTTACTTGCTTATAAACATTTATGACAGTAACATATTTTCTCTTATTTATTTACAAAGGTGACTGCGTAATTAGTGACCGATACTTAAACACATGATTGTACTCATGATTACAAACAACTTTCCCAATGAAACTTTTTTTATATTCTCATTAGTTTTATCACAATAATAAAACAGCTAAAACAGCAAAACAAATAATAAATCCGCACGCGCGCCTGCAACCGGCGACCGCTCAGCTGTTAGCCGCGTGACGCCGCCGTACCTACAATAGTGATAGAAAACCCGCACAGCTTGCAAACCCATAGGTGTACGTACCTAATCAATGAATGTACCTATAAACTAGTGAGCATATAAAAAAAGTTTCTTTGGGAAAGTTATTTGTAATCATGAGTACAATCACGTGTTTAAGTATCGGTCACTAATTACCAGTCACCCTATTTACGAGCCTTCATCTTATTATTCTAACAATTTCTAGCAGTGAGAATATTAAATATAAGGCTGATTATGCTTACGCCATGCTTATTATACCCCTCTGTTTACCTTCAAAACGTAGTTCTGCAACTATGGGAAACTTAAAGAGATAAAGTTTATAATTAACATATTTAGATACCGATTTTTCCTCTCAGTTACACTATAAAGATATGGATTAATTTGTAAAACTTTGCGTATGTCCTTTATGTAATAATTTTCCTTCCTTGTAACTTCAGATAAAAACAACGAGCTAAACGAGATAAACAGTATTGTTATATTTAAAACAAGAAATATCATGGCACTGATAGGTACCCAAACACTTTCCTAGACCTACCTTAGTGGTGTCCAGAAACAGTGACAAGGGGCCGCAGCAGACCACGAAGCAGATGATAAACTGAAGACCTGGATGTCTTCCTTCAAAATTAGAAAGAGGAAGCTAGGAATCAGTTGGACGGAATGAAGAGATGCCTTTGCCCAGCAGTGGGACAATAGGTTTGTAATAATAATCTACACTAATATTATAAAGAGGTAAAGCTTGTTTTTTGTTTTTTTTTTTTTGTTTGTGGGAGGTAATCTCTGAAAGTACTGGTCCGATTGTGAAATTTGTTTCACCGATAGAAAGCTGCTTTATTCTCGAGTAACTTATAGTAATAATAATACCTCAGTTAAGATGTCCCTCACCGGTATTGATTTATCCTATAAATGACACTCTGAAAAATGTGTTCTGGAGTATCATGCACGTACTTTTTTCCTTAGAGATCAAAAGTACTACCACGAGCTCTTAACGAGATCCATTTGACGACCTGAACTGAACTGTTAAACGGATGGAGCTAATGGAGGGTGTATAGCTCCGTCCCTCTTTTTCACTTGCACGCCTGATATTTTAAAACGTCATGGATTTTTATAGATTGGAAAATCATCCAATGACATCCCGCGCTCTTGGGCGGAGCGTGAGGGCGTGTCAGACTTTTACTGACTAAAAACCCACTCCTGTTCCTTCCTTGCCTTCGTCCCAGGGCCCCGGGTTTCACTTTCACACCACCTGTGGAAAATGTCATGGTAAGACTCGAGTAGCGACATCTATGTCACAACATAAGAACTAAATTACAAATTAAAAAGCAGATCGCTCAAAACGTAACAGTGTTCTCTTTAAATTCCTAAAATATAATTTGCAAACGCCAACAACATTATCAGACGAAGGCCAAACGAATCGAATGATAAAGTAACTGCAGTACATTAACCCAATTCAGTACATAATAAACTTAGTGAATCAGCGACCTCAATACAAATTGTTAATAAATTAATTAGAATCGACAAATGTGTGTGTATTGACATTGAAAGGACCTTAACATGGATAGGAACGGAAGAACGGACGTCGGCCAATATAGATATCTTGGGTAAACATCCTGTGAATAGATATTTTTGCTTTCTTTAAACAATTAATTCATACTTCATATGAGTTGGAAATTACTACATTACACTTATATATTAAAAAACAATCGCATCAGAAATTAAGATATCCGCAGTTGGCGACATTGCCCGAAGAATCGCCAAACTTAAGTGGCAGTGGGCAGGGCACGTTGCTCGCAAAATAGATGGTCGATGGGGATGAAAGGTTCTGGAGTGATGAACGCGCACAGGAAGATGTAGCGTTGGAAGGCCTCCCACAAGGTGGACCGATGAGTTGGTGAGGGTCGCAAGAATTCGATGGATGCGAGACGCACAGGATGGTTCGTTGTGGCACTTGGGGGAGGTCTATGTCCAGCTAGGACGTCTTTTAGCTGAGATAATGATGATTAATATAATGTAAAACTAGCTTTGGCCTGCGGCTTCGCCCGCATTCATAAAATATAGCCTATGTCACTCGGGAATAAAGCAACCTTCTTAAAGCAGCTTACATTACAAATGCTGGCATGTAATTTAAATGAATATTTTCGAAGATATTACAGATTTAATGGTACGGGACATAGCGGTTGCGGTGGTACCGGCCGCACGTTTGCTGGTAAAATCTCTAAAAACTTTCATAATAGAGTGCACAATACTCACCGGATGTGGTACCGGAGAAGATGTATTGATTCCCTGAATTCCTCTGATACCATCGGATTTACCGTTACAATTTAAACGCCTACAATTTCCAGTAAAGATATATTTTGCAATGACCATTAATAAATCGCAGGGTCAAACTTTTAACGTTGCAGGCTTAGATTTGAGCGTTGAGTGTTTTTCACATGGCCAATTACATGTCAATCTTTCAAGAGTAACATCTAAAGAAAACATATTTGTATTGTATAATAACAAAAAAAGCTGTGAACGTTGTATATAAAGATATTCTGTAGTATACATATTTAGTATCAGCATTGCACATGTGCAAAGCCGGTGTGGGTTGCTAGTATCAAATATAATAATAATATTGTATCAAATTCGTGGATTCACAACAACCAGTGTGCTCCATGTCTGAATCTAATAATTAGGTTGAACAATGTTTTATTGGGTTTTTCAACAGGAATTTCTCAGTAGCCCCGAAGGCTTGATCTGTGCCCGTTTGATAATTTCATTCGCCTTTGCTCTTGCTTTTAATTTGATTTATACTATGTACCTAATAGGAAATTGAATAAGGTAAATTGGCTTTTCCAAGCAGTTATATTGTAATAAAATAAAATAATAAAAGAGCATATTAACCCTTTTCTTTCAACCAAGAACCTCGACTACAATATCAAACTTTAGACGGATCCTCGATGAACCCAACTATTGAATCTTTTGTTTATCTTCTAGCAAAATACCGAAAACTTGGTAATCTTGGTCAGTTTCGAAGTCATAAAATAGTTTTTTTTTTGCAATACAAAGTATTTTGGCATCGCCTTATCTAGTACATTCACCCCTGAAAGATAGAAAAGCCATCTCACTATTGTTTTACATATAAACTTAATCCATGTATTCTCGTTGTTTGTCGTCTAGAAGCATGACATAACTATTCGGATCAAAGACTTATTCCTTCTTCTTTATATAAACGGTTAACCTCTCTGTCCGAATCTGGCGCAGTAGCGCCAGATTCTGGTGCTATACCAGAATCATCTATAGGTCGTCTATAGGTGTGGTGGTGGTATTGGTGGTGGTGGTGGTGGTGGTGGTGGTTAGTTTTAGACTGATATATAAATTTATTAATTTATATATCAGTTTTGTAAGCACCAGAAAACTTAAGAGGATTTTGTTTCGGATTTGGTGGGAAGAACCATCATTGTACAGGTCGCCCGGAGGACACGATAGTGCATACGGTAGGGGTCTGCCCTGCTTAGGTGGAGCATCGCCGTGTCCTGGTGGAGGTGATCGGCGAGGGCGATGTCTAGCGTCTGGTCCTGCTTCAAGCCATGATACGAAGGGAAAGGGATTGGAAAGCAGTCAACTCCTTCTGTGAAGCAGTAATGCAAGGGAAGGAGGTGGCCGAAAGTGTGAGGAGGAAACAATCTTTACACCACGCCCCATATGAGATACCCTGGGCATCTGGAGTAGCAAGACGACTCCCGACCACCGTAGGTGGAGGCTTGAAGATAGCTATTGAAGAGTAGCTTGCTGTCCAAGGACCAAGCTCGGGTCGTGTTCCATTACGGTTACGGTACGTGTCTCAAAGAAATGTCAGCAAAACTGATGAGGCGCTCTAGGGCTGATGCATGTGTGGTACCACGTGTGGAACCAGGACGTGGTTACCACGGTCCTGGAACGCAGAAGGCAATTGAAGGAGCACAAGTGGGTTTTAGTCAGTAAAAGTCTGACACTCCATCTCGCTCCACCCAGAGCGGGAGGAGTCATTTGATGATTAGATGCCTACTGAAAAATAATACCACAAAAATTATACAAATTGTGAATATATCCGAAAGAGAAATGGGATAGTGATAAATTAGGTGGAAAAATATACATTACGCGGTATTTATACGATCGATGTAAGGGGTCAAAATATTAAGATAACTTATGAAACTTCACAGACGATGGATACCGATCAGAAGTCAGCTGTCTATGAGGTCAATGGCCGCTAGTAGAATTACCTATTTCGAATTTAGTTTAGATCTTTTGATTTATTTTATTGTCATTGGAATATGGAATACTGCTGATGTGCTAAGTGTGTCTATATCAATTTTATTTGGAGGACCAAATAAAAAAATAAATAAAACCACCAAATAAATCCAACCAAATCTTGAACTGGAGCACAAAATTTTTACTTACAGTAGATTGAATTGGTACCACAAAGATAAATAAATCAATAATAGCGATACTGGAGTCAGTCATTAAAAAAATTAAAAAACAACAGATCAAAAATAGAATAAGTACTAATACAAAATCCTAATAATAGAAAACAAATTCCTCCACTGCGTCGGTTGGTCTGTCGATCTGTTTGCGATAAACTCAAAAACTACAGAACGGATTTTCATGTGGTTGCCAACAATAGACAAAGTGATTCACGAGGAAGCTTAAGCACCCCTAGCCAAGTTGATAATCTGCAATCGTTAACGCTAGTCGAAAACTAATCAAATGTATGGAATGACATCATCTCAACGTTAAGTCACATGGTCAGAACAAGATAGAAAATTCGTATTTTATATTCGTATTCGAATTGTTATCGTTTCTACAATGTTCAACGCTACATCCTTTGTTGTTGTAGAACAAGCGGCAGACTCAGGCGCGTCAACATGGCTACCAACTTATCGTTTTCTACAATTGCTGACACCGAAGCGTTACCGATTGGAGAACGGAATTCGACACGAAACGGTTGTAACTTGGCTAGGGGGTAGGTGCAATACATGCATATTATAGCAGAGAAAAAACGAGAGAATTACAAAGGCGGGTCGCTAGATAAAAATAAACAAAAGACAATCGTAAACATTCCAACACTCCTCAGTATAAATCGACAAATAGGGCCAAGCTACTAATTTACTAAATTTTAGTTGACAGCCAGTGAGTCTGTACCGCAACGCATGCGCAGACAATGCAGACATAAGTCTTCATTATCGACTCTTTATCAGCGCCGGCCCTCAATCTGTCATGTCTCCATTATCGGTGTGAAGCGACCTTTAGGACACGAACAAATTGCAAGCCGCAATTGTTTTGATTAGCTGTTTTTATTGTGATTATTTTATATGAGGAGATGGCAACAAACTTGGAATGCCAGAACGATTGGTATATTTGTTTAATTTAAAAGTACAGGATTGCAGGCAACTGGGCTATAAATTATAATCGGATATGGGCCAGTTGTAGTCACTAAGTATTTTGTATGAACTCCGCCCGGGTCTATGTCGATTTCGCGACCCCGTAACAGCGGTTTTATTTTCATAAAAAAAAAACTGGGCAAGTGCGAGTCGGACTCGCGCCCTGAGGGTTCCGAATAAACTTACGTATGTAGAGAGTTCAATTCCTGATTGGAGTCTCGATCCCAATCTTGAAAAGTTAATGTTTTTTTAGGGTTCCGTACCTCAAAAGGAAAAATGAAACCCTTATAAGATCACTTTGTTGTCCGTCTGTCTGTCTGTCATGACCCTTTATCTCGAGAACACGTGGAGGTATCGAGTTGAAATTAAAACCATATACTTAGGTCTGCGGTCCCTTGAAGCTGTGAAAAAAATCAAACTTCTAAGTTAATGAAGAAAAAAAGATACAGCAGTTTATACCGCAAAAATCGTGTACTTCCCATTGACTTAGAATCTTGAAATTTGGCATGAAGCAAGGTCTCATAGCACAAGTATAGGAAAAAAACTGAAAACTGTAAAATTTGTAGTTAAGTAAAAAAAACACAATCACATGGCTTCTCTCGCTCTAGAGTGGAGCGAGAGGGTATGTCAAACTTTTACTAACTAAAACTCAGCTACGATCCCGATTTCCAGCTACCGTAGGCGCGGGCTTGCGGACGGCGAGCAATGGGTAGCTCGCCGTCCGACCGTCCGGACCGAGCCCAAGTCGTCGACAGCGCGTAGTGTTCCACGCACGTCTCAATGTCAGCAAAACCGTAGGGGCTCAGCAGGGTCGAAGCTTCCTGGGGCCATGGATTATGCGAAAGAGAACCCCGGGACGAAGGCAAAGAAGGAACAGGAGTGGATTTTAGTCAGTAAAAGTGTGACATGCCCTCGCGCACCGCCCAAGGGCGGGAGATGTCATTGGATGATTTCCCACCTAAAAACAAAAACAAACTATACTAAGTATGTTCCTTTATCTTTTAAACTTTCCCGCGGCAACATCATCGTAACATCATAATTCTAGGGCCATGGGTCGACTACTGAAAGGTTTACTCGAGGCCCTGGGGCGCATAGAGCAACTGAAAGAACATAGGAGTGGTTTTAGTCAGTAAAAGTCTGACACGGCCGCTCGTTCCACCCAGAGCGCGAGAATTCCTTGGATAATTTCCCACCTTAAAAATAAAAAAACATAATAATTATTAATACTGTTTTTGAGACACTGACGCCAGGTTTTACATTTCAATGTCACAATTCATGCTCGGAAGTAAAAGCATTCCATCCCTCAAAGGGAATTCCAGTGACCTTATGACGTAAGTAAGGAATCATCAACTGCGTTAGAGATAAGTGAATGTCCATTCATTCTGTCAGTATTTAAAGAGAACAACTGGGCATTAAGTCATCTGTATCGAATTGTGACAAAAGTCAATACACAGGTAAGGGAACAACAAGGAAACAGTGGTTATGTATACGTCATTTGTTGATTCTTAGAATCAATAAATGACGTATACGTCACCATAGCATAATAGCATAATAATCAGCCTTTTAATGTTCCCACTAATGAAACTCAGGCCTCCTCTCTAGGAGAGGGAATGGGCCGTAATCCACCACGCGGGCCCAGTGCGGTTTGCTGAATGTTACATGTCTTCCAATTTTTGGTTCTAGGACATGCCGGTTTCCTCACAATGTTTTCCGTAACCGTTTTGAGAGCAGTGGTAATGAAATAAATTACACAAAGTAATGCGCCTGGCTAGGTTTAAACCCGCGTCCTACAATTCGTAAGTCAGGGCTGTTACCACTCGGCCACCATTATGCGAATATGGTTGCGATGTAGTAGTAGTAGTAGTAGTAGTAGTAGTAGTAGTAGTATCTTTATTCATAACAACATAATTGTGTCGAACAGATTGATAAATATAAATATGTCCTTAAAACTAGATTAATTCAAATTCTAAAACAAATAAAATCATCACATTGTCATAATTATTACAAATACAAGAATAATAATAAAAGATTTTCATAATTTAAATCATAAAATAATGTCAAAAATATCATAATTGCAAATACCTACTCAAAATACATACAAATTAGAGGTCACCGACTGAGTATAAACACTTTTCTAAAAGAAACTCTTTAAGACTGGATTTAAAAGTACTACTATTCAGTTCCTGTTTTAATGAAGTAGGCAATTTATTATACAATTTTATTCCATTAATTTGAGAACAATGACTGACTACTTTGAGGTGGGGTGTTATATTTGACGATAGATCAAGTCTTCTTGTTTTCTCCCTTTTTATTCTCTCCTCATGTGTTTCGACTTTGTCAATATTTTTTGCCAAGTTCATTAACAAAACCATTACCTATAAACTAGGCACAGTCAAAATTTTTAATTTTATAAAATGCTCCCGACACGATTCTTCTTGTTTGATTCGTACCATAGTTCTAATGGCACGTTTCTGAGCAATAAAAGCTTTATCAATGTTATACTGGTAGCTACCTCCCCAGAAAAGTATACTAGACCATAATTTTGATTCCACAAGGGCATAATAAACAGTCTTTAGCTGTTCTAAATCAATCATGGCTCTTAAACTCCTTAAAACATAACAAGCCGAACTAATAGTGCTAACCAAGGATGACAGCTCGTGTTTCCAGTTTAATAAGCTATCCATATAAACACCCAGAAATTTGACTACTTTCACAGTGTCGATTTTTTCTCCATTTAAGGTACTACGAATATTGTCAGTGGTTTTTGTAGTTGACTGAAATAGTATTACATTGGTTTTATTGGCATTGATTTTTAGACCATTTACAGTAAACCATTCATCAAAATATTTTAGTGTCTCATTAACCATGGAGTTAAGGTGGTTAATGTTACAATCTGAAACAATTGCATTTGTGTCGTCCGCATAAATAGTCAATTTAAAGTCAGGTATTTTATTAAGAATATAGTTAAATATGTCATTTATAAAAATTATGAAAAATGGTGGACCTAGTATGGATCCTTGTGTCATGATGTCATTTATGTCACGATGTAAGTTTAAGACGACTATACCAAAGCATAGCTCGTCGCCCAGCAGCCCGAAGGAACCAGCCCGGGTTTCCAACGCGTTGTGTTCCATGTGGGCCTCATAGAGATGTCGGCAAACCGTAGTGGCCTAGCAGGGCCGATGCCCGCTAGGCCCAGAGGATTTTTTGAAAGAGTTACAGAGGCCCTGAAACGCAAATGGCTACTGAAAACCAGGGAGATGTCAGCAAATCGTAGGGGCCTAGCAGGGCCGATGCTCGCTAGGCCCACAGGATTTTTTGAAAGAGTTACAATGGCCCTGAAACGCAAATGGCTACTGAAAACCAGGGAGATGTCAGCAAATCGTAGGGGCCTAGCAGGGCCGATGCTCGCTAGGCCCACAGGATTTTTTGAAAGAGTTACAGTGGCCCTGAAACACAAATGGCTACTGAAAACCAGGGAGATGTCAGCAAATCGTAGGGGCCCAGCAGGGTAGTGTGAAAGCGAAACCTGGGGCCCTGGGACGAAGGCAACGAAGGAACAGTAGTGGGTTTTTAGTCAGTAAAAGTCTGACACTATGTCCCACTCCGCCCAAAAGCGGAATTTGTCATTAGATGATGATCCCACCTACAAAAAAGGTAGTTTTTAATTCGTAAAATAGACCAGATAATGTGGCATTGTATTAGTGATTGCAATCGTCAAAAGGCTAAAACGTTGTGAAATGAAATAGCTGACATGCTGTACCGAAATATCATATAGTCATTCCCGTTTAATACATACATCTAGTAATTAATTGTTATCGCTAATATAATGTGTTGATGTTTGCAGCTCTTGTCTTCCTGGATTGATGACGCACCACCCACTACACTGGAGCAGAAAATGCCTAGACATTAAGTCCGCAATTGTATAGTGTTTCTTACTGAAGTAGGTACCAGATAGATTTAGAATTAAGTACATAGACCCTCAGAATTAAGTACATAGACCCACGACCACGTACCGGAACACGTAGCGTTGGAAGGCCTCCTACAAGGTGGACCGATGACTTGGTAACGGTTGCGGGAGTCCGATGGATGCGAGACGCACAGGACCGTTCGCTGTGGCGACGCTTGGGGGAGGCCTATGTCCAGCAGTGGACGTCTTTCGGCTGAAATGATGATGATGATGATGACATAGACCCTCATAATTATAACATTCTTAATTTGAAAAACGGATATGAAGATAAAATCGATCTTGAATCGGCACAGATCGTGATCCTTTATATTTTCTAGTAATGAAAAACATTGTTTAATTTATGACCTACATAGAGATTCAGGAAAAGGTCAATGTGCTTTATTCAAAATTTATGTGGCGGCGTATATAGTGCAAAAAATGTAAATAAATAAATTACCACGGTAAAGTTGTTGGTACTATCATTTCACGAAAATTTTACCCTATACTTTCAAGTAGAAAGGTCACACCGAGCTCGATGAAGGAAAAGTGATACAATGTTTTTTGACTTTCCAACTCCCATACTGACAGGTATAGATTAGATTGGGGAAGTTATCAGATAAGAGGTATCACTCAACGCAGGTTGACTATATTGACTGATAACTGGTATCGTTAAGCAACAGGTTTATTTGATTAACTTGTTGAAATGTACAAATATTTGTTTTCTGGCTTGATTGAATTTTCGTGTGAGAAAACTTGCATAAGAATGTGTTTATTTATTTTAGTCTTTTTTTAAACGCTTTTCCCCACACTAAGAATTACTTCTGTATCGGGGGTGCAATCACAAAGATGTAAACTCACTTACACGAAGCAACCAGGTCCTGACCCAGGTCATAAAAATATTCGTTCCTTTCGGGAATAGAACCACGCAGCGCAGCAACCCATCCACTGCGATAACCGTACCATCCCATAGCTGAGTAAGAGAGAAACTTTTGTCAAAATAATGCACTGTGTGCTATTTTATATTTGTCTGATGTTGTGGACGCCAAACGGATTTACAAGCTCAGTCATAGGTATATTTTATAGCCAAAAAACGAAACGATGGACATTTTTTTCTTTCTCTTCAAATATGCTAATCGGATATTTTTGACGACGCTTGCCTGAGATTAAATTATTATTATTAAAGACCAATAATTCAATTGCAGACATTTGAAACCTGCGTACACGTGTTTGGAGCTATAAAAAAATTATATTATTATAGACTGTGGTCCGCATTCTAGAAAATTAGACTAAGTGAAGAGAGATATACTTCAATGAAATAAGAGTAAGATTTAAGTAAGATTTTTTATACTATTTACACCTTTTTGTATACCAATTAGATGACTATTTTACCTTCTTTTTAAATAACTACTGTGATTATTTAGGTATTCATAATTGGCTGACCAAATAGGCTATGAACGTTGGCCTGCCTTAGCAATGAACTGTAAAACGCTCAAAGGTTAAATATTCGTAGTTTTCTCTAATTTTCTTCAAGTTTTTTTTAATTCTTTCCGTAAAAACCTTCTCCTGACAAAAACAAACTCAACAAAAACAAGAATTAGCGAAATCTGTCCAGCCGTTCACGTCTGAAGACGTGACCAAGGGAAATAGAGATTAATTTTTATATATGTATAGACGTTTTACCTCTTCTCGCCTTCTAGTTCTGGCATACAACACTTCTAGAATTTGATATTTTCACTGAATTACTGTATAATTTGAATAAATTTTATTATTATTATATAATAATGTGTGGTGAGTGTTGTAGAGAGTCGAGATAAATAGTGTGAGTATAGAAGAGGCTATGTTTAGCTGGGGATGCTGTAGGGCTAGACCATTTTTTTTTGGGGTGGGAAACTATCAGACTTTTACTGACCGAAACCCACCCATGTTCCTTCAGTTGCCCTCTGTGTTCCAGGGCCACAGTGACTCTTTCAAACAATCCCGTAGGCCTAGCAGGCACCCGCCCTGCTGGGCCCGTCCGTTTTGAAGCGTGGGCTATGTTGACTCGACTCTAGTTAAAAATCGATATCAGCTGTAAAGCCTTGATTACTCCTACCGAGTAGAGTGGCGAGACAGTGCTCTCGGCCGAGCGCTCGGTATTTGTAAACACATAGCCGAAATCTCCCTCTGTGTAATAACAATAATATAAATATTTTTAAATGTTTGCATGCCGAATGGTAAAATGTGGCTGAGCTGTAATGTAATCTTAAGAACTATGTATTACCCATTTTTGCAAAATAAAATTCTATTCTATTCTATTCTCGCTTCACTGTCTCGGCCGAGAAGGATTTTACTGTCTCGCCACTCTACTCGGTAGGTGTAATCAAGGCTTAAGTAACTGTTCCAGAATATATCGCTTCATAGCTTTAATTTCTATTTGACGCTTGATTTCAGGAACGTTGAGCCAATGACGCCGGTGGCGCTATATCGACGTCATTCATTGAACAGATATGTTCATTGTTTTCGAATTGTTCTTAGAAAGCATCACTTTCCTTTTTATTAGAGTGGGTTTTCCATTACGAGTAAAGGTTTTTCCGGTGTTTGCCAGCGTCTGTATCTTTCTAGTAAATGGAATGGTAGCAGTGCCAGATTAAGCATATGTGGGGCCCGTAGCAAATTCTACTAAGGTTGTCTTTAAATCTTTATAAATGACATCGAATTAAAACTCCTTCAGATAGGCTCCAAAGCCCTTAGTTAGCGATGGGTCCATAGGTACATTGTCTTTATTTAAAGTCTGGATGTGGTTAGAATTCATATGACACAGGTATCTTGACATGTTTTTTTTCGTCCATGCGGGGCCCCTAAAAGCGCGGGGCCTGTTCCATTTGTAGCTACGCTTGCTACATGGCTAATCCGCCACTGAATGCTAGCTCACGATAACCAACTTAATAGGTTTGATGAAGAAGCGATGATAGAAATAGTTGACTATTATGAAATTAAACCTCTCAATAGCCTTTAAGAAAACTGATGAAAATATCAAACAAGAGAATGCCAGCCCTTTTTTTTAGTGCAGCAAATCATCCTATAATATCTCACTCTCTAGGGTGGCGCGGCAGGGCGTGTCAGACTTTTACTAAGTAAAACCACACCTGTGTCCTTCAATTGCCTTTTGTGTTCTGGGACCACGGATTTCCTTTTCAGAAAGTCCCCTTTAGGTGGAAAAATCATTTAATGACAATTCCCGCTCTTGGGCAGACTTTTACTGACTAAGAACCCACTCCTGTTCCTTCTTTGCCTTCGTCCCAGGGCCCTGGGTTTCACTTTCACACTACCCGTGGCCCCAGTAGACTTCGACCCTGCTGGGCCCCTACGATTTGCTGACATCTCCCTGAGGCGCGCGTGGAACAATACGCGCCGTCGACGACTTGGGCTCGGTCCGGGCGGTTCGGACGGCGAGCTAGTCGGGTCGTGGTTGATGGATCGTGAGGATGTCCGTTCCCTAATGCGTGCGGCCATTTCTTTCGCTAGCATTACTGCTTCACAGAAGGAGTAGGCGACCGCCTGCCATTTCCCCTCTCTCCGGACCACGGCCTGAACTAGGACGCAAGAGGTCGCCACCACCGATCGTTTCCACGAGGACACGGCGGTGCTCTGCCCAAGTAGGGCACACCTCCACCGTATACTCCACCGTGTCCTCCAAGCGGTCCACACAGTGGTGACACCCGGTCATGCGAAAGGTGAAGACGCCATAACGCCTCTCCAGCCACTCCTCAAAGAGAGGACTTACCGCTATGATTATGGCATGCCCAAAGTAACCACAGATGACGACGAGGTCAATAAAAGCTATTAGTTTGTTACTGGCACAGATCACAGTTTTATTTATGTGGTTATCTACTAGAAATGAAAATTAAGATTCTTCATCGCCATTAGGTAGTTCAACCGTGGAATTTCGCTAAGTTAATTTAACCTTGTTTTAATTCATTCTTCTCTTCACTAAATATTTGCAAAATAAATTATAATAAGCAGTGGTGCCCCGACTTACGAGTTGCAGGTCGCGGGTTCAAACCTAGTCAGGCGCATTACTTTGTGTAATTTATTTCATCACCACTGCTCTCAAAACGGTGAAGGTAAACATCGTGAGGAAACCGGCATGTCCAAGAACCAAAAATTCGAAGACATGTGCCATCCACCAACCCGCACTGGGCCCGCGTGGTGGATTACGGACCATTCCCCCCTCTCCTTGAGAGGAGGCCTGAGTCCCAGCAGTGGGAACATTATTAAGCCGACTATGCTATGCTATAATAGCTCTATAAACATAGTAAAATTAGTCCTTATAACGTCGCCTAACTAAACTAAAAGCTCGTGATATTGAAACGAGGTCGTCAAATATCAAGACGTGATTCGCTTATTATCCGTTATGTTTAAGAGTTGTCACCTGACAGATAAACAGAATGTCACGAGAAAAAAAGTCGTGTATCAACTTGATTTATTGGTTTTTCTAATATGTGATGCGGTTGTAATGTGTGGACGACATCGACCTGAGGTAGAGTCAAAGACAAAATAACATTAGGTATACCTAATTTACAACCATCATCAAAAAGGTTAAAATGTACCTATACAAATACTATAATTTTCGATACATCACCCACTTGAAAACCCACTTTTAGGTACGCAATTTACTGTTTTCCGCACTAGTGCTGAAAAGTGCACGAGCTCGCACCCGCTACAATATTGTATTTTTCGTAACAATATGGGTGCTAAGCGTGTCACCGTATTGAAAAACGTCGTTTGATATACGTACGCTGTACGTTCGGCGCTCTGATTGGCCCGCTCCAAGGTCTTAACCAATAAAACAGCCAAACACGGTAAACATTTCAATCGCGTTAACGTCAGGGAACGATTTGTTTCGAACAATGACTGAAAGTCTGAGATACAAGCACACGATCGGTCGATGTAGTGATGATTAAAATCATACGCCCCCTATATTTATTGTTGCGTATGACATCTTTCAGCTGGATGATGACGATCAAGGTAAAAGTCTTGCTTACAGTAGTAAGCAAGACTTTATGTGTATCTATCATTTGACCTCTAGTTGGACTTGATGAGGAAAACGTAACTAAGGTAAACTCTTCAAAACGAAGACCATACGTTGGTGTAATAATAAAATTCAGTGATTTTATTTTCTCATTTTTCTTTCAATGGCAATTGTGGTTTGATTGACATATGGCCAGTTAATTGAGTAAGTACTGTTAACAATAGAAGCGGCTGACCGTATACGAGGTTATTATGCGGTCACCAACTATTTGTCACAAGAAAACAGCTAACAAAGTTGACATACAGACAACCTTTGAGAAACTTACGACATGGCGACAGTGAATTATATAGCTAAATAAATATATGTAGCTGTTATTTGTTCGGCTTAAAGTTGCATTGTGTGAATGCCATAGAGTAGGTATGTAAATGGAATAGTCTATAATAAATCTCGCCCACCATTGGGCAGAGGCCTCCCTTTTCTTGTGTCCATCCCTTCATTCCTGTCCTTAATGTCTTTCATCGAGGTATCCACTACGTATCAAACAAAGAAACCACATCACCACATCTTTTAAGGTACCGAATAAATACCCATCTATTTTGTACCTTCACATCATCTTATCATTAACCTAATAATATCATTATAGTAATTTTTTCATCATCATCATTTCAGTCGACTGACGTTTACTGTTGGACATAGGCCAACCCCAAGTGTCGCCACAACGAACAGTGCTGTGCGGCTTGTATTCCTGCGACCCTCACTCATCGGTTCATCTTGAGTGAGGCCTTCCAACGCTGCATCTTCTGGTACGCCGTCGCTACTCCAGAACCTTTTGGCCCCACTGACCATCTGTTCTGCGAGCAAGGTGCCTCACCCAAGAGAAACTTACGATACAAAAGGCAGTCGACGATCGGTCAGTCAAAGGTGACTCAAAAGTCATCCTTTTCTAGTGATATCATCTTTGACACAATCCATTCAAAGTTTCTATGGTCTTTCCCAACTATAACAATAATCCATGTTTTTATTAAAATGTTTCCTTAAGACATTTTCCTCATTTCTTAGCATCACATACCCCTACTATAACTATCTACATAGTAAGTAATGACGAATGTAAATATCCACGTGTAAAATTCAACCCTAAATATTAAGAAGATTACATCTATTCCATCATTTGTTTTGCCTACTTCATGGTAGAAGCGCATTTCATGATCCACCATTTGCCATAGGTATAATTACTGAATTAGCGACGTCTGTGCCATACCAAAGAAGCAATAAAATCAGCCTATAGCAATCCACAACTGGGCATAGGCCTCTTCCATACTGCTCCGCGACCACTGCTTTCCGTATCGTGTCTACTCCAGCTACCTTTGCAAGGTTGTCTGGGGAAATATTAATTAGATTTACTAGCTGTATGTATCAGCTAGGGCTGCGAGAATGTTCGAAAGAGTTGCCGTAGCCCTGAAATAAAAAGGGTAACTGAAGGAATACAGATCGGTTTAGTACACAGTACACAGGTTGTCTCGTAGATTGATAAGACGTCCAATGTCCATTTAGAAAAGAGGCATTCTGTGAAAGAGGTAAATATTTTGGTGTACAATTAAATATATTCTATCAACGTATCTAGGCATCCAAATAGCCGGCCTCGTCCGGGTGGACTAGGCCGGCTATTTAGATGGCTTCGGATGACCTATCCGACCAACGTGGCTGGCCCACTGCTACTGTCAGCGAATCAATAGTGTTAGCTTCTCCCCTGTTAATATTTGCTAATGAAAATCAAACCCAAAAAGGATATTGATGTAACAGCAGAATACTGACTCCTAAATCACAGGTTTTTCTGACGTTGGGTAGGTAGAGTTCCACTTATTTAAGTAACCATTCAAAATTAAATATACCTATTTTTGTATGTCTAATATTGTAACTAAGTTTTCTGGTATCAATAAAGTTATTATTATGACACTTGCTACTGCCAGCGGCTTCGCCCGCGTGAAGGTAGAAAATGCCATATGCTATTAAAGGATATGGTTTACCTGTGTGCCAACTTTCATCTAAATCCGTTCAGCCATTTGAGCGTGAAGAAGTAACAAACACTATATATACACGTATACACACACTCACAATCTTTTCTTTATTCAGTGTGATTCCTCCATTTTTGTTCACTACTCCGTGCCATCGAGTTAGCGAGAGTGTGTAAACATCTCAACATGGCTGTCGTAACATGTCGTATGATTATCGTTGCACAAAGAATTGTAACACGCTTCATAATTACTGCATCCATTGTATTCTGTACGTAATCAAGTGGATTCAGAAGTTTTTTTATCCATTTTCGTAACAGATTTTATGTAGAACAGTAAGCAATAACTTATCTGAGTAAGTAGGTATATATGGAGTCTTCTGCCCTGGGACTCATTCTGAACTATAAAATCAACGGTGTTTACAATTCAACAATATTTACTGCGTTATTTATGTCACTGAACCAACGATTTTTTTAGACGAATCGCTGTCAAAATCCTTTGCGTTATGATTTAATGTGTCATAGGTAGATACGAAATATACAAGTCAAGTGGGCGTTTTTTTTTTTTGGTAAATCTTTCAATGACTTCTCCGCTTTTGGGCGGAGCGGGAGGGCGTGTTAGACTTTTACTGACTAAAATTCACTTCTATGTTCCTTCTTTGCCTTGCGTTCCAGGACCCCGGGTTTTCCTTTCAGAAGCGAACCCATGGCCGCCAGTAGGCTTCGTCATCTGATACTATGAGAAATTGTGAAAAACACTCAAAGGAGTCAGAATTTTGATAAAATTAAAATTGCATAAAAAAAAAAAAAAAAAAAATAACAATAATATTCCGAAAAGCCAGGAATCGAACCCGAATTTATTGATTTAAGAAAACAAAACTTACATTGTTCGATTGTGCCGCTAATAAGGATCAAAATCTAGGAAGTAATGATATAAATAACGGGTTAGATTTTTTCGATATTCCACATAGTTTGGATTTGACCATCCTCACGCACTGGAAATTTAACTGTGTATTGGATAAAGTTTGTCGTTCTAAACAACCCCTATTGTACTATTGCTGGTTCCTACTGTCAGTTTCCCCTTTATCCCTTTATCCTGGTGATATGAGTAATTTAAAATTAATAAACAAATTTTCATATTAACATGAGTCTGTCATAAGGGTATTGATATAAATGACCCGCATAATATTTAAATTAGCTTTGGTTCAGCTGCTGTCATATCAAAAGTATCGAGAACTCTCTCTCACATAGTCTTTGATCGTCAACGTGAGGTACTCGTATATAAATGCGGGCAATATTTTAAGATAGTTACAAGGGGGATCCGGGCGCAAGTCCGGGGTTCCGGGTCCTTTTTTTTTCGGTGGGAAAATCACCCAATGACGTCCCCCGCTCTTGGGCGGAGCGAGAGGTAGTGTCAGACTTTTACTGACTAAAACCCACAATCCTGTTCCTTTGTTGCTTTTCGTACCAGGGCCAAGTGTTCCCTGAGCCTGCTGGGCCCGTACGGTTTGCTGACATCTCCTTGAGGCGCGCGTGGATCAGTACGCGCCGTCGACGACTTGGTCTCGGTCAGGACGGTTACCGGACGGTCGGACGGCCAGCTACCCACGCAAGCCCGCGCCTACGGTGGCCGGAAATTGGAATTGGAATCCCGGCGGCGACTGGGGCGTCAGGACCGTTGCCTCTCACGCGTGCGGCCTCGTCCTTCGCTAGCATTACTGCTTCGCAGAAGGAGGCCACCGCCTACTACTCTTCCTCGAGATCGCTACCGCTGATCGCCCCCACGAGGACACGGCGGTGCTCTGCCCAAGCGTGGCACACCTCTACCGTGTCCTCCAGGCGGTCCACGCAGTGGTGACACCCGGGCGTCACTTCCGCACGAATCCGGTGAAGGAACTTCCCGAACTTACCGTGTTCGGTGAGAACTTGCATCATGCGGAAGGTGAGGACGCTGTGAGGTCTTTCCACGCCACAAAGAGGCGCACCATAAAGGGCCATGGACCGAACGATGGCTGCGTAGAGCCTCCGGCAGGAGGTTCCGGGTCTGGGCCAAAAAACAGTTTGTTTGTGTTTGTGAGTTTACATGTTTGCGAACGCACTGTGATACCTACAAGAGTAATACTTACCTAGAAATGTTTTTTTTTATTATGAAATATTGTACTTATACTTTTGTTTTCGTTTTGAAATATGTTTTGTGTCAGCAGTTTTTGAGGTTTTTTTTTGTACCAGGAGTTTATTTTAACCTTTTGAGTGCGTAATTAGAGACACAATAGTAAGACAATGGCGCGTGAACGCCGGCGTTAATGCGGGGATCAACAGCTTAAATATATTTTTACTCAGTTTTCCTAATTTGTTCTGTGGATTACATTTCCGTCGAACAGTCTTGCCAACCATACATTTGACTAAATCTGTTTCTGTCCAAAGCCATAATTTCAAGTATCATCATCACTGAAAAACAGTTGAATTGCTGATACTAAATGACGAATCGTTTTCAACGTTTGATGATATTTACAAAAAACTTAAAACACATGTCATTAGACGAACCATTTTCGATTTAAATTGAAGAAGTTTAGGAACGACAAATGCGTGTAAAGCCGATAACATACAGCTTTTCAATGTGAATTTTCTTAGTAGTACTAGTCCATCATCAAAACCGTAGGGGCCCAGCAGGGCCGAAACCTACTGGAGCTATGGGTTAGCTTACGAAAGCGGAACCCGGGGTTCTAGAACGCTAAGAAAAGAAGGAACATACGTAGGAGTGGGTTTAAGTCAGTAAGAATATGATACGCCCTCTCACTCCATCCAAGAGCGCAAGAAGTCTTTGGATGATATCCCACCTTAAAAAAAGAGGTACCATCATCATCATCATCATCTTCCTGCCCTTGTCCCGTGTTATTTGGGGTACCAAAAATACCAATCTTGACTTATTTTTTTACGCCAAAGCAGGGCCCACCCCTATGCGCGGGGCCCGTAGAATTTGCTACTCTTGCTACGTGGTTGATCCGGCACTGCTTTCCATCTATTTATACTAATACTACCATGGTTTCGTATTGAAAAATCCTTTTTGTGTGTTCCTTGGGAACACATTCATTGTGCGTACAGCTAAGAAGTGGAATTCCTTGCCGGAATCTGTGTTTCCTGATGGCTACAACCCGGGAATCTTTAAGTCAAGAGTGAGTATTCTATTATTGTTATTATTATTAGTATGACTTAAAGATTGCGCTCCAAAGAAGAGCGTGCTCCATCGTCGACCACATCCATCAGGTGAGATACACCTGATGGAAAGCGACGGCGGTCAAGCGTAAACCTATCAAGAATAAAAAAAAACAAAAAGTGTCCGATAGCCGATTCATCAAGGAAGTCTATATATTTATAACATCACGCTACGACCATTTGAAAGAGACCAACTAAAGACGCGTATGAAACCGCGGGGGACGACTAGTCGTAGTATATCTGCATCGCCTGTATTTTTGTTATGCCAGAAAAACTATCCGAAAGTTTTCTAACTGGCATAACCAAAATACAAGCGACGCGTTATGCGTTTCCGTCTATATGTATCCGCCCTTATATCGTACATCGAACTTTAGTAATTACCCTACCATAGTTGACAATCAGGAGAACATTACTCGATCTAAGTTATCCACTATACTAATATCAGTTTATGGAAACGTCAGACAAATTGCTCTTATTATTGTAAAATCGACTTCCTTTAATTAATTTTATTGCGACGCAGTAATGTTCTCTTCATTATCTTTAAATGATAACTACCGAACAGGATTGGAAAGTGAAAGGCTTTAATTCTGCGTATTAAACGTTTTATTCGAAATCTATGTACTTTTCTAAGTTAATCTTGGAAATTACTGACACCCCGTGCCTTCCGGAGCGAGGAGGAGTGGCGGGCGTTCGCCTCCTTCTGCGAAGCAGTAATGCTAGGAAAGGAGGCGGCCGATCACGTGAGGCAACGGTCCTCACGCCCCAACCGCCGGCCGCCGGGATTCCGATCCTGATTTCCGGCCACCGTAGGCGCAGGCTTGCGAGCAATGGGTTGTCTACCGTCCAACTGTCCGGTAACCGTCCGGACCGAGCCCAAGTCGTCGACGGCGCGTACTGTTCCACGCGCACCTCAGGGAGATCTCAGCATATCGTAGGGGCCCAGCAGGGTCGAAGCCTACTGGGGCCACGGGCAGTGTGAAAGCGAAACCCGGGGCCCAGGGACGAAGGCAAAGAAGGAACAGGAGTGGGTTTTTTGTCAGTAAAAGTCTGACACTATCTCCAGCTCCGCCCAAGAGCGGGATTTGTCATTAGATGATTTTCCCACTAAAAAAAAAAACCCCAGCTAGTTGAGAAAAGGCTAGAAGAACAGAGGAATTATATAACGATTCTTCTGTACGTGTATTTGTCATCTAACTCCTCCTAAACGACTTGGCCGATTTGAAAGTAACTTTGTGTGCATATACATATAGGTATATGCACACAAAATTACTAGTGGATCTCTGGATGAGTTGAAAATACAATGGGAACAGGTGGCGCAGCAATCAGATTTTAATTTTTTTTTTCTACCAAAATACCACCAGCCAGTCTTGCCCGAAAGGCAAGACAACATTTGCCGGGACCGCTAGTTAATATATAACTATAAAAAGATACTAAAATCACGTTGCTAAGGAAAACGGAAAGATTGGCACCGACACTAATCAGTCATTCTTCAGCAGTAACACCACAGAGTAACAACACCAAAATAAAATTATTTATGAAAACGAAGTATCATCGCGAACAAAACTCTTTTGTTTCGGATTTTTCGCAAATCGTCCCAAAGTCTGAATCGTTCTATTGTGATCACGTTTGTCATCCGATAGATTTTGTCACGGATCACGGTACTCACGTATAACTATGGTATTTATATTGTAGTATAGGGCTGAACTAATCTAGTCTATTGTTTCCGAGTGTCATCAAGTGACCGGTGGTCCGATTGTTTGAGGGGCCCTGATTATGGCGAACTCTTTTTTAAATAAAGAATCAAAGTTTGTTGAACTGTAAATTGCAAATACTACTACAATGTTTACCAGAACTATAAATATAATAAATATATACATATATGAATATATGTACATACTTACTAATGTCAATTATATATTATCTTTTTTCGTCTTTTTTTTTGTGTACATAAATAGTAAAATAAATAAATCATCGCTTACCATCAGGTGAGATAGTGGTCAAACGCGAGCCTACCAATAATAAAAAAAAACATATTTCAGAGTTAAAGTTATTGATTGTTAAAATATGTCACACTTAAAATTATCACATTTCTTCAAAGTACTAAATTCACAAAAAATTTGACACCTTTGCAAGGAATAACAGTAGAAAGATTTTTAGTAATATCACAACAGTTGTATACAAATTATGTAGAAATTAAACAATTAAAGTGACCATTTAAAATGGTTTTATGAAGAGTAAATTCAAATACAACTTTGAATTAAGTATTATTATTACAAATAAGACATATTACAAGCATCGAAACAGGAAAAACAAAAAATAAACCTCATAGTAACATTTAAAATTTTTAAACATTATCTTCAATTGACGATCGGCGGCATTTCTGTGTGATATAAACAAGATGGATGCGTACACGGTGCTTTGTCAAATGACCGTGACCTTCGGGTGTGATCGATCGATCATCTTGAATCAATGTGGGATTCTGTTTCTAACAGGTAGGCTGGTCTGGTAAGCCTTTTAGTTGTTCTCATGATAGACAGAAAACAATAAAAAAATGGTATAAACGTTATTAGTAGTTAGTAGATAGATGTTTCTTGGTTCTTTATTTTTTCTTAAATACTTTCATAATAAAGCTCTTCAAAAGGCTGTACTAGTATTTATTTTTTTATAGATGAATCATCAAATAAATTCTCCCGCTCTGGTTGGAGTGTCAGACATTGACTGATGAAAATCTACCGGTGTTCTTTTAGTTGTCCAATGCTATTCAGGGTTACGGTAACTTTTTCGAGAAATCCTGTAATTCAGGCTGTACTAGTACTGGTATACAATAGTTTTCCTATAAATATACTTCTTAGCTGTGAAAAATTTCCGGGCCTTGGTACAGGCCATGATTCAGAGCAAGGAGGAGTGGCAGGCAGTCGCCTCCTTCTGGGAAGCAGTAATGTTAACAAAGGAAGCGGCCGCACAAGCGAGGCAACGGCCCTTACGCCCCAACCGCCGGAATCCCGATTCCGATTTTCAGCCACCGTGGGCGCAGGCTTGCGGACGGCGAGCATGCCGTCCGGTCGTCCGGTAACCGTCCGGACCGAGCCCAAGTCGTCGATGGCGCGTAGTGTTCCACGCACGCCTCAAGGAGATGTCAGCAAATCGTAGGGGCCCAGCAGGGTCGAAGCCAACTGGGGCCATGGGTTAAGTGAAAGTGAATCCCGGGGCCCTGGAACGCAAGACAAAGAAGGAACAAACGAGTGGGTTTTAGTTAGTGAAAGTCTGGCACGCCCTCTCGCTCCGCCAAGAGCGCGAGATGTCATTAGATGATTCCCCATCTAAAAAAAGCTGTGACAAATTTAGTATAAGTTAGCTCGCATTCTATTAAAACTAGGTACTACGCTAAGCCAGATTAAAGTCAACCACCGACGTGTGGTCTACTGTGTTCTTGTACTGGGTTTTTTAAATAAAAAAATATACTAATGTGTTTCAAATAAATTTCTTCACCGAAAACGTAAAAAACAATAGTATTTTTTGAGGTATGATATCATCTAATGACTTCTCCCACTTTATGGCGGAGCAGGAGAAGTATAACAAGTATATGACAACACACAAATCACAAAAAAAAAACGCTAGGAGCGGCAGTAACATAACAAGCCTCTTATATATTTTTTGCAGTATCAAAATAACATTATGATAGTGATATTATTATTTCATTTTAGCCATACAAAAACTGCCACACAATTGACCTTAATGTTATTTTTTGCCATTGCAAAACAAATGTCAAATCAATTTGGACATGGTTAACTATAACTAGCTGTGCCCCGAGGTTTTGCCTGAGTCTTTGGTCACTGCTCCGCTCTCGTGGGTCATAGCGTGATGTTAATAGCCTATAGCCTTCCTCAATAATGAACTTTTCAATACTAAAAGAATTTATCAATTCGAACCAGTAGTTCCTGAGATTAGTAAATAGATTGAGATATTAAAACTAACAAACTAAAACGAACTGCTTCTAAAACTTTTCATAAATTATGATTATGAATGTTACTACACATGTTTACTAGCCAAAACTTTTCAAAACATTAGTAATAACAAGTTCCTAACATGCCCATTAAGTTTTCAAAATTAATTTATCATGTAAGCGTTAATGAGAGCAGAAGTCACATTGTCTAGTAGAAATAGATACGTCGGTTTACTATGTAATATGCAGTCGAGACAGGTTATAATTATGTAGGTAACATTATGACACTTTCTGTTAGTGCCTATCGTTTACTTCAGTAAACACATTACTCATTGAGAGGCCGACACCACAAGTAACACAACGCGGGTAAACCAACCTCTTGTGGTCACTATTTCCTAATATGAACTTGCCTTAGGACATGTCAACGCGATTGTACTACAAAAAGGACAATATAATAGAAATGGATCAGTCTTTTAAAAACATCAGATTAAACTACACAAAAGGGATAATAAAATTAAGCCCTATTTTATTTATAAAATATTATTTGTTTATTTTTTAAAGTAAGTGCTTTCGAAATTCAAAAACTAACGTCTTCAAAATATGAATTTGATAAAGAGCGAGGTAAACTATGGACCTAAGACTTATCTACGCAACTGTACTTTAATAGGAACAAAACTGGGCTCTATATTTTTTAAATTCAGAACAGAATTACAATATGATACTGGCGGATGCACGGAAGTACAAGAGTGCTGGCCATAATCTCCTGTCGATAGACTGGAAGAAAAAAAACTCATAAGAAGTTTATTTCCAAAATCTAACGTCCAAAAAGTAAGATTAAAGTTTCTTTTTTTTTATCATGAATACAAACAGCCTATTGACCATGATCTATGTTGAACTTTTACTATCATTTAAAAGGCTGTCTTTTGGGATGATTATTTTTAACTGACTGAGAACATCGATACATCGCTGTCAATCAGAGACGGTAACAAAGAGAGTTATAAATGATAGAAAAGTGAAAGCTCACGGAAGCTAATTGGGAGCAAGTCTTAAATATTTTATCTTTATTACAAATATTACAATCCATAATGTACAAATACAGTTGGTAAATATTAATATGTACATGGAAATAATTATGAACCCTGTCGAGGACAGAAAAATCCAAAATACTAGGAGGCTAGACGCTTTAAAAAAAATCCCGTAAGTACTAAAATAACTACCTAAAATTTTCCGTGTCTATCTTTTACAATAGTAAATTTTAGTAATTTTATATTATCACATTCTCTTAAATGTTTTGTTCCGCTATTATTATATTAATATATATAAGTATGTACATAAATTAATATATAATAATATGTTCGCTCACTTTAACTTGTATATTTTTGTGATTATTATCAAGTAAGTATATATGATATTTTATTATTCAAATTATCTGTTAGATACTCGTCTATTACTTGTTGTCTTGTAAAAGAAAGTTTTAACTGACTTATACTAATGTATATATACTCGTATGTCTGTCGTCTAGTAGAGCAGTGGTGGCCGAGTGGTAACGGCCCCGACTTACGAGTTGTAGGTCGCGGGTTCAAACCCAGCCAGGCGCATTACTTTGTGTAATTATTTCATCACCACTGCTCTCAAAACGGTGAAGGAAAACATCGTGAGGAAACCGGCATGTCCTAGAACCAAAAATTCGAAGACATGTGACACACACACCAACCCGCACTGGGCCCGCGTGGTGGATTATGGCCTATTCCCTCTCCTATAGAGGAGGCCTGAGTCCCAACAGTGGGAACATTATAAGGCCGACTATGCTATGCTATGTCTGTCGTCTATATAATGATATTATATTTTTGAAGATATTTTAGGCAGCCATGTATTACGAAATTTATATGCGTAAGTATTGCGTAAAAAAAAACAGTAATTTATCGATTTTTAAATCGTAATTAAGTATGTTTATATTGATCGATCTTTTTGATTTGAATTGAAAATATATTCTAATTAATTTCTTTATAATAACTTTGAAAGTGTGTCATATATGATCTAACAATAATAATTTACTATCGAATAAGTAATACGACCATATATTTTCTAAACACTTTTACAAACGAACAGAATTTGCGAACATTTCAATTATAAACATGTAAATTTAAAGTTTATAGATACATACTAAGTTAGTGTGCAATAATAAGAAAAAATGAATCCAGCTAGGTCTATGATATCTCATTATTTTGCATTGATCATGCTGACATGTGAGAACTTGTCGATACAAAATTACAACAAAATCCACCCTTCACTAATAAGACAATTAGCAAACCCAAGAGGTACAATTTTTTATTGGACGTCCTAAATACTCTAAATAGTACTATTTCAGGGCTATATCCTCACGAAATTTCAACAAAATTGGTGACTAGTGTACGCGGTGGCGTGTGATCCCTGATTTGATGAATCATCATCATCATCTTCCTGCCCTTGTCCCGTTTTATTTGGGGTCGGCGCAACACGTTTTTTTCTTCCATTCTATTCTGTCACTCGTCACGCTATTACTAACTCCCTTTTCTTTCATATCACTATGGATACAGGCACAAAAATACAAGATGAAGATGGAACTATTCCGTTCTGCAAAGACAGCAGGATTAACCGGGGTTAGCCTGCTCGTATTTTAATCATCATCAACATCATCCTTTCAGGTGAAAAATATCCACTGCAGTACATAGGCCTCCTCAAGTGTTTCAGAGCGTTTAAAACAAAAGGAGTTTTTATCAGGCAGTTGGCGCCAGTCGGAAACCAGACATATTTTTCGGTGAATTATCACCACGCCGGAGGTCAATACGGTTTCTGTTGGCCACCGGGTTTTTGTAAATACAATGTGCAAAGAAACAGAGAAATATTTTCAAAATTTTCATTATTCTCAATTTGTTCATCATCATCATTTCAACCGAAAGACGTCCACTGTTAGGAATAGGCCTTCCCCAAGCGTTGCCACAACGACCCGTCCTGTGCGTCTCGCATCCATCGGATTTCTGCGTCCCTCACCAGTTCATCAGTCCACTTTTTGGGAGGCTTTCCAATGCTGCGTCAGCACTCCAAAACCTTTCCGCCTCATCGACCTTCAGTTCTGCAAGCAATGTGCCTTGCCTACTGCCACTTAAGTTTGGCGAACTTCGAGCTATGTCGGTATGCCGTATAGTACAAAATGCGTAATAAAATTTCGACACTCTTATCAATGCGATTATTGTCCTGAATCATGATTAAATGTAATCACGAGGTAGGTCCTTGTGACTCAAACAAGATGTACTTGAAATCAATCATGAAGAAATCTAGCCATCAATCAATGTGAACATAAATTGTAGTAGGACATACCCATCAAAGCATAGACACCGAACACAGTAGGTAGGTAGTTGTGTCATTTTATTTATTTATTAAATATTTAAGCACATAAAATTACAAATGCGAACTAATTCCTTTGGTATTGTCTATCAGTTAACCTTTGGTTTATGGGTGCAATATTAAGAAATAAAAAGCCGATACATAGATACTCCACAACCACAGAACAGATGCTTGATGGGGCCGAAAGGTTTTGGAGTGCCGACCGCGTAGCGGAAGACAAAGAAATCCTTGGTGGACCGATGATCTGATGAGGGATGCGAGAATTTGATGAATGCAAGACGCACAGAATGGATTGTTGTGGCAGCACTTGGGGGAGGACTGTGTACAGCAGTGGACGTCTTTCGCTTGAAATGATGATAAAGACAATCCGACAAATGTTAGATTAAGATTTACTGTGTAACAAAATGCGATTAATAAAAAGATAAAAAAGGAAATACAAACTAACCATTTTCTTTTAACTCTTACGCATCTAACCAACACGTAGAAAGCGAAGCACTTACCATTAGTCACTTGCTCTATTTACATTTGTACTACATTAAAGGGAAAATACCTGCAGGAAACCGGTCAGCAATATGATCAAATATGATGAAGGAATAGACAGAAGACTCACTTCTTATTGTTTGTTGTAACTATAATTTTATTCCACCAAGCCCGTTCCATCATCGAGCCACCAGATGTAGTTACATACAGCGATGCGCTAACTGTACATGGTAGACATCCCAACCATACATACAAAATTTTCCTTCAAGCGTAAAATTCGGAACTACTATAAATCCTCTCAACCTTATTTAGGTCTTCGTCAGAATTATTATTAAGTTCTCTTAATGATTTGATATTTTTCATAGTATTTGTTAGTTTATAATTTTAGCTCTGTTATTTGTTTATTGTGCAAATCTACCACAGTGTTGTCTTTTTTAACCTAAAGGTTGACTGGTAGAGAATGCCTTGTTGCATTAAGTCCGCCTATGTACCACTACTGTACATGAAGTTTAAATAAATAAATAAAACGTTTTAGGAACACATTAATTATGCGTACAGCTAAAAAGTGGAATGCATTGCCGGAGTCTCTATTTCCTGATAGCTACAACCTCCCTAGGTTCTGCTAGCGTAATCCATAATCGACCACCTCACCGCACTCACCTCACCGCTTACCGCCATGTTATATAGTGTTCAAGCACGACCCTATCAATATTGATTAAATCGAACAGTGTAGCAATCATCATCACCAAAATTTTTTATGTTCTTTTGTGCTCTTTTTCCATCCGTTTTATTAATCGTCACCATCACAGTAGGTACCCTTTTTCTAATCATGTCATCTATTATACTTTGTTTGGTTCTGGGGGGAAACCTTTAAAAGGCGTCTATACTTTAGAGGAAAAAGACTAGACAAGACAGTCAGGGATTCTTACCTCATTCAAAGCACACCCCGTGAACACGACAAAAGACCACTTTGGAACCCCCATTGTGCAACGCCTGTTATGGTGTATCCTTGAGAAGACTGTAAAGGGGTGTCTCCTAAACCTAGATATGTACTGCATCACGTGATCACAGTGCTACCGTATTCCTTGAAATCACTCGGTTGATAAGCAAAGTCCCCTCTCTGAGCGCTCGAGATTCCAAAGTTCCGCCTGTATTACATTTGGTCTAAAAGAAAGAGACCATTTTCCTCCAGTTTTCCCTCTCCGCCACCATAGCTCTTATTACCGTTAGCAGAGACAGGTCGCGTCTGATCCTGGCGACCATTGTCTTTTATTCATCAGTAAGATTTGCTACCTTTCTGGCATTGTATCTTTTTTTTTTTTATTCTTGATAGGTATCTATGTAAATTATGTTTGCGCCATTATTCTACAAGCCATTTCCCAGAACTAGTTTGTTCAGTGATTGTCTGCGAGAGATCAGCCAACTGTTAGGATTGTTGTTGATTATTTCATCTGATGTCAGTCTGTAAGATTACGGATTACATGAGAACCGGCTACAAATGTGAACCTCATGATAATGGCGAGGGCTAAATTATGCAACAGATCAGGTATTAGAGTCTGTTACACAATTTATTTCTTGTCATTATCCGCAAGAATCCAAGGAAGCAGAGAAACAGCTATCATATCTATCAGCTATAGCTACATAGCTATATAGCTATATAGCTTGCGGACGAAGAGTAATGGGCAGCTCGCCGTCCGGCCGCCCAGTAACCGTCCGAACCGAGCGTAAGTCGTCGACGGTGCGTAGTGTTCTACGCGCGCCTCAAAGAGTTGTCATCATAACCGTAAAGGGGCCGATGCCTAACTATGGCCATGGGAAAACTTTTGAAAAGGAAACTCGTGGTCTTAGAACGCAAAGGGCAACTGAAGGAACAAAGAGTTGGTTTGGTCAGTAAAAGTCAGAAGCGCCCTCCCACTTCATCCTAGAGCGAAAGAAGCCATTAGATGATTTCCCACCTCAAATAAAAAAGGAAGCAGAGAAGATTGAATTTTTGGAAATCGTTTCCTGTAATCACTTAATTTGTTTAATTTTCAAATGACAGTTGACTTGTCAGGGACAAAACCTCAACCGTGTTTGATCTTGAACTTTTCAAAAATTATTAAATATCTGTAAGTTACAAAACCTTATCTCCAATCAAACCTTCTGACCTGACCTCCATAATGTCATCACTGTCATCGTATTAGCCAATAGGAACCAGTCGCGACACATGCGCGGGCGCAGGTGCGGCGCCGCGCAGTCTACCCAACGGACGGGTTTATGCAATTTTACTTTTATTTATGTAAATTAGTATGTTAACGGTATCTAATGATATTCTTGATTGATTTTTGCATTGATTACTGATTCTTGTGTAAGTTGATGAATAGTTATATAATTAATTTGTATACTAATTCAGCCTTTTACTCACTAATTATTCTAACCAATTAATTATAATAAGCTGAAGTTAATTTATAGAGGAAGTTAATGTCTAATTAAGTAATCAATTTTCTTTTTAATTTGTACCTGATATCACACTGATAATATTATAAAGGTGTGAGTGTGTGTGTATGTTTGTTATTTTTTCACGCTCGAATGACTGAACGGAATCTTATGAAACTTGGTACATGAGTAGGCCATATCCTGAAATAGCACATAGGATTTTTTATAGTTAATTCTGTACTCGACATGATTTTGTATGCCTATCAGCAGGACATGGACTGTACAATCGGCATAATAATGTATATACCTACATCGCTCGAATCAAGTTCGAGCGAGGGTTAATCTAATACATAAAAATACTCTAATCTAATATATAAAAATACTCTAATCTAATATATAAAAATACTCTAATCTAATACTTACATAAAAAAATCGTGTCACAGTGTTTATTATCGAACTCCTCCGAAACGGCATGACCGGTTTTTATAATTTGTAGGGTTCCGTAGCCAAATGGCAAAAAACGGAACCCTAACGAAACCATGACGAATCTATATTCGTCATGTGTCTGCCTGTCCGTCCGTATGTCACAGCCACTTTTTTTATATACTGAATAGTTTGCGCGAGAGACACTTCCAAAATGGTAAAATGTGTGTCACCCCCCCCCCCATAACTTTTAAAATAAGAGAATGATAAAACTAAAAAATATATATGATGTACATTACCTTATAAACTTCCACCGAAAATTGGTTTGAACGAGATCTAGTGAGTAGTTTTTTTTTTAATAAGTCATAAATCGTACTCCGCAATTTATCTTTCAAGTTTGTACGGAACCCTCAGTGCGCGAGTCCGACTCGCACTTGCCCAGTTTTTTGTATATATTTAGTAGGTCTGAGGACAGGTCGTACGTAAGGTTATTTTTACCCCCCTCCACTCCCCATTTTTTTCTTTGATAATTTATATGGCACAACAAAGTTTGCCGAGTCAGCCAGTACTATAAGTATTGTTTACGCTTGAACTCGGTACTGGACGGACCAAATCCTCCGTACCAAAATCGTATGTTAACACTATAAGGTGTACACATATTATTATATTATACTCACAGGTAAAGAATCAATTTCAATAATGTATTCACGAATCTTTCAATGTCTATTGAAATCCTACGCCATGTCTCATGTCTGTCAGTGTCAGTGAAGGATATGAAGATCCTACTCAATTATGTGTATTGCCAGTGTTACCACATTCAGGCAAGAGCAACAATGGGCAATTACTCAAGGTGGTGGACGAAACAATCGATGCGTAGGTGGTAGATGATGGTACTTAATGTTTTAAATGCATTTAAACTAATAGATAAATGCGTTTATCAGTTTTTATTACCGACATGATATTCAAGGATTATCACGCACGAACAGCTGAATGGATTTCAATGAAACTTGGTATATGAGTAAACCATGACCTGGGACAGCTCATAGGATACTTTTTAACCTATGATTATTTTTCCTTGGAATAATTTTATACATTCCCGCGGGTGAAGCCGCTGACAGCAACTAGTTTTATTATACATATAATGTTTAAGCAAAGCATTAACTGAAAAACAAAGAAAATCTTTGCTGATTCATAGAGACACTGTTGGCTTAGTGGTTGAGCGAAAGTGAACTCCGGGGCCCTGGAACGAAGGCAAAGAAGGAACAGGAGTGGGTTTTATTCAGTGAAAGTCTGACACGCCCTCGCGCGCCGCCCAAGAACGGGAGATGTCATTGGATGATTACCCACCTAAAAAAAAGTGAGCGATTGGCAGCAAGTAATGAAAAAAATTACTTAACTATCGGGCTAATCAACATCGTTTAAAAAGAGAAATAACAAAACAAAGTTAAAAAAAGTAGAGAGATAGACAAAAAATAAAAAGTTAATGAAAGCTCTTTCTATATAACTTTTAAACTTATAAGGTGCAAAAATATCTAAATGTTCAAAAGTCTCATTGTAGGAATCGACTAATCTATGAACAGGCGAACGAAAACTAGAGTTGGACTTCCAAAGCCCACTGAAAATAATCTGCCAGTGCGTACTCTTTCTTTCTCTTTGAATTTGAATCAAAATCATTTATTTGCCAATAATGTAGATATTAGATATGATGCTTATTTTCAGGAGAATCCCGATACATTTGGCCTATTGAACCTAATCGCATTGTGAAGAACTTGATGTCTTGGAGCAATGGCACGGATGTGGTGCTGTTGAACATAGACACGGGCACAAACAATCCCATCTTTGGCCTTACGTAAAATATAAATAATACATTCACTAAATTGCTCAACAAAATTTCCATATATTTGAGACACATAATGACATAATATATAATTTTATTGACTATATACATAAAATAATCATCATTAGTATGGTATTAAACAACAATAAACTATTATTTTATTGTACACCAAAGAAAAAATATTAAAATTAAAATACAAATTACTAAGCATAGGATGTTAGACAAATCCATGTCATAAATACAAATTCACGGTTCATGATAGACAGTGACCTAGTTTTATATTATTTAGTTAAGTCTGGATTCATTGTAAACATTCGATCTATTTACTCAGGAAAATAACTAAGTAAATAGGTACACCACTTCCCCTACCGGGAATCTTCCTGTTATTGTTACTTCCTACCCAGCAATAGGTACTAGGGGAACATAATAACAAACAAGCGTAAGCACCTATGTCAGTTCTATCCTCTGTGTTGCGTAAGTTTCCACTGTATATAATTGAGTAATAAATGCAAATTCCTCTTGAATGTTCGTGAAGATTCCATCAATGGATATTGTTTACCACTCACTGATTAATCACGAAATCTCAGAAACTATAACACCTACAAACTTAAAATTTTTCAGGTAGGCAATGGCCCTAGTAAATCTTTTCGGTTTTTATATCCTCACCAGAAGGGCTATATTTCACCGGGACACCATGGCGGTGCGACCAGTCGCCGACACCAACAAAATGCATACAGCTCTATAGAGAGTTACTCACCTGGTGTCCGTTACAAGTGGTTACAAGTGTATGGTCAGTTCTTATAATTATTTGTTATTATCACTATAACATACCAATGTGTAAATACTGTACACCCCTACAGTATTTATATATCAAGAATTTCAATTAAAATAAAATACATCACTGGTCATAATTACACTATAGTTACATTGTGTCATTTTCAATTAAAATACGTCACTGGTCACTTTTTACTTCAACATAGTCAAATTAGTTTTAGATTCATACTCGTAATAATCATACAATAATTTTATTAGTCGTAATAATATCATTAAATAGTCGATTTAGTTGTTTTATAATTACATGTACTTACTAAAACAATTAAACGTAACTGCAGATATTCTGAAATAAAACCGAAGATCGAGTGAAAGTAATATACTTTCGGTATATTTTCCGATTAAGAACATTCAAAACAATTAAGCACTGGTAAATACTTGTTCCTTATCTCCAATAACACATAACAATATAACATCGCGGAATGTATGTACGTAAGTTCACTGACCGTGATCGGCACACATGTATGATCGATGTAATTGCCAATCAATAATATTAAGTATCGCGAATAGTTGTGGAGCGACAATGATATGAAGATACGGAGGGAGAGTCGGCTTGTTACCGGCAATGACTTGCGACTTGCGAGAATACCACGGATTGTTTAGATGATAATAAATCATTTGGTAGGTACCTATGAGACTCGCCACCATATGCCAAAAGAGTTCACGTTGCTTGAAAAAGTGGTAAATAATTAGGAAAGAAGAGAAGTAGAAGAGAACAGATCCAGAGGTAGGATCCCATTACGAAGGTCAAATCAAAATCGTTCCGGTCTGCGACGCCATCCACGTCGTCCAACATGACAAAATATTGTCTTCAACGAAGTCATTCGTCGAGGTCACGACCCAACGCAAGGTAGAGGACTAGGTACCTTATCTAAGGAAAATTATCAACACAGAAATATTAATAAATTAATGTGTGAAAATATATACAACACTAACTGCTGCTAGCGACTTCGCCCGCGTGAAAGTAAAAAGGAACATCCTCCCGAGATAAAAATATCCCATGTGCTATTTCAGGACAGGGTGTACAAGTTTACCAAGTTTCATTGACATCCGTTCAGCCATTCAAGCGTGAAGAAATAACAAACATACACACACATATGCACTCGAAAACTTTCGCCTTTAATTAGCGTGACTAGTGTGATTTCTAGACTATGGATGAACCCATATAGTAGGAACTTTACTAGCCACCTAGAAGAAACTCTTATTAAAACCTCAATACATCGTCGGCAAGTGAAAATTAAAATACAGCTAGCGGATTGTCATCATCTTCCTGCCCTTGTCCCATCTTATTTGGGGTCGGCACAACATGTTTTTTTCTTCCATTCTATCCTGTCAACCGTCATGCTATCACTAACTTCCTTTTCTTTCATATCACTGTTCACATAATCCATCCATCTTTTCTTTGGCCTCCCTCTCCCTCTCCACCCATCCACATGTATACTCATAACTCTTTTAGTAACATGCGTTTCATCTCTCCTCTTTACATGACCATACCAAGACAAACGATTCCCTTTCAACTTTTCAGTTACTGGCGCCACTTTCAAACTTCCTCTAATATACTCATTTCTCACTTTATCCATTCTCGTCACACCACACATCCATCTCAACATTCTCATCTCCGCTACATGCAATCTTTTTTCATCCGTCTTTTTCACAGTCCAACATTCTGATCCATACAGTATGACAGGTCTTATCACGGACTTGTAGATTTTACCCTTCAACTTGGCGGGCATCCGTGGGTCACAAATTGTTCCAGTGACCTGTCGCCATTTCATCCATCCTGAATTGATCCGATTGTGATCCTTCAAAATTATTAGAAAACATTTTTTTTTGTTTTTTTTACATTATTATTTACTCCCCCACGCCACGGTTTCGCTTTTATAGCCTTGTATGTTTGAGCTTATCCCATCAGTACAGTGCATTCTTCCATTAACTGTACTCCCTGAAATTACTTCTTAAAACCCCCTAAAAATTCACCACTTTATTACACTAGTTTACAAAACCACAAGCCTAACAATCACCTAACTCATCCTATTCTTCGCTGCAGCCCCAGTCAATCAGTGACGCATTCCGGCGGCACGCCTACAAAGACTTGCTTTTGATAATAAACGATGCACTGGCCTTACCAGCCGACTAAGGAGTAAGATGAGGCTTTCCGTATATGGAGAGTCAATTTGAACGAGCAAACCCAGCATCAGTTTGTTTTGAAGGATGACGTGATCTTCTGTCTGTAGGTCTTTTTTTAGTGCTTGATTGTGATCCTACCTGATGGTAAGCAGTGGTACAATCGTTGATGGTGATGCGCACTAGTTTATTAATCCCTGGAGTACCAGTAGGTACTTCGGATGTCGGATTTAAGAGCCTATTCACTAGCCTTGAAGACACCTTAATAAAATTGTAAGTCCGTTTAGCTTTTAACTGTTCTATAAATGTGATTGTGAAGCCCGTCCTAAAATGCAATGGCCAAATGAAGGGTACAGGTGTGGTTTTAGTTAGTAAAATTCTGACACTTCTTCTGCTTTAGGGTCTCCACCCTAGGGACCACTCGCGAGGGAGTCATTGATTACTCACCTCAAAAAAAAAAATGAATGACGATTTTCTTCTTGCCTAGAACTTTGAGTAACAGCTGCCTGGTCAGTCTCCTGGTCGATAGTTCGACTGCTGAGCGTGGCTTCTGGATTCGAGACTAGGTAAGCCAAAAACCTCATTAGAAATTATTCTGTAGCAGCCAGTGACAGCTCCGTGCCTCGGCAAGCACGTGAAGCCATTGGTCGTATTTTTAGGTCTATCTTTTATGTGTAATAATAATTCAGTATTTAAATAGTGTAATAATTGATTTCAGTCATTCTACTTAGCGAGTAGTGGTAGCCCAGCCAGTGGTAATGGTGGGTCCATTACCACTGGCTTACTATAGTTGCAGATCGCGGGTTCAAACCCAGTCAGGCGCATTAGTTTGTGCAATTTGTTAGATTGTCACTGCTCTCAAAAACGGTCAAGAAAAACATTATAAGGAAACCAGCATGTCCTAGAACCAAAAATTCGAAGACATTGTGACATCCACCAATTCGCACTGGGTCCGCGTGGTGAATTGCAGCCCATTCCCTTACCTAGAGAGGAGACCTGGGTCCCAGCTGTGAGAAAATTCTAAGGCCCTTATGCATAAGAGGTAACACCTTGCAGCCATGGTACACGTTACTAAGGAGGTAAATTTAAACTGAAGGTAAAACTGATCAAGTATGGCGAGCCTTTGCTCAACTAAGCAGTACTTATAAGATGAAGATGGAATGGAGTGGGCGATGGATTTGGAAGGCAATGAGTCATGTCAAGGTGTTGGATCATTAGAACTTAGTTTAATGATAAATAGCTTTATTTGTTCTAATGGGTGCTTGGTAGGATGCCTTTTATGTATTGTTTGGTTTGGGTTTATGGAAATATGAAGTTGCATACCTATGCATGGCACTCGCAGATGATCAATCAAGTCTACATATGGGTGTTAGGTTGTTTTGGAGAATTTATAGAGTGTCTTTTTTAGGGTTCCGTACCCAAAAGGTTGAAACTCCCGTTTTAGTAATGGGGTCCCCCCCATTACTACCAATCAATGATTGCATCACTGCTTACCATCAGGTGGGATCGCAGTCAAGCACTGTTTTATATCAATTAACTCATTGAATGCCTGGTGCGCGGATCCACGCGAGACACAATCGCTTTTTAATTGTGTCTCTAATTATGGCATACGAAAGGTTAACCACTCCAATGTCCATGTCTTAAACAAAACAACAGAACTAAAGGACTGTAGGAAGAGTTTACAGAATACAGAGCCTTTTGTGATAGTTATATGTATCAAAATTTGAAAAATCTATTTGAAGACTTCCTACAAGGTCGACTCGGTTGTGAGACGTAGAGGACCGTCATTGTGGGGACACTTGGGGGAAGCCCGTCTCCAGCAGTCAATGGACGTCTTTCGGCTGAAATGATGATAATGAGTATTTGTAAATGTGATTAACTATAAATTCTAATGATCTAATGATGGCATATGGCTCCGAAACGTGGTCGCTTACAATGGGCCTCATCAGAAGGGTTAAAGTCACTCAAAGGGCAATGGAAAGGGCTGTGCTCGGAGTTTCCTTGCGTGATCGCGTCAGAAATGAAGATATCCGCAGGAGAACCAAGGTTACAGACATAGCCCGAAGAATCGCCAAACTTAAGTGGCAGTGGGCAGGGCACATTGCTCGCAGAACAGATGGTCGATGGGGATGAAAGGTTCTGGAATGGCGACCACGTACCGGAAGACGCAGCGTTGGAAGGCCTCCCACAAGGTGGACCGATGACCTGGTGAGGGTCGCAGGAATCCGATGGATGCGAAACGCACAGGACCGGTCATTGTGGCGACATTTGGGGGAGGCCTATGTCCAACAGTGGACGTCTTTCGGCTGAAATGATGATGATGATAAATTCTAAGACATTAAAAGTTAAAACGATTCACGTGTACCGCAGTTATAACATAAACGATCTGCAGAACAATTACTAGGTAGGTAGGTTATTAGGTACTTATTTAAATACCTATACGGTTATAATAAACTCGATTACGGTTAGTGTTTGGTAAGTTAAATTCCTTGCATATTGCACACTACATTATCCTAAAACTGTCCGTTACTGCTGAAATGAGTTGCAGTACAGTCGCGTTCGTTAATGTTCGTGGCTCTGGGCCATTTATAGGATCTTATTATTATGTTAATACCACGATAATTAAGTGCCATATTTCTATACTTATTAGTTATCATTCATAGTGCCGTAAATAGGGTGGTGCCCAGCTAGCCGTGGGCGAAGCGGCCCCTCGACCACGGCCTCGCATCGAAAGGGGCCCCCACCAACTTTGGACCCCCGTTTCATCCTCTTAGGAGGTGATTTCTGGAAAATCCTCTCTTAGTGCTCGCCTACGATATAAAAGGATTTCTTTTATATATAGATAAGCTCGCGTTAAATCACTATTTCACCTGATGGTAAGTGACGATATGATTGAACATTGGGTTGCGACAGTCGCTGTCTCGTTTCCGTTTTTATGAAATAAAAAGGCCTCGCTGATGAGCATTCGCCCACATCTAAATTAGTCCACGCTACACCTCTGCTCAGGGACACGACGCAGACCCCGATAGAGCGCAGAAATGATCAAACCAATTAAAAGTTTTAATTTATTCATTTCATTAGAAGGAGGTTACTGTTTCGCATTCCTTCTCACTCCGTACCATGCCCTGACCCAAAGCCGGACGCTCAGGTTGCCACTGTCGAACGCTTCCACGAAGACACGGCAGGGCTCCACCCAAGCGGAGCAAAGTTTCTCCATATGCTTAACCATGTGTTCTGGACGATTCTTTATGATTATGTCTCATGTATGTTTGTTTTCACGATGAAAATTGGCACGCTGTTAGACCATGTCCTTTTTTTTATTTTTTTTCGTGTCGATGATGAACTCAAACTAAATTTTGAGGTACATATATTAAAGGAGCCTCCCGAGTGGCGTTAAAAATATCGTACAGCGATACTAAGCGCCCTAGACAGCAGCACATAGTAACGCAGAGTCTAGTGGACTAATCCTTTCACCACGATGACTCAAACTCAATCCCTCCAGAGGCAAATTCTCCAAGTTATGTCTTACCTTTTGATACTGTTTCAAAACTATACGAAAATACGTACCTTATCATTCAATGAATATTCTACAGAATTTCAATCAATTTAACTGAAATAAATAAAAAAAAGCTTACTGTGTTCAGATATTCAGCTGTTTAGTTTAAAAACGATTGATTTTAATTACTCTAAAATTTAAGTAATGCATCATCATCATTAACCGAATTTGAAATATTTCAATATTATAACTAAACAATTAAGATTTTGTAACTGAAACTAAGACTTCTTTTACACGTGAAATCATGAAACGAATTCTCGTGCTCTGAGTAGAACGAGAGGGAGGGTGAGATTTTTACTGACTAAAACTCTTAGTGTTTCTTGAATTGCTCAATGCAAGGGCAACAGTAACACTTCCGAGCAATCCGTGTCCTCAAACAGGACATTGTGGTAAATTTTATTCCGGCATTATTATCCAGAAGCAAGCCGTATTATAAATGTACTATACATAATTCGGACATTCTGTTTCTAACTTTTACTCGTTTTAAACGGTTGATCCGGTTCAAATCGAACTTGGCACAAAACTGAAATAATTTCCGCCATTTGCGCAGACAAAGTAGCTTGCAGAAACTTTTGGAAAACGCGGTAATTGGCCAATACTTAGTATGAAGGATCGTATTTAGCTTGAAGCTCAATTAGGCATACCTGTGACGCATGAAACCAACCAATTCAATGTAAACCAATTAAATGCAATGATGGCCGGATATCCTCATATAATTGCAAACCTAGACAAAAAAACTATAATTATTCGGAACTAGCAAAAGATAGGAAAACAATTAATCGCATTAACCTTTTGTTTCCGATTGTACAAAGCAATTGAAATTCCGTATTTAGCCTCGTCATGTAAACAAGTGAATTCAATTAAAAGCTGCTATCAATTTGATTGGTACTGCCTTGTTGCTGCAGTTTTTATAACAGTGTAGGTTGGATTTTAACATTAAATCATGAATGACGATAAAAAACGACATGATGATTTTGTTCCATATCTAACGCAGCTTGGGTAGTCATCTTGGTAAAGCTTTACTGAAGACCTTTTTCTTAAGAGAGTACTTTTTCACTCGCCTATCGTCAACTTCGAGCATGGTTTAAAAAATTGTTACTTCATCTAACGCAATTCAACGTGATGTTTGACGAAAAGGCAACGCGAAAAAATAGAGAAAACGCCTGAAAACTCTGTTAGCATGCAGTAATTCCGTGATTTACTCGAATATTTTACAAAACTTGTTCCAGGAAATACGTGTTTTTTTTTATCCCATAAAAGTTTTTGAAAAAAATTGCCTTCATTTAGAATCTTGATTACATTTGCAAGGCTTCTATTGTTATACTTTTTTGACTTTTTAATTTTCGAGTAAATTATGAAGTGTCAAAGTTCATGCAAAATAGCAGATTTTCAGTAGGATTTTCAGGAGGATTAGTTTTACACAAAATAAATTGAATTCAATAGAAGCCTAGACAATATCCACAAGATACGGTGTTTCCAAAATATCTAATGAAAAATGTGTAATAAAGTCATAATCGCGTAAGAGTGGTTGTATGAAAAACAGTGAAAATGTATGTCGAGTTGCATCCCCTTAATATCAGCTGTGCACTCAAAACTGATACCCTTTTTTTGAGATGAAAAATCATCAGATGACTTCTTTTACTATAGGGTTTTTTTAAGGTGCCAACAATCAAATGACTTATCTCGCTCTAGGGCAGAACGGGAGGGCGTGACAGACTTTTACTGACTAAAACCACACCTATAGACTTTTGCGAACTTTTTTTTGCGAATGAACGCGTGGAACCCGTCTAAAAAAATGTAACCTACTTTTTTATTTTATTCTTGATAGGTTCGCGCTTGACCGCTATCTCATCTGATGGAAAGCGACGATGCGATCGACAATGGAGCGCGCTTACCTAGAAGTAACCTATTCACTCTTGACTTAAAGATTCCCGGGTTGTAGCCATCAGGAAACACAGTATCCGGCAAGGAATTCCACTCCTTAGCTGTACGCACAATTAATGTGTTCCCAAAACGTTTTGTGCCTATAGGTGGGATGTCCACCATGTACCTACTTAAACGTATTTGTTTATTAACAAGACTTCATAATTGATTGAAGTTCCGATAATAATCGGAGCTCGTACATCCACTAGAACTGTACGTGCTACAGCCGTGAGAACTGAGAGCGATCCTCACGTGTAGATCGGTACATCTTTTCCAAGGTTACACTGAATCAAATCGATTGGTAACACAACACTGTTTCGAAGAGTATTTGTTGTACAAGAATTTTATGGAATACTGTTGTAGACATAAACACATTTTATTATTGAGGTTAGTTGGTGTCCGCGTCAGGCTCGTAAAACGGCACAATGCCTTTTGGTCACATAATATATTATTTAAGTATTTTTTAATACTTCATGCAACACAAAGGTAAAATGGCGAACTTAATGCCATAGGCATTCTCTATCAGTCAAACAAGGGTGGTAGAGAGAAAACATGGCAGGTGCATAAAAAAAGAAAAGATTATTAAGAAAACAAGGATGTATAGTAAATGTCTATATAGCACAATCTGCCTTTTTAAATGTTCCCACTGCTGGGACTCAGGCTTCCTCTCTAAGAAAGGGAACGGGCCATAATCCACCACGCGGGCCCAGTGCGGGTTGGTGAATGTCACATGTCTTCCTTCAGTTGCTCTTTGCGTTCCAGGGCCGCATTAAACCTTGGTTAAAATATCGTACCCTTTTTGAAACCGTCTTCTATAACATGCGACCACTTGCAACAGTTTTTTTTCAAAGATGCTTAAATTCTTTGGAACTCAATCACTACTTAATCAATATCATTATGTAGATATCCTGACAATTTCCCAGATTTACAATACCAAGCAAGTACTTGTGCATGTGGCTAGCCAGAATGCGCGTGCGGCGATGTCGTGAGAACGAACCACACGTGCACAAGGTTGCGTGAATCAAATCAATTGTTTGCCATCAATCCTCCTGATACTGCAGTAGACTGTGTGCGTGGTTATATTTCAAACAAACACACGATGTTCTGTTTATATATTTTACCCACATAACATAGTTTTTCTCAATTCTGTTACTGCAAGGCCACTAGGCTGGACTGGAGTGGCGACCGCGTACCGGAGGACGCAGCGTTGGAAGCCCTCCTACAAGGTGGACTAATGACCTGACAAAGGTTGTGGGAATCCGATGGATGCGAGACGCACAGGACCGTTCATTGTGGCGACACTTGGGGGAGGCCTATGTCCAACAGTGGACGTCTTTCGACTGAAATGATGATGATGATGATGAAGGTCACTAGGAAGGCCGATCTTGGAATATTTTATAAAGGTAGAGAGTAATGTGCGTGCATTTTATTTATTTGCTAAATTTAATAAATTTTTGCTCTGGTAAACAAAAATTAAAGATATTTTTCTTCATCAATAATGAAGTAAAAAAAGGTTCAAAGCTGCTTTTTAGAAAGAGAAGTCCAACATGGACTCTGACGTCAAGGTCCATCACAGCCGCCATAGGAAACCATGTCTTCGAGAGAGACAGACATATTTGTGAAAAATTGTTATATTTCGTTTGGTTTTTGATCAATTCTGATTTCGTTTCCACATTTAGTAATCTAATTTTGTATATTTATTGATAAACTGGTTAGATATCAAATATTTTCAACTACAACTATCTACAACAGCTTTTAAGTAACTCTTAACTTGCCTAATTTAACAGCATGAAAATCCAATCAGTCGTTTTTAAGCATATCACGAAGAGACAGAACTGATAGAAAGAAGTGCTGTGGGGCTTTATTTTGTTGTTGCAGTGTATTGATCGAATTTTCGTGTGGCTTTCGCAAATAGACAGGGTGATTCATGAGGAAGGTTTATGTGTATAATATAATACATGCATATTATAGTAGAGAAAAGCCGAGGTTTTTAGGGTTCCGTAGCCAAATGGCAAAAAACGGAACCCTTATGGATTCGTCATGTCAGTCTGTCTGTCCGTCCGTATGTCACAGCCACTTTTTTCCGAAACTATAAGAACTATTCTGTTGAAACTTGGTAAGTGATTTTCACACAAAAGTAGAAAAAAAAAACAATAAATTTTGGGGGTTCCCCATACTTAGAACTGAATTCTAAGTATGGGGAACCCCCAAAATTTATTGTTTTTTTTTCTACTTTTGTGTGAAAATCTTAATGCGGTTCACAGAATACATCTACTTAAGAACCAAGTTTCAACAGAATAGTTATACAGAATACTCAATTTTTTTTTATCAAACCCATACCTACCTGTAGGGTATCTATTAATAGATCTTCACAAATGATATTGAGGTTTCTAATATCATTTTTTTCTAAACTGAATAGTTCGCGCGAGAGACACTTCCAAAGTGGTAAAGTGTCCCCCCCCCCCTGTAACTTCAAAAATAAGAGAATGATAAAACTAAAAAAAAACATATGATGTCATTACCATGCAAACTTTCACCGAAATTTAGTTGGAACGAGATCTAGTAAGTAGTTTTTTTTTAATACGTCTTAAATCGTAAACCACAATTTAGGTACCTTTCAAGTCTGTACGGAACCCTCAGTGCGCGAGTCCGACTCGCACTTGCCTAGTTTTTTTAAATATTACTAATGCCCGTGCAAAGTTGGGGCATGATTCAACTGATCTAGGCACAAACAAACTGTCTTAGCAAAAATAAATACAAGCTTACTTCCTACTACGTGATGATAGTATTATTTTTCTTGGTTAAAATAGTGGTCGGAACTAATCTTTATGGCTACCATAAAATATCTCACTATGTAGTTTGTTTACGTAAGCAACAACAATTCAAAGTGTAAAATAACAATATGGGAGCCATTTGCTTGTTAAACGGTAAAACAACAATAATTTCTTATAGTCTTTGTTTATTTTTACTCTAGGTATGCACTAAAATCAAAATAAAAATTAACAATAGTTCCGCGTATTTTTCATTGATAGAATTTAGATATGCACGCGCAACTATGCGATTGTATGTTTGATTGTTTACAACATACCAATCAAATCTTTATTGCAGTGATTGGGAATTCAACAAAGACCACAAGATTCTCTTTTCTCAAGACACTCTTTCCTGTAGGTAGGCTAGGATATTTTAGTGTTGGATAGCCTATTCCAACTAGATGTTGGAATAGCCTATCCAACACTAAAATTTGTCAATTCGTTCCACAAGTTCCTCCATGGGTTTTCCGAAAAGGAACCCCGGGTCCTGGAACGCAAGTCAAAGACCACAAAATTCTCTTTTCTCAAGACACTCTTTATTATAGATAGGCTAGGATGCTATTCCAACCGCTAGTTGGAATAGGCTATCCAATACTAAAATAATTTGTCAATTCGTTCCACAAGTTCCTCCATGGGTTTTCCGAAAGGGAACTCCGGGGTCCTGGAACGCAAGTCAAAGACCACAAAATTCTCTTTTCTCAAGACACTCTTTATTATAGATAGGCTAGGATGCTATTCCAACCGCTAGTTGGAATAGGCTATCCAATACTAAAATAATTTGTCAATTCGTTCCACAAGTTCCTCCATGGGTTTTCCGAAAGGGAACTCCGGGGTCCTGGAACGCAAGTCAAAGACCACAAAATTCTCTTTTCTCAAGACACTCTTTATTATAGATAGGCTAGGATGCTATTCCAACCGCTAGTTGGAATAGGCTATCCAATACTAAAATAATTTGGCAATTCGTTCCACAAGTTCCTCCATGGGTTTTCCGAAAGGGAATCCCGGGGTCCTGGAACGCAAGTCAAAGAAGGAACATAGGAGTGGGTTTTATTCAGTAAAATTCTGATGATTTTCCACCTAAAAAAAAAACGTAGTTCCTGAGATTAGCGCGTTCAACTAAACTAACTCTGCAGCGAGCCGTTCCAGCTTCGTAGGGTTAGAAATCTTAAGAATCCTCCGGTTTTCTTTACTATAAAAGGCATGTACAATACACATACACCTTTCTCATTAATCACTCTGTCTATTGGTCTAAACTGTATTATAATTCGTCAAAGACTATTCGTTTTTGAGTAAATATATCACGTTCATACAGATAGACAGACGCGGCGGCGATTTTATAATAAATATAATAATAATAATATTCCACAACTTTCACACAACGCCATGTAGTCCCAAACTAAGCAGAGCTTGTGTTATATACCAGAAAACTGATAAACGTACTTATTTATTTTTAAATTTCTAAATACATACATATTATAGATAAATTACACCCAGACATAGAACAAATGACATTGACTCTCACATTTGTCTTGGGTGGGAATCAAACCCACGACCTCCGGCATAGCAGTCTGGGCCACTAACCACTAGATCAACAGGACAGTGAATATGTAAGGAAGTATAGATTCAATATTGTAATGTATTCATACAACATAACAAATAAAAACTTTTTAGAAAAAAAAAAATAACCGACTTCACTAAAAAAAACACTAAAAGGATCAAAATAACTTTAATTTCGGAAGTCGGTGTTTCTCAGTATTGTTTGTTTCTTATTTAACACCGACTTCCGAAATTAAAGTTATTTTGATCCTTTTAGTGTTTTTTTTAGTGAAGTCGGTTATTTTTTTTTTCTAAAAAGTTTTTATTTCACAGTTTTTAGTTGCGATACATTTATAACCAGAGTGCCTATTTCTCATGACAATTCCAATTAACCCAAATACTGCTAGGTTACATTGTTTTATTATAAAGTTCCTATGTCTACCTTCCTCCTTCCGGCTCCATCATCAGATCAGTTCGATAGTACCTTATAGCCAAAGAGCATCTCACGACAATTCTAATAAGCCCAAACACGGCTAGGATACATTGATTAATTACGGAGTTCCTGTGCCTACCTTCCGGCTCCATCATCAGATCAGTTCGATAGTACCTTATAGCCAAAGTGCATCTCATGACAATTCTAATAAGTCCAAACACGGCTAGGTTACATTGATTAATTACGGAGTTCCAGTGCCTACCTTCCGGCTCCATCATCATCATCAGATCACTTCGATGATACCATTTTCAACGTAACTATTCAGAATCATTCATTTATTTGTATTGTCATAGTCGCTTAACTATATCTTCATTGTGATATCTATTTGAGTATGAAGTTCCGTTGACCATTTCTGGTCTTCTTCATCAGTTCCACTTCATCAAATGTTACTTTTTGACTGTAAATGCTTAAGTTCTTGATGAAAATACTAAAATTACCATAGGGTTGCCTATAATTTTTGAGGAGTTCCCTCGATTCCTCATGGATTCCATCATCAGAACTGGATTTTGAAAAAAATGGGACCAATCTGGAAGCATATCCAGAACTCCGTCGTTTATGGACCGATTTGCAAAATTTTTTTTCCCTTTATAGGATATGCTTCCAGATTGGTCCCATTTTTTTCAAAATCCAGTTCTGATGATGGGATCCATGAGGAATCGAGGGAACTCCTCAAAAATTATATTGTCTATAATTTTTGAGGAGTTCCCTCGATTGGGAATATTATAAAATCAATCCTTTTTAAAAAAGTAACACCCACGGAGTTTCTTGCCGGTTTTTTTCTTCATAGGAAACATATTGTCTATAATTTTTGAGGAGTTCCCTCGATTCCTCATGGATCCCATCATCAGAACTGGATTTTGAAAAAAATGGGACCAATCTGGAAGCATATCCTATAAAGGGAAAAAAAATTTTGCAAATCGGTCCATAAACGACGGAGTTCTGAGGTAACAAACATAAAAAAAAAATGATAAAAAAAAAAATACAACCGAATTGATAACCTCCTCCTTTTTTTGAAGTCGGTTAAAAAGACCATCACTGCCATTTGTCACGGCCAGGCGACACCCGAGTAGTGTGAGCACAAGGTTAGCGTAACCAGACACTCAGGTGTCGTTATTTAATATGTAATACATATACATCTTGTTATATGTACTGTATGATCATAAAAATAACTATACTGACTGCCAGAATACCTATACATGATAAGGTTCTTAGACCAAGGTCTGTCGTTTTATGTAAACTTGCTAAGGGTCTGATTTAGGTATAAAGAGTACGTATTATGAAAGCTCTTACGTCTAAACCCACCAAATAAATTAAAAAGTGAAACACAAAATATAAAGATTTAGTACCCAATTCATTACCTAAACAAGTCGGGCACGCCACAATCATGGCGGTAAGTCCCATTTTTGAGGAGTGGCTGGAGAGACGTCACAGATCCTCCACGGACATTTTAAGTTCGGGAAGTTCCTGCACCGGATTCAGGCGGAACAAACGTCTGGGTGCCACCATTGTGTACACCGACCGGCACCGTACACGGTGTCAATTGGTCGTTTCCTATGAAGAAAAAAACCGGCAAGAAACTCCGTGGGTGTTACTTTTTTAAAAAGGATTGATTTTATAATATTTCCAATTTTCCATAATAAAATATTTATAGGTATGAGAAGACAGTGCAGACCAGTCAATATTGAACCCAAAAGCACAATAAAAATACTTAATAATAATAAAAAAGGACATCAAAATAGAAAGCAGTCAATGAATCCCCGGAGTCTACAGTGTTCTCACATTCAAATTACAAAAAAGAGGCTATAAAAAATAAAAATAACCCATCAATAAATTAGATGTTTACAAAAATCAATATAATAAGAAAGAATAAAAATGTGTGTACGTAAATGTTACAATTGTAACAACATTTAAAAAACGTCAGAAATCAGTGCACGGTTCCAATTGATCATTTCCTATGGTGAAGAACTGGCAAAAAACTGCATAATAGTCTTTAATTTTTTTTATTAATTTTTACACTATTTCCTTATTTCAATATCAACATTAATATCATATGAGGGGACCGTGTAGACCATAGAAATATAAAATGGTGTAGACCATTCAACATTGTACCCAAGATATAACAGATCACGGATGTCGAGATGCTCTCCTGATAACAATATCACGTGAATACAAACGAGCATATGATTACAAGTAAATGTGTGTGTAATTCGCATGGGAAATAATATAAATAACACATTGTTTCTTGTTCACCCGGAAGATCACGCAACATCATTAATTTCCGTAGTGGACAATGATTTTGTTTATGTACAGCGTAACTAGCGTCTATGAATGGACTTAATTTTTCATGATTAAAGATAATGCCTTTCGTAAACATCTTTCAGGATGGACGTCGTAAATAAACATTTAAAAAAAATTCTTTGAATATTAGTTGTATACAACTAAAGTTCATAGAATTTTTTTCAAGTAAAAATTAAATTATCTACATAGCTCGAAGAATCGCCAAACTTAAGTGACATTGGTCGAAGAACAGATGGTTGATGGGGCCGAAAGATTCTGGAGTGGCGACCGCGTACCGGAAGACGCAGCGTTGGGCGACACTTGGGGAAGGGCTATGTCCAACAGTGGACGTCTTTCGGCTGAAATGATGATAATGAAATTATCTATACTTATTAATAACATCGTTCATGAAGGAGCCATAGTTTTTACATAGTTCTTAATAGATAATCTTTGCTTTCTATGTCGCAATAATTTCCTACTAACCGGAGGTTGCCCTTGTGGTACCACGTTCGACTCGGCCCCGTTCGATTTGGCTTCGGCCCCTCGTATGGTCCAGGACTCCAGGGCATTGAGAAATATAAAGACATAATAAATTACACTTTTGAAATCGTTTCCACATTTTTTATTTTCTGTAGGAAAATCATCCAATGAGATCCCGCGCTCTTGGGTGGAGCGTGAGATAGTGTCAGACTTTTACTGACAAAAACCCAATCCGGTTCCTTCTTTGTCCTCGTTCCAGAGCCCCGGGATTCTCTTTCGCGTCACCCATGGCCCCAGTTGGCTACGACCCTGCTGGGTCCCTACCATTTTGACATCTCCTTGAGGCGCGCGTGGAACAAGCAGCCAGCGCCTACGGTGGCCGGAAATCGGGATCGGGATCCCGGCGGCTGGGGCGTGAGGGCCGTTCTCTCGCGCCAGCGGCCGTCTCCTTTGCCAGGCCTGGCGCACTTCTAACTATAGGTATAGAAATCTGCCTACGCCCGCGGCCTCTCTTGCGAGGCTTATTTCGGTAGAGTGTCACACGCGTGTTCGATTTTCCGCTTGACCCGTGCTAACAAAAAATATTTTTGAATTCTTTACCGAATATTCTATCGAGTTTTTATTTCAAGTATTTGCGACAGTTTTCACGTAAACGAGTCAATGACCTTAAAATCATTCCATATAGTAGACCTCCCAGTACTAGTGACTACCTTACTAATGCAAGGTCAACATAATTGGAATTATATCTTACAAAATGTTAATTATTATGTATAATAACGTCTTAAACGACCTACCTTTTAAAAATTACATATGAACGCAAAGCTAACGCACATACAAAACCAACAAAGTCATTTACACTTCATTTTAATTACCTATTTCATTTGTTTAGATACCTAACTAAATGTAAACAATCTCTTGACACTTCTATGAGATGACTTTTAAAAACATATTTTTCAAAGTATGGATATAAGTAAATAGGTAGAAATCAATTAGGTACCTATCTACCATATAATTTTAGAAAATCTGATTATATTTTATGTAATAAAACGTAAGTACCTATTTCACATTTTTCAAAAACACACCAGTCCTAACCCTATAAAAAATAAAAATATTTAAAGAAAAACAAAAAACCCGACTGCGTCGAAACTAATTTCAAAAAATACGTAAAAAAAATAACTTAAATAAAAACTAAAAAGAAACAAACAAGCCCAGTAGTTTAGAATTCTGTTATGTAATACTAAATAACTACACAATTGAAATAGTTTTATAATCGATACACACATAAAACAAATCATAAATTCTAATGCAGAACAGACCGACTCACAGTCGGGGCCCATTCAAATTTTACCAATCAAATCTTCCCAAGGGGCCCCGACTGTGAGTCGTTCTGTTCTGCATTAGAATGTATGATTTGTTTTATGTGTGTATCGATTATAAAACTATTTAAATTGTATTTGGTCTCTAGAACGCCACATAGAAACAAACATACATACATACATACATAGACTGATAAACACATTACCCTCCTTTGCGTCGCGCAGTCGGGTAAAAAGAGCGGCCTGTTCAAAGGCGCATAACGGGCATAATAAAAGAGACTCTCGTCACGCGGACTTACGGTGCATTTTGATTCGTTACGAGCGCCACTGGATCTAGTAGGCTAATAAAATCAAGGTCGTGTCCGTGCCGTGCAATGTATCATGGAAATGTCCATGATACATTGCACGGCACGGCATCGCTGTTGTTAATAGGTTTAAATTCGTATGTTGGCTATCACGGAGTGCAATTTCTGTACTTGTACTATTTCTTATTCTGTGCCTTTGCTAGCATTAATCGTTTCCACATGAGAAAAAAAATTGATGCTAAAAATCCGCCATTTTAATTAAGTATTTATAATTTTGATGTACCCAGTGCTACTCTTAAAATAAGGCAAATCAAACGATACCTCTCAAGCTAAAATAAAATAAGTCGTTTACACTGGTACTCGAAAAACATGATCCTCCTTTTAGCAGTTGGGTAAAAAATTATCTATTTGTTTATTTACATACAAACATTTAAAAGTGAAAATAACAAAAACCAAAAAAATCAATCGAAAATAAATCTATCGTCAAAAATAAAAACTTTTAAAAATCAAATACAAAAACATAAGATCTTTCTAGCGCGCTCGTGTAAAAAACAAGTTCATTTAATAAGACTAAACTTATAAAAAATCTATGAAGCATTGGGTTTTCTTTAAATGCGTCATAAGCAAAAGGTAGAGATAAAACACTAGTTTGTTTTGTTTACTTCCTCAAATCTCCCTAATATGGCAAGTTCATTTAACATCATTTACTTACGTTTTGGTCTCATTATTTCATGAGTTTTACAAATTATTTAAAAACATTTGTGCTTTATTAATTAATGGTGGTTACGGTGGTTATAAAATAACAAATTTTTTTCCTCCTCTTATCAACTCTATTAACGTAGGTCTCTACTAAAATAATTAACAAGACCTAATTTACGTCATAGAATACCTATGACGCAAATTAGGCTAACTGAAGATAAAATATCAAATTCAAAACATTTTATTGTATAAACATGTACATGGACGTGCACTGTACCCGGTTCTAATTAAGCGTTTGGTATTGAAAAAAAATCCTTAGAATAAACATTTAAAAAAAAATATTTACTTTTTTGGGTTACAATTTAAGCATAATCAGCCTTACAATGTTGGGAACTGTTGGGACTGAAGCCTCCTCTCTAGGAGAGGGAATGGGCCGTAATCCACCACGACCCGATGCAGGTTGGCGGATGACAAATGTCTTCGAATTTTTCGTTCTCACAATGGCGTTGTCTTTTTTCACGGTTTTACATAAAATAAAAATAAGTTGCACTAATTTTGAACTTTTTTGAACCTCTGAAAATCCACAAATGTAAAAGAGAATACCATAAATAATATTTTATTGTAATTGACCATATTACCAACCGCTGGGTAAAAATCAAAATATGGTAATTTACAGGTAAATTAGTTTAGTTGGCTCGATAAAAAAAATCACTAATCTGACCCTAACTTACGATTTCAAACGTGTGTATCTACAAGATTACGTCACGGAAATATTTGAAAGTCTCATAAAATAATAAAGCTTGTTTCTTAAAAGGGTCTGGCAAAAACAAAAATCTTGAACACTTACTAAGATATATTCTTTATTGTAGACCAAAAATAAAAATTACTTTAGGAACTTAAAATTATTAGGGTGTTACAATGGGCGGTCTTATCGCTAAAAGCATCACACACATCACACACACACGCACGCACACGCACACACACACACGCACGCATTATTATTTTATAAAAAAAATGAAATCTCTGTTAAGGGCCTATTACACCACTCGATATTCAGACAGTTTTAATCTATGTTTATCTATTTATCTCATCGTTCTGTTTCATTCCTTTACATGACATTGGCGTAAGTTCCTCTTTTTCTTGTGTAACGCTACATAGACTAAGACTGTCTGAAAATCGAGTAGTGTAATAGGCCCTTAACTCAGCCGCGAAGTCGACGTAGACCCGGGTCAGTACCTACAAAATACTCTACGAAATAGAGCGCCTACCTGAGTTCGAACCTAGGACGTAAGTAACTCGTAAGTATATAATTATAAACGAACCCTTATAGAGTAGTGGTGGCTCTGTAGTAACGGCCCCGACTACTCTATAAGGGTTCGTTTATAATTATGTATTTTGAATTAAGGAAAATAAATTATTATTTCACTACTTATAGAAAGATACATATATAACCGCCATTGATAAAACTTTAGGGCCTCCATGTATTTTTTCCTGTTCATATCTGTAGCGACATCAATGGCGTCAAATAAAAACTAATCCTGCATCGCGCAATTAAAGTTCTCCGCGCGATTTGAACATATAGAAGCCCGAAATCATCTACCGGGCATTTGCCCACCAGAAATAACACCTGTCTTATCTGAGGATCCTCCCTTTTCAATGGAGGTTTGCAGGACTTTACTCTCTGTTCCGCATACCTCCAAATATCAAATTCTTGGTTCAGATTTTCACTTGCACGTTTCCGGCATTTCGTTGTGCATCAGATTTTCAAGGTTCATTGCAAAAAAATAGAGGAGAATTTCGCAAAATTATGACTCGATAATTCTCCAAAGAAATTAGAAATAGGTAATTGTTTTGATGTTGCTATAATCACATTACACTAATATTATAAACGCAAAACGGATGGCCGTTGGGGCCGAAAGGTTCTGGAATGGCGACCACACACCGGAAGTACGTAGCGTTGGAAGGCCTCCTACAAGGTGGACCGATGACTTGGTAACGGTTGCGAGAGTCCGATGGATGCGAGATGCACAGGACCGTTCATTGTGGCGACACTTGGGGGAGGCCTATGTCCAGCAGTGGACGTCTTTCGGCTAAAATGATGATGATGATGATGAATATTATAAAGCCGAAAGTTGGTGAATGTTTGTTACTGTTTCACGCTCAAATGCTGAACGGATTTGTCTGACCATGCCTTAGAATAGCACAAAGGGCATTTTTCATCTAGGGAGTATGTTCCCTTGGAATAATTTTCTATATTCAACCGGGCGAAGTCACTAGCAGTAATTAGTAGTACACAGAAATATTTTGCTATCATAAATGAGGTACTTAACAACAATTTTTTTTGCAAGCTGTTTTGAATTTCTAAATGAAATAACATACATACATTGCTTACAAAAACAGTGGGTCACACTAATGTGATAAATAACATCATTTCTGCTCCCCGTCGCTTCACGATTTTACAAAATGAACTTCCTCATACCATTCATCAATACAAAACAATACAACTCTCAGTGTCAATTCTAGCACGTCTGATCTATACAAATGTGCGGCTAAAGAAAGCGGCAAACTATTGTCTATAGTTCTATTATTGCAATCATGGCCCATATGTTAACAAAATAAAAAAAAAGAAATGGCGCCAAACGTAAAAGGCGTCGCCGCGTCGGTCTGCTTGTGCAAAATCAACAAATGTTTCTCTTTTTTCGACCTTAGACATAGAAAACTGTCGCCTTAGAGCGTGTTTTTAACGTTATAATTAAAAAAAAAAATGTTAACTTGTTTACTTACCTTGATAGTTGAACCAGAGTATATCAAACAAACTATATATAATTATATTTTTAATCTACCCTCAAAACATTTTCGATGTCTAGTAGCAACTTTCATGACGCTATTCAAACTTGTTCGTCAAACAGCATCAAATGCGGCAAACACGTAGTCTGTTTGACAAACGTGTCAAACAAAGCTGCATGCTATCAAATAATTTGACAAACACGTAGAATTTGACAAACAATTCGATCGTTTATTTGTTAACGGTCAAATTTGCTTGACAAATTTGTTTGTCAAACTTCACGTTTTCGTCAAACAATAGCTTAAACAATCAAACCAAATATCAAACAAAGTTAACTTTCAAGTAGATTCGGTCTTCTCCTTTCGTGACGACGTCGCCGTGCCAACCGCTTACAATGAGTAATTCAGATGACGCATTTTTGGCATTGACGCTAGCACTGTGTATTAAGACTATTCTAAATCTTTGTAGTACCATAATGATGGTACATACAGATCACCTGTAGCAGAACCAGAAAGCATAGATTTTTCACTTTGTTGTTTTCGCGCTTGAAACTCGTACGTAGAATATTAATTTTTTTCTTCACGTCTTCCTCCGTAATGTTCCGGCGACACATCTTCAGTATATTTGTAATTTTTTTTATTGCTATGCTTCTTTTGTTCTTGTCCATATAATCTTTTGATTTTGTTTTCCATAATACTGGCATATCACGATAAACAGATATGAAATGTAACGTAAATTCTTTGTCCGTAATGTTGCCACTTAGCCATATCGTCACTGGGCGTAACGTCCTCCATGATGCCAACACAACGAGTGAGATCTTGTTTGACAAACAGCGCCGTGCACGTTCAAACCTATTTGTCAAACTCGACATCAATCCAGATTTTCATCAAACGCGACAAACACGTAGATTGTTTGACAAACGCCTCAAACACAGCTGTACACTATCAAATAATTTTACAAACACGTAAAATTTGACAAACAATTTGATCGTTTACAGGGCACTTTAGGCCTCTGGACTTTGCGTTCTCTGTCTGGCTGCCAACGGTCAGAGAAATGTGAAAGGGTCAAAGGGATTGTGTGTAAGGTCAGTTGATGTTTTTTCATCCACGTCACACGTATTCAGTCTCTCCATCCGACCTTCTTTCTTCAAAGTAGTAAAGTTTGTGACGTTAATGCTCAGTCCAGTGCTATAGGTCTCGCAAATGGGTGTTGTAAATAGTGCTTCTTCGCATAAAAATTAACAAATTACTACAAGGAAAACAAAGTTAATTCCCAAAGTAATTGAAGGTTTCATACAAGTTATAATCAGCTGATCAAATTTATAATACATAATTATTATGACTTTCTTAAAGCACGTTGCTCATTTTTATAGGCAGAAGTAGTATTTAAATATATGACCACTCATTTCCGTTACACCCTGTATACCTACAGGGTTGTTAAAGTTAGTGACAATATATCAGTCAAGCTGAACATTATCGTGTTTCAGTGCGTTTAAAACAAAAGGAGTTTTTATCATGCAGTTGGCGCCAGTCGGAAACCCGACATATTTGTCGGTGAATTATCACCACGCCGGAGGTCAATACGGTTTCCGTTGGCCACCGGGTTTTTGTAAATACAATGTGCAAATAATGTTTTAGCTACTTATTAGTTATTGAAAGTGCGAAATGGTTGGGTATACGAAAACTAACAGTTTTTTTTTGGTAAACTTTAAAATGTCTTCTGGAATTATCGAAACAAAGAAATACATAGTTTCAAAGTTTGCATTGTTCTCAATTTGTTACTGCTTAAGTATTCGTAAAGAGACTGAAATATATAAGGTGTAAAAAAATTAACTTTAAGAATTTCGAGGGGACATTGTACTCCTCATTATGAACAACTTTTACTATGGGACCAAACCTGAAATCGCGAAAAAAAAATCAGCTGTTCCCTACGTTTATGTTCGCATAACTCGTCAAAACGTATGGAGCAGCTGATTTTTTTTTCGCGATTTCAGGTTTGGTCCCATAGTAAAAGTTGTTCATAATGAGGAGTACAATGTCCCCTCGAAATTCTTAAAGTTAATTTTTTTACACCTTATATACTTTCATGTCAGGTGTATAATTAATTTTCATTAATTTGTTTTATTTAACAGTTTACATATTTAAAAAATACTTAACTACTTAACTATAATAATATTTTATTATTTTCTGGCATATTGTAGCCTTCCGCAAAAGCGCCGATACACAACACCCGTTAAATTCCTACTTCATGAAACTTTCCAGATGTTGAGTCGATACGCGTACCACAAAAGATTTGAAGTTAATCTTGTGGCGCAACTCTAACCTTTCAACTCTCAAGATGAACTTGGTCTTAATCTTTATGTATTCCACGACCTCCTCTACCTTCGTGGAGCGATGTAGACATGAGACGAACAGCTGTGTCGATGGAATAGCTCAACGTGACACTGATTGCGACAAGCAAGCTTCTTCTTCTTCTTGTTTACCAGACGACCGGCCTGTCTTTGGCTTGTTACAGCAGGTAACGAGCTTCAAACAATATTGGAGAGCCCTGGGTGCCCCTTACTTGTTTTGTTGTTCTGTGTGGTAATCTAACCCTCGACACGCAATACAGCAGCCAATCTCTCAACGACTGCATGTTAAATATTCCCCTGGGAATATCATAATGACCATCAGTAACACACTTGTCTAACTTAATCAAGCACTTTTGCTAATCATGCAAATATCAAATATTTCTAAATGAGATTCTATCTTTACCTACTGGATACCTTTTTGCAGAATCATTCAGACTAATTAATCCAGCCGTCCAATGATTGTTTTAAAAGAATTTTAGCGGATATCTATAAAAAACATTCATGGAACGAAAGGTCATTGCCAAGTCGTCCTTCCGACGGATTTTCATTAACAATGATTCAATGGAGTGTGAAATAAAATGGTCATTGTCCTTTTGAATACAGTGGTTCCTTGTGAAAATGATTGTTTTGCTGCTAAATTAGTTGCTGAGTCGTTTACTATAAATGGATGTATTTTTGTTCGAAATACCATGTCAGACACTAATCTGCATGGTCATTCTGAGTTCTGACCAAGACAATGAATAGACTTTTTTTCTTATGGCTTCAAATAGTTTGTGCATTTAACCATTATGAAGTTCAGAAAGTAGGTACATATTTTACATCAAAATAGGAACCAATTTCCGAATAATTAAAGCAGCCACCGAACTTCACTCTATAAAATTCCGCCCAAAACTCCAAAATTGCTTGAAAATTTTGTAATAAAAAACTATTTGACACAGAAGACAAATTTCAAATTCCATTGCAATACATACTTTTTAAAACCTGTTTAATAGAAATTATCACTTGATAATCAACTAAAATTACATAATACTTTAGCTGATACTTGAGTTGATGGCGATTGATTACAATTGTCTCGATTTTTTTTATATTTGACAAAGAAAAACCTTTATTTTGGTACAGTCACGAGCAACAAGAAATATACATTGTCACATTTACATCTATCGTAACTTCTGCCATTCAAGAAATATGTATTCGACCATATATTCTAAACTAGTTGACCCAAAAGATGTTTTCTTTATTTTTCTTTGGCAACTGAGCCGGTGTCGACGTCTCGTCTTACCTATGAACTGTCAAACACGCGAACTGTCAAATGCGCGAAGATTAAGGGCCCGGCGTAAGCGGCTTGCAACTGCAAGTTGACGCGTATCGCGGAATATAGCTATCTCTGTTTGACAAAAACAAGTGAGCGACTGACGCAGTGCGCAGCTGTGTGTGTATGTGAGCGTATTGCAATATTGTTAGTAAAATTAGGTATGTTCATTATTTGCTTTATTTTTGCCGAATACTTTAGGGAATCGTTAGTGAATGTACAGACTAGTAATGCGTTTTTTGGAAATTTTATTACCGTGTCGATATCTCAACATATTAGGATAACTAGCACACACTAACAAATCAGAAAATGTTATGGAGCCGAGTGCTTTTTTTATAAGTGGGAAATCAGTCAATGAGTTCAGTCAATGAATCAGGCCATCGGCGGCGAGGCAACGAACTCTCGCGCCGGTCCCTGGTACAGGTCATGGTTTGGAGCGAGGAGGAATGGCAGCTTGTAGTCTCCTTCTGCGAAACAGTAATACTAGCAAAGGAGGCAGCCACACGCACGCGGGATTGCGGGAACGGCCCGCACGCCCTAGCCGCCGGAATCCCGACCCTAAATTCCAGCCAACGTGGGCGTGGGCTTGCGGACGGCGAGCAATGGGCAGCTCGCCGTCCGGCCGTTCAAACCGAGCCCGAGTCGTCGACGGCGCGTAATATTCCACGTGCGCCTCAAGGAGATGTCAGCAAAACCGTAGGGGCCCAGCAGGGTCGAAGCCTACTGGAGTTGGGCACGCCACAAATATGGCGGTAAGTCCCGTCCCAGTAAGCCGGCAGGCAGTAAGGATCCCGAAACCTACATAATTATTATGTAGGTATAACAGGTAGGTTATTGTTGCAGTTTATAGACACGAGGACGATTCGTGTTCCTTTTCGTATCATCATTTTACTTCGCGCCGAAACTGAAATGCAATTCTATTATTGTTCACATAATGTAGTAATATTTTCATTACGGGTCAAAGGATTCGCAAGTTTAGATATATATAAAAAAATACAATCAATGTATCCTGGCAACACCATCGCGTCTAGATGTCACTTATTTTTTTTGCGGTAAAAGTTTCGCATGGAAAAAACTTTATCCTATCTAATTATTCATTTAAGATACATGGAATAGTATTTTTTTAGCAATTTAACAAAATCCCAAGTGATACATCTTATTATTCATTTATAATACATGAAATAGTTCCTTCTTTAGCAAAATAACAAAATTTCAAGTGATAACCTATAAAGTGTATTGTGCAATAACGAATTTCAGTGTCGAATTTAAGCCTTGAATCTACAATCACACAGGATGAAGAACCGATATCCAGCAAAAGCCAAAGCAATAAGTGATCATAGCGAGTACTGCATCTCAGACTTACGAGTCGAAACTTTGCTCGATCTTCAATCAGGGTACGAGATACCATTAGCGAAGTTGTTTTTGCACGCTAACTGATTGGAAGCTGCCAGACTGGTACGTGATGCTCTTAGCGGCTTATTCTACGTTGCTAGTCTGAAAAGGCCCCTGAAACCTGTCATCGAGGACGCGATCCTCATCGGGCAATGGCGGAGGCACTAAGTGATCATAGCGAGTGCTGTTTTTCGGACTTGCGAGTCCGAGGCCTTGTTCAATATTCAATCAGGGTACGAGATACCATTGGCGACGTTAATTTTTACGCGCCAACTGATTGTAAGCTACCAGACTAGTACGCGATACTCTTGGCTTCGTTACTCTACGTTGCTAATCTGGTATGCATCTGTTATAGCAGGTGAGTCCCATTCATTTATAATCCAAAGAACAAAAATGGCAAAAAGACTAAGTTCGACGTGCTCCACTTTATCAGTGCCTATAAAGGTCACGAGAAGGCCAAGTTCATACTACCCATCTGTGTATTATTAATTCGTGTAAAAACAGTACACCACCTATGTGTAGATCGCTACAAAACATTCAAACTCCTTTAGTGAATACGAGATATTCCAAACCACCATAAGGTGGCAAGTTATACTGCCTAATATGTAAATTATAAACTTTCCAAAGTAATGCTAAAGAATACGAGATATTCCAAACTGTCATAAGTTAATCCAATGTACCTAGCCGGATTGCCGGTAGATACCCACCTGTGTCCAGTTGTTGGACTAGAAGCCAACCCAAAACCATGGGAGAAGGCAAGGCAGAATTATTGACACCCTCACCGGCTACAATGCTGGTGGAAAATACTGCCATAGTGCGAGCATAACAGTGGCCGATTATCAAACCTATTTTTTGCTGAGTTAAATAGTAAAGACCTATTCAATAGAAATATTATTATTTCCTTATGGTTATGTTGTACACTGACCTGCAATATATTCAAAATAATAAAAACAAAAACAAACCATGGAACACGAGATGTTCACAATGATATATATCTAAGCACTAAGTGACATGAATACTTCATCAACAATTTACAAATGATATGTTCACTTATAGCAACAAATATCAGTAAGTGTTGATTATGATATGACTCCATGTAATAATATCTATGGAAAATCTTGATATAATTTAAACGGATTAAATTCATAGGTACAGCATATCATTCCACATCCTCAGTATTTAAGCTTATAGTAAAAACCTTGCTCAAAGAGCATGTAAGCTAACTTTTAAGGAACCAAAACCTAAGGAAATCGCAGGTTAAGTCCTCTGCTGATACCAGCAGTCCTGAATAAAATTATAAGGTTCTAAAGTTTCAATACCAGAATTACAGGAACTCCTCACAGGCTCGAAGAACCCGTGCACCAGCACCTTGGAATACTTGATGTATGACACCAATGCCACAATTGGTGTGGCCACCCGCTGGGCTGAGCGGTTTGAGGAAGCTACCATTGATTTTAAGAAGAAGTAACTTCTCACTGTTGAAAGCAGAAGGGAATAATATTGACGGGCAAAACCACCAGCCCTACTTACTTATAATCACCCCAAGGGAGTAAGTCAGCAATAAACTTATAATGATATACAACAACTAAATAATGAAATATGTGCTGATATATTTGTAAATAGTTGTTAGAACAAAATGGTATGAGGTATCTACCTTACTCGTACTTAATGTCTAAATCACTCAATAAACTAAAAATTCAATATAAATGAATGTCAAATTACACAAACCGTGTACGCCTGCTATTGACATAATTGCACAGAACTAAACCTAAATTCAAATCTTTTGTAAAAACTTACCTGGTTGGTGCTCCTAATAAATGAATAAACAGGGAAATCTTTGTTGTAACAAAACAGAAATAACAAGATTCAGATTTAATTTGATCTGCACTGATATAACATTTCCAGTAGCAATTGTCTTATATTGACAATATTTTCTGTGTTCAAATCAAATATTGTATGGAGGGAAATTGCCTTATTATAGGGAATACCTAGGAACAAGCTTCCCATGACTAGACAACTGGCCTTGTCATGGAAACATTACTTCTGATGCATTTGGCACATAAGAGCTCTCATGCCACGGGACACAAAAAGTGTGCACCAAAGCAACTTGTTTCACAAAGGACTCACTTCTATGACAATCAAAAAATCTCACTGCGCTTAATAGAAAAATTACTTTGCAGTATACATGACTCCTGAACTTAAAAATTTAACATAAAAGTAGACAACTATCTACCACTTGGTAAAGAAATGTAATGTTAGATTTTATGTTAGATCATTCAGACATTCCCAAAACATGCATGGCATACCCACCAATTTTGGAACAGGGATGGTTTGCTGAACACAGTTTAATATCATGCCTATAAGCCTATATGTACCTATCCTATAAGTCATATGGTGAAATTATGGCTTCTCTCTACTTTGTTAGGTTGTCACTGTCACACAGTGTCAGAAATGCAATAGACAACTTTGTCTACGGTGCAGCTAAAACCCGGTCCACACATGACCTACAGTAAAACTAGTCTTTTCTTTGGCTGATACTTTTAAATTTATTTCATGTTTATCCAGGTAGAATAAACATATCTTATCTCCTCTTTATTCTCTAAAATAGCTAAGTGGGACTGAATGTTCAAAATACACTTACTTAATTGAGGCAATGAATTACCCCATTTGAATTACTAGTATCATCAAAACTATAAGTACTTAACTTACCAATACAAAAGTAAAATTGCATTGAAACAAAAAGGGGGGGGGGGGGGGTGTATGCTGGGGACCAACTAGTGCAACAGGTCCTCGTGAAAAGTCAGTGACCATACAACTTCTCTAGGTATCTAGTCCCTAGCAGGAAGTTCATTTCATCGACATGACATAAACCCCTCCCTCAAGAAACAAAGTTTCTCGTTACATATAACATAAACTGTGACACAAAAATACTACTATGATGACAGAGAAAGACAATCGCATTAACTTCCATTTCGGGAGGCACAAAAAAATGACATAAAATGGTCTTCATAAGTATAAAATAATTGTATTTACATATATTTAGATAGACCCATATGCATATACATACAGGTATATACAAGTATACACATACATGCTGAAATAAACGTTAGTATACTAGCTGTATCATGCAGTAGAAAAAAAAAAATTGTAATACTTAATAATAATAATATTAATAATAATAATAATTTATCCCCCATCGCCGTATCTCTACGTTGACGTCGTGGTGGGGCTTGCGTGCTCCAATATACCCTAGGTCTGTATCGGTAAAGTTTGCTTTGCCGTAATATGCCTAGGGTGAGGGGCCAGACTAAGAGAGATACAATCCGCAGCGCAGTTTTGTGGCGAACTGTTGGGCATTAGCGACCCCACGGACCCGATCTCCCGGGAGAATTCTTGTTCTTCATCTCCGGCTTGCCTTTATTGGCCGGCCGTAGTGAACACTGACGAGGAACTGAGCTCCCACCTCTCTCTTGCCTTTATTGGCTGGCTTGAGTGGAGATTCGCAAGAGCAAACGTGCTCGGGAGAAGGATGTATAATCCAGTAAGGTGCTGGTAGGGATCTTGACCGTACTTCCGGGATTGTCCTGATAGCCGTGGTATACCTCTCCACTCCTCAAGCACCTCAGGATATGTTGCCCTCTTATTGCTACGTCACTTCGTGCTAGCGGCCGTTTTTGGGGGCCCATTTATTGAGTGTGCAAGTCACCCCCTGCCTTTTTTCGATGCATATTAATAACGTTGTTCAGGCAGGGGCCATAGTCTTGACATAGTTCCATGTTACCAGTCCACTTAAGATTCCAAAAACCATAGCCCTATTATCTTTGTTCTCCATATGTCGCAACAGTTTTTCAATAACCGGGGGTTGTCCTTGGGTGCACTAGCATAGCGCGTACAGGGATAATCGTCGGTTGGTATCATGTTCCATTATAATTATCTAAAGGGCCTCTGCGAGTTGGCTTCGGCTCCTTGTACGCCTCCCAAAGGTCCAGGACCTCAGGGTCCTGAGATAAATAAAAAAAAAATAATAATTTAATATAATAAAATATAATTTATATGTTATGTTAAATGAACAAACGGAATAATAATAATAAAATCGATAAGCTAGACTTCCATACCAGTCACCTACAATGTCAACACAAATATAACTTAGATGTGAATAGATACTTATCGTTTGAAACGAAAATGATGAATGTGATAATATATAATGCATGTACCTAATTGCATTGCCTAATGCAAGGCTAATTATATGATGCATGTAATGTAATTACATTACCCCCAGTGACATTTAAAACATCACTATGGTATGATAAAAACAACTAATGAGATTATTCTGCTTCAATAGATTTCAACAAATTGTCTTTGTGTTAAGTGGGAACAGCAGTATTATAAAACCAAAGTCACTTTTTGTCTGATTACATTTAGTAATAATGACCTTGTAATATAGCCGACATCAACGGCTAGGTACAGGGGCGCTGGCTTTTAGAAAACCCCATGGGTGCTCATGCTCATTTGATGGACTCGAAAAAGTGGCGAAGTGTGAGAAGAAAAATGCTCACTGATCAACCGACAAATAAATAAATGTCCTACTTACATACTGCGTACCTAATTACTAATTATGTTCGATAAAAATATAAAATGAAATCATTTTATAAAAATGAAACTAGTTTTTAGTATCAAGAAATATTATAATGTAACCGTAACCTAAAAGGCGATTACTTATCTGTTTCTTGATGTCTATTCTCAGGGGTGCTCGGCACCCACTGTTTATTTCTCATAATCGGCGCCCCTGGCAAGGTACATATAACGATGATGTACAAATAACCAAGTAAGTACTAAAATATACTGAGAGTAATGATATAATATTTCTAAAATAAGCTAGTAAGTCATAAGTGACTTTCATTAAGAATAATCCAATTAATTACAATACACGTCTCACACCGTGGTATTATAACTGCCCCTGTTGAAGATAACATGCTTCTCATCTAAATCAGTTGCCTATCAATGAATCAAATATATTTTTACAATACGAGAATACTTGTCACACAATACTTTAAAAAAAAATGAACGGATAGTCTAGTCAACACCTTGGGACACTCCCAGCAAGAACGTATGACTGTAGCGACAAAAAAACCTTAGGGAAAACTGAAATCAACTCATATCTTACTATAAAAAGAAACCGCACTTGAGTTGATAGTACCAGTACTAACAATAGCGTAACAATTAATTATTGCAGCAAACTCTAAACATCTACATTATGTGAACAATAATAGAATTGCATTTCAGTTTCGGCGCGAAGTAAAATTGGGAATCAAACGAGCTTACCTGTTAAGCGAAGTCTTGATTCTAATTTTATGAGCGCCGAAACTGAAATGCAATCACCCACCCACCACTAGTTAATAGCCCCAAAGCTGCAATAATTAACCTACCTAACTCACAGTTATCCTTACAGGGAAATAGTGAATGTAAGTATGCGGTAACAAGTCTGTCCAAAAGACAGCTTGTTCCTTGTCCTATAATCTCTAAAGTAAGTGACATCTAGACGCGATGGTGTTGCCAGGATACATTGATTGTATTTTTTTATATATATCTAAACTTGCGAATCCTTTGACCCGTAATGAAAATATTACTACATTATGTGAACAATAATAGAATTGCATTTCAGTTTCGGCGCTCATAAAATTAGAATCAAGACTTCGCTTAACAGGTAAGCTCGTTTGATTCCCAATTTTTCACTATTAGATTCGTAATTTTTTGCTGGCGCGGCGGCCGGCGCCGCGGCGCGCAGCGGTAATGTTTTTAAAATAATCGTGTTCACAATATTACTAATCGTGAACTACCTACCATCTTTTAAAAATTACCTACGAACGCATAGCTGAAACATAAAATAGATAGGTAATTTTGTGGCCGAAATCATCAAAGTTATATTACAATATCCAAGTACCTACCTAGGTACCACTTGACTTTACTTTTGTTCCATTTGTTTAGACAATTAGATACCTAACTAACTAAATGTAAACAATCATAACATGTCTCTCTATAGTATGGAAATTACTACTTAGGTATCTACATGTAAATAAATTTTATCTACCATGTAATTTAAAAAACTATGAATTTATTTTATGGTATAAAACCATTTTACGAAAATATATTTTGTAGATATTAAAGGTACATACCTACTTTAAAAGGCATTTCTTATCAAGAATGTTTACATTTAGTAAAGTACCTACCTAAACAAATGGACTCACGACCTTTTTTGGTGGAAAATCATTTCTTCTCTCGCTCTATGGCGAGAGAAGAAATGATTGAATGAAGCGAGAGGGCATGTCAAACTTTTACTGACTAAAACCACACCTATGTTCTTCTAGTTGTCCTTTGCGTTCTAAGACCAGGGGCTTAGCCCCTGTTGGTGCCAATGGACTAATGACTTAGTGTCTCACAACAACTCACATTTCACAACCCTACAACAGAAGCGGCTTGTTCAAAGGTTCATAACGGGCATAATAAAAGAAACTCTCGCTGCCCGGACCTACGGTGCATTTTGATTCGTTACGAGCGCCACTGGATCTGGTAGGCTAATAAAATCAAGGTCGTGTCCGTGCCGTGCAATGTATGAACATAGCGTTGTTGTTATTAGGTTTAATTCGTATGTTTGCTATCACGCAGTGCAATTTCTGTACTTGTACTATTTCTTATTCTGTGGTACAGGCCATGGTCCGGAGCGAGGAGGAGTGGCAGGCAGTTGCTTCCTTCTGCGAAGCAGTAATGCTATCAAAGGAGACGGCCGATAGCGTGAGGCAACTGCAACGGTCCTCACGCCCCAACCGCCGCGCCGGGATTCTGATCCCGATTTCCGGCCACCGTAGGCGCGGGCTTGCGGACGGCGAGCAATGGGTAGCCCGCCGTCCGTCCGTCTGGTAACCGTCCGGACCGAGCCCAAGTCGTCGACGGCGCGTATTGTTCCACGCGCGCCTCAGGGAGATGTCAGCAAATCGTAGGGGCCCAGCAGGGTCGAAGCCTGCTGGGGCCATGGGTAGTGTGAAAACGAAACCCGGGCCCTGGGGCGAAGGCAACGAAGGAACAGGGGTGGGTTTTAATCAGTAAAAGTCTGACACTATATTCCGCTCCACCCAAGTGCGAGATTTGTCATTAGATGATTTTCCCACCTAAAAAAAAAACCTTCCGCATGACGCAGGTTCTCACCGAACACAGTAAGTTCGGGAAGTTCCTGCACCGGATTCGTGCAGAAGCGACGCCCGGGTGTCGCCACTGTTTGGACCGCCCGGAGGCCACGGTAGAGCACACGGTGGAGGTGTGCCCCGCTTGGGCAGAGTAACGCCGTGTCCTCGTAGGGGCGATGCGGCGGCGATTTCTCGCGCCGGGCCTTGGTACAAGCCATGTTCTAGAGTGAGGAGGAGTGGCAGGCGGTCGCCACTTTCGGCGAAGCAGTAATGCTAGAAAAGGAGGCGGCCATCGCGTGAGGCAACGGCCTTCACGCCCCAGCCGCCGCCGGGATTCCGATCCCATTTCCGGCCACCGTAAGCGCGGGCTTGCGGACGGCGAGCAGTGGGTAGCTTGCCGTTCGACCGTCCGGTACCCGTCCGGACCGAGCCCAAGTCGTCGACGGCGCGTATTGTTCCACGCGCGCCTCAGAGAGATGTCAGCAAATCGTAGGGGCCCAGCAGGGTCGAAGCCTACTGGGGCCAAGGGTAGTGTGAAAGCGAAATCCGGGGCCCTGGGACGAAGGCAAAGAAGGAATAGGAGTGGGTTTTTAGTGAGTAAAAGTCTGACACTATCTCGCGCTCCGCCCAAGAGCAAAATTTGTCATTAGATGATTTTCCCACCTTAAAAAATAAAAAAGCCTACTAGGTTCGCTTCTGAAAGGAAAACCTGGGGCCCTGGAACGCAAGACAAAAAGGGAATATAGGAGTCGATTTTAGAAAGTAAAAGTCTGACACGCTCTTTCGCTCCGCCCAAGAGCGCGAGAAATCATTGGATGATTTCTCACCCAAAAAAAAGTACCTAAGCATTTGAAGTTTAGTAAAAGGAATATATATATTTATTAGTTTTGATGTTCATACGCATATAAATAATTTGCATCACATAAAAAAACAAAAAAAAAATAAAAGGAATACAGAAAGTCAATAGAAATATTACAGTAAAATTTAGAACGCAACCGAAGTAATGACATCACGTACACACTGACACTGACGCACACACACACTCTCGCTTGCCGCGATAGCACTACTAACTCTTGGAAATTTGGGATAAAGAACAATGGCAGAATTTTGTCTGGACTTTTTTTTGGCGTACATAGATTTCATATATATGAATCAAATTTAATTAATTTTCTACGATTTTTCAATTATTCACTCCTTCTCGTAAAAGCCGGAGTTATTTTATGTTTTTAAAAGCTTATCAAATGATGTTCGAATTAGGTACATTCGAAATGTTACCATTAAAATAGTGGTGTGAGTAAAAATAGTATGAATGCAATTTATCGAGCAGTCGATTATATCGATCGTTTAATTATATAAACGAATGATATAATCGACTGATCGATCGACTCACGTAGAGTTGGTTATGTTTTGATTATTGATATGCTCTATTCTTTCGTCTTTAATCAACTGATATCTTTGAAGAAATGCTTCTACTTTTAAATCAAATTAATAATGGATCAAAATATATGTTTCAATGTTGTATCGATTTATAAGAAAACCGAATCGAAACGTGCAGCACTAGTTTTGTCTTTGACAGTAACATGTTGTCTGTGGTTGTCTGTCATGACGCTACAGAATTCTTCCGTGTTTTTCATTTCGGTTGTGTTTTGTGTTTTTATTTGGATTTCTATTTATTTTTACCCGACCTGGACTGTTTATGGACTGATTGATACTGCCCTGTGTGACTAGTGCGTGCCCTTAGGACTCCGATATTGCTTTTGCGTGACCTTAAGCTAATCTTACTTACATTTTTTCTTAAAATACGCGCCCAGCTTTCGTAAACATACAATTAAGTACTAGGTACTCTTAGACACCGATATTTAGAATTTATTTGGGTTTTTCTCATTTTATCCGTAAATACTCTTATCCTCACTTAGACCACACCACATTATGCATTTCTCTTTATCATTTTTCAATCTGCGATGTTTTATGATAATTGCTGTTTGACGTTCATTCATAACCTAAAAATTCAAACACCGAATTCTTTTTTTTCCGGCTTTCCCAAATAAAAATAGTTTCATTTATAGATTCTGGAGCTAACGCCAAATCTTTTAACATATTTTTCATTACGGGACGCTTCAATTTGATCCCAGACAATTCTTAGTATGGAGACTTGCCATTGTTCTTTGGATGTGTTCCGTAATACCAAAAATGATGAATGAAAACTTAATGTTTTTTCATTTTTTTTTATATAATTTGTAACTTGATAATATAAACTATGTTCCTACGTAAAGAATATTAGAAATATTGTTGTTTATAATACAGAAAAAACAAAATGAAAACATGCCATTTACGCTACAAAAATATGCGAAATGAAATTCGCGAACGAAACGAAATTTCGTTTTGGGTAAGTATTTTAAAAAAGAAAGATGTAGGAACCTAGATAAATATTGTCTTAATCCGAATATCATCATAATATGGTGGAAATATGCTCCATCTGCAAATGATTTTGGTATTACGTTTGTATGGATAATTCAGCTGTCGCCGTCGCCTTAAATAGACCTTGTATTTTTCTGCGCAACTTTCTTATTTTTCTCTTTCCTAAGAACCTTCTCCTGATAATAAAAAATACAACATAAAAAACAATTTGCGAAATTGGTCCAGCCGTTCACGCATGATGACTACATTATCTAGCATATAATCTGAATCGTCATCAAATAATAGATGAGGGAATATATTTCTTCTATCGAATCTCGTACTTATGAGTGTAACGTGGTAGGTTTAAAGAATTTATTCTCATAAGAACAATCACAGTTCACTTAAAATGAGATACAAATAACAGCATAAAAGTATTGAAATATTCACAGCTGGTGTGTTGGTGACGTCATATTATGTTATATACATGTTTTTTTAATTTTGATTTAAACATATTAATGTTATCACATTTCTTCAATTCTATGACGTGGTCGACGTTAAGATAGACAGAAAATGTGACAATGTATTACTCGTGACTGCACAGTCAGGGGTCAAAAGTGCAGTTGCACTCCATCAATGCTAAAGGGTCTAAAACTTCTTTGTAGAAGAGGGTCAATGGTGCATGCAAATTTGTAGCATAGAATCTATTTTATTTGTTGTATTGATTAAACTTTTGAATACCGTAATTAGAGACACAATAGAAAGGCAATTAGCGAGCGAACGCCGGCGTTCGCTTAGGGTTTAATAAACTAGTTGTGAACTATGAAACTTCTACTACAAAGAAATTTTGGACACTTTAGCATTGGTAGAATGTAACTGCACTTTTGACCCCTGACTGTACTGTTAATTTCTCTATACTCATAGTCATTATTTTTATAACACTATCATAACAGCTGTATTAATAAAATATTATTATAAAATCAACTGCGGACATCACTCTTATCATCAGATTCCAACAACAAACAAGCCAAACCCGGATTTCCATTCAGTTCTCATATAAATAAACTTTACGATTTTATCCTTATTTTGCGCATCTGTCTTTAATTTTTGTTATGGTAACAATTTTAAAACTGTTTAGCGGGTGGCAACATTTTATTACATTTTAACGTCAGTCCTTAAATTTAAAGTCGTTAAACTTTACAATGTTATTTTATGACTCACTATATTTTATCCTAAATGATAATGCTCTGGACATAATTTATTTACTATATTATGTTATCAAATTTTAACGGTTGGAACAGGACGAGATAACTAACAATAGGATAATATAAATCGCCTATTTTGTATTATAATTTATTCTAAGCGATACGGGCTAAGAATATAAAAGTGTTTGTGGGGTGTGGAGTTATTTCTCAATGGATACAGACAATACGAGTATCACGATATTCGTATTGATATTCTAATGATGTTGTGTCTAATAGTGGCCTTCGTTTTTATTTTTACCAAACTTGACCCAAAGTGACAGTGACAGTTATGAACATGCAAGCTTCGGATGTCAAATAAAAAAAAAACTATGGCTTATCTAACTTCTATGTGATGTATCCTAAAATACCACTCCATCATCTGAAATTTGTACACATGCAAGAAATCCGTCTTTTTGACACCAGATAATGTTTTCGATAATAATCTGTGTTGACATAAGGAACTGGCTACCAACGCGAGTCCTCCAAAAAGAAAAAAAAACACGAACCATAAATCATCCATAGATTATAAAAAATGTAAATAAAAACTCTGATGCTAATCGTTTGGCTGGGTTTCTGGGGCTACCTGTTTTCTATCGACACTTTTTTAGAAAAAAGGTCCATCCCTATGTCGAGAATCGAATTTGAAAATTATGTTTATCGTTATTCAATAACGTTGATCAGGAATTTAGGATTGACTGTAATAGGAATATAATTAAATTAATAACTGATAATTTATTTTTTGTCTAGGATAGATATCTGAAAGCAGTAGACGTAGGTATCTTCCATGTGTGATTTTAAAGTTTTTTTTTTTCATGTTAAGTTATTCTACTTTAAGTACGTAGTATAGTACGAATAAACGTTTTTTTTCTTTCTTTCTTTCTTTATGTGGTAACAAATTAATTTTACTGTACTACAGAAGACTAGCTTCTGCCCGTGGATTCACTTGCGTGAAATATGAAAATTATCCTGTTTACAGGGCATGGTTTAACCATGGATAAAATAATAGTGCACCAAATTTTATTAAAATCTGTTTAGTCGTTTGAGTGAGAAGAATAAGCAAGCACAGACACATACATCGAAGGACTGGAACAGTTTGCCTGCTGCGGTCTTCCCGTCCAACTATAATTTAGGTGTCTTCAAGGCTAGAGTGAATAGGCTCTTAATAAACTAGTGCGCCTCACCATCAATGATTGCATCGCTGCTTACCATCAGATGGGATCGCAGTCAAGCACTGGTTTATACGAATTTAAAAAAAAAAGACACAAACATACCTACAGAAATAATATATTGTATCACACTAGTATTATTATAAAGGCGAAAGTTTCGGAGGATGTGTGTGTGTTAATTCTTCAGGTTCGAACAGCTGAACCGATTTCAATGAAATCTGTGTTCGGTACAAAGGTAGACCATTGCACATAGGACTTTTTTTAGGTGGTAAAATCGTCTAATGACAAATCCTTGGGCGGAGCGGGAGATAGTGTCAGACTTTTACTGACTAAAACCCCACACCTGTTCCTTTTTTGCCTTCATCCCAGGGCCTCAGGTTTCACTTTCACACTACCCGTGACCCCAGTAGGCTTCGACCCTGCTGGGCCCTACGATTTGCTGACATCTCCCTGAGGCGCGCGTGGAACAATACGCGATTGCACATAGGATAATTTTTATTCCGGAAGTTTGATCACTTGAGGTACTTCAGACTCTAGTATTACTATCTATATATTTAAAAACATGAGTCTAAAACTTATGAGTTAACTAGCTTCTGCTAGCGGCTTCGCCCGCGTAAAACACACACACATTGTGCGTACAACACATTCATTGTGCGTACAGCTAAGGAGTGGAACTCCTTGCCGGAATCTGTGTTTCCTGATGGCTACAACCCGGGAATCTTTAAGTCAAGAGTGAACTTCTAGGTAAGCGCGCTCCATCGTCGACCGCATCGTCGCTTTCCATCAGGTGAGATAGCGGTCAAGCGCGAACCTATCAAGAATAATAAAAAAAAAAGTAGAATAGAATAGAATAAGTAGTAGGTTTCTCTATAAAAACTTCCAACCCCCGTTTTACCCCCTTAGGAGTGAAGTTTCGTAAAATCCGTTCTTAGCGGATGTCTACACCCTATATGGAACCTACCTGCCAAATTTTAAGTTTGTAGGTGTTATAGTTTCTGAAATTCCGTGATTAACCAGTAAGTGGTATTTCGCTTTTATATTATACTAGCTTTTGCCCGCGGCTTCGCTCCCGTCAACTGACTACTATATCCTACTCTACCCAACTCTATCCTACTCTACCTTACTCTACCCTACTCTACTCTACCCTACTCTGCCCTACTCTACCCTACTCTACCCTAGTCTACCTTACTCTAAAAATATCCTATGTCCGTCTCCTGGTTTTAAGCTACCTCCCCACCAACTTTCAGCCATATCGGTTCAGCCGTTCTTGAGTTATAAATAGTGTAACTAACACGAACTATGGATGTATAGATTATTATATAATCTTTACTAAATGTGATTATATGTAATACATCAAAATATATCATATATTATATTGTAGGAAGAATTTATTATTTCGGAAAAAAAGATGTTGCTTTCTATATCACTACTCTTTGGTCGGACACTCGTAACTCATATTCCAGAAAGTATAACCAGCTCTTTAATTAAAGGTTCTAATTAAAGCTTGTTATCGTTTAGCAGCTTACTGCACAGCTGCATTCAATTCCAAGTACAAACGTATAACGGTTCAAGTTACATGAATAATGTTTGTTGAAACAATTTACAAACTGTAAAGATTTTTCTTACAAATTAAATTGATGTTATGGTTGGCGCAGTGGTTGAGCAATTGGCTGTTACACTGCGTGTCGTAGATTCTGTTCCCGCACGGAAAAATATAATATAATATACACACAACTACCACACAACGTTGTCTAGTCCCAAGCTAAGCAGAGCTTGTGTTATGAGTAGGTACTAGACTACTGATAAACATACATACTTATATATTTCTAAATACATACCTATTATAGATAAATTACACCCACACACAGAACAAATGATCGTGTTCATCACACAAACATTTGTCCTGGGTGGGAATCGAAGCCCACGACCTCCGGCATAGCAGTCAGGGCCATTACGCATTAGACCAATAGGCCAGTCATTTATATGATATTTCTATGACCTAGGACCTAGGTACAGATAGTTGTTAAGGGTCTGTGTGTCTCGTGTGTATGTGAGCTTCAATGTTTGTGAACGCACTCACGTTACATACAGGAGCAATTTTTTGTTTATATAGAACCCTGTCAACCTGTGAACCTGTCATACTGTATGGATCAGAATGTAGGGCTGTGTTATGTAGCGAAGATGAGAATGTTGAGATGGATGTGTGGTGTGATTAGAAAGGATAAAGTGAGAAATGAGTAGGTATATTAGAGGAAGTTTGAAAGTGGCGCCAGTGACTGAAAAGTTGAATGGGAATCGTTTGTCTTAGTATGGTCATGTGAAGAGGAGGGATGAAACGCATGTTACTAAAAGAGTTTTGAGTATACATGTAGATGGATGGAGAAGGAGAGGGAGGCCAAAGAGAAAATGGATGGATTGTGTGAGGAGTGATATGAAAGAAAAGGGAGTTAGTGATAGAGTGACGGGTGACAGGACAGAATGGAAGAAAAAAACGTGTTGTGCCAACCCCAAGTAATATGGGATAAGGGCAGGAAGAAGAAGATAGATAAAATCATAAGTACGTAAATCAGACAACGATAACGGGTCATTGCAAAAACGGTAAAGAAAAAAATTGTGAAGAAAACCACAAAATTCCAGAACCAAAAAATCGAAGACAGTTGATATCCACTAATTTGCATTGGGCTCGCGTTGTGGAATGAATAGCCCATTCCCTCTCATAGAAAGGAGGCCTGTCCTAGCGGGGGAACATTATAGGCCAGTATTTCTCAAACTATGTTCGCAAGCAAACATTGGATATACTCCTGAAAAGACGATGCCGAAGCTATAATATTACGTCCTTAGAAATACAGCTTGTACTTAGCATAGCATAGCATAATCAGCCTTTTTAATGTTCCCACTGCTGGGACTCAGGCCTCCTCTCTAGGAGAGGGAATGGGCCGTAATCCACCACGCGGGCCCAGTACGGATTGGTGAATGTCACATGTCTTCGATTTAGCTAAGCACAGCTTGTACTTAGCTAAGCATAACTTACATGGAGAGCTTGTAAGTGAACCCTTTTTTTTGTCTTTTAAGTTAATTTAATCGATCCATCATTCATACACATTGTAATGCTCTTTTATTAGGGCTCCGTGCCCAAAGGGTAAAAACGGGACCCTATTGTTAAGACTCGCTGTCTCTCTGTCTGTCACCAGGCTAACCGTGATAGCTAGACAGTTGAAATTTTCACAGATGATGTATTTCTGTTGCCGCTATAGGTAGCAACAAATACTAAAACAGAATAGAATAAATATTTCATCATCATCATCATCATTTCAGCCGAAATACGTCCACTGTTGGACATAGGCCTCCCCTAAATGTCATCACAATGACCGGTCCTGTGCGTCTCGTATCCATCGGATTCCCGCGACTCTCACCAGGTCATCGGTCCACCTTGTGGGAGGCCTTCCAATGGGGCGTCTTCCGGTACGTGGTTTCAGAACCTTTCGTCCATGGGGACGAAAGGTTCTGAAACCATCATCATGCCCAACCACCGACTATCTGTTCTGGTCGCTTACAATGGGCCTCATCAGAAGGCTTAAAGTCACTCAAAGGGCGATGGAAAGGGCTATGCTCGGAGTTTCCTTGCGTGATCGCGTCAAAAATGAAGATATCCGCAGGAGAACTAAGGTTAAAGACATAGCCCGAAAAATCGTCAAACTTAAGTGGCAGTGGGCATTGCTCGCAGAATAAATATTTAAATAATAATAATAATCATTTATCAGCCTTTCGTTATAAAATTCCTAGACATTAATTTAACAAAGGCTTAAAATAATTTGGTAATTTTTTAACACCTTGACTCATAAACTAGGTGTAGGTATGTCCCTGTGGCTTAGGAGTCAGTGAAAAAATTGGTTGCCTGTAAAGTCGGTATACGGGCGAAAGTTTTACGTGACAACGACTTTTATGTCTGTCTCTCTCGCTCTTAGGCGGGCTAACCATGCCCGAGTGGAAGGGACGCGTGCCTCTCACTCGCTCTCATTGTGAGCGCATAACGTGAGCGGAGCGTAACGCAGTTTCTTGAAGTGTCACCCGGCAAAACAATTTATAAGACGTTGTCACGTCAAAATAAGTGGTGCTCCCATACAACAAACGTGATTTATTGCAGTTTTTTTTACGGAACCCTTCGTATGCGAGTCCGACTGGCCGGTTTTTTTCTTTATAAAGCCTAAGAGGTTAGTCGCAATTTAGTATGTTTTTGTTAGGTGGGTCGCAATCTAGTCAACTTTGGGAACCACTGTTGTAAGCTAATTATGGTTAACTCTTAGAATAAGGCCACTTGTTAACTTCACACTTCACGAACATTAATCTTGCTTCTAAACAAATAACCTTCTGATCTTGATTCTGAGAAAGATTTGTAAAAATCCAACCTCTATCACATGTGACAGTTTCTTGTTTGCTCAAAACTCTCAAATAAGAATATACCTTATCAGTATTGATTCAAAGCTGAATACAGAAAATCAGTGAAGTTATAAGTGCACCCTGCGTACGTGATCGAGGGGCGAGGTCCAAATATAAAAGTTATGTCCTTGGGAACGGAGTCCCCTTTCATAGTGAATTAAGGTCCTGGCTCCCATTTAGTGCCATAAAACAGACTTTCTAAAGCCAACTACTCGGTAACAGCTGGGTTAATAGATTTGAAAAAATGTTGTCTTCGTATGACTAATATCTACTTTTACAAAAAAATAAATAAAATAACAACACGATATTTTTCGCTTGTTTTCCCTACTCCTTTCGATCTTTAGAAATATATTTACACAAAAAAATGCTGGTTTAGTGTTGTTCAGAATGTAAATAGCATATGTAAATCAATCAATATTTCGCAAAGAAAGTACTTACGGTACATTGTTTTAAAGGATAGCGGTACTCGTACTGCCGCCTGCGCCCGCATATAGATGCGGGCACAAACGGCAGTATCGGCGCATTAACTCCGGATGTTCAAGGGACTATACACCTTAAACACAAAAATATGTTGTAAAAATCGTCAGAATGTGGTTTTTTCGTGTGTCATAAAGTTTTCATCCCCTTTTGTAGTCCGATCGGCTTTGTAATATTTTGTTACATTTTATTAGGGGTGTTAATTTGTGACCTTCACAGAGTTCTATGGTTTAGAGCGATAAAAGTCTGATCTTAAGTTATCTATGACGTGTTCTACTTTATATAGGTAAGCTGTTGTTTGTGCTTATTATAGGAAATTCGATGATCCAGTGACCCTGTGTGAATTGTATGTGTCGCCATAAAATAACTGTTAAACTTTTTAGGATTTTTTATCTGTAATACCGCGGCGCTTCATGGCTCATTGATGCAGAACCATCAACATCTAGAAAAAACAACAGAATATATTCAATATTTCGAATGTAGAACAGCTGATGCCGAGTTTTTGGTGGGATTTTTTTCGAGTTAAGTTTAATGGGTGTTTTAATTATTCACAAATTGATACTTAGTGTATATTGTTATGTAAAATTAGTGTAGTTTTTATATTTCAAATGTCATTAAAATAGGCGCGATCATGGTACAATGGAGCCAAGAACTTTGTAGTTTTGACTATCTCAGCGAAGCGTGCCGAGAAAGCAGACTCAAGACTCAAATACTTACCGCAAAAATATTAGAATGTGTTCCATCCGCATTTAAAGGAAAAAAGTGACTATTTTGTATTAAAAACTAAATACAATCTGAACTTGACACTGGCTACACGCACAAATATTTAAGTCAAGAATGAATAGGTTACTTCGAGGCAAGCGTGCTTCATCGTCGACCAAATCATTGCTTACCATCAGGTGAGATAGTGGTCAAACGCGAGCCTATTCATAATAAGGTAAAATTGATAGCCTGGAGCCCTTTAAGCCCAAAGTAAATATGATACTTACTTAATCAAGCTTTCTTCATTGTTGACAACATCATTATTTACCTATAGGAGACAGTCGTCAAACGTGAGTAGATCATTAAAAAATTAAAAGTAAAATTTTTGCAACATGGTACTTTTATTTATGTGTTAAGTACATAGTTTTAAACTCAGGGATAAACACACTTAAAATACATATCCTTAAAATCTACTTAAAGCTATAAGGTTGTAAAGGGTAAGGTTGTAGCGACACCTGTGTCACCACATACGAACTAAAAACTCAAAATGTTGCGTCAAGGTATCACAGTTCTCCACACGATCAGCCCCTGTACTATGACGTTCAAAGCAAAATTGTTTCATTCTTATTTCAGTGTGGGTAAGAGACAGAGCTATACAGGTTCTCTAGCGCCATCTCTAACCCACACTGAAATAAGAATAAAACAATCTTATTTTAAACGTCATGGTAACCCCCCAGAACAAACACAACAATCCGAAAACAACCATCGGGCAGTTGCCGTTGTTGTCTGGTCCGCAGACATGACACCTGACTGCTTGGAAGTCCCGCAAACCTCCCTTGAAAAGGGAGGATCCCTTTTCAACGGAGGTTTGCGGGACTTTACAAGCCTGCTTAGGATAGGTACCTCGAAAAGATACCTACTTACTGTATTTTAAAGAATATGACTTTTGCAAGCTCAATACAGAAAATCAAATTCACCATAAAACTACTACCTACCTACCTACCACTCCATAAGGCAACCGAAGGTCTTCAAGACATTGAACGCAACTTACTCAGTCCAAAAATATTCATACATTCATTATATTGATGTCTCCGGGACATATTAATCATTATGCGAGAAGCATCTAAATGTAAAGGGTTACTAAAACCACCGCAGCGTCTTATTTCAACACTGATGAATAACTTTGTCCCCATGCCATTCACAAATACTTCACTCAAGAACAGTGCCATCAAACCTAAGACACATAACCTTTAAATCAAAGGGATAGAGTTTGAAGTTCAATAATAATGTGTTTGGGAACTGTCGTTTATAAAGTTGTAAGACTTGTCCTTCACTTTACTAATACCAGTTGCTTATTCACATGTGTCCCCCTCTTATAATAAATTAAGATTATGGTAGATTAAAGCGTAAGTTCTGAAAGCCATGCAGGTATTTGTTATAATAAGTGTGAGATATGGTTGTTATTTAATGGCTAAAGAAACCGAAATTATTATGCCAGCGCTTACGCAATGTAAGGTCGTCAAAATCATTTAAGTACACGGGATTTTAGAACTTGAGTCGCATTCTACTGCTGCAAGTAGATAAAAACCGAAAAAATAAAAATTACCGAAAAATAATAAGAATTTTGTAAACAGATTATAGGAATCCAACGTCGCTGACTTTTGGTTGTGTTTGTGTGTTTCACTGCTATTACGTGAGTCGTATGATCCCATCCCAGGTAAGTCTAAAGGAATACAGTAAAGGTGTACAGTATAGGTGTACCTTTACTGTATTCCTAGCTGTATGCTATGCTAGAGGACCCGAGCACAAGCCGAGCTCAAATTCGTTTAGTGTCGCTCGTGCTCGGCTCTTCTGGAGTCGGTCCACGCTACACGAATTTGAGCTCTGCTCATGTTTGGTTCCTCTAGCCTAACAGTAACCCTAACAGTAACTAGACTAGAGATTTTAGACAAGTGGTCACAAGTGGTTCGGATCATTAAAAGCAATATTCTTGATTCAGAAAGACCATAACTGTTGAAGTAGGTTAAATTTGTTTTTGCTGTACTTCAACAGAAAGCTACAAAAAAAAAAAACACTATGGTAATACTTAACAAGATTTCTTTCATTACGAAATACTCAGGTTGTTAAGTAGGTACATTTTACGGAAACAAAGTGTTGAAAGTAACAACAGTCTGGCTAACCACACATCACTTTCTACCCATTAAGGCATTTACAATGAAGTAAATTGTAAGTCCCTTGGCTGTAGTTGAGGCCTGGCCTTAGGCCCTTACTGTATTATGTTATGGGCTAACATATTGACTGGCCTGTTGGTCTAGTGGTTAATGGCTCTGACTGCTATGCCGGAGATCGTGGCCTCGTGGGTTCGATTCCCACCCAGGACAAAGGTATGTGTGATGAGCACGATCATTTGTTCTGTGTCTGGGTGCAATTTATCTATAATATGTATGTATTTAGAAATATATAAGTATGTTTATCAGTTGTCTCATAACACAAGCTATGCTTAACTTGGGACTAGACGGCGTTGTGTGATAGACTTTGTGGAATATTATTATTATTATATTTTTTGTAAAGCAATCTTGATGATTAGTAGGTACTGAAATGACCGATGGTGATAGTTTTAGCTGAGAAAAACTTACTTCTTATTAATAAGCTCTAGTTGAAGAATCGCCGAATTTAAGTAACAATGAGCACATTGCGGCAGAGCAGATGGTTGATGGAGCCGAAATTTTCTGGAATGGCGGTCGCGTACCGGAAGACGCAGCGTTGGAAGGGCACAAGGCGGACCGATAACCTATGGAGAACCGCAGAAATCTGATGGATGCAAGACACACAGACGTGGTCGTTATGGTGACGCTTGGGGAGGCTTAAGTCCAGCGGTGGGCGTATTTAGACTGAAATGATGATGATGAAACAAATCTTGATGACTAATAGCTACCAAGCATAAGCATAATCAGCCTTTAAATGGGACTCAGGCCTCCTCTCTAGGAGAGGGAATGGGCCGTACCTAATCCACCAAGCGGGCCCAGTGCGGGTTGGTGAATGTCAAATGTTTTCGAATTTTTTAGTTCTATGACATGCCGGTTTCCTCACGATGTTTTCCTTGACCATTTTGAGAGCAGAGGTGATGAAATAAATTTCACAAAGTAATGCGCCTGGCTGGGTTTGAACCCGCGACCTACAACACGTAAGTCGGGGCCGTTACCACTCGGCCACCACTGCTCTCATAGCTACCAAAATCGGCTGAAATGACTGATAGTGATTGTTTTAGTTGCAAAACCTACCTAGAAATACTTGATTTCTTATCTTAGCTCTTGTTAAAGAATCACCGAACTTAAGTGGCCATAGGTTGGGCACATTGCTCGCAGAACAGATGGTCGATGGAGCCCGTTTACCGGAAAACGCTGCGTTGTCGATGCCCTCTTGTAACTTTCGCGAAGCCCGTGACATTATACACGGGATTATTGAAAAGAGTTACCGCGGTTCTGGATCACAAAGGGCAACTGAAGGAACAAAAGAGGATTTTAGTCAGTAAATGTCTAACTAGTCCCTTTCGCTCCACCCAGATCGGAAGAAGTTATTTGATGACTTCCCAACCTAAACTTGAAACATCATGAAGAATTTATTAGATATATTACTTTTACTACACCGGGATTGGAATTCTTTATCTGTTCCAATTGTTAACTCCGATCGATCGCAAAGGTCAACGTACCAGATCGTAATTATTTTGAAGTGTGCCCCAAATAATGGCCTGAAATTGAGGTGTGGCACAACTAGGTTAGCGTTACATTGTAACCATTATTTATAAAAAAATAAATAGATCAGGCCTTAATTAATATCCTTCCATTTATAAAGCCTTAGAGAAATGCCTTTGATGGATATATTTTGAAGATTTCCGCTTAAGGCATAACAATGACTAAATATCACTTTCGTTTAGTGCAGTGGTTCTCAACTTGAGGTCCGCGGACCACTGGTAGTTCGCAAAATAAGTTCACGGACTATAATCCGTGAAAGGTTTAAAATTTCAACCTTTCTGACTAAACAATTACATTGATGTGAACAGATATTAGAGTTATTATTATTATATTGTTATTATTACCTAGAGCAGTGGTGGCCGAGTGGTAACGGCCCCGACTTACGAGTTGTAGGTCGCGGGTTCAAACCCAGTCAGGCGCATTACTTTGTGTAATTTATATCATCAGCACTGCTCTCAAAACGGTGAAGGAAAACGTCGTGAGGAAACCGGCATGTCCAAGAACCAAAAATTCGAAAACATGTGACATCTACCAACCCGCACTGGGCCCACGTGGTGGATTATGGCCCATTCCCTCTCCTAGAGAGGAGGCCTGACTCCCAACAGTGGGAACATTATAAGGCTGACTATGCTATGCTATGCTATGCACAGATACTCAGTTTAATCAGATTTTATTTTTATTTTAATGAATACATGGGAAGAAAGAATACGTAGGAGTGCTACAAGTTTGCAATTTATAATATGACTTCTGGTCTTTTTTTTTAATGATATTAAACTAGTGCTTGACAGCGATCTCACCTGATGGTAAGCGGTGATGCAATCGATCATGGTGAATCATACTAGTTTATTAAGAGTCCATTCAATTTAGCTTTGAAGACCCCTAAATTATTATCGGACGGGAAGAAGGCTGCAGGAAAATTGTTCCAGTCCTTTGATGCGGTATAAATGACGAAGCGAAAAGCTTAGTCCGCGAACCGTAGAGGTGTCAACAACGTAAGGGTGAACATTCGCCGTACGTGGGATTGTCCAATTCTTTCTTAAGTGTTTTTATTAAAATGATTTAAAATTTAAGTACATGCATAATGTATGAAATGTTATAATAATATTTCATTTATTGTATTTTCCCTACTCAATCATTCCTTTTAAAGATTCTTTGTCCAATCAAAGAATCTAAAGTAGTCCAAAAAGAAGGTTGAGAGCCACTGCTTTAGAGAGCTATTCAATCAAATAGAGTATGGAGTGTTATTAATAACTTGTCTTCCATCTTAGAAATGTAAAACAATCAGTGATTGTTATTGTTTCGTTTCGTAGATATTGACGCTTTCTATAAAAAAAAAAAACCGGGAAAATGCTAGTCGGTATCGCGCACTGAGGGTTCCATATAAACTAGGTAAGTTTAAATTTAAAAAAACGGTTCAATTACGAAGATTTTTCCGATTCGCATAAAAGTTTTTTTTGTGATGTAACTACAAATTTACAGTTTTCAGTTTTTTCCTATACTTACTTGTGCTATGAGGCTTTGCTTCATACATACCATGTTTCATGATTGTAGGTCAACGGAAAGTAAGTTACGAATTTTGAAACTCTTTCTCTCGGCCTTATCTTTTTTTCGTTAACTCAGAATTTTCAGCTTCAAGGGACTACAGACTTGAGTATATGGTTTTAATATCAAGTCAATACCGCCTCACGTTCCCAATAAAAAGGGTCTTGACAGACGGACAAACATACAGATGTACAACAAAGTGATCCATTAAGGGTTCCGATTTTTCCTTTTAAGGTACAGAACTCTAAAAATGGAAATAAAAATAATGAATGAGATTGTGTTTTTAGAACATTTTTTTCTTGATTTTACTATTAAAGACGACTCGAGTCGACTTGTTGCGCCGACCTCAAATAACACGGGACAAGGGCAGGAAGATGATGATGAGATGATGGTCTTACTATTAAAGATATTTTGGTTTGTGCTACAAGATTGTCCAAAGAGTTACCGCGGCCCTGGAAAGTGCATTTCTTATGCCCGTATTACCTACTGCGTCGTAGGAGGAGGCGACCGCCTCCCATTCACTTTCACTCCAGGCCATGACCTGAACCAAAGACGGAGGATGGATGGAACATGAGGACCAGCGTCAGGCGGAAAGTGAGGACGCCATAATGCCTCTCTAGTCACTCCTAAAGAGGGGGATTTACCGCCTTGATTGTGGCTGGGCACGCCACGCGCTAGGTTGTGGCAGTCGCTGTCAGGATACTACCATGATATCCCGCCAGAATTTCGTCCGTCAAGCCGCATTTGTCGGTCTTAAGTTTCTAAAACAGAATTTTATCACTACTTGAGTTTCCGATGGTTACGGAAGATACATTTTCAACTTAAAACCAACCTGTCTTGCACAATACACATCTTATTCTTTTTTTTTGTATTAAGTATAGGCTCACGTTTGACGACTATCTCGCCTGATGGTAAGCGATGATGTGGCCGACGATGGAGCACGCTTGCTAGAATTAGAAGTAACCTATTCACTCTTAACTTAAAGACCTTCAATGGTTTTTGTAACGGCTCATTAGAATTTCAAACATAGTTGTTAGTTTGTAACAAACATAAAATGTAACAACTCTTCACTTTCCCCCTTAGTCTTAACAATCGTCTCGCTAATAAAGTAAACTGTATATGTAGTTGTTCTTTCTCACCAAGAAGGATTGGTTTTGGATGTGTGTGTAAGTTCATGTACACTTTTATTTCTGTGCGTGTGTGTGCTCAAAGCGCGTGGACCATAGAAAATAGCTTACACACACAGCAACAATGAGTATGTGAATCTACACAAATCCAAGAACAACCTGCCTTCGTCAAATAGAATATCTAGAATAACCCTTTTTATGGCCATTGAGCCGGCTGTCTTCAGATAAATTTTTTTTACTTCTCCTGCTCGCACGGCCTACTGAAACTAGGAGTGTGCAATTTTGCCTTTTTTTCTTTTATGACGAAGGCAAGCACTAAGACCGGATTTTCCAAAATTACCCCCTAGAAATGAAACGGGAGTCCAAAGTTTATATGGAAAAACCTCCTTCTCGCGGGCGATGCTGCTGGCAGAACCTAGTTCTGTTATATATTAGAAGAGGTGTACCCAGATAAAATAAAACACCATTGTCTTTATAAAAGGTCACAGGTTAGCGCTTATTCTAAAGAAATGCCATTAATGCCAATTCATACTTTCGTCATTGTGATCTTGATAGAAGCGACCGTAAAAGAAAGTAAGAAATTAAAGGAAGTCCGATATAAATAAATGTCATTTTTATCTCGCGATTTTATGGAAGAAGGCAAAAGAAATTTTTATTATTAAATCATGAGGCGTTGGAAATGCCAAGTGGCAACTCGAATTCAATTTCATAGGAAATGGAAAAGGAATTGGTTATCATTTAGATGTCAGATAGCATATTAGAAGGCGAGTTTTAGTAAAGTCTGATACGCAGGAGATTTTATTTCATGATTTCCCTCCTCAAAAAAAAAAAACTACGATATTAGACCTTAGGCTGTAGTATTTTTTGATAAAGCTGCGGTGGCCCTGGAACATAAAAAATACATATTATGAATTTTAAAATTCACATTAGTACTGGCCCGTTTTCTTGTTAACACTTGCCTTATTTAAAACTAGCTGACCCGGCGAACTTCTTTTTTTTTATTAATGATAGGCTCGCCTTTGACCACCATCTCACCTGATGGTAAGCGAAGATGTGATCGACGATGGAGCACGCTTGCCTATTCACTCTTGACTTAAAGACCCCTAAGTTGTAGCTATCAGGAAACACAGACTCCGGCAAGAAATTCCACTCCTTGGCTGTACGCACAATAAATGTGTTCTCAAAACGCTTTGTGCGTATGGGTGGGATGTCTACCGTGTACCGGTGGCGCAACGCCGTACGTCTAGTGGTTTGATGATGAAACGAACTTGGTGGAATTAGATTGTGCAATTCCAGTGCACACTTCCCGAAATGTAAACGATAGAAAACCGACAGGCTAGCAACTCGGCGGCGATGCCCAAGGCTTTGGAGCTTCGACTCAACAAGTGCATCATTGTTGCCGATGATTCTCTTGGCTCGCCTCTCAATCGGCTCTAGCGCATCAAGCTGGTATCTTCGTACCGGAATGAAGTATATTTTTTGATATAGTCAACCAATTGCGATGAAACAAAGCCTAAGTAATATATCAAGTTAAACATAATTTTAATGTATAAAAGTTATTTACATCGATTACGTACATTTTACGTGATGTCCGCACAACTAAAAACTTTTACAGATTTATTATATGTATAGATGAACCCAATATATCTTGATAAGTCAGCTTGTATTATGATTTAATATGGTCTCAATAAAAGGATTGATTAATTTCAACTTCTGCAGCATTTAAAAGCTCTTAAACAAATGATTGATTTACTACATATGCTAGTGAAAGTAGCAATTTCGTTCAATCGTAAGTCGTCAGAAATAAACCAGATGAGTCATGCTTTGTACAAGTCTGAAAGCAAGTAGTAATCGATATTTGGCAAACAGAGCAAAATGATAAATATACAATAAAAAATACATACAATACAATGATAAGTTGATGAACATTTTAGGAATAAAGTAGTTTTAAAGAATGTAAGAAATTATAGAACTACTAGCTGACCCGGCAAGCGTTGTTCTGCCATATAAAGTAATTATCAAAGAAATAAATGGGGGTGTAGAAGAGTAAAAAAAAATCTCAGACCAACCAAACATAAAAAAAAAAGATCGGTTTCGGATCGGGAGTTTGAGCACAAAGACTGTGACACGAGATTTTTATATATTAGAACTAGCTTCTGCCAGCGGCTTCTCCCGCGTGAAAGTAGGTTTTTCCATACATACATAAAGTTTGTAAACTTTGGACCCCCGTTTCCTCCCCTAAGGGGTAGAGTTCCGTAAAATCCGTCCTTAGCGGATGTCTACAACTCTACACGGCTACACCCTTTAAGGAACCTACCTGCCAAATTTTAAGTTTGTAGGTGTTATAGTTTCTGAGATTTCGTGATTAATCAGTGAGTGGTATTTCGCTTTTATATATATACTAGCTTCAGCCAACGGCTTCGCCCGCGTGAAAGTCGGTTTCTCCAAACCAACTTTGGACCCCCGTTTCATTCCCTTAGGGGGTGAATTTCAAAAAATCAGTTCTTAGCAGATGTCTACACCCTATAAGGAACCTACCTGCCAAATTTTAAGTTTGTAGATGTTATAGTTTCTGAGATTTCGTGATTAATCAGTGAGTGGTATTTCGCTTTTATAAATATAGATAGTATATAATTATTTCATAAAATTAAACTAATCTGGCGCGATACTAAAGCTACCTTGATACTATTCAGGTAGATAATCTGATACATATTCAATTAGGAAATACATTAACGTATCCTTAAATTCCTAACAAAATTAATAAAGAAAATTGAATAATCCTCTTTATCTGGCCATCCCATCTGCAGGACCTTTGAATAAAAAAATCTATTATACGTATTTCCCGGTTGATTAAATTTTATTGGTTACAAAGTATAATTAGAAATGATTATGATCTCATATACATAAATCTTTTATTAAATGCGTGGGGTTCTGTACAATGCGATGTTTAAATTTTTTAATAAGGAGTGGGTACTCCAAGGAGTATTCATGAATCTTAGATTAGATTTGAGATAAGAAAATTAATCGATAAATGCTTAACAGATTTTTTTTGTTTTGGTTCTTTTCTGAATAATTTTTATTTTTATTTGTGTGAACAAGTAACGGTTTTCTATTAGGTTTTTATCTAAGTTAACTTCACAGGGTATCATTTTGAATAATATTATAGCCATAAATTTCCTTGCATGATTCTGTGTTTCCTGATAGCTATAATCTAGGGGTCTTTAAATCAAGAGTGAATAGGATACTTCTAGGCAAGCGTGCTCCATTGTCGTCACCATCAGGTGAGATAGTGGTAAAACGAAAAAATAAAAAAACCTACCAGTCCTTCTGCTCTTTTGGTCTTTCCTGCCTATATGGTGTTCCATATGTTTGCCTATATGTATACGTGTTCCTATGTTTAGAACAGTGCGTACCTTGCCACTTTCTACATATTTTCTATTTCCTACCTATATGGTACATAGCACAGTGCTTATTTTTTTTATTATCACTGCATTAGCATCATGCTCAGTTCAGCTGCCTACTGGGCTGCTCTTTTATTCACCAATCCCCAGACTCCTGTGTCATTCTTATGCTAACTGCAACAATGTTGTCTGTGTTTGATGCCACCAAATGCCTATCTTAAAACTACAATTCAAGTCTCACAATAATTACACAACACCAAGTTGACATCTATATAGCATTATTATTATTATTCATCTCTATTATTACATTATGATTTATTACAGTGCTCAAAGGTCTGCAAACCTGTCTGCTACTTAGCAGGTGATTACTATCTGTGTCTGAACACAAAATATCGTTAGACGTGACTTCATTAACTGCCTCACCTACGGCTGTTTGACTTATGTGCTAACTGTCGACTGTTTTTGATGTATTGGAACGTATAACTGTAAGTTTGTTATTGGGGTTATTAGTATCTTTCACATTATTTGTTTTGGTTTAAATTTATTAGGTTTTTGCTTATTGTTTTATACTTCTGTGATATCTTTAGGGACAACGCTTTCGTGAAACAACTGCATTCTTCAACTTGTATTATCATCATTATTAGTCTTAGGCTTTTTGATTACATCTTAGCGCATCGGCTTGTTACTAGCACAAATATTTCTGCAAGCCTATCTGCTACATAACTCATGATTACTGTTTGTACCTGAATATATCATAATACTATCGACAGATGAGACTTCATTAACAGTCTCACCTATGTCTGATTAAGTTATTTATCATTGGTTGACTCTATTTAATGTATTGGAACGTGGGATAGTTAGATTATTGTTGTGATTATGAGCGTTGTTTGTATATAGCTTAGGTGTATTAAGTTTATGCATATCCTAAGGATTATATACTATTCTTGATAAATGATATTTATTTTGCAAATAGATTGAAATAAAAACACACACAAGAAACACTTTTACAGGTCAAATTTTTTGGTCAGTTTAAACTAAATGAGGCCGGTTTTTCCTAGCTAACTATCCTGAGAAGAAACATCGAAACAAACTCAGAGGCCAAAGTCTCTTTTAAAGTCCATATAGTAAACATGTAATGGATTAGACCATATATAAGAACCATGCAGAGATGTCTCAGAGGGTCTTTTGAAGAAAGAACCACACAGATCAGAGTAGACCTGACCAGTCAGTGCAAGCATTTATCAGTATTCATGTAGATCAAACTCCATGAATTCTTATCACTATTAGTATTTCTTCTTATTAGTCTATTATTCTTATTACATCCCAACACATCAGCATCAGTTCATTCTTTTATTTGGTTTGCTTTTATTGGAATCAGTATTAAATCTTTCATAACTGCTTAATTCCACAGACATGACGGATGTCTCCTTATGTGAGCAATAGTTTCCTGCTCTGTGGTAATTATTATGTCCAGGCTTTAACCCGCAATCGATCCGTCTGGTTACTCGTTTGCCAACACACCTACTGCTTTTGGAGCATTACTTCCTATGATTGTATCTTTTCCTTCTAGGTTTTTCCACAGCTTGGGAATTGCCGAATAATGAAACCGAATTATTCCTTTCACCATGCTATTTTCGGCCACAACTGCAAAAAAAAGTCATAAATCATAAACAAATGTACATATTTTGTCCCCATCCAAGAGAAAACATCGTGTGTGACACACACGCCATGTGCCGGCGCAGAAATACTACAGATATTTGTAAATCTGCATTGTGAAAACCATACCAAACAAACCAACAGTTGGTTTGAGTCACAGCATGACACATTTAGGCCACTGATAGGAACCAATACCGAAACACAATGGAATAACAGCGTTTAAATTAAAATGTTCCATTTACAATGCTGGTTTTATTCTGAACTAACATTAATAAGGATGTCGAAAGCAGGCAATGGATACAAAATACAAGCTTTGATAGGAACGTCCTGGATTTCAAAGTTCAGTCAACGTTGGGATTACAGACTGGGACGGTCCACGGGTAGACATATTTTTAGACAGCGTATCTTATGTTAGTCATTATTCTGAATAGCGCCACTTGTAATGTTTTAATCAATTTTGTCTATTCATTTTGTTGCAAGTGACAAGTGTTCGTGAGTCAGAAATGAGAGCGTTACTGAAAGTATCAATAAGTAATGCATTTGATTGCACTGTTTAAGTTTCTTGTAGATCAACTCATTCACATTCATAATTTTAGTCTCATATTAACTATATTTGTTTGCTTTACATCAGGCTTGATAAATGACTTTTCTATAAGTGGAAAAGTCACATACCAAGTACGTGATAGGTAATGTCATTGCAATACATTTCGTACACTAGCTTTTGGCAGGAACGCTAATAGAAAAGAGATTTGTCTAAGCTCCCAAGTATATGTTTCCTTTAAAACCGTTTTTTAATCATAGTCTAACTTAAATTAAAAAATACTATGAATGCCCTCAAATTTGTGAACGCTGTGCACGCCTGTAATTAGTTTGTTTGCACTGGACCATTTTCTGAAAGTTATACGCAAAAAAAATTGTAAACAAATTGTTGGTGTGGCTTAGTCATAAAATAAAATAAAACCGACTAAGTGTAGTCAGTTTTAATTTCTTTTAAGTACTACCAAATCAAAGAATGATGCTTACGCTACTGATTATTATTTTTTTTAATCTAAATAAGTAATGGATGGATGGACCAACCCGCACTGGGCCCGCGTGGTGGATTACGGCCCATTCCCTCTCCTAGAGAGGAGGCCTGAGTCCCAACAGTGGGAACATTATAAGGCCGACTATGCTATGCTATGCTAAGTAATGGAAAATACAAATTAGGAACTATACTTCAAATGAACGTGGAAGATTTGAAATTTGAAATTTCAAGTGCGATTGTGCGGGAATTCGATGGATGCGAGATGTACAGAACCGGTCATTATGGCGACACTTGGAAGAGGCCTATGTCCAGCCGTGGTCGTCTTTCGGTTGAAATGATGATGATGATGATGAAGTGCGAATGTTTACTTTATCCATCTTTCATCAAAGCGAGTAACGAGCAAAATAAATACTCTCAGTTTTACTGTTACATATTTTTATTTTGTAATACAATTTTCCCGTAGATATGAATCCGTAATTTCCATTACAAACATTTGGTGAATTTGTGTGGAATTTTATCTGGGTTTCGTCTTCATTCAAAATGTTTTTCAAGCAAAATTTTTCTGAAACAATTTAAAGGATGCGCAGCTTTAGTCTTATAAATAACCTGTCTAACGAAGCTTCAAAACAATTCTGTTTATTTTTTCTACTTCAGGGAAAATTTTGCAGAAATATTCAGCTTGTGGGTTTGTTTATGAGCTGACTAAAATATTTTCAAGCGCAACAGACTTAGTAGGTTTTGGCACCAATCCTAGGTTTATCCAGAAATATGATTTTTGGTAAATATTTCTTCAGAAACATGAATAATGAGATATACACCAATCTAGTTTTGAGGAAAATCCTACAGCCAACTTGTAATCAGAAGACAGATACTTTTATGTCGCTATTGTAAAAACATTATGTCGCTATTGGGACAAAGTACTAGACAAAAATATTTATGATAAATAAGAGAACAAAGAAACTGCTTGTTTCTCTAGAAATTTCTTCCAATAGACCTGCAAAATGAGAAAGGAGAAATAAATAAATAATCTTGAATTATTTTAGCAATACCTATGTAAATAGTTACTACCTGATTGTGATAATTAAAAAGATGTCTCTTCAAATATTTCTAAGTGTATTATTACTTCTTCCTCTGAAATGTCATAATCTTATCTCTCTCCTTTATCTGATCTTTCTTGCCATATCATTTATACTAGAAAATATATACATAAATATAATCCGCAAACTTCTAGAATACTACCGTCTTATAAATAGAAGGATCAACTCCCCCATCAGTAATTAATCAAACGCGACGAACTTTTAGTCTTATTCTGTCTGGCTTTAGTACGTTTGTCTGTCACTTTAGTTGCCCTGCAGACATGACTATTAACCCCTTTTAAACGTCAAGTTAAACCAAGCCCTGTTGACTTGTTAATTAAGAACCGTCTTTAATCTTGCTTTTGTTCGAAATTCAAAAGGATGGCTACTGGTAACTGTCAGCGTCAAAGTTGTTTTTTTTTAAACTGGCGAAGGTAAACTTTCTTTGCGACCTCTAGGATTAGTTCGACAAAGGAGTTTGTATATTACATTAGATTTGTTTTTAATTACGTCTCTAGTTAATTGTTGCTTATAAAGTATTGTGATATTGTAACATGGTTTGTGTGTGTTGTAACGGTTACACGAAAGCTTTTAATCCGATTAAATGGTTTGATCCTCCAACAGTTCATTATCATTTAAATACACAGGGCTTTGTTCCTGTATTTACGTTGTTTAACTCACTAATTGGATGGGTCTTTGTAATGTTTATTTCACGGTTTCACACAGTAGCCAGGGGACACATCAACAGCAGACCCTTTTAACAATGTTAATTAAAATAAACATTGTTAGTTGGCCTAAAGGGTTGGAATTTTATTGGATTGTGTTTACTTATTATTTTAAATGAATTTATACTGAGATAGAGCCCTCAGCATAAACTTATTTTAAGGAAAAAGTAGGTACGTAAATACCTTTTTTTTACCAAATTTTAGTTCTTGATTGATAGGGATTTTATTTTAACCTAAAGGCTCATGTTGCAGCGAAGAGATAAGACTCAATGCATATATGGCCCTTATCTATACAAGGTGAATTTTTCAAGGCGTGGATGGCTTAATACAACTAAAACTCACCTGTGTAGGAACTCAGGCAGGAGCCTGGAACGTAAAAGGGGATTGAAGGAACTTCTTCAGTAACTGTTTCGAACAATCCCGCAGCCCTACAATTTTATTGTAACGATACACACAAAAATTGTACATAACAACCATCCAATGTAATCCAAATGATGAAGTAATTTAAAACTTTAGCAGGTCTTCATAGTTTTGGCCATCCAACCCCACTTACAAAGATCACCCTGTATATACAGGTGTACAGCAGCCAGGTGTGAAGTATGTTCTTGGCCTTAAAATGGAGCATCCCGTTATGTTTTTTCGATATCACAAGAGGTGACTAAGTTTGGATGAAGACATACACACACCTGATGTACTGTTTATAATCCACCTGGATGCAAGCACTTTTTTTTTTGAAGTGATGTTTTAATTTGTTTTTGTAGGTACTGTTGCTAGGTCAAACTAGTTTGCAGCACATGTTGAATAAATTACTTATTAAAATATACATACGTCTAAGTTGTATATTTTCATAAGAATATACATACCTATGCATGCCACATGTTGCTAAAAAAATATTAGCTCAAAATGGATTTTACATACGAAAAATGTATTGCCAACCAAAAAGCTCTTCACTTGAAGAAAAAAAAACTAAGCTAAAAATAAGCGACCAACTCGTTACCAATGTAACACACAGTCTGCAATAAAAACTCAAAATTATAATACTTACTTAATAAACAGAGTAACACATTGAAATTGTCCTTGGGTCGCGTCGGTACGTGATCTCTATTACAAAGAGACAATCATTTTTTTTTTTCGAAACCGTTGGAAATGGAATGCGGGACAAAAACATCGGCAAAAAAACACACGAAGTCCGTACTCTTTGGTACGAAACGAACACATGGTGTTCGCTATTTGAATGTTCTCTCTTATGGTGAATGTTCCAGGGTAACCCGCGAAATTCAAATTATTGAAAGATTTATGCAATTTGCAGCTCTATGCATAGCTCCATCAAAGATTTATGCAAATATTGGATAGTTAGGTAACACAAATAATAATAGTGGTAGCGACTTTTATGTATTTACTTTTATGTATACTCATCTTAGCTATGAATCTATATTTAGAGTTTTCATTGAAATATTTTTTTCTTTTTTTTTAATGACATAAAGTAGTGCTTGACTGCGATCCCACCTGATGGTAAGCAGTGATGCAATCGTTGATGGTGAGGTGCACTACTTTACTAAGACCCTATTCACTCTCGCTTCGAATACACCTAAATTATAATCAGACGATAAACCGCAGCAGGAAAATTGTTCCAGTCCTTCATTTTCTTTTTTGTTTGGCTTACAGCTAACATTAAAAAAGCAAAACATAATTTATTCTAAAGTCTCTATTGTCCAAGGAACATTATTGAATTATCTCAGAAGTAAAGGGGCCCCAAAAGGCAAAATAAAATTATCCACAGTGTACACACGGGAGATTGATGATTTGATTGTGTTATATTTAAGTATTCCAATACTAACATTCGTACGTGCGTCCTTGAGTGTTCATGTTTGTTTTTTGTCACCAGAATGCCTTGTTTGCCTACTGCCTTACAGAAACTTAATAGTTTATTTACTTAGGTACTTAAAAATATTTTTCTGTCGTTGTCAATGTTTTTAAGTTAGTTTTAATCATAGATATCCAGTTTTAATATTTCTCATGTAAGCGAGGAGGAAGGTTTGTATAAATATACAAAGTTTCTAATAATAATAACTTTTCAATACACTTACTCGAAAACCCGCTCTTATCCCACCGTTTTTAGGCACGCAATAGACTGTTTTCCGCACTAGTGCAGAAAAGTGCGCGTGCTCTCCTCCGCCACAATTTTATTACATTTATCGCATCAGGCTGAGCGCGCGTCGATCCCCACGTGTCGCCGGTCAACCCCCGTTTATTCATTTCTTCGTAAGTATATTGAAAAAAATCGTTTGATACACGTGCAAATTTGTCACTGCAGCCCTCGGCTCTATAACCCCCTCGCTTACGGCTCGTGCGAATTCCGCCTCGGTCGCAATGACACACTTTCTGCACATATATAAAATTTTAGAAAAAAAAAATAAGTTTCTTGCACTTTACTCTAGTTATGCACATAATTATGATTGATTACCCATACATCAGCAGAATTAATAATTCGAGGTTGCGTTAATATGAAAGAGATATTACATTGAACACTTTTGCCGATCAACTAATATGCTTGAATATTATGAATGAGAGAGAATGAAAATAGTCAAAGTGGATGTCTTGGCTATATTGGCTTCGTCAGACTAAATGGTTTATTGACACATACCACCCCACTTTTTTATTGTTGATAGGCTCGCGCTTGACCACTATCTAACTGATGGTATGCGACGATGTGGTCGACGACGGAGTACGCTTGCCTAGAAGTAACCTATTCACTCTTGACTTAAAGACCCCTAGGTTGTAGCGGTCAAGAAACACAGGCTCCGGCAGGGAATTTCACTTTTCAGCTTTCACTGCCTGATATATAAAAAAAACATATTTCAGACTAATTTCAATGTCCATAATAGGTTAGTGACTGAAACTTAAAACTACGTTCGTATAATATTCAAATGCATTAAATTAGTCAATTAGTTCACAAGAAATTAAATTAAATTAAAATAAATCATTTCAACAACACAATAATCATAATGTTTGTCAAACATAATACACAAAAAATAAATAGATTAAAAAAGTTTTATAAACCTATCCCACACTGGTGACTCTGGGCTTTCAGCGATCATCTTTAGGATTCCGTCACCACTGCCCCTAATTCGACGAATGAGTGAGGCTGACTTTTTACGCATTATTGCATAAAAGTCATCCACACCTGCGTCCGCCAACATGCCTGAGGTACTGCAGAATCGAGGAAGTCGCACCAGAACCCTAAAGGCGTTGTTAAACTGGACTCTGAGAGCACTATAGGCCCGCTGCGTGTAATTGGTCCACAGCAAGGCTCGGAACCGGTTTAAAAAATACCGGTTAATACCGGTTTATTTCGGTTTTCCTCCGAACTTTTCATAAGAACGTAAACGTTTTAAGAACTTTATTTTAACCTAAATTAACCGGTTTATTCGACGAACGGCATGTCGGGTAACGCGTTGCAACTTGTGACTACTTGTAAGGATGCCGCGTATAGCGGCGTGGTATGTAGACGTACTTACGAATTTACGATATTGATCGGTGAAGATCGAGAGTGTGTCGACCAGGGTGGCGTACCTTATACTCAGAATATCGCCAAGATATTAGCTGAAGGTCATACAGGTTTACGCCCCGACCTCGACGCACCCCGACGACGAAGTAGAGACCATGTATGAGGATGTATCCAGAGCCATACATGGTTTTAAGACCCACTTCACCGTGGTCACGGGGACTTCAAAGCGAAACTGGGCAAACGAGATGGTGACGAGCTGAGAGTGGGGCAATTTGGATTTGGACGTCGAAATCACCGGGGACACCTACTGGCTAGTTTTATGGAGAAGGAAGGCCTATAAATGATGAACTCCTTCTTCAAAAAACGTGAGCATAGGAGGTGGACCTGGCAAAGTCCCGACGGTGCAACTAGAAATGAGATTGACTTCATTCTGTCGACGAAGAAGCAAATATTCAATGATGTCTCCGTGATCAATGCGGTGAAAACTGGAAGTGATCACCGCATGGTAAGAGGCACATTGAATATCAGAACCAAAACTCCGAGAGCTTTCAGCTCGAACTCCACAATCGTTTCGAGTGCCTAGGAAGCTCCGTGGACGAATATAAATAACGATGGGTTCGTGGGAACTGTCCATACGGTCGGGTCTAAATTTTTCAAGGCTCACTGTACAAAAAAGAACAAGAAGCTGTCAGATCAAACTCTCGAGCTTATGAAGAAGAGGCGTGAGATGACTTTGCAGTCTTCAGATGATGCGTGCACATATCGGCAGCTCAATAAACGGATCTCAAATTCTCTGAAACGCGACCTTCGCCGATTTAATACCGAGAGGATTAAGGATGCGATTGAACGGAATAAGGGCTCTAAAGTATTTGCACGAGATCTGTCTGTTGGGCAGAGCCAGCTCACGAAACTGAAGACCGACGATGGCAGAGTCATATCCGCCAAATCGAAGCTTCTGGGAGAGATCGAGGCTTTTTATGGACAGTTGTACACGTCAATCTCCGAACCCACTGCAAATCTAGCAAACGACCCAAGAGCTAGATTGACTCGACACTATACCGAAGATATCCCGGACGTCAGCCTGTACGAGATTAGGGTGGCTCTGAAGTAGTTGAAGAACAACAAGGCGTCGGGTGAGGACGGAATTACGGCCGAGCTCCTGAAGGCGGGTGGAAAACCGGTCCTAAAGGCACTTCAAAAGTTGTTCGATTCCGTCATACTCGAGGGGAAAACGCCACAGGCATGGAGCAGAGGTGTGGTGGTACTCTTCTTTAAGAAGGGTGACAATACCCTGCTTAAGAATTACAGGCCCATCTCGCTTCTGAGCCATGTCTACAAGCTGTTTTCCAGAGTCATCACGAACCGTCTCGCGCGCAGGTTCGACGACTTCCAGCCTCCCGAACAAGCCGGATTTCGAAAAGGCTTCAGCACCGTGGACCACATACATACGCTGCGGCAGGTTATACAGAAGACTGAGGAGTATAATCAGCCTCTCTGCTTAGCGTTTGTGGACTACGAGAAAACCTTTGATTCGATCGAGACTTGGGCTGTACTGCAGTCTCTTCAACGGTGCCAGATTGACTATCGGTACATCGAAGTGCTGAAGTGTTTATACAAAAACGCCACCATGTCAGTCCGACTTCAGGACCAGACCTCGAAACCTATCCTCTTGCAGCGGGGTGTGAGGCAAGGAGACGTCATTTCTCCGAAACTGTTCACGGCCGCAATGGAGGATGTCTTCAAGGTTCTGGAGTGGAGAGGGCTAGGCATAAATGTCAATGGCTAGCACATCACTCACCATCGATTTGCCGACGACATAGTAGTCATGGCTGAGACTACGGAGGAGCTCAGTACAATGCTCGGTGACCTCAGTAGAGCTTCCGAAAGAGTGGGACTTAAAATGAACATGGACAAAACCAAAGTCATGGTAAACATCCATGTAGCACCCACTCCTATCAAGATCGGAGACTCTACACTCGAAGTTGTGGACGACTACGTTTACCTGGGACAGTTCAACTTTTTTGTCTCAGAAGTTCAAACGTTAAAAGGAATTGTACCAAGTGGACCAACTGGGAAAAATGTCTCACTTGTTCAACGATTAAACTATTGAGCTAGACTAACGTATAGTTTTACTATTACTTTTAATTAAGCCACCTAATTGTACTTAATATGTAAACTAGAAGACTGATTACTGATAAACTGGAAACTGAAACTGATATATTGAAAAGCATTAAATTATTCTTTTTCCAAATATTTGTCATCATCATCATCTTCCTGCCCTTGTCCCGTTTTATTCGGGGTCAACGCAACACGTTTTTTTTCTTCCATTCTGTCCTGTCACTCGTCACGCTATCACTAACTCCCTTTTCTTTCATATCACTTCTCACACAATCCATCCATCTTTTCTTTGGTCTTCTTCTCCATCCATCCACATGTAAACTCATAACTCTTTTAGTAACATGCGTTTCATCCCTCCTCTTCACATGACTATACCAAGACAAACGATTCCCTTTAAATTTTTTAGTCACTGCCGCCACTTTCAAACTTCCCCTTATATACTCATTTCTCACTTTATCCATTCTCGTCACACCACACATCCATCCAACATTCTCATTTCTGCTACGTGCAATCTTTTTTCATCCGTCTTTTTCACAGCCCAACATTCTGATCCATACAGTATGACAGGCCTTATCACGGACTTGTAGATTTTACCCTTCACTTTGAGGGGCATCCGTAGGTCACATGTTGCTCCCGTGACCTGTCGCCATTTCATTCATCCTGCGTTGATCCGATGTGTTACGTCCCGGTCTACCTCACCATCCCCTTAGACGAGCGACCCGAGGTATCGAAAGTCGGAGCAGATCGGTATGGGCGTTCTAGCGAGAGCTAAAGCCACTGGATTGGAGAGACCGCCGAAATCGCAGAACAAGTATTCCATTTTGGTTCTACTCAATTTCAGGCCAACACTCTCCAGTCTGTGCCACCACACCTCCAATCTGTTCTTGACCTCTAGGCCACTCTCGGCAACCAACACAATGTTATCGACAAACAGCATACACCAGGGAGCCTCTTCCTGAATGTCCGACGTCAGAGCGTCCATTATCATCAGGAAGAGGTAAGGGCTGAGAGCCGACCCTCGATGTAAGCCGACAGCCACATTGAAGCTGCTAGTGGTGCCCACTGTAGACCGCACGTGGGTACTGCATCGACTGTACATCGCTCGGATCAACTGCACATAGTTACTTCCCAGGCACACCTTTCTCCTTAAGGGCCCACAACAGAACCTCACGAGGTTCCCAGTCGTATGCCTTTTCGAGGTCAACGAATACCATGTGCAAGTTTTTATGCGCACCTCCGTATTTTTCGCATAGCTGGTGTATAGCAAAAATGGCATCCGCTGTACCCCGACCGAATTGGTTCTGTAAAATTTCACTCTCTTCTCTCAATTGCCTTTCAATAATTTTCTCCCAGGCTTTCATAGTATGTGACATTAGCTTTATTCCTCTATAATTATTGTACTCAAGCACCACCACCACCACCACCATCATCAACAACATCATCATCGTCATTGCACCTTTGTTTTTAAAAATCGGCACCAAAGAGCTAATTGCACCACTCATCAGGTAAAAATATCAAATTAACCGTGAGAAAAATTGTAATTATTTCTGCAGATTAGTAGTAGATTCCTGAATTTAAAATAAAACTTCGCTCTTATTTTCCTTAATTTATTTGTATTGGTAACATTTCAGTAAGAACGATCACATTGAATAAAAACTGTGAACAGCGCGGGACGTTTGTTGATCGTACGCCCGTATTAACCGGTTTTCATTGCTCTAAACCGTTTAATCCGAAAAAACCTTTATGTAAATACTCTTCCAAAAACCGGTTTAAAAAAAACGGTTTATGCGAACGAAACCTAATGTAAAGGTTTTTTTGCCAAGTACATAATAACGGTTTGAAAATTTAACCGGTATCCGAGCCTTGGTCCACAGGGCACTGGATATATAGGCCATAGTTTAATTTTAACTCTTACATATCATAAAATAAAGTCATCCACTGCATCTGTCTGTACATACAGACAGATGCAGTGGATGACTTTATTTTATACGCGATAAATTTAAATCTACTAAACCAATGTTTTATGCAGTTTTCACATATAGACAGTGTGATTCATGAGCAAGGTTTTAGTGTATAATATAAGCATATTATAGTAAATATAAGCCGATAATTTTAAAGATATCTAACACCCGGGTGGGTCACTAGTTGGTTATAATTTGAATACCTACTACATCTTCCCAAAGAAATGAACGACTTTGTTTGTACTAGATCATCAAAATAACAGGGAATTAGAAGCTTCTCAGTAAGAAATAGTTATTGAATAAAATAGAATTTAATTTACGTTATCACAAAACTTCTCTGAAGCAGTGAGTCATGTTCCATGGTAACCGAAATAAACGCCTTTCTATGTAAATTATGTTTATTCTGTTCTAAATATACATGCCCTCGTTAATTGTTACAATCACTATCAAAATGCGTTCGAGCGCAATGACTAACATTTTCAACGACAGATCCTAAATTCAGCGGAGCTGAGCAAAATTGTGGAGGACATTTGCTTCGTAAGCTGTAATGAAATCAATTATAAAACATCTAACTATAAATATAAAAATTAATCCCTATTTCCTTGTTAATGTCATCATGCGTGAACGGCTGGATAAATTTCGCATTTTTGTTGTATTTCTTATTGCCAGGAGAAGATTATTATGAAAGAAAAAATTAAGAAAATGGCGCGGAACTTAAAAAAATAAACTAGGCAAGTGCGAGTTCCGTACAAACTTACCTATGTAAACAGTTCAATTCCCGAATGGAGTCTCGAAGATTTTACCGAATCGCAATTTTTTTTTGTTGTGATTTAACAACAAATTTACTGTTTTCAGATTTATTCCTATACCTATGCTATAAGATCTTGTTTTATGCAAAATTTTAGGATTCTGGGTTAACGGGAAATACCCTATGAATTTTGTATTCCTCAAGATTGTCGAAATATACGTTTTTTGAGACATAAACGGCCGTATCGTTTTTTCGTTAACGATTTTTTCACAGCTTCAAGATACCGCAAACTTCAGTATATGGTTTTAATTTCAACTCAATACCTCCACGCGTTCCCGAGGTAAAAGGGTCTTGACATTCAACCATGTGCGAACTGTCTAATCAGTTCGCACATGGTTCGCACGTACTACAACGTGACTGTCGGGTCTTCTAGTGCGTTCACAAACATGTAAGCTCACATAAACAAGAAGCCTAGAGCCTGAACATCACACTAACATCAAAATAACACACTATCTGGAGGCCATGCCAATATTTGTTTTGTTCAGAAATCGAACATGCAACACTAGCTCAGCAGCTGTAGTTGTTGAAGCCCTTGTATCTCAGGCTTATATAATTATTCAATCAACGCTGATACAGTATTTTTCAAGCGATATTTAGTTGCAAATGTAGCTATATTTTCTTTACGAATATTAATTGCTCTTCTCTCAGGAGGGAAATAATCAAATCCTCTCGCTCTTTTTGGAGCGACTGGAAGTGTAAGACTTTTACTGACTAAAATCCTCTCGTGTTCTTTGAGTTCCCCTTTGCGTTCCTGGGCCGCGGTAACTCTTTCGAACAATCCTGCAGCCCTGGCTAAAGGGCCATTACACTACGCGATATTCAGCACACGATATTCAGACTGTCTTATTTTTTGTTCCGAGTAAGACCGGCCTAGCCCTTTTATTACACTATGCGTCATCGACTAAGACTGTCTGAATATCGAGTAGTGTAATAGGCCCTTAACGAATATTACTACCGACTTAGTATTACGAAATACACTACACGAACACTACACGGACATTGCATTACCATAAGTTTCCATTTTTAATATTTCCATACACACCGGTTGGAACTCGGTCTTTGAACTTTATACACAACCAACACTTTCGCTTGAGAAAAATCTATTGAATAGGTATCTTAAAGAGTTAATTATAGGTATAATTTAATATAATAATAATCGTTCAATATATAAAATAGTATTACTTAATAATAGAAACAAAATAATAAATTAACATTACAATACGACCAAGAACGAAACTTAAAAGATACATATATTATGGCGTTTTTTATTTACATACAGCAAGTAGGTCTACCGTCTCTACTTAAGAGCCGGTTGTAGTCACAGAGTATTTTGTAGAGGTTTTGCCCGGGTGTGTGTTGATTTCGCGGCCCCTTAACAGCGATTTTATTTTTATAAAAAAAAACATAGTAACAACTCAAGATTTTTTTTTGCCAGACCCTTTTAAAAACCTGCTTTATTATTTTATGTAACTTTCAAATATTTCGAAATAGCAAGTTAGGGTCTGATTCGTGATTTTTATTTTTTCAAGCCAACTAATTTATTTCATGTTTTGATTTTTATCCAGCGGTTGTTCGTTATGGTAAATTTTAATAAAATATTTTTTCATGGTGGTTTCTTTTATATTTGTGGATTTCCAGAGGATCAAAAAAGTATATGCTTAGAAAAAAATTAAGAATATTTTTTTACAACTGTAGTAATTTATTTTGTAGATAGGTACTTCATTTTCTATTTAATCTATTGTGCTTACAGAAATCGTCTTAAGAAAGAAAAAATATCTGTTTGGAAAGATATATTTTGAAGACGCATGGCATACAAATACGATAACATTCCGTCTCTTATTAGTAATTTCGGTAAGCATGGTGTGCTTAATTTATTAATACCAAGTGTATTATAAAAACTACACTAAGCTTAAAATAAATTAAAATATTATTACGAAAAAGGTGCATAAAAGTGTAAGTTAGTATTGTGGAACTTTCTCATGAGACTTATGTCGGGCTTACTTGATCCGTGATCAATGAGAACTGAGCTTAGAAGTTTTGTATGAGAATGAAGCATGAACGTGAAATTAATATGAATTGGTGTATAGCTTTAACAGAATTGCCTGTTTTTTTTAGAAAAAAAATAGAGTATGTCTGATTTAAGAAGAGGGCATTGAAGAGTACGTTCTCATTTCTGTCAGAAAAAAAAGTAATGAACATTATTGTACACCAAAATAGTAACAAAACTTTTACACTAACTTAAATTTATGGATACAATGTTGGTTTTATCGCTGATATCGTTAGATACCAGCTAACCTTAGGATGGACTGTAAGAACTTAAAATTAAAAAATTACAAGGGGGCAGTTTGCTTGTTGCCATTTGTTATAAATATATGGCTACCGAACAGTTTCAATGAAGTTATGGGTTTATTTTATTACCACTCCCACACATACAAAAAGTCAAATGGTTAGTTTGCCCCGTATACACTAGACCCATCGATCTACAGTTAGGAGCGTCACTAAGCGCGTAGTCGGAAAAATTATGTCTCATGCTTGGTGTTAGCGAAACTAGACCTAAAGGTGCATAACCTCTAATTCCACGATCGAACATTCATCACCTTTTCCTTTTAATTCCTTGCCTTCTACAATATCCTCGGGAAGTGCCGGTCATAACGGCTCAAGATCGCCGGATATCCACGCTTTCATTATACACACCGACTTACCTTTAATGCCTTGAGAACGACAGTAGAGAGTGTCTACTGTCACCTTTGATATTAGTGTAAATGTGAAGACATCCTTCCTTAGATAGGTAGATTAGGTAGTTGGTGCAGTGGTTGAGTAATTGGCTGCTGCGGTGCAGGTCACGAGTTCGATTTCCGCGTGGAAAAATATTTGTATGGCTTATATGATAGGTGTTCTGGGTCTGGGTGTCTTGTGCATGTGATTTAACCATATTCGTGAGTGTACCCACGATAAAAGAGTAATTCTAATGTGGGGCAAACGGGCTTGCGGACGGCGAGCAATGGGTAGTTCACCGTCCGCTCGTCCGGTAACCGTCCGGACCGAACCCAAGTCATCGACGGCGCGTACTGTTCCATGCGCATCATCAAACCGTAGGGGCCCAGCAGTGTCGAAGCCTACTGAGACCAAGGGTTTGTTTCTGAAAGGAAAACTCGGCCCTGGTATGAAAGGCAACGAAGGAACAGGAGTGGGTTTTTTGTTAGTAAAAGTCTGACACACCCTCTCGCACCGCCCAAGAGCGCGGATGATTTTCCCAACGAAAAAAAAAGTGGGGCAAAGTTATCTCTTAAAAATAAATGGTTTCTTACTAGAAAGCGTACATCAGTTTCATAAAAGTTCCTACAGACAGTCACGACACAACATTGCAGCAACCCTTCTTTATAAACATAACATGTTTTGTACAATTTGTAATAAAACCTAAACTTCAAGTTGAGAATCTCACATCATCTCAGAAACTACTGGTTCGAATTTTAAAATTATTTTAGTGTTGGATTGCTTTATATCGAGGAAGGCCGGGGATGGCGAACCTTTATTGGGGGATGTGCCACTAAACACATGAAAACGACGACAAAGTACTGCCAAAGAATTTTGACTTTGTTACTTAATGGACAATAAATTAAACAATATAGTATTCTTAATTTGCAACCTGAAATTTGTACAACGTAATGTTCAGTTTTTTTTTTTATTGAATATATGAGAAAAGAGTGATAACTGAATGATTTTCAAATTTGCTAAACATTTTACACCAGCGTGCTCGAATTATTTGGCCGCGTGCCATAGGTTCGCCATCCCTGCTATAAACGTCACTCTACGACCAATACGAGTGGAGCAGTAACCAAAAACGCGGATGAAATCGCTTGGGACAGCTAGTTCTTAATATAAAACTCAAATAGGAAATAAAAATCACGGAAACAGCTACAGGCCATTTAGACACTTATTGCCAAAGAAAAGGTCACAGAAAAAATTATACGTAACATTGCCTACTTTTGAGACCGGTTACATAGTTCCTAGTTCACACAATACAATACTAGAACTTTACTACCTACACTATTAAACGACCAACTTAATTTGGCACGTCGTGGAGGCGCCACTTTCAAAGGATAAATCTCAAATATGCGTAAAACTTAGCACATTTGAAATAGTTCTCTAGTTCATCGCGGATCAATGTGTGTTGGGCGTCGTATACCTTTGTACGGTACTAATCGCCGGTCCAATTACATGGAATTACTATCTCGAGTCGCGACCAGTGTCGCTCCCAAAATCATCACGCGAAATGCTATGTCTTGGATTAGAGAAACATGGAAGAGACATGGGCAAACAAAAGTAAATTGGGTTTTTAGGTTATCAGGAAGGTTTGGTTGTCAAGGTCAGTGACTGTTGTACAAGTTTTATGAACTTACGAGTAGGTATAATAACCAATTTCTAACTCTTTTAATGGTGATAATTGCAAGAAATGACGAGCAAACTGATGTTGTGGCAAGGGTCATGTCAGGGTACGAGTACAACTGAGTATTCTTGATCGAAGGTAACCCTGAAAGAATTTTAGTGGCCCTGCAATGCAAATGAAAACTGAAGGAACACAGGTAAGTTTTAGTTGGTAAATGTACAGTGTTGTACACTTACCAACAAAAACCCTATCATTCCACGCAGAGCGAGAGAAGTTATTTGATCATAACCCACCTCAAAAAAAAAAGATGTACGCGTAATTGCATTTAATTTGATTAAATTTCAGTTATCAAAAGAAATACATGTACCTACTATAAAGTGGCGAAGCGAATCGTCAAGAAGCTCTAAAAATTACTTTCGTTCTATTAGTCAAGAAAAAAAACAAATTCTATTCCAACCTCTATCAATCCAAGCATCGTCTGCCCCCAACACCCGAGTTAAGGCAATTACACACGCGACGGCAAGTCCACTATTATTATGCCATTAAGCCCCCGTTACACTGGCCGTTCGAAACTGGGACTTGAAAATCATTATTGTGGTTTTCATAATACATAAGCTGAGTGGAATTCTTAGTACCTACATCGGGCGCGGTTAGGTCGTTAGGCTGTGTTCATTGAAATTAGGGCAGTAGTGATCGGGTTAAGTATGACAATCTAAGATAATGGCTAAAGTTACGGTGTTTTATTTTGTGCCCTGTGCCCACTGCCACAAGCGGAATAGCCAGCTTTGGATGGCCACCCATAGAGAGGACCGATGACCTGGTGAGGGTCACGGGATTTCGATGGATGCGAGACGGCTATGTCCAACAGTGGACGTCTTACGGCTGAGATGATCATGATGATGATTATTTGTACATTCTTGTTGCCGATTGAGTGGAATGAGGATCGTATCATATCATAAGCACCTTACCATGACGTGTTAAAATGTCAGCCCCTAGACAAGTTACAACCAGCCACGCCTCCTATTCCTATGTTCTGACCACGTGACTGAGCGTTGAGATGACGTCAGAAAAAAGGAATCGGTGGCGTGGCCTACTCGAGGTGATTGACGAAAAGAGAATCGAAACGAAACGGTTGTAACTTGGCTACGGGGGTAGTCGTGCGAGCGAGAAAGAGCCATGGAGCTACACACCCTATATGGACCCATTCCTTTAACAGTTCAGTTTATGTCGTAAAATAGATCGCGTTGAGACCTCGTGGTTGGGGCCCGTCTTGTCTTTGTTGAAGACTAAGTTCATCCTCAGAGACGAAAGGTTGGAGTCGAGCTACAAGATTAACTTTAAATCTTTTATGGTGCGCCACGCAGATACCGGGTTAGGTGATGACCTGTCTTCTCAAGTTCGAAATTCCCAAATATGATTTTTCATAATTTTATATTTTGGGGACGTTGGGAATGAATATTCCCATCGTCGTCCCCAAAATATAAAATTCATTTACCTATTTGTAAAGATCACACAGGAGCATTCTTCTCCATAACTCTTTCGACCAATTCCTCAGCTCAAATATAGTATGACATGGCTTATTGTATGAATATTAATACAATGATTTCGTTTAAACATTACTTTGTTTGCATTATGATTAAGATTATTACAGAAGGTAAAATAACCTAAATCATAATAATTGGCCTGTCAAACCGAATTGGACAAATGTTTAAATTATTTCAAAAGCCAATGTTATTACTGGCATTTAACAAACAACAATAACAACATTCTAAAATATAACAACCAAAAGAATAAACTAATTTAACGCCTATTAACAATTTTAATGATCAATTAAGATTTATTGACGTATCATAATGAGATCGGTTTCTTACGAACAAGGACGAATCAAATATAAATTTGATAAGATTATCTTCTGTCAGATTATAATTTAATATATTGTCAAATAAAGAATGTGGTCACAAACAATATAAATTATTCAGCCAAGGTTGGATTAATATTCATATTTCTTGACAGTTATTTAAAGGGTATTCGCACTTGTTCGTTGCAGACAAACTTGAGAGAACTACGTAGATATTTGTTAATGTGAAGCAACTGACATTTAAATGGGGTATTAGATTTATTTTTCAAACGTTACCACGCTCTAAGAATTACTCATGTAAAAATAAAAAAAATAAAACAAACAAACAATTAAACAAGACACAAACCCGAAACAACTATCTGGGCCTCAAGTCTGCTATTACAATAGTGTCAGAAATCATCTATCATTGATTTCATAATTGTTGATTTTGACAAGTTTGGTAATCTATTAATATATTGGTGACTTTCCAATGGTCAACCACTAACACTCCATTGAAAGAAGTATTTTTTTTTTTTTATGTTGGTAATCTCGTACATACTGACAAATGAATATCTGACGTATTCGGTAATCTGCTAAAATTTTGACAGTTCCTTTGATCAGTGACCTACCATTAGAACGTCATTGTGCTGTCATTGCTTTTAATAAGTTCGATATTGTCATTCTACCACAACTCTAGCACGAGACCATTGACCGATCAATGATCGATCATTATGAATTAGCAGATTACGAACTTTTAGCAAAATGACAATGGGATCGTGTTGTAATGACGAATTTATAAACCCCTGTGAACCATACAAATATTAGTTCCCTGACCACAATGGTCGTGGTTATCACGAAGGTAGCTCGCCAGGGTACGCCTCACGACTTTCCGCCACTTTTGCCTGCTGGCAGTCATCGGGGCGAATTCGTTCAATGGGCCGCCAACAGCCGCTTTGATCTGGTCAGCCCATCGTATCGGTGATCTTCCACGCGACCTCGTCGTCCACCTTTTCTTGTATAACAAGACATTCGATGGAGTCACTTCCACGTCGACAAATATGGATAAAGTATTTAAAAATACAACTGCGCACCAGCGTAGACAAGCGCTCCTTGACAACCAGTTCCTCAAAATTGTGATTGTCAACGTATAAATACAAGTGATCCATTACCAACTTTATAATGATTAAAATAACACTAGTAACTGCGCAGCGTCGATAAATTCAGGCGACATTGTTTTGATTTGTTTATTACGTTCATTTAATTTACAACCATAGCTATTAGGCTCCATGTCCATTAGACTAAACGGCTATGTATAGATAAGAACCACGCCCATCTTGGTATCTTGTAATATTAATAACATATTTTATAGTTATCGCAAGATTTATGAATAGGTTTAATCTATACTATATAATATTATAAAGCTATAGAGTTTGTTTGTTTGGACGCGCTAATCTCAGGCACTACTAGTTTGAATTGTTTTTTTTTTGTATTGCATAGTCTATTTATCGAAGAAGCTAAATATACAACATTAGTTTTAGTATATGCGAAACCCGAAACACTGTGTCTAGTATTTTTATGTAAAGAATCTATGTACAAAATTTCATAACTCTATCATTAAAAATTACAGAGTTATAAGCTTCTTATGTTTCCTGGTTGACTGAGGGGTTGTTTTGCTCCCACACCCAGTTGTGCGCTGGCTCCTAATGCGCGCTGTGACCTGCCGTGACCTGTTTTGTACTTAGTGTCGGCGGTGTCCAACTTGTGACGTTTCTTAAATATTTTTGAAAAAAAAAGCATGGCGTAAAAATTATTGGAATGGATTGTTTTATTGATTCTGAATAAACTATATTCAGGTTTCGCAGGAGCGGTGTAGTAACCAAAGACGCAGGTGAAACCGCGGGAGACAGCTTATGACGTGACGTAAGCTATAAGTTACTAACTTTTACACACGGCTCCCGTTGCTTTTACCACAGAATACGTGCATTTTGGTACTGTTGGAGCATTGGTTGAGAGATTGGCTGCTGTGCTTCGTCAGCTACGTGTCCCGGGTTCAATTCCCGCACGTAACTATAATATTGGTATAGCCTACAGATATTTGTTCTGGGTCTGGATATCTTGTGTATGTAAGTGTGCATGTTTGCATGTGTTATACAAGTAAAAAAATGGGTTACAAAATATACGATGACACTGGGAATACTGAAACATTATTAATTTAGTAGTCTAATTCAGTAATGTCAGAGAGTACTAGTTACAAAATAATAAATAATTATCATAATCAACCTTACCTGTTCCCACTGCTGGGACTCATCCTCTCTACGAGAGGGGGCCGTAATCCACTACGTGGGTACAGGGTATCTCACATGTCTTCGAATTTTTGGTTGTAGGAAATGCCAGTTTCCTCACTATGTCTTCCTTCACAAAGTTACAAAATTAGTAAATCGCCTGGCTGAGTTTAAATCCACAACTTTAGTCATAATTTGGGATGAGTTCATCCACTGCAGGTGAATTAGTACCTACTCACCTGCAGTGGATGACAGAGAGTACCTGTTTCTAAATAATAAACAAACATATTGTTTTATTGATTGATGAATACAACAGCGATATATAAATAATATATATCACAATTGTCTTTAAATTTCTGAACAGGCTTGATATGAAGTAAGTTATGAATTGTACAATAATATAATATCAAAAGCTTAACTGCTTGATTGTAGTTTTCATTGAACAAGTTTCTGAATGGCTCGTATTGTTGCACAGCAATGTTAATGGAGCTTTTAGTATGATAACAAGTGATAACCTGATAATTCTATCACAATTATTTGACATTCTAAAAGTATCGACTTCGATTAATTCATAAACTTGTAATGATTTCATGTTTTTTATTTCTATTATGCTATTTTTTCTAAAAATGGGATACCTAACCATTTGTTCGTGACGCGTTTTTAATAATCGTAAAATCTCCTCATAAGCACCACTGCGGGCGTAGAACGTAAAGGGCAACTGAAGAAATACGGGTGGGTATTGTCAGTAAAAGTCTGACACTCTTTCTTGCTCCACCCAGAGTGAGAGAAGTTATTTGATAAGATCCCATTCCCAAAAAAGGAAAAAAAATGTTTATTTATTATTTATTGATAAGCTGTTTTGTAACTACTTTTAAACTCAGTTTTGGTACCTTCATACTAGTTACGGAGATATGTAGTTTTGTTGTTACTGCATTACAAGATTAAATTAATCTTTTTCCAGTATTATTCCAACCACGTTTTTACCTTCATACATACATATTATTCGCAACAAAACACGTAAAAATCGACATAAAAATTCAAGCACTGTATTTTTCCTAGAAATAACTTAGTCCATTGTCCAGTAATACAAAACCGGCCGTCCTTGAAGGTCGTCATGCCACGTGTTCGCTCGTAAAGTCGTAAATAAACACACGCGGCCCTTGCGATGACCGCAGCCCGCGGCAGACGCCATTGTGAATTTGTGGCACCGTGGTTCCGATACCGGTTCCCGGTGTATGGGATACCAAGACGGTGCGTGAGTGCCTTTATGTTATAGCAAAAAGTGATTTTCAAAAATCAACTTTTTGTCGATGATTTTAATTTACCGCACGATTGGCGCAGTGGCTGTGCGACTGACTGCTACGCTGAATGTTGCGGGTTCGATTTCCACATGGATCAAATATTTGTACAACTTACAGATAGTTGTTTCGAGTTTGGGAGTCTTGTGTAGGTATGTGAGTTTACATGTTTGTGACCGCATTCACGACACAGGAGTGTGGGTGACTAATGTGAGTCAGATTAACAAAAAAAAAATACCTCTATTGTTGTGATTTTTGTTGAAGTTTTAATTGAGCTTCCAAATTGTGTCAAAAATAATAATAATAAAACAAGAATTTATTAATTTATTTTGAAATGAATTATACTAGATAAAATCAAACCTACTGAAACCTTCCGTAAAACCTGAGCAACGCCATTTTGTAAGTTTACGTAACTTTAAAACTAAAGCAATCATAACAGCAGTCCATACAAGTGAAAAAAAATACATTAAACTTTATTAAATGCTCTCAATTTCACAACAAAATCCTTCAAGACATTGTTACTTTCACAAACTGCGACACATACATACTAAATCCTTTAAACTTCCTTTTATGGGTGTTCTAAAGGACATAATACAAATAAACGGAGCTATAAATAATAAATGTGTTACATAAATCTGCACGCGACTGTACATAAATGAGACGCGAAACATTGTCGCAACATACGGCTACAGAATCCTAATTTATTTACTAGAAATACAAGGTAAACTATATTAACGCTTCGTAGAGGAAAATAGTCATGTTTCAGAACGTTTTCTGCTAAAATAAAGATCAATTTAACGTCATACATAATGGGTACTACTCTCACCTTTGGGATGGATCTGCTTTTGCTGCTTTTTTTTAAGCTGGTATTTATACCAGCTTGATGCGCTAGAGTTGATTGAGAAACTTGTCAAGAAGATCATCGGCAATGATGCATCGTTGAATCGAAGCTTCAAAGTCGTGAGTATCAGCGCCTAGCCTGTCGATTTTCTATCGTTTACATTATAGAGTGTGCATCGGCATTGCACAGTTTAATTGCGCCAAGCCCGTTCCGTCATCGGACCACTAGACGTACGGCGAAATACCACCGGTAAATGGTGGATATACATTGTACGTACAGCTAAGGAGTGGAATCTAGGCAAGCGAGCTCCATCGTCCACCACGAAATTCGAGTCTATCGATTATAAAAAAAATGCTCTGATGGAAATAAATGAAGTTTCGCTTGTAGTATTTAATTTGACTGACCTGTTGGTCTAATGGTTAGTGGCCCTAACTGCTATGCCGGAGGTCGTGGGTTCGATTCCCACCCAGGACAAATGTTTGTGTGACGATCAACAACAAATGTCTAGATGTAATTTATCTATATAATTGTATGTATTTAGAAATATATAAGTAGGTTTATCTGTTGTCTAGTACACATAACACAAGCTCTGCTTAGCTTGGGACTAGATGGCGTTGTGTGGTAGTTGTGGAATATTATTATTAAATTAACGTTATTAAATTATCATTTTGTAAATCGGTTGTAAATGTTTGACAGGGTTGTAGCCTAAGAAAGCAAAGATTTGACTGGCCTGTTGGTGTAGTGGTTAGTGGCCCTGACTGCTATGCCGGAGGTCGTGGGTTCGATTCCCACCCAGGACAAATGTTTGTGTGATGAACACGATCATTTGTTCTGTGTCTGGGTGTAATTTATCTATAATATGTAGATATGTATTTAAAAATATATATGTATGTTTATCAGTTTCCCACGAATCAAAAAAGGGACAGTAAGGCCACGGACACGAAATCAGCTGGCGCGGTGTCGGCGGCAGTAGCACGTTCCAATGCATAGATTTAGATTTTTGCGGAACTGGCCTCGAAGGCAGCGGCGTGGCGGCGCGCGGCGTAAGAGCGATGCGCGCCGTTTTTCTTCATTGGCGTAATGTTATATGATTATATTGGTATACTAGCTTCTGCCCGCAGTTTCACTCGCGTGAATGTAGGTTTCTCCATACAAACTTTGGACCCCCGCTTCATCCCCTCAGGGAGTGAATTTTGGAAAACCCTTTCTTAGTGCTCGCCTACGTCATAAAAGGAAACCTTGTGCAAAATTTCACGCTCCTAATCGCAGTAGTTTCGGCTGTGCGTTGATATGTCAGTCGTCAGTTTCCCCTTTTATATAGATGATTGATTGTACACAATAAATCGAACGTTACAAAAATAAAAAACGGGCAAGTGCGAGTTGGACTCGCACACTGAGGGTTCCGTACATTTTTTTTTATGTAAATACAAGTTCAATTCCCGAATGGAATCTCGAAGATTTTTCCAAATCGCAAACTAAGTTTTTTTTTTTGTGACGTAACAATAAATTTGCTGTTTTCAGATTTATTCCTATATCTGTGCTATAAGACCTTGCTTTTTGCCAAATTTCAGTAGGTATTCTGAGTCAACGGAAAGTACCCTATAAATTTTGATTCCCTTGAGAGTGTTGAAATATACGTTTTTTGCGACATAAACGGTCATATCTTTTTTTTTTTTTATTAACTCAGAAGTTTGGTTTTTTCACAGCTTTAAAGGACCGCAGACCCGAGTATATGTTTTTAATTTCAACTCGATACCTTTACGCTTTCCCGAGATAAAGGGTCTCGACAGACAGACAGACAGACAGACGGACAACAATGTGATCCTATAAGGGTTCCGTTTTTTTCCTTTTGAGGTACGGAACCTTAAAAACAAAAAGAGATTGTCGCTGCTGCTCAGACATTTCATTCGCGAACAAAGACAAATCTCAAATAATAAAACACTACACTGCCCTAGCAACGCGCGATCTTCAATGCCGCGCAGCGAACCGCGCCGCCGCGCCGCCGCCCCGCTTCCCGCTGTCTTCGTGTTCGTGGCCTAAAACCTCCGAGCGTGTAAACCAGCGTGTAATGTAGTTGTAAACTTGTAACATGTTACATTACTCACAACTTGCTACTTAGTAAGCAAACGTGCCGCACCTGGGGTGATGGATTGCGTTATTTGCATTTATATTTAAAACATTAACTGATCCTATGTGTGTGGCGATGCCCGGATAATGGATAAAGTAATTACTTGGTTAAAAAGTTACTATCTATCATTATTATAAATATATTTTTAGACCACGAGTATCCTTTTCAGAAGTTTTCCAATGACCCTAGCAGGCATTAGTCCTACTGGGCCCCTACGATTTTGCTGACATCTCTTTGATGCACGCGTGGAACACTACGCTACGTCGACAACTCGGGCTCGGTCATAGATATAGCGAGCTATTCATTGCTCGTCGTCCGTAAGCCCGAGCCTACAGTGGCCGGAGATCGTTCTGCGATTCCCGACGCCCGGGGTGCTTCCTGTCGCGGCAGATTTTAGTCAGTAAAAGTCTGGCACTCTGTTTTGCTTCCCACTCAAAACACCTTGCAGTTTAAGCTTATTCCCTCATACAAAACAATAAGCTCATGTTGGTAACTATGTCGATTTCATCTATTTGAAAATGACAAAACATTGTTTGGCCGAGGCCTGCGCAAATTGGCAATTATTTGCGGCTTATCGAGAGCTTACATGCGAGCTTTTAGGAATATGGGATCATGCCAATCAGTAACGGCTTTACTGAGCTAAACTGTATGCAAAATTGGCACCTTAATAAGCTCACTGCATATTCAATATCTTATATTTTTACTCAAAGGGCAATGGAAAGGGCTATGCTCGGAGTTTCCTTGCGTGATCGCGTCAGAAATGAAGATATCCGCAGGAGAACCAAGGTTACAGACATAGCCCGAAGAATCGCCAAACTTAAGTGGCAGTGGGCAGGGCACATTGCTCGCAGAACAGATGGTCGATGGGGACGAAAGGTTCTGGAATGGTGACCACGTACCGGAAGACGCAGCGTTGGAAGGCCTCCCACAAGGTGGACCGATGACCTGGTGAGGGTCGCGGGAATCCGATGGATGCGAGACGCACAGGACCGGTCATTGTGGCGACATTTGGGGGAGGCCTATGTCCAACAGTGGACGTCTTTCGGCTGAAATGATGATGATGATGATATTTCTACCAAATATAAAATTTCATTGTAGAGCCGTAGTGACTTTAGAAAAGAAACAAAAACTGGGCAAGAAAAAAAAACTGGGCGAGTCGGACTCGCGCACAAAGAGTTCCGTTATGTGACTACTTTAATTTGTTAACCTGAGTATCAGGTAAAACATTGTACGTGTTATTAACCCTGCGCGTACAATATAATAATGCATTCAGGGTGCTGATGGGGCTGCTCTGATTCTGTAGCGTATCGGGATGTTCGCCGAGTCGCGAGTCAAACCTGTTTCTATTCTACTATGCGAAAACGGTGCACATCCCTGGTGCGCAGGGTTCGGGCTAGCTCCAATGGCATCCTGAGGGCATTGGCGCAGAGGTTCGATTTTCAGTACCTGAACAATTGCCGAACAATCGAAATCTGTAAATACATATTACGTGTCTGATTATTTTGTGTATGTGGTCTTTGTAATTGTATATGTTTTTATTGTTATTTTATTGAGTGAGTGCTATGATCCTGTGATGGTCGAAATAAACGTATTATTATTATTTTCTTTATTTCACTTATAAACATATTAATTACATTTTTAAATATTTATTTCAAAAATAAAAAATAAAACATTTAAAAATATAAAAATATAATTATTATTATTATTAAAAGTGGGTAACATAAAATTAAAAAATAAATAAATCTTCATCCGCGTGCCATAGCTGTGCATAGTTTTGTCACAACTGCAACGTCCACAATACCCTTTTAAAATAAAGTATTCAACAATAAAAGCCTATAAATAATTAATTTATTCATATTGAAAGTTAAATACCTCATTCCCGTCTATTCCCATTATTCTATGCAGTTCGTGACCACACACAGGACGATGCGAATACCGGACGTAAGGCCCCGGACACACTGTTGACAAAGGAGCTTCCTAGAATCACTTGATTGTTACGAAACGTGCCGTGCGTTTGGCGTGCACCTTTATTTCCGATAGTTGATGGCAGTTATAAAGTTATTAATAATAATAATAATAATATACTTTATTTCGAGCAACAAGATTAATGGTTGGACAGTTGACAAATGCAATTTTGTTGTTGGTAACAAATAAGGGGCCATCTTTTAATTATGTCAAAGGATCGGGGGAGGGGAGGGGTTGACTAATTGTGACATTGTGTAACAGTCGAGTGTGGAAGGAGACAGACGTTGTCCTGACCCAAAGATGGCTTTTCATCAGAAAAAAAATTAAGGATCGGATTGCAGCGCCACGTAAGTAACGGGTCCAATTACCCACCACGGGCCATACTATGGCCCCACTCAAATATACATACAAAATTATTTTCAAATCGGTCAAGCCATTTAGGAGAAATTAGGTCACAAACACACATATAGAAGAATTTTATAATACTAGCGAGCCTTACAGACGTTGTCCTGTCCGAAAGCTGACTTTTCAGAAATAAAATTCAAATCAAAATTGCAGCGCCACCTACCTGTTCCATTTTTATTTTCTAACCGTCCAGCGTCTCACTCAAATAAACACAGAAAGTTTCATCTAAATCAGTCTAGCCATCTAGGAGATAGGTAACAAACACGCTTATAGTAGTATTATTGTATAAAGATAAAGATAATAAATAATTAAAACGCAAAAAAAATGTCTTTTACGACAATATTTAAAATATTTCTCTCTGTGATGTTCTTGTTGTTGCGGATATCAATTTTTTAAACGTTTGATTTAGTGATGATATTACGAAAAAAATGTTTAAATGAAAATAAAGCTAATTTCGGAATTGCTGTTCTAATTTAATCATTTATGTGTAAAATTGCAAAATATGTGATATCACATAAGGGAACGAAGTCTCACAAATGTGATCGGCAGTGGAACAACAAGGACGATGGGGGTAAAAAATCGTGAAATTCATGTGACGTAATTTATGGGCGGCCCCTAAGTTGGGTAAGAACTTAGTGACCTTTTGATAGTTAGGACTTTACGAGTATTACTGATGGCATTTTTTTTTTTTTCACAAACAAAGTACTTATTGTATTTTAACAAATAAATGCTCTAAACAGTAATATACATGTACACAAAAGTTTTAGCAGCTGGAGCCGAACTAGATTTGAACAGTAGCTGTTTGTTAATTGTTAGTAAAAGCAGTAAATTTTAGTACCTACATCTCAAAATTATGCGTTTTTCACTACCTTATTATAGGTAAAGTGGTCAAAAAATAAAAGGCCCGTTTTGACAAATGTCAAAACGGGCCTTTTATTTTATTTTGACAAATGTCAAAATACAAATGTATTTTGACTACCTAGTGGCTTGTCCGGTGTAGTGTAGCTACTAGTAAAATATCTAAAATAGCTACTACTACACCGGAGCCCTAATTATTATTATATTGTTTCTTTCAGTTTCGTTCCAAGTTACATTCTAGTGTCTTTCTCAATGTCAAAACGGGTCTTTTATTTTTTAACGAGTTTATAGATTTTATAAAGTACCTAAGTATACTAAACTAAAATTGAAATTAATTAATTACATCTACCTATAACAAAAAAAAAATATATATATAATAATATATTGAGTTTTCAAAATCTGTCGTCTATGAGTCATTATCTCAAAACTACTTATTTGTAAATGTTCTACCACTTTTTCCTAACGATAGCTAAAGAAAAAACTTTTGGCTAACGAGGACATCAAGAAAAACTGTGTCATTTAATTCTTCATTGTAATTTCTGCCGAAAGACAGCCACTGCTGGACATAGTTCTCCCTCAAGTGTCGCCACAACGACCGTACCTGTGCTTCTCGTATCCATTGGATTCCTGCGACTCACACCAGATCTTCGGCCCTTGTGGGAAGGCTTCCAACGCAGCGTCTTCTGGTACGCGGTTGCCACTCCAGAACCTTTCGGCCCCATTTACCATCTGTTCTACTGGCATCGACACTTAGCTAAAAAGAACTAAATCAGTAGGTCATATTCGTTTATGTATTGATTAGCCTCAATCTAGTATCTTTGAATACTTGTAATCCGAGTGTACGAGCATAGAATTTCAATTGCAGAGAGAAATCTGACATTCTAAAACTTTAATTTCAAATATAATTAGTAGGTACATAGCTTGATTAATCTTGATCTTATAACTAGAATTTTAGTTCACACTACACTAATCTAATTCTTAGTCAGGCTAAAAAAAATAACAAACTAAAAATCTAATTAATATTCCTTCCTTTTATGCACAGTCCCAGAAAGACTAATCCAATAATTTCAATGTTACTAGCACAACAATGTTTTTTTTAGTTGAGCAAGTCGACTTGCTTGCGTTACTCGACCGTGTTACTTTCTATTAAAAATTGGCAGAACACAAAAAGCTGAGATAATTACAAGTTGGAGTATGTAATACATTGCGTGTCGTGTTTAGTATACTACACAACTTATATTTAACTATTTTTTGCTGTTACTTTGCTTGTGAACTTAAACAAAGACAGAAATAAACTTTGTGATTGTGGAACGATTTAATTAACATTTTTTTGTTATGGCTACCATTATCTCACCTGATGGTAAGCGATGATGTAGCCGACGATGGAGCACGCTTGCCTAGAAGTAACCTATTGACTCCTGACTTAAAGACCCCAGGTTGCAGTTATCAGGAAAAACAGACTCCGGCAGGGAAATCTACTCCTTAGCTATACGCACCATAAATATGTTCCCAAAACGCCTTGTACGTATGGGGTGGGATATCCACCATGTACCAGTAGCCAATACCGTACGTCTAGTTGTCCGATGATAGAACGGACTGGGCTGGGACTGGGACTGGGAATTAAATTATGTAATTACAATATATACTCTCCGAAATGTAAACGATAGAAAACCGACAGGCTAGCAACTCGGTGTTGATGTTCAAGACTTTTAAGCTTTTGACTCGACAAGTGCATCATTGCCGATGATCTTCTTGGCTCGTTTCTCAATCGATGATTTTAGTTTACGCTGGGTAGTAAAAAATACGATATGAAACGAGCTGTATGGATGGGACGACTTTCGCCTAGCAATGGGAGTACGAAGTTATAAACAGTAAAAAGTCGAAAAAAGTGACACTTCTTAGAATCAAAACATGCATGTTCAAAGATTTTAATGTCTACTAACGTTTATTCTTAACAAACAAGCAAACCAACCAACAAAACTTTTCATTACACATAGCTAATTGGCGGTTTTCTAGTTACCTACCATCATACACATAATAAAAACAACATTTACAATTCAAATGATACGCAGTAGTTACATGGAGTTATCTGGGAACTTTTTGCTCTGGTTTCCATAACACCTGGTTCGTAACTTGCGTACAATTTAGTAACATCAATGTAACTTCGTTTGTAGAGCAGTGGTGGCCGAGTGGTAACGGCCCCGACTTACGAGTTGTAGGTCGCGAGTTCAAACCCAGCCAGGCGCATTACTTTGTGTAATTTATTTCATCACCACTGCTCTAAAAACTGTGAAGGAAAACATCGTGAGGAAACCGGCATGTCCTTAGAACCAAAAATTCGAAGACATGTGACATCCACCAAACCGCACTGGGCCCGCGTGGTGGATTACGGCCCATTCCCTCTTCTAGAGAGGAGGCCTGAGTCCCAACAGTGGGAACATTATAAGGCCGACTATGCTATGCTAATGTAACTTCGACTGTTACGTCAAAAAAAAAACATAGTTATAGAAAGTATTCTAATTTTCGTGTTAACCACGAGTGTTGTTTAAAAATAAGTTAACAATGTTTACAAAAGGGAAACTGTATGATATTTTAAGCTTTAGAAAATGATTTCTTAAGAGCCACCTTCGACCTAGAATTTGCAATTAATGATAAAGTAATTTATTGATATAATTTAATGTGTTTTTAAGGATCATAGATCCAAAATAAAGGATTTTATTATTATTTAAAATCAAATATTTTTTCAAACGCCTGAGTCGACCTATACCAACTTATTTATTAAAACTAAATCACAAAGCCACATTACCGTGACAAAGCGGTTAAAAAAAAATGATTACTAGCATGCAGATGAGTAGATCAAAGCAAATACGATTGAAAACTTCGGAACCATTTCTTTGTTATCAGTTAATTAGTTCCACCTGATAAACTATTACCAATTTTTTAAATACGTTTTACACTACGTTCCAATTTAGTTTAAGAAAGTTGAAGACTAAAAGGAAGTAGCACTCTCCTTTTACAATAACTCAAACATTTCTAAATTGACTTTCATCTCCATAAAGCAATAAAATTGCAAAACTAAATTGAACACGAACTTGTAAAAAAAAATTACATCGTCGACCGCGACATTTAGCAAGTAGGTTCGACGAATAGGAACCATCAGTAAATATCAAAACAAATGATAATAAAGGAAGTGTTTTGAGAAAGTATGCCGTCACTAATGAGGCAAGCAAACGTCTATTTAGTACAATGCTACTTGCCTACTATGCTTGACCACAGGTGAAAGGTGTAAGTCGTTCAAACGAAGCATAGCGTCGCGCGACTGATGGACTATTCATGAAATTATTCCCTTGCGATTTATACTTTTTTTTTTTTTTCAAAAAGTTATTTGTTAATTAATGAAATATACATAAATGGTTTTAATGGAAAGTGTGAGGTTCAATCACCTGGAACTTTTATCTATATGTATGTTTCTGTTTTAGTGTATATTGGGCTGGTGGTCATTACTCAATGTTCGCGTGTGTTTTGCGTGTGGGAAAATAGCTGGCAGTCCCATGCGATTTCACGCGCATCTTTGGTTACTGCTCCGCTCCGCAATGATCGTAGTGTAGTGATAAATAGCCTATAGCTAGTATTTATTTTGCTAATAGGTTTTTTAAATTCACCTATGTATATCAATTTTTTCGTTATTTAAAACTAGATGAGGCCGGTGTTTCCTAGTCAACTACTCTGATAAGGAACATCGAAATTAACTCAGTGGTCAACGTTTCTTTTAAAGTCCATTCAGCAAACATGTAATGGTTAAATTAATCATATGAGAACTATGAAGCTTAGTAGAAAGACTTCAGGCACTTTTTATTAACGACTTACGTGGACAAAGTAGTAAGCTCGGGGGCTCGAGCACCCATGAGAAATAAATAGTGGGTGCCGAGCACCCCTGAGAATACACATCAAGAATCAGTAATAGCTTTTTAAGGATGGGCGTTTTTTCATTACCCGACGATCCATTTAGCGCAGTGGTTTATAGCGCCGGTTGAGTCGCAAGGGTCGCGGGTTCGATTCCCGCACCAATACAAATGTTTGTTGATGAAACAGATATTTGTGTTAGGTCTGGGTGTTTGTATTAGGACTGCTACTACTACTACTAACAGTATAAGTAGGACACTTTTATTTATTATTTGTCGGTCGATCACTGTGCCTTTCTCTACTCACACTTCGCCACTTTTTCGAGACATCAAATGAGCATGAGCACCCATGAGGTTTTCTAAAAGCCGGCGTCCCTGACTAGGTATATGCCATCGCAATATTACAAACGACGTAAGATTGTAAAATATCGCGAGGAATTATAACAATTTTTTCTAAATATGACATGGTTATGTTGGAAACTAATGAATTTGGATGTGATTTATTGTACTTATACAAAACGATTTTTTCATAATTGAAGGGATATCGGGAAATTATAATCTAAAAAGTTTTATTACAATCACATGAAGTTTGCAATTTTCCGGTGACTTAGATACTAGTGATGTTACGAATATTCGCATTCGTATTAGCGAATATTCGCACATTTTTTGCCATTTGCATTCGCATTCGTATTCGCAAGAAAGATGCGAATGTTTGGCGAATGTATTTGACAAGCAAAAAGGAAATAATATATTGATTGAATGGATACAGAATGATAACAAAACTGATACCTATGATTTATAATTTTATATTTACTTTATTATTTTAATAAATAAATGATTTTGGAACAGTTTTGAGGTGGGTAACTAAATTAGAAATACTTTCTCTTTTGTTCTTGTTAGTGTTATTAAAATTTAAACAAAATCGCAACTAAACAAAACAAAAAATATAGTCATTTTCTTCATAAAAAAAAAAAACAAATTTAAAATTATTGAAGTATTTCGATAACACAACTTGCATTTCACATTTTCAGTGTCACAAATTATAAAATAACATTTTTGTGAAGTTTGTATTTATATTCATGTTTTTATATCACTTAATGTTAACAAATACAATAAAAATAACTAACCTCAAATCTTAACAAATCTTTTCAAATGAATTTAATTTCCCTAGCTTCGTTCAATTAACCTGTAAAGGCTCGGTTGTGTTCGGTTTAAACTTGGTTGACACGAAATGTCACACCTGATGATGTTTTTCGCGCGCTATATTTGAAAGTCAACATTCGTATTCGCATTCGCAAATATTGGATTTGAATATTCGCAGCCGCATTCGTATTCGCGTAAGTGAAGAATCTAATATTCGTTACATCACTAATATCTACATACCATTATGAAGACGTAAATCATATTTCTACAAAATCCTTGTTTTGTCCTATTACAACTTTTGGGCTTTCGAAGGCTACTTAAAAAAAGCAAAATGTAATGGATGTTAGATAATTAATTTTAATAAGTGAACACACGTTACGTTCATATGTATGTTGTGTAAGAAAATTTTAATAACACAACATTCGTCTTAGATAACTAATGGACAAACTGATCATAACTCGTACAATAGAGAAAAAAAACTGGTAGCACGCAGACATATTGCACTTATTATGAAAATTAATGTATGCTAAAATAGTTTCTTTTATTGCCTATAAGTACCGCTTTATTACTTTATTCACTAATAGATAAATTCGCTTAATAATGAGAGGAAATTAAAACTTTCCACGTAATGTTTTCCGTATTATAGAAATCACGTAATTACAAAATTTATTTATTTCCTTTGCAGATATGGTTAATTTATAGTGTACTAACCTAGAACTTTCTTCTTTTCTATCTGATCTACAACCAAGCAATATAAAGTAAAGAGCAAGAATAAAGAGTAAAGAATGCAAATTTTGTTGACTTTTTTAAATATTTTATTAATTAACTTATCAACACTAATATTATAAAGAGGTAGTTTGTTTTTATTTTGTTTGTAGGAGGTAATCCGATTGCTAAAACTATTATACCGATAGAAAGCTGCTTTATTCCTGAGTGACATAGGCATATATTTTATGAACACGGGTGAAGCCGCGGGCAAAAGCTAGTTATTGATAGATTCACGCTTTACCATTTCATGCAGGCGAAGCCTTGACCGCCTGTAGCAAGAACCCTGTTGCTGATACCGGTGAGATTCTACTTTTCGTATTGAAACTGAGAGGTATAACACAGGATCAAGATCTTACTGAATCATCTTTCTCCTTTTCACGTTCGTTTTTTTTATTATGACTTTATTTACACCACCTAATAAGAACCACAAGCACAATGCCTCTGCCGCCGCTGAAGACGCCTGCTTTAAAAAAAAGGCTCAAGTACGCTTCCTTGGATCAGCTTTACCATTTTGTGCCTGTTGCTGTGGAGACTCTGGGCAGTTGGAGTACGGAGGCAAAGTGTTTTGTGGGGGACTTGGGCCGTAGGCTCGGGGAGGCAACGGGTGACTCCCGATCCAGGTCGTTCTTGGTTCAAAGGATGGCCATCGCTATTCAGCGAGGTAATGCGGCGAGTGTTATGGGCACCATTGCACCGGGAACGATCAGGGGTGGGTTATTTATTGACGATTGACATTTAATTTAATTGTAAAATGTTAATTCTTTTATATTAGACATTAATGTATTTTTTAATTTAATAACATAAAAGTTTTATAAATTAAATAAGAACCTATTTTCTTAATTTAAGTATGTATGTATCTACCACACACACTTTTCACATATGAACAAATAAATCGCAGTACTTACTTGCTTTGACAGACAAATCAAATCTACTAGGTACTGTTTTAAAAATAGACTTTAAACTGTATTAAGAACTTTGATGTTTCTACTTTTGATGTGCCCAGTTCCCACTCTGCAGTCACCAAAAAATCCATTTGCGAAAGCTAGTGGAGTCTATTACGTTCTGATTACATTTTAAGCACGTTTTTCATAGACATTTTGAGACATTGCCGATTTGTGGATACAGAGAAGTCTGTTTTGAATTAAATATTTCATTCATTTTAGTTCGGATTTACGACGTGCCCATTCATGTGAGGCATGATTACCTTGATGGTTAGCTCACGTTTGTACCTATTTTAATACATAGTATAGCATAGCATATTCAGCCTTTTAATGTTCCCACTACTGAGACTCAGGCCTCCTCTCTAGGAGAGGGAATGGGCCTTAATCCACCACGCGGGCCCAGTGCGGATTGGTGAATGTGACATGTCTTCGAATTTTTGGTTGCCGGGTTTCCTCAGGATATTTTCCTTTACCGTTTTGAGAGCAGTGGTGATAAAATAAATTACACAAATTAATGCGCCTGGTTGGGTTTGAACCCGCGACCTACAACTCGTAAGTCGGGGCCGTTACCACTCGGCTAGCACTACTATTTAAATACATATGTAAGTAACTGATTTTGTGATGGCTCAGTGGTTAAGGCACCCGCCTCGCCCGCCGTGGTTGCGGGTTCGAAACCGGGAAAGTACCAATGTGAATTTTTCAATTCATATACACTTATACAGTACTTTTCTAAGTTTATCTTAGGACATTACTGACACCTCCTGCCTCGGAAAGAAAAAAAAACGCCTGGAAGTCCATCAGCCCCCCTAGCCATGTTACAATCGTATCGCTCGCGCCGAACGCCTCGAGTAGGCCACGCCTCCGATTTTTTTGTTCTGACCACGTGACTGAGCGTTGAGAAGACGTCAGAACAAAGGAATCGGAGGAGTGGCCTACTCGAGGCGTTCGGCGCGAACGATACGATTGTAACTTGGCTAGGGGGGCAGAGCTATTCTTCTGAATAGCACTGGTGGACCATCAGTCTATCCAAGGAGTGTCGGGTTGCCCAGTAACTGGGTAGTCCTACAGGCAGTCACTCCATTAATTATTATAACCCACTCCTGTTTCTTCTTTGCCTTCGTTCCAGGGCCCGGGGTTCTCTTTCGCATCACCCATGGACCCAGTAGGTTTCGACCCTGCTGGGCCCCTACGGTTTTGCTGATCTCCTTGAGGCGCGCGTGGAACACTACGCGCCGTCGACAACTTGGGCTCGGTCCGGACGGTTACCGGACGATCGGACGGCAAGCTACCCATTGCTCGCGATCTTCTGAATTTATGAGGCTTTTAATTAAATAAATTATTTAGTTCTTACTGCATGTCGATTATTATTTACAATCATTTACCAAATAGTTTACAAGAGTTACCACTGACAATGTTTAAAAAAATACTTTTTAATCTGTTATTATTTAAAAGATATTATACCGTTAAGGACTATTTAGAAGACAAGTCAATAGAATCTGTAATCGACAAGATCGAGTAATTGACAACAGATTGTGAATATATTTGCACGCCATGTTATGGCAGGATATGCTGAAACAAATGTACTGTAACACCTTATATACCATATTCTAGCAAATAAATGTTTTGATTGATTGATTGATTACTTATACTACTAGTGCCCATGTTAAAAACCTAAAAGAAGCAGGAGTTGTCAGTACCTGGAACGTTTTTCATTATACCAACGCATAAAAAATCAAGATTGTTTGCAATCGTATTTTTATCAATTTTAAATGAACCTACTTGACTTATTACAGTTATTACAAATACAAACAAAATAAGCAAACATCGCAATTTACAGCAACACAAAACACTCGATACGGGAAAAACCCATGAAGATAATTTTCCTAGTGCTCGCATAAATCAATGTATGTTTTACGCAGTTCCTACATTACGACACTGACATAAAAATGTCGCAATTTCAGCTCATATCAGTGAAAGTGGAGATAAAAGGTTGCGCGACGCCCGCACGGCCGGTTGAGCAACCAGGATTTATGAATAGGTACAAGTACCTGTTCATAATCCTCTAGTAGATTTAAGATTAGCTCTAGAACTCATTGATATATACAAAAAACTAGAACTTACCTTTTTTTATTATTATTGCTGGGCTCGCGTTTGGCCACTACCTCACCTGATGGTTAACGATGATGTGATCGACGGTGGTGCACGCTTGCCTAGAAGTAACCTATCCACTCTTAACTTCAAGACTCCTAGGTTGTAGCTATCTGCAGTGCTATTATATATATTATATAGTATTGGATTTTTAATCCTATGTACGTATTTGGATTTCGTCGCTGCGGCCAGCGCTGCGCTCAAGGCTGTTTTCTTAGAGAATACCACGACAGGAAATACAGACCCCGGCAGGAAAAATTCCATTCTTTAGTTGTATGCACAATAAATGCGTTCCCAAAATGTTTTGTGCGTATGGGTGGGATGTCCAACCGGTGGTGCAACGCCGTGCGTCTGTTAGTCCGATAATGGAACTGATTTAGCGGAATTAAGTTATCAAATTCCGACGCACACTCCCCAAAATGCAATTGGTAGAAAACCGAAAGGCTAGCAACTCGGCTTCGATGCTCAAGACTTTGAAACTTTGACTCGACGATTGCATCATTACCAATGATCCTCTTGGTTCTTTTCTCAATTGATTTAAGCGCATCAAGCTGGTATCTGGCAGATTCATCCTACTGGACATCTAGTCCAGTTCGCGCTTGGCCACTATCTCAACGGATGATAAGCGATGATGTGGTCAAAGGTAAAGCACACTTGCTTGGAAGTAATCCACTCCAAATTAAGACCCCCAAGTTGTGGCAATTAGTATACCTGCTACTCACTAACGTGATACTAACCATACTGGATCGACTTCGATATCTATTACTCAATCAATTTTGATAGCGATTCGCTAATGAAATCAATAATCAGGATATCACCCCAATTGCATTGAGCTTGCGGACGGCGATGAAATTGGTAGCTCGCCGTCCGGCCGTTCGGACCGAGCCCAAATCGTCGACGGCGCGTAGTGTTCGACGCGCGCAAGGAAAGGTCAGCAAAACCGTAGGGGCCCAGCAGGATCGAAGCCTACTGGGGTCATGGGTTGTACGAAAGAGAACCCCGGGGCCTTGGAACGAAGGCAAAGAAGGAACAGGAGTGGGCTTTAGTAAGTAAAAGTCTGACACGCCCTTCAGCTCCACCCAAGGGCGGGAGATTTTATTATTTAATTTCCTACCTAAAAAATAAAACCCCATTTGCATTACTTATTCGCTTTTTCCTCATGTGTTTGTAAAATTAATCATCTTGATCACTTAAACACCGCATTTAATGTTTTTGATGGTCAATTGTTATTTTATTTATTTTATTAATTACAACGGTTAAACAACCAATTATAGTAACTAAACAAAAACTTTAAGTTATAAACAACATGTACTTTCATCAATTCCTCTCACAGTAGGTACTTCTGACATACCAATAAAATCATCTTCCATTCATCCGCAAACAGATCGTTTGTTGGATAAGAATCCAAGAGATCATTTAGTGCAGCCAAAGTGCGAGGTATTGGAGACTGCGCACGGGCAACAGTGCGACACTGAGGCACAGCAAACATTCTGTGCTTTTTGCCGCGGCAGTAATTGTCTGGGACAAAGAAACGCGCTAGCACAGTAAGCAGATCAGGCGCGTCAATAGTGCCACGGAGCCAATATTATGTATGAGTACGTACAGCTTAGGAGTGGAATTCCCTGCCGGAATCTGTGTTTCCTGACTGCTATAAACTAGGGGTCTTTATGTCAAGAGTGAATACGTTACTTCTAGGCAAACGTGCTCCAACATTGACCACATCATCGCTTACCATCAGGTGAGATAGAGGTCAAACGCGAGCTTATCAATAATCATCATCATCATCATCATCATTTCAGCCGAAAGACGTCCACTGCTGGACATAGGCCTCCCCCAAGCGTCGCCACAGCGAACGGTCCTGTGCGTCTCGCATCCATCGGACTCCCGCAACCGTTACCAGGTCATCGGTCCACCTTGTAGGAGGCCTTCCAACGCTACGTCTTCCGGTACGTGGTCGCCATTCCAGAACCTTTCGGCCCCAACGGCCATCTGTTCTGCGAGCAATGTGCCCTGCCCATTGCCACTTTAGTTTGGCGATTCTTCGTGCTATGTCGGCAACCTTGGTTCTCCTGCGGATATCCTCATTCCTGATTCGATCACGCAAGGAAACTCCGAGCATAGCCCTCTCCATTGCCCTTTGGGTGACTTTAAGCCTTCTAATGAGGCCCATTGTAAGCGACAACGTTTCGGAGCCATATCAATAATAATAACAAAAAACTGGGCAAGTGCGAGTCGGAATCGCGCATAGTTCAATTCCAGAATTGAATCTCGATGATATTTCCGAATCGCAAAAAAGTTTTTTTTTTGTGACGTAAAAACAAATTAACTGTTTTTAGATTTATTCCTTTGTCTGTGCTGTGTGCCAAATTTCGGGATTCTGAGTCAACGGGAAGTACCCTATGAATTTTGATTCCTTAGGGTGTCGAAATGTACGTTTTTTGCGACATAAACGTCCGTATCTTTTTTTTCGTTTACTTATAAGTTTTATTTTTTCACAGCTTCAAGGAACCTCAAACCTGAGTATATGGTTTTAATTTCAACTCGATACCTCCACGCGTTTTGGAGATAAAGGGTCTTCACAGACAGACAGATAGACAGACAGACGGACGGACAACAAAGTGATCCTTTAAGGATAGTGATCCATTTTTTCCTTTTGAGGTAACGGAACACTAAAAAAAATAAAGTTATCATTTGAAAGTGACTCGTTATGCGTCGTGAGTCAAGTGTGAGACGCAATTACCCCGTAAGTTTGAAGTGCTAACACGGTCAATCCAACAATAAACATTGGTTATAACTTAAAACACCAATGGTAATTTCACTATGCCCCATTTGAGTGCCACACTCGCAAATTATATTCCCGCTAGAAAAATAACGACCTTTTATTGTTTTAGCCGACCCATTAGCTATCAGATGATTTAAAATAATAACACAATGATCTACTGACCTCAACCATCAAACATTAGCTCTGAATCAAACTTGAACTTTAAAAGTAAATAAGCACCTTGAAAGAAATCATGTCTACTTCTGGGAACATCATTTACGAAACAATCAGAAGGAAATTATGAGTTTATTGGTGTTCCTGATGATACCCAGAAATGAATGCCATGCGGGCTTCCGTGATCGAATTCATGGAACTGCAGTATCCATAATTAGTATATATCCTTTGCCTTGATTGCAGTCACTAAGGAGGGAGGGAGGGGGGACATTGGTGACACATTTGCACGACATTACCTTTTTCTGGCACGAACTGTATAGTAGTTTCGTTTTAGCATGTCAATAGCGGTCATTGCCCTTTCCCTTATATTTCTTAGTTACAGTCCGAACAATATCTACCTATTGTTTCACAATAGTAAAAAATATTTAGATATCAATTTCGGAATTGCCTTAGATGTCAATTCAAGATAATTTTGTCTTTCTTTCCGTTTTTAGTAAATAAAAAAATATTATGAGTCAATGCCGCTATTGCAACGCTAAACTGAAACGGCTATGGTACCGATGCGATTTTTGGGTAAAACTTTTCCACGACTTTCATTTTTTTTTTTGACAGTTGATATTTTTGTTGACTTGTTTTTCATATTATTATCAGCCAGTATAACTTCCCCAGTTGTTCGAGCCCCCAGATAAAATGGTAATATAAGAGTTAATTTGAAGTGTTTGCGTAGGTTCTGCGGTTGATTGGTGATCGCAATTATGTTGTTATCTTTGAATGGGTGGGTGCCTTCATACTTTGTCCTCCATTGATATTACACTAGATAGAATAGTATTGCGTCATTTGCAAAATAACTTGATAACTAGTTTTATTCAGGGATCTATATAGAATCTAGCAACCAGCCGCGACTCCGCCCGCGTGAAATCAGTTGGTACTTTCTACCTTTATAAATTATAGCCTATGGTTAGTCCACAATATAAGCTATCCAGATGCTAAATTTCATCCAAATTTGATCAGCCGTTTGAGAGTGAAAGAGTAACAAACATACATACTAGCTTCTGTCAGCGGCTTAGTCTGCAACTTCCTCTCACACCACCCAGAACGGATGGAGTCATTTGATGATTTCCATATGAAAAAGGGCAGTTTTAATCATAGGCCTACGCCATATATAGGGAAGTCCTTTGAAAGCTTTACAGATTTCAAGGGACTACCCTGTATATGGTAGGCATCTTGCAAAAGCATATCATCATTATTAACCTTACTGTATTTGTCGTTAGTTCATGCTTGATAATCTTGATATGAAACGTAATCAGGAGGTCACGACTAATTTCGTAAGTGGGCTAAACCATACGGTATTATAGTGTTGGAATCTAATTGTTTGGATGGGGTTCTCAATTGATCTGTCACGTCTTGCTGCGCGTGACAGCTGTTATTTTAAGGTTAGAATTAACTGTCGTATTTTATAACTAGATGACGTTAGTTTTGGTATATTTAGGGTCCATTTATTTTTATCAAAAATAATGATTTTACATTTAAAGTGGTGAATTAATTAATTCACAATAATGAATTAATTGAGAGCAGTGGCGGCCAAGTGGCAACGGCCCCGACTTACGAGTCGTAGGTCGCGGGTTCAAACCCAGGCAGGCGCATTACTTTGTGAAATTTATTTCATCACCACTGCTCTCAAAACGGTGAAGGAAAACATCGTGAAACAACGTGACCAAAAATTCGAAGACATGTGACATCCACCAACACGCACTGGGCCCGCGTGGTGGATTACGGCCCATTCCCTCTCTTAGAGAGGAGGCTTGAGTCCCAGCAGTGGGAACGTTAAAAGGCTGGTTATACTTATGCTTATTATTAATTAATTCCTGAACTTCATGTGATACTCGTTGAGTAGTGTAATTAGAGACACAATAGTAAGACAATGGCGCCCGAGAGCCGGCGTTCGTGCGGGGATCAACAGCTTAAATCAAATGTTTCAGATGTTTTTAATTTTGTAAGAAATGTTGTCCTACTATATTGCTTTCTTGTGTCAGTCAGTTGTCAAACGTGTAACGAACAAGTCAGGGAAATAAAAAGTGGTTTGTATTAACAAAGTTAGTTATGTTGAAGTAGCCTTCTAACATAATCTTGATATGAAACGTAATCACAAGTTCACGACTAATTTCAGTGGGCTAAGACTTACGGCACAGTTACGGTACCATAGTATCCATAGATCTATGTTAACGCTTCGAGTAATCTAACGAGGGATAAGAAGATGAAAAAGTGTACTAAAACTGTTTTTAAACACTTAAGTGATACTTGGAGTTCCGTATCTACCTTTTTATTATAGACATTTAACTGGAAAAGTGGTACCGTCAAATGGGGCAATATGAATTCAGGGGTGAATAGAAACATCTTTGAAGAACCACTCCGATATGAACTTATCAATAAAAAAAATTTGGAAACAATATAAATATTTTTTAGGTAAGAAATCATCTAATGACTTCTTCTGCTCTAGGACGGAGCCAGAGGGCGTGTCAGACTTTTACTGACTAAAACCCACTTCTAAATTCTAATTAGCGTCATATTGGCCAGACAAAATGGAACTATTGAATTTTGTTATAGGACTTTTTTATACGACAGTTCATAGTTAGAGAACTTTAGGTCGTTAATCAAATACATTAGTTAAGATATTAGTTTAATTTTGGTGTTGGCAATTTTAAAATAGGCCTATGAGACATGACCTAAAGTTTCGGTTCGTGGATGGATGACCATCTGAACTCATCGATATTCCTTCGTACCTCGGAAAGCAGGTTAGGCCGTAGATACCGGCTGTCATTTGTAGATCTATAACAGTCGTTATGGATAATCAGAAGACTGAAAATCTGACACCAGACTTACCAAAGAGTAACCCAATAATCGAAGTCAGAAAGGCAGTCGCTCTATGTAAATAAAATAATTCAAATCAAATGGTTTATTGACACAAACAATTATTTTACACTGTAAAATTTGAAGTCCTGACTTGTGAGCTAGGTAGAAACCTGTATTACAGAAGTCAGTGTCTTCTCCCATTAGTGTCTCTTAATTATTGAAGTCGAAGTGACCCTTCTATAAATTCAATTTAAAAAGAAAAAGGGAGAAAAAAGAATAACAACATGCGTGAAAAAAAAAAAAAAAAAACAAATATAAAACCTTAAGATCGTGAGTGTGTTGGCGTTTGAGTGTGAGGTTGATATTTTTACCCTAGGAGTTTTTCGGTCTGCGAATAGTTTAATGTTTACAAACGTATATTCTTTCATTTTTTTTTTAATGAACGAGATGGAGTGTAGGTAAGTCTTTTACTAACAGACTACAATCCACCCGAGCTCTTTCAGCTGTCCATTACTTACTATGGTCACGATGTCTCTTTCAAACGATACCGCAGCCCTGACAACTTATATTGACCGCTAGTTTATCAACAAAACATCAAAGCAATACATACAATACACGTCGTTGCTACAAACAGAACCCTAAAAAGCGAGCTGCAATAAAAGCGATACCTGGCAAATTAATTGGAATAACTTGAAAAATTTCCTTTGCCAACAAAGATGAATAGTTCCCGCTAATTTTAGCAAAAAGTGTTGCATTCATTAAGACTAATAAGAGTAACAACCGGAGCAGGAAGTTGTGAGATTAGTGCTCGGGCGGCCGTGAAGGCCGGAGATAAACGCTACCGAAGCACGTGCGATGGCAACCGACGGCTACCGAACTTGCACGATCATTACTTGTTGATGGCGGATTCACGTTTATGTCAGAGTAGTAATACAGCTGATTACACCAAGCATAAAGGTAGCCATACACGCTAGGGTATACCTGACAGATTTGCCTGTACAGTTGAGTTTTATTTGTACAGGTAAACCGGAACGTGTATGTTGCACAACTGTGCAGGTTTCCACACAAGCTTACCTGACAGGTATAACTGTGCAGGCCAACCTGTCAGTTACACCCTAACGTGTATGGCTACCTTAAGGAAGGAGGCCCTTAATCAGCTTGAAGTAGTGCTATCACTACCCCCCTAAATCCCTATGGATTATTTGAAAGAGTCAAGGAGAACAGGTTGGTTTTAGTCAGTAAATGTCTGAAACTCCCACCAGCTCCACCCATAACGGGAGCCATATTGAGGTGTTTAGAGTAGGTCATGTCCTTTATCACAGACCACAAATCGTAGTCTAGATTAGGGCTAGCCGAGAGTCATTCGTCAACCACATTGGCTGCAAGCCAAGCCTGGGTAGTGCGTGCCTTGTGGCCAGCTGCTGAGTCTTGCTGAAAAGAATATGGTTTGTTGTCAAAAAGAGTATCTTTAAGAGGCTTTACTACGCTCTCAAAGACAGTATCTTGATACACTTTAGCTGAAGTTTTACAAAAATGGACCTTGGTCACTCCAAGATAGGACACGTCCACTAAACCATAACTGATGCCGAGTGATGACCACCCGATCATTTTGTTTTTGTTATAATTTTTCTCGATAGTGAAAATTTCCTCATCGGTAAAAAGAATATTCCTGTTTTTTCCGCCAGTGTAACGAACTAACAAAAGTTTTTTTCTTTCCACTCTCTTCAATGTAAGCGAATCATTTAATATATTATGTGTGTGTGTAAATGTCCGGTAAGCACCAAGTTTTAGTTCTTTTTTGATGGTATCTTCATTTCACGAAATAGGATTTTTTATTTTCTCAAGGGATTTCAAGGAATTCTGGTATTGGTGTATCTGTCTATCAGACGATAGGTAAACAAAGATACCACTGATACCAAGCATCTACCACTGATGCGTTTCAGCGTTTGAAAAAATGTTGCAGGTTCCATTACAACTGTATGCACATTAATCACAGTAATTCTGTTTTCTTTAATACCCTACTATATAAACTCCATTTTAATTTATTAGAAACTAATTGACCCGGCGAACTCCGTATCGCCTATCAGTCAATGAATGTAGCATATCTTTCGATAAAGTCAACCGATTTCGATTAAACAAAGCCTAAGTGATATATCAAGTTACAATTTTGTAGTTTAATAGTTATCTACATTTTACAAAATGGTACATTTTACGTGATGTGATGCGCGCACAACTAAAAACGTCTACAGATTTATTATAAGTAGGTAAAGATAAAAACAAACTACAGAAAAATACGTTAAAACTACGAATATATACAGTATTTGCTTTATTATTACAATCTTTAGTTTGTTTATTGTTTTTTAGTTCGTAAGATGTTGCTAGCCGTTCAACGACTCGTCGACGACGGCTGGCGCTGAAAATCAGCGCTGTGGCTCTTTCCAGCACATGAGCCCCAGCATTTTGCTGAGCGCTGGCCGTTTTGCATGAATGTGTCGCATAATTTAACTTTTTTGTGTAATTTGTTATGTATATGTATGTTATTATTATTATTTTTTTTAAGTTATGTGTCATGTTTGTGCAAATAAACTGTTTTTCTTTCTTTCTTTTCTTTCTTTCATTTGAATTAATTAGCCTCATTCGAAATTTAAATTTGGTAAGAAAAAAAAATGATACATTTTTATTACACTAAAAATGTATCATTTTTTTTTCTTTCTTTCTTTTTTTTTCTTTATGGCCAGATTAGGTAGGTACACTGTTTGAATAATCAAAAATAAAATCAATATAATCAAAATTAAAAAAAAAATCCTTGATCTTCAGTAAAATTCGACGTTAATCAGGTTTATCAGTTTTGAACTTTGTCGCCTAAAATCTCAGACCAATAAAAAATGGTCTGAGCCTAAAATGGTAAGTAACTCATCATCACTGATGCAGCCATTTTTATTATTGTGACAAGGTTCTTCATATAATCAAGGTTCTCATAAACGATACAATACAAACTGCCACAACGGAAACAAACGTGACGATAAAAAAACAGTCAAAGGCGAGTCGGACTCGCGCATCGAGGGTTCCGTACAAACTTACTTAAGTAAATACATACTTACATCATTCGATTTCCAATTCGAGCCTCGAAGATTTTTCTGAATCGCAAAAATATAATTATTATGTGACGTATCAACAAATTGATAGTTTTCGAACTTTTCCTTTACTGGTGCTGTGAGACCTTGCTTCTTGCCAAATTTCAAGATTTTAAGTCAATGTGAAGTACTCTATAGATTATATGCGCCAAAAACAAAACATAAACGGCTTTATTTTGAGATTATTGTGACCTAAAAGTTTTTTTTTCTGTTCCAAAGGGTAGCAGACTCGGGTATTTGATATTAATTTCAGCTCAATACTTCCACATATTCCTAAGAAAAACGCTCTTGACAGTCAGAGAACAAACTGATCGTATAAGGGTTCCATTCTTGCCGACTGAGATACGGAACCCTAAAAAAAACAGATTCGTACTACATTCAGTGCTTATGTGTATTATCTAACATCTGAAGGTCGGTATGAAGTGTCAAGGTTTTCATACTGACATTAACCTTGCTGAAGTAGCAAAGTTTATGTTTATGTGGATCTTTAATGGTCGTTTGGAGCTATTGTTCTCTTCAAGGGTGAACAGGGTGTTGAGAAATTATTAACTTTCTAATACGGAATTTCTAAGGGCATCAGAGAACTTGTGACTTAAAATGGCAATGCGTTCCACAACTTTCTTTGCTAAATCATTTACTATCCAAGCTGCACTAATAATAAAAAGAGGTCAAAGTCTCTGAATGGGGCGATGCCAATTTGGTCAAGTTCAATGCTGCTAAAACCCAGGCGTGTCTATTTTCCGCTAAAAGGAGCCAATTCAGCCCTGCTCCAACTTTCCGGGGCGTAACCGTGCCAATAACCGACCATCTTGATCTCCTTGGTGTTACGCTGACGTCAACACTCAACTTTGGGCCATACATCGAAGCAAAGGCTCAACTGGCAGCAAAAAAGCTGGGAATCCTCGCGAAGGTCAGACAGTACTTCACGCCGGAACAGCTGCTCAAACTTTATCAAGCGCAAGTTCGATCGTGTATGGAGTACTGCTCTCATCTTTGGGACGGATCTGCCCGATACCAGCTTGATGCACTTGAGGCAATTGAGAGGCGAGCCAAGAGGATCATTGGCAATGATGCACTCGTTGAGTCGAGGCTTCAAAGTCTTGAGCATCGACGCAGAGTTGCTAGCCTGTCGGTTTTCTACCGGTTGCATTTCGGGGAGTGTGCGTCGGAATTGCATAACCTAATTCCGCCTAGCCCGTTCCATCATCGGACCACCAGGCGTACGGCAATGCGCCACCGGTACATGGTGGACATCCCACCTATACGCACAAAACGTTTTGCGAACACATTCATAGTGCGTACAGCTAAGGAGTGGAATTCCTTGCCGGAATCTGTTTTTCCTGATGGCTACAACCCGGGAATCTTTAAGTCAAGAGTGAATAGGTTACTTCTAGGTAAGCGCGTTCCATCGTCGACCGCATCGTCGCTTTCCATCAGGTGAGTTAGCGGTCAAGCGCGAACCTATCAAGAATAAAAAAAAAAAAAAAAAGTTTTTTTTTTTTTTTTGTTTGTAGGAGGTAATCACTGGTCCGATTGCTAAAATTTTTTCACTGATAAAAAGCTGCTTTATTTCTAAGTGACATAGGCTATATTTTATGTACGCGGGCAAAGCCGTGGGCAAAAGCTAGTCTGTGGAATAAATTGTCAGACACAATTAAACGCGCTCAATCGTTGCCTGTTTTTAAAAGACTCGTTGGAACATTAACTGTCGCTGTGAATATCGATAGTTGTTATTTATATTTCTGTCTCTAGTTTTCGTCCCACGAATCAGATTAAAATGGGACGAAGGCAAAGAAGGAACAGGAGTGGGTTTTTAGTCAGTAAAAGTCTGTCACTATCTCCCGCTCCGCCCAAGAGCGGGTTTTGTCATAAGATGATTTTCCCACCTTAAAAAAAAAAAAAACGGGTGCCCAATTTCGGCTGTCAGCTGTGATTTGCTAATGACTGACATAATCAATCAACCTGCACAATATTTCATCGACTTTTCGTTCGAATTTCGACGATTTTGTATTGTTAAGCTTACGTTTGAACATATTCTCGGCTGATTAGCGATGACATGGTCGATGGTGGAGCACGCTTGCCTGGAAGTAAGCTATTCATTCTTGACTTAAAAACCCCTGGTTGTAGCTATCTTGAAAGACATACACCGACAGGGAATTCCACTCCTTAACAGTACACACGATAAAAATATGGTATCCCAATTTTTTTTTTGTGTGTATGTTTGGGATGTTGTACTCTTATTATTCTAATTTATTATAGAAAGGTGAGAGTGTTGTGCTTTCTTTCTGGAAATTCCACCACATATATAATTTTATATTTCAACCGTACACTTTCCGTGTGTGATATGATTATTGACATTATAAAGAAAGTTAATGACAGCCCACTACATAATTTCGCTACATTTTTTCTCAACAGCTTTATATTTCAGATTTTCTGTACTTTCATCAGATGAAATGACTTTCGGAAATGTGGCAAATTACCTAAAATTATCTTACACTGAATTATCTATTATTACCTACAATTAACCCTAGAACGATCAAGTGGGGCTCGCCGCTTTAGACAAGAAATACTGGCACAAACTATTTTGTAAAAACTGTGTTTTTATTTTTTATTAATTGAGTTTTTTATTAATCGATTGACACTTTGCGTGACCAAAGGGCTGGCTCGTTCTTTGTCCAAAGAATTAGTATTGCCATCAACGTGGCGATGCTGACATTCTTCTGGACTCGTTTCTGGTGAACTCAGATGACTACGATGTGGAGTGCTTTGACAGAGTGTATTTGTTTTGCGTAGTTAACCATATGTTTGTTGTTACGTTATAAATATTCGTGGTAAGCCATTAATTAGTCATTTCCATAAATAAAAGACGATTAAACGATAGAATTGAATAGAATAGAATTTTATTTTGCAAATATGGGTTCAACAACAGTTTTTATGAGACACAACAAAAATGTGGCTCAGCCACATTTTACCATTCGGCAAATATTTATATTATTTTACATCGTTGACATTACATTTAAAAAAAAGAGACATGATTACCAGATTAATTTATAAATTAGCGTTATCAAATTTTTATTCATAAATTCAATTAAATATATTTTTTATGTATTAAAAGGAAAATTTAGATCTTTAAATACTACACGAGCGGAAACAGTAAAACACAGTTTCACGGTATTTTTCTGAAACGTAAACAACTTTTCTACCTTTCCTTTATTTCACGAAGCGAAATACCACACTCACTGTTTTTGTAAAATAAATGCCAGTGTTAATTATTCTACTGCGCTTAACGAACCTGAAACTGAAACGCCTGAAAGGACAACATTCAACTTAATTATCCCGTATGGTCCCTTTTGCCTTGGGACATAATAAAAATAAAACAAAAAATATCGTCTCGCACCCGACCACACACATTTGTTTATTTTGCCCAAATAATTTACTGGCTTTTGGACGAGCGTATGTCAGATGGTACCGCCCGACTTGTCAACATGTGGACCATCTTTAAAACAAAAGAACTACCCACCCGAATAATAAGTCAAAAGATTAACTGCCATTTCTAGGAAGCTTTCGAATAGAAACAAGATTCGTATTACTTTCAAAAACATTGCTCCGTTTTTGTAATTAATGGGTCTAATTTATCACAGAGAAACGGTAATGGAGCCAGATACACTGTAAAAACCGGCCAAGTGCGAGTCGAACTCGCGCATGAAGGGTTCCGTACTGTTCGTAGCAAAAAAAACGGCAAAAAAGGTCATGTTTGTTGCATGGGGAGACCCACTTAAATATTTATTTTATTCTGTTTTTAGTATTTATTGTTATAGCGGCAACAGAAACACCTGTGAAAATTTCAATTGCCGCTAGACAGTTGAAATTTTTACCGTGATAGCTATACTTAGGTATCACGGTTCATGATATACAGCCTTGTGAGAGATGGACAGCAGAGTGATAGCAATAGGGTCCCGTTTTCACCGTTTTTTTTTTTCGGGTGGGAAAATCATCTAATGACATCCCCCGCTCTTGGGCGGATCGGGAGATAGTGTCAGACTTTTACTGACAAAAAACGCACTCCTGTTCCTTCTTTGCCATTTTATTTTCCAGGGCCCCGGGGATCTCTTTCGCATCACCCATGGCCCCAGTAGGCTTCGACCCTGTTGGGCCCCTACGGTTGCTGACATCCCCTTGAGGCGCGCGTGGAACACTACGCGCCGTCGACGACTTGGGTTTTTACCCTTGGGTACGGAATCCTAAAAAAACTACATAATTATTCAGAATATTTTTTGACACCCCAAACTATCTGTCAATCTTCATAATGTGTTTACGACGGCCCAAAGTATCAAATTACTGAAAGAATACTGTAAACGATTCCGTAAAGATGGTTATCAAAATAATTACTTAGCCAAGTGCATTACGCTACTTTCCTTGAAATTACTATAATTTCGTACAACTTAGCTTTTACACATGAATAAACACCTCAATTATTGTGGTAACTGTAAATGGCTTCGAAAGAAAGATGAGACGGTTCAAACTGACGCGCCATTTTCGCAATTCGAATTTTGAATAAGTATTAATATGACACTGATGATTGGCCGATGGTATAAATGAGGCACTAACTTTTGATACAAAAAGAAGACATACAAATCTGTTGTTTTTGGGGTTCCGTAGCCAAATGGCAAAAAACGGAACCCTTATAGATTCGTCATGTGTCTGTCTGTCCGTATGTCACAGCCACTTTTTTCCGAAACTATAAGAACTATACTGTTGAAACTTGGTAAGTAAATGTATTCTGTGAACCGCATTAAGATTTTCACACAAAAGTAGAAGAAAAACAATAAATTTTGGGGGTTCCCCATACTTAGAACTGAAACTCAAATTTTCTAATATCATTTTTATTTAAACTGAATAGTTTGCGCGAGAGACACTTCCAAAGTGTTAAAATAAATGATAAAACTAAAAAAAATATATGTTGTACATTACCATGCAAACTTCCACCGAAAATTCGTTTGAATGAGATCTAGTAAGTAGTTTTTTTTTTAATACGTCATAAATCGTAAACCGCAATTTACCTTTCAAGTTTGTACAGAACCCTCAGTGCGCGAGTCCGACTCGCACTTGCCCAGTTTTTTATACTTTAAGAAAAAATTGTTAATCAATAAAATCGCAATTATTTGTCTTAGCCAAAACAATATACAATTGGAGTTTCAGAGCTTGTGTGTAATTACAAAGTCTATTCCAGTAGACCAGGTATACCAAAATAAAGGTATAAAATTTTGCATAATCATATTTTATCCGTGATCCAATGTGATATTTTTTGTTCAATATTTGCCGAATTTTGCGAGTTCAACGACCTAGTAATTTTCCCTCGGAAGTCAAAAAGCAGTAACTCAATCAAATGAGTTTCGAGAAAACGAATCTTGTAAAAAAAATACTTCCGTCTACAATAATGAGACTATTTAAAACAGCTTCGGTCCACGACTTCGTCCGCATTAAATGTTGAGAAAAAGTACCTATCTTAAATATTTGTACAGGTTCAAGGCTATGTCTTTGTTTTTCATTTAGATTAGTTCAGCGGCTAAGGCGTAGGTACTTTAGAAACAAATTAGAGTACAATGCGTTCCAAATGAGAATAGGATCGATTGCCATGTTGTGACGTCACGTCATACTGTCAAATCGAAGAAATTGGGTAAGGTGAACAAAACAAGAAATTTTTAAAATTTTATCAGAATCCAGTTCTTCAATTTTGCTAATCTCTGCGTCACTGTGTGAAGTGTCTGAGTAGTGGCAAATGGAAAAAGAAGGCGAATTGTTCCTAACAATGAAAATAAGAAAGAAAATAGTTTTTTTTTAAACTAATAATTACTTAAATAATATATATTTAGCTTATGTAGATTAAACAATAACGTTTTAAATTACTTCAACTAGAATTAACTAAGAATCAGTAATACAAAGCAAAAAAAAACCGTTATTAATAAGGAAATAAGTTTTCTTTGCAAACCGTACTTTTCAATCAAAATTTGATAGATCGAGATTATTGGCAATTGGAACGCCTAGTAACTTTCGCATTTATAAAATAACTAGCTGTTGCCAGCGGCTTCGCCCGCGTGATAGTAGAAAGTTATCCCAAGGGAACATATTCACGAGATATAAAGTATCCTATGTGCTATTCCAGGACATGGTCTACCCGTGTACAAAGTCTCAACGAAATCCGTTCAGCCGTTCCAGCGTAAAGAAGTAACAAACAGACATACAAACGGTCGCCTTTATAATATTAGTGTGATCTGTTTTTTTCTTTTTCATTGTCTCAATAAAGTTACCTAGTTAGTTAGGTTGCCGACATAGCACGAAGAATCGCCAAACTTAAGTGGCAATGGGCAGGGCACATTGCTCGCAGAACAGATGGCCGTTGGGGCCGAAAGGTTCTGGAGTGGCGACCGCGTACCGGAAGACGCAGTGTTGGAAGGCCCCCTACAAGGTGGACCGATGACCTGGTGAAGGTTGCGGGAATCCGATGGATGCGAGACGCACGGACCATTCATTGTGGCGACATTTGGGGGAGGTCTATGTCCAGCAGTGGACGTCTATCGGCTGAAGTGATGATGATGATGAATAAAGTTACGGGTTTTTCCCTAGGCCTGCCTGATGCGAAAAGTTCCAAGCTTTCTGATTACGGAATTTTCGAAAATTTTGAGATACCACTCTTCGGCTACCGAGAGCAGTAATTTTCTGCAGTCCTACAGATTTATGACCGCCGATTCTTTGTTCTCAATTCTTTGATTTCTTACTTCCTTCTTATTTTCCCAGGGCTATCGTACGGACAAAAGTTTACGTAAGAATCTTGTTTTGTTCTAACTGTTCTTCCTGATAATTTAAGTTGAATTAAGTTACATTTTTTTTCTTGTCTTTGGCCGTTAGCGTTTTTATTTTAGATACAATTTGATAACATAAAGCCTGATTGTATATATTTAATCATTTTGTCTATTATAATTGAATTTAAATTAATTTTTGGGAACTGACAAATTGTAATTTATTTTATTAGTTATGATTTTTGTATTGTAATTTTATGTTTTGTAATGTGTATTATGTAATCTATTAATTAAACAATTATTATTATCTCACGGATGGTGCGGGGATACCGCACGGTTTCCCGCGAAGCGGCGAGCCTTCTTGCTGGCCAGCCACCATGGGATCTGGAGGCAATAGGCCTTGCACGCATGCACGATCTGCGCGTGGAGATGCAACGTCGTCGGGGCGAAACTCCGCTACCACGACATGTCGCGGCATGGCGGACAGAGCTCCGGCGGGGTCTCATGGCGGAATGGCGACAGCGACTATCGCAACCCAGTGCTGGGCACGCCATAATTATGGCGGTAATTCCCCTCATTGAGGAGTGGCTGGAAAGGCAACACGGCGTCCTTACCTTCCGCATGACGCAGGTCCTCACCGGACATGGTAAGTTCGGGAGGTTCCTGCACCGAATTCGTGCGGAAGAAACGCCCGAGTATCACCATTGTGTGGACCGCCCGGAGGACACGGTGGAACACACGGTGGAGGTGTGCCCCGCTTGGGCAGAGCAACGCCGTGTCCTGGTGGGGGCGATCGGCGGCGGCGATCTCTCGCGCCGGGCCTTGGTGCAGGCCATGGTCCGGAGCGAGGAGGAGTGGCACGCGGTCGCCTCCTTCTGCGAAGCAGTAATGCTTGCAAAGGAGGCGGCCGATCGCGTGAGGCAGCGGTCCTCACGCCCCAAACGCCGCCGGGATTCCGATCCCGATTTCCGGCCACCGTAGGCGCGGGCTTGCGGACAGCGAGCAATGGGTGGCTCGCCGTCCGACCGTCCGGTAACCGTCCGGACCGAGCCCAAGTCGTCGACGGCACGTGCTGTTCCACGCGCGCTTCAAGGAGATGTCAGCAACTGTAGGGGCCCAGCAGGGTCGAAGCTTACTGGGGCCAAGGGTCTGATTCTGAAAGGAAGACTCGGCCCTGGTACGAAAGGCAACGATGGAACAGGGGTGGGTTTTTAGTCAGTAAAAGTCTGACACTATCTCCCGCCTCGCCCAAGAGCGGGGGATGTCATAAGATGATTTTCCCACCGGAAAAAAAAAATAATAATTTCAATTTCATGTATGTATATTGACTGGTCGTTATGGCGACACTTGGGGCAGGCCTATGTTCAACAGTGGATGTCTTTCGGCTAAAATGATATAGATTAGTTTCCGAAATAAATAAATTTATTATTATTATATCATTATGATGTTCTTATGATAACTAACACAATGAGGCTTTATTAACACGTAAGCTGATGATGCATCTGTTTGTGAGATGTAAGTATCAATGTCAAATCTGTTTGCTCAGCAGAGATGTAAATTTTTATATGAGTAAACGAAATACGAGAAAGTAATGTTCCAGTAAATATTATATTTAATATACGATTACAGTCAGCGTACCGTAAGTTCCCTTTGTTGGTAGCCTGCCGATGGATTCGTATGTTGATGTTCCAAACTTTGTTTTGTAAATATTCTAAAATGCCATCTAAACACAAAAGTAATCTCTGGAATTTGAACTTAATACTATAAAGGTATGCAACACAAGGAGTAAAGTTCCACAAAGCTCCACTGAAAAGGGAAGATCCTCTGACAGACAAGTGAAGTGTCTAGTCTGGGCGATTGCCCAATATACACGGTGTCTTTGACATCGACGCACAAACGAATACCACGAATCCAGGACATGATTCTGGACCCCTCAGTGGTGGAATTTTTCGTCGGTCTTTCCATAGTTTTTTTAAAAAGAATGTGATCAAATTTAAACAGTGTAAAATCGTTATTCTAACCAACCCCGATGATGTTTAAAAAAAAAAAAAACAAAAAAAATTACTAAAAAGTCGTCGGGGTAGATAAAATCATTATTCTAATCAACCCCGATGACATTTTTAATTTTAAAAGTAATTCATTCATTTTTTTCAATAAAATTTTAGAATAACGATTTTATACAGTTTAAATTAAAGAACGTAAAGATTGTTTTATTTTTTTAAATTATATTACTTTTGTGTTTTCGTTCGTGCGTCGATGTTAAAGACACCCTGTATATTTTCGGACAGCTGTTCTCGATTTCTGATTTAAGCATTTTAAAGTCTAGTACCCATAACACAAGCTCTGCTTAGCTTGGGACTAGGACGGCGTTGTGTGATAGTTGTGGAATATATATATATATAATACATACGTCAAAAAAAGCTCCTTTTTTTGGCTTCGTATGTTTTGTATATTTAACCAATGTCAAGTTTAGAAAGTATCGAGTTTTCAGTAACTTTAAGTTACTTTGAGTTCCATTAAAACGCGGATGTAACATATTCAATGTTTTTGCAGTATTTGGCAGCAAATGTATCGAGTCAGCCTTCGCGGCAAGCTTCGTTGTGGTAGTAAATCCTACAATAAATCTCAACTCCATTTTACCGAAAACGAAAATATTGTCACTTGAGATAAAAAAAACTGCACTAATTTTACATCACATTCACAATATCCACTAGAAATCAATTTGCGAATAATTAAAACAGCCACTGAATTTCACTCGAAAAAACTCCGCCAAAATCTACAAAAAAAAAGCGTCTTGACTATTTTTCATTTTATCATCAGCCAGCTTCTTATTATACAACCTTTTAAACAACCTAACAAGCTGCCGGTAACATACCCATCAATTAGAGTAGCTTCGAATTTCAAAAAACCATACAATTAAAATATTTGTTTTAAGCAAAGAGTTTAGAGGTTAAAACGAGGTTCATTATGTTGTCATGGTGGCAATGACATGCCACAAGTGGTTGACCTCACCAAATAATGGGTTTATGGTTCAACAAACGATCTTTTTGGTCGCCATTTTAACTGCACACATCGTAAAGGTTGTATTTACATCAATGACATGGTTATTATTAGGGGACTATATTTCTTGTCACCAAAATTTTTATTTGTGATCAAGTTGTATCACCTAATAAATAGATCTATCGCCACGAAACATTTTCGTTCTCAGATAAACAAAAAGTGTTCCCAGGTATGAATGATCAAATTAATGTTAATATATATGTAAAATAAGAGATGGATTACCAATAAAATTGTAGTGCATTAGATGAATATTAACTTCGTTCTTATAATAATAGTCTTAGTACATGAATAATAGCTTTGTGCTCAGAATGGTAGATCTGTCACCAAATAAATCGTTTATCGATCCCTAACTGCGAATACTTTTTATATGTTATTTTGTCACCAATACGGTACTTACATTTTATTTCGTTCAGTTATTAAAATAATAGTATTCGTTACCAATATAATACATCAATTTATAATTTTAATGAAAATATATTTAAAGAGGCGGCGACAAATTGGTTGGACATTACCAACTATGACTCTGAAAGAGACTGGACAGAAGCCTACCAATGGGCGAAGTTGTCTAAAGAAGTAATACTGACGTATAGTGACGATGCTATTAAACACTACAAAGTACCTGCTGGTAAGGTAGACAAAATAAAAAACTTTGAAAATGCATGGACTGATTTTGATGACTACAAAGTCCAATGGTTCAGCAAATGGAGAGTGGATCTACCGCACAATATTGATTGGATGCATGGGAAATGCAACTGCCCTGCGTTTAACAAAAATTATACCTGCAAACATATTATCGGATTAGCCATACGCTTAAAGCTGGCCAACCCTCCACCAGAAGCAATAAATGTACTTATCGGCCAGAAAAGAAAAAGGGGGCGCCCTTCAAAAGCCAAACCAGCGCTGATTATTCAGTGATTATTATTTTTGACAAAAAATATTGATTATTTTTAATTTAATTAAGTGTTTTATGGACTATTCTGCTAGAAAATTTATTTAAATATATTTATACTACCTGTGGAAATTAAGTTCCTTGGGGAAGGCATATGTCCAGTTAAGTAGTAGACTCTTGGTTGAAACGATGATGACGACAACCATAAATTTTTTTAGAACTTTATGAAATTTTCTAGTGACATAATTATATGATTTATTGGTGATCTCTTTAAATTAGTTTGCTTAAATACTTATTAGAACAAACCTACTATAATACATACAAAAACATTTATTTGGTACTAGACCCTATATCTCCATGATTTTAGGTGATTTATTGTGGAATTGATTTTATATTGTTTGGTGACTACATTTTGGTGACAAATCTACTATTTTGCGGGCAAACCCTATTATTTAAGAAACACAAAACTAATTAAATTGGCGATAGCTTAAATGATACCCTTATTATTACTGTAAGTAAACCAGTAAAAATGTAAAAAATAATTTTAGTGTAAATAAAAAAAATTACTTCTATTTGTTGATCCAGAGCAGTGGTGGCCGAGTGGTAACGGCCCCGACTTACGAGTTGTAGGTCGCGGGTTCAAACCCAGCCAGGCGCATTACTTTGTGTAATTTATTTCATCACCACTGCTCTCAAAACGGTGAAGGAAAACATCGTGAGAAAACCGGCATGTCCTAGAACCAAAAATTCAAAGACATGTGACGTTTCACCAATCCGCACTGGGCCCGCGTGGTGGATTATGGCCCATTCCTTCTCCTAGAGAGGAGGCCTGAGTCCCAGCAGTGGGAACATTAAAAGGCTGATTATGCTATGCTATACTTCCATTTGTTTATCGGAATAGCAGTAATACCTACGTAATCATCTATCACTATAGTTCAAAAAACATAAAGAAATAATAATGAAAAAGTATCAATTTAAAACTGGCAGGTAGGCTGACATCTGACAATACGAAAATTAAACAACTTTTTTTTTGCTTCGCATGGTTTGTGCATGTAAGTGGCCAGTGTCAAGTGTTGAAAGTATGTGGTTTTTGATACAGACTACAGTCATTTTGTAATCCTCTTTCATACATTTTTTTTTTAAATTAAACTGCACCTGTTGCAAAAAAATTACAATAATCTCAACTTTTGACAAAATAATATGTCTGCCCCCCTAGCCAAGTTACAACCGTTTCGTTTCGATTCTCTTTTCGTTGATCACCTCGAGTCGGCCACGCCTCCCATTTCTTTGTTCTGACCACGTGACTGAGCGTTGAGATGACGTCAAAATAAAGAAATCGGAGGCGTGGCCTACTCGAGGCGATCGACGAAAAGAGAATCGAAACGAAACGGTTGTAACTTGGCTAGGGGGGCTGATCAGTTTTTACACGACTGTCCAAAAAAAGGAGTGTTATGTTTTATCAAGTTCAATTCAATTCATTTATTTCAGGTAACTAAGTCCACAGAAGTTAATATTTTTATAGGTAGAAGTTGGGACCCGGTCTAAAGAGCCCCACGACCCAATATAATATCATAAGAATGGGATCTGAATTCGAGAATCTGCATTCGTTGCAAACTTTTTACTTAAAAAATCTTCGACTACATTGCTATAGCCTCTCTATTTCAGGACACAATAATACTCAAAAAAATAAAAAAAACATTCACGCCACTGGCCATATAGAAAGAGCAAGACTCGTACTATTGTTTCTCTTAATTTATTATCCACACCTCCGACATAAACCTAACTTGGCTGCAATAATTGCTAATTAAAAAGAATTCAAAAAGTTCACTTCCAAAAAGGTATTCTAGGATTTAAACAATGGGTGTTTGACTTGTATCATAGAAGTAAGATGGATACGGTAGATAATGTCTCTTGGAGTCACTCTCATGCTTTATCAATTTTCTTTGGGTTTTTATTATTTTTTTTTTATTTTTGATGGGTTCGCGCTTGACTATCTCACGTGATGGAAAGCGACGATGACTTCGACTTAAAGATTCCCGGGTTGTAGCCATCAGGAATCACAGATTCCGGTTTTACCTTCTGCCAACAAATATCAGGAACAATTTCAAATTGATATCCACGTACAGTGACTAGCCTATTTTTATTATTACTGACAAGCTAGGAAAATACCACTATTTCGCCTGATGGTTTTTTTTCCCGTGGGAAGTCATCTAATAACTTCTCCCGCTCTTGGCCGGGGCGAGTGGGCGTGTCAGACTTTTACTGACTAAAGCCCACTCCTATGTTCCATTTTTGCCTTGCTTTCCAGGGCCACATGGTTTTCCTTTCAGAAGCGAACCCATGGCCCCAGTGGGCTTCGACCCTGCTGGGCCCCTACGGTTTTGCTGACATCTTCTTGAGGCGCGTGTGGAACACCACGGGCCGTTAACAACTTGGGCTACCCATTGCTCGCCGTCCACAAACCTGCGCCTACGGTGGTTTCGTCTGATGGTAAGCAATAAAGTGGTCGACGATGGAATACGCGATAAAGACCTCCGGGTGCAGCTATCAGGAAACACCGAGTCTGGCAGTGAATTCCTCAGTTCTTCTTATTTGTGTACAACAAAGGATAAAATAAAACAAATAGTAATTCATCCCTTGGACCTGTAACTATTCTCTGTTTTTCAGAAGAGCTGGTTGTGATCGAACAATATCTGGATAAATATAACCGACTTTGCATTTACTTAAAAATCAGCTATGGCACTATTTTTCCTGTCATTATCGACACTAAGATATCGTATCAGTTTCAGAGCGTTATTGAATATGCACAAAAATATCCATATGCCAACTTTTTTTTTTTTTTTTTTTTATTCTTGATAGTTTCGCGCTTGACCGCTAACTCACCTGATGGAAAGCGACGATGCGGTCGACGATGGAGCGCGCTTACCTAGAAGTAACCTATTCACTCTTAACTTAAAGATAACTTTAAGCATATCAAATCATCAATCGTCATGCTTCACATAAGATCTCTCATTTCAATCATCAGAAGTCTTAGGTCATCGCTCCCCGTGGGATGAAAGTACTAATTACATGCAGTACATGCATGATACAAAGACATACAACCACCACGTGGGTTGTATGAACTTGTGTGATTAAATGTATGGATATAACGTGCGATTAGTCATCCATTCTTAGAGTGCAAGCTTTTAAATTGAGTGGATTAATTAATTGGAGTGCTTTGGACTTTCAAGTGTTTGTTTATGTTCTAAAGTTGGAACAAAGGAAAGAATTGGATGTTATTAATAGGATTCATTTGAGATCTCCATTTAGTTGATACTTTACACTCCGCGCTCTGACAGATATGTAGTTTAAATTCGGAACGGATTAATTGAAAGAAAGCTCTACTAGTCTATGATTTCTAGAAGTATATTTTGCCTGCTGCGGTCTTCCCGTCCGATTATAATTTAGGTGTCTTCAAGGCTAGAATGAATAGGCTCTTAATAACTAGTGCGCCTTACCATCAACGATTGCATCACTTCTTACCATCAGGTGGGATCGCAGTCAAGCGCTAGTTTATATCAATTAAAAATATATTTATGTTGACGTATCACAAATTAAAATAATGGGATTGGCTGTTGAATATTTATTCAACCCCATGACAGCAGCTAATGTGTCGTTCGGGCGAGCCGTGGCTGATTCAGTGATGAAGGGTATTGAAACTTCAGTGGACTGTGTAAATTGATGACTATATTGTATGAAAGTACCGAGGTTATAGAATTAGTAGGTAGTCACGTGTACGGAACAAACAAGTACTGTAAGAAGGCAGGCAAGTTAACATGTTTAGAAACGCTTCCACGATACAAAAGTTGTTCCAAGTGTGGAGTAACATTAAAAATTTGAACAAATATCACTTTACACCATAGCCAGATTTATACAGGGTAAAAAAAACTGTACCTAATCGATCTTTACGCCCTGTATAGATGCTCTTTTGGAACCGGATTTGGCCGGATAAAACTGGTCAAAATCACACAACGTGTACCACATTATTGTAATGAGTGTGCGAACATCCAGCCATCACCGTCATTGGCATAATGATCGGTCACGATATGATATCCGATTCTCATAACCGTTAGAAGTAACCCCTCGACAAACTACGCTCTCCACTCTTAATTCGAGTATCCTGTTGCGAAGAGGGGATCTAATGTCATGCGGGATTTGATACGGAAGGGTATATTACGTCACCAGGCCTATGGGATTGCCACGGAATTTTTTGAAAGGTTTACATTTTTTTTTGGTAAATCATCCAATGACTTCTCCTGCTCTAGGGTGCAGCGAGAGGGCATATCAGACTTTTGCTGACTAAAACAAGCCCACTCCTATATTCCTTTTTTACCTTGCGATCAAGGACTCCGGGGTTCCCTTTCATTTTATTTTTACTTTAACTTATCACTGCCAACCAATGACATTAGATAAAGACATGTTTTAAAAATTATGAACAAAATAATAATGAGATATAACTACACGGCAGTTATACACTCATCTCACAAAACTCCAGACAGACAGACAAGATGTTTTTTCCATTCATCCGCGAACACAAATCACAATCATGTTTAGCATCCAAGAGAGCGTTGAGCGCGGAGATTGCACGAGGGATAGGAGACTGGGCTCGGGCGACGGTACGACTCCCAGGAACAGCAAACAGTCGGTGCCTCCGATTACGGCTATCCATGGCCCCAGTAGGCTTCAGCCTTGCTGGGCCCCTACGGTTTGCTGACATCTCTTTGAGGCGCACGTGGAACACTATGCGCCGTCGACGTCTCGTGGCCCTGGAACGTAAAAGTAGACATCTAACCCACCCTCTTCCTCCAACCTAGAGCGGGGGAAGTCATTTGATGATTATAAACCTCAATAGAACCCGACTCTGGAAAGTGGAACCCACCTGAGTTACTTCAGTTGCCCCTTGCGCAACTGAAGTACCACACTAACACAGGTGGGTTTTAGTCAGTAAAAGTCCGACACTGCCTCTTGCTTCACCCAAAGCGGAAGAAATTATTTGATGGTTTTCCCTCTCTCAAAAAAGAAAAAAATTTTACTCATCAAGAGTAAGTAATTTTTATTTTTTGTCAAATTTTTTGAACATTTTTTTTTTTACATAGATAGTTCATGCAGCCTCTCTAAGGTAATCTGTTTACCTTTGTTCTTTCATTACAAAAGCAACACAAAACCCGCTACTAAAGTAACCTTCAGAATAGGAAACTTTAGAGGTACGCGAATCAGGATGTAAAGTCTCGCAAACCTCCATTGAAAAGCGAGGATCCTCCGACCAGACGGGTGCTGTGTCTGATACAGGTAACTGCCCGATAGTTGATTTCGGATTGTTATTTTATATGTAATCGCACGGATAATTCTGACACTTGGATGCAGAATTTTGTCATTTAGTTGCTATGTGTGTCAACATAGATGTCGCTATAAACCAAATGAATTGATTAAAACTTATTACGCAACCTTTAAAGCACTCTTCGTATATGACTTTTTGTTTATCATCAATGGTAAGTTTTTTGTTTCCAGCTTGAAATGACATCATAGTTGTCGCTTAATGGGATGGGATTAATTAATTTACGCATGCTTCCATAATTAAGTAGCTGTGTAGCAAAGATAATAAATGATTGATCATCTCACATCTGTCAGATCTATGATTAGCATGTTTTTTTGTATCGTCATCGTCGTCGATGGGGCAGAATCAAGAATCATTAATATTTGTTACAACGCTTCGGTGAATTTGTTGATTAAATTATGTAGGTTATTGGTTTTATTGATCGAGTCATTTGGGTGGAATGAATTTTTTTGGTGAAAAAACTGGTGTAAATGAAATATTTTTGTAAGTAGTAGCACAGGATAAGTAATAGTACAAGTGTAGTACTTAGGTAGTAGTAGTAGTTAGCCTATTATGTCCCATTGCTGGGTGAAGGCCTCCTTCTCCCTTTTCCACACACGTCTGTCCTCAGCCATTGTGGGTTTTTGTAAGTAATGATATAAAATCTGACGTAGTTGTAGTTAATTCAATGCAAACCAAAGAATCAGATGGCCGGTTAAAGCTTTTTTTTTTTTTTTTTAAACCATTCATGAAGAAAAATCCTTTAACCGTTACATAGGCATCTGATGCCATGATCGTGCTTCTGAAATAGAGAATACGCATGTTACACGCAGATTCGGTAAGTCCCCTCTTTGAGGCGTGGTTGGAAAGACCTCACGGCGTCCTCACCTTCCGCATGACGCAAGTTCTCACCGAACACGGTAAGTTCGGGAAGTTCCTGCACCGGATTCGTGCGGAAGCGACGCCCGGGTGTCGCCACTGTGTGGACCGCCCGGAGGACACGGTGGAGCACACGGTGGAGGTGTGCCCCGCTTGGGCAGAGCAACGCCGTGTCCTCGTGGGGGCGATCGGCGGCGGCGATCTCTCGCGCCGGGCCTTGGTACAGGCCATGGTCCGGAGCGAGGAGGAGTGGCAGGCGGTCGCCTCCTTCTGCGAAGCAGTAATGCTAGCAAAGGAGGCGGCCGATCGCGTGAGGCAACGGTCCTCACGCCCCAACCGCCGCCGGGATTCCGATCCCGATTTCCGGCCACCGTAGGCGCGGGCTTGCGGACGGCGAGCAATGGGTGGCTCGCCGTCCGATCGTTCGGTAACCGTCCGGACCGAGCCCAAGTCGTCGACGGCGCGTATTGTTCCACGCGCGCCTCAGGGAGATGTCAGCAAATCGTAGGGGCCCAACAGGGTCGAAGCCTACTGGGGCCACGGGTAGTGTGAAAGTGAAACCCGGGGCCCTGGGACGAAGGCAAAGAAGGAACAGGAGTGGGTTTTTAGTCAGTAAAAGTCTGACACTATTTTCCGCTCCGCCCAAGGGCGGGATTTGTCATAAGATGATTTTCCCACCAAAAAAAAAAAAAAAAATTACACGCAGTTTATCAATAAATATACAAAGTAGAATACTAAGTTCTATGAAAACCGTATCATAATTGGTAAAAAGTAAACGAGATTATAATAATTTTGTTCTCTGTTTTCTATGGCAGCTGAACTTGGACATCGAAGTTCTTGACGGACTTTTTCTTTCTTAGCAAAATCAATCTTTATCTTCGTTGTAAGGGTTTGTTTGTTGTAATTTCATGTTTGTTCACTAGAGCTAAAAATAAATGGACACAAAAAAAAAAAAGCATGCATATTCCTTATTAGTAAATTAAGGAATATGCACGCAATTTTAATTTTATGTTTTTTGTATATTTCTAAGCAATTTTCAATGTTACTTAACCTTTCGACTGCTTTCAATCTTTAAAAAAAAAAATCTTAAAATTGTGAGGGATGAACCAAATAGTTCATTGAAATGCAGAGGCCTTTTCTAAACTGAGCCAATTGTGCTCACTCGACAGTCGAAAGGTCATAAGTTTCGAACGAAAAGAGTTTAAAAATATGTATCTCAGTAAAATTGGCTCATTCGTTTAGAATTTGTTGCCACAAACGCCGACTGTCTAAACTGTCTAAACCCAAAATGCATTAAAGTTGTAATGTATAACTAAAAGCATCCTCGCCAGGGGTTAACAACATTCTACCAACCCACACGATATCCATCTAGTTTTACAGCCAACTTTTCCTGTCTCAACTTAAAACTGCTGAAATTCGAAAAACGTAAGATCCCCAGAGACTGGCTGCAAGCACGTGCTTAAACCTAGACTAACACGACAACCACCCATTGGCTAAGTCAATACACTGTGGCAGGGTTGTCAACCCCTCATTTTCTAGTCCAGAGGTGTTCAAACTTATGTTTTTTTTTTATTTGAGGTTGGATCAAACAACTGCTCTCGCTACAGCAACAGTCTTGATTTTTACTATCTAAAACCCGAATTCCTTCAATTGCCCTTTAAGTACGTTTCTGGAACGCGGTGACTAAAAAACAAAGACTTTTAGTATAGGTATCTACTTTATCACCACCGTTTTGTCGATTTTGTACTTTGTGGGAATTTCTGCGATTGACTCGGAAAGCGCTCACGATTGATTGATCAATCGCGATCGACAACTTGAGCTCCCCTGTTCTAGTCCATACGAAGTGGCCGGGTCGTGCCAGCTCGCCTAAATATCTGGCAGACTTCCAAGTCTAGAGCACTTAAGGACTTACTACTGTGCCAAAGGTTAGGGCTCTGTTCCAGTGTTAGCTTTGCTATAGATTGCAATAAATAGGTACAATATACTACATGCTTCTTCGAAACATCGTGAGACCCGGCATGTCCTAAAAGCATAAATTCGAAGATATGTGACATCTTCCAACTCGCACTGGGCCCGCGTGGTGAAATATGGCCCATTCCCTCTCCTAGAGAGGAGGTCTTTTTTTTTCGGGTGGGAAAATCATCTAATGACATCCCCCGCTCTTGGGCGGAGCGGAAGATAGTGTTAGACTATTACTGACTAAAAACCCACTCCTGTTCCTTCTTTGTCATTTTGCCAGGGCCCCGGGATCTCTTTCGCATCAACCATGGCCCCAGTAGGCTTTGACCCTGTTGGGCCGCTACGGTTTCTGACATCTCCATGAGGTGCGCGTGGAACACTACGCGCCGTCGACGACTTGGGCTCGGTCCGGTCGGTTACCAGACGGTCGAACGGAACGCCGTCCTCAAGCCCGCGCCTACGGTGGCCGGAAATCGGGATCGGAATCCGGCTGACGGCTGGGGCGCGAGGGCCATTGCCTCGCGCGTGCACGAGCGGCCTCCTTCTTTGCTAGCATTACTGCTTCGCAGAAGGAGGCGACCGCCTGCCACTGAGTCCCAGCAGTAGAAACATTACAAGGCTTATTCTACTACGTATGCCTACTCCGTATTTCACCCAATAATGGACATTAATGCTTCTGCATCTGTCTCCTTGGGCCCCGGAATTACCAAAATCTTCACTAGGTCACGGACTTTAGTTTTGGTATATCTGGACACCAGGTTCTTTTATGTTGAGATGGGTAAAGTTAATTACTAGGTAATACTTAAAGAACACTTTCACTGTCTATTAAATAATAACTTTGCCGTGAGTAAGAAGAAAGTATAGTTACTGAAGGTTTAGAACAATATTTCAACTTACTCGATTGCGTTAGCGTAAATGTTCAGTTATGTCAAAACGTATAAAAATAAAGAAGTTTTCCATTAGTGTCACCAGACGGTGCTTATTTAGTTAAGTATTATTACTTCTTCAGTACAAACGTTTACTGAATAAAGTAGGTATTTGTAACTTTCAGGATAATAAATATTATAACTTATATAAAAAAATACTGTTGATAGACACGCACTTGACCACTATTTCAGCTGATGGAAAGCGACGATGAAGCACGCTTGCCTAGAAGTAACCTAATCACTCTTGACTTAAAGATCTCCAGGTTGTAGCTATCAGGAAACCCAGACTCCAGAAGGGAATTCCACTCTTTAGCTTTACTTTTAAGTATGATACAGCCTTCCGGGGTCTGTGTTTCCTGTTTGTTAAAACCTAGGGATCTTTAATTCAAGAGTGAATAGGTTACTTCTAAGCAAGCTGCTTAGAAGTAACCTATTCACTGACCACGCATGCTTCATTGCCGGCCACGTCATCGCTTACTATCAGGTGAGATAGTGGTCAAACGCGAGCCTATCTATAATAAAAAGATATCTCAGCGCCATTATGTCGTAGCTCTCATTTTTATATCTTCGCCTAGCTTCAACTGGAAGTTCACCTTACAACCAGAGTTCATTGACTTCCTCAAACAACCATTTACAATCTGTATTGTTTTGTAATATTGGCACAACAGCTACTGTCCTACTGTTGATAAAAAATGGCTCACAAAGACAAAAAGTAGGAGTACCAACCTCATGTTCTTGAACAATAGACTGATAGAAAGGCGATATAGCTTGTACCATCGACTGCAAGTCTCTGATGAGCTGGCCTATCATAATAATGGCATTGAAACTAAATAACAGGCCAAACTATAATGGTTTTGTTACTACAGACGTACGGCCTACTGTATGTAGGTACGGCCTTTTTGAGATTGACATGACAGTGTTTGTTTTATTTGCATATGACTGCAAATTGGGTTGTCAGCATGATATTGCATATGATATGCGTTCATGTTTATGCATGTGATTTGAGTAAGTTCTGCTTTTGAATTACATAAGAATGACACGACTGACACGAGCACTTATCGCTGGGATTGTGTGAGAAAATGTTTCTGGTGATTTATAATCACCCTATTATTATGAAGACAAAAGTTTGTGTGTTTGTTTAAGTGTGTGTTTCTCTGTACTCCTTCACACTAAAACGGGTGAATGGTTTTGGAAGATAGTCACACCAGTAACCATGTCCTGGAATAGGATATGACAAATCCCGGACTATTAATCCCGGGAACTTTTTCCCTTGCAATAATTTGCCACTTTTACGCGACAGATAAACCACTGGTTTAATAAAGTTCTATTATTTTGCAACTTATAATGTAAAAGCGAGATTTTTAGTCGGAGTAAAACTCGATTAAGCATTCTTGCTTAATTTTGCAAGTGGAAACGAAGAATAATTTAATTTAAGAGACTTTTACCCTTAAATTAGTGCTGTCAATTAGCTCAATCAAAGAATGGTTTAATTCAATTCTATCTTCAAGACATTCAGAGAAAGGCCTCTTAAGAGGGTCCTTTTTCACTCGCCTATCGTCAACATCGAGCATGGTTTAAAAGCTTGTTACTTCATCTAACGCAATCCAACGCGATGTTTGACGAAAAGGCAACGCGGAAAAAGAGAGATAACGCCTGAAAACTCGGTTAGCTGTCGGTAATTCCGTGATTTACTCGAATATTTTACAAAACTTGTTCCAGGAAGTACGTGTTTTTTTTAAACCCAAACTTTTAAAGTTTTTGAATAAAAATGTCGTCATTTAGAATCTTGATTAAATTAGCAAGGTTTCTCTATTTTTATACTTTTTTGACTTTTTGAATTTTTCAGTAAATTATGAAGATTTTCAGAGATCTTTACTGGATTAGTTTTACACAAATTTATAAATGGATTTCAATAGAAGCCGAATGATATCCCCAAGATACTGTGTTTATAAAATATCTAATGAAAAATGTGTAATAATGTCATAATCCCGTAAGAGCGGTTGTATGAAAAACAGTGAAAATGTATGTTGAGTTGCATCCTCTTTGATAAATCAAGAGGATATTTTTTATCCTGAGTTTATGTTCCCTTGGGACAATTCTCTACTTTCATGTTTGCGAAACCACTAGCAGAAGCTAAAAAAGCTTCCAAATGCGTGGGTGAAGAAAAACTAACCCAACTTAACCATTTTTTCGGCAAAGAATTTGAACTCAAGTCGCTACGTTCAGAAGGTGTACTTCCAACCACCAAGCCAATGACGTACTTAATAAAATAATTCTTACCACCGGTTACTTAAGGTAAATGAATCCTCCATTAGATCGTCATCTAAAGACAGAAGTCAGTAATTACCTACTCATTGTCTTAGAAAGCTCGTGATAATGGATCGCTGGTGAATGGCTCCTAGTGTCAATGACACCGCACTTTCGTGACATTGGGAAGCTGTGCAATACTACGAGTATCTACCTTCTGGTACCATAAGCCTTACAAAATCGCTGAGCGGTACTTTATGGTAGGTTTAGTACAGAGTAAGTACCTCCATGGTGTTTTGCAGCTTTGTACAATCGAACAATCACAGTAACTTAACTGGCCTGTTGGTCTAGTGGTTAGTGGCCCTGACTGCTATGCCAGAGGTCGTGGCTCGATTCCCATAAAAAAAAATGTTTTTGTGATGAGCACGATCATTTTGTTCTGAGTCTGTGTGTAATTTGTTTATAGTATGTATGTGTTTACAAAAAATACAATAAGTATGTTTATCACATGTCTAATACTCATAACACAAGCTCTACATAGTTTGGGACAAGATGGCGTTATGTGAAAGTTGTGGAATATTATATTATAAAGATGATAATTTGTATGTATGTGTGTCCCACTGGGCTGGTCATGTCTGCCGCATACCGTCCAAGCGGTGAGCTGGTGCACAATATTGGTGTCCTGAAAAGGACCAATGGAGTCGCGGCAGGCCACGAAGGAGATGGTAAGATGACTTAGATGTCTTCTTTATAAATTGGTAAGAAGTGGCTCAGAGTCTGAAATAGTGGAAGGAATGGTGGGAGGCCCTTGCCCAGCAGTAGGACAGTGTAGGCTAGATTTAATAATAATCACACTATATAGGTAATATTTTAAAGGCGTACGTTTGTTACTTCTTCACACTCGAACGGCTGAACGGATTTCGATGAAACTTGGAACACGAATAAACAATATCCTGGAATAGCACATAGAATACTCTTTGTCCTGATATATCCAGTACAGATAGCGGCACGAATCTTGAGCACTCGGCGAAAGAGCGGGGATCGCTTTGCGCATCGTACCTACAATATCGGCGAGCAAATCACTGTACAAGGATTGCACTCCACCCCCGCATCTCTCTTCATACCACTAAAGAGACCCGATATTTCACTTCTGCGTGCTTCTGCGTAAGTAGAACTGTAGAAGTCAGCGCTCAAGATCCGTGCCGGTATCTATACCATAAGCACACCATTGGATAGATTTTTATAATACAATTATAATAAAGCGATCAATATTTTCCATAAAGTGCATCGACATATTAATCTTATCTCCCACGTATATATAATATCAATATCATGATATGATTGACATTGACACATCTCACTACGAGCCATCACAGGCATATTAAATAGGTACATTCACACCCTTTGTCTTCATATCAAAACTATCAATATTACAACATAGATTTCTTTTGTTATAATATCGACCTACTATAATGTATTGTATTTTGTTTTGCAATAGAACCTTCAGAAACTTATGTATACGTATAGGTATGTCTCTTGCTAGCAAAGGGTCCGTATGTACCAAGAGTGAACCTTGAAAGTAGAAAGAACATTGTCACTAATGACAACTTGCATCTATGGTTAGATTGAAAGTACCAACCTAATTATTTTTAGGGTTCCGTACCTCAAAAGGAAAAAATGGAACCCTTATAGGATCCTTTTGTTGTCCGTCCGTCTGTCTGTCTGTCTGTCTGTCAAGACTCTTTATTTCGAGAACGCGTGGAGGTATCGAGTTGAAATTAAAACCATTTATGTACCCGAGTCTGCGGTCCCTTGAAGCTGCGACAGAATCAAACCTGTAAGTAAACGAAAAAAAAAGATACGGCCGTTTATGTTGCATAAAACGTATATTTCGACACTCTCAAGGGAATCAAAATTCATAGGGTACTTCCCGTTATCCTAAAATCCTGAAATTTGGCATGAAGCAAGGTCTTATAGCATAAGTATAGGAAAAAATCTGAAAACTGTAAATCTGTAGTTATGTCACAAAAAAAAACTTTTTTGCTATACCTACGTAAAAATCTTTGAGACTCGATTCGGAATTGAACTATTTACATAGGTAAGTTTGTACGGACCCGTCAGTGCGCGAGACCAACTCACACGTGCCCGGTTTTTTTTAATAACCTATTTTGTTTCCCAAAGCTGGATGAAGGGCTCCTCTTTCTCCTTCCAAATCTGTCTGTCTCGGATCTCTGGTCAAGTTTACCCCGCAAACATGATCAGATCATCACACCACCTTCGCCGCGGTCGATCTTGACGGCATATTATCGACCTCCCCTCAGGCGTCCAATGAGTGACATTCCTCACCCATCTGTCCGGGTGCATTTGTGCGACGTGATCAGTCCACTCCTACTTCAGCCTGGCTTTTTTCCCCGACATTTGCTACTTGAGTTATGGAGCGCAGCGTGGTGTTTCTAACGCGATATATTCGCTTAACACCTATTTACTTTTGTTGTTCAGTAAGCAACCAACTTTGTGCACCGTAGGTTTAAGTCAATACTACAATAAAATTATCAGCTCCATTTTTACCGAAATCGAGCGATTGAAACAATAGCCTGTTTTAATGATTCCGCATATTGTCCAGCAGTGTAGACACTTCAGATACAAAACTACACCAATTTTACATTAAAATATCCACTACGAATCAATTTGCGAATAATTAAAACACACTGAACTACTCGAAAAAATTCCGCCAAAAACTTTTCCTAATACATATTTATGTATTGGCCTGAAACGAAGTCTACCACCATGATTGTGCTTTAATACTGCTAGCAGGAGCGTAGCTACCACCTTGGGCCCAGGGCGAAGGCGCAAAGTTGTCCCGACGTGTGCAAAAATTCACAACGTTTTATCCACAGACCATGTACGTCTTCCTTTATCACGACTCTGTCTATTACCTATCTACCTACCTGTCTATTACGTCTCTGTACTAGTAGGGCTTATTCTGAAAAAAAAAACATATTTTTTTATACCAGGTCACTTTGGCCACTGACCACTGAATGCTATAGTGCGCCTTCCCCGGCTTAGCACGGGTGCAAATTATATACATAAACCTTTCTCGTTTATTACTTTTCCTTTCAGTGAAAATCGTATCTGAATCGAGGTTTAGTACTTTGCGGATAAAAAGTTTCTACTATATTTCTACGAACAATAAAGTCTACTGAGAAAAAAAATAGAACACAGTAGACTGTGTCAAAACTTTTGTGTGAATATTAATCGTTTAAAAAAAAAACTATCTTCACAGCATCTCAATGTTCTTCTGACATTACAGTTTCATCAGAATTAAAAAAAAAACGTGTCACTTAGCTTTTTCATCTTTATCACTGCTCACATTTTTTTTTCTTCGTGTTTCTCGAGGTACCAATTAAACCAATTGATTTCATAGTCTATGTACCTATTGCGAGTAACTTAAAAAAAAGTTCTTAGTTTAAAAAAAACCATTTGAATTGGAAGTCAAGGGCAGTCGCCGACAAACATTCTAAATTCGAAAAAAAAAAATACAACTGTTTAAGTACTTAGATAGGTGCCACAAACTTTTTTATCACATAGATATTTCAGATAGTTTTTTCTTCAGACTGCCAGTCAGGAAGCACGGTCTAGCCTTCACGGTGTTTACCCCAATTGACAATACATCAGTAAGAAATGTTACCGTTAGTTTTTCTTGAAAATAAAATTCAATGGGCTTGCAAATTACGCGGCCGGTCATGTTTCTTTAGTTGATAAGATCAGCTGTTATTTGATTATCAGTATTATGGAAGTTAAGTATTGAATTGAAGGACACAGGTTTTGGCCCTGAGCCTTGGTTCAGGCCATGATCCGGAGCGAGAAGGAATGGGAGGCGGTCGTCTCCTACTGCGAAGCAGTAACGCTTACTTTTCTTCGTAAGCGTAGAAAACGGCTGCACGCGTTAGGGAACGGACATGCTCACGTCTCAGCCGCCAATACCCCTACCCCAACTACAGGCCACCGTAAGCGCGCGTTTGCGGAGACGAGCAATGGGTAGGTCGCCGTCCGGCCATCCGGGCCGAGCCTAAATCATCGACGGCGCGTAGCGTTCCACGCGCACCTCAAAGAGATGTCAGCAAAACCGTAGAGGTCCAGCAGGGCTGATGCCTGAAAGGGCCACGGGGAACTTGAAAAAAAAACCTGCAGTCCTAGAACGCAAAGGGTAACTGAAAGACGCAGGTGTGGTTTTAGTCAGTAAAAGTCTGACACGCCCTCTCGCTCCACTCTAGAACGGGAGAAGAAAAAAAAGGGCCCTTGATCGCAAAAGATAAACAAGATTTTGCAAACAAGATACCGCTACTCCTTCTTTTAGTAGAATATCCTGAGGAGTGAGGACCTACCATGAACTTTTAACGCAAACCATTTGATTATCTAAACTGAACTGTTATAAAAGGATGGAGTTATATAGGGTGTGTGCAATGCGTTCCAAATAAGAATAGGATTGATTGCCATGTTGTGACGTCACGTCATACTGTCAAATCGCAAGAAATTGGGCAAAATTGAAGAACTCAGAGATGAGCAAAATTGAAAAACTGGATTCTGATTAAACTTTTTTCGTTCAGAAGTCGTAAATAAATTAAATTTAAAAAAATTCTTGTTTTACTCACCATAATAATTCTTCGATTTGACAGAACGACGTGACGTCACAACATGGCAATCGATCCTATTCTTATTTGGAACGCATTGTAGCTCCAGCTTCTCGCTCGCATGCCTGAAATTTTGAACAAGTCATGGTAAAGGTCCTGTTGTCTTAATCATTCCGAAATTAAAATAATCGTACAGCTGACACTACACGTGATATTCGCTTCTACAAAACAACATGATGACGTCAACCGGCACTGCAGACTGCATCGTATTCCACAAACATAAACCATAATAGAAAACCTGATCGTAGCAAAAACAACATGATATGACGTGCTGAGAAACTTGAAACTTCATTTCTTGGAAGCTAACTCTATTAATGTAAAAAAACTGGGCAAGTGCTAATCGGACACACGCACTGAGGGTTCCGTACAAACTTACTTATGAAAACAGTTCAATTCCCGAATTGAATTACGAAGATTTTTCCGAATCACAAAAATAGTTTTTTTTTGTGACGTAACTACAAATTTTCAGTTTTCAGATTTTTTCCTATACTTCTGCTACGAGACCTTGCTTCATGCCAAATTTCAGGATTCTAGGTCAACGGGAAGTAACCTATGAATTTTGATTCCCTTGAGAGTGGCAAAATATACGTTTTTTACGACCTAAACGGCCATAACTTTTTTTTTCTATGGCCATAACTCAGAAGTTTGATTATTTGCCGATTGTTTGATTTGTTTGCCGAAAAACATGATGCGCCAGTGATCAAACTGTAATTACTGGTTGCAATTGTTAGTGCGGCATTACTTTAAGTTTTTTACTAACCTTTTACTTGATAAGTTTTTTACTAACCGTTGGACCCATGTAAACTTAAAAATAAAATTATTATTATCTCCTTTATTCATTGTAAATACATATAAATTACATTTTTAAATATTTTTCAAACCTAATTACAAAAAAAAAACATTTAAAAATATAAAAAATAAATTATTATTATTATTTCACAGCTTCAAGGGACCGCAGACCGGAGTATATGGTTTAATTTCAACTCGATACCTCTACGCATTCCTGAGATAAAGGGAAACGAAAGACAGACGGACAACAAAGTGATCCTATAAGGGTTCCGTTTTTTCCTTTTGATGTACGGCAACCTCCACTCCAAAGCATCAAATATATTTTAATATCCAAAAACCACTATTTCACCTTCGAGACCAGTCCACACAGAAATCTAGAGCGAGAAAGAGGGATGGAACTATACACCCTTTATAGCTCCATCCCTTTAACGATGAGGGCTGGGTTGAGCCAGCACGGGTGAAGAGTGAAGTATGTCGGGAAGGACTTCAGAGGCCCAACAACGAGCTGTTAACGCAATCCATTTAACGACCTAAACTGAACTGTTAAATGGATGGAGCTATACAACATTATTTTATATGCGAAGCCTCAATATAGTTCGTCCAGAAAGAATCAGAAACTGAATCGATTCCAGTAATTTTTACACCATGTTAATTTTTTTTTCCAATTTTTTTTTTAAAATGTCACAAGTTGGACAACACCGACACTAAGTACAACACAGGTCACGGCAGGTCATAGCAGGCACTCGGTGCCAGCGCACCAAAACAACCCCTCAGTCGCCCAGATGACCCGTTGATCTTGTATTTGTGCATACAATCAGGTAACATAACAAGCTTATAACTTTGTGATTTTTCATGATACAGTTACTATACCCCTATATTTTAATTAGTACAAAAAAAAAATTGGGCTCTATCTGTACCCGTTACTGATCATATTTATGTAGTCAAAAGTAAAAAAAACGAAATCCCAAAATTATCCACGAAAATTTGTCATAATTGGTAAATTCATAATCAATATTTCCATAAATTGAGTGACATTTTGGGATATAAACAAACGCTAATAACTCTGCTGTTTATGCATATTATTTATTGAGACTTTCCTTAAATAATAACAAGACCATTTCTAATAAGCCCTTTGAGTATTTGTACTAATTAAAAACTAGTGGTGTATAGATTCTTTACATAAAATACTAGACACGTATTTCGGGTTTCGCATATACTAAAACTATGGTTGTATAAGGTGTATAGCTACATCCCTCTATCTCGCTCTCACGCTTGACATTTTAACATGCATGGAAATACCTAGAAGGACTTAAAAATCACCATCAACATCCTCTTACCTTCATCTTATTTTCAACTAGCGTCACGCGCCAGTTTTGCACGTGTTACAAATCATTTAAATTCACGGCTTTCTTTTTTTTAATTCTACTATAATATGAATGCATTATACACTAAGCCTTCCTCATGAATTACTCTGTCTATTGGTGATAACCGCATCAAAATCCGTTCAGTAGTTTTTGAGTTTATCGCGAAGATACAGACAGACGTGGTAGGGGACTTTGTTTTACAATGATATATGGATTTGTAGGAAACTGTCTAAAATGTCTTTTCTAATATCTTTTTTCATTTAGTAATCTCTCATCTCTCTCTCCTTTCCTCTCTCACATTTCCCTTTTCTCTCGCACATTTTAAACTCAATTTAACTATAAATACAACTTTAAGATAAAAATCCTTTTAAGTCAAGAAAGTAATAAAATTTCTGGACATAAAACTTCAGCGCCTCAGTTAGGGTAGGACAAACGGACGGACATAAAACAAAAGCATACACTGGTCGTAAAAGTTGCATTAGAAAGTGATTACTGAACGTAAACAGTATAGATGAGCACAAAAGTGTTTAGGAAAATTACTCAATGGCATGAGTTTTGCAGCGTGTGAAGCGTAAATATACTAAATGGGATCAGTAATGTAACTAAATCTAAATTATTATATAGAGATAAAAATAATGATTATTAGTAACAATTTTATTTAAAAAAAATCTTTTTGTTCAATTTATTTACAATCAACAAGACTTTAAGTAGATGAGTTGTGTATTGCGGAATGCTGCTATCAGGTCCGGTAAAATGCATGGTTTGTTTAATCTTAACCTTTTGAGTTCGTAATTAGAGACACAATAGTAAGACAATGGCGCGTGAACGCCTGCGTTAATGCGGGGATCAACAGCTTAATTATCTTTAGTTTATTCTAAAATCCGTACTTACCTATTATTTAAGTCCGTACCTACATGTTTTGTAGAACACCTGAACTAAAATTATTATGTTTTTAAGAGAAAATGCTATACCCTGCAGGCTGCAGGTCAGCAATAATAGTTATATTATAATTGCATGGTAGGTACCGGTTGTTAAGACGGAATTACATATTTTAAGTGTTCATAAAATATAAAACTGATTGAGTTGCATTATTATCATGTTCTATTTACATAATAATGTTTATTCTAGATCTAGGTCTGTGTTCATAAACTGCAAGTAGTATTTATAATAAAGAAAGTCTTGTAGATGCAAAATATGGAATCTTAAAAGACATGGATAAACCGTAGGTAGTCATTTTAATTAATTTCTACATAAACAACGAGAATAAATAATTATTCTCGTTGTTTATGTAGAAATTAATTCTAGATGAACTTTCTTTTTGAGACCAGGCCTTTTACTTATATTTTAATTGTCCTGCAAGAAATATATTCTGATTAATATACAGATGCTTGACACATTAGCAAAGTCTGTACGGCGTACGGTGACAACACTAATAATAAAATAAAATAAAATTTAAACATGGGTGAAGAGATATTTTGTACCCTTCACGTAACCCAACTTTTATTAGACCGTAAGCAATAAGCAATCCAACCCTTCAAGTTTTTTTAGAAGGCCAACGGAATGTTAAAAAATATATAATCCACGAACACTTTTGCCAGTGACTATACTTTTATTCAATACCAAAGACTACAGACTCAAGTGCATGTGTGTAAAATAATACTTTAGAGATGAAACCTCTATGCTTCAGGAACTTTATAGTTATTGAATGTCTATTGTCCTTTAACGTGTTCAGCCATAAAATATTTAAAAACGTTCATAAATAGTAAATAAGATTGCAAAGCCTGTTTGAAATTGTTTGTCTATTATCGGCTTTTGGAAGCTTTTTTGTATGTTTGGCGACGAGATTATATTTAAAAAAGTAAATACAATGGGCATAGATAAAGAAGCCCTTGGCGCCATAGAGAAATGTTTTTTTTTTATGGATAAATGTGGGTATGAGTAATTGAGTGTTTTCTAATTGTTGAATGCCTCATGCTAAAGTGGTTCATTACGCAAAATAACTTTAGTTAAAGTAACATATTTGAGATACGATAGAACCCTCCATTTCTGCGTATAAACAATGGTATCTAAATACATAAAGTGAACGTCTAGACGACCAGACGCACAAAAAACTGGGATCTATGGGTCACCACGAAAGTAAAGGCACCGTTTTGCTCAAAATCGTAATGGATTGGCATTATTTTCTGTTTGCATTTGGAATAGAATCAAATGTGATAACTCATTCGAAGTGCTAAAGACGTAAAAAATTGGTTAACATACTTAATTATATTGTATTAACTGCAATGTTTATCAATATTATGTCGTGGCTTCATTCTTTATCGATTAAAAATATGTCTAAAGATCATTGTAGTACGAGTATATGTATACATAATTACTATAAAATTAATCATGGAGTAAGAGTATCTTCAAACTAGCTTTTGCCCGCGGCTTCGCCCGCACACATAAAATATAGCCTATGTCACTGAGGAATAAAGCAGCTTTCTATCGCTGAAAAATTTTCGCAATCATACTAGCACTTTTAGAGATTACCTCTTACAAACAAAAAAAAATTAACTTTACCTCTTTATAATATTAGTGTCTATCTTCAAGTAACCATGGAGTTATTTGTCGGTTCGTCTTCATAGGAAACAACCAATTAGAATCGTGTACTAGCTTCTGAAGTTTTATCAGTGCTCATCTAAGTCTCATCATCAACATCATCATTTCAGCCGAAAGACATCCACTGTTGGACATAGACCTCCCTCACCAGTTCATCAGTCCCCTTTGTGAGAGGCTTTGCAACGCTGCGTCTTCTGATGTGCGGTCGCCACTCCAGAATCTTTCGGCCCCATAGACCATCTCTTCTCGAGCAATGTGCCCTGCCCACTGCCAATTAAGTTTGGCGATTCTTCGGGCTATGTTGACAACCTTGGTTCTCATTCGGATATCTTCATACCTGATGCGATCAACAAAGAAACTCCGAGCACCCTCCATCTAGAAATGTGAGAAGTGCTTATATGAAATAAAATATTTTGAATTGGATTGATATTAGTTAAAACAGAACCCAACGTGACTGGTAGGATCAAACACTATCAATAGATCTAAAATTCCATCATTGTCTCAAATTCTATAAGGAAACAATCACAAATAACAAGGAACAAAAGACTATCGCAAATTCAAATACAATCCTATTTACAAAATTCCTTCTAACACTCTTCCTTCGCCATTGTTTGTTTATTCAACGACGCGTGCGCAAGTTTCGATCGACGCAGTCACGTACGCACTTTGATTCGGAGAAATATCACTCCACCAGAAACGGATAGTCCATATCGAATGACAGAAAACTATCGAATGAGTGGTATCGAGATCATTATCGTATGTAATTGTTGATGTTTCGATCATATTCACCGGTAATTAATCAGATCAATTAGTGCCCTAGGCTGTTGGGATTATTTTTATCGGTGTTGCAAAATAATTACAATCGATATGGCTGTTTGTGCTTCTACCATCATTGTCTCTAACAGTGTGGATTAAAGATGAATCTATAAAAGTAGAGCATTTTTTTATGTTGAATTTGCGTGCCTTTATAGATCGGTTCCGTCATTTAAAAAATTAAGAACTTGCAAGTTTGTAGCAATAATGACACTTAATTCTTTACTAATAATAATTCTATAAAAATGCCGTGAGTTTTAAACGCCCTTAAAAATGTTTTGTGTTCTGTTTACAGGTACTGAAGGTCTGCTGACTTCCTTATTTATTATGCTGACGACGGCTAGTATACAATGTGTCAGTCACAATAAAACAAGGTGTCTAATATATTTTTTTTACTTAATAAAAAGCGATTGGTTTCATGAATGTAGGTTAATTCAAGGAAAATGGTTCTCTACTAGGTCATGTCATCCTATGTATATCATCTTAATACTGGTCCGAACGCTCATATCTTACAGGAGTCGTTTAAAAAAATATTTTTTTTTATTCAGAGAAATTAATTCGGTTAAGGAGTTAACCTGAGTTACCCATTTTTTTTAACAAAATCGCCAGTAGATATACAATACAGTCACCTGTCTTACGCCATTACCTCCCTATCAATACAACATTCCATATTCCATCCCACAATCTCCCTAACAATCTCAAGCACTATACGGCTTCACCTACCCACTGCTTGAGCAAACCAATCACATGGCAGCTCCCACAGAGCTCGAAAACGTATCGGCAACAGCTGCTAGAGGCGGCATTGTCAACATTCCATCATCATCTCCTCGCCCTTTTTCCAACTAGCTGTTAGGGTTATTAGATGGACACTGGTGTTCGCTAAAATCACTATTTAGGGATTTGGGTTTATAAATGAAACAACCAAATTATCAATAAGCAGGCGCAACTTCAGAATGACGTCTACTCGTTCTCGGGAACAGATCGAGTGTGTCCACGACGCCACACCGCAGCTGATTTACATTTAATATGTATACCACATCTCTTCCTTTTTATAAAATGATTTAGATTTCAAGATATTTAGCACTCAGATGATAATTTTCAATGTTCGGTGGTTCGGTTTTGAAGTACAATTACAGTAGGTATTTAGGATTTCTAATGTGCATACTGGTAACACAGACACCAAAGGAAAGACTGTTTTAAGGTTTTATATAATAACTGTTTATAGTCCTTTGCTTTATATTGGAAAGTATGTTTTAGTAATATTACGTGAGACGTGTACTCCTAAGCAAGGCTAAAGGAATACAGTAACTGTAACCATACTAGGGATTGCAGTCAAGTGCTGACGAGGGGCTCAGACCAATTAAATACAATATTTATAGATTAGAAACAGAAAGACCATAATGTTGGAGTACAACAAAAACAAATCTATCCTACTGATTTGTTTTTGTTATACTCCAACACTAGCTTGGGGTCGGCTTCCAGTCAATGTATCAAAATAAAAAATATTTTTATTTCACATAGGCCTACATGGGAACTTATAAAACGTCAGAAGCTAGTGCACGGTTCCAAATTGGTCGTTTCCTATGGAGAAGAACCGGCAAGAAACTCCATAAACAGTCTAACCGGATGCGACTTAATACCGGTGTTTTACATGGAGCGACTATCAGATCTTCACAGCCCAGTAACTGGGCAACATAATACTCCTTGGATAGAGTGATGGTCAAACTTTCTGGCGTCTGACTATCTGTAACGACTGTCAAAGATCTACGAATGGCAATCGGGACAAACGGATTTAACTTCCTGAGGCACTGGGTGTCAGTAATGTCCTAGATAAACTTAGAAAAGTACATATGAATTTTTGGGTCGCTATTTTTGGTTCTAGCTCCCAGGAATTGCAGTGGCTGAGAACAGCATAAATGGGTTGTCCAAAAAACTCGTGTCCAGTTCCTGCAAGTTTGTCGATTCCCAGATCTGTTTCTCCTCCGTCCACCTGCACATGCGCATGCGCGTCCCCGTGAGGTATTGCGGTCAAGCAGCCCCCGCGCGGTATCACTTACAGACGAGATGCCGTGACAACCGCACTCACGTTGCACGAGACGTGGTCAGCGTCGGTAGTAGTACACGATTTTATTCGTGTAGGCCTGTAGGGATTTGATTAGGAAGACGTAGGTACTGTTGGAAAGATAATCACATTACACTAAATGTGAAAGTTTGTGTGTAGATATGTATATGTTTGTGAGTTGAACTATTCTGTCGCCAAATGGTCTTTATCTCTTGAATTATATTTCAGATTTAGAAAGCTTAGTGACACTCTCTTGTACTTTGTTACTAATCGACTCTGAGCATCGAAGTTTCTTCCCTCAACTGCTATTATACGACTGTACGTACAGAAGCACAGTACAGTACAGTTGTACTGTACTTACGATAACAGCCAGAAGTTGACGCCGTTCGAAAGAACCTATGATTAACACACTGCTAAACACTGCTATGACTCCGCGTAAAATGAAGTATGCCAAAGGGTGGCACCTGATTGGCTTGGATTTGGATCAAATGGCGGACTAGTGTCTAGTGTGAATTCAGTCAGTCAGTCTGCCTTCTATCCATAATCAGAGATCGGAGGTAGAGCGAAAAGCATTATCCGAATTCGGTCCGAGATTTCTAGATCCGTAGTCCGGAACCTCTCTTACTAAAACAATCAATCACGGAATTCCGGTAATTCCCTCACTAGTTCCTAACAAGAATTGACAAAGAAAACTGTTTCCGTCGATCAATAATTGTTAAGAATTTTCCTTCGCCGATGTCCTTGAAATCTCTGTTTTCGCTCGCACTGTTTGAGAAATTATCACTATGGGGAATGCAAACTAGTATTTCTAGTAAAGCAATAAATTATAACGACTTTAGTGCAGTAGGACAAGTTGTTAGCCTGACTCTGTGTTCATGTCTAAGATTTATATATCCCTTTAATTTATAGGGTACTGTTAATGAATGCAAAAGATATTATGTACGGTTAGAGCGTGGGGGAGGGACAACTCCTGTCCTATTGGACTCCTTAAAGAATCTAAACAGGAATAGAAATTAAATCTTCCAGTCATGATATCCGTTAATTCCTTTTTAATATTTTGTTCGTATAATGTCTTTTTAATATTTTTTAAATATTGTTTCCATAGTGTTTTAGCATATATAGCAGAAAGCAGAAACTCTTTGGACAAGGCCTTTTTAAGAGCGTCCAACTTGAGATAGATTTCCATACAACCGTTCTTACGTAATTATGACGTTATGACACAATCTAGAGAAAGTCTAGATGTGTTATAGTTTCTGAGATTTCGTGATTAATCAGTGAGTGGTATTTCGCTTATATATATATAGATTCCGTAAATAAATCATACTTTTTTATTAAAAATAAGAAAGAAGTACCTATCCAGTTCATGACGCTGTCTGTACAACAAGTCGATAAAATCGCATAACTACAGAAAAGAAATGCGATCAATCGTGCGCATCTTCCATAGAACTGTTACCACTTTTACATTCTTAGATTATTCATTCATACGCAACAAACGTTGTTTACACGTTTTCTGGGCAAAAACTGAACAAACTGGTTGGGCAGCTCTGTGTTTAGTTAACTACACGAGAGATTGTGTAACATCAATTTGTTCATGTTATTAGATAGATTTTGGATAGACATTGGTTATTGTGTGACCTTGCTGCCTAAGAGCATGGGATTTAAACTGATCAGCTATCAAGTTTTACTTACTGAAAGTTTTTTTACGTGGGAAATCACCAAATAACTTCTCCCGCTCTAGGTGGAGCGAGAGGGAGTGTAAGACTTGTACTGATTAAAACCCACAGTGTTCCTTCAGTTACCCTTTTTTGCGGGGGCTACGGTAACTCCTTCGAACAGTCTACAACCCTGGCAAGCGTTGGCTCCGTGGTTGGCTCTAAGTGGCCCCGTTAATTTTGCTGACATCTCTTTAGCGTGTCGCGTGGCGCCGTGGAGCCGTCGGCGTCGGCGAGCTAACCATCGCTCGCTGATCCGCAAGCCCACGCCTACGGTGGCCGGAAATCGTCCTGCGAATTTCGACGCCCGGGGCGTCTTCGGCGGCTTGCTGAAAGTCTAGAGTTGACTAGAATGAGAACGGTGACGCATTATCAGACGAAACCCCTCGAAGTTATTACTTCAGACCAAAATGGCTTCGTAACAGGGCATTAGTTGGTTTTCAGCATCAAAAATGGTACAAAATGGCAATTTAAATTAAGCTGAGTTGTCTAGTCCGCTTAGGTCCTTCTTTTTTTGGTGAGAAATCATCCAATGTTTTTCCCGCTTCGCCGCAGGGTGGAGCGAGAGGGCGTGTCACTTTTGCTGACTAAAACCACTCCTGTTGCCCTTTGCGCTTTAGCACCTTTACTAGAATTTCTCGTGGTCCTAGCGGGCATCGACCCTGCTGGGCCCTTACGGTTTTACTGACATCTCTGTGAGGCGCGCGTGTATCATTATGCACCGTCGACGACTCGGGCTCAGCACTTACCAGACGGCCGGACGACGAGCTACCCATTGCTTGTCGTCCACAAGCCCGCACCTAAGCGACTCCTAATGCCCGAGACGTCTCCTGTGGCGGCAGCTAGGGTGTGAGGATGTCCGTTCCCTCAGGTTTGCGACCACATCCCATTCCTCTTGCTGCCAAATACTTCAAAATCATTAGAATGTGTTCCTTCCGCATTTTTATGTAAAACATAGTACAACATACCTATTCTGTGTCAAAAACTTTTTAAACTTGAGAAAATCCAAATGCTTAAGGGTGCAATGGCAAAAAAAAATGTAGTTACATAACTTATGATGGTATGCTAATATAGAATCAAAGGTACCAACCTAATTAATTACGTTAGCTTAAATAACAATATACCGCTAAGCATTATGAATCATCATAATAACAATAACAAACCTACGCAGATTCCATTACATGATTTAAATCTCAAGTATTTTTTACTAATTCAAAATCTAATTGGTAATAACACGTTGCAGTCCAGTGATGCCAATCTAACGAGGAAATAAATATTTGGAACTGTTTAAAGCGGGAAAAAAACAAAATGGCGGACTCTTTTGTTTTAATTTTAGGAAGTTTTTAAATGGACGAACGGACTCTTATTGTTTAGTTATTAAGGCATAATTTATGTAATTCCTGCTTTAAATGAATCATCAGGGTCGAAGCACCTTTAATATGAAGCATGGTCTGGCAACACGTAAAACGTTTTGATAAGGATCTCCTTTGTTTTAATTTGTGATTATAAAAACATGAGGTAGGTTTTAGCAGGTAGGTTGCCAGCTTTGATAGATTTTTTTATTATTATTTTATAACCTCTATTAAAAATGTTAGACACAGATACAATAGGTAGGTACTATTTACCTATACTCCATCTGTTTAGGTAACTAACTTTAAATAATCTTTGTATGTCTTTTATATGATTTTTTTTAATAAAAAGACATTAAGATTGTTTACGTTTAGTTAACTACCTAAACCGATGGAGTATACTAATATTATGTTGCCTCCAACGCATGAGGTCGTGACGCAAAATGGTCATTTTTTAGGAGAGCGGTTTTTTTTTAGGTGGGAAAATCATCTTATCACATCCCCTGCCCTTGGGCGGAGCAAGAGGGCGTCAGACTTTTACTGAATAAAAATTCCTGTTCCTTCTTTGCCATTGTTCCAGGGCCCCGGGGATCTCTTTCGCATCACCCATGGCCCCAGTAGGCTTCGACCCTGCTGGGCCCCTACGGTTGCTGACATATGCGCCGTCAACGGCTTGGGCTCGATCGTTACCGGACGGTCGGACGGCGAGCTACCCATTGCTCGCCGTCCGCAAGCCCGCGCCTACGGTGGCCTAGGAGAGCCGTTGAGGTAATAAATTGTTAATGATATAAGTAATTTGTGATACATCATCTTTATCATTTCAGATTTCAGCCGAAAGATATCCACTGTTGGACATATGTCTTCCCCAAGTGTCGCCACATCGAACGATCCTGTGCGTCTCGCATCCATCGGATTCACGCGACCCTCACCAGGTCATCGGACCCCCTTGTAGGACGCCTTCCAACGTTGCGTCTTCCGGCGCGCTGTCACCGGTTTTGCATAATATAATCAATAATCAATTGATCACAGTACCAGACACTGGATGTTATAAAAATAATAATATTTATCTTATTTTTTTATAAATAATACAATTTCACTCAAAAAATATGTAACAACTTCATGCGTAGATGGCATCGATTTATAGATAATAATAATAGTATTGTATTAATTATAATTATGAATCATTTTTATTCATCTAGAATTAACTTAGGTACTGAAATCCGAAATATTTTTCATCCGAAATATTATATTCTATTTCGGATTCAGATGCTAACACTTTTGTACACTTTTTACATTATTTATCACACTGATACATTTATATATTTTTAAATTGTTGTACTTGTTTTTGAGCAGTGGTGGCCAAGTGGTAACGGCCCCGACTTATGAGTAATTGTAGGTCGCGGGTTCAAACCCAGCCAGGCGCATTACTTTGTGTAATTTATTTTCATCACCACTGCTCTCAAAACCGTAAAGGAAAATATCGTGAGGAAACCGGTATGTCCTAGAACCAATAATTCGAAGACATGTGACTGACATCCACCCACCGGCACTGGGCCCGCGTGGTGGATTACGGCCCATTCCCTCTCCTAGAGGAGCCTGAGTCCCAGCAGTGGGAACATTATAAGGCTGATTATGCTACTTGTTTATGAGAAATAAAAATTATTAATTAATTATAATATTTTTATAATAAAATAATTGCAACGTGTTTTATTGTATATACCTTCAGTAAAATCTCTATCATTTTATATTGTTAAAAAAAGTTACTAGTCCCAGTCAACCTGTGTTACCCCACAGTTGAGCAAAAATTATAACTTCCAACTGTTACGCCGAAAGGGTAAACGTGCCGTTTATAATATGTTTATGATAGGAAAAATCATCGTCATCATCTTCCTGCCCTTGTCCCGTTTTATTTAGGGTCGGCGCAACACGTTTGTTTTTTCATCCATTCTGTCCCGTCAACCGTCACTCTATCACTGACCCCCTTTTCTTTTATACCAGGTTACTTCTAGGCAAGCGTACTCCATCGTCGACCACATCATCGCTTACCATCAGGTGAAATAGTGGTCAAAGGCGAGCCTATCAATAATAAAAAACCGGGCAAGTGCGAGTAGGACTCGAGCACTGAGGGTTCCGTACAAACTTACCTATGAAAACAGTTCAATTGCCGAAGATTTTTCCGAATCGCAAAAAATGTTTTTTTTTGTGACGTATCTACAAATTTACAGTTTTCGGTTTTTTCCTATACTTGTGCTATGAGACCTTACTTCATGACAAATTTCAGGATTCTAGGTCAACGGAAAGTACCCTAAGAATTTTGATTTCCTTGAGAGTGTCAAAATATTCGTTTTTTGCGACATAAACGGCCGTAAATTTTTTTTTCGTTATCTCAGAAGTTGGATTTTTTCACAGCTTCAAGGGACCGCAGACCTGAGTATATGGTTTTAATTTCAACTCGATACGTTCACGTGTTCTCGAGATAAAGGGCCTCGACTGATAGACAGACGACAACAAACTGAATCTATAAGGGTTCCGTTTTTTCATTTTAAGGTACGGTACCCTAAAAAGGTCACTCCTCACACAATCCATCTTACTTTTCTAGGCCGCCCTCTTCATTCATTATAAGTATTTTTAATAAGTAAAATAAAATGAAAACCACTAATTACCTCAACCAATTGATTCAATTTATCGGTGGCAGCCGGCAAATTGCGGTAAACAACTATTGAAAGAAAACAACCAAACAAAACTACTGAACTAATAATAACATCGGTACTCCATATACGGCGTGTCGTGGTATCGTATCTGATCTAGGCGTGGTGCCGTAGTGGCGTAGTTTTACTACGATAGCTTATCGACAGACCTAAAAAAGTTATGAAAGTGCATCTGATGGGACCAGTGACAGGGTTGTCAATTTTTCGGGGACAAGCCCAAGGGCTGTTAGTGAGTGTCTTAGTCAATTCACAAAATGAGCCATATGTTAGAATGCCCCAAGTGCTCATACACCTGCACTTTGAAGGATTTAATTAGTGCCACCGATGCTGCAATTAACCTAGCCACCTACTGGGCTAAAACCGTTTAGTGAGTTTACCATCGATTCGAAAAGAAGATGAAGGAGTCGATACAAGTCTAACGTCTCACTCTACTCAGAGCGAGAGGACTTCTTTCAATTTCACCTCATAAAAAGGTCAACTTCCTGACGATGCGTCAAGCATTGCAGACCTAGACGGTATGAAAACCAACGAAATAAATACAACTTAAGATCCTCTATAAAGATTATCACCGCGTAGCCGTGGGTATGACAGGTGCCTCAGTAACCCTAGCAAGGGTCTATATTTAGTAGTTAAGAGCGTCAATCCCAAGGTACATTTTCTTACAACCGCTCTTACGTGATTGTGACGTTACACATCTTTCTCTAGATATTTTGGAAACACAAACTTGTGGATATTCTCTAGGTTTTTCTATTATAATCTAATCATAAATTTGTGTAAGATTAATTTAGTAAAGACCTCTGAAAATCCGCTATTTTGAGTGAACTTTGGCGCTTCTTAATGTACTCATAAATAAAAAAAAATGAAATTATAGCTATAGAAACCTGGCACATTCAATCAAGATACCGAATGTTGCGGACTGGAAAACGCAGCGGTGGAAGGCCTCCTACAAGGTGGACCGATGACCTGGTGAGAGTCGCGGGAATGCGGTGGATGCGAGACGCACAGGACCGTTCGTTGTGGCGACACTTTGGGGAGGCCTATGTCCAACAGTGGACGTCCTTTGACTGAAATGATGATGATGACTGAATGATGAAATGGTGTTTCCAAAAACTTTTAAGGTTCTTAAATAAAGCACGTAGGTATTTCCTGAAACAAGTTTTACTAGGAATTACTGAATGACTGCCAGCAGAGCGTTCAGGTGTTATCTTTCTTTGTTTGCATTGCCTTTTTAATCAAACATTGCGTGAAGGGCCCTCTTAACAGAAGTGTTAATTACGGCTCGTGTTCACAGACAACTGCTACTAGTTTGCTACAAGCTTCCATAAATGAAGTATTGAACAGCTTTGAGAGCATAATTGACCACCGTGCGGTTTCTAAAAGTGAAAGGTGAAGTTTGTTTACAATTTTATTTTAAGTAAGCAACTGTTTGTTTGCAATATCAGCTGCCTACAAAATCTAATATTTATATAAATAATTCTTCTGTACGTGTGTTTGTGTCCAAACTCCTCCTAAACGGCTTGACCAATTTGTATGAAATGTTGTGTGTTTATTTGAGTGGGGATGGTTTTAAAGTACAATCGGATCCGGTAGGCGGCGCTGCTAGATAGGATTAAGAAAAAAATTCTTATCTCCGACTGTCTACTGATGTGTAGCCCGCTCAAATAATATATATTTAATTTAAATTATTAAATGGTAAAATGTTTGAATAGAGCTTCAGATTTCTGGTGCAGATAAGTATTAAAAAATTGCGTTCAATTTGAAACAAGTAACGACATCTGTTGTGAAGTAGCGAAATCTCATAAAGCATGAGTGATTCCTTAGTTACCGCCACCTATTGTCGAATAGAAAAACTACAATGCCAAACGTGTCTTCAGTCATCATCAGTTGATGTGGTATGAAACTAGATGACGCTACCTAAATAATTGTACGAAATAAATTTACATTTTAATTTATTTATTTTCATGATATTAAATATTCAATGATTTTGTTCCAAAACTTGGTATTATTACATTCAGTTTATATACTTTTTGTTGTTATAATAATTGCATAACAGTGAAAATTTTCTTTCAATAACCTTGTATTTATTTAATTTGTATATTTTAGTAAAAATCACCATTACATAAAACGATCAGCAATAATCACAGTTTTGTCATAGATTTTGGGTTTTATGACTACTTCATAGTTTCTAAATCGTTTTAGTAACTTGACAAAAACTAAATTATTTATTAAACAATAAGTAACTGAAATGATCAATTAATGTGATCAGTAATTTCGATTGAAGTTCTATGAGCTGCGGTGTCCGAGTGGTTAAGGAGATGGACTTGAAATCCATTGGGTTCTACCCGCACAGGTTCGAATCCTGTCCGCAGCGTATTCTTTTGGCACTGAACAGAGAAGAATTTAAATGAGACTTTTCGGTTGTTAATTAGTATTTATTTCTTAATGATTATTTGTAAGGGGAAGTAGCATATCAATATCTTTTTCAATAAGTCTTTATTTTTTTCCTTTTTTATATCATGTCGATAAAAATCAAAACAAATCATAAACAAAGCAAACAAAATTAAAAATATGAAATCACAAAAAGATTCCTTCGAGCCGGATTTGAACCAGCGACCTATGGATATCAACGATTTATACTCTACAGTCCACCGCTCTACCAACTGAGCTATCGAAGGTTAGGAACTTGAGTCGAAATAGAAAAGTACAATCCGATTTATTCATAATTTATGACGTATGCATGTTATATATAAATAAAATTATCTAATGTTTATTGGAATATAATTTATTGGCAACTAAATAAGAAGAACGAATGAAAGCAGTAATTTAGGTATTAATGAAACTTGTACCTATTTGAGTAGGTGAATTATGTGATAAATCATAAGGACTCGATTTTTTTTTGCGTAAGTAGTACCTACATATTTGTTCAGAATTAGTAACTGAATTGATTCCAATCATTTTTGTAACACCATGTTATATTTTTTTCCAAAAATATTTGAAAAAGGTCACAAGTTGGACACCACCGAGACTAAGTAAGTACAACACAGATCACGGCAGGCTATAGCGGACATTAGACACTAGCGCACAGCTGGATGCGGGAGCAAAACAACTCCTCAGACGCCTGGGTGGCCCGTTGATCGTGTATTTGTGCGGCCAACCATATCAAGCTTATAACTTCGTGATTTTTTATCGTACAGTTATGAAATTTTGTACACAGATTCTTTACATAAAAATACTAGACACGTGTTTTGGTTTTCTCATTTATTTATTTATTAAATACTTTATGCACAAACGTACAGCGGCGGACTTAATGCCTTAGGCATTTTCTACCAGTCAACCTTAGGGTGATGCAGAGATAAATAGTGGTAGGTGCAATAAAAGAGAGAGAGAAAAGGCGAATATGTACAAGAAAATATATACTAATAAACCATAAATATTATACAATTATAGAATACATATACAAATTAATAAACTATCTACATATATATCTACACTAATAAAGTCAAACAATTAGTTCTAATCGACAATTTGAAAACATTAACGCTGTGATGACACTACTGCCAACTTCTTACGAATTAGCTCGCGAACTTTGGTTTTGAATGTTAATCGATTTGTTGCCATCCTAATCTCCTGGGGGAGCGCATTCCACAAAGAAATAGCTTGAACAAAGAAAGAACAGTGAAGAAAGTCAGTACGATGAGTGGGACATTGACATTTACTAAAACTAATTTTGTATATTGCCGCATGCTACCTAATTATTATTTATGGCATCACAGCATCGTTTTGCGAACCGGAAGACGCAGCGTTAGAAGGCATTCTACAATGTGGACCGATGACCTGGTAAGGGTCGCGGGAATCCGATGGATGCGAGACGCACAGGACCGTTCATTGTGGCGACAGGCCTTTGTCCAACAGTGGACATCTTTCGGCTGAAATGATGATGATGAAAATCGTTTCGTTGTTCAAACTATTAAGTAAAGAAGTAGGTATTAGAGTAGGTAACATAAAACACTACATTCAGAAACATACTGGGGCCATGGGTAGTATGAAAACGAAACCGTGGCCCTGGGACGAAGGCAACGAAGGAACAGGAGTGGGTTTTTAGTCAGTAAAAGTCTGACACTATCTCTCGCTCCGCCCAAGAGCGGGATTTGTCATAAGATGATTTTCCCACCAATAAAAAAAAAAAACATTCAGAAACAAATAAATCAAAACTAATAAATGACTAATAATAAATTTAATTTGTAGACTTGCTATTCAATAAAATAACAGAAAACAAACATTGCAATAACTTTATTAGATCTGTGCCATTTCCTGCATATTTTATCGTATCAACTCCAGTGGTTTCTAGTTTATATCCTCTGTAATATATAATATTACTTTACTACCATATGAACATAAAACTCGTAAGCTATTTCAATAACTAATGTATCACTATCATGCTTAAAATGTTATTAGGCAGCAAGGTAAAGTTTGAGTTTTAATGCAATTGGTTGCAGTTTGGTAACTTTGCTCGAGTATTTTGTCAGGCGCTCATAACTTTGTGAAGTAACTTTAATTATAATAATAGTCTACAAGACTGCAGCCAAAATGCAACAGAGTGACTATTGGAGTTTTTATATTAAAAGAATGCATGCCAAATATAATTTCGTATTTAGAAAGTCTTAAAATCACGTAATATTTCTGAGATTTTTGAACTAAAAAACCATAAAAATGGATAGATAAAGTAGATACTTACCTTCCTATACACTGATAACATTGTTTTTTGGCTCGTATTCACCTGGATACATGCTGCATGCAAAGAGGAGCAGTGGTGGCCTTGTGGTAACGGCCCCGACTTACGAGTTATAGGCCGCGGTTTTAATCCCAGCCAAGTGCATTACTTTGTGTAATTTATTTCATCACCACTGCTCTCAAAACGGTGAAGGAAAACATCGTGAGGAAACCGGCATGTCCTAGAACCAAAAATTCGAAGACCTGTGACATCCACCAACACGCTCTGAGCCCGCGTGGTGGACTACGGCCCATTCCCTCTCCTATCTGGCGGCCTATGTCTAGCAGTGGACGTCTATCGGCTGAAATGATGATGATGATGAAAGGTTTCTGTGTAAAAAATATGACGCCATCCATAACTTATGACGAAAACCACCTGCTTATTAATCCAATGCTGTAAAATTATATCTTGTAATCAGTAATCACACTAAAGGTTCTGGAATGGCGACCACGTACCGGAAGACGCAGCGTTGGAAGGCCTCCCACAAGGTGGACCGATGACCTGGTAAGGGTCGAGGGAATCCAATGGATGCGAGACGCACAGGACTGGTCATTATGGTGACACTTGGGGGAGGCCTATGTCCAACAGTAGACATCTTCCGGCTGAAATAATGATGATGATGAATCACACAAATATCATATGTAAAGACGAATGTTTATGAGTACCTATGTTTGTTACTTCTACACTCTGGAACGGCTGCACGGATTTCGATTAAACTTGCAGGTAGCCCTGTATCCTATAATAATAATAATTTATTTCTCAATATTAATCAACAAAGTTTGAACAACAATAATAAATGCTAAAATATGGACAATTATTTAAAACCCTGACTTCTAAACTAGGTTTGTACCTGTATCTTAGAAGCCAGTGAACCTCCGAAATTATTACAATATAAGCATTTTGTGTTCCCTCTTCTTAATTTTCATTAACAACCTCTGTCAATTAAATCTCGTCAATGGTAATATTATTACATTTGCAGACGACACGGCTCTTCTTTTCTATGGAGATACTTGGGATGAAGTTTTTCACTTTGCACAAATGGGCTTCTCGCTGGTATTAAGCTGGCTAAAAAATAACTTACTCACACTAAATACTGACCAAACTAAATACATGACCTTTTCACTATCAAATACTCTTAACAACATCTCTAACATAGCAGCACACTCGTGCAATAACGACTCCTCAAACTCGTGCACATGCCCAAGACTCCAAAAAGTAGACTCCATAAAGTATCTTGGTGTTACCATAGACAAAAACCTAAATTGTAATACACATATTGACCTGTTGTCCAAGAGAGTTAGAAAACTCATCTTCATTTTTAAGAATCTACGACGTATTGCCGATGCAAAAGTCCTTAAAACTGTTTACTTCGCACTGTGTCAAAGTATACTGAACTACCGCATAACTGTATGGGGTGGTTTTTCCAAATCACGTATGTTAAAACTCAAGCGAGCGCAAAGAGTAGTTCTCAAGGTGGCACATGCTTTACCTTTCTTTCATCCTACCACTGAACTTTATGATAAGTGCAAGGTTCTTACATTTCGACAACTGTTTGTTATACAGACAATACTTCGGAAACACACCCAACTTAAGTATAACCCAGATTTGAACGCTCATAAAAGAATTAAAACCAATGTATGCGTAACCAAACGGTGTAAAAGTAGTCTCTCGCACCGTAACTACTGTTTCCTTGGCAGTTATCTGTATAATAAATTTAATTCTACCTTACAAATATACCATCTTACTAAAGCAAAGTGCAAGCAAGTCCTTACCACATATTTACTGAAGTATAACTATGACAGCACCGAAAATTTGCTGAGTGTAATAAGCTAAGTCTTAGAATCAATCATATCGTTATCCACACCATACCATAACTATCACCACAAACACAACTACCTCCACACCGCAGCTTAACTACCACCACAAATACAACTACATCCACACCACACCATAACTACCACCACAAACACAACTACCTCCACACCACATAATAACTACCACCACAAACACAACTACCTCCACACCACACCATAACTACCACCACAAACAAACACAACTACCTTTTCTTTTGTTGTTTCTCTTTTTTATTTTATTTTAGTAGTTTTATTTTTTTCCAAAGGACCTTATAATAAAAAATAAAAAACAGTCTGGGGGGGCCTGGTAATCTGTGTGACACGATTTCCTAGTGCAGATGCCAGTCTCCCACAAAGGAATACTTGTATCTACGTATGTAATGTTAGTTTGTAAGGCACCTTTGTGGAAGAGAAATAAATAAATGTTATTATTATATATTTATTTATCTCAGCACCCTAAGGTCCTGGACCTTTGGAAGGCGTACGAGGAGCCGAAACCAACTCGCAGAGGCCCTTTTAGACGCTTTTAATGGAAAGTAGTACGAACCGGTGATTATCCCTGTACGCACTATGCTAGTGTATCCAAGAACAACCCCCGGTTAGCATAATAGCATAATCAGCCTTTTAATGTTCCCACTGCTGGGACTCAGGCCTCTCTAGGAGAGGGAATGGGCCGTAATCCACCACGCGGGCCCACTGCGGGTTGGTGAATGTCACATGTCTTCGAATTTTTGGTTCTAGGACATGCCGGTTTCCTCACGATGTTTTCCTTCACCGTTTTGAGAGCAGTGGTGATGAAATAAATTACACAAAGTAATGCGCCTGGCTGGGTTTGAACCCGCGACCTACAACTCGTAAGTCGGGGCCATTACCACTCGGCCACCACTGCTCCAGAAAACCCCCGGTTGGTGGGAAACTATTGCGACATATGGAAAACTAAGATATAAGGCTATGGTTTTTGGAGTCTTAAGTGGACTGGTTACCAGGAAATATGTTAAGACTATGGCCCCTGCCTAAACAATGTTTTTAATATCCATCGACAAAAGGCGACTTGCACACTCAATAAATGGGCCCCCATAAACGGTCGCTAGCACGAAGTGACGTAGCAACAAGAAGGCAACATATCCTGAGGTGCTTAAGGAGTGGAGAGGTATACCACGGCTATCAGGACAATCCCGGAAGTACGGTCAAGATCCCTACCAGCACCTTACTGGATTATACATCCTTCTCCCGAGCACGTTTGCTCTTGCGAATCTCCACTCAAGCCAGCCAATAAAGGCAAGAGAGAGGTGGGAGCTCTGTTCCTCATCAGTGTTCACTACGGCCGGCCAATAAAGGCAAGCCGGAGATGAAGAACAAGAATTTTCCCGGGAGATCGGGTACGTGGGGTCGCTAATGCCCAACAGTTCGCCACAAAACTGCCCTGCGGATTTATTATATTATTATTATGTGTTGTGCCTAGATAGGACACCATTTGTACAATTTCCTGGAATAACCCCTATGGGTTTTTAGGGAACACATTTCCAGGATAATAGATAGCTATCCTATGATAGCTAGCTTTTATCCTGGAAATGTGTTCCCTTGGGATAATTTTCTACCACCACGCGTGTGAAGCCGCTGGTAGCAGCTAGCAGGTATGTCATAAATCTTAATTTTAGAGGTAAGAATGTCATCGTTGCAAATGAGCGAATTATAGCAAAAAGCTGCGGTCTTCCCGTCCGATTATAATTTAGGTGTCTTCAAGGCTAGAGTCAATACGCTCTTAATAAACTAGTTGCGCCTCAACATCAACGATTGCATCACTGCTTACCATCAGGTGGGATCGCAGTCGAGCACTAGTTTATATCAATTAACAAAAAAGAAATGTGAATTTCTATTCGTTACCAATTTTTGCGAACGTATTAGGTACTTGACCACTCACCTTCAGATAAGTGATATCTCAAATCCGTACACGTAACACGTTTAAAATCAATACAATCTATTTTAACATCGGCCGTAATGGAGCCGGATCCGGCAGCCGGCTGGTTCAAGTACACTGACCGCACAGACTATGCAAATAAACAAACTAAAATAGACCTTAAGAGTATCCCTCAGGTAGTAACATGAGCGATAGTAGTTGGAAAGTTGTGTGTCGAATTTTCAAGGGTTTTCATCTCGTGGCGAAAAGATGATGATAGAAGCCCTCGTTGGAGGTTTTCAGGGGAAGAATTAGGGAACATTTCCTGTCAACATGACCCATAAATACATATTTATCGGTCATGTTGACAGGAAATGCTGGGATAATTATACATACATATGCATAGGTTTTATTTATTGTATATAGTATGTTTATGTATTGTGTGCTGGCACATATTTGTGTAGTTTATTTTTTAGTTTTAATTATGATATAATTTATGTTATGTTTTGTCGTGCATATGAGTTATCCTCATATATAAATTTTCTTTATATATCGGTTATACATAAGGTTTGATGTAAAAAAAAAAACAATTGTGGGTTAGGCTCGCCTGTGTACATCACCTATCCTATTTTTTATTAATTGTAAAAATTGTGTACAATAAAGAATATATAAATATAAATCTATCTATGTATTTATAAAAGCGAAATACCACTCACTGATTAATCACGAAATCTCAGAAACTATAAAACTTACAAACTTAAAATTTGGTAGGTAGGTTCCTTTTAGGCAGTAGACATCCGTTAAGAACGGATTTTCCGAAATTCACCCCCGAAGGGGATGAAACGGGGTTCCAAAGTTTGTATGGAGAAACCGACTTTCACGCGGGCGAAGCCGCTGGCAGAAGCTAGTATATATATATATATATATATATGTATATATATGTATATATATGTAAAGCTTCCGGATGGATTCTGGAACTCCTATGATCTTCTTTTCCTTCTTTTATGTCGATTTTCGAAACAATAGGTACTAACTGTTTGATCTGAAAAGCATACCTATGTAATTTGGATAACAATGCATTAATAAGTACCATGCATCTGGCCGATGATGGAGTCGGATGGTAGCCATAGGACCAACAACAGCGCAACAAGATAACCCCATCGTGTTTGAGCTGTTTGAAATGGTTTTAATGAGTATTATACCTGACAGTAATGCTTGTGGTTGTGATTTTGACATGTTTCCTGTATTTTTGTTCATTATCTTATAATTTTGAAATTTTTATTGTAAATTGGACATATATGATAATGTTGATATTTGCATTGTAATTTTGACATGTTAATCCTATATTTTGATATCTTGTAATATTGACATCAATATTGTAAATTTGACATAAATCTGTTAATTTTGACTTATAGTTTATAACTTTGACCAAAATCTTCTAATTTTGCAATATGTTTTGTAGCTTTGACATTGTTCTTGTATTTGTGTGACATTACTGTACCGTTTTTAATTAATTTTGAATGTTGACATGATAAGATATAAATAACTTCGAATTAAACGGTCTCTTAGTTATAAATTTTGTAAGTGACATTCTAGGTAATTTTGATGTGTAGATTTATAATTTTTTTAGTTTTCAATGTTATAAATATTTGTATGCCGACACTTACGGCTAAACATGACTGGACTCAAACAACAAATCTCAATCTTGCATGCTGTCTGTATACAATATTTAAACAAATAAAGAATATCTTATCTTACTGCGTGATAAAAGCTTAATATGAAACAGTGTTTTTCAACACACTGGACAACCCGCGCCTGCTTCTACCCCGTTTAGGTAGGTACGCCATTACTGTTTTTTTTTATTAGGTTTTTTTTTTAGGCGGGAAAATCATCTAATGACAAATCTCGCTCTTGGGTGGAGCGCGAGATAGTGTCAGACTTTTACTGACTAAAAACCCACTCCTGTTCCTTCGTTGCCTTCGTCCCAGGGCCCCGGGTGCTGAAAAGGGTACCAGCGAACCACCGCTACACAGCCACTTTTCAAAGACACTTACCGCCATGATTATGGCATACCCAGCACTGGGTTGCGACAGTTGTTGTTGCCATATCGCCATGAGACCCCGCCGCAACTTTGTCCGCCATCCCTGGAGTAGGTATGTTCCTATGGGACAATTTTCTACTTTCACCTGGGTGAAACCAGTAGTATATACAGTCAGGGGTCAAAAGAGCAGTTGCATTTTACCAATGCTAAAGTGTCTAAAATTTCTGTATAGTAGACGTTCAATGATCCATAAGTCGTTTATTCAATACTTTAGATGCTACGCTACAAATTAAATCTTGTTGTGGGGCTGGCCTTTGGCCAGAGCACTTCGACCCTTCTTTTGTGCTAATTAAATAATTCATAAATATAAATTAAATAATTCATAAACCATTGACACTCTTATATAAATTTAAATTAAATTAAATTAAAAATCATTTATTTCGGTAACCAGTCTATATACTATACATTGATTACAAAATATGAAATTAAAATATTAAATTTAAAAAAAAAATATATACGCATTACAAAAACACAAAATTACAATGTCATTAATAAAAACACAATAAATTACAATTAGTCAATAAAATAAAATAAATAAAATATAATATACACACATGTTTTATCTTAGCTTAAATTTGGATTTGGCTCCGGAGTGCTCAACATGCAGCCTGGTCCAGTACCGCATTATCGGGCAATCCAGATCCAAATCCATCCTCCAGGCGAACAACTGAAGGTATCTGTTGGAACTGCCTCGTATGTATAAAGAAATGTTAGTCACTTTAGCATTAGTAGAGTGCAACTGCACTTTTGACCCCTGACTGTACATTGTTCCTAATAGGAACTTTTAAAGGGTTGTGCTAATTTGAAACAGGATTTGATTAATAGGAAAATAATTTAATTATTTAAGTTCTTCTTGATTGACCATGTAATAGGAGTGCTGAAAGTATTGAAATATTGTGTCCGGAGTTTTTCTTTATCCGCTCCAGATCCCAAAGTCCCTACCACGAGCTCTTAACGTGATCCATATTATGACCTAAACTGAACTGTTAAAGAGACGGAGCAATACAACATTATTTTTAGTACATGCGAAACCTGAATATAGTTTGTTCAGAATCAATAACTGAATCGATTTCAATAATTTTTACACCATGTTATATTTTTTCCCAAAAGTATTTAAAAAAAGGTCACAAGTTGGACACCACTGACACTAAGTACAAAACAGGTCACGGCAGGTTATAGCGGGCATTAAACGCCAGCGCACAGCTGGGTGCGGGACCAAAACAACCGGCCCCGGTGACCATATATTTATGTCGTCAATCAGGTACCTTATCGGGCTTATAACTTTGTGATTTTTCATAATACAGTTTTGATTCTTTACAAAAATACAGGACAGGAATAAACACCTTCACACAATAGGCATGACAGTCCCCTGTGCAGAGCATGTTTGGAGGGGGAGGAGACGATTGCACATGTGCTCCTGGACTGCACAGGTGTCACTGAAATACGCACACGAACCTAAGGATCCCCGAACTCCCTTATTGATACCCTGAAAAACCTAAGAGGCCTTATCTGTTTTTGGAGAAAGGTGGGCTGGTTGGAATAAGCCCATTGTGGCCGCTATGGCCCACGTACAATGGTCCACATAGGACTAAGTGCGGAAACCACACATAAATAGATAGATAGATAGACTGGACAGGTATTTCAGCTTTCACATATACTAAAAATAAGGTTGTATAGCGTGTATAGCTTCATCCTTCTTTCTCGCTCACCTGACATCTTAACATGTCCCCAAGTAAGGCCCCAGACCATGCTTATGCTGCAACCACTGAGCCCCTACAGTATCTATCACAGATCAGTGACTGCCATAACTACGGATTGACTCCCACCCAATTGTGACCCGCCCAGCCCCAGGCTCCGGGGCAACTCTTAACTGTACCGCAGTAAATTTATAGAGGGTACCTATATAATAATAAAGAAAATTCAAAGAAACAAGTGCAATTAAATACATTACAAGATTTATTAAAAATCATACAATATACATGGGTACCTATATCCTAAATATTTATGGGTTACAATAATACCTAAATCTAAACCCTAGCTTCTTTAGGTCGTCTCGTCTCTGTACCGAAGTGTACTAGAGAAGCATGAGAACTGAACACACAAATTCAGGGTCGTTTCTTGGCTTACGGACGAGCACTACGTACGAGCAATAGAATAGAATAAACTTTATTGTACACCAAAATAGTAACAAAACTTTTACACTTACTTAAATCTATGGGTACAAAGGCAGTCTTATCGCTGACAGACAACCTTACGATGGAATGTAAGAACTTGAAATAGAAAAAGGGGGGTAGTCTGCGGTGTACTGCAAATTAATAACGTAAATATTAGATTAAAATTATATACTAAACTATACATAGATGTAATACAGCTATTATATATAAAAGACATTATATAAACATTGCAAAAAATTAGTGCTTGACTGTGATCCCACCTGATGGTAAGAAGTTACCTTCCTGCCGTCTGGTAACCATCCGGACCGACCCTAGATCGTCGACGGCGTGTAGTGTTCCACGCTCACCTCAACGAGATGTCAGCAAAAGCGTAGGGGCCAAGCAGGGCCAAAGCCCACTAGGGCATGGGTTGACTTCCGAAAGGGAAACCCAGGGTCTTGGAAAGCAAGGCTAAGAAGAAACATAGCTGTGGTTTTAGTCAGTAAAAGTCTGACACGACCTCTCGCTCCGCTCTAGAGCCAGAGAAGTTATTGGATGATTTCCCACCTCAAAAAAAGAGAAGAAGTATTGGCAACTTCAGCTCAATCGTGTACTGATAAACCTCGAACCTACATCCATAAATTCAGGAAAATGTGAAACCAAACTTAAACCTCAAAATGTACCTCTAGCTTACATCTAAAGGTTACTTAGCTGAACTTTACTCAACGACGCGACGTCACTTTTATTAATAAAGTGGGCCAAATATTTGTCCTAACATACGAGTACCCAGTCTAATATCTACCCTAGGCACGGCATGGGGAATTTCTGAAAAGGAAACCCGTGGTCTTACAACGCAAAGGGCAACTGAAAGAACATAGGTGAGTGTTGATTAACACCCACCTATGTTCTATGTTTATGTTGTGTATGTTGTTGTTGTGTTGTGTGTTGTTTAACTGACTAGTTAAAGTCTGATACGCCCTCTTGCTCCACCCTGGAGAAGGATGATTTCCAGGAAAAATCTTTGGATGATTTCCCACCACCCAAGAAACCCTATGTGCGACAATACACACAGGCCATTCGTCGGACACAAATCTTGACACTGCGCCACAGAATAAGTAAGGCGTCTCTCCGCAGACCATGTCCCACCTTCGATCCTGCATCACGTGCCCTGTTACCTGTTCACGTAGCTAGGGACCTAACGACAGCATCAGCGAACGGCACTGCCGTGGCCGTATACTGGGCCAGGCAAGGAATTTAACTAGTTTTGCCATCGATACGCTAAGAAGAAGAAGTAATGGACTGCGCTGTTTTAAAGATATATCTTACTAGCTTTTACCCGCGGCTTCGCCCGCGTACTGAAAATATTTCCTATGTCACTCAGGAATAAAACAGCTTTCTATAAGTGAAAAAATTTTAGCAATCGGACCAGTATTTCAAAAGATTACCTCCTAGAAACAAAAAATCTTTACCTCTTTATAATATTAATATAGATGGAAAAGCGTTCAATAAATGCACTAACGACGTCTACCTGGAGAGAATCAGTCAAAAGGTAACTGAAGTTCCATCCGTTCCATCATCGAACCACCAGACGTATGGCGATGCGCCATCGGTACATGGTGGGCATTACACCCTTACGTACAAAACGATAAGGAAACACATTCATTGTGCGTACAGCTAAGGAGTAAAATTCCCTGCCGGAGTCTGTTTCTTGATAACTACAACCAAGGGTTTTTTAAGTCTAGAGTGCATACTTCTAGGCAGGCGTGCTCCACCGTCGACCATATCATCGCTGACCATATCAGGTCAGACAGTGGCGCATGAGCCTAGATATCAATTATAAATATTTTTTTTAAATCTATTATTATTGACTAGCTTTTGCCCGCAGCTTCGCCCGCGTACATAAAATATAGCCTATGTCACTCGAGAATAAAGCAGCTTTCTGTCGGTGGGTGAAAAAATTTTAGCAATCGGACCAGTACTTACATAGATTACCTCGTACAAACAAAAAGATAAAAAAAAGCAAGAAAACAAACGTTACCTATTTATAGTAATGTCACATTTACAGGTAACAATAGTTATACATATTATGTGTATAAAAATGTATATTACCAAATTCTATAAAAACGTTACCTTTTTCTAGATTTAAAAGTAGCTTGACGAGGTTTTTAATTGAAAAGTGTTTCTATAGTGTACATGAGTTTTTAGGTTACAATTTTACAAATTGTAAGTTTTGACATGATTATTATAATTGACATGGGTATTATTAACATGATTGTTATTGACATGATTATTATTGACAGGATTATTATTGACATGATTACTTTGACATTGTGATTATTATTTTTATTAGAGTTCATTTTTATATTGACATTTTTTAATTCAATAATACAATTTTAATGGAATGAAAATCTGTATAATGAGTGTATGATTTTAATCAATAATTATTTTAATTACAACTACTATGTTCTATATTTGCACGCCGAAATTAAAGGCAGAATAAGAGATAAATTTTATTTATGTTGCCAACTTTCTGTACCTTATTTAAGCAAATAAACGATTTATTATTATTATTATTATTGTCTCTTTATTTATTTTCTATACATATTTTATATATTTTTAAATATTTCATAAAAACACATATAAAAAAAACATTTAAAAATATAAAAAATAGTAGTCCGCCGGTGTCGGGAGCAGGGTCCAAGCTACCGGTGGTTAGTGTAGTGTAGGATCGACGAACCTGTTGGCTTATGGTCATGTCGATGAGGAGTAGCTCCTTAGTACCGCGAGACCCGTTCCTACATCCATTCTGAGAGGCAGACATAATTGAGTTATTATCAATGTGTTGGTTAATTTTCGTTCTCAGAATGGATGTAAGAAGTTTATAGACCGTCGACAAGCATGTTATCGGTCTATAATTCTTGGGTTCCGCAGTACTACCTGTCTTGTGGAGCAGATGGGTAACGCCAGTTGTTAGAAACTGAGGTAGCGACCCAGACTCTAAGGATGACTGGAATTGGGATGCCAAGAGCGCGTGTGAGCTGCTATACCATTTTAGCCAGAAGTTTTGCAGTCCGTCCGGTCCTGGAGACTTCCAATTCGGTAACGGACGGACTGCTCTGGCTACATCTGTTGGGCTAATGATTACCTTTTCCATTTCTGGTATAGCTTCGCACACGCGTTCGACTTCACGCATCCAACCATCCTCAGTGTGACAGACGGGCACCGACCAAATATTGCGCCAGAAAGCATTCGTGGCGACAGCATCTGGTCGGGTCACGTCGGTCACATTTTGTTCAGGTCGCTCCCAAGCTCTGTATACCCATCTCTCATCGCTCTGGAACATGCGATTCTGCGAGTACCGGTCGACTCGCCGCTTATACCGTCGAATACGGTTGGCCCATGCACAAACTTTCTGCTTCAGGAAGTCGATGCGCTCCGTGACACGAGATAAGTATTCTGGAGGGCTGATTCCAGTCCCCGAAAACGCTCGCCTCACGTAGCGCATCACACGTGGTCGTGTATTGCCCTCCCTGAAGCAGTATAGTTTACCAATGAGCGCTCTGGCCCCATCAATACGCTTCTCAATCCTACATTGCCAGGCAGGTGCGACAGACTTTGGTCGAGTAGCTCCGTCACAACTTGGTAGTTTTACGTTGGCTAAACGACATGCCGCAATAGCCCCGCAATAGAGGATCGAGTGCGTATCAGCGAGGTTTACGCTGCTCTCGAACACATTCTCAAGCAGCGAGTCCAGAGCACACACTAGCGCCCTATTTTTTTTGTGCATAGGTAACCGGGGAAGACGAGGTCTAAGATCGATCGGAGTCGATCTGTACTCGCGGAGTGCATCCTCCAGTGCGCTCCTCAGTCGATCGTTGCACTGGCTACTTACTGTGACAACCCTATCATCTGCTTCATCATCAACATGATTAGACTGCGGTAGAATTCCATCTGTAGCCCGTGGTGCCGCAGTCTGTGTTTGTTATTATTATTATTATTATTATTATTATTAGTTTATTATTATTATTATTAAAAATATTAGTTTATTATATCACTATGAAACCTCATTTTACTGTTCTAAAGTCATAAAAACCCAGTTTACGTAAGTTCCGTCGCAGCTTCATCACTGAAAGTGGGCAGCGTTTACAAACAATGTTACGTTTGCGGGTTCAAGCCAGCAAAGTTCAATGGAAGCCGATGATTCATAGGGCAACTGTTAAACGTCAGAGCTGGCGATACCTACGCCAAACTCCTACGTTTGATTAGTGCTCAGGTAACTCAGTGATGAAATAAAATAGAAGTTGTTACAGAAAATACAATAACGAGTCGGTAGGTACTTACTCTATTAATTTATGTTTTTGGCTTGGATACTAAGTCCTTTAAGCCATATCTTCGTATGAAAATAGTTACATAGGTACTTTGTTTACCATTAGAATACGTGTAACTCAGTGATGAAATAAAATAGAAGTTGTTACAGGAAAAACAATAACGAGTCGGTAAGTACTTACTCTATTAATTTATGTTTTTGGCTTGGATACTAAGTCCTTTAAGCCATATATTCGTATCAAAACAGTAACATACTTTGTTTACCATTAGAATACGTATGTAATATGTCGTAATGTTTTTGTAACAAGTGTATCGAGTCAGCCTTCTTGGTTACACTGAGGCAGTAATCACTACAATAAAATTCTCATTTCAAATTCAAATTTTCGTCATAGACTACCGAGCTCACGCCTGTTTCAATAATTCTACAAATATTGTCCAGTTTTGCGGACACCTAAGATACAAAACTACACCAATTTTACATCACAGTATCCAATAGGAATCAATTTGCGAATAATTAAAATAGCCATGACTGAATATCACTCGAAAAAATCCAGCCAAAAAACCGGCACTTACTCTTTGGCATATTCGGCACAGATAATATGAGACAGCCACGTTTTATTGTAATTTTTCTAAGTTGTAAAATAACACAGTGGGTGCCTGAAAATGTACATCGTAACCGAGGCTTTAGAACGTATTTTTTCTTTTTTTGGGTGGGAAAATAAAATACCGTCTTTCGCTCTGCGTGGAGCGAGAGGGTACATCAGACTTTGACTAACTGGATCCCACTTGTATCCATCTATTGCTATTTGTGTCCTGGGGCCACAATAAACTCTATCGAACATTCCCACAGCTCTCGCAACACCCATTAATCACGAATTGAATCAGGGTCTTTGAGACCCTTCAAGAAATTCACAAAACCACAACGTAGTGGATGCAATTGATATAATAATAATAATAATATTCCACAACTATCACACAACGCCGTCTAGTCCCAAGCTAAGCAGAGCTTGTGTTATGGGTACTAGACAACTGATAAACATACTTATATATTTCTAAATACATACTTATATAGATAAACTACACCCAGACACAGAACAAATGATCGTGCTCATCAGACAAACATTTGTCCTGGGTGGGAATCGAACCCACGACCACCGGCATAGCAGTCAGGGGCCATCGATATTTTTATACATATCAATCTGCCTAACTTTTTCTCAAATATGTTGAAGTTTCAAACTGACAATGTTAATTATGTACCGCCTCTGAGCAAAACATAGAGGATCTACGGTCTATGTTTAACACCTCACAGTCTGTTGTAATCTGACCTATGTTTACAAATAAATTATTCTGATTCTGGTTAGCTTCCTGAGTAACTGTATGCAGCTGAATATCAGTATTTTACATGGAGCAACCGCCTATCAGACTTCCACAACTCAGTAATTGGGTAACACGATTTCCCTTGGTAAAATCTATATACGAGTATATAAAAGGAGAAACTGACTGACTGACATATCAATGCACAGCCGAAACTACTAGGACTAGGAACGTGAAATTTTGCACAAGGTTTCCTTTTATGACGTAAGCGAGCACTAAGAGAGGATTTTCCAAAATTCACCTCAAGGGAATGAAATGGGGATCCAAAGTTTGTGTGGAGAAACCTAACTTTCATCTGATCGAATGTTTGCTGGCACAAACTAGTATCATATAAAAATCAGACACTCCTTGTGTCCAGAGCCACCGTGACCCTTTAGAATAATCAGGCTCTCCCTGTGTCCAGAGCCACTATGACCCTTTAGGATAATCAGACACTCGCTCTGTCCATAGCCACTGTGACCCTTTAGAATAATCAGGCACTCCCTGTGTCCAGAGCCACTGTGACCCTTTAGAATAATCAGGCACTACCTGTGTCCAGAGCCACCATGACCCTTTAGAATAATCAGGCACTACCTGTGTTCAGAGTCACTGTGACCATTTAGAATATTCAGACATTCCCTGTGTCCATAGCCACTGTGACCCTTTAGAATAATCAGGCACTCCTTATGTCCAAAGCCACTGTGACCCTTTAGAATAATCAGGCACTACCTGTGTCCAGAGCCACTGTGACCCTTTAGAATAATCAGGCACTCCCTGTGTCCAGAGCCACTGTGACCCTTTAAAATAATCAGGCACTACCTGTGTCCAGATCCACCATGACCCTTTAGAATAATCAGGCACTACCTGTGTCCAGAACCACTGTGACCCTTTAGAATAATCAGGTACTCCCTGTGTCCAGAGCAACTGTGACCCTTTAGAATAATCAGGCACTCCCTGTGTCCAGAGCCAGTGTGACCCTTTAGAATAATCAGGCACTCCCTGTGTCCAGAGCCACTGTGACCCTTTAGAATAATCTCGCAGCCTTGGAAGGGATCGACGCTCTAGTTTCCAAGCGTTTTATTAGAATTATAAATAATAAATGTGTATTAGAACAGTGTGACACAGTAAAATTAAACCCCTGATTCCGAAACTAGGTAGGTAAACCTGTAAATACTATCGGGGTCAGTAATTCTTCTAGTATTGTCGGAAAACAATATTTTTGATAGTAAAAAATATATTTAGGTAAGTATAGGTACCGAGGTTCCGTATATAGGTACTATGAAAACAGTTCAATTCCCGAATTGAGTTACGAATATTTTACCGAATCGCAAAAAAGTTTTTTTTTGTGACGTAATCACAAATTTACAGTTTTCCGATTTTTTCCTATACTTTTTCTATGTGACCTTGCTTCATGCCAAATTTCTCTCATGCCAAAATCTAGGTCAACGGGATGTACCCTATGAATTTCGATACCCTTGAGAATGTCGAAATATCCGTTTTTTCCTTTTGAGGAACGGAACCTTAAAAAAAACTAAAAAGTGCAAAACAACTTTAATTTTGGAAGTCAGTGTTTCTATAATAGTTTTGTCTCTTCGTTATTTAACACCGACTTCCGAAATTAAAGTTATTTGGCACGTTTCAGTTCTATTTATAGTCGGTTGTATTTTTTTGTAAAAAGTTTTTTAATTTACAAATTATAGTTATGGTACTTACGTTATAGTTGAGGGGTATTCAATCATACTTAAGTACCTTACATATTTTGGCTCCATCATCAGATCAATTCGATGGTACCTTATAAACCGAGTACATCTCATGACAATTCTAATAATCTCAAGCACAAGAGCCCAAAGTAACCTACCTTTTACTGACCACTACATAGATACCTACAGAGTTAGTTTATCGCACTAGTGCTGATCCACAAACACAACTAACAGACTTGTTAGTCGCAGTTAGCAGAGCTAACGTTTCAGGCGCACAGCCAGAATACATCGCGTCGTGTATCTCTTTGTTTATACTGGCAGCTTCCTATAGTCCGTTGTGAGACGCTGAAAAATTGGCTGAACTACGAAAACGACGTATTTTGTGACGTAAGCAACTTTAGGCGGGAGCACAGGCCATTTTCCAGCTGTAAGAAACGTAACAAGGTACAAGGTGTATATATACAATATATATATACAATAGGCCAAAAAAGTAAAATGTTTTGATTAATTGGGGACAATGGTTGGTTAATGAGTTCAAAGAGCTCTAATACTCGTATATAAAGGTAGGTAATTAAAACAAATCATTTACAAAGCTAACTGCAGCAGTGATAAACGACCACGGACCCCATCGATGATGAACGTCGCATAGCACAAATTAATTCTTAAACATTTAAACAGCAGTTGAATCATGACTTCCAAACAATTTGCTGATTCATTTACCCAAATTCATCACACACGTACCAGGAAATGTCAAAAGAACGAACATTCAAATTGAAAAAGCTTTTTCCAATTTCAAATGCAAATCACCGTCATTTTTTTCGCCCGGTCGCTTTGAGCGTGGATCGCTCACAAACTTTCGCAAAACGGTTTCTACGTGAACGCTCTCCAATGAGTGTTTGGACCATTGACGTCATCAGGAGCACAGCCACCGGAGCCTCGATAGTATTGTCAAACACATATTTAATTACCATCGTGTGCAGTGCGGCACACGCAACTACCTATTCAGAACGCATCAACTGCTAATTTCTGACCAATCAAAATCGAACTTTCTCCTATAGATATAAAGTGTATTTCTGTGTGGAGGAATATAGGTGGTTTAACCGTTCCATGTAGGTGTGTAAGGGTGAATTTCGGCCGATCCTGCGTTGTACTACGCCTGCGCAAAAAACTGTTCGCGAGCGCGTATTTCAGTTAAAGTAAGGCGGCGCGCCGGCTAGCGCGCTCGCCTGCCGGTCGCCCACGGACCCCTAGCGGACGCCGAATACCATTTTCATCAATAAAAATAATGTCCTAAAGTGTTAAAATCGTGTGTGTTGTCTTAACCTGTCAATTTAGCTGTATCTGTGAGTGTTGCGGTAATGTTAGCTGCCCGTAGTGTCTTCCTTTAGTATAGACGTGATTGACTGTTAAAAATGTCGTTGTTTTGATAAGGTGAGTTCTTGGTTTAAGGTCGGAGGTTGCCCTTGGTAATGGCAAGTACACACGTATGTAGGTACCACATATAGTGGCGAAATGTTCGCGTGACTCAGCTGAGGTGAAATCATTCAGAAAATTGCTGCCACATACCACTGAAGGTTTTTTCATGCCTGCAGAGATTTGATACGATAAACGTTGGCGGTATTAACAATGAAATTGTGGAGATGTCAGGCTATAAATTGGTTGAATAATGGTCTGCTACTGGGTGTAATAATGTTGCAGAACGTGATCATGGACCAGAATAAAGTTATGACTCATAAAACAGCATAGCAATCAAAGACTCGTAAACTGCTTATTAAATCTGTAATCTCGTATCGATGTGTTGTTATTTAAGCACATTATGAGATGGAAAGAATAACGAAGACTATAAATAAACGCGAAAAAAATAGCCAATATTAGCCAGGTAAAGAAAAAGAGCGATTATGTAAAAAGGGACCACTTGACATAACCGTCCTTTCCGTCACCCTTGGAAGGCGAAGGGTTGGTTAGGAATGGTCTGTCATAAACTTAGGACACAAAGATGGAATAGGCAGCTCATTTAGTGCAAAGAAATTCTTTCGACATTCACCACCCGGGAATAATTTGACCCTGAGCTATAAAAATGGCTAACAAAAAACGCTCAACCACAGATAAAAAATGGCGCAAACCTATCTATCAAGTTCTGTAACTGCGATCAGATTTATTTATTTATTACGTTTATTCATGCAGATGTCATTAAAGTTTTGATAATGGAATCAGATAAACTCTTGTGAAACGTAAATAATCTTAATTCGATCAACGGTAAAGCTATTCTAGTTCACGATCTTTTATCGCTTTTTAGTCTCGTGCTTTTTGTCATAGAAAATAGTTTACGCACGCAAAGGGTAGGCTGGCGTTGGTAGGCCTCCCATGAGGTGGACTGATGGGTCCTGGTGAGGGTCGCGGCAATCCGGTGCGAGACGCACAGGACTGGTCGTTGTGACGACACTTGGGGAGGCCTATGTCCAAGAGTAGACGTCTTATGGTTTAAATGACGATGACACAGAAACGACACGTGGGTATATAAAAAAAGTAAAGTCCTAACTCACTCACTAACTCATCATCGCTCAGCCCAAATCCTCGGACAGACGTTCCTTTTAGGATATACACAAAGATTATGAAAGGATTTTCCTAAATTTATCCCCTAAGAACCCTTTGAACGCCTGGCTGATGTATTCCCAAGAAATAGGCGTGACAACAGTAAATTATGTCTTGGCCTCAAGTCTGCTATTACAATATTGTCAGAATGGTTTATCATTGATTTCATGATTGTTGATTTTGACAAGTTTTGATAATATACTAATATCTTATTGTGGGGCTGGCCCTAGGCCAGAGCACTTCGACCCTTCTGGATCTTTTGTGCTAAATCTACTAATATAATGGCGTCATTATGACTTTCCAATGGTCAACCACTGACACTCCATTGAATGAAATGGCATAGAATGGTAATCTCGTACATAATGACAAATGAATATGTCTGACGTATGCGGTAATCTGCTAAAATTTTGACAGTTCCTTTGATCAGTGACCTGCCATTAGAACGTCATTGTGCAGTCATTGCTTTTAATAAGCTCGATATTTTCTTTTTACCACAACTCTATTACGAGACCACTGACCGATCAATGATCGAGCATTATGAATTAGCAGATTACGAACTTTTAGCAAAATGACAATGGGATCGTGTTGGAATGACGAATTTATGAAAATAGCAGACTTGGGCCTCAGGTATCATGTTAAACCGCTTTAATGCGCAAGAGCGTTTATTGCATGGCCCTAATTATTTACAACTAGCTTCTGCCAGCGGCTAAATATATGCCCGCGTGAAAGTAAGTTTCTCCATACAAACTTAGGGCCCCCATTTCATCCTCCTAGGGGGTAAATTTTGAAAAATCCTTTCTTAGTGATCGCCTACGTCATAAAAGGTACCTTGTGCAAGATTTCACACTTTAAAAAAAAATTAAAACAGACACTGAATTCGTCTATTAAAAATTCCACCAAAAACATCAGTTCTAGCATTGGTGATGGTTTTGATTGTGCTGTAATTCGGCCAATTCTATTAATTGCTGATCATATTCATAAGACACATCTTTTTAGGCAGTCTGTCATCACTTAGTAAATCGTCAGCCAAAGGTTCAATCTCATCAGCACCACAATAATTCAGACTTCCTTTGGCTGAATATGATATCATCTTCACCATCATCATCCTGCCCTTCTTAATTCTTTTTTGTTCACAAAACTTAATATTAACACATTGATTTGACAATTTATAAACAAAGGCGAGCTTAACTCAACGATGAGTTTTTTTGTTCCCAGCGCAACACGTTTTTTTCTTCTATTCTGGTTTTCATTCCATTTTGGCTGAATATGATATGAGTTAGTTAAAATCTTGATTAGAAGAGAATGATCAAAATCGATTTTACTGCCTACACAAAGTTTCAAATTAAGCCAGTCTCAATTATTACAGAAGTTTCTCAACACGGTGTAGATTCGGACTACTGATTTGCAAAGCGTGGATTTAGACTGTACTGAAAGGTGTGTCTTGGAATTACAATGTCTTCGATTAAATCGAATAACAACACTACCAAGTGTGTCACTAAAGAGAGCTAGATAAAGAAAAAAAAACATTTTAATTGCGGGAAATGGCAGGGAACAACTAAAAAAACAAATTGTAAACATTTTATATAGAAAATATGCGCCACGTCCGTGCAAAGCGGCTGCACGCTCAGCATAATGCTGTGGCCACACGCATAGTGTGACGAGTTCACAGCACTGGTTTTTAGCGTGGGCTAGTAGATCACCTATTCTTACCACGAGGTCATTGTTTTGGATCAGAATCAAGCTCACCTGCACAGTATTAGATTGACCTGTTTCTTTGCTACTGTCAAGGCTGAGTAATGATGCGTAACTGAAGGAATCCGGTCGAAGCAAAAAACCAAGTTTGCTGGAGCCTTTCAAGGTTGTATAAGTAAGCCAGGGCTGCGAAATTGTTCCAAAGAGTCACCTCCGGCCCTAAACGCAAAGGCCAACTGAAGGGAGACGAATGGGTTTTAGTCTGTAAAAGTTTGACGCTTCCTTTCGTTCCACACAGAGTGAGAGAAGTTATTTGATTAAATCCCATCGAAAAAACGGCTGCATGATGGTAAACTTTGATTTCTGCAACACAACTGACCACAGAGCACATTGCTCGCAGAACAGAAGATATTCGATGAGATCGAAAAGTTCTGGAGTGGTGACCGCGTATCGGAAGACGCAACGTTGGAAGACCTTCTACTAGATAGACCAATGGACCTAGTGAAGGTCGCGGGAAACTGATGGATGCGAGACGCGCAGCCTATGTCCAACAGTGGATGTGTTTTGGCTGAAATGATGAACTGAACCTCAAAACTAGTCTTTCTAAGGGATATGGTGTTACTTTATAACTGGATTGGGGAAGGAAGATCGTCAGTCGCTCCATGTAAAATTGCGCTCTGGTATTCAGCTGCATTCAGTTAGGGTAGCATCAGACCCGATAGCAGTAGGGCTAAGAGTCTCTAGCCACAATATAATGATTGTACAGTCTAAACTCTACATAACGATACTTAACGGACTCAGCATTTTTCGATGTTTCTAGCGGTCGTTAAATCGAGTAACGTTATAAGAGTTTTCAAAACACTTGCTCAGAAAGTGCCTCTTATTGCACTGCACTTAGGTATATAATGGCACTCGTTACCAAACTGTGACATTTTGATTACCATTACGCACTAGTGCTATAATGTAGTTAAAACCTTTTTGTTCAACCTCTTTGTTCGCAAAACAAATTTTGAATTCGAATGCGTTCAATAGTATATAAATTAGTGTTTTACTTACCTACTTATTTCAACCAATTTCAAAGTTAAAATGGACAAATTTAACTTGTACAAACGATTCAATTAATAAAAAACATTTAGTAAATAAATCGTACATTCAAATAAAATTTGTTTTTTTTTTTATGGTCTATGGCCGCCATTTTACGCGCGCGGTTTTTGGCGTGTTTTTTTTTTATTCCAGTGAAGTTCAGTGGCTGTATTAATTAAATAAAATTAAATACTTACTACAAAATCATTGGAAAATGTTACATCCGTATTCTATTGTCACTACGAAAGACATTATCGTAAAAACTTTTCACGCAAGAAAACATAAACGTAAGACTAGGCAGTATGATCAAAATACCTTAGCCTTCCTTTAGGGGTAAATAAAAAAAAATGATGCGCGCCCTTATGAAAACAGATTTTTACCGCCATGTCATAGAAAATTTTACTAGTTTTACTGTTATTTCTTCACAAGTGTATTGAAAAACGTCGTATGACACACGTGAGTAATTAATGATTACCGTTCTTGGCTCTCTTAAGACCCTCGCCACGGCTCGGGTCTAAATACCGCCTCGACGGTAATCACTAACATTACACACTTGTATCATAATGTACTATTACACTGTTGGCCTAAGGCCCTGGAGTTTACTCACAAACTGGAACTCGTCAATAAGAGCTTTGATTTGTAGAATTGTTAGAAGGGATTGCCTTTGTTTTAAATGATATAAACTAGTACATACTTGACCGCGATGGGTGGGCCATCAGGTGGAATGGAAAGCAGTGATGCAGTTGTCAATGGTGAAGCATACTAATTATAATCGAACGGAAAGACCGTAGCAGGCAAATTGTTTTAGGCCTTCGATGTACGCGGTGTAAACGACGAGGCAAAATGCTTATTCCGGACCGTAAAGGTGTCCATCCTTATGGTGGACACTAACCATACCTTAAGTTGTCCGATGGTAGAAAGGTAATGGTGGAATCAAGTCATGCTGTAACCGTTTACAATGTACCGCAAACCTCCATGCAGTCACTAAAAATGGAGTTGCGCGCTAAATATTTTCCCAGAAAAACATTAACTCACTGAAAGTACCAAAGCCTAGCAATGAAAACGCCTGAACCGTGTACAACATAATGGATTTGGTTTGGAAATCGCAGTGACATGGACGTTCAATAGTACAATACAAAGGAAGTGGACAATGGAATCGGTTGCCTAATTTAGCGTAGTTTCCTGAATGTAGGTGTGGGCCGAAAGTAGGTGGTTTAGCTCGGCTATTATTATTATTTATTCCCCTTTTCTTTTTTTTATTTTGGGTTGGGGAATCCTACTAATATTATAAACGCGAAAGTTTGTATGTATGGATGTTTGTTACTCTTTCACGCAAAAACTAGTGAATAGATTTCGATGAAACTTGGTACACGGGTAGACCATGTCCTGGAATAACACAGGATACTTTTTATCCCGGGGGTGTATGTTCTCTTGGGATAATTTTCAACTATCACGCCGGCGAAGCTGTTGACAGCTGCTACTCAACAAATAATAATAATTAAATAAATGATTAAATAATAATATTCCACAACTGTTACGTAACGTCATCTAGCCCCAAACTAAGCAGAGCTTGTGTTATGAGTACTAGACAACTGATAAACATACTTAAATATTTTCAAATACATACATATTATACATAAATTACACCCAGACACAAAACAAATTATTGTGCTCATCTGTGCTCATCACACAAACATTTGTCCTGGGTGGGAATCGAACCCACAACCTGCGGCTTAGCAATCAGGGCCACTAACCACTAGACCAAAAGGCCTACAAAATAAGGAGTTTGTTCCTATTTTCTTGTTTCTGATTACCTGTAACGACTGATAAAGACACTATAACAGGCCCTTTTTGATTTTTTTAAAGTTGGAATAACATCAAACTATTTCTACCGTTCTGTATGAAGATTAAAACCCACCTGTATTACTTCAGCTGCTCTTTGCGTTCTAGGGTCGCGGTACCTCTTTTGAATAATTCCACAGTCGTCTCTACCCTTATCTTATCTTTGTGGTCTGGTTTCCGCACTTAGTCCTTATCGGAACATTGTGCGTGGGCCATGGCGGCCTTTACTCCAACCAGCTCACCTCACTCCAGAAGCAGATGAGTCTCTTCAGTTTGCTCAGGGCGACTATGAGTGAATTCGGTGCTCCCAAGGTCCGTGTTCTTATCTCGCTGACGGCTGTGCACTCAAGGAGCACACCGGCGATGATCCCTGCCACCAGCCGCAGGCTGCCTCTGTCCAGTCGCAGAAGGTTGCTGTTAGGGTTCTATTTAAGCATGGCATGGCTTCTTCGTCTCTACCCTAACAAATATCTTCCTGCCCTTATCCCGAATTATTAATTTCTGCCATTCTAATAATACTACGAGTAATAATAATTTTACTAAAAGGGACTGGTAGGGATCTTGACCGTACTTCCGGGATTGTCCTGATAGCCGTGGTATACCTCTCCACTCCTTAAGCACCTCAGGATATGTTGCCCTCTTGTTGCTACGTCACTTCGTGCTAGCGACCGTTTATGGGGGCCCATTTAATGAGTGTGCAAGTCACCCCCTGCCTTTTGTCGATGGATATTAATAACATTGTTTAAGCAGGGGCCATAGTCTTAACATAGTTCCTGGTAACCAGTCCACTTAAGACTCCAAAAACCATAGCCTTATATCTTAGTTTTCCATATGTCACAATAGTTTCCCACCAACCGGGGGTTGTCCTTGGATGCACTTGCATAGTACGTACAGGGATAATCACCGGTTTGTACCACTTTCCATTAAAGCGTCTAAAAGGGCCTCTGCGATTTAGTTTCGGCTCCTCGTACGCCTTCCAAAGGTCCAGGATCTCAGAGTCCTGAGATAAATGAATGTATAAAAATTTTACTAACATAGTTCTTAACTACTTACTAACATAAATGTGGATCTGATATACAGCATTAGTTTTAGTTATATGTGAAAACTGAAACATGTGTTTAGTATTTTTATGTAAAAAATCTATGTACAAAATGTCATAGCTGTACGATGAAAAATCACGAAGTTATAAGCTTGTTATGTTACCTGGTTGGCCACACAAATACATGATCACCGGGCCACCCGGGCGACTGAGGGGTTGTTTTACTCCCGCATCCAGCTGTGCGCTAGTGTCTAATGTCCGCTATAACCTGCCGTGACCTGTGTTGTACTTAGTGTCGGTGGTCCAACTTGGGACCTTTTTTAAATAATTTTTGGAAAAAAATATAACATGGTGTAAAAACTTATTCGAATCGATTCAGTAACTGATTCTGAACAAACTATATTAATAAAGTTCCTATAATTATATATTCTGTCCTGTCACCCGTCACGCTATCACTAACTCCCTTTTCTTTCATATCACTTCTCACACAATCCATCCATCTTTTTTTTTTGGGCTTCCCTCTCCTTCTCCATCCGTCCTCATATATACTCACAGCTCTTATAGTATTATATTAATATTGGCATTACAATCCAAATGGTCAGTTAAACTGTATAATAAAGCCAGCCTACTGTGATTTCCCATTTCCGACATTACATAAGAATATGGAACTAATTAAATGGCTTACACAGTGCATGCTGCGTTGATTGTGAACCCCTTGTGATACCGTATGCTGGAGTTTCAATGCATACTATAACAAGTAGCTAAACGTTGCTCGAAAATAGTGGAAACTAGTACTGCTATGATCTTCAGGCCTACGCAGACCGGGACGGCATGGCAAAGGATTTTGTCGCCAGCCAGCGCACACTAGCAGCGCTTTGCCATGGCATGCCGCGTCATGTCGAAGTTTGCCCACGGCAGCTTCTACTGCCCGATACATATTTCAGTCATAAGTAGCGTTTGATAGAGTGTTGGTGGGTGCTGGCGTCCTTCGGCATGCCGTTGCCTGCCGCAGCGCGACACGGCATCCTGCCGAGGGAGCCTGTGACTCGTCTTTCAATACCGTGCGATAATATCCCTTTCGATGCCACGGGATCATTTTAAAGCATAGGAATTTATGTCGTATTTCTATTTCTATACGGTTGAATGTCCATTGGTAAACATTTAATTCCTTTGCCACGCCGTCAGGCGTGGCCTACGCCTGACGGCGTGGCGCCTTACTTCTCCAACTTAATTCTCTAGTTAATTTCCTGGCGGGATTTTTTTAAATTACTTTCAGCTGCTAGTGTTTTCACCAGCGGGATAACAGAAAATTATCCCAAGGAAACATACTCCTGGGGTAAAAATGTTATAGGCTATGTGTCTATCCGTTTACCAAGTTTCATCGAAATAGAGGACTATGTTGAACATAACTGTAGTAGTCTAAACTGAACGCGAGGACTGGGTTGATGCTTTTTTTTTCCTTTTCAGTAATTTTAACGTATGTCTGGCAATTTGAGTATTCTCTGCAACCCAAATGTCCTGTCCTTGGTATTGTTCGTCAAGTCATTGAGCTCCTTAGTAGTCCTGAGCTTTGCGAATACTGACAAATGCTTGCACTGACTGGACAGGTCCACTCAAATCTGTATGGTTCTTTCTTCAAAAGACCATCTCAGAGATATCTGCATGGTTCTCATGTGATTTGGCCATTACATATTTACTGTATGGACTTTAAAAGAGACTTTGACCCCTGAGTTTGTTTCGGTGTTTCTTCTCAGGGTAGTCAGCTAGGAAACACCAGCCTCATCTAGTTTAAAATGACGAAAAAAAAAAATTAAATGTAAAAGTGTTTTTTAAAACCTATTTGCAAAATAAATATCATTTATAATTTATCCGATAAGCAGTTCGAGTGTGAAGAAGTAACAAATATATACATTCACAAACTTACGCCTTTATAATATTAGAGTGATGATTGATAGACTTGCGCTATCTATCACCTGATGGTAAGCGATGATGAGGTCAACGATGGAGCACGCTTGCCTAGAAGTAACCTATTCACTCTTCTTGACTTATAAACACCCCCAGTCTATCGCGACCCCATCTTGCAATTTCTGGAAAACAATTTTGTGTATTACCGGCTTATACCAGCTCAATCGACATGCAGCAAACATGTCGAGCCTAGTTCCACTTAAGCTGGACTTTTTTCTGTACCACGTCAGTGATCTATGTTTCGGAGTGCGAAATAGTGTTCCGAACGTGATCCATCAGTTTAACAGCAATTATACAGTATTTTTGCAAACCTTGAGTTTGGAGTATTAGATGTTTGTAAAAGACCATATCAGTGCACCATCAAAATTGGGAGAAAACACATGTCCATTAGCTCACGCTAAGTGACGTATTATGAAATACAATTAACTATTTATATAACTCAAACACATGCAGCCGTCTTTGTAGCTGTTGTGGTAAAGGTTGTCTTTAACTATTCATGGCGTTGCTTCAATATTTATATCGACGAAACTGCTGTTAGCACTGAAAGGAAAATCATTTGTTGTCTTTCAACATTCAGCTATATAGAAACTTTGACCATAGTGATGCAGTGTAGCTTATGTAAGTCCATTTATTATTCTGGAGCCAATGGCTACAAGGGCTGCGGGTCTAGGGCTGGAGTTACTCTTTTGAATAGCAAAAGAGTAACTCCGGCCCTAGAAGGCAAAGGGCAACTGACGGAACTCGGGTGGGCTGTAGTCTACAGTAGTCTGAGTAAGACTACTGCTGACTAAAACCCACCTGAGTTAGTCTGAGATTCACCACCATCTATAAATGCACCATCTAGAGCGAGAAAGACGTTATGTGATGATTTTTCACGACAAAAAGAGGTTTGTATAGATTACTCTATACAGAAGATACTATTGCTGATTGATGCTCGCCCTTCCTTATCTAGGGCAACGAAATAGAATCCTCTGGAAATCCACACAACTCGTGTGAACATGATTTTATATATGCCATTCATTTATTCGGTTTCATCTCCTATTCTACTCCATAAGGGGATACATTTACAAAAAACCTTCGTTATAGTAACTCTTTTGCAAAATCAGCGCTTAGGCTTTGCACTCTATTCACTTTTATTGCGGTCCCTACGGTCGTGCCTGTAGTAATTCGTATCTTTAACAAACTCCATTAAAACAATATATGTTTTAATTGCTATCGCATGCCGATCGAGGGGTGGGCTTATATAAAATAAAATTGTTGCCCTCAAAACGCAACACGGGGTCGCAACAGACCACGAAGGAGATTGCGGAACGATCGACTTTGATGTCTCTCTTAGGAATTCAAGAAGTAGCCGAGAGCCGGGAACAATGGAAGGAATGGAGAGCACAGACTGTTACAATTCCAATACCTTGAATGCAATCACAAATCATGGAATTAGTAAGTACTTTGTCACGATAACACCGCAAAGGTCACAAGGCAAACAAAACAATGACATCAAGGCCAAGGAAACCACTCTGACTAATTCACACATGTAATTGCAATATAATCATAGTACATTATTATAAAACCATAACAAGAGTTAGTCACACGATCCAAATGACTCCCATTAAGTATGTGTATGATGAATGAATAATAGCAAAGGAATCGGTGTCGAACACAGAAATAGTTTTACTTGATTGTAAAAGTTGCTAGATATATTTTGGCTGTCAAAACATTGGTATGGTGTCGTTGAACTAAGTAATATTTGGCTTTGTAGGTCATTATTAATAAGAATCACACATATATTTCAAACGCGATTTTGTATGTATGTGTTTGTTTTTTTCTTAAGGTGGGAAATTATCTAATGTCTTAGATGTCCTTTGCGTCCCAGGACCACAGGTGACCCTGTCAGTGTTCAGATGTCAGCAACAATAGGGGCCCAGCAGGGTTGAAGCCTACTGAGGCCATGGGTGATGCGAAAGAGAACCCCGGGGCCCCGGAACGAGGGCAAAGAAGGAACAGGAGTGGGTTTTAGTCAGTAAAACGCCCTACACACTCCCTTCCGCCCCGCCCAAAGGCAGGAGATGTCATAGGATGATTTCCCAACTTAAAAAAAAAAGGTAACCCTTACAGAAGGCGACTCATAGCCGAAGCCTACTCGGGCCTACTGCTGCTTTGAGGCGCGCGTGGAACATTATGCGCCGTCGACAACTAGAGCTGGGTCCGGACGGTTACTGGACGGCCGGACGGCGAGCTACCTATTGCTCGTCGCAAGCCCACGTCTACGGCAGCTGGTAGTGTGGGTCGGTGTCTCGGCGGTTGCGGGCGGCGTCTCCTTCGCTAGCATTACTACTTCGCAGAAGGAAGTGACTGCCGCCCATTCCCCCTCGCTCCGGACCATGGCCTGTAACAAGGCCCGCGAGAGGTCAAGAGGAGGTGTCTGTATGTATGTTTGTAACTCCTTCACGCTCAAACGGATCAATGGATAAATAAAATTTGACTCACGGGTAGACGAGGTCTTGGACTAGCACATAGAATTTTCCCGGGACTATGTTTAATTTTCTTTTTCGCGCGGTATAAGACTCTGGCTGAAATTAGTGACTCACAACAGACCTCTGGTGGTTTAATTACAGAAAATGGACCAACAGCTTCGTAACCATCATAAACCAACCGTGTCCTATGATAATGATGGCCGTGAGGTTGGTGGCCCTTTTTTGAGGTGGGTTATCATCCAATGTCTTCTTCCAATCTAGGCTGGGATGAGGGCGTTTTTTTTTAATTGATATAAACCAGTGCTTGACTGCGATACCTGATGGTAAGCAGTGATGCAATCATTGATAGTGAGACGCACTAGTTTATTAAGAGCCTATTCACTCTAGCCTTGAAGACACCGAAATTATTGTTGGACGGGAAGATCGCAGCAGGCAAATCGTTCCAGTCCTTCGATGTACGCGGTATATGTCAGGCTTTTACAGTCTAAAACTCGCCTGTGTCCTTCAGTTGCCTTTGCTTTCTAGGGCCACGGTCACTCTTTAAACCTTCCTGTCGCCCTGGCAGGTATCGGCCCTGCTGGGTCTCTACGGTTTTGTTGATATCTGTTTGAGGCGCGTGTAGAACACAGCGTACCGTCGGCAACTCGAGCTTGGAAGGACCAACCCGGCCAGATGGACAGTGGCATGTTCTTTTGTCTTCTCAGATTCAGCCTTCCAAAATAACTCTTTTATAGGTGAGATTTCAGGACAGATTTTTGATCGACCTTTCCAACCAGGTGTTAAAGCTGGTAGATTAACAACACAGACATTACCAATCATACTTCTTTCCTCTCTTTTTTAGGGTTCCGTACCTCATAAGGAAAAAACGGAACCCTTATAATAGGATCACTTTGTTGTCCGTCCGTCTGCCTGTCTGTCTGTCGTCGGTCTGTCTGTCTGTCAAGACCCTTTATCTCAGGAACGCGTCGAGGTATCGAGTTAAAATTAAAACCATATACTCAAATCTGCGGTCCCTTGAAGCTGTGAAAAAATCAAATTTCTAGGTTAATAAAAAAAAAATATACGGCCGTATTTGTTGCAAAAAACGTGTATTTCGACACTCTCAAAGGAATCAAAAATTATAGAGTACTTCCCATTTACTCGGAATCCTGAAATTTGGCATAAAGCTAGGTCTTTTATCATAGATATAGGAATAAATCTGAAAATAGTAAATTTGTGATTACGTCACAAAAAAAAACTTTTTTTGCGATTCGAAAAAATCTTCGTGAATTCATTCGGGACTTGAACTATTTACACAGGTAAGTTTATACGGAACCCTCTGTGCGCGAGTCCGACTCGCACTTGCCCAGTTTTTTGAAAATAAACTATGCTCATTTTTCTTTTCCCCTCAAAATATTTGGTCCTAGTAGGTGGCCATGCTTATAGCGGCTTCAGTGGCGTTTTTAAAGCCTTATAAAGTGAAGATATAGGGACACTTTGGGCCATCGTCTTGTCAGGAGCACCGCATTCGCACTGGGTGTCGGAGGAGTCTATAATCTCCCCTCGAAGGCCGATTGTACATACGCGATACGTCTGTACAACTTGAATGACCTTGAAAAACGCTTAATTGTCGTTTTGTACACACGTTTGTACGATTTTTTTTTTGGCCGAAAATTTTGGTTTCTATATCTTTGTTTTTCCTAGAAAAATCCAGAAAAAGTTTTTTTTCGTGATTTACGTAAAAACGCGCAATTACGTAAGTAATAATAATGCCCGGGCGCCCGAGGGGTTAATAAACTATGCTTAGAGTCTGTCTTCAAAATTTCCTTTATGTCTTTTAACTATCGAATGTGCCCAGCAATGGACTACTGATGCTGATAAAACTTTTTTAACCACAAATTAAACAGTTTAATATAAAACTCTACAAGAACTTCTTTTTCACGGTGGGATTTTATCAAATAACTTTTTCTACTCTGGTTGGAGCGTGAGGAAATACCCGTGCTACTTAAGTTACCCTCTGCGTTCCAGGGCCACTGTGATTCTTTCAAACAATTCTACAGCTGTCCTCAAGAACCCTTCACTCTAAACTGTTAATGGAGTTAACAACAAACAAAACAACAATGTTTTGCGTATTGTAAGCAGCTTACACCGATCCTCAGTTATGGAAGGTCTACGTCAGCTAAAAGGATTTGCAGAAGGGAATGATTAATGCGAACGAAGACTGACAGGGCTTTGCAACCCCTTTGTCGTGAAACGAATGGATGGACAACGTTTTTTTTATGGTAAAGGAATTTCTGAACTGAATTAAGTTGATAATTAACGTGCAAATGTGGAGATATTCTCGGTATTTCGTTTATTATGAAGTACTTAATAGTTGCTGCCCGTGGCTTGCCCGCTTGTCTTTGTAAAAGTAGAAAATTGTCCTACGGGAAAATACTCGCGGTATAAAATGTATTCTATGTAGTACTGAAAACATACAACTGTCGTACATTTTTGAACGCGGCTCAGCGAGCCCTGTACGATAAATATTTGAAGATTTTCCAAAAGAAAACTATTTATTTAGGAAAAACCAATTTTCAATTTATTCAAAAATTCAAAATTTAATTACAGTCTTCCTATTTGACTTAAGTCTGTTCTGGAAGCTCCAACAGACGCGCATTTGCTCGTACTACAGGACCCCTTAAACCGAAAAGTCAAGTTAGGCACATTTTCAAATTTAATTTTCAAAAAATCACTATTTTCATAAGTTTTTCGGCCATAACTCCCGTTCCCGTCGTCCGATCCGGACCGGGTTTGCTTCGGAATACAGGACTCGCTGGAAGACAATATACAGATATGCCAGGAACCGTGTGCCAAATTTCATACAAACTCGTTCAGCTGTTTAAGCGTGCAGAAGTAACCACCATACAAATACACTCACAAACTTTCGCCTTAATAATATTAGTCTGATTTTTCATCATTGCTTATACGGTAATGATCTGCTTTTCTTTTTTTTTACGTAAGAAATAATCATATTAATTCTCTCGCTCTGGGGCTGGAGATTGTCAGACTTTTGCAGACTAAAAACCCACTGTGTTCCTTCAGTTGCCTTTTGCGAGGGCCACGGTAACTCTTCGAAAGATCCGCAGCCCTAGCAGACTTCAGCTCTATCTGGCCCCATCAATCTTGCTGACATCTCTTTGAGGTGCGCGTAGAACGCAAAGCGCCGTCGAAACGATCTTGATCCTTACCGGACGGCCGGACGGTGAGCTACTCACTGCTCGTCTTCTACAAGCCCGCGCCTACGGTGGCCGAGAATAGCTCAGCAACTCCCGATGCTCGGGGCATCGCCGGCAGGGTAATGACCGTAGGTAGGTACTTGACGTAGTATATGCGAATTGTTAGCAATATGTATTTCCTTGAATGACATTATGTAACTGTAAGTTTTGCATGCAGGTTATGGCAGTCAATTGCCTTCAATAAAGGTGAACAACCTCACTTTTCATGTCTAGATTTCTAAGTAAATACTTTCGGGTCATAAATCTAATCTGTACAGGGTGTCTTTGACATCGACGCACAACCGAATACCATGGATCCAGTATATGATTCTAGACACGGAGTGGTGGAATTTTTCGTCGGATTTAATCTATTAAAAAAAAAACTGTACTTTTTTGAATTCTAACTGTGTAAAATCGTTAATTTGGTTAGAATAACGATTTTACACAGTTACAGTATTTACAAATTAACAGAGAATAAATAAAAAACTTCAAATAAATTGCATAATACAAATAAATTAAATACAAATGTCAATAAAGTAATACATAAATGTCAAAATAAGATCTCTAAATGTCAAAATACATCCATTAAATGACAAAAATAAATTAGTCACTTTTAGTTATTAAAAAAATCCACCCGTCTTCCTACAGTTGTCCTTTGCGTGCCACGGTAACTTTTTCAAACCACTAATGAAACACGTGAATGAAACCCTTATGTCCTGGTTAATTAATTGATACCAAACTCACATCCCCAATAACTTGGTCTATTCAACTAAATCTTCAGACAATACAGTCACGAATGACATGTTCCGCATTTGTCACACGGAACTCAAGCTAGGAAACATAGAGCGACCCACACTCAGTTAATTACACTCAGTTAAATGTTCACCAGTTCTCGTCTGTACCCTGAACGATATTTGAAAATCTATTCACAAGTTGAATAGGCCTACCATGTTTCAACCTTGTAGCAACTTTGTACACGCAATTATAACCCGAAACACATAGCGTTAAGGGTTGGAATGGCTTGTACAAATTGATTGCTTGCCTTTTCTATGCGATGTGCAGAAGTTGGTTTAATCAAAACTCAAGTTGGTTTTGGATTCAACTGTTGCGAGCTGTTTTTTTTTTAGTTTTAGTTTTAACTTCGAGTGGAGTTTGATCTGAGGTTTTATGGAGCAAGTTGTAAATCTAATTTTTAGTTGGAAATGTTGCAGTTGTTGGAACAAAGTTATAGTCGGAGTCTGTCCGTGAGGGACTTTTGAGGAAATGGCTGGTTTTCGCACAAAGAAAGACCAGGGAGTGTTAGATCCTTATCGCCCCGGTGATCAGCAACAGTACATGGAAGGGGCCTCGTTACCTCTTAAGAATCGCTTTTGAACCCCTTCTCTGCAACGCCTGTTAGGACACATTCCCCAGGAGACTGTAAAGGCTCTCCACTGACTCTCGCTGTGCATAACATCGATAGCACGTGATCACAGTACAGCCGACTTCTCTGGAATCACTCGGCATTCAGAGTATTTCAGAGTCCTCATTGGCGTGTTAGGTGTCGAGGTGGTTGCCACCCGACGTCTTTTTCTCCGAGCGGGATCAGCTTCTCAAGGTCCGCGACCTCATTTAGGAAAATCTTGGTTTCACTAGAAGGCCATATCCCTCCAGTTTTCTGTGTCTGATTTTGAAAAACGAAAAAATTCTATACTATTTTTTATTCTAAAGTGTATAAAATCATTATTCTAATCAACCACAATGACATTTTAAATTAAAAAGTAATTACTTAACTCACTTTTTTTATTAAAACCACAATGTAGATAAAACTAGAAGGAGCTATCTGCTCAGCTGAGCTATCTAAGCTCTGGTGAAAAAAGCGAATTAATTACTTTTTAATTAAAAATGTCAGGGTAGATTAGAATAATGATTTTATACACTTAAAAATAATAAATACTGTCATTTTTTTTAATTAGGAAAATGCAGTTGAAAAATTTCGCCACTGGGGGGTCCAGAATCATGTACCAAATCCAAGGTACACGTTTTTACGTCGATATCTGCCCCCCTAGCCAAGTTACAATCATTTCGTTCGCGCCGAACGCCTCGAGTAGGCCACGCCTCCGATTCCTTTGCTCTGAACACGTGACTGAGCGTTGAGATGACGTCAGAACAAAGGAATCGGAGGCGTGGCCTACTCGAGGCGTTCGGCGTGAACGATACGATTGTAACTTGGCTAGGGGGGCTGGGGCCTTACTACGACATGTAAAATGCCAGCTTGCGAGCGAAGAAGAGAGGGAGCTATCCCCCTATATAGCTCCATCCCTTTAACAGTTCAGTTTAGGTCGTAAAATTGATCGCGTTAGGAGCTCGTGGTAGGGCCTCAGAGACACGGTGTCATAGTCAGCTAGACATTTACAAGACGAATATTACCATCTATCTCTTTTTCGCAGCAAATTCATGATGGCAATGACACGTCGTAGTAGTGGCTGACGTCCAGGACCTGTACCATGACGTTTAAAGTAAGATTGTTTCATTCTTTTTTCCAGTGTGGGTAAGAGATGGCGCTAGACAACCTGTATAGCTCTGTCTCTTACCCACACTGAAATAAGAATGAAACAATCTTACTTTGAACGTCATGTTAAAACCGTAGGTCTGACCTACGAGTATGTTTTAAATAAGGTATTACTGATGTGACATCATAATGTTTTGGTTGACCTACTGCGATGTACGTCACCTGTTTATGTTTAGTACTGCGGGACCGTTTCATAGAGTTACCGTGACCCTAGAATGCAAATAGAAAATGAAGGAACATAGGTAGGTTTTAGTCAGTAAAAGTCTGACACTCCCTTTCACTCCACCCTAGAGCGACAGAAGTACAAAAAATCATTATTTATCTGAGAGTCTGAGTTTCCTGATAGCTATAACTTAGGGGTCTTTTAGTCAAGACTGAATAGGTTGCTTCTAGGTAAGAGTGCTCTATCGTCGGCCACATCATTGCCTACCATCAGGTGAGATAGTGGTTAAACGTGAGCCTATCCATAATAAAAAAGGTCTAAAAATATCTCCCTTCTATAGCGTAAGGCCAAAAAATCATCCCAAACCAAATCATGTATGGAAATAGCAAAATTAAGTAACTTGCAGCTGATCAGGCTCAATCTTTTCACATTTATAAACGCAAAAAGGTCCCCATTTCACATATTGATAGTTCCCAGTATTCAGTATATGAAAGCCATCATCTTATAAAGGAGTTGTCCCAAAAAGGTTGCGGGCCGCAGAGGTCAATCGATCCCCATGGGACTCGTCCCTTCACGGGTGAGAGGACTACTTACTGGATGAGACTTCTTCTAAGTAAAACAGGTTTCCTTCAATAAGCCTAAGAAATTCTAAGCAAAAATATTTTAAAAAAAACCGACTTCAAGAAAAAGCTAAAAAAGTTTCTAACAAGCCACTTTTCAAACTTTCTGATTCAGTGGGGTCACAGGTTTGATGCCACCAACTGCATCAGACTGCTTGAAAACTGACCTAGATGATTTTTAAACGATTTATTGTATTATCTTGGTATAGTCATGTGAAAAGGAGGGATGAAACGCATGTTACTAAAAGAGTTATGATAAAAAGATGGATGGATTGTGCGTGGAGTGATATGAAAGAGTTAGAAGAAGTAGAAGTTAGTGATAGGGTGACGAATAATAGGACAGAATGGAAGAAACAAAACGTGTTGCGCCGACCCCAAATAACACGGGACAAGGACAATATTTCGTCAACTTTTATTTTTTTCTATTTCACAATAAAGCACCTGTTTGTTGACGTATGGAATTTTCATTACTTTCATGATACTTGCAAAAATAAGACATATCGATTGAGGAAAAATCATCAAAATCGGCCCACGAGTTTGGACTCTAGAGTGTCACAAGGGAACAAACATAATCACAATACACTCTTTTAAATTGCGTCGTGCAATCGTTTAAAAACTTTAAAACTTGTGATTATTTGAATATTCGTGCTTTTCTATCTTAGACTAACAGTCATAGACCTATGATTATTAAGGTAGAACTACACTGCGCACACGTGTGCCACGTACGCCGATCTAGGCGCGTCGGTCGCCATACATTGTATATGGAAACTAGACTTGTAGAGCTACACTTGATCCACGCCACGCGACGCTATGCGACGACGCTCTACGTAGAAGTCAGCCGTGTTACACGTGTGCGTCGATCTAATGTAGTTCTAGCTTTAAGGTAGAACTACACTCGTTACTACACGGCGCGTCGGTCGCCATACATTTTCTATGAAAACTAGACTTGTAGAGCTACACTAGACCTACGCCACGCGATGCCACGCGACATCTTTCTACGTACAAATGAGGCGTGGTGTGCGTCGGCCTAATGTAGTTCTAGCTTTAGTCTAAGATATGACTACCTACCTGTTACCTGAATTTTGAGGGATGCGGCGTTTTTGGAGTTACCGCAACTCTAGGACGCAAAGGGCGACTGAAGGTACATAGGTGGGTTTTAGTCAGTAAAAGTCTGATCTCGTTCCACTTAAAGCGGGAGAAGCTATTTGATAATTTCCCACGATCGAACAAAAACCAAAATGTCTAATTTCTACACTAGGCTAGATAGGCACGCTTTTTTGCATGAAGTAGAATATTATGATCAGAGGTTGGAATTAGGTACCGTCAAACGGGGTGAATAGGAACGCAGGGGTGAATAGGAACTAAACTTTGATTAGGTTTTACACATTGGTTTAAATTTATATTATTAATTTATAGCAAAGCGTTCGTTTTATTACAATTAATGAATAAATAGGAGCACTTAAATGTTGTTTTTTAAAAAAAAAAAATTACGCGAACATCCCGTTCAAACTTTTGTTCCTATTCACCCCTGCGTTCCTATTCACCCCGTTTGACTGTAGTCATTATTCATGTACTTGCATCGAAATCTTTGCGAAATATAGATTGATTTAAATATGCTATGTACATTCTGAAGAACACTTAACCAGCAATTTTTTGGTATAAACATATTTCTAAAGATCAATGCCGTTTAAAAGGAGTAGGGAAAATAAGTGAAAAAATATCATGTAGTAAAAATTTTTTTCGACAAAAGTATTAGTCTTACGAAAAAATCATATGCTGATAATGTTGTACACAAATCTATAATCAACATATATTTTTTTCAAACCTATTGACCAAGCCGTTACCGAGGAGTAGACTTCAGAAAGTCACTGCTTTACAGCACTGCTCGAGATAATAATATCATCATTTATTTGCGTAAAATGTGGTAGGTACAAAAGGTGTTATATAAAAGAGACTAAGTGCAAAGACACATTCCGCCATTTCGTGATGGCATGCAAATATTTAGTCGATAGTGTTTTAGTAACATAAAGTAACTCACAACTATCTAGAGTTCTACGGTTAATAAAACAGGAATTTAAACAAATCTTTACCCAAATTATTTAAACTAAATAATATTAGACACACATTAACCAAATTACCAGAGATGGTAAATGAAATACTTAAAAATAAAACACATTAATAAAGACTACAAAACATTCCTAAAGTGGTAGGATTGACAAGTTTTTTTATTTAGAAATTCGCCTACTGAGTAAAAACAGTAAAAGTTAGGGCCTTAAAGACACTGCAATATCCGCTAGTCACATAATCTATCTATATATATAAAAGGAGAAACTGACTGACTGACATATCAACGCACAGCAAAAACTACAGAGACTAGGAGCGTGAAATTTTGGACAAAGTTTTCCTTTATGACGTAGGCGAGCACTAAGAGAGGATTTTCCAAAATTCACGCCCTAAGGGGGGGTCCAAAGTTTGCTTGGAGAAATCAACTTTCGCGCGGGCGATGCCGCTGGCAGAAGCTAGTCTAATAAGTATTAATTTCAGCCTAATATAGCACAGATTATACATTCTGTCTCTACACAGAGACTAAACAAACATCACAAACGTGACAGTCAAACACGTGACGTGTTTGTAGAGACAGACGACTGACGAGACGGGCTGGCATTTAATTTATATGTACGGTATTACTCTAGTTGTCTCTGTAACAACGCTGCAACGCGTTACAGAGATTGCTAGAAATGGGAATGAAAACAATGGGAATACCGCAAAAGGAAGCAGAATAAATGAAGCTTTTGTATGTTGTGTTTTTAGGGTTCCCTACCTTAAGGGTAAAAACGGGACCCTATTGCTATCGCTCTGCTGTCCGTATATCTATCGCCAGGCTGCATCTCATGAACTAGACAGTTGAAATTTTCACAGATGATGTATTTCTGTTGTCGCTATAAGAACAAAAACTAAAAATAGAATAAAATAAATATTTAAGTTTGTTGTAATGGAGTCCTTACAACAAACGGGTTTTTTTTCCGTTTTTTGCTACGCAACTCTTCGTCCGCAAGTCGGACTCACACTTGACCGTTTTTTTTTTCAAAGTGTATAAAATTGTTATTCTAATCAACCCCAATGACATTTTTAATTAAAAAGTAACTAATTCGCTGAGCATCTGAGCTTGACTGAGCAGATAGCTCCTTCTATTTAAGTGGGGGCTCCCATATAACAAACGTGATTGTCGTTTTGCCGTTTTTTGCTACGGACTGTACGGAACCCTTCATGCGCAAGTCGTACTCGCATTTGGCCGATTTTTTGAGTTGAAATAAATACTGCTCACTAGGGAAATAGTACCAGCATTTTTTTTTAAATACCCTACCTATGGCTGTCAACAGTTAATGGATCTAAAAGATTGACAGGATTACCATCACACTAGTAAATTACAAAGGCGAAAGTTTGTGAATGTGTGTGTACGTTTGATAATTCTTCACGCTCGAAAACCTGAACGACTTTGCATGAAAATTGTGTGCCAATTTTCATCCAAAGTTGTTCAGGGGTAGACTATGTTCTGGAATAGCACAAAGAACATGAAAAAACAGGTTGAATTTCATTTGAAATAAGCAGTACCTTTCTGCTCTTCTATCTGCTTTTAATATTGTATATTGTATTTTGTTTTTTTTTATTTTTAAGTGTTTGTGTGTACATAAATAAGTAAGCATAATCAGCCTTTTAATGTTCCCACTGCTGGGACTCAGGCCTCCTCTATAGGAGAGGGAATGGGCCGTAATCCACCAAGCGGGCCCATTGCGGGTTGGTGAATGTCACATGTCTTCGAATTTTTGGTTCTAGGACATGCCGGTTTCCTCACGATGTTTTTCCTTCACCGTTTTGAGAGCAGTGGTGATGAAATAAATTACACAAAGTAATGCGCCTGGCTGGGTTTGAACCCGCGACCTACAACTCGTAAGTCGGGGCCATTACCACTCGGTCACCACTGCGGCATAAATAAGTAAATAAAGAATACTTTGTTCCCTTGGGGCAATCTTCTACTTTCAGGCGAGCGAAGCTGCCGGCAGAAATTAGTATTTATATATTAATCATGCTTTTATTTTTTTCTATCTTGACTGACATTGCACTTCTCCTATTCTTCTTTATGTCCCTTGCTATAATTCGTGCAGATAAAATGTTATCCTACACATTACACGATAGCCTTAGGCCGCGTTCCCACTATGTCGTAACGGTTAATTTATCGTCGGACAACTATCGTCCCTAGCTGTTCCCATTATAACAACTGTTTATCGTAGCCACGACAGATAGTCGAAACAACGACAGTGACGGTTTAGTCTTGACATATTTTTATCTTTTTACAACTGTCATGCTAGCCGTTTCCACTATCATAAAATCTGTGGTTACCGCAAAAAAGTCGTAGACGACAGTAAATCGTGTCGTCATATATGCTAACACCTCCAATTAAATATATAAGCCACGACGCTTAAAACTACACGATTATCTGTCGTCACGACAAAGTGGGAACGCAACCTTAGGCCTACTGTCCGCTGACGCGTAACTTTATAGCCGCGCCGCGTATTCGTCATTATACGCTTGGTGTACACCTGCGTGAAGTTTAAACATAAAACTATGAAACTGTGTCGACGAAGCGGCAACGACACAACGGCACGACGCTACCGCTTTGTAGGCGCATTATGTTCCTCCCCTTATTCTGTTTTATTTGGGGTCGGCACAACATTTTTTTTTCTTCCATTCTGTTCTGTCAACCGTCACACTATCGCTAACTCCCTTTCTCCCTTTTCTTTCATATCATTTCTCACTCAATCCATTCATCTTTTCTTTGGCCTCCCTCTCCTTCTCCATCCACGTATATACTCGTAACTCTTTTAGTTACATGCGTTTCTCAGCCCTTACCTCTTCCTGATAATGGACGCACTGATGTCGGTCATTCAGGAAGAGGCGTATGCTGTTTGCCGATGACACTGTGCTGTTTGCGGAGAGTGGCCTAGAAGTCCAGAACAGATTGGAGGTGTAGTGGCACAGGCTGGAGAGTGTTGGCCTGAAATTGAGTAGAACCAAAACGGAGTAATTGTTCTGCGATTTCGGCGGTCTCTCCAATCCTGTGCCTCTCGCCGGAACGGTCATACCGATCTGTTCCGACTTTCAGTACCTCGGGTCGCTCGTCCAAGGGAATGGTGAGGTAGACCGAGACGTAACACATCGGATCAATGCAGGATTGATGAAATGGCGACAGGTCACGGGAACAATTTGCGACCCATGGATACTCCTCAAGTTGAAGGGTAAAATTTACAAGTGATAAGACCTGTCATACTGAATGTTGGGCTGTGAAAAAGATGGATGAAAAAAGATTGCATGTAACAGAGATGAGAATGTTGAGATGGATGTGTGGTGTGACGAGAAAAGATAAAGTGAGAAATGAGTATATTAGAGGAAGTTTGAAAGTGGCGCCAGTGACTGAAAAGTTGAAAGGAAATCGATTGTTTTGGTATGGTCATGTGAAGAGGAGGGATGAAACGCAACGCATGTTACTAAAAGAGTTCTGAGTATACATGTAGATGGATGGAGAGGGAGAGGGAGGCCAAAGAAAAGGTGGATGGATTGTGTGAGGAGTGATATGAATGAAAAGGGAGTTAGCGATAGAAATGTTGCGCCGACCCCAAGTAATATGGGTTAAGGGCAGGAAGAAAACGAAAAGAGTTTCATCCCTCCTCCGCAGGCGTATACCAAGCGTATAATGACGAATAACACATACATACACATAGATATAGGCTAATACATAAATATGTAGGTTGTAGGAACACAACTACAGATTACTCATCTTGTCAGTGATAAAGGATCAAAGCTTGACGTAAACACTCATGGCAAGTGACGTGTTTATAGAAACGACGAACGAATGACGTGACACTGTAGTAATGTAGTGTTAAGAGTGCCTAATGCGAGTTTGTTTTACGTCAACACGATTGACGCGTTTATGAAGTTCAGCGCTCCGATTGGTCTGCTCCATGCTCCTAAACAATTAGAGAGCCAAACGCGGTAAACGAGAGCTGACGTCGGGCCCAGAGGTTATCGAAGGCTTCCCATTGATTTTTATAAGCTGGTTAAAAGTCGCCAAAGGTCCAACTGGCGAAATACTGCGTCAAGTGCGGTGGCGGTAGAAAGAACGTGGGAATCCCGTCATGACAATCCGTGATGATTATATTAGTTGTCACTAAGGACGAAGGGCACATGACTGGGCTAAAACGTAAAAACAAGTCGCACCCAGCGCTCAGACTATACATAGCTATAAAGAATCTGACGAAGAGTGTAGGACAGTAGTGATAGTGGTTTTTTTTTTTTTTTTTTTTTTTAAGGTGGGAAATCATCCAAATGACTTCTCGTGCTCTGGGTGGAGCGCGAGGGCGTGTCAGACTTTTACTGACTAAAACCACACCTGTATCCTTCAATTACCCTTTGCGTTCTAGGACTACGGGTTTCCCTTTCAGAAATTCTCCGCGGTCCTAGCTAGCGGGCATCGGCCCTGTTGGGCCCCTACGGTTTGCTGACATCTCTTTGAGGAGCGCGAGGATCACTACGCGCTGTTAACGACTGGGCTCGGTCCGGTTAATTACCGAACAGCCGGACGACGAGCTACCCAGTGCTCGACGTCCGCAAGCCCGCGTCTACCGTGGCTGGTAGTCGGGGTCGGAATTACGGCGGCTAGGACGTGAGGACCTTCGTTCCCTCACGCGTGCAGCCTCCTCCTTCGCTAGCATTACTGCTTCGCAGAAGGAGGCGACCGCCTGCCATTCCTCCTCGCTCCGGACCATAGCCTGAACCAGGGCCGGACGCGAAAGGTCGCTGCCGCCAATTGCCTCCACGAGGACACGGCGGTGCTCCGCCCAAGCGGGGCACACCTCCACCGTATGCTCCACCGTGTCCTCTGGGTGGTCCGCACAATGATGACACCCGGGCGCTGCTTCCGCCTGAATCCGATGCAGGAACCTCCCGAACTTGCCATGTCCGGTGAGGACCTGCGTCATGCGGTAGGTGAGGATGCCGTGTTGCCGCTCCAGCCACTCCTCAAAGAGGGGACTTACCGCCATAATTGTAGCGTGCCCAGCACTGGGTTGCGACAGTCGCCGTCGCCATTCCACCATGAGATCCCGCCGGAACTCTGTCCGCCATGCCGCGACTTGGCGCGGTAGCGGAGTTTCGCCCCGGCGTTGCATCTCCACGCGCAAATCGTGCATGAGTGCAAGGACTGTTGCCTCCAAATCCCATGGTGGCAGGCCAGCAAGGAGGCTCGCCACTTCGCGGGAAATCGTGCGGTATCCCCGTACCATCCGGATGGCCATGACCCTCTGGCAAGCGTTCAGCATGGCCGCCGGTCGCCTTTGCAGCGACGGCGCCCACACCGGCGCCCCGTAAAGGGCCATGGACCGAACGATTCCCGCGTAGAGCCTCCGGCAGGAGGCGTCTGGACCCTCAAGGTTGGGCAGGAGCCGCTTTAGGGCAGCCCCGGTCCGTTGCAGTTTGGGAGTCAGACGTCGAAAGTGCTCCACAAAGTTCCACCGACTGTCGAGGACAAGTCCCAGGTACTTCATCGTCGACCCGACGTCGATGCGAACCCCTCCTACTGTTATTTGGGAACCCGGTGGTGGCGCGTTCCGAGGGCCATGAAAGCACATGGCCTCGGACTTGTGCAGTGCCACTTCGAGTCCCAACTCTTTGATCCTGTCCACGACTGTCGCAACCCCACGTGTCGCTAGTTCGGCCGCCGCCTGGTGTGACTCCCCCTGCGCCAGGACCAGCGTGTCGTCTGCGTAACAGACCACGCTGGCCCCGTCGGGGAGGTCGCCGCGCAACACGTAGTCGTACCCGATGTTCCACAAGGGCGGTCCTAGTACCGATCCCTGCGGAACACCGCACGACATCTCTCGCCGTCTCCACTCTCCCTCGTGACCAGGGTAGATGATAAACCTGTCCTTCAGGTAGGCCTCGATCAAACGACGGAGGTAGTCGGGCACCTGGTGATACCGGAGTGCCCTCCTAATGCTACTCCAGGGCAGGGAGTTGAAGGCGTTGGTGATGTCCAAGGACACCACCACTACGACCTTGCCCCGGGACACCGCATCCCCCGTCGTGAGGGCTCGCACGCGCATGATGGCGTCCACCGTGGAGCGCCCCCTGCGGAAGCCAAACTGGCTGTCCGAAAGATCCGGCCCTACCCGCGCTAAATGCGCGACGAGACGGTCTGCAATTACTCTTTCAAAGAGCTTGCCCACCTCGTCGAGCAGCACTATGGGCCGGTATGCAGACGGAGAGTCAGCAGGGCGCCCCGGCTTCGCTATAAGGACCAGTTTCCCGGTCTTCCAACGAAGTGGGAACTGGCCCCTCTCCAAACATGCGCTAAACAGCCCTCTTAGTCGAGGCCCGAGTTCCTCCATGGCCAGGACCCAGGCTTTCCCAGGTAAGCCATCGGGTCCTGGGGCGGGGTAGTGATAGTGGTAGCCTGATATACGTGTTTTAACCAGGTAGACACTTTACTTTGTGTAATTTATTTCTTCACCACTGCTCTTAAATCGGTAAAAGAAAAGGTCGTTAGGAAACAAACGCCTCTTAGTACCAAAGTAATATATGTACATCCAACTATTGGAACTGGACCCACATGATGATTTTGGTCTGTTCCTAGTAGAGGTTTATGTCCTGGCTGCGGGAATGTTACAGGTTGGTTTTATGTTTATTTTTCAGCGTTATTTTTGTTCTCTTGTTTCAAAATGTTTATTAAGGTTCCTATGTATATATACACATCTTAATTAATAAATATTATTGATTAAAAGGTAGATATACCTAAAAGAATAATATGTAGAAATGGTTATTATTATTATTTTCGCGTATACGTAGTAGATTTTTTAATTTTAATTTTCGTATCATCGCAAGTGTACCTATTGCCTAAGCTAAGCTGTGCAAAAAGCCCACTGCCCCAGGAGTGTAAAACGTTAAAAATCGCCCTTCATGGGGACTATGGGGAAATATTTGAAAGCCTTTTCTTTGGTTCATGTGCTTTTAATGAACATTTCAATTCTTGCAAGTCATATATTCTACCATCTCATAAATATCTAATAGCCATGCATCATTTCACACACATTTACATATAAAAGAAAGCAAATGACAGCATATTGAATCGCAGAATGGCTACAAAATGAATCGATACACAAAAGACTTCATTTGCTCATGGACATGAGTTTTTCTTTTGCTTCTAAATATTTATCAATTGCCTTTTTTCTGCAAATCTGACAAAAAGATAAAAAGGTAAGGTAAGGTATATAGATGACATGCTTTTGAATTGAAAGAAAGAAAGAAGGAGGGAATAATCGTGATCGTTGGAATATAGGAATGAGGTAAGGTATTTACCGATTATTATTCTTATTATTAATATATACACTAATATTATAAAGAGGTAAAGATTGCTTTTACGTTTATTTTTGTTTGTAGAAGGTAATCTCTGAAAGTACTGGTCCGAATGCGATTTTTTTTTACCGATAGAAAGTTGTTTTATTCCTGAGTGACATAAGCTATATTTTATGTATGCGGGCGAAACCGGGGCCAAAAGCTAGTTATTAATATTTGAATTGATGGTATACGTATATGAGAAAGCTCCTGAATATTTCCAAATGCATGCATTTCTTTGCACGTGTCTGTATTTCGATGGAATGGTTTACCTTTGTAGTCTACCTGTCAGACACAACTTAACTAAATGTTGGCGAAGAAAAACCACGAAATTTTGCATACATATTGAAATATTTGTACTAGTTCAATGCTTATTCTTTGGGTGATATCTAGGGGTCGGAATCAGGTAGAGTTATTCATGTACTTGATCGAAATGTTGATATTAATATGGATCTTCCCGGGATTTCTAATGAAAAATCCCGTGTTGCCAACAATATTACAAATAAATAATAATAAAAACTTAAGAGATAGATAAGATAAATAAAACAAAGATAATTACCATACAATTATCCTTAGTATTATTCATTGAAAAAGATCTCTCTACGTCAACTGAGGTGAGGTTAACTAAATTTGTTAGACTTCCTCCTCCTAGTCATGCAGGAATATTTTTTTTCTGCTATAGTTCTGATAGTGTCATAAAAACATTTCTGCTCTTTAAAATTAATCTCGAGATTTGAGGCATATCCGTACGAAATCAGTATAAGTACTAAAATAGCTCTACCTAATTCCGACCTCTGGTGATATCACAAGTTTTTCCGCTCTGGGTGAGAGAGAGTATCAGACTTTTACTGACAAAAACCCACGTGTGTTCCTTTAGTTATCTTTTGCGTTCCAGGCCCACGGTAACTCTTTCGAACATTCCCGTATCCCTAGATTTTGCTACTACGCTATGAATGAAGCACCAACGTGTCCTCGTGAAGGCGGCCTTTTTTTCTATTTATCGGCTCGCGCTTGGAAACTATCTCAGCTGATGGAAAGCGAAGACGTGATTGACGATGGAGCACACTTGCCTAGAAGTAACCTATTCACTCTTCCTTCGGCAGCGTCTTCCCACGCTGAACCCTGGTTCAGGTCATGGCCCGGAGCGACAGGGAATGGGATGAGGTCATCTCCGTTCGCCGCAACCGTGAGAGAAAAAGCAGGTCAATACCTACTAGGATTTTTTCTCTCACTGTTGTAGCGTCATAGGAGCCCAGTAAGACCAATGTCTTACTGGGCTCCTATGACGCTACACTAGCGTAGCATAGCATCAAAATCATCATCATCATCATTTCAGCTGAAAGACGTCCACTGTTGGACACTGGCTTCCCCCAAGTCTCGCATCTATCGGATTCCCGCAACCCCCACCAGGTCATCGGTCCACCTTGTGGGAAGCCTTCCAAAGCTGCGTGTTCCAGTACGTGATCGTCACTCTAGAACCTTTTGGCCCCATCGACCATCCGGGCAATGTCCCTGTTCACTGCCACTTAAGTTTGATACATGATGTGTTTTAATACAGCCCAAGGTCTCTCATCTCGCCTAATGAATTGCAGCACTGACCTTATTACTTCTCACCGCAGTTTAGTTCCGAGATCTTATTACTAAAGTGCTGCATTAACCGAGACCACAGACGTAGCATATCCTATGGACCTTGAAAAAAATCAGTTTCACTCAACGCAGGGTCGAGGTTTCTTCTCGATAAGAGAAAGGGACGAGGGTGGCTATTGGGCTTGCTCGTTTGTCAGTATAGAAGTCCTCAAGCTATGCTGGTAATTTCAGTTTAAAAGATTTGGGCTACTGAGATTCTATTACTTCTTTCCTTTCAGCCCCCCTAGCCAAGTTGCAAACGATAAACATGAACGCTTAGTAATCTCCAATAGATTTTCAACTTTATACCTAAGGGCATAAAGTTGAAAATCTATTAAAGACTACTGAGCGTTAGCGACCGGAACGAACGAAAACACTGTGTAATCTTCAATAGATTTTCAACTTTATATCCAATAGCATAAAGTTGAAAATCTATTAAAGACTACTGAGAGTTGACGTTTATCGTTTGTGACTTGGCTAGGGGGGCAGATCTTCCTTGATTGTATTTCGTTTATTGTTGCATTTATTTTAATAATCTTCTATGCCTATATAGGTATTAATACCTACTAGCGATCCGTCCCAGATTCGCAAGGGTGTTAGAAATCACGGTGGTAAGTTCCCTCTTTGAGGAGTAACTGGAGCGGCAACACGGCGTCCTCTCTTTCCGCATGACGCAGGTCCTCACCAGACATGGTAAGTTCGGCTGGATCCTGCATCGGATTCAGGTGGAAGAAACGCCCAGGTGTCACCATTGTGTGGACCGCCCGGAGGACACGGTGTAGCATACGATGAAGGTGTGCCCCGTTTAGGCAAAGCACCGCCGTGTTCTCGTGGAGGCAATCGGGGGCAGTGACCTCTCGCGCCGGGCCCTGGTTCGGGCTATGGTCCGGAGTGAGAAGAAATAACAGGCGGTCGCTTCCTTCCGTCACGCCCCAGCAACCGAGATTCCGACCCCGACTACCAGCCACGGTAGACGCGGGCTTGCGGACGTCGAGCTCGCGGTAGCTCGACCGGTAATTGACTAGACCGAGCCCAGTCGTCAACAGCGAATATATGCTCCTCAAAGAGATGTCAGCAAACCGTAGGGGCCCAGCAGGGCTGATGCCCGCTAGCTAGGACCGCGGGGAATTTCTGAAAAGGAAACCCGTAGTCCCTGAACGAAAACGGCAACTGAAGGACTCAGGTGTTCTTTTAGTCAGTAAAAGTTTGACACGCCCTTTCGCTCCGCCCAGAGCGCGAGAAGACATTGGATGATTTAAGTTACCACACCCAAAAAATGGGTGTTAGAAATCTTTTTAATTCTCGGCATTTATCTACTATAAATAATATGCATCTATTATACATACAACGAACAAACTTTAATGCTCCCTACCCGTTTCAATGAGCCTGCTAGAAAATAGCGACAAACGAACGAAACACCGCATTCCAAAAGGTCACAATATGACTCGTGGACAAACACAATAACCGATTCATTCTAAAAGGTCGTTTGTTCGTAGTCTACTGAAAATTGCTACAATAAATAATTTGTGGCGGTCAAGACTATTTATAGCATAACATAACATAGTCGGCCTTATAATGTTCCCACTGTTGGGACTCAGGCCTGCTCTCTAGGAGAGGGAATGGGCCTTAATGCACCACGCGGGCCCAGTGCGGGTTGGTGGATGTCACATGTCTTCGAATTTTCGGTTCTAGGATATGACGGTTTCCTCACGATGTTTTCCTTCACCGTTTTGAGAGCAGTGGTGATGAAATAAATTACACAAAGTAATGCGCCTGGCTGGGTTTGAACCCGCGACCTACAACTCGTAATTCGGGGGCGTTACCACTAGGCCACCACTGCTCTTAAGACTATCTATACAAACCTTTAAAATACTATATTTACTTCAAAATTAACTGCTGTATTGTCAATTTTATGATCATTTTTGTTCTTGTTAATGTATTATTTTGTAGTCACTGATGCCAGCGGCTTGCCTGCATGATAGTAGACAATTATCCCAAGGGAACATGCTGACGAGATAAAAAGTACTCAATGTGCTATTCCAGGACATGACCTACCCGTGTATCAAGTTTCATCGAAATCCGTTCGGCCATTTGAGCGTGACGAAGTAACAAAGATACACATACACACACTCATAAGCTTTAATATAAGTGTCATGTAGAATTGCATCAAGAACATTGCAAAAAAAGAACAAAACATAACAAAAACCCAATTCAGCCCTGCTAGACAAATACCGACAAACGAAATAGTCAATTCCAAAAGGTCGTATAACTCTTGGACAATACATTAAATGGTTCGTTCTAAAAGGTCGTATGTCCGTGGTCTGACAATACATTAAACGGTTTGTTCTAAAAGGTCGTATTTCCGCGGTCTGACAATACAATAATTTGCGTCGGACAGTGGGAATGTCCGTGGCTTTAGCGCGATGCGACATGGCCGGCGGATGCGGGTGTGACGTCATAGCTTCCCTTCCCTTGGCCGCTACAGCCTAAACACTACGCGGGGTAAAGAGTCCGCATTGTCGCAAGCAATAAATAATTTGTGTGACAGACAAATATTTGTTTTATCGTTTGTGGTTTATCTTGCATAATAATGAAGAACAACTTAACAACTTACTATAAATGTTGTGCCAGCAAATATTAAAGTATATATTAATCTAATTATGATTAGACTAAACGCTTATAACTGTGACATAAAATAATTTGAATCGAATAAATATTCCCATTCTTCTGAATTTAAATGATAAAAGGACACAAGGAAAAAATATAAATGGCATCGTACATTACTTACTCACATTCAATAAGAAAAGTTGTCAAAGTTAATAAGCTCCTGTCAAAACACACCATCCATTTAAATTGTTCGAGACAACCCAACATACATAGAAAATTCAAACTTCCAAACTCAATTATTCTAACAAAACTCCTTTGAAAGTCTACCTCGTTATTTGAAAGCTTTTGTATCAAAGAAATTCGCGCACGTCAATTTGATACACGTAGTTGCACACATTTCTAAGATATTTCATATTTCGTGAACGTGGCGTCTTTGCGAAATTTCCGTTCCGTTGAGTTCCAGTCATAATAAAAGTGTTCAAGATGGGAGAAAGACAAAAGAAACGCGGATCTTGGTAGCAGAGTAGAAAGGATCATTGGCTATGTAAACGGTTTTGATACATTTAGGGACGACGACTGCTCGTCAATGTAAAATTAGGCACAAAGTATCAAATCAAAGCATTTGTTTCTTACTAGCTGACCCGACAGAAGTTGTCCTATCTTAGCAATGAACAGTTAAACGCGCGAACTGTCTAATACTCAAAGATTAAATAGTCAATTTTCTAATCATCTGCACAATTTTCTTTTTTTTTCTTAAGACCTGACAAGAACAAACACAACAAAAAAAGAATGAGCGAAATATTGGTCCAGCCGTTCACGCTTGACGGCGTGACCAATAAAAATAGGGATTAATTTATTCTATAGGTATTACTGGGACTTTAACATGTACTAAATTGAAGAAATGGCGAAACCTTGAAAGGTGTTCTCATTGTAAAGGAATTTTATTATCATTGCTAAGAGGTATCATAATTTACATTTTTTTTTTCAGTATTTGTAAGGAACTTATCTCTTTGATATTTTTAACTGCTTCTAAGTATTGTTAATTCTCCGTTATCCATTTCTTTAAGCCAATTATATTGTGAAAAAAGAAAGGTAAAAAGCTAATTCAATGGAATTCCCTGCCGTAGTCTACGTTTCCAGATAGTTACAACCAAGGGATCGTTAAGGGTTCATACACGGTTCGACGGCGCATCATAAAAATCTACAAGCATGAATGAGGCATCGCATTGATTCACTTTGCAGATTGTATGGTCACCGGAAATGATGCTTTGTCGCACGAAATCGCATCGCAGGTTCTTGCGATACAGCGTCGTATGACTGTGTCGCAAGAACCTGCAAAGAATCTGTCTCACCCTGTATAATCAGCCCGACCGACCGAAAGAAAAAAGAACCGAAAGGGAACTCCGGGGTCCTGGGACGCAAGGCAAAGAAACATAGGAGTAAGTTTTAGTCAGTAAGAGTGACACGCCCTCACTCTCGTTAGAAGAGAAGTCATTGGAAGATTTCCTAGCTAAAAAGAACCCTGTATAATCATCAGGAAAAAAGATGAGGTAATCCGCCTTTCCCCTGAATTTATTCACTAAACTGGCATACATACTCCTAACATGTCCTTATTCCTAATACAGACGACCCAAGCTTGTCTGCTTATGCTTACGATCGTATTTGTTTCCCAGCGTTACCCTAATTCAAACAATAACATGTTTACTTACTAACGTATAATAGTATCAGGTTTCCCTTTCAATATCTTGTGTTCCAATATTGGGGATAACATAACGAGATAATGGACGAGTGGGATGACATACATATATGCGTAGATATAGCTCCTTACCTATGTCTCATGTTAGAAGGCTCTTAGTGTTACTAGCGAAGTCGCTTGAAGTTGAAACGATGCCATGAACCATCAACGGAATTTTGGAATAATCTTTACTGTTTATGTTTTTTTTTTAGTGTTAGGCGCGCTTGATCACTATCTCACCTGATGGTTAGCGATGATGTGATATTAGCTGTCTGTCCGTCTGTCTGTCGGTCTGTCAAGACCCTCGAAGACATCTCGGGAACGCGTGAAGGTATCGAGTTGAAATTAACATATATGTACTCAAGTCTGCGGTCCCTTGAAGCTATGAAAATTCAAACCTCTGAGTTAACGAAAAAAAAAGATACGGCTGTTTATGTCGCAAAAAACGTATATTTAGACACTCTTAAGGAAATCAAAATTGATAGGGTACTTCCCGTTGACCTAGAATCCTGAAATTTGGCATGAAGCATGGTCTCATAGCACAAGTATAGGAAAAGATCTGAAAACTGTAAATTTGTAATAACATCATAAAAACACCTTTTTTTGCGATTCGGAAAAATCTTCGTAACTCAATTCGGGAATTAAACGGTTTTCATAGGTAAGTTTGTACGGAACCCTCAGTGCGCGAGTCCGACTTGCAGTTGCCCGGTTTTTCACATAAAAATACTAAGATCTGATATAATATTTTAATAACCATACAAAGCTAAGAAGTTTCTTTTCTGTTCACGGAAATCTCAATGGCATGATAATTGTATGGAATCCTCTCGGGGCATCTGTCGTGACTCGTGATGGCTCCAGTAGATTGTAACTTTCACATTGAAAACATCAGAAAACACGAGTATAACCAAAAACAGATGTTAGCAGAAAGATTCACCCGTCGATTCAAGATTGTGTTGTACACAAATAAACAAGACGAACAAAACAAAAAAAAAACAATCGTTTTCACCTAAAAAAAAGCTAAGGCCGTTTGAAATAACAAAAGAAAACAGAAATCTTCTAAAAGGAAAGTCAAATATTAAAAGTTGGCGGTGCGATGCTGGCCGGGCTTGCAGACTGCCAGTCATTTTCCGCAAGAGGGCGCCACTAGGCTCCACTACTTTGAGGAAACCACGTCACGTTCCTTTGTGATACCCATTCCACGTTAGAGCTATGAATGTGGGAACGGTCCAGAAAATAAATGGAAAGTTAAGTCGCAGTATCTACTCACTGAAGTAGATATACTCGTAGTGCGAAGCGTTAGACGAAACCGGGCATCAGTGTTGGTTATACTGCTATCACCTAGCATAGCATATGTTCCCACTGTTGGGACTCAGGCCTCCTCTCTAGGAGAAGGAATGGGCCGTAATCCACCACGCGGGCCCAGTGCGTGTTGGTGGATGTCACATGTCTTCGAATTTTTGGGCACGCCACAATTATGGCGGTAAGTCCCTTCTTTGAGGCGTGGTTGGAAAGACCTCACGGCGTCCTCACCTTCCGCATGACGCAGGTTCTCACCGAACACGGGAAGTTCGGGAAGTTCCTGCACCGGATTCGTGCGGAAGCGACGCCCGGGTGTCGCCACTGTGTGGACCGCCCGGAGGACACGGTGGAGCACACGGTGGAGGTGTGGCCCGCTTGGGAAGAGCAACGCCGTGTCCTCGTGGGGGCGATCGGCGGCGGTGATCTCTCGCGCCGGGCCTTGGTACAGGCCATGGTCCGGAGCGAGGAGGAGTGGCAGGCGGTCGCCTCCTTCTGCGAAGCAGTAATGCTGGCAAAGGAGGCGGCCGATCGCGTGAGGCAACGGCAACGGTCCTCACGCCCCAGCCACCGCCGGGATTCCGATCCTGATTTCCGGCCACCGTAGGCGCGGGCTTGCGGACGGCGGGCAATGGGTGGCCCGCCGTCCGACCGTCCGGTAACCATCCGGACCGAGCCCAAGTCGTCGACGGCGCGTATTGTTCCGCGCGCGCCTCAGGGAGATGTCAGCAAATCGTAGGGGCCCAGCAGGGTCGAAGCCTACTGGGGCCATGGGTAGTGTGAAAACGAAACCGGGGCCCTGGGACGAAGGCAACGAAGGAACAGGAGTGGGTTTTTAGTCAGTAAAAGTCTGACACTATCTCTCGCTCCGCCCAAGAGCGGGATTTGTCATAAGATGATTTTCCCACCTATAAAAAAAAAAAAAAATGTCTTCGAATTTTTGGTTCTAGGACATGCCGGTTTCCTCACGATGTTTTCCTTCACCGTTTTGAGAGCAGTGGTGATGAAATAAATTACACAAAGTAATGCGCCTGGCTGGGTTTGAACCCGCGACCTACAACTCGTAAGTCGGGGCCGTTACCACTCGGCCACCACTGCTCTTACCTATGAAAACAGTTCAATTCCCGAATTGAGTTACGAAGATTTTTCCGAAAGGCAAAAAAAAATTGTGACGTAACTACAAATTTACAGTTTACAGATTTTTTCCTATTTTTGTGCTACGAGACCTTGCTTCATGCCAAATTTCAGGATTCTAGGTCAACTGGAAGTACCCTATGAATTTTGATTCCCTTGAGAGTATCGAAATACATGTTTTTGCGACATAAACGGCCGTATCTTTTTTTTTTCGTTAACTCAGAAGTTTGATTTTTTCACAGCTTCAAGGGACCGCAGACCTGAGTATATGGTTTTAATTTCAACTCGATACCTCCACGAGTTCCCGAGATAAAGGGTCTTGACAGACAGACGGACGGACAACGAAGTGATCCTATAAGGGTTCCGTTTTTTCCTTTTGAGGTACGGAATCCTAAAAACTATATAAGTATGTGTCATTGGTTTTTATATCGGTTACAAATACCAAATTCCAATGTACTCTACATTGGAATTTGGTATTTTTGATTTTACTGTGTATGGGAAAAAGGTTAATTTAGTTAATAAAATAACGAAATTCATTTTAAAATGTTCACTTTTTTAATTTGTTTTTTAATAAACGAAACAGTAGCCGCCATGATATTACATCAGGATTATATTATATATATTAGGATTATGTAAACTTTTAGTTTACATAATCCTATTTTTTTTTAGTTTACATAGTCTCAAATATCATCTGCCCCCCTAGCCAAGTTGCAAACGATAAACGTGAACGCTTTGTAATCTCCAATAGATTTTCAACTTTATACCTAAGAGCATAAAGTTGAAAATCTATTAAAGACTACTGAGCGTTAGCGACCGGAACGAAAGAAAACACTATGTAATCTTCAATAGATTTTCAACTTTATATCCAATAACATAAAGTTGAAAATCTATTAAAGACTACTGAGAGTTTACGTTATCGTTTGTGACTTGTACTGACGTCTATTGGTTAATTTTTTATGTCATCGCATTTTTTACGTGACCAATTGACGTCATGACCGAGCAAAGTGGCGTCCAGTGTTTCGCGCGAAAATAAAAATTTAAAATTTTGATTTTTAATAGTTTACTAGCCCCATAAGATCGACTTGAGACACTTTTCAAAAATTATTACACATTGTTGCACATCTTTTTCCGCCGAACCTGTTTCATTATCTGACTACAAGGCGTACAGCAATACGCCATCGGTGCGTAGTGGAGTGTGAACATCCCATCCATTCGCACAATATAGTACATTTTGATACAAGTAGAGAAAGTTTGTCACTGCAACAGTGTTATGGAGCCGAGTGCTGCAGTGACCAATCTCCACGTGTATCAAACGGCGTTTTTCAATACACTTACAAAGAAATACTTTCTCTGAAAATTACGACGAATTTTTGATCATTTTGTACTGAAGATAATTTTCAAAGTTGCCATATATTTTAGTTTTGATTTAGATGGCAACATGCTATCGCAAGTATTTTTTACCTCAATCACAATATCTGGCGCATAGAATTCTCTCTAAATCTTAAATTCGGCATTTTTATTACAAATAATTTAATTTACTTTTTTTCCCGCGCTTAACCTTTGCAGGTTGAAAGAGAACCAAAGGTATCAAACCGTTAAACATTCTAATATTAAAGTTAGAAATCATTCAAATCTGTTGGAAGGGTAAACTGTCAACCAACATAATAAGGTTGCACATTTTGAAATTTGACATTATTGCCATTAGGTTACGCGTGTAAACTATGATAGCGAGATGTTCCCATTACGCGCCACTCTTCCACATACTAATATTTGAAATTCTTTTTGCTACTTTATTTAGTAACCGATATCGATGCTGTTTTCAGAAAAGTTTTATTTGTAGTGTCATTTGTTGAAACACAGGAAAATACGTAATTATTTATTTGATAATTACGTAATAGAAATTCAAATATTTTTGAATTTAGAACACAGATAATTGTTAATTTGTTGGTAATAACAAATCATTGTGTAAATAATCATATTTATACTTTGTTCATAAACACAATTTAAATTTTCATTAAATATTAAGACCTTAAAAATAACCGCCTCTTTGCTTTTAAAAAAATAAATCACCGTTGACTGTGACGAAATCGGAAAGAAAAAACCCGTGTTGTGATAAATTAAAAAAAAAACACGAGGGTGATATACATTGCATGCTGAACCTAATCGTAGTGCGATAAGAGTCAGTTTTTATTACCCGACTACGGAGGGTTATGATTTTAACAGGCTATGTATGTATGTGAGTTTGTTCATCTGTTCCCACATAGCTCCTAATCTACTTATCGGAACTCGACGTATGAGGTATCGTTAGAACCGTCTTAATTGTCCGCTGAACATAGGTTACGTGACGTGTCACAAAACTTGATATGGCGCCCTCTAGCGGACAAAAAGTAATGTGTAAAAAATAAAAATGAAGATAAATACGCCGTGTTTGGTATCATTTGAAAGGGCTTTACTTGTACATTTCCAAAATATTGTTCAAATTTAAAGTAACGCCCTCTAGCGGACAAGAAGTCATGTGTCAAAAAAAATGTTAAGATAAATACACCGTGTTTGATATCATTTGAAAGGGCTTCACTGGTACTTATCAAAATATATCATCAAAATTCAATGTGGCGCCCTCTGGTGGACAAAAATTAATTTACCATTATTAATTAGAAATTTTAAATTTAGCTTTTGCAAATGGTATAGAAGCACAGTGATTTAACACCAAAATAATTTAAATAAAAAAAAAGTAAAAAAACTAAAACCCGACTACGACAAAAAAAACGACGAAACTAAAAGTATGAAACAAGATTTCCAGGATGCTGAAATAAACAAGGTAAAAAGAAAAGCCGTAGTCACACGTTATTAAAGTGTTTCGGTTGTTACCTATAACGTGTGACTGCGGCTTTTCTTTTTACCTTGTTTATTTCAGCATCCTGGAAATCTTGTTTCATACTTTTAGTTTCGTCGTTTTTTTTGTCGTAGTCGGGTTTTAGTTTTTTAACTTTTTTTTTTCGAGGAAGTGTATTGAAAAACGTTTAGGAATATCATAGTGCGTACATATAAAGAGTAGGATTCCCTGTCGGAGTCTTTAGCAGCTCCTAATTACTACAACTTAGGGATCTTGTCAAGACTTAATTTTAGACAGGCGTGCTTCATTTTCGACCACATTCTCACGTACTGGATGCGCTTATACTACTAATATTGGAAGTGGACTGTATTTTGCGGATTAGCGCCTCTCAGATATAATGTATTCGACAACTTGCAGTAGATGGATCTTATTGGAGCCGTTTAGGATTAGGAAGCAGAGAAAAACAGCTCGTATATGGGATGTAAATTGCACCAACCTTTTGCACTCCACGTGTCCATGTGTCAGACGGCCGGCGGCGTTCTCTGGATTTCGCGACTCTTGCTCCAGTGACGAGGAGATATAACACTCACTGAACACTGCACAGTTCTCATGCACAAAGCGTTAGCGGTTTTCAGTGTCTTTAGCGGATAAGTTCTAGTAATAACTAATTTTTCTTGTAAAAATGCGCGGGACGTCGTCTTAGCGTTGCGAGCGGTACCGAGCGAGTCTATCTGCGTACTCTTTCACCCGAGGTTGTGCAGGAAAGGGATGCAAAATGGGAAGTGTTGCAAGTTGTCACACAAACAAAACGCGGTATTAAATTCTATGCGGCTAATTAAGGAACTAATTTTTACGCGGCAATTACCAACTGATATAGGCGCAACCACGTACCTTTGAAGGCAAGGTAGTAGTTAGGTAGTAGTGTCTTATGTGGAATCAATTAAAGAAAAGTACGACTATTGATTTATAACTGAGAAAGAGCGAAGGCCATCTGTTCAATCTGAAAAGTGCTATTGCGATTTTCTTAGTTGCCAAGAAAGAGTAAAAGCGTGTCCCATTGATCGTCTGAAAGAAATTGCTTTTAACGACAAGGCTGTCGTTTATATTATTCTTATTTATGAGATTCTGAAATAAAATATTCTTTTAAGTTCACAATGAAGTAAATCTATATCTGTCCTATAAATCCAGAATAAATTTTCGACGATCTGTGACGGTAAGACTCGCGCACTGAGGGTTCCGTACAAACTTACCTAAGAAAACCATTCGATTCCCGAATTGAATTACGAAGTTTTTTCCGAAACGCAAAAAAGATTTTTTTTGTGACGTAACTACAAATTTACAGTTTTTTAGGTTTTTTCTATACTTTTACTATGAGACCTTGCTTCATGCCAAATTTCAGGATTCTAGAGTACCCTATGAATTTTGATCCCTTGAGAATGTCTAAATACACGTTTGTTGCGACATAAACGGCCGTATCTTTGTTTTTCGTTAACTCAGAAATTTAATTTTTTCACAGCTTCAAGGGACAGCAGACTTGATTATATGATTTTTAATTTCAACTCGATACCTTCACGCGTTCCCGAGATAAAGGGTCTTGACAGACAGACAGACGGACAACAAAGTTATTCTATAAGGGTTCCGTTGTTTACCTTTTGAGGTACGGAACCCTAAAAAAACAGTAAGTTAAAAACCGTTCAAATCTGATGGAAGGGAAAACTGCACATTCTGAAATTTGACGTTACTGCCATTATGTTACGCGTGTAAAAATGAGATAGCGAGATGTTCCCATCACGCTCCACTCTTCCACATGGCTTCTGCCAGCTGCTTCGCTCGCATGAAAATAGAGTTCTCCATACAAACTTTAACACCCGTTTCATCCCGTTAGGAGGTGAATTTTGGAGAAGCTCTGTGCCAAATTTCACGCTCCTAGTCCGAGTAGTTTCGGCTGTGCGTTGATATGTCAGTCAGTCAGTTTCTACTTTTATATATATAGATTTGAAATTCTAATTGCTGCTTCATTTAATAACCGATATCGATGCTGTTTTCAGGAAAGTTATATTTGTAGTGTCACTTGTGAAACACAAGAAAATACGTAATTATCAAATACGCTTTAGCTGCTTGCTTAACTAAATAAGAAAGAAAGAAAGAAAAGAAAGAAAAACATTTTATTTAAAAATGAATGAATGAATTAATTAATTTATTTAATTTTTTTTTTTTAAATGATTATTCCACAGCGAATCGCAGCTCTTGACTTGTGTGTTTTTCCAGAAGAACTATGTATAAATAATGTGAAATCGTAGGTGCAGATTTGCAGACGATGAACAATGGGTAGCTCACCGTACGACCGTTAAAGACCGAGCTCGAGTTGTCGACGGCGCGCAGTGTTTTACGTGTGCCTCAAAGAGATGTCAGCAAAACCGTAGGGGCCCAACAGGGCCAATGCCTGCTGGGGCCATGGGTGATGCGAAAGAGAACCCCGGGGCCCTGGAACGAGGGCAAAGAAGGAACAGGAGTGGGTTTTTAGTCAGTAAAAGTCTTACACTATCTCAGGCTCCACCCAAGAGCGGGGGATGTCATTGGATGATTTTACCATCGAAAAAAAATGTGGAAACGATTTAAAAAGCGTAATTTGTTATGTCTTTTTATTTCTCAGTACTTCTGAAAGGGATACCATGGTGGTTTTTAGTCAATAGAAGTCTAACACGCCCTCTAGTCATTGGATGATATCCGACCTCGAAAAACGAATTAAATCTCTTCTAGATCTGACATTTGTTTACCCCATGTTCACATACATAATCACAAAATCTTTATGTCTCCCCTCCCTCCACTTCCCGTGTTTGTACAACTACGTTCCATTTTCAAAACAGACATAGTGTTACGTCACAAGACAGTATTTTCCTCCAAACTACTTTGGTTGTACACAAACATGTACCGACTTACTCTAAATAATGTCATTTGGCTCCCATTCAGGTTGCCTGTCGAAGGCTGGAGTAGCTTTTAAGCTGATTAGCCTTTTGAAGAATGTTCTTCTCTTTTTTTGAGATACCGCTACCCTTTCATCAGCTAAGTCTTTGAGGATTGGATAATATAGTTTGTTATTTGTGTATTTTTTTGTCATTACGTCCCTATTTTCTTGTACATAGAGTGTTAAATGGGACTCAATTTATTCTTTTTGTTTTTCATCTTATGGCATCCTCCGCTCTTAGGCGGGGCGGGAAGGAGTGTCAGACTTTTACTGATTAAAAATCCACTCCTGTTCCTTCTTTGCCTTCGTCCCAGGGCTGAGTTTTCCTTTCAGAAACAATCCCTTGGCCCCAGTAAGCTTTGACCCTGCTGGGCCCCTACGGTTTGCTGATATCTCCTTGAGGCGCGCCTCGAACAGTATGCGCCGTCGACGACTTGGGCTCGGTCCGGACAGTTACCGGACGATAGGACGGCGAGCTATCCATTGCTCGCCGTCCGTAAGCCCGCGCCTACGGTGAAATGAGACACAATGGACCCTTCAACGCAATGAAGCTTGGGAGATGCCTTTACCCAACAAAGGACATCTTCTGGCTTTTTGTTCGAAGGTTGGTAATCATTAATTTCCTGCTCTGGGTGGAGCGGCTGGGAGTGTCAGACTTTTACTAACTTAAACCCATCAGTGTTCCTTCAGTTGCCCTATGCGATTCAGTGCCATGGTGACTCTTTTGAACATTCCTCCCCGAAGTCTTTTAACTGAAATGATGATGTGAACAAATTGAACATATTGAAGTATTCTAATTTTTTTTTTTTTTTAATATTGATAGGCTCGCGTTTGACCCCCATCTCACCTGATGGTAAGCGATGATGTGGCCGACGATGGAGCACGCTTGCCTAGAAATAACCTATTCACTCTTGACTTTAAGACCCCTAGGTTGTAGCTATTAAAAAAAAATATATAAATTCAACTTACATTAAAAAGGACACCAGTACACTACCCAAACTATGTACCTTAATCCAGTGACCCACCATAGGACACTCTAGCCTTTCCATTATGGTGTTTAAAATACAATTGGAGCTGCCCCACACGACGCATCAGGGAGGCTATTATACCCACGACGCAGCTGTATGTGTCGAGACTACTTCACACCACGAAGGTTGAGGAGATTGTGGAGTATGTACGTGTAAAAACAAACTGAACTTTGAGAGTCGTGCAGATGAATTCGGGCTATAACACTAATTTCAAGTCGTTTGTGGTGCGGGTGCCGACTCAACACTTGGAGACCTTCCTCAAAGAAGGATTTTTGCCGAAAGGTGTCATGTATCGACGAAGATTACCAACCTCGCAGCGAAACACGACGCCGTCACTTCGTGTGCAATAGTACAAAGAAGAGAAATAGATTAGTTATTGTATGTTATAATATGTATTAGTTTATTATTTTTAAGATTATTCTATGTATTCTGTCTATGGGCCTTAGTTGCCTGAAAATAAAGAATTATTATTATTCTCTTGCGTACTATTGGCACAGAAACAAAAAATAAATTATAAAACATTTTCGATATTCTTTCATTTCAAATTATTGTTATCAATATTTGAAAATCCTCTTCATTACACCATCTTCAGATCATTTTCTCTTTTCTCCCTGTATACGAGTTAATTTCAGTAAATTAACTGTAACGTTATATCTTTCTCAAAGTTCACAAACATTTAAAGTATTTTTCAGATTCACGAAATTGTATCTCTGTTGGGAATTAAGGTGTATTCCTAACTTTGAATCAGTAAAGTCCAATACATGTACCTGCCCTGAATATTAAGTAAGGGAATATGTTACAGACTGTCGATACGGCTGCACTGAAGATTTGGTTTCGTGAATTCTGCTGCAGTATACACGAATAGTCGTTCTCTGTATCTATCATTTTATTTTTTGACAGCTATGTATTTTATTTTGCTTGCGGTACTGTCAATTTGCTTGTTGTACCTACTGTACATTTTAGTTTAGACTATGAATCTCATTTATTTGTAGGTTTAATTTTTTAATCATTTTTTTAAGTTAGTTATCTTCAAATAACCTCTCTCTCTCTCTTCCGCTCTGTGTAGATTGAGAGGAAGTGTCAGATTTTTACTGATTAATTCATTAAACGCCAAGCGAACGCTCGTTCTCTCTCTCATTGTCTTTCTATTGTGTCTCTAATTACGGTATTCGAAAGGTTATAACCCACCTGTGTTCCTTCTGTTGCCCTTTGCGTTCCAGGTTCTTGGGAACTCGTTCGAACAATCCCGCAGTCCAATGATTTGGGTTTAACATGCATTTATTTTTTATCTTTGTTAAATAACTGATAACTGAAGAATAAATATGGCGGTTTGACATATTTTCTGTACAAAAGATGTCAAAACGCCATTTTTATTCCAGAGTTAAAAAATATCTGACTGTTGAAAAATAAGCCATACGTTTGGCATTATAATTTTTTTTATCTCCATTTTAACTCTTTAGCTTAGGGCAGTTATTTCCATAATACCTATTCTATAAACATCAAACAAATCCCTAATACCTACTGGTGAGAGGTAATACAAATACATATAGATCGTTGAAATAACACACCAACCACACAAAATTGTAACACGATTAATTAGATCCGGTATAAAAATTATTGCATGAATAAAAACACAATAAAATTAATGAAATCTACCAAAATCTAATAGCTGTGCAAATCCTGTAACATTTAATCAAAATAAATGCTAATGAATCATTTTACATTTAATGTTTTAATCGTAATTATCGGTTATAAACAGAAAATTTCACCTACAAACCTACATACGTTCGTGTGAAATGTAGGGTCTGTGATTAATAATCGAATTTACATATTATTAGGTACTTGGTTTTGTTAAAATCTCATTTTACTTGGAACTAATTACGGATTAATGGATCACGTTAATCATGTTAGTTTGTGATTAACAGCTTTTGTGCCTGTAAAAGTTGCTAAACCGAGATCAGGGACTTCGTAATTCGATTTGAAATCTACTAAATAAAAAAATAAACTGACTGACTAACATATCAACACATCCAAATTTACTGGGATTAGGAGCATGGGAATATGCACAGTTTCTTTTTATGACGTAGGGAGCACTAAGAGAGGATTTTCCAAAATTCAACCCCTAGGGGGATGAAACGGAGTTTCAAAGTCTGACCTAAATTATAAAGATACCTTCCTAATTTATGAAGATACCTACTATTTCATGCGGGCGAAACCGTTGGTGAAGAAGTTAGTGTTGAAATAAAAGGCATTGCTCGCATTCTTTTCCTTTTTTTTTCCTAATACAATTTTATTTATTTATTTTCTTAGGGGCCATTCATTTATTACGTAAGACGATTTTTACTAGTTTTTGGCCCCCTCAATCCCCTAAATAAGAAAAAATGCTGACCCCTTCCCCCCGTTTAATATTTATTACTTATGAATAGGCTATATACATATATACTTCTAGTTAAACTGACAGGCCAAATAGCCGAATACGGCATAAAGACAGACTTCGACTGCCACAAATAAGGCTAAAATTATTTAAGAAAAATGTATACTGCATGTCGATTATTATTTTCAATCATTTACCAAATAGTTTACAAGAGATACCACTAACAATGTTTAAAAAAATACTTTTTAATCTGTTATTGTTTAAAAGATATTATACCGTTAAGGACTATTTAGAAGACAAGTCAATAGAATCTGTAATCGACAAGATCGAGTAATTGACAACACTGACTGTAAATATATTTGCACGCCATGTTATGGCAGGATATGCTGAAAAAAATATACTGTAACACCTTATGTACCATTTTCTAGCAAATAAATAATTTGATTGATTGATTGATTGAAGCGTGCTCCATCGTCGACCACATCATCGCTTACAATCAGGTGAGATGGTGGTCAAACGCGAGCCTATCAGTAATAAAAAAAAAGATAATCTAAAGGAAAACATGAATATACGTTTGGTTGGTTTTGATGTTTATTTTTAAAAGAATAAATTTTTAGGACCGTTTACAAGTGTGTCGTTTATGCAAATAAGTAACGTCTAATTCACAAGCGGGAAGGCGCAGAGACGTTGCTATGGAAATATTTTAGGGACCTATACGCATTCGAGCACACATCGGAAAACGCGCGGTTAGCCGTGCTTTTTCAAATCTTAAGTTTGCGTATTTTTGTGCGTGTTTTACGTAAGAACTATCAAGACTCTCAGATCCCAACCCCTTGTAAGAAAAAATAAGACATGGTCGACCCCCCTCCCTTCTAAATCGTCTTACGTAGTAAATGAATGGCCCCTTACCACAAATGACATAGACAGTATCTAAGGAAACAGTCTACTGACAGCATTTAATAATTAATTAATTTGAGGAAGACTGGTGCCTAAATTAAGTGTTTTTTGCAAAACTTATATGTCAGGTCACCAGGTCCTCTAAAAAAGATTATAAACTATTATTATTGTACTGGAGACGATCCAATTCGCATATAATATTAAAAAAAACACAGACACACACAACACATATTACATACATTACAATACAACACATTACAATTTACATTATAATATTGCAATAAAAAAGCAATTTGTACAAATGTACTGTGCTAAAAAATGCAGATGATTCAACAATAAATTAATCAAATTAAAGCTTAAAAATAAGGTCATATTTCCGCCTTTCAAAATTGGATTCCCAAATCCTCAAATAAAACACGTCTAACGAGGAATTAAGGACAATTGCATGGAAACAGTCGGCGGCGATGTTCTGAGCATAAGCTGGTTACACGCTTGTTATCCTCGAGCCCAATCAGCCGAAAGCCATCTCGACATCGCACTGGATCGTTTGACGTTCACACTAGAACCTTCCAGCTGTTTAAACAGAAGGTAATAGGAGCACAGAGGCCCTAACATAAGCTCTTACCGCGGTCTTTTTTTTAAACTAAACTGAATTGTTAAAGAGATGGAGCTATATAGGGTGTATAGCTCTTTCTCGTTCGCACGATTGACATTTTATGGTAAGTCCCACCTGTGAAGGAGCTCTTCATGTTCAGTTTCCTTTATTGAAATCAGTATTTATTTACGAAACAGAATTGCGTTTAAATATTTATGTGATTGAACTGGGAATACATGAGAAATAGAATGTATTTTCACGAAATTGAAGTGGTTTCAATTTGGTGATGTCATCAATCAGACAACAGTTTACTAATTTTAAATTCAGTTTCCTACAAATTCGATTCTGACTTGTTTTGAAAACTGACAGCAGATGCAAGTTCTAATTCATTAGCATACACTTCAAACTGAATTCATGAATTCAAGAGTTCTGCGTTTGGCGCGCTAAGAGAAACTATTCTAGCGAAAACTTTAAATTTATATGCGGCTAAAGTCAGAAGACTGGCGGGTAGCGGAAATTCAAAATATCTTTGGTATTGGAAAAAGCTGACTGAATATTCAAATTTCGAAGCACATTAGATGATAGACCTTAGACCTCTAGAAAAAGACGGATGAATGATGGATAGAGACGGCGCTATATAAAAGCGTTATTTTTTTTTAATGTATCTTATTAAGATCCCAATAATGTTAGGTGAAAACTACGGGCCCGAACGCGGCCATGTTCTTACTAGATGGCGCTAAACTCAACATTTTTAGATCTTCAAAGTAATGATAATCAATAAAACTCTGACACTCCCTCTCGCTCCACCTATAGCGGAAAAAGTTATTTAATGATTACCTAACCAAAAAAAAAAGATAACTGATCAATGAAGCTTTGTAAAAATACAAGATGGCGACTGATTACGTCTTAGGGCGTTTGTACACGCTAAGTTTCACCGTGTCTACGGCAGATATGACCAATTCATCATATACACGATAAGAATTTTGCAGGATCTAGACACGAAAATTTATCGTGGCATCCCTCACCTACCCCGCCCCCCTACCGCACGATAGCAACTTCACGCGTCGTGTCTAGCGCAGACAAGATTATTTTCTTGGTCAGCGCCAACAGTTCGTCTGTAGAAACGACACGAATTCTTGCATAGGCCCGGCAAATTTTCTCAACGTTTACAAGCGCCCTTACACTACATATACAAATACATTTATAAGGTTTTATTGTAATTAGTTTGATACGCTAACAAGGTATAGATGCTTTCCCAGAATACGAATTACTTGATTATTTATTCAAGGTTGTGTTGGCAGAAAGTCAAATGTATGTCTCGGATATTATTGTTGCTTCATCAATAGAACTCTCGGGCTTATGCGTGTATTACAAGGATATTGTGTGACTCTAGCTTCTGCCAGCGGTTTCGCCTGCCTGAAAGTAGGTTTCTCTATACAAACTTTGGACCCCTGTTTCATCCCCTTAGGGGGTGAATTTCGGAAAATCGGTTCTTAGAGGATGTCTATACCCTATAAGGAACCTACATGCCAAATTTTAAGTTTGTAGGTGTTATAGTTTCTGAGATTTCGTGATTAATCAGTGAGTGGTATTCCGCTTTAATATATATAGATTTTTACTTAGAATTTTATTTTTATTCTAAGATATTCTTTAATTAATTTAAGATATTTTTTTACCCTTTTAAAAATAACTGAAATAGATTCAGTAACCGATTCTGAACGTATTACTTTCAAGGTGTGCGTTTATTATGTTCAATGTTGTGTATTAATGGGGAAGGCCAAAAAAAGGTACATTATCTTATGGTGTGTCCAGACCTGGCGAATGCGCCGCTCGCAAGCCGCTTGCGAACGGCGCGCGTGTATTTCGCACGCGGCTCGTTCGTACGAAGCCCTTGCACCGCGCGCGCTTCGTACGGACATGAAATGCACGCGCGCAGTTCACAAGCGGCTCGCGAACGGCTCGCGAGCGGTGCCTTCGCCAGATCTTGACGCACCTTTAAAAATGATATGAAAGAGAAGGGAAGTCAGAGATAGCATCACCCTTGACAGGAGGGGATGAAAGAAAAAAAAATGTTGTGCCGACCCCGAGTAACATTAAAAAGGCCAGAAAGATTATGATAATGAATCTTTCTAAATACTAATCGCTTACAATAGGCTTCTTCAGGCAAGGGCGCCCAAAGGGCAATGGAGAGCACTGTACTCGCAGATTTTTCTTGCGTGTTCGAATCTGGAATGAAGGTAGCCCCAAGAGAATCAAAGTTACCAAAAAGTCCATAAATAAATACGTATTACGACCGCGAATCATATTTTAATCAACATACAAATAAGCCTCCTAAGACTATTAAGCTTTTTAATGCTTAAAGGCATTAAGTCCACCTCTGTATTTTGGTGTGCTTAAATAATAAAATAAATAAATAAATACAACTTGACTTTGGCATAAATACTGCAAAAAAATCTCAAGAAAATTTTTGCAGGTTACTATGCTATTTTTCTTGGCTATAATAAAAAAAAAAACATTACTTTGAAATTTCAATACTCCAAAAAAAAAAAATATCTACACCCATTGACTACAAACCCAGCGGCACCAGAATGCCTGACTGGCTGTCGATCAAAGTGATTCGTGGCCGTCGTTCCACTATGCCGTCGATACCGTGGACTGGCACGGGCTTATACCAATACTATGAATCTTGAGAGCGTTCGATACTTTCAATTGTGTGACGTAACTGATCAATGCTAGGGCCAACGGGTACCGACGTTTTATTTGGCATGTTTTGGAGAACCTTTCCAAGGTTATTGTTGTAGGGGTGTCAAATTTTCTTGGGAGTTTTGTGGGATAGAGTTTCAATGATTGGGTGTTTGCATCAATAAGTATTGATGTATTGCCAATACTATGAATCTTAAGAGTGTTTGATACTTTCAATTGTGTGACGTAACTAATCAATGCAAGGACCAACGGGTACCGCAATTTTATCATCAGTATCTATGTATTAATAACTAACTTCTGTCAGTGGTTTAGCCCGTGTGTAAGTAGTTTTTTCATATAAACTTTGGACCCCTATTTCATCCACTTAGGGTGTGAATTTTGGAAAATCCTCTCTTAGTGCTCGCCTATATCATAAAAAAAAACTTTGTACAAAATTTCACGTTCCTAGCCCCAGTAGTTTCGGCTATGCGTTGATCTGTCAGTCAGTTTCTCCTTCTATAGGTGTCCCAAAATTAACGCAAGATTTGAATTAAATAAAAAACACAGCGTTAGAAAAAAAAGGTGGGTAACCCGCCACGATAAGTCTGTGCTCCGTGTAATTAAATGTTTAAATATAGTAAAACCACTTAAACTGCCATAAAATTAGCGAGATAGCAAACTAAACTGTGCTGTGTAAATGTGCAAGTGTTACAAAAACATAAAATCCGGCAGTGAACAGTGTATGTTGACCTCCTATAAACTCGATACTAAAAACCTATCAAAATATGTTACAAACTATAATAACAGTGTTCAATGTGCAATAAACACAATAATAACTCAATAGTTACGCGCAAAAAGTGTTAAAGAAGCGATAAAAAGTAACAAAAAAAAAGTAAACAGTGTACAAATCAAACAAAGAAAGTGACCTTTGCACTTCACAGACATTTGAACTCAAAACTTTTTTAACGTACTTTTGAATGACACAGTATCTATACCGTATTTTCGAACAAGATACTCATAGACCAACTGGCTCGGTGTGCAAAGCGTTGGCATCGGCCGCCACACATGAGCGGTACCAAGTTCAAACCCCGCCATATCGGATCTCTTTTTGTGATTTGTATATTTATAAAATATCATAACAATGGATTCAAATTACATTACATACCGTAAAACTAACAAAGCCGTTTCTTTGGATAATTCTCCGAGCTCAATATTCGATACTACTGGAATGAGTTTACCAGAGAATACTATGAATGATAATGAGAATTACATCAAACAAATAAAAGAATTAAAAATGGAATTAGCATCTGTACACCAAGAAGTAGAAAATCTGCTAGACGAAAATCAACAATTAAAAACAGAATTAGAGCACAACAAAACAATTATAGAAAACTATAAGAAAGTCAAGTTTACCCCTACGCCATCATCTGTCCGTTTAAGTAGCAAGAAAAAACGACAGAAACGGAAACCTGACCAGAACCTAAATTCAGTTGCGAAGCAGATTAGAACAAGTTCTCCTACAAATACAAATAGTGATACTGAAATAAATTTTGAACTGGACAGGAACAATAAGAAATCACGAAGGAATGTCGCTAAAACAGAGACTACAAAAAATAAAATATGTCTTATAAGTACCAATAACAAAAATAGGATTCTATCGATTGCTGAAGCGACAATCAAGGGCAATTTTGAATTATGCCATTATATATCACCTCACGCAGGTAACAAACAATTATTTACAGGAATAAACAAAAAAATATCAACTTTCACAAAACAAGATTATTGTATCGTAGTTATCGGTGAAGAAGATTTTAAAGTGACGAAAAATTACTTCGACCAGATTATTTTTATTCGCGAGGCGCTGCAAAATACCACACATACAAATGTAATCATCTGTTTGCCTACCTATAAATGCAAAGATTATGTAGACATGCATAACTGGAGGGTTGAAAATTTCAACAACCTTTTATACTTGGACATAATAACACATGAGCATGCATATATCTTAGATTCTAACAAAAATATATATTATGACTATTCGTTGTACAATACGAAGACTGGAATAATTAACGACAAAGGCTATCGTGCCATCTTCAGAGACCTAAACGACTATATTCAGGATTTACAAGAGTACAACAACAATGAATTTCAGCCAAATTTAGAAGAAGAAACAAGTTTTTTTCTTGAGTAATGAGAAATTAATAATATTACATCAGAATATTGCAGGATTGATCAACAAATCAGACATGCTTACAATCTGCTTAGAAGAACTTATAGATAGGAAATTAAATGTTGATATATTGTGCATAACAGAACATTTTATGTCAGAGGGCGATGAAACACATCTGGTGATTCCAAACTATAGTTTAGCTTCATGTTTTAGCAGAACTAATAGTAAAAGAGGTGGTTCGTGTATTTTAGTCAGAAATGGTCATTTTTGGAAAGATGTACCTGAGGTTAAGAGATTGTCAATAGCTAATACATTTGAATGTTGTGGAATAGAACTGACAAAGTATAACATCTTAATTGTGTGTATTTATCGTGTCCCAAAAGTTACAAATTTAAGTTTATTTTTAAAAAAATTAGAACAATTATTAACAAATGTAAATAATAAAAAATATAGCAACGTTATACTGGCTGGTGACTTCAATATTGACATCATGAAAAAAAGTAGTGTATGCCTTGATTTCACATGTTTATTATTAAATTACAATCTTAAATTAGCCATTAATGAACCTACTAGATTAAAAAGCCAGACATGCATCGACAATTTCGCACATAATTTTCAAAATCGATGTGGGACTGAAGTGATAGAATTTGCATTATCTGATCATTCGGCGCAACTATTAAAATGTCCTGTAAAAAAATATTGCACTAATAAATACTGGAAAAAAACACAGAGAGATTATGCAAAAGATAATATATTGAAGTTCAGATCTTGTTTAGAAAGTCTGACTTTTGCCAATGTTTATAATACAGATGACCCCAATATCGCGTATAATTCATTTATGGAGGAGTTTATACTATTTTATAAACTTTGCTTTCCATGCAAACTTATCACTACTAACATAGGCAGAAAGGCTAAATGGATCTCGCGTGGTGTTAAAATTTGTAGTAAGAAAAAGAGGCAGCTCCTATGGAAATATAGACGTAAACCATCTGAAACCAATAAAATAGACTTTATGAAATACAGTAAATTATTTAAAAAAATTGTACAACTTACCCAAAAGGCTCAAAATAATTATAAAATCAAAACGTCTGAGAATAAAACTAAATCGACATGGCAAATAATAAATAATAAAAAATTAAATGTACCTCGAGATTATTTACTTAAAATTGATGTTGATAATACTATAATTACAAATCCAGAATCAATAGCAAATCAATTCAATAATTATTTCATTGACAGAGTTGTACCTATACAAAAGTCGGGGGAAAATACCACATCAGGCATTTTGAATAGACAAAAATCTTTGTTCATGGCCCCAAGTTTACCGTCTGACATTTTAAATATTATAAAACAACTTAAAAATACTAACAGCGTGGGATATGACGGTGTCTCTACCAAAGTAATTAAATCTGTCGGTGATATAATATGCACCCATTTAAGCCACATCATGAATCTGTGTATCAGTACAGGTACTTTTCTTGATGGCATGAAAACATCAATAATAAAACCACTATTTAAGAAAGGAAACAGAGACCTAATCGAAAATTATAGACCAATAGCGCTGATACCAATTATGTCGAAGATTTTTGAAAAATATATTTATAAACAACTATACACATTTATGGAAAAAAATAACATTCTTTGTAGTGAGCAAAAAGGTTTTAGACAAAATAAGACAATTAACATGGCGGTATATGATTTTCTACACAAAGTTATGTTACGGATGGATGAAAAAACGCCCATTTGCTCTGTGTTATGCGATATGACACAAGCATTCGACTACGTTGATCACACTATTTTAATGAAAAAGCTTTATGCATATGGAGTTAGAGGCAATGTTCTCAAACTAATTGAATCCTATATATCTAATAGAAGGCAAATCACAGCAATCTCACGAATAGATCATACCAAAAAAGAGAAAATGTACTTGTCTCAAGAACGTGTAGTAAAATTTGGTGTACCCCAGGGAAGTGTTCTGGGACCATTATTGTTTATCATATATATAAATGACTTTCCAAAATCTATTGACCATCCCATGACGCTTTTTGCAGACGATAGTACAGTCACAATAGCATGTAAGAAAACTGACACCTATGAACTTGACATTAATAATACTTTAGCATCTATAATTCACTGGTTAGATCGTAATAATCTAAAAATTAACTTAAATAAAACACAAATCTTACATTTTAGTCAAAGAAGAGTAAAAAATGACATTAACTTAATTTATAAAAATAACATCATACGCAGAGTTGGTAGTGCGAAATTCCTTGGACTATTTATTGACAAAAAACTTGACTGGAAAGATCACATTGAGGAAATTTGTAAGAAAATTAGTAGTTCTTCCTACGCATTGCATAAACTCGCCCCAATCGTTAATACGGATACATTGCTTACTGCCTATCACGGACTTGTTGCATCGATCCTTAGATATGGCATAATTTTCTGGGGAAACTCAACAAATAAAGACATAATATTTAGAAGGCAAAAACGATGCATTAGAGCTATGTTTGGTCTTAAAATTACAGACAGTTGCAAACCATATTTTATTGAACATCAAATTCTCTCACTTCCTTCCTTGTACATATTAGAAACGGTATTATTTGTTAAAAAGAATCCTCAACTATTTCCGAAGACTTCAGATGGCTCCGAAAGAAGTCAACGTGATAATCGGAGGCTTCGTATACCTAGGGCTAAAACAGCCCTCATGCGTAAGAGTGTGTTCTGTATGGCCCCAAAACTATATAACAAGGTACCAAAGGCATTCAAAGATTTGGATATTAATAGTTTTAATAAAAGCATGAAGACATTTTTAGTTAATAAATGCTATTATAGTGTTGACGAGTATTTAAATGATGTTATTTAGACATTTTTATTATTATTTTAATTAATTTGACGAATTTTATGATTTTGCTCTTTGGACTTTATTATTATTGTATTTTAAATTTATGTTGATGATGTATTTTAGACATCTTTACTATTTTTTAATTAATTTGACGTAATTTTATGATTTGACACTGGATTTTATTATTATTGTATTTTGAATTTATGTTGACGAGTATTTAAATAATGTAATCTAGACATTTTTATTATTATTTTAATTAATTTGAAGTAATTTTATGATCTTTGCTCTTAAGATTTAATTATTATTGTTGTATTTTGAATTTAATTTATTGTATTTGTACGCCTATCTAGGCAAAACATGTTGAAACTTTTTTGTTTTTGTAATCATTCCAACTGATTTCTATCCTACACATGTTTTTGACAAATAAAATTTATCTTATCTTATCTTATCTTATCTTACAGTTTCTAGTCTTCAGATTGTAATTTTTTTATTGAGTCATAAACTAAAGGGTGTCCCAAAATTAACGCAAGATTTGAATTTGCCGCCATTTGTGCTGTAAAGTGTTGGCAGCCCCAAAAAAAAAACTGTGTATCTATTTAATTCAAATCTTGCGTTAATTTTGGGACAGCCTATATACATATATACTAGCTTCTGCCAGTGGTTTCGCCCGCGTGAAAGTAGGTTTCTCCATACAAGCTTTGAACCCCTGTTTCATCTTCTTAGGAGCTGAATTTTGAAAAATCCTTGCACAAAATTTCACGTTCCTAGTCCTAGTAATTTCGGCTGTCCGTTGATAGTCGGTCCGTCAGTTTCTCCTTCTATATATATAAATAGATATATAATTTATTCTAGTTACATTATCAAAACTTGTTTTATAACGAAATTGAAAGTCTTGCGGACCGGGTCCGAAGTCGGCGTGATGGAACACAAAGGGCAATAAAAGGAATACAGGTGGGTTTTGTCAGTAAAAATCTGGCATTCCCTCTCGCTTCACGCAGTGCGAGATAAGTTATTCGATGATTTCTCACCCTCAAAAAAAAAAAATGTTAATCTGCGTCTTCGCTCCCTTGAATTATTCCACAGGGAACGTTTTTTTTTTTAAATAAAAAGACTATATATAGCACTCCGCTGTAGTACCCACACTATTTTTTACTTTAAATCGGTGAAAGATTTTTCGTAATTGGATCAGTATTTACATTTCACAAACATGAAACATATGAACCAACCAACAATTTTAACTCGTTATTTTATGGCTCATTACGTTTTTTTTTTAATCTTTTGGACCTTTGTCACAATATTAACTATGTCGCTCCATCATAGCCAATGATTGTTAAGTAATTTTAAGTGATTGTAATATATTTATTTAATAGCTCATTAATTGTTTACGATTACAATAGAAAAAAGACACTAAAAATAAATTATAAGGAAAATAAATAAGAATAGGGTACTCCCTTAACATACCAACTGGCATCACTGATAGCGACTTTTTCGCACACATTTTTCCTCATCTAACTCTGTTACAACTGTTTTGCACATTTTCAACACAATCAGAGGGCACCCAAGGTATTCAGTCTGTACAACGAGATCGGGAATGTTCGTGCGTATTCGGACTGTTCAATGATTGACTTCGGGAGTTGCTCGAAGTTCGTCTGGCATTTTCCTCGATTTTCGGAGTTACGCCGCGAATATTCCAATCTCGAACCTCAACAAGATTCTTAGTAGATAGTTGTCAGATAGTTTCCTGTTGAATAGAAAAAGCTTTCAATGATATTTATCTCTGTTTCAAGATATCTGTCCTTTGAAAACGTTGACCCGTACCGTACTAACGTGACAGGAAATATAATCAGAAATTTCTCAGTAGTAGTAGTTAGTAGTTCCTTTGTCTGTTATTTTCTTCACCTTTGATGCTCTCCTAGAAAATAAATGTGAAGACAATTTATTGATCTAAACTAAATAATAGAAAGAAGTAAAAGTTTTTTTCTATTCATGTAAAATAGTATGTAATAATAACTGATTCTGGCAAGTGGCGCTGCAATCAGGTTCTCAATTTTCTTTTCTAACGTAAAACCAGTTTTTGGGCAGGTCAACGTCTGACGGGACTGCAAGTTTTAAATAATATACGTATTTCAATGCAATTTTAAAAGATATTTATTTATTTATTTAAACATCATGTACAGTAGTGGTACATAGGCGGACTTAATGCAACAAGACATTCTGTATCAGTCAACCTTTGGGTTACAAGAGACAACACTGTGGTAGGTGTGCACAATAAATAAATACCAGAATCATTAAATTAAGTTACAATAATTAAATGCTTATATATGCTAATATTATAAACTAATAAATACATTATAATAAGGAGAACTTAAAAAACAACAACTATGACGAAGACCGAACTAAGGTTGAGAGGACTTCAAGTAGTAGTCCCGAATTTTACGTTTGTTGACGCTTTTTTTATATATTTTTTTTAGTAATGTTTATCTTTGCAGATATATAATTATCAGGGGTCGGAATTAGGTAGAGTTATTCGTGTACTTACATCGAAATGTTGATATCAATATGGATCTTTCCGGGATTTCTAATGAAAAATCCCGTACGGCTAACAATATTTGTCGGCGACGAGGGTCCCATGCAGGCACCAGGGCGCAAGTAGTGGTCGAGACTACCTAACACGCAAGTAGTTTTTTGTCATGTTTTATATGTTTAGGATAGGATGTTTTCACTTATTAAATGTTTATTTGGATTAATTAGTTAGTAACTCATTAGGTTTAATTGATAAAGACTGAGTTTTGCTAATTTAAGTGTATAAATAAGTAGCATCTAACGTGTTTCTAAAGATTTTTATGTTTTGTTGTGGATGGCAGAATACAATTTAAGTTATTGTCTTTATTCTGTCTGTAATTAGCACCTTCATTAATTAGTAAGGTCGAGAATAACGTTATATATAAGGTTCTTATAAGATTTTGTAAGAAAATTCGATCTTGATGAAGAAATCGTTGAATTTATATGTTGTAGTAATGATAAGGATTTAACTTGTGTTATTACTTGTTGATAATATTCTATTACTGTTAATTAGTGTTTTTTTAGCCTAATAGAAGCTATTAGTAACAATAGATCTCAATTTGCAAGGATTTAGATAAAGTCGAAATTCTAAAATGTTCGCGATCTTTTACGTAATTAGAATTTGAAAATGAGACTTTTTATTTGATGACTAATTAGCAAGAACATTATGTAATTAGTTAGGATCTGTCTAGAAAATGATGTTATAACAAATAGAATCCTAATTAGAATCTTATTGGAAAAGATATAAGAAGTTTTGTGTACATGAATGTGGTCGAACTAGAATATTTTACAGTTTTTGTTCTAGAAACTTTTTTATGTGCAAATATATGTGAAATATTATTGTTTTATGTGAAAGTAGAGATTGTAACCGACATTTTGATGTATATATTGTCATGGTTTTGTAAAACAATAAATAAATACGGCGTCAGAAAGGGTTCGGCTGAAGTGAAATTGAAGCGAAATTGAAAGTAAATTTAGAACAAAATACGCGGTCCCCGTTAACAGAACTTAGCGGGGTATATAAGACGGGCTGTTTTTTGGTCCGAGGAGGATTCGCTCCGCTGCCCTAGTAGGACGTGCGCGCGCTATCCACATCGCTCGGACCGCTCCTCAGTCGGCTTAACCCGTTGTGTTGTCGTGAGTGCGTGCTCTGGCAAGCACTTACGGGAGCACTCGGGGGAGGCCGTCTCATTTTATTCACCCGGTGTTTATCACTGTCGCGGTCGCGAAGGCAACGCGCCTAGTGTTTTTAAATTCGCTTTTTATTTTATTTTAATCCGTGATGCCGAAGAAGAAGCAAGGTGTGCGCAGCTCGCTAGAGCCCGACACCAGCCCGCCGCTGGATCGTCAGTTGGGAGGCCGGACGACGTCGCTCCCGTATCTCGGGAGCTTGATGCCCGGCTCCCCACCCCAGTGAAGAAGACGCCAACTGCCGGACCACCGACGTCGTCGGCGACTGCGCGCGTTTTGCCGTCGCCGTCGTCGGGCCGTCAACCGGCCGTCTCCGTTCGCCCGCCGGCTTTCCGCCCCGTTCCTATCCAGGCCCCGGGGCCGGTTGCATCGAGCAGCCGTACGCAAGCCGCGCGACTCGCCGCTCCCTCGACGCGCTCCGTTGCGCCAAAAACCCGCACCGTGGAGCCACCGGCGCGACCGGTGGCGCCACCTACAGTTCGCGCCGGTAAACCCGCGCGCCCCGAGGCGCAGCACGTGACTCGCCCCACCGCTACCGCGCCCAGTGCTGTCACCAATGCTCCAGCGCGCCAACCGTTGCTGGCTTCTCCCGCCGCACAACCTGCGCGCCCGGGAACAAGCAGAAGAGACGCAGCCGCGTTGTTCGCAGCGACAACACGCCGCACGACATCGCCCGCTCCCCGCCGCTTGCTGACGGACTCATCAAGAGCGGCCGCATCAGGGAAGTTTAGCAGGTTAGACACGCCTATTTTTTCTCCCTCCCCTCCCCGGGGCTCCGCCCAGGACTCCCCTGCTGTGCTGTCCGCATGTTCGTCCCGACAAGGTTCGGACATGTCGGCTTACTCTGGGGAATCTTACGCTGGGGTCGAGGACGTGTCATTTGATACGCCCTCCCGACCGGAACACAAGGACGTAGAGTACCCGGCCGTATCCAGAGAGTCCTTGGGCTTTGGCTACGAGTTCCAGCTCGATGCTAGAGCCCAACGGAGACCTAGAAGCCCGGATGACGACGCGACTGAAGAGGCCAAGCGATACTGCCTCGACCCGCCCAGACCGCAGCGCGCGCCGCGGGGGCGGGTAGGGGCGGGCTCGCCCACCTATGCCGACACGGTGCGCTCTCCGCCCCCCCCTCCCACAGTTCAAGAAGAACATAAAGAGACGTCGCCTGCGGGGCCCCCCCCGCAACGCTCAAGAAGAAACCCTCCCGCTACCCTCCGCTGGTGGTGGAGCGGCTACCGGATTGGGCCGCCCACTTCAGAGCGTTGAATGGTCTGCTGGGCCGCCCCCCGAATGCCCGCCCATTCCAGGGTGGTATTCGTTTCCTCCCGGAATCCGAGGAGGAATACAGGGTGGTCCAGAGGTACCTGGCCGACCAGGAGAGGGAGACCGGCCTATCATGGTTTGCGTACTCCCTACCAGCGGAGAGGAGCCTTAAGGTGGCAATCCGTGGCCTGCCTGCGGACACGGACCCATCCGAGATCGAGGAGGAGCTCAGGCGGCTGGAATTTCAGCCGGAGTACGTGCGCAACATTATGGCGCGCGGTGGGAGACCCGGCTGCATCTTCCATGCTGTCCTGAAGAGGACGCCAGGGGTCTTTAAGATCTACGACATCACGCAGTTCCTGCTCATGCGTGGTGTCAAAATTGAGGCGTGGAGAGGCAGGCGCGGGCCTGCACAGTGCCATCGGTGCCAGCAGTTTAGGCACAGTTCGCACCGGTGCCACCGGCCGCTGGCCTGCGTGAGATGCGGGGAGAACCACGCCGCCAAAGACTGCCCACGCCCTAGGGACGAGCCGGCCACCTGCGTCAATTGCGGAGGTGACCACCCGGCGTGTCATAGGAAGTGCCCCACCTTCATTCAGGAAGCTCAGAGGAGAAGAGTGGGAACTGTCGCGATCTCCCGGCGACAAAATCCACCCACAGAACCCACCCGTAGGCCTGTAGTGGCCGACGCCTCTGTGGCGCCCAGCGCATCATTGATGGCGGCGGCCAACAGGCCTACTGAGAGAGGAGACGCCCCCCCTACACGGAGGAAGAAGAGAGGCGGGAAGAAGGGGAAGAAGCCCCTCCCCCCCAGATAACCAAGGAGACGGACACTGCCCCAGCTCCGGTGCAGTCGTTACGCCGTCCCCCCGCTGCCGAGACCGAAGCCCCCATTGAAGGGGCCCCCCTGGAAGCCAAGGCAACTGTCGCTGCGCCCGCCCAGCAGCGACAGGAGCTTTCCCTAGAAGAACGGAGGATACTCTTCGCTTTTATCAACGAGCTCACGGAGAGTATCCAAGCCAAGCGCCGTCAGGGTGGGGGAGACCCGATAGAGCCCATAATAACGGGCATGGCCCGTCTGACGGACCTCCTCTACGGAGGAAAGAAGTGAGCCACGTGGCTCTAGCTATGAGACGCCTGAGTGAGTCGCTTACACTTACACGCGACTCACTCACACAGATATACTCTACACACATAACATGCACCCGGCGAACGTCGCGTGCTAAGTTAATATAGGCGCGACGTTCACCTAATTCACACACGCACGACTCTACATTCGTAGTACTCACGCATTTGGGCGCGCGGGGCGGATCGCGTGTTCCAAATGGCCACATGGGCGGTGTTACACAATACAATACCGCCCACACTTTCACTACGGCCCCTTAGTCTGGAGCGCAACCGGCTAGACCTGGAAACGTGACAGACGGGGGTCATCATCCACAGTGGGTAGCCCCCCCCAAGTCGGCACCTCTGTCGCTGGTCGCCGCCCGCCGGGCCTCCTCCGGGCAACTGGAGGTCTCACCTGGCGGCGGCTGACCGCCGAGGTGTCGTGAAATAGCGGCACTGTATGAAAACAGTGCCGTGGCGCTTCCCACTGTACAAAATGCAGCTACACATGGGCAAACAGCACATTAAGCTTTGCCATAGACCATGGCTATATGGCCCCCCCAACGCTGTGCCCGTCGTTACGGGCACCTAACCCGCAACCGCGGGATAAAGGCTACGCCTACAACCCGCCTGCCGCGCCCCCTTGCGGGGACGCAGCGACTTCCACGGAGGTCCGAGGTCAGTCGAAAACGTGCCACCGAAGAGGCAAGAACACTTAGGGAAAAGCTTCAAGCCGAACCCCGAAGAACCTTTTCAAGTCGAAAACGTGTTTTATTTCTCTTCGGTATCCGCTCTGAGGTCCTCCTACGTGCTCCGTCGTCGTCAAAGATACGCATTCAGGGGTGCGTGGTGGCGTACGTGACCAGCGAACCAGTAAGGCAGCGTACGTCAAAAATCGGGTTGAACTGTCCCGAGGGCTCGGTAGCTGCAGGGTACGACCCGCTACCGTCAACACCTCCTAACAGGGGTTAGTCCGCCACAGTTTATAGTCCTTCGAGCCGGATCCCTGTAAGAAGACAGAAGAAGAAGAAGCCAGAAGATTCAAGAAGATGGGCCCCGTAACGAGATCGCAGAAGGATGCCCCCTCACGCCCCACGTCTCGCCCCTCCGAGAGGGACCAGACAGAGGAAGCTTCCGGGCAAGAAGGAGTCACGTCTGCGTCATCAGGGACAACGGGAACGGGTTCAACAGGAACCACTGGTACAACTTCTTCAGGGACGACGAGAACGGAAGATACCTCAGCGACGGAGGCTACTGTCACGACTGCGACCACAGCGGCGACCGGTGCTACCGGTCAGAAGAAAGAAGATGCCGCACCGAAAGGGACGACAAAGAAGACTCCAGAAGATGGTCTGGCAAAGGGTGTGGCCAGGTCTGCTGCCACCTTGAAGCCGATGGGAGTCAGTCGTCGAGCCAGGTCCACGAAGACCACGAGTTCATCAGCCAGAAGACGCGAGCTGGAAGCCAGGGAAGAGCTGGCACGCCTGGAACTGGAGCAAGCACAAGCAGCAGCGAAGCTGGCACGCATCAGGTTGGAGATGGCGCAATGCGAAGATGATGACTCCGTGGATGAAGACCTGGAAGAACGAACAGCACAGGTGCAGAACTGGATCCAGTCTTCAGTACTTGAAGAATGCAACGACAAACAACCCGAGCTACGAGGTCAGCGTCCATCAGAAGAGCTGCAAGTGAAGCCTGAAGAGAACTCCTCAACGAAAGGTGCTACGATCGAGCTGCAAACGCTGACAAGTGCGTTGAAGGAAGCCTTTGCCACACGAGGAGGATCAGCCGAGCAGCCGAAGTACATCCACGAGTTACCCTACTTCGACGGCAACAGCAGCGAGTGGACAGCTTTCAAGGTTGTTTATGAAGACACGGCACCAATGTTCAACGAAGTACAAAATATGGCTCGACTAAGAAGAGCACTGAAGGGCAATGCAAGAGAAGCCATCAAGAGTTTGCTGTTTTCAGAAGCTTCTCCATTGGAAGTGATGCAGGCCCTGAAAAGAAGATACGGAAGACCTGATGCGCTGGTGCTGGCTGAGTTGGACAAGATCAAGACGCTGCCAAGGATATCAGAAAACCCAAGGGATATCTGCGTCTTCGCGAGCCAGATTAACAACAGCGTAGCAGCCATCAAAGGATTGAAGAAGCCGCAGTACCTGCATTCACCAGAGATAGTGAAGCAAATAGTTGAGAAGATGCCTACGATCCTCAAGTTTAGGTGGTACGACTTCACTGCAGCAACGGAAGAAGGCGAGTTCTCGGATCTGACGCTGGTGTCTAGATTTTTGAATATTGAAGCGGACAAATGTGGAGCCTTCGCGACTTCTGAAGAGAAGACATGGACCAAGAGGACTTATCGACAAGCGACGCACTCAACGAAAGAAAAGGAAGGGAACTTCAGGGAAAAGGAATCAAGAATCAGCGAGAAGACTTGCCCCTTGTGTCAGGGCGAACACCTCCTCCTGGATTGCCAGAAGTTCCTGAAGGCGTCGGTGCAAGATCGGTGGGCATTGGTCAAGAAGAGTCGCGTCTGCTTCAAGTGTCTCCAAGGGAAGCATCGCAAAGAGAACTGCAAGAAGCCGCCGTGTAAAGAATGCAAAAGGTGGCACCATCATCTGCTGCATGTGAACATGGAAGAGAGGACCTCAGAGGGGAACAAAGAGACACAGCAAGAAGTAGCAAGTGTCATGGCATCAGTGAATGCGGCCAACAATGCAAGGGCGTACCTGAAGATAGTACCAGTTGAAGTCTTCGGGTCGCATGGATCCAAAAGGATATTGGCTCTAATGGATGAAGGGTCAACGGTGTCACTGCTAGATGAGAAGGTGGCACAGGAGATCGGCGCTCAAGGAAAGAATGAAGAACTGATCATCGAAACAGTAGGAGGTCAGCTTATCAGGAAGAAGGACTCGCAGACATTGGACCTGATGGTGAAGGGGATTCGCCAAGGAAAAAGGAAGACCCTGAAGAGAGTTCGGACCGTCGATAACCTGAAGCTGACACCTCAGTTCTTGGACAAGAAGAGAATAGAAGATTGTTCACACTTGAAGAAGATCGCCGACTCTTTGCATTATGAAGGGGAGTCACCACAGCTGCTCATCGGTCAAGACAACTGGGAGCTCATCGTGACTCAAGAAATAAGAAGGGGAAGACCAGGTCAACCAGTTGCCTCAAGAACGGGACTTGGCTGGGTGCTACATGGGTTCGACACGGGAGGAATACGACCAGTGCACTTTGCCAACAGGTGTCTTCATGCCAGCACAACAGAAGAAGAGATGCATCAAGCCATCAAGGAACACTTCGCAATAGAAGCATTAGGTGTGCAACCAAGAAGACCTACGACAGATGCAGAAGGAAGAGCACTGGCCATCCTCGAGAAGACCTGCAGAAGAATAGAAGATGGTCGTTTCGAAGCTGGACTGCTATGGAAACAAGAAGATGAAGTCATGCCTGAGAGTTACACTTCAGCGAAGAATCGACTCTTCAACATCGAGAAGAAGATAGATAAAGATCCTCAGTTGAAGACAGAATATTGCAAGCAGATCCAGCACCTGATCGACAACAAGTATGCAGAAGAAGCGCCTGCCAAGCAAGAAGAAAATAAGAAGACCTGGTACCTACCTCACTTCTCCGTGGTTCATCCGCTCAAGAAGAAGATGCGGATCGTGTTCGACGCCGCAGCGAAGTGCAAAGGAAGAAGCCTCAACGACGCTCTGTTACCAGGGCCAGACCTACTGCAATCGCTCTTCGGTGTGCTGCTGAGATTCCGACAAGGACCATTAGCAGTAGCAGCCGACATCAAGGAAATGTTTCTGCAAGTTCGCATCCGACCAGAAGATAGAGACAGTCTACGGTTTCTGTGGAGAGGTGATCGACGAGACGTGGCACCGAAGGAATATCGGATGACTTCAGTGGTCTTCGGTGCAACATCATCTCCCTGCACAGCCATATACGTCAAGAATCGGAATGCAGCGGACTTCAAGGAGCAGTACCCAGAGGCAGTAAGGGCAGTAGAGCTGAACCACTACATGGATGACTACCTGCACAGCTTTCATACGGAAGAAGAATTCAGAAGAGTGACAGCGCAGGTAGACCTCATTCACAAGAAGGCGGGCTTCGAACTCAGGGGATGGGCATCGAATCAACCTGAACTGCTGCAAGGCACGGACAACGACGCAACGGAGAAGACAGAAGTAGACCTTGGCGAGAAAGAAGAGAAGACACTTGGACTACGTTGGTTCACAGAAAGAGACTCCATCGGATTCAGAGCGAATCTTCGAAACACACCAGAAGAGATAGCAAAGGGTTTCAAGATTCCGACCAAAAGGGAAGTCACCAGCGCTGTCATGTCAACCTTCGATCCATTGGGGTTGGCATCACCGGTTCTCGTCCAAGGCAAGAAGCTGCTTCAAAGTATATGGAGAAGTGGCATCGGTTGGGATCAAGAAATAGAAGAAAAGGAATATGAAACATGGAAGACTTACCTGGAGAAGATGAAGCTGCTCAAAGACCTTCAGATACCGAGGTGTCTAGCGCCACTTCGCACCGAGGGGGAGCTGCACACGTTCACAGATGCAAGCGAGACAGCGTATGCAGCCACCGTGTATTGGAGAACGGAGAATCAAGAAGGGACATACCACGTAAGCTTGGTGGCGGCGAAAGTACGAGTGACGCCATTAAAGCCGGTATCAATACCCAGACTTGAGCTGCAGGCGGCCCTCCTAGGAAGCAGACTAGCACACTCAGTGGAAGAGGAAATGGATCTGAAGGTGCAGAAGAAGACCTTTTGGACAGACTCCAGCATAGTGCTTTCATGGATCAAGACGGACCCAAGAACGTTCAAGACCTTCGTAGCTCATCGTTTGGCAGAGATAGAAGATCTAACAAAACCACAGGAATGGAGATGGGTACCTACGGCTCAGAATCCAGCAGATGATGCGACGCGCGACGTGCCGGAAGACTTCGACTGCGATCACCGTTGGTTCACTGGTCCTGACTTCTTGAAGAAAGAAGAAGCGCACTGGCCTGCACCAAGAACCTTCAAGAAGGAGACCACCGGTGAAGAGAAGACCACAGACGTCGCGGCAGCAGCGAGCATCAGCCACCCATCACCTGACCCAGAGAGGTTTTCGTCCTGGAAGAGACTCTGGCGAGCTACAGCGAGAGTACTGCAGTTCATACAACGCTGCAGAAGGAAGGAACAGGTTCACGTCAGCCAAGAAGATCCAACCTGGAAGATGACGCAAGGCAAGAAGGCGAGGAAAATTGAGAAGAATATTCGACCTTCGAAGAAACCGGAAGAATGCTACGCTCCATTAGACGCAGACCTACTAGAGCAAGCTGAAACTCTCCTGTTGAAGGGAAGCCAAGAAAGGAGCTTCAAAGAAGATATCAAGTGTCTTCAGCAAGGGAAACAACTCGAGGGCAGCAGTAAATTGAAAAGGCTCGACGTAGTGTTGGAAGATGGACTCCTGCGCCTAAAAGGAAGAATCGACGCGATACAGGGTGTGTCAAGAGAATATAAGCGACCCATCGTGCTCGACAGCAAGGACCAGACAACGCGACTCATCATCGAACATTTCCACTGTCGCTTCAATCATGGGAATCATGCGACAGTAATGAACGAGATAAGGCAACGCTTCTGGGTATTAGGATTGAGGTCAGCAATCAAGGCGGTTCAGCACCAGTGCCAGTGGTGCAAAACGAAGAAGGCGAAACCGCAAGAACTACCGACGGGCAACTTACCTGCTGAGAGGCTGATGCACGGAACATCTCCTTTTACGTGCACCGGCATTGATTACTTCGGCCCAATGACGATCACCGTGGGAAGAAGACGCGAGAAGAGATGGGGAGCGCTTTTCACTTGCCTAACTACCAGGGCAGTGCACATCGAGCTTGCTCCTTCGCTCTCCACCGACTCCATGATCATGGCTCTACGACGGTTCGCTGCAAGAAGAGGAATGCCGAAGATAATCTACTCAGACAACGGGACTAACTTTGTCGGCGCCAACAAAGAATTGAAAGAAGCGCTCGACACGCTGAAAAATGAAGACCTCGTCACAGAAGCAGAGAAGATCGGCGTGCAATGGAAGTTCATCCCGCCTGGTGCACCCAACATGGGCGGTGCATGGGAGCGTCTGGTGCGATCCATTAAAACCGCACTGGACGCCACACTCAAGGAACGACATCCTCGAGAGGAGGTACTTCACACTCTCCTCCTAGAGGCCGAGCACACAGTCAACTCTCGGCCTCTCACCCACATCTCCGAGAACCCTGAAGAAGAAGCGCTCACACCAAACCACTTCCTCATCGGGCGATCATGCGGCGCTACGAGAATCGGCAGCTTCGAAGATCACGTGCTCGTGGGCAGGGACACCTGGAAGGCTACGCAGCGACTTGCCGACCACTTCTGGCAACGTTGGCTGCGTGAATACCTGCCCACTCTGCTGCCGAGGAAGACTACGGGCAGAACCAGCTCCACGGACCTGCGAGTTGGCGACATCGTGCTCATCGTCGACCACAGCCTGCCGAGATGCACCTGGCCACGCGGCAGAATCCTGCGGGTGTATCCTGGACCAGACGGGCGCATCAGGATCGTCGACGTCGAGACAAGAGGCGGTGTGCTGCGACGGCCGAGCTCGCGAGTGGTTTTGTTGGTGCCGGGAGTATCGCCGAGGCTGGAGGATGGTGCGACGCACGAGGGGGAGACTGTCGGCGACGAGGGTCCCATGCAGGCACCAGGGCGCAAGTAGTGGTCGAGACTACCTAACACGCAAGTAGTTTTTTGTCATGTTTTATATGTTTAGGATAGGATGTTTTCACTTATTAAATGTTTATTTGGATTAATTAGTTAGTAACTCATTAGGTTTAATTGATAAAGACTGAGTTTTGCTAATTTAAGTGTATAAATAAGTAGCATCTAACGTGTTTCTAAAGATTTTTATGTTTTGTTGTGGATGGCAGAATACAATTTAAGTTATTGTCTTTATTCTGTCTGTAATTAGCACCTTCATTAATTAGTAAGGTCGAGAATAACGTTATATATAAGGTTCTTATAAGATTTTGTAAGAAAATTCGATCTTGATGAAGAAATCGTTGAATTTATATGTTGTAGTAATGATAAGGATTTAACTTGTGTTATTACTTGTTGATAATATTCTATTACTGTTAATTAGTGTTTTTTAGCCTAATAGAAGCTATTAGTAACAATAGATCTCAATTTGCAAGGATTTAGATAAAGTCGAAATTCTAAAATGTTCGCGATCTTTTACGTAATTAGAATTTGAAAATGAGACTTTTTATTTGATGACTAATTAGCAAGAACATTATGTAATTAGTTAGGATCTGTCTAGAAAATGATGTTATAACAAATAGAATCCTAATTAGAATCTTATTGGAAAAGATATAAGAAGTTTTGTGTACATGAATGTGGTCGAACTAGAATATTTTACAGTTTTTGTTCTAGAAACTTTTTTATGTGCAAATATATGTGAAATATTATTGTTTTATGTGAAAGTAGAGATTGTAACCGACATTTTGATGTATATATTGTCATGGTTTTGTAAAACAATAAATAAATACGGCGTCAGAAAGGGTTCGGCTGAAGTGAAATTGAAGCGAAATTGAAAGTAAATTTAGAACAAAATACGCGGTCCCCGTTAACAGAACTTAGCGGGGTATATAAGACGGGCTGTTTTTTGGTCCGAGGTCAGTCGAAAACGTGCCACCGAAGAGGCAAGAACACTTAGGGAAAAGCTTCAAGCCGAACCCCGAAGAACCTTTTCAAGTCGAAAACGTGTTTTATTTCTCTTCGGTATCCGCTCTGAGGTCCTCCTACGTGCTCCGTCGTCGTCGAAGATACGCATTCAGGGGTGCGTGGTGGCGTACGTGACCAGCGAACCAGTAAGGCAGCGTACGTCAAAAATCGGGTTGAACTGTCCCGAGGGCTCGGTAGCTGCAGGGTACGACCCGCTACCGTCAACACCTCCTAACAGGGGTTAGTCCGCCACAATATTACAAATAAATAATAATAAAATCGTCAGAGATAGATAAGACAAATAAAACAAAGATAATTAACATAAATTTTTTATTAGTATTTTTATTTGAAAAAGATCTCTCTACGTCAACTGAGGTAAGGTTAACAAATTTATACACTTCCTCTTCTTCGTCATTAATGCAGGAAGAAATTTTTTCTGCTATTTGATTCAAGATTTATGTATTCAAGAACAATTAAAATTGTATGCGAATATTGAGTACTTAAAAACTAGGAACAAAACAGTAATAATTAATATGACTTAAATTACAATAAAAGGATTAGTTAAAAAAATAATAATGTTAAAAAGATTTGATTTACACCATAACATAAAAAAAGAAAAACGAAAATAAACAATGTCAAAAATATTATATTTCTGATAGTGTCATAAAAAATATCTGCTCTAAAAAAATTATCTCGAGTTTTGAGGCCACTTTATTCTTTCGCTGTATGAAATCGGTGTAAGTACATGTTTAACTCTACCTAATTCCGACCTCTGATAATTATACACCTGAGACAAAATCTCTAATTTAAACATTGATTTGTATTACCTAGTACCAAGAATATTTAACATTTTCCATTAATTAATTAGAAGGTACCTCTGCTTTTTTTTGAGGCACGAAATTATCAAATAACTTTGCTCGCTCTGGGTGGAGCGAAAGGGAGTGGCAGACTTTTACCGACTAAACCCACTTATGGTCCTTCACTTGCTCTTTGCGTTCCAGGACCGCGGTAACTCTGTCAAACATTCCCGTAACTCTAGTAGATACCTCTGCAATATACATATAAATTTATACAAGAAGTTTCGTCTAGTAGTAAACTATCAAAATTTAATATATTTTTAGGGTTCCGTACCTCAAAAGGAAAAAAACGGAACCCTTATAGGATCACTTTGTTGTCCGTTCGTCTGTCTGTCTGTCTGTCAAGACCCTTTATCTCGGGAACGCGTGGAGGTATCGAGTTGAAATTAAAACCATGTACTCAGGTCAGCGGACTCTTGAAGCTGTAAAAGAAATGTAATTTAACGAGAAAAAAGATACTTCGGTTTATGTGGCAAAAAACGTACAATTCGACACTCTCGAGGAAATCAAAATTCATAGGGTACTTCCCGTAGATCCAGAATCCTGAAATTTAGCATAAAGCAAGGTCTAATAGCACAAGTATAGGAATAAATCTGAAAACTGTAAATTTGTTGTTACGTCACAATTTTTTTTTGCGATTCTGAAAAATCTAGCGAGACTCCATTACGGAATTGAACTGTTTTAATAGAATTAGAACTGTTTTTATAGATAAGTTTGTACGGAACCCTCAGGGCGCGAGTCCGACTCGCACTAGCCCAGTTTTTTTTTTTAATTGTTATAAACCAGTGCTTGACTGCGATTCCACTTGATGGTAAGCAGTGATGCAATCATTGATGGTGAGGCGCACAAGTTTATTAAGAGCCTATTCACTCTAGCCTTAAAGACACCTAAATTATAGGACGGGAAGACTGCAGCAGGCAAATTGTTCCAGTATAAAAGTATATAAAACTCACTGCAACGTCAGAAAGCAAATAATCTGACTAGCGTTACTTTGTATAGCGCATGAAAATGCTATTTTATTATTGCAGCATTTTTGTTCCGAAATGTTTAATTGAAAAGTTCTGTAGCGAATACAATTTGTGGAGCACCTTTATTTGAATACGCCCCTATACTACGTATTGTATGCTATAGAAAAATATCGACGCGGAAAATATAAAACTATTTTAAATATTGAAGCGGTAAATACGACAACATTTTGTTCTTCTTTATTAATGTTGGCACTATTAAGCTAGAACTACATTAGACCGACGCACACGTGTAACACGCCTGATTTGTACGTAGAACGACGTCGCTTGGCGTCGCGTGGCGTGGATCAAGTGTAGCTCTGCAAGTCTAGTTTCCATATGAAATGTATGGAGACCGACGGTGTGTGTGGTACAAGTGTGCGCAGTGTAGTTCTACCTAGCTTTATTTTTATATCATGCAGGACATAAAGGGGTCGAAACACTAAAAGAGGGGTATATCTACATCTATATTTACACTATGTTCGTTTTTATGTTTTTTTGTTTGTAGCAGGTAATCTCTGAAAGTACTGGTCCGATTGCTAAAATTTTTTCACCGATAGAAAGCTGCTTTATTCCTGAGTGACATAGGCTATATTTTATGTACGTGGGTGAAGCAGCGGGAAAAAGCTAGTTATGTATAACTTTGATGTGGGTTTTTGTGTGGCTGTAGGCAACATAGTTCCCAATCAGATGAACCAACTACGATTTAATTTTTATTTATTTTTTTATTCTATAACCGCACCGCATTAAAAGCACACGACATTAAATAAATCAGAATAGTTTCTTTTCTGGTTATTCATAGTTAGGTAATTAAATATCTTGGTATCTGTCGCTCAGCAAATGCTAAGATGATAACCTTTTCTGTGTGGGTACGCTCAGCGCAATTTAACTCTTTCATTCTTCACTATTCATTCTGTATGTACTATTCTATTCTATTCTGTTCCATTCTACAATATTGTATTCTGTGCCATTATATTCTATTTTATTCTAAGTTAAAAGACAAATATAGACAAAAATAGACTCACTTTCTTAGTTTTTACTTAAATTGCATGAATAGGTATTTCAAGTTATTCATCAACATGAACGTCATCATTTCACTTTTAACCTAATTTCAGTGGGTAACTTATATTTAAATTACAATTGTATTAAACAACCGGTTTGCCATGTATTATTAGGCTTCCATTTTCCTCACTTCCGTCTCATAATGTTTGTAGTTTGACACCCTGTTGAATCTCGTTGGATACGACTTTGTGGCACGAAACTTGAACACGGTATCCTATATGTTGTATGAAAGTTGTTAGTCGGGAACAATAAAAATTGGTTCCAATGTTCGACTTTTGACGTGTCGTATGGTTGGCCTTTTGGTAAACATGGTCGCAAGCGTGTTTGTTGCGGTTCTGGGTTCGAGTCGGGGAAAAAAGTACTATTGAGTTTTTCTATTAGGAACTAGCTGACGCTAGACGGCACGGTTAGCGCAGTGATTGAGCGTTGACTGATTAGGCTGTGTCATTGGCATTGACACTGCCTGATCAGACAGATAATTGCGTTGAGCAATGACTCGCATTGCTCAACGCATTCACATTGACTGGTCTGGGGTGTTTTTAATATCATAATATAATTTAGAAATTTTCTGCATGCGTGATGAAATCCGCATCATCACGCATGCAGAAAATTTTTAAATGCAAAAAAACGCGTCCCGCGTGCGTATTCCACGCATTACAATAAATAGTTGCATCAAATGGATATTTGTGGGAGTTACGCGTGCGGAGCAATCCCGCATGCGTGATCAAAACCACACGATATTAAAAACACCCTTAACCTATCTAATAGCGTAATTAGAGACACAATAGAAAGACAATGGCGCGTTAACGCCGGCGTTATTGCGGGGATCAACAGCTTAATCTACTGGTTAGTGGCCCTAATTGCTATGCCGGAGGTAATGGATTCGATTCTCACCCAAGACAAATGTTTACCTACGTGATGAGGACCATCATTTTTTCTTTGTCTGGGTGTATTTTATGTATGGTATGTATGTATTTAGAAATATATAAGTATGTTTATCAGTTGTCTAGTACTCATAGCAGAAGCTCTGCTTATTTTGGGACCAAATATATTATTGTAAATTATATTTAAAGTAAAATTCTATTCACTCATTCAAGGTTTAAAGGTATGCGGAGCCAGGTGTAAAGACCCGCAAACCTCCATTGAAAACCAAGGATCCTCCGACCAGACGGTTATTGTGTCTGGTCCAGATAACTGCCCGATAGTTGATTACGGATGGTCAGATAGGCAGTTGCTTGAAGTATGTGGAAGCTAAGCCTAACTTAGTTGGGAAACAGCTAGACTGATTGAAACGTAAGCCTTTTCCCCTCGATGTTTCACTCATTAACACCCCATAATACCAGCCATTTTTCTCCGATTAAACCGATACGCTATTAAATACAGTATTACGAACATTTATAGCTATCGATATGAGGAAAATTACCTATTACACTGGCCACATTGCTCCCTAGAGGGAGCTATCAATCGGCTCATTGGCGTCCCACGCTTATTAGCAATGTTTCGGGACAGCATCGCTTTCGCCGTGTTATCGAATGCTTCCACCAATTTATGATAGCCTAGTACATTGTAAGCTGAAATTAAACAATTTTGTGGTAAGTTGGAAGATAAAAATGGACTTTATTTTAAAGGCTATGAAAGTTAAGATATAAAAACTTATAGTGTTCTCGATAACATCATGATCGTCTGATTCATTGCAAGCTGAAATTAAACTATTTTGTGGGAAAGTAAAATGGACTTTATTTTAACTTAAGATTTTTTTTTAAACTGAGCATTATAGAAACTTTTGTTTCTATTAAGGTCAAGTTTCATGTTTCATTTTAATAATTATATAGAGTTAAATTTTTTGTAAGCTTACAATCCATTCGTACTTTTCCAGGCCCGCGGTAACTCTTCAGAACTTTCCCGCAGCCTGTGTACAGTACCGTTCCATACAGCCAAAATTAGAAAGAAAGAAAGAAAGAAAAACAGTTTATTTACGCGAAATGACGCAATCTTAAAACTATCTAACAAACATAATGAATTGATAGGGATGATTATGCGTCACATCCGCGCAAAACGGCCGAACGCTCAGCATAAAGCTGCAATGAACTTTTTTGATAGATTTATATTGTAGCTGATATGCGTACAATCTTTTGACGTCACTGTCGTATATACCCGCAATGGGCTGGCGTGGTGGATTATGGCCCATTTCGTCTTCTAGAGAGGTGCCTGAGTCCCAGCAGTGGGAACATTATAAAGCTAATTACGCATGTGCATATGCTATTCGTTGTAGGACATCCCCTGCTCCCGCACCGGGCCCGCTTAGTGGATTTTTGTATGGATAACGACTCATTCTTTCTTCTATATATATTTTTTTATTATTATTGATAGGCCCGCGTTTGACCACTATCTCACCTGATGGTAAGCGATGATGTGGCTGACGATGGAGCACGCTTGCCTCGAAGTAACCTATTCACTCTTGACTTAAAGACCCCTAGGTTGTAGCTATCAAGAAACACGGACTCCGGCAGGAAATTCCACTCTTTAGCTGTACGCATAATGAAAGTGTTCCCAAAATGCTTTGTACGTATATGTATATATCTCATTATAAGGCTGAGAAGAAAACGATCTGTGTGTATAATGTATCGTCAGATGCCGTGATTCACTTCTAAAGTTCAAAGCTTAACAAACGGATTGCCAGTATTTGCTACACTTGAGTTCACTTGACCGCTTAAATACACTCAAAGACTAACCACAGAAACGATCCTTTACTGTGACTGTTGTTTCAACGATAGCTCTCAGGAAATACAATTTATTTAGGTAGGTACATTTACTTTGATATTCACTCAAGCAGTATAATAAAGTGCCTGCATTCTATGATTCACTTCATTGCACACGGAGTGTTTTGTAGATAAGAGTTTAAGGCGATAAGTAAACGTGTTTTTTTTTTATGATTTGTTGCTAGTTTGGCCGCTGACCGATTTTTTCATAGGTTTATTATTATTAAAATTTTCACAATCACTGCTCAAATTAACAAAAATATTTTTTCACGCAATGACCGGGCACTAGATCAGGCCATGTCAGTATGGCCTATGCCCGCTAGGGCGACGACATTTTTTGAAAGTGATATTGCGATCCTGGAACGCAAAGGGGAAAAGTCCGACACGCCCTCTCTCTCCATCCTAGAGCGATTGGATGTTTTCCCACCTAAATAAAAAACGCAACCCCAATAAATAAAAATACTTTTTTACCGCACTCTCTCGACAAGTGGCTCCAATTTCCTCACCGCACCGTTTTTACGTTGACAATGCAGTGTATTTCAGACACGTGCTTTTTACTTTTCAAATACACACTCGTGCGGAAAATAATTCATATGTTACCTACGTTAAATTCTTTCAAGCCAATTTTACAGTAAGATATATGTATTCATATATTATGCTAGTTTTAATTAGTGAAACAGTATGCAGGCATGCGGAAGGCCAACCCTCTAATGTATGCACATAAGTTTATTCCACCGTTCTTTTTACGTGCCCTGAAATATTTATATATTATATGATGGCGATGTTTACATAACATATGAAGCTTAGCTATTTTTGTAAAGAAATTTCTTTGCTGAATATTGTACTCGCTAAATAAATGTAATGTCGAGAATATTTTCATGTTTGAGTAACATTTTAAATTCTGGAATGTAACTTTTTTAACTTTTTAAAGAGGAAATACAAAAATTAGTTCTGTAGATTAGGTACACGTTTTACCTCTAAGAATTATACAAACACTAGCTTCCAAATACAATCTTTGAACCTCCGTTGCATCCCTTTAGGGGGTGAATTTTGGAAAATTCTCTCTTAGTGCTCGCCTACGTCATAAAAGGAAACCTTGTGCAAAATTTCACGCTCCTAGTCCTATCTATTCTATCTATTTATGTTTGGTTTCCGCACTTAGTCCTATGTGGACCGTTGTACGTGGGCCATGGCGGCCATAACCTTAGGTGGGCTTATTCCAACCAGCCCACCTCTCTCCAAAAACAGATAAGGCCTCTTAGGTTTTTCAGGACATCAATAAGGGAGTTCGGGGATCTTAAGGTTCGTGTGCGTATTTCAGTGACACCTGTGCAGTCCAGGAGCACATGTGCAATTGTCTCCTCCCCCTCCAAACATGCTCTGCACAGGGGACTGTCTGTGATGCCTATTGTGTGGAGGTGCTTATTCAGTGTGCAGTGTCCGGTGATGGTCCCCGTCACCAGGCGCAGGCCGCCTCTGTCCAATCTTATGATTTTTTTTGGTGAGGGCTTTATTGAGATGTGGCAGGGCCTCCTTGGTCTGCCTGCATCCCGGTGTCGAGGACCACCAGCGCTCTGCTTGTATATGCGTGTGTTCACGTAGCCAACTACGCAGCTGACCAAAGGGGACCAGCACAATTGGTTCAGGCCCGAAGGCCATCGCTCCAGATCCTCTCCTGGCCAGTTCGTCCGCCGCGTCGTTGCCCAGTGAGCCGCTATGACCTTTAATCCACTGTAGTGTCACAGTAAAAAGCTCCTAGTCCTAATAGTTATGTCAGTCAGTCAACTTGTCCTTTTATAAATACAGGGTGTCTTTGACATCGAAGCACAAACGAATACCATGTTTCCAATACATGATTCTGGACCCCTCAGTGGAGGAAGTTTTCGTCAGCATTTTCCCAATTTTTTCAAAAGAAAATCTGTAGTTTTTTAAATTTAAACTGTGTAAATTATAATTATAATTTAAACTTTATATATTATTTATAAAAATGTTTCTTGTAAATAAAGGTCAATCCTATTTCTGTATCAGCGTCTTCTCCTCTTTTTCGAGGTTTGGTTTAGTAAACACCTTTTAAATTGTTTGGGCCCAGTAGGTGGCTTTGTTTTAATGTGGCTTCTGGATGGAGCGGGAGTCGCTCTTGAGCGGAGCGTGTCAGACTTTTACTGACTAAAAACCCACTCCTGTTCCTTCTTTGCCTTCGTTCCAGGGCCCCGGGGTTCTCTTTCTCATCACCCATGGCCCCAGTAGGCTTCGACCCTGCTGGGCCCCTACGGTTTTGCTGACATCTTGAGGCGCGCGTGGAACACTACGCGCCGTCGACCACTTGGGCTCGGTCCGGACGGTTGTCGGACGGCGAGCTACCCATTGCTCGCCGTCCGCAAGCCAGCGCCTACGGTGGCTGGAAATCGGGATCGGGATCGAGATCAGTAGGTTTACGTTCACTACAGCATCGGTGCCATAGACTAGGACCTAAAAGGGCAGGTGTAATATTTAATTATAATTATCTTTGATATGGGCACTAGGGGCACTTCAAAGTGTGACTCATATTCTGAACAAAAGAAGGGAAGGAAGGGAGGGAAGGGAGTGGAATTCCCTGCCGGAGTCCGTGACTCACGTCAGTTACCCGACGGGTTTTCAAAACCCGTATCAGCTGTATTTTATTTTGAAAGATTTGTTACTGAATCAATTTGATTAACATTGTATTTGTTTGTTTCAGATACCATGCCGGTAACGTCCTAAAACATCGCAGTGTAAATAAATAGGTCTATTACTAAAGCAATAATCAGTTTAAAAAACGTAGAAACCCCGTAGTGACGCTATATAAGTGCTTATAAGCAATAGTTTTAGTGTTACTAATAAAAATTAAATCTTCCATAAATATTTTAACTTAAACTAAGTATAAAATGTGGCGTGACTATAACTGTTAATTCAACAATCAAAATGATCTTTAATATTGAAGTCATAAAGTTTCAATTTCAACAAGAGTTTTCGTGGCTCGCTTCGCAGCGTACAGTCGAGGGCAGAAGTGCATAGCTGTGTGGTAAATTAAATAATGTTAAGAAGAAAATGCCGCAGCGCGCGCCTACGTCATCGAACTTGATGCGACCGTTCGTGGTATTGGCCCTGCCCGGAATGTATTTGCTGTATAAGTACAACCAGTACCGTCAGCAGCAAATGGAGACCGCGCGGCGCCGAGTCACCGAGCGCGAGCTTATGCACCTTAACACCAAAATCGTAAGTAATTAGTTAATAGATATTTACTTTCAAGTTTTTAATTAAGGCCTAATTTGGAAAAAAACTAACTGTTTTGATGACAAAAAGAATCTTCACGGCATAGAAAAAGCGTGTGTGCAAAACCTCTACTTCACAGAGATTGGATAATTTGTTAATTTTTTTGATAATGAGGGCCTGGGGTTCATATATATTTAGACCTAGTTTAGACCCCAGATTTCCCACAAATTACAAATTCATCTTTTCTGTCAAATATGGTTAAAGTGAGGTGATGTGGATCACCATAAAAATAACACAGGTTTATCACAATTTAAACACTGATTGAGCATAAACAGCAGCCATTAGTCATGCTGTAAATAAACCTCGGTTACTAAATCAGTTCAGCGAGTGCGATGAAAACCATACTATGCCGAACGGCGGTGCGTGATATATTTTTATAGCTGAGCCGTGAAGAGGCGAGAGGATCATAAAAAAACATAAAATAACAGGTAGCTAACGTATAAGGTGAGAAAATGCACTGTTTGCTGGATTCGCGGATTTTCACTGCCAATAGGAGAGAACCTTTCTTTGTATTTACAGAGGTGTATTCATAAGTAAATAGACCTTTATCCTAAGGCTGGACACATGGTACCTTTGCTGAAATAGTGCCAGAACTTAAAAAAATGTATTAGTCGATTAATATACGACATGTCCCATAATAAACGCTCGTCCTGAAAGTAATATGTACGAGTAAATTGATTTCAGCTATTTTTAAAATAGGATTTTTTTATCCTAAAATAAACAAGAATTATTTTAGAATAAATTTCTTGATAAGTCTTACTAGCGTGTTTGTGTGTGTGTGCAATGCCGATGTAGAGCGTCTATGCTCTTATTATTTGCCCAGGATAACTAATATCTTAAAAAAACGGTACATAGGGGCATTCTAGTAATATTTCAGTGCTTAAATTTTGATTGTAACTTAGTTTTCCAATTAAGGTGTATTATGGTGAATTCTAATTATATCTAATTGATACGTGTAATGCAATACGTACCTAACTGGAATAATTTACACTTACAGTTTTGTATATACTTTTCGACATAATTTGATTTTTTTGAGTTGTGATACATTTGAGCGGAGGTGCGACATGTTTATTACGTAACTTACAATTAATTTATAAAGTTAATTAAAAACAAAACACGCGTGTTTGAGATTAATGAATGGAGTATTTTTTTGTTATAAATAAAATAGTACATCAAGAGTATTGTGTTAACGACTGTACTCGTTATTTGGTCTACTTTTTTTGTATCGTATTATTGTGAAGTTTTTGTGGTGACATTTCAGTAATACTTAGTGACTTTATTTAGTGCTACTATTTATTCACATTTTAACTGTGTACGTAATCGTGTAATAAGATGTAAATTACTTTTCATGGACAAAATTATATGACAACCGAGTTAGATACATGTTTAAAATCGGTTGATGTACACAACATTATGTCACAGTGTGGTCTAAACACATTCATAATAAAACTATGGTATGGAATAGGTATTAATTTTTATTAAAATTAATATTCCATATTTTTAAACTATACCTTAAAATATTTTTATAATTATTTAGGAAATTAGAACTTGAGGTGAGGTCAAAGCTACATGCCCCGGCGCGACCATATTCTCGCTAGATGGCGCTAAACACAACATGCTGCAAATATAGTGGTTAAGAGCGGGGGATGTCATTGGATGATTTTCCCACCGAAAACAAAAAGTATAGCGCTATAATTAAACACTACAGCTATACTACATGGACCGCCAAAATAAGGTGGATTTTGAGGCAAAACTTTGATTTAATAAAGTGTAAGTTCGATTATAGTTAATACAGATTGTATGCTGTACAATTATATGTCGCAGGGATATGATAAAAACTGATATTTGGTCAATTCCCTAAATGATTTGATCAAATCACGGAGGATGTTAAAATTACAACACTATTTTATCATTTCCCTGAACAAATCTAGGGATTTGAACAAATACCAGAACTGGTTCCGTGACATGACAAAAAAACTTTTCTATAGTATTTTAAACGTTTATTTGTAATTACATACATAATTTTAATAATTAGTAGGTGTAGTAGGTAGCCTACTACACCTACTAATTATTAAAATTATGTTAGTAGGTATGATGTAACATTAATCTCATAAATCACCACTAGAACATAGATTTGAAGCTAATGAATAAAAATTTCTTAAAAAGCTTATAGTTACGTGGAACAAATAACAATTTTTATTTATTATAACACGTAGCTGATTATGGCATCGTGAATTACTTCGGGAATTGATCACTTAGGGAATTGACCAAATCTCGGTTTTTATCATAACCCTGCGACACATACACTAAAAATAATGTATGAATATATTGAATTCAGCGCCATCTATCATAGGAAAGGCGCAACCTTGAGCACGTAGCTTTCACTTAAATTGAAACAAAATAAGTAAATAGAGGAAAAACTTGGTTCGCTTAATTCTAGTAGGTAGGTACTTAACGCTGCCTCGCCAGAGCTCTCAGAAGGAAGACGGTTCTCTTAAAAACACACCAGTTAAAAGTTTAAAGATTAAAGTACTTTGTTAAGTAGAGACTGCTCCTTAAGACTCCGTCAAGAGTTACAGCTTCTGAGTGGAAAGAACTATGACTCTTAATCTGATTATGTTACGAGGTTTACTTGCTTGCTGAGTGTGTACCTAGGAATAGGAAAACCAATTGATGAACGCATTGCTAGTCATTCTTTTAGCAAAAGGTTCCTATTTTTACCCGACTGCAAGAAGGGTCATGTTTTTCGTGCGTATCTTGTATGTATTTAATATTTTTTATTACCTCATATCTTTCAAACCGCTGAACGGATTTACATAATGAAGATATCGTTAGATTCGTCATGATAACCCAAGTTCTAAGAAAGGTCACGTTAAAAAACCCCAATATAACGACTGTAAGACGCTATATTGACTGCAACAGTCAGGACCCAATAAAATAATCTAAACTAAAATCATTCCATTTAAGATGTCCTGACTGTTGCAGTCAATGTTTCGTATTAGAATTTATTTATTTGTTTTATTTTATGTGTTTAAATTAATGCAATTAAATTGGTTTCTACGCTACTGGATTGGACTTGTTTTTTTCTTGACAGTTTTTTTTTTTTTGAAGTTGTTTTTACGCAGTCGGTTTTTTTTCTATGTTTCTTTGTAAAAACTATTGTCCCACACTAGAAATTACTCCTACATCGTGGGTGCGTTCAGAAACATGTAAACTTACATAAGACAGTCAGATCTGGAAAAACTATCTGTAGTCCATACAAATATTTGTGTAAATATTTATGTGTGTGTGTGTGTGTTTGTTACTCCTTCACGTTAAAACATATAAACGGATTTCGATGAAATTAGGCACTAGAATAAACTTTTTATCCCAGCCCCCCTAGCCAAGTTACGACCGTTTTGTTTCGATTCTCTTTCGGCGAACGCCTCGAGTAGGCCACGCCTCCGATTTCATTGTCCTGACCACGTGACTGAGCGTTGAGATAACGTCAGAACAAAGAAATCGGAGGCGTGGCCTACTCGAGGAGTTCGACGCAAGAGAATCGAAACGAAACGGTCGTAACTTGACTAAGGGGGCAGGAGTATATCCCTATATTTTTGGGACTAAATTAATGTTTCGATTTGTGGACAGAGAACTGAATGAGACTGATGTATTATAAACTAATAAATTCTGAAATAAGTTCAGTCAAATTATAAACTAACTAGCTTCTGGCAGCGTCTTCGTCTGCGCGAATGTTGGTTATTGCGGACGCAAAGTCGAAGTCGGATTAAAAGCCTATGTCCATCCTTAGAGTTCAAGCTTCCTCCGTACCGAATGTCATTAAAATCAATATAGACAGATAGAGTTACTTTCACATTTATAATATTAGTATAGGTATGGATAAATGTCGACAGGAAATTAGCTTATCTCCGATAACGCAACCATCATCGTGAAGAAAACTCCAACCAAAAACTACTTTACCGGCTTCCCCTGACCTCGGCTCATGAAAACGCCTGTCAAACCGGCTGACCATCAATTTGGCTTATAAATCAAGTCGTTCTTCAAAGGCCTGTTGTACTAAAAAGTGGCAAAGTGCGAGCCCCTACCTTAGCATATAATATAGTTTCTAAACCTTCTTCTGCCGACAGCTTTCCCTTGTGACAGTAGAAAATTTCCCTCTAGAGAACACATTCTGTGATAGAAAGTAGGATACTTTCTGTTTTAGGACATGATCGGAATTTTCATCCAAAATCATTCTGCCATTTGAACGTGAAGGAGTAACAAAATCATTCTGCCGTTTGAACGTGAAGGAGTAACAAAATCATTCTGCCGTTTGAACGTGAAGGAGTAACAAAATCATTCTGCCATTTGAACGTGAAGGAGTAACAAAATCATTCTGCCGTTTGAACGTGAAGGAGTAACAAAATCATTCTGCCATTTGAACGTGAAGGAGTAACAAAATCATTCTGCCGTTTGAACGTGAAGGAGTAACAAAATCATTCTGCCGTTTGAACGTGAAGGAGTAACAAAATCATTCTGCCGTTTAAACGCGAAGGAGTAACAAATCATTCTGCCGTTTGAACGCGAAGGAGTAACAAAATCATTCTGCCGTTTGAACGTGAAGGAGTAACAAAATCATTCTGCCGTTTGAACGTGAAGGAGTAACAAAATCATTCTGCCGTTTAAACGCGAAGGAGTAACAAAATCATTCTGCCGTTTGAACGCGAAGGAGTAACAAAATCATTCTGCCGTTTGAACGTGAAGGAGTAACAAAATCATTCTGCCGTTTGAACGTGAAAGTGTAATAAACATACTAACATACACATATGTACCTAGAAACTTTCGCCTTTATGATATTGATATAAGTAATAACCAGAGGTCGGAATTAGGTACACTTATTTAAGTACTTATACTGATTTCATACAGCGAAAGAACAAAGTGGATATGCCTCAAATTCCGAGATTAATTTTAAAGAGTAGAATTTTTTTATGACACTATCAGAAATATAGCAGAAAAAAATTCTTCCTGCATTAATGACGAGGAGAAGGAAGTGTATAAATTTGTTAACCTCACCTCAGTTGAGGTAGAGATCTTTTCAATGAAAACTACTAATAAAAATTGTATGTTAATTATCTTTGTTTTATTTGTCTTATCTTTTTCTGAGGTTTTTATTTTTTATTTATTTGTAATATTATTGGCCCCACGGGACTTTTCCTTAGAAATCCCGGGAAAATCCAGATTAATATCAACATTTCGATGCAAGTACATTAATAACTCTACCTAATTCCGATCCCTGGTAATAACTAATAGTTTTTCGGTCGTATACTGAAAAAGCTTAGTTTGCTTGTAAAGGTTTATTTAAAAAAATCTGTAATATATACACCTAAACTTCCATACATGAGAATTGCTTCAGATTTCTTGCTATGTAGGTACGCATAGCAAAAAATTTTGTTAGTTAGTTCCGTAGTTAACCATACTTTTTATTTAGATACACTTGCAAAACACTATATTTTATATTATTTAGTTCAGCAACTCGACCGAGTAGCTGAACTAATGATAATTAGTATTAATGTGTAGTATCTATTAATACTAATTAAATGAATCCATTTACTCTCTGTTCTGATAACTGCAAACATTTTAACATAACTAGCTATGCGTGTATTAAGGGCATGCAATTCGACATTATATTTTCACTGTTTTTCATACAACGACTTACGCGCTTATGACGTTATTACACATTATTCATTAGATATTTTGGAAACACAGTATCTTGTTATATTACCTAGGCTTCTATTGAAATCAATTTGTAAATTTGTGTAAAACTAATCTAGTAAATATGACTGAACATCTGCTATTTTGCATGAAATTTGACACTTCATAATATACATAAAAATTAAAAAAGTCAAAATAATATAACAATAGAAACCTTGGAAATTTAATCAAGATTCTGAATGATAACCATTTTTTTTTTCAAAAACTTTTAAAGGTTTAAAAAAAACACGTATTTCCTGGAACAAGTTTTGTGAAATATTCGAGTAAATCACGGAATTACCGAATGCTAACAGAGTTTTCAGGCGTTATCTCTCTTTTTTCGCGTTGCCTCTTCGTCAAACATCGCGCTGGATTGCGTTAAATGAAGTAACAAGCTTTGAAACCATGCTCGATGTTGACGATAAGCGAGTGAAAAAGGAGCCTCTTAAATTAATTAAACTAGACGTTCTCGATGCATATAATTATATCTAGCTATGACAAACAGACAGATAGGTACGTTTTTGCAATTTTGGCTACGGAACCCAAAAAATGAAAAAAGGTCTGTTGTCGACGCAGACCAGACTGGGTGTGGTGCACACGCGATGTGGCGCGCACAATTGCTTTCCCATGAGTCAGCCATTCCCGAGAAATTCGTAGTATTATCGTAGACTGTAGTATATACAGTAGTAATTTGCAGAAGTGCCTTTGAATCATAGTTTTATAGCTTTTTTTTGCAATACGGTCTGTTCTTTCAGTTTATTGTTCGATCCATAGATATCCGTGGTTCGATCCTATAGAGGTGTCTTTGGGTAGCACTCTTCAATATATTATTTCTCTTCGGAATATTTTTATTTGAGGTCGAATTGATAAGAATGAAGCTAATGAGATAGAAAGAAAGAGAAAGAATGAAAAAGAGTTTATTTACACAAACATGACACATAACTTAAAAATATATATAATAATATATATATTATATAACAAATTATACAAAAAAGTGAAATTATGCGACACATCCGCGCAAAACGGCCGGCGCTCAGCAAAATGCTGGGGCTCATGTGCTGGATAGAGCCACAGCGCTGATTTTCAGCGCCAGCTGTCGATGATGAGCCAGATGTAATTTAAAATTGTGTTTCTAATCACATAATTTAAATATCTTTAAATATGGAATTTACGCAAACTATAATGTCTGTGCTTATGTTGGTTGAGCGGTGACTGAGGGCGGGTTTTTGAATTGATTACTTTAAGTTTAAAACGTGTAAAACCTTACTTAAATGCCAAATTTGGACAAGTTTTCAGGTTAAACTAGAGTTTGAGAACTACTCAACTTTAAATGTTTAAATCAGAAATTGGGAGAAAGAATCGTGAGTACCGGAGTTCGAGCTTCAGAAGAAAATTTTCTTTTACAGGATTTTTGAAAAGAGTTACCGTGACCCTAGACCGCAAAGGGCAACTGAAGGAACACAGATAAGTTTTAGTCCGTTAAAGTCTAACTCTTTATCTTTTTCTAATGGGAGGAGTAATTTAATGATTCCCACTGAAACAAATTCTAACACTTTCTCTCTTTCCAATGGGAGAAGTAATTTAATTATTCCCACTGAATTAAAGGACTAAGAGAAAAAACATGAATTTTAGGAGGTAGTTAGGCCATGGGTGTTTACAGGATACGAGATATGATAAGATAAGGTACGCGAGGATACTATAAGGATGGTTTTAGTAAGGAAAGAATCTCACAACCCCCAGGCTTATTACCATGTAGTTTAAAAACTTAAAATTCGTAGTTCAAAAGCGCAACTAAAAACGAATCACTGAATACTGTGATACGCAAATGAAAAGCTTCTGGTTCAATTATACTGTTTTTATATTGTATGAAGCACTTTCTAATACATTTTTATATATAAAATGACGTCTAGAATTTTATTGACATCCTTCTAACTATATTGTTCGATTCATCTTCGATCGATTCAATCCTAAACTTTTTTTAAAACATAAACCTTAAAAGTATATCTTGCCAGTTTGCAAGTTAGTATTATTGATGTGACCTCCATGGTCGCCACAATACCTATATCTATTACTAGCTGCAGTCAGCGGCTTCGCCCGCCTGATAGTAGTAAATTATCCTAAGGGAACGTACTCCCAGGATAAAAAACCTCCTATTTGCTATTCCAGGGCATGATCTACTCGTGTACCAAGTTTCATCGAAGTCCATTCAGTAGTTTTTGCGTGAAAGAGTAACAAACATCCATACATACAAACTTTCTCAATGCGAGGGTCGTGATTTTTATGATGTTACTCTATCTATTCCTGTCTCTGGCGATGTGAAGGGCCGTGGGGTCAAGAGAGGTGCGGATCTGGTCGAACTAACGTATTGAGCTTGGTTTTATAATATTAGTAGGCTTTAAATACAAAAACAATACGAAGGATGTCACCACGTCACTATCAGCTCGTCCAATCGTGAAATAGACAGGACAAGGTTTTAGAATTTTAATGAAGATATCTCTTCGCATCTAACAGCCTTGAACCTACAATACACAACTGAATTTACATAGATTTACATTCAGTTCTACAGCAATTTTTTTTTGTGGCTGTGGCTTTGTTTGAAAGAATTTCCTTGGCCAAGGAACACAGGTGGGATTTAGTTAGTAAGTCTGACACGTTCTCTGACTCCACCCAGAGCGGGAGAAGTATGAATAATTCCCACCTCAAAAAAATATAGGCCTCTTTTCTTGGAGAGGAAATGGGCTGTAATCCACGCGGGCTCACTGCGGGTTAGTGTATGTCACATAATGTATTCGAATTTTTGTTACTAGGATATGCTGGTTTCCTCACGATGGTTTCCTTTACCACCACCTTAGCATTTTGCGTGTGGTCACGGCATTATGCTGAGCGTTCGGCCGTTTTGCGCGAATGTGGCGCATATTTTTCACATATATACTTATAATTTGTTAGTTCTTTTGTGCCTTGTTCCGCCAAATAAAATGTTTTTCTTTCTTTCTTCTTTCTTTACCGTTTGATCCTACGATGTAAAACTCGTAAGTGCGAACCACTGCGTCACCATTGCTCTACCAATAGCAACATATTCGTAAAATACAATATCAATATCAAAATGCGCACAAAAAAATCTCTGAAGCCGTGAATCGGAAACCAAATGGAAAAAAAATACCTGTCAACTAAATAAAAGCTACAAATATAGAATTTTACACTGAATGTGCTAACAGAACACAGCCTGTCTATTTTTAGGACAGTTACATCCATTGTTTTTTGGTATGTTATTCTTTTTTGCTTCATTTTAAAATGTTTCGTCGTGAAATACAATGCTTCGTGACACACATACATACACGTGGATATGTGAAACCCTTTTTTGGGGTTGTTGTTTCGAATCAATATTTTTCAGGTGACAAGTAATAAATGAATCACACTATTATAAAGGTGTACCGCCGTGTCTTCGTGGGGGCGATCGGCGGCAGCGATCTCTCGCGCCGGGCCTTGGCACAGGCCATGGTCCGGAGCGAGGAGGAGTGGCAGGCGGTTGCCTCCTTCTGCGAAGTAGTAATGCTAGCAAAGGAGGCGGCCGATCGCATGAACCAACGGTCCTCACGCCCCAACCGCCGCCGGGATTCCGATCTCGATTTCCATCCACCGTAGGCGCGGGCTTGCGGACGGCGAGCAATGGGTGACTCGCCGTCCGATCGTCCGGTAACTGTCCGGACCGAGCCCAAGTCGTCGACGGCGCGTAGTGTTCCACGCGCGCCTCAAGGAGATGTCGGCAACCGTAGGGGCCCAGCAGGGTCGAGGCCTACTGGGGCCATGGGTGATGCGAAAGCGATCCCCGGGGCCCTGGAAAAATGGCAAAGAAGGAACAGGAGTGGGTTTTCAGTCAGTAAAGGTCTGACACTATCTCCCACTCCACCCAAGAGCGGGATGTCATTAGATGATTTTCCCACCCGAAAAAAAAAAAAACTATTATAAAGGTGCTTGATTACTACCACTACCAGAAGCTAGTATTATAAAGGCGCAAGTTATTATATACTCGTAATTATATGTGTGTGTTTGTTACTCTTTCGCACTCAAACGGCCGCACGGATTTAGATGAAATTTGGCGGCGCGTAGTGTTCCACGCGCGCCTCAAGGACATGTCAGCAACCGTAGAGGCCTAGCAGGGTCGAAGCCTACTGGGGCCATGGGTGAAGCGAAAGAGAACCGGGGCTCTGGAACGAAGGTAAAGAAGGGACAGGAATGGGTTTTAGTCAGTAAAAGTCTGACACGAAAGGGCGGGAGATGTCAATAGATGATTTCCCACCTATAAAAAAAAATGAAATTTGGCAAACGGGTAGACTATGAGAATACCAAATAGGATACTTTTTATCTTGGGAGTATGTTCCATTGTTGATTAAATTAGTTTAAAAGTTTTTGTTACTATTTTGGAGAGTACCTACAATAAAGTTTTATGCTATTCTATTCATTGGAATAAATTTCTACTATCACGCGGGCGAAGCCGCTAGCAGCCACTAGTGTTAAATAACTATGAAAGAAAGAAAGAAAGAAAAATATGTTATTTGGCAAATATCATTCATCACACACAATGTAGAAACAACATGTAGAGTAAGATTATACAGGATGTCTTTGACATCGACGCATAAACCAATACCGATCCAGATCCTGGACCCCCCAGTGGTGGAATTTTTCGTCGATTTTTTCCGAATTAAAAAAGAAAAATCTTTACTTTGTTTAATTTAATCGCAATAAAATCGTTATTCTAACATACATATGTAGTGAAAAAAACGAATCAATTACTTTTAAAATTAAAAATGTCATCGGGGTTGATTATAATAATGATTTTATCTACCCCGATGACTTTATAATCAATCAATTTTTATATTTTTTTTTTTTTAATATCATCGGGCTTGGTTAGAATAACGATTTTACACGATTTAAATTAAAAAAAGTACAGTTTTTTTATAAAAAAATTAGGAAAAAGGCGACGAAAAATTCCACCACTGGGGTGTTCAGAATCATGTACTGGATCCGTGGTATTCGTCTGTGCGTCGATGTGAAAGACACCCTGTATATAAAAAAAAATATAAGAAAACTAACAATATGTGACTCACTAAATAACTAAGAGTTATTTAACACTAGCGGCTAGGTCGGTTAGTTTGATACCGTGTTACTCAATAACCGGGTTGTGGAGGTCAGGTTACGTACCTGACCTCCGCTCCGTCGCTCCGTTTTACGTTCTGCTGTCCAGCTGCTTCTATTCAGACTAAAACTGAACTGAAAATAAACTTTACATAATACCTTCTTGAGGCGCGCCTGGAACAATACGCGCCGTCGACGACTTGGGCTCGGTCCGGACGGTTACCGGACGGTCGGATGGCGGGCAACCCATTGCTCGCCGTCCGCAAGCCCGCGCCTACGGTGGCCGGAAATCGGGATCGGAATCCCGGCGGCGGTTGGGGCGTGAGGACCGTTGCCGTTGCCTCACGCGATCGGCCGCCTCCTTTGCTAGCATTACTGCTTCGCAGAAGGAGGCGATCGCCTGCCACTCCTCCTCGCTCCTGACCATGGCCTGTACCAAGGCCCGACGCGAGAGATCGCCGCCGCCAATCGCCCCCACGAGGACACGGCGTTGCTCATCCCAAGCGGGGCACACCTCCACCGTGTGCTCCACCGTGTCCTCCGGGCGGTCCACACAGTGGCGACACCCGAGCGTCGCTTCCGCACGAATCCGGTGCAGAAACTTCCTGAACTTCCCGTGTTCGGTGAGAACCTGCGTCATGCGGAAGGTGAGGACGCCGTGAGGTCTTTCCAACCACGCCTCAAAGAGTGGACTTACCGCCATAATTGCGGCGTGCCCAATCAGTAACGGGTACGGATAGAGCCCCATTTTTTTGTACTAATTAAAAAACAGGGGTGTATAGTAGAATCGCTAGTACTGGATTGAACAACAATTTTTTATCAAAAAGTCATTCAATAGAGTTATCAGAAACATGCAAAAGGTAAAAAATCTTAAGAAAATTGAATTTCGCGAGCTTACTCTGGCACTTTCACATTTAAAAAAAAGTTTGTAAAAAGCACCCAAGAAAAACACAACAAAAAACAGTCAGGTAAGCTAGATTCCACAAAATGTTCATTTGAAAGGTCAGGAACCTTATAAGGCCTAGTTTATGAGCCTACTAAAGTAGTGGTCAGTTGACTTCTAATACCTCATATCACGAACATAGTTCGGTGACCATTAGTTCACGTTCGTCACGCAACTTCCTGACTCGGACATCTTGACTGATCACCGAACATTCACGTTGATTCACATAACGACGATGACGTGCCAATACCTTCTAACTAACAAAATTACTTTTTAGTGCTTTTAATTCAAATGTATGTTTCCGCATGTTGTGGTGTGACGAGAATGGATAAAGTGAGAAATGAGTATATTAGAGGAAGTTTGAAAGTAGCGCCAGTGACTGAAAAGTTGAAAGGGAATCGTTTGTCTTGGTATGGTCATGTAAAGAGGAGAGATGAAACGCATGTTACTAAAAGAGTTATGAGTATACATGTGGATGGGTGGAGAGGGAGAGGGAGGCCAAAGAAAACATGGATGGATTGTGTGAACAGTGATATGAAAGAAAAGGAAGTTAGTGATAGCATGACCGTTGACAGGATAGAATGGAAGAAAAAACCATGTTGCGCCGACCCCAAATAAGATGGGACAAGGGCAGGAAGATGATGATGATGTTTCCGCATGTTTTTGTGAAATCTCTGAAGCAAGTATTTAGTTTCAACTGCACCAAAAATTGTGGAAACACTTCCTAACTAAACCAACAAGTCAATTTTTAGTATTATCTCCTAACGTTTTAAAAACAAAAAATTTTTGACTTCGACAGTTAGGAGTTCTTGTCACTTCGCCGTCGATAACATTACGTCTGTGTACCCTAAATTGTTGAGCAGTCGTCTACTATTTATAAACTCGCATTTGACCACCTCACCTGAAGGTAAGCTATGATGTTGTTGACAAAGGAGCATGCTTCACGAGAACCTATTAGTAAATATCTATTTACTCCTAACATACAATTATCCAAGAAATACAGATTCCGGTAGGGAATTCTACTCCTCAGGTTACGTACAAAAATAAGGCTACAGGATTGTTCGAAAGAAATACCGCTGCACTTGATTGTAAAGTGCTGCTGAAGGAACACAGGTGGGTTTTAGTCAGTAAAAGTCTGCCACTCCCTGACACTTCACTTAGAGTGAAAAATAAGTTATTTGATGACCAACTGACCCGGCGAACTTCGTACCGCCTAACCGTCAATGAATGTAGTATATCTTTCGATGTAGTCTACCGATTGCAATGAAACAAAGCCTAAGTAATATATCAAGTTATACACAATTTTAACATAATAGTAGATTATGTGACTAGGGGATAAAGCAGTGTCTTTAAGTCGCGGGTGGCGGATGTTGAATTCCGAACGAAACGAAGGTTGCTAATTTTAATCCCGAACGATAGTGAGGGATTTATATAATTAACTCCCGAGCATTGCGAGGGAGTTAATAAAGAAACCTGAGTGAAGTGAGGAATTCAAGCCGCCCAAGACAAAGACAGCTTTATCCCCGTGTTGGATACTCTACTTTTTACACCATCTGTGAGATAATTAAAACACAATTTAGTAAAACAAATCATATAATAGAGAAATATAAGTATTATTACGAGTTAATCTTAACTATCACTCAAAATCTTTTGAGATTTGAAACAAACAAAATTCACTACTCAAAGGTTCTATAGTTTAAATTTTCTATAACGCCCCGCTTGTTCATTACTTTTTTTTAGAAACTTTTTTTATTCTGTTTTTTTTTTTTGTTAGTGGCCAGTTAGAAATTTGAATAAACTTGTTTGATGCACTACATTTTAATTCACATAATGCTGACGGTTTTCACGTTCCATATTCAAATCTCATTATTCCCTAGGGATCGCCCATACTACATTATCTCCCTAGGGACATAATGACTTGCTTTAAGTGATGGTTGTATGACGTATAAAAGGGCATTATCGAGCAGGTGGTGTAAAAAAGTTATATACATCGATTTCGTAGATTATAAGTGATGAGCGCACAACTAAAAACTCCTACAGATTTATTAAATATAGAAAGAATAAATATAGAAAAGATATAGAAGATTTCCTAACCCAAAAGAAAAAGAGGTGTAAATCAGAGTTAGTCGGGAAATCAGCAATTGCAGCAATCAAAGAGTGTATGTGAGTTTATATGTAAGTCTTAGTGTGTTAGAGCAGTGGTGGCCGAGTGGTAACGGCCCCGACGTACGAGTTGTAGGTCGCGGGTTCAAACCCAACCAGGCGCATTACTTTGTGTAATTTATTTCATCACCACTGCTCACAAAACGGTGAAGGAAAACATCGTGAGGAAACCGGTATGTCCTAGAACCAAAAATTCGAAGACATGTGACATTCACCAACCCGCACTGGGCCCGCGCGGTGGATTATGGCCCATACCCTCTCCTAGAGAGGAGGCCTGAGTCCCAGCAGTGGGAACATTAAAAGGCTGATTATGCTATGCTATGCTATGCTTAGTGTGGGGCAAAGATTTCATTAAAAAAAAAAAATGGTAGAGTGCAACTGCACTTTTGACTGACTGTAATCTTATAGCTTCTGTTTAAAACATCTTAAGTAAAAACTCAATAACACTTAACCCAACCTGGATATCGAACTCAGGACCATAAATTAGCTACCACAGATCAAAGAGGCACTGAGTAATATCGATTATTACCTGAAAAAAAATCGGTGATTTAATTCACTTTTTCAGCGTCGTTAAATCATGTTTTGCATTGAGCAAGCCATTGAGTCGATTCAGCACAGTTATTGATTTAGTAAACTTACATTCATATAATATTCTTGAAGGCAGTTGATACGTCCCTGTCATGAAGGGCATTTTATGTTAGTACAACAAGTCCTCACTTTTATGCAGAATACTAAATTATTGATACACAGCGAATCTAATGGTAGAAAATTACACATTCTTTCTTTCAGAGCATGAAATAGACTTATCAAACAATTTGTTGAAATCATTTGTAGGCTCTAGTTGAAATTGGTTGGATTTCAGGATCGACGTTTTGGTTGTTTACCGATTGACTGCTGGTTTTTTTTAAGACTTCTCCCGGTCTGGGTGGAGCGGGAAGGCGTGTCAAACTTTTAGTGACTAAAACCACACATGTGTCCTTCTTTTGCCCTTTGCGTTCTAGGACTACGGGTTTCCTTTTCAGAAAATCCCCGCAGTCCTAGCGGGCATCGGCCCTCCTGGGCCCCTACGGCTTGCTGACATCTTTTTGAGGAGCGCGTAGATCACTACGCGCTATTGACGACTGGGGCTCGGTCCGGTCGATTACCGGATTGTCAGACAGCGAGCTACCCATTGCTCGACGTCCGCAAGCCCGTGTCTACCGAGGCTAGTCGGGGTCGGGGTTTTGACGACTGGTGCCTGAAGACATTCGTTGTTTCATGTGTGCGGCCTTCTTCTTCGCTAACATTACTGCTGCGCTGAACGAGGCGCACGCATTACTGGGCATGCGTGGTGGATTACGGCCCATTCCCTCTCCTAGAGAGAGGAGGCCTGAGTCCCAGCAGTGGGAACATTAAAAGGCTAATTATGCTTATGCTATGAAGGAGGCGACCGCCTGCCATTCTTCCTCGCTCTGGACCATAGCCTAAACCAGAGCCCGGTGCGAATGGTTGCTGCCACCGAATGCCTCTCCGAGGACATGGCAGTGCTCCGCCCAAGTGAGCGATTGAATGCTACGCTGCTGAAATAATATACATATATGTATGACCTAAATGTAGTTGTTCTGGGTCTGGGTGCCTTGTGGACAAAGAACCCACGATACAGGAGTAATTCCAAGTATTAGGGTTTACGATTTTTTAAAGAAGAAATAAAAATTAATAATAACATTTTCCTTGATTTTTTTACCGCAACTGGAGAAAAACAACCAAAACCGCTTCTAAATAATAAGAACCGATGTCCCATAACAAATTAAAGTTCCAATTACAAGAAGCCACTTCAGAATGCAGTACAAACTCCATTTTATCAGATTATTCGAACTCCGGTATTGCCAGCTCAGCTAAATTCTATAATTGCTCCCTCCATTACGCCGAGCAAACTTCGTCTTAGTCAGCTGTATTTTTTTTACTGGCAAACTTTTTAATTCGCTGTAAAATTGACCCTTGTTGTTGTTCGAAATTTAATTTATCGGTTTCTGGAAATAAATTGAAATATGGCTGTGCCAATGTTGTATTAAATTGATTAAAATTATTGCAAAATAAGCTTTCAGTGTAAATCATTTCTCGTGTTTATGTCTCAAACTCAAACAGGACTTATGAGTGTTTGATTTAAATACTCGATTACTTGAGATATCTTGTTTGTTTTTCCAACTTTCTAATTAGCCTTCTTCGTCTTTCTGAGGCCCTACCAGCTCTTAACACGATTCATTTAACGACCTAAATTTAAACTGTTAAAGGGATGCAGCTATACAATATTACTTTTAGTTTATGCGAAACCAGAATATAGTTTATTCAGAATCAGTAACTGAATCGATTCCAATAATTTTTACGCCATGTTTCGGGTTTCGCATTAAAACTAATGTTATATAGGGTGTAAAGCTCCATCCGTGTTTCTCGCTCGCATGACTGACATTTTAACACATCACACACACTACAAAACAGTTTTCACATTTTTTCCTATACTTGTGCTTTGAGACCTTGCTTGTGTTTTGAGAATTTCAAGTTGATACCTCCACGAGTTCCCGAGATAAAGGGTTGGACAACAAAGTGGTCCTATAAGGGTTCCGTTTTTTCCTTTTGAGGTACGGAACCCTAAAAAGAACCCGTTCACTCGGTCCACTTAACTACAGATGTAGTTCTTTCCTCAAGTCCATCTCAGACACTAATCTGCATGGTTCTCATATGATTTTACCATTACATGTTTGCTGTATGGACTAATCAGCACCGGGTCATCAAATTTACACTGACGAAAACATTTATCATTTACCATCTTCTGGCATTTAACAGGCAGACATTCAGGCATTTAACATAGTTATACCTTTGTAATTATTCCTAAGATTTTATGTTACTATTTTACCAAATTTTATATCTGAATAAATATTATTATTATTATTATTATTTTCATTTTCAATATTTATCTCAGGACCCTGAGGTCCTGGACCTTTGGAAGGCGTACGAGGAGCCGAAGCCAACTCGCAGAGGCCCTTTAGATAATTATAATGGAACATGATACCAACCGACGATTATCCCTATACGCGCTATGCTAGTGCACCCAAGGACAACCCCCGGTTGTTGAAATACTATTGCGACATATGGAGAACAAAGATAATAGGGCTATGGTTTTTGGAGTCTTAAGTGGACTAGTAACATGGAACTATGTTAAGACTATGGCCCCTGCCTGAACAACGTTATTAATATCCATCGAAAAAAGGATTATTATTATTATTATCTAATTAAATTAGACCACTATGTCCCACTGATCATCTTCAGCCTTTGCGGGCCAGTGCCTCCGGTAATAGTGAAGCCTCTCAACCTTCGTCTTGGTATACCATGAAGTTGCCTAGCATTTAACCTCGCGCGTGCGGGGGGGGGGGTATTATTACTAAGTGATTGCGCGTTTTTAAGTAAAATCACAAAAAAAACTTTTTCTGGATTTTTCTAGGAAAAACGAAGATATAGAAACCACAATTTTCGGCCAAATATATATATTTCTTTTAATTGATATAAACCAGTGCTTGACTGCGATCCCACCTGATGGTAAGCAGTGATGCAATCATTGATTATATTCACAGCCTATTCACTCTAGCCTTGAAGGCACCTAAGTTATAGCTGGACGGGAAGACCGCAGCAGGCAAATTGTTCCAGTCCTTCGATGTACGTGGTATAAACGACGAAGCGAAATTTAAATTTCGTACAAACGTGTGTACAGTACGACAATCAATCGTTTTTCAAGGTCATTCAAGTTGTACAGACGTATGTGCAGTCGGCGCTCGAGGCGTGGGACTCAATAAGTGGCTCTTTTAGCCCAGAGCTCATTTGATGATCGCAATGAGATATATCCATTTCTATTATTTGACTTCTATACGCTTCCTCTAAACATAGTATTAGAATTGAGAGCCTAATAATTGCCCTCCTGACCACATGTCGATCATGGCGGCGTTCCCGGTGGCTAAAGCCAGCATAGATAACCCATCGACGACGAAAATTATAGTGTACAAGCGTGTGTGCAGACTCAGGCGCATTTTTTCTTCCCACGCCCAAATAGAGTCTCCCATGTATTATAAAGGAGTGTGTGTACTGTGTGTAGGTATGTTTGTTACTTCTTAACGCTCGAATGGTTGAACGGATTTGGATGAAATTTGGTTCATGGGTTTTTTTTAGGTGGGAAAATTATCTTATGACATCATCCACTTTTGGGCAGAGCGGGAGATAGTGTCAGACTTTTATTGAATAAAAACCCACTCCTGTTCCCTCGTTGCCTTTCGTACCAGGGCCGAGTCTTCCTTTCAGAATCAGACCCTTGGCCCCAGTAGGCTTCGGCGGTTGGGGCGTGAGGACCGTTGCCTCACGCAATCGGCCGCCTCCTTTGCTAGCATTACTGCTTCGCAGAAGGAGACGACCGCCTGCCACTCCTCCTCGCTCCGGACCATGGCCTCTACCAATGCCCGGCGCGAGAGATCACCTCCACCGATCGCCCTCACGAGGACACGACGTTGCTCTGCCCAAGCGGGGCACACCTCCACCGTGTTACACGGGTAGAACTTGTCCTGAAATAGCACAAAGCATTTTCCACAATTTTTAGGCGCGCAAAGCCACTGGCAGCAGCTAGTGGCAACAAAAACTGCGTTCTAACTTTTGCATCCAATAAAAAACTTCATCAATCGACTTTATCTTAAAAACTCTCATCTCTACAGAAACAAAAGCGAAGGTAAACAAAGGTCCACTGATTGAATGAGACTATTTTAGATTAGCTAGTGAGGAAATAGGCCAATAACAGCCGAGAGTAGACTATAAATACGGCAGAGTCAAGGCAGACCGTTGACGCCCACTTTCCCTCTCAATGAACTGGACTATAAATATGGTGCAGGCTTTATATTGGACGATGTTGGTTTCATTAACGAGTTCGAAGTGGACAGAGATATGAATTTAGTAATTGATTGGGTGTCTCGGATGAATTGTTAATGACTTTTATGAGCTGATTGTTTTTTTTTTATTATTATTGCTTGGCTCGCGCTTGAGTAGTATCTCACCTGATGGTAAGCGATGATGCGGTCGACGATGGAACACGCTTGTCTAGAAGACTCTTGACTTAAAGAACTCATAGGTTGTAGCTATCAGGAAACACAGACTGCGTCAGAGAATTCCACTTCGTTCTGTGTTCTCATACCGTACGTCTGATGGTCTGATGATATAACGGGTTTGGCGGAATGAAGTTATGCAACTCTGACGCATAAGGACTTCCCAAATAATTAATTGTAATAATTTAATTTGCTATGACCAGTGGCATCTAAGCAAATAATTTTGCAGCACATGTACTTCAACTTCTCAAAGAGTACAATGCAACCTTCTTACATTTAGGGGAGAGTCCTACAGTACCGGCCAGCATCCAGTACCGGCCAGTTGCAAGTTCTTTAATTCTATAATAGATAGCGCTAAGAGTTTCACCGATATTAATGCGTTACACTCGTGCAAGTACATGCCCCGCGCGGCGTCAACCTGTCGGAACCGGTTTATTGTCAGTGCAAAGATTTATGTTGAGTGCGATGAACACGTGTTACGTAATTAAATTTCTGTTGGTGATTTTCGAAGTTCAGTGATTCAATTCAAAACAAATAACTCCTGGTAAGATTACTATGTATATATGACTATTAGATGCCGAATATTAATTCAACCTTTGTACGTTTGTTTTCATCTGAAATCAAAATTCCTTTTTTTTCTGTTTCCTTCAGTACCGGCCATTACGATGTCCTGCAGTACCGGCCATTTATTAACTCAGTAACAAGACAACAAAAATTTCAGGAAAAGGTGTTAATAAAAAAGGCAAGAGTTTACTGTCAGGAAGAGATGTCAGAAAAAAAAACCAAAAAAAATACCAAAGAAAATCTACCTCCTACTCACAGACCGGTTGAAGAAGACACAGTTTGCCCTTTGTGCGCTGAATGTCTTGAAGAAGACTGGATACAGTGTGGAAACTGTAAAATTTGGGTTCATGAGGCTTGTGCAAACATATCGGAGCTATCTGATCAGTACATTTGCGATTACTGTACTGTCTAAATGGTTACCTACTTACTGGCCGGTACTGAAGGACAATTATTTTTAGTCTGATTTTTTCTATTCTTTAAATTGCAATAATAAAGCTGATTATTTCTAAATGATTTAGTAGTTTTTTATTTTTATTAAATAGCCTAATAGTACTTATAAAATATAAGGAGGTACTGAACATATAACCTTAGATATTTTCATTTTTTTGTGGATAAACCTAAGGTGACGGTACTGTAGGACTCTCCCCTACAAGTAGACCATCAATATTGGGCTGTCATCACTGACCTCTATAGTGATAAATAGTAGCGGTCAGTGGCTGTCATATTTCAACAAAAGAATATAAAGCAATGAAAACTGAAAACGTCAACAGTTAAAAATCAATCACAGCGGCAACAAAAGACACCCACATGTTTGTAAAAAATTTCTTAATATAAGGAAACAAAAAAAAAATACTACAATTTTATTAAAATGATGTCCAAAACTCGAGGGATCTGGTCGTATATAAAAAATTCCTCTAAGAATTTAAACATTCGGACAGACTGGATGCTTCGTAGAGATTACGCGGATACGAAAGATCCGAAAGGCTGCAGAAGAGCTTTAGTAGACATTCCTGCTGAACCAGATCCAAACTGTCCTCTGGAATGTGAGAGACGGAAAAAAAAGAAAGGAGGGATCCTACACAAGATTAAACTGAGGATAGTTGAGGGCGGAACGAACTTTGGGAGTAAGTTGTTGATACTTGCCATTTAGCGACTATACACGATACGGTCCGCCGGAAAGTACTTGTGCAAATGTGCTTCCTCTGATAGAACGGAGTATGTTTTAGTTAAACCCAAGCAGATCTTGGAACATACGCTATATTTGACCAACCTACACAGTTGGATCTATCCTGTGGACACTTGGCTCATGCCCTGACATCAAGCTACTTTGGCTCTTCATCATCATAGGCAATTTTTATCCATTTACATCTGAATATAGACCTTTATCTTTATGGCCATGCTGCCCTAGTTTGCAGGAGTCTCAACCAGGTCTTCCTTTCCTTCAATCTTTGGTTCCTGTTCTTCATTCGATCAATCTGCCCAGTCTTCTCCCACTTATGTTAGGGTCGACTTCTGGTCTATCCGGATGCAGCTGAATACCAATAACTTAAATGGAGCGACTGCTAATCTGACCCTCACAACCCAGTAACTGACATGATACTCCTTGGCAAGGCTGATATCAGATTTCCCCGAGCTTCACCTTCAATAATAAAAAAAATATCTTACTCATACAAACAAGCCAAAACAGAAAACAAATTATTAGTATCTCTTGTTCACAAATAGCGCCATTTCGTCGGATCCAGTGCAAACCGCCAGTGTGTAACCCGAAAAAGCCGCAAATCGCGCTGCCGGCGCCACAGGAGAAGAAACTGCCTCCAGTGCCGGCGCCTCGGCCTGGTGTCCAGGTATCGGTGCTTGGGGCAGACACTGCCATCGGGCAGTACGTCGCCCTGCTGCTGAAGCAATGCTCTTGTATTAAAAAGTGAGTTCTATAGTTTTGAACATTAGGTCCAATTTGAAATAAAAAGTATATATTTGACAAGTACACACAATAATAACTCTAGTACTTCGGGCAGTATATCGCCTCGCGCCAAATAAAAATGCATTCTGTTATTTCAAAGATTAGGTCTACTACGGAATAAAATCCATTTTACACGACGTTCTTCATCCGGATTATGACTAGTATTTAGAACAAAAACTTATTCAGTAAGACACAATACACAATACAATGATTCAAGTATTCTTTTGACTACGCAAAAATATCGGCTGTCCCCCGAAATCGGAAGTTATGGCGGTGTATATAATTTAAATTATAGATAAACAAAATAACACGATATTCATTAACACCATTTACAGAAAACTTACGTAACACAAATGGAACTATTTTAAAATAAACTGCTCAACAAAAACTGAAGCAACAAGTGTTTTTGCTTTCATATCCATATCTTCACCGAGTACTACCTCAGTAATTTAGCAGGATACATTAGCAAAAGTTAATTACTCCCCCGAAGGTACTCCATTACTCTTATTTAAAACACACGACTGCAAAGTCTATTGCTTCCCTATTCTGTTTGACCTAATTGGACATTTCCCGCAAACGACCCGCTCGAGCAGAAATGACCTTTTGCTTCTATTTTGTTAAAAAGGGATGCCTAATTAAGTTTTTTAGGTCATTTCTGTTCTAACCCTGTTATTGTTATTGTCGCCCTAGTTTTGCTATCGCAATTTTATTATTATGTAAAATAGTGTTTTAGGCTAGTTACCTACTGCCTTATTCAACCTTGAAACGGCTGTAAACCAGTCTATAAGGTGTTGAGTGATGATGAAGTAGGTATGGCTATATCTCACCGAGACACCATGGCGGCGTGACCAGTTGCGCCGCCATGGTGTCCGTAAGCTACTACCCTACCCGATGCTACCCGCCGATTCGTGGAAATCTTTGCGGTTCGGCGCTGCAACGCATTGTGTGCCCCTTGGGTTATAGGATCACTTTGTTGTCCGTCTGTCTGTCTGTTTGTTAAAACTCCTTATCTCGAGAACGCGTGGAGGTTTCGAGTTGAAATTAAAACCCAGGTCTGCGGTCCCTTGGAAGCTGTGAAAAAAATCAAACTTCTGATTAACGAAAAAAAGATACGGCCGTTTATGTCGCAAAAAACGTATATTTCGACACTCTCAAGGGAATCAAAATTCATAGGGTACTTCCCGTTGACTTAGAATCCTGAAATTTTGTATGAAGCAAGGTCTCATAGCACAAGTATAGGAAAAAATCTGAAAACTCTAAATTAGTAGTTACGTCACTAAAGAAACATTTTTTGCGATTTGAAAAATTTCGTAATTCAATTCGGGAATTGAACTGTTTTGATAGGTAAGTTTGCACGGTACCCTCAGTACGCGAGTCCGACTCGCACTTGGCCGGTTTTAGTCCATTAAATCACTAACTCAAGCTTCTTTGGCGGTACGTCGTGATCAACTTTTTTAAATATTTTAGCGGCACGTTCTCCAATAAAGGTTTGCCATCCCTGGTCCGTGATAATTTAAATTCTTAAAACTTAACCAAATCGTGAAATACATCTTCAACGACGTTCCCTGCTAACCCCTACCTCCTCATGCCCCCATCAATTCAGGATCGGAAACCCATCCACATCTTCACTTTAACGTCGAACCCCGATTTTGATGTGGAGCGATAAATTCAGACCGGGCAAGTGAACCGTTGCGCACACAGTCGTGTTGTGACATCAGCGAGACGAACGGTCCCTCAGGGCCGGGGATTTCATGAGCCGTGTAGGGGCATCGAGAAGAAATTACGGAGAAAAACAAGTGATATAATCCACGACTTTTTTTTAAACTGCCACACACTAAGAATAAAGGTTCAACTACACTGCGCACACGTGTGCCACACACGCCCATCTGGGCGCGTCGGTCACCATAAATTTTATATGGAAACTAGACTTGTAGAGCTACACTTGATCCACGCCACGCGACGCCGCACCACGTCGTTCTACGTAAAAATCAGGCGTGTTACACGTGTGAGTCGGTCTAACACTCTTCTCATAGTTTTGTTACTATTTTGGTGTACAATAAATTTTATTCTAATAACTCATGTGGCGTGGGTGTATTCACAATCATGTAAACTCATATACACTAGACTCATATACACTATCCGCAGGAGAACCAAGGTCCCTGACATAGCCCGAAGAATCGCCAAACTGCAATGGGCAGGGCACATTGCTCGTAGAACGGATGGTCGATGGGGCCGAAAGGTTCTAGAGTGGCGACCGCGCACCGGAAGGCGCAGCGTCAGAAGGCCTCCCACAAGGTGGACTGACGACCTGGTGAGAGTCGCGGGAGTGCGGTGGATGCGAGACGCACAGGATCGGTCGTTGTGGAGACGTTTGGGGGAAGCCTATGTCCAGCAATGGACGTCTTTCGGCTGAAATGATGATGATGATATACACTAGACACCCACACACTGAACAGCCTATCTGTAGAACATACAAATATTTGTTCCTTACGGGAACCGAACCCGCGACATGCAGCGTAGTAGCCAATAGCTTAACCCCAGATGCTTATCTTGCATTGATGCCCGATGGGAAATCATCAAATAACCCCCTCTCGCACTGGGTGGAGCAAGAGGGACTGGCAGATTTTTAATTACTAAAACCTACCTATGATCCTTCAGTTCCCCTTTGTGTTCCAGGATTTTTTTTTGGGATGGGAAATCATCCAATGACTTCTCCCGCTGTAAAGTGGAGCGAGAGAGTGTGTCAGACTTTTACTTACTAAAACCACACCTGTGTCCTTCAGTTGCTCTTTGCGTTTTAGGATGTTTCCAATTCCGACAATTCCGCGTGATGTTTTCCAGTGCTGCTGTAACTCCGATCAATCCCACAGCCCCTTGGTATCTGGCTAAGCCTATTTTCTACCAGATTGAAGGTTCCAGTAGAGCACCAGGCTACGAAATAATCGACCATTTTGAATAAGGGGCAATGAGGATCAGTCATGATTTTTGTGGAGTATGCAGACTTATAGCGTCAAGAAAAACAGTAAATACTGTGAAGAAATTATTTAAATCGGACCAAAAATGACGAAGATCAGCAATTTTAGTGTATTAGTTCCAGAAACGCGCCCGAGAATGAAGCGACTCGCTGTGACGTCATCTGTCATGATCGGTCTCCACCGGCTAATGGATACGATCAAGCCGATCGTCGCACGGATCATGACTGATGACGTCATCGTAAACAGTTCAGCGAGAGCGCGCGTTTTCCAAGTAGCTTTAATAAATCCACCATTTATTGACGAATTTTAATAATTAAAAAAATTGAATGCTCAGTAAATTATTACACATATATAGATATACTTAGTAAAAATTGGATTTGTTATTATGTAATTGATCCTCATGGAGTGAACTAAGCTCACCGCCTCACCTCAAACAGCCCTAGAAAACTGCTTAAGAGAGACGCCAAACGCTCAAATCATGTTATTAAAGAGCATTTCGCGAAAATTACTATAAAAACAATAGGGCTGCTGGCATCAGCAAATGCAGCATCTACACGTGTCTAACAACCCAAGTTTTTTCTTTTGAAACACAGCCAATTCTTTGTGTGTATTTTTAAGTCTCGAAGGTCTACTGTGTCTATTTATTTAGTGACGATTGTCTTGAGGGTTAGTGACGTCATACCCGGCTGGCCAGCGGATCAGCCATAAACTGTTTTGTGTCTGCGGAGTGTGAACGAAGGCATTTTGACTGTAAACTCTAGACGTTTAATTCAATTTCGTCTGGGATAACCAGCGTTTTGATTGACTGATGACCGAGTTAGCTGGTCGAGGTTTGATTTGTCTGGCTAGCAAATTATTCAGATTCGGCTATTTTATTAAAAATTAGTAAAAGGAGAGTTGAATTCTAGATTGTATTTTTCTTCTTGTCTTCTGTCAAGAATCATCTTCCTATCATAGGCTTCGTATAAATCTTGAAAGGTGCAGGGAGGGCAGTATTATAGCAGGTGACGCATGTTCTGTGAAGTGGCTCCACACTGGTAGGTACTGTTTGAGCTGAGTTTTATTAGACTGCTTTTAGAAATGGTCAAAATCAGTTGAACAACGAATTTCGCACTACTCTATAAAAAAAACGTTAAGATTATATCGAGCTTTTTCAGAAAGAACTTTGTTAACGACGGTTTACGTTTTTAGTTTGGGATTTTTCCTTTCTTAATTAAAAAAAAAAAATGATGATAATATTTTAATAGAAACTATTTTTTTTTTTTTTTTATTCTTGATAGGTTTGCGCTTGACCGCTAACTCACCTGATGGAAAGCGACGATGCGGTCGACGATGGAGCGCGCTTACCTAGAAGTAACCTATTCACTCTTGACTTAAAGATTTATTTGATTCTAATATATTAGTAGTTATAAGAATAACAAAAAAAATACGAGAGTATAGTCATTAATTCTTTTTAATTAAGGGAGAGAAAACCCATTCCTACAAAAAAACGCAAAATGTCGCTTACGATGTTTTTTTTTTCTAAAAAAGTCGATAATTCATTGAATATGTCTTTAAGGAACTCGTGAGGGCCCATTTTGTAAATAGCCCGGATTGCTCAATTGAAAATTGATTCTACAAAAACTGCAGAAAGACGATGATAATGTAACTTGTTGTTTGAAGTGATTTTATTATCCACTAGCATAGCAGTTACATCAGCTTCCACTGATGATGTTGACGGCGAAATTCTTGTGCAGGTGCAGGCGAAGCAGAATATAAAGTACCAAATTATGCAAGACCAGAATCCATTGTTCAGAACCACTTTTAAGTTAAAAAAACATCACTTAGCCATTCCTGTTCTCTCGTTTAATAGCTCGCCTCGTAAAGCCGTAAAATAAGGCACAACGGACACTGGCCGTAAGGTACGGCTCATGAATCCGCTCCTATGGGAGACTTTTGATGTCTGGCCGTCCGTTTTATGACCCAAACGGCTCAGCCACAGCTTTGATGACACTAAATATATGAGGGTACTTGAATAAATCATTGTTTTTGCTCAATCGGATGTATGACGATTAAACTGCAAATAATATTGCAGCGTTCTATAAACTTCTTGATAGTCCGCTCTTAGATCACTAAGGGCGGAATTCACCAATAAAACTAATCGCGTTTTAACGTTTGGCTCGCATAATCGCGTTTAGCCGCTGTCACTAGTGTCACTTGTAAAAATACAACAAAAGCAAAATACAGACTTAGTCCATTTTATAAAGCCTCATATAGCTTCCGCTATCTGCCTGTGTAAACTGGGCCTGCGATTCCTACCTATCGGTTTTCCAACAAATTTACCGAATATACACAGTTATAAGCATGTTAGCTATCTAGAGAACACGGGATTTCTTCTGTGGCTCTAGCTGGATATCAAAAGGCAACTGAAGGGCACAGGCAGGTTTTATTCAGCAAAAGTTTGACACGCCCTGTCGTTGCACCCTAAATCGAGAAAAGTCATTTGATAATTTTCCCACTTCAAAAAAAGCTATTTATAGAATGCTAATAAAAGTGCTAACTTTTGAAAATCACAATTTTGTTTTTGGCAGTGTATATTTTAGTATAACGTGTCTATTTGACTGATAAAAAGAGAATGTTGAGATGGATGTGTGGTGTGACGAGAACGGATAAAGTGAGAAATGAGTACCTATATTAGAGGAAGATTGAAAGTGGCACCAGTGACTGAAAAGTTGAAGGGGAATCGTTTGTCTTGGTATGGTCATTTAAAGAGGAGGGATGAAACGCATGTTACTAAAAGAGTTATAAGCATACATGTGGATGGATGGAGAGGGAGGCCAAAAAAATGATGGATGGATTGTGTAAAGAGTGATATGAAAGAAAAGGAAGTTGGTGATAGCATGACGAGTGACAGGGCAGAATGGAAGAAAAAAAAGGTATTGCACCGACCCCAAATAACACGGGACAAAGGCAGGAAGACAATGATGAACGTGTCTATTTGGAACACAGTAATTCGTTTGTATTGTAAGTGAAAACGTGTATTGTGCCTTAATTTTTATTAGAGTACTTATTCTAATAAAATTTAAGGCATGTATGTATTAGTTGTAAGTTTTCCAAAGAAAGTAAAATAAACCTTATCTAAACATGTAAGCCAAACATTATTTTTCCTGGCAAAAAATCTGTTCCCGGAAGACACGCCGTCCATTCGCCATCATCCATCTACACGCCCGAACACCCATAAAATATGTATGCAGCAGTTTCATTGTACTGCCATCAAACATTCCCACCATAGCTTAGGAATGTGCGAGGCATTCAGAGAAAGCCGAAAAACCCGTAAAAGTTTTAGTACTGACAGTAGGTATGCTGTGCAGAAGTGCACAGCATACCTACTGTCAGTGATTCTTTGCTCATTACTTTTGACAGGACCAGAGAAATATAAACAAGACAATTAAAAAAAAGCTCTCAAAAAATTATCCTCCATTTTGGATACGTCTTGGCTTTGTTTTTTTTTTCGTATTCTTCTCAACAAACCTTTTTAATTGATACCCCCCATTGGTGGTACATTAAAAAATACCTACAGTGCGTTTTTTAATCCCAGATAATGATTTGACAAGTGCAAATGTCAAACTCCAGAAATATGTTGCCTGCTTTTTGACAAAAGTGATGTCTCCAAATTCGATTTTTTATACCGGTTCTTTTAATAATACAACCTCTAAGGAAAGTAGGACCAAGATACGATAGTGTTTGTTTATAGTAAAGTCTAATATGAATTGAAGATTGAAATAATTAGAAATATTCAAAAATATTACCATATTTTTTTTACACTCGGACTTTTACTTATACTAAGAACTCACAAAACCGTTTTTACGGTTCGTCGTGCGTCCGCTGCGGTTGCGGGCCCGCAGCTTCTGTAGAATGCTAGAGATATATTGGTCGTCAAGATGTTTTCAAGTCGGAGCAGGAGAGCGTGTCAGACTTTTACTGCCTGAAACCAGATCGGCCTTACTGGGCCCCTACGGTTTGCTTACATCTCTTTGAAGAGCGCGTGGATCTCTAAGCGCTGTCGACGACTGGGGCTCAGTCCCGGCGATTACTGGACTGCCGGACGGCAAGCTACCCATTGCTTGACGTCGGTATTGACATTGTGGTAGTCGGGATTGGGGTCTCGGCGACTGGAGCGAAAAGATTTATTTATTTATTTAAAGATGTTCGTTCCCTCACTCGTGCAACCTCGTTCCTCACTAGAATTACTGTTTCGCAGAAGGAGGTGACCCCCTGCCATTCCTCCTCGCTCCAGACCATGGCCTGTACCTACCAGGACCCAGCGCGAGAGGTCCCTGCCAACTATTGCCTTCACGAGGACACGGCGGTGCTCCGCCCAAGTGGGACACACCTCCACCGTATGCTCCACCGTGTCCTCCGGGCGGTCCACACAGTGGTGACCTCCTGAATCTGAAGTAGGAACTTCCCGAACTGACCACGTCCAATGAGGACTTGGTTCATGAGGAAGATGAGGACGCCGTGACGCCTCTCCAGCTACTCCTCAAAGAGGGGACTGACCGTCATGATTATGGCGTGCCCATTGGTCGTCAAGCTGTGAATTCACAGGACTGCATTGCAAAAAACCGACACTCGATTCGTTTATCGCTACAATTTTATAAGAAATCCATGCGAAAATGGTAGGTACAAAAAGAGGACAAAGAATTGTTTAATTATAACTATTATTAGTTTTCAAACAAAAATATCACTTTGAGTAATTCTATATTTTTGTCTAGGTTTGAAAAATGACGCAGCTTTTGTTAGTCTTTCAATTCTTAGGCTTAAATTATATTTTATTTTATAAATTAGACATTTGCATCTATCAAATTACCTTCAGAAAATACAAAAACTGACCATAATTAGTTGCATTTTAAAACGAAACTATTTTTACGAATATTTTCGGTTTTTTTGTTCAATACCGGTTGCGGTACCTCACTATTTATGAAATGGAAAAAACATGCAACATTCGAATTGTCAAATTATTATCTTTAATTAAAAAACAGATTTTAAGTAGTCGGACATTTTCAGGTGTCCGCCATATTGGATTTAGAGTGACATCACTTAGTCAACCATGCATTGTCATTGAACATATTTGTAAAATTTCTGTTTAATTTTTTATTTTATTATTTATTTAATACTTCGTGCACATAAAGGTACAGAGGCGGACTTAATGCTTTAATCGGTTAGGGTTAAGTGTTTTAAAATTCATTCACAACATTTGACCTAAAGATACATCGAAAACTTGCAAAAAAAAAACATTTTTCAATAACTTATAATAGTTATGCCTAAGTTGGTTGGTTGGTTGGTTGGTTGGGTGCATTTATGTTAGGTGATAGTTGTTTTCCGATGCCGATGTGCCAGCGCTATCACGCACCGATGCGCTTAGGGTGTTTTAACGCTGGTCGTCTTAGGTCTCATTCCGTAAAACCTGCACACACAAATGCTTATAAGTGCCGACACGCTCTGTTTTGATTTGTGTAGCATCGGTCCACATCGGTTCGCGCTGGTAAGCTGGCACAGTTACCAGCTTTCGAAGTGAATACACCCTATTTTCCGAACTGCAGTGTCATCTGCAGTTCGAGAGATAAGGTAGCTTGATACTTAACATCTTTCTTTCTTTTCTTCTTTCTCTCTTTCTATCTTTCTTTCCTTCGTTTTTCCCATTTTTCATTTTTAATTTTTTTCTTTGCGTAAGCTCCGCCTACTTACCCGGAGATTCGGGCTCTCCGCACGATTTCTCTACAAAAACACTCCCGTTGAACCTCTGTAAATAGTTTACTATGTAGTTTTAGTGAGAACGTAGACATTATATGGATCATTCAATGTATAAGGAGAAAAGATTTTACGAGCCGGTCGTGACTACTGCGATCTGCGGCGGGAAAACTTTATCGCGATTTTTATTGTTAAGAAACTGTATTCGTATGCTATAATTTCAATTTTAACCTTTCGTATGGCCGGCTATTAGAGACACAATTAAAAAACATTGTGTCTCGCGTAGATCTACGCTTCCGGCATTCAAAGAGTTAATACGTTCTGTATTAGATTGTTATTGTATTTTATATAAAAGTCTAATGAGTTATAAGATCCAAGCCGCTGATAAACAGACGGACAGATAGTGGATTCTTAATAATTGGGTTCCGTTGGTTACTCTCCGAATACGGTACCCCAAAATGTACATACCTTCTTATAATACTACTAGCGACCTGGCCCAGCGTTACACTTCACGGTTTTTTCTACTATAATATGCAAGTTAATACACCTAAGCCTTCCTCATAATATATTTTATAGAGATATTTTATAGACAAACAGCCGTGCCATTCTGTAAATGGTAAATCATTTCGAAAATCATTTCACAAATCATCTTGAATGTCACACTCAGCGAATTGTATTTCAAAATACCAAATCCTATAGACAAATTTGTAGACAAACGTCAAAATACTCAACCGTTTTAGTTCCTCTCACTTTGATCATCACTCGGTGGCGCCAGTGTCAAATTCACTCCATTTCAGAATACGAAACTTTGATTTCACTGCGGATTCAGAAGTGATTTCGCAAGTAAACTTTTCAGAATAGCAATGCTGATATTTGTTTATTGGTGAAAATCTATTCAGTAGTTTTTGTGTTTAACGCGTTCATACAGACAGAAACTTGGTGGGGGACTTTGTTTTATAACATGTAAGGACTAGCCTCTGCAGGCGGTTACGCCCGTGTGAAAGTCGGTTTCCCCATAAAAACTTTGGACCCCCGTTTCATCCTCTTAGGGGGTGAACTTTGGAATATCCTCTCTTAGTGCTCGCCTACATAATAAAAGCAAGTCTTGTGCAAAATTTCAAGTTTCTAGTCCCAGTAGTTTTGGCTGTGCGTTAATATAGTAGTTAGTCAGTTTCTCCTTTTTAACCCCCTTCAAAAAGGAGGAGGTTATATGTTCGGTTGAATGTATGTTTTTTTTTTTATGTATGTTCACCGATTTCTCGGTCAATTGTGGACCGTTTTTGAAATTTTTGTTGATTGAAAGGTTATGCTTTCGAGTTGGTCCCATAGAAATATTGATATGATCTGATCATGAACTTCGAAGATATGGAACAGAACTCCTCATAGGATCACAGCAGAACCGTCGTAACAACTAAAATTGCTTTGTTTATACGTGTAGTCGATGACTGACTGAAAGTAGAGGGGGAATATATCGAACTGATCTGATGATGAAGCCTGAAGTTAGGCACCGGAACTCTGTAATAAATTAATGTAATCTAACGGTGTTTGGGATCATTAGAATTGTCATGAGATGCACTCTGGCTATAAGGTATTTAAGTTTGGCTGAGGGGTACTTTTTAGTGATGGTACCATAACTAAAAAGTGTAAAATAAACTTTTTACAAAAAAAATACAACCGACTTCAAAGTAAAAAAAAACACTGAAAAGTGCAAAATAACTTTAATTTCGGAAGTCGGTGTTAAATAACGAAGAGACAAAACTATTATAGAAACACCGACTTCCGAAACTAAAGTTATTTTGCACTTTTCAGTGTTTTTTTTTTTTGTAAAAAGTTTTTATATATATAGATAACTAGATTATCTTCAAAATTATCACCTAACTCAATAAAAGCCTAGTAGAAAATTTCTTGCATTTCATTATAAAACCAAATTTTCCTACCATATCTGTCTTCGGTAAGTCCCTTCTTGGCGGTAAGTCCCTTCTTTGAGGCGTGGTTGGAAAGACCTCACGGCGTCCTCACCTTCCGCATGACGCAGGTTCTCACCGAACACGGAAAGTTCGGGAAGTTCCTGCACCGGATTCGTGCGGAAGCGACGCCCGGGTGTCGCCACTATGTGGACCGCCCGGAGGACACGGTGGAGCACACGGTAGAAGTGTGCCCCGCTTGGGAAGAGCAACGCCGTGTCCTCGTGGGGGCGATCGGCGGCGGCGATCTCTCGCGCTGGGCCTTGGTACAGGCCATGGTCCGGAGCGAGGAGGAGTGGCAGGCGGTCGCCTCCTTCTGCGAAGCAGTAATGCTAGCAAAAGAGGCGGCCGATCGCGTGAGGCAACGGCAACGGTCCTCACACCCCAACCGCCGCCGGGATTCCGATCCCGATTTCCGGCCACCGTAGGCGCGGGCTTGCGGACGGCGGGCAATGGGTGGCCCGCCGTCCGACCGTTCGGTAACCATCCGGACCGAGCCCAAGTCGTCGACGGCGCGTATTGTTCCGCGCGCGCCTCAGGGAGATGTCAGCAAATCGTAGGGGCCCAGCAGGGTCGAAGCCTACTGGGGCCATGGGTAGTGTGAAAACGAAACCGTGGCCCTGGGACGAAGGCAACGAAGGAACAGGAGTGGGTTTTTAGTCAGTAAAAGTCTGACACTATCTCTCGCTCCGCCCAAGAGCGGGATTTGTCATAAGATGATTTTCCCACCTATAAAAAAAAAAACCATATCTGTCTTGTCTGTTCGCAATAAAGTCAAAAATAACTGAACGAATTTTTATGCGTTTTCATCAATGGACAGAGTGATTCATAATGAAGGTGTAGGTGTATAGTACATGTATATTATAGTAGTGAAAAGCCGATAATTCCAAAGATTTGTAACACGCGTGTGAAGTTGGGGCAAGAATAAAACATCAGGTACAAAAAAAAACAAATCGGATTGCCAAACGAGACACATTTTCATCATATTTTTCGAATTGAACCGAAGTCGATTTCCTTTCCCCAGCGAAAAGCGTAACAACGTAATCTAATCTCTATCGAAAACAAAATAAAAGCTGGCTTCTCTGATCCAATCATGTCTGGTAATAATACAAACAATATATAAATAGTATCCTTAGAAAAGGAAGTTAGTGATAGCATGACGAGTGACAGGGGCAGAATGGAAGAAAAAAACGTATTGTGCCGACCCCAAATAACACGGGACAAGGGCAGGAAGATGATGATGATGATATAAATAGTATCCTCGTATTACTGATAAGAAATTGTGGACCTGTTTATATACAAGATTGGTCCATACTTGGATATTTTCAATATCAATCAAATTCTTATAAATACTTGATTTTTTTTTTGACGATTTTAAGTAGCATAACAAGCAAGTAGCATAGCAAGTATTTTCCAGAATATTAATTGAAAGACAAAAAACCCATAATAATTCTTCCCTTCATACATAAAACCTTCGAGTATCCAAAACCTTTCTACCATAAAACTCTGGAATGTGCTTCTCCTTGACATCAAAAAATCACTACTTAACAAACTGCTTGAAAATTAATACTAATGGGTTTTTACAAAGTCATCATTACAAATGACTTTCAGAAATCACAAAACACAACAAAAAACAACAAATAAATCACTTTGTACCTAAAACTTTGCGGAGAAAATTATCAGACTAATTTCAGCCAAAAGGGGTCCACTGCTAGACGTAGGCCCTCCTCAAGCATCGCCACATCGATCAGTCCAGTGATTGTTGCATCCAATGCAGCCCCTCACCACCTGGTAAGACCGATGATCTCGTCAGTCCACCTTGCGGTAGGCCTTCCAGTGCTGCCTCATCCAATACCTCCAAAACCTTTTGGACTCATCGGCCACCCGTCTAGTGAGCAATATGATCTGCCCCTCAAAAAAAGTCAAAATCGCAAATGACGAATTATTATTATTACTCGCCAATTTTGGTTTTACCAATTTTTTATTGACGCACAATTTATTTCCTTGGTTTTTCGCTCATTTTTTTAAAGCAAACTAGAAAGAGAGTTACGACATAAGACTTTTTCAGACATAAGGACCTTTCAAGCTCCAAATTGAAACATTCCTCACTTAGCCGCACGAGTGTGCGCTTTAGACTGCAATTTTAAAGAGATGAGAAGATTTAGGTCATTCCTTTGGTGTAAAGTAAACCGACCGCGTGTTGTTGTTTGCTGGCTTTCGGCACTGACCACAAAGTAGACATGTTTTACGAACAACTGCCAACATGTTCACGGTTTTGTGTGACACGAAAATTGACTTGTTTTTAGAAGCTTTTATTTTACTTGTAATGTTTGTTTAGGTCAAATTTTGCAAATAAATTTTAAACATTTATACCTCTAACCTATTGAGCTGCAATTTGGCAGACAAATGTTCAGTTTGAATGACAATGCATGCATAACTAAGTCAATCTAACTCCAATATGGCGGACTTCCTAAAGATGGCGGACTAGTTGTAATTTTTTTTATGCACCTCCTTATGGTCTGTAGAAAAAAATACGAAAACAAAACTACGTGACAAAAAATTCAATATGGCGGACAATTTTTTTAAAGCTTGTTTAGAATAAAAAACTTTTTACAAAAAAAAATACAACCGACTTCACTGTAAAAATAACACTGAAAAGTGCAAAATAACTTTAATTTCGGAAGTCAGTGTTTCTATAATAGTTTTGTTTCTTTGATATGTAACACCGACTTCCGAAATTAAAGTTATTTTATTTTACATTACATTATATATATCATACTATGTTAGTCTCTCACAAAAAAACATGTTGTGCCGACCCCAAATAAGATGGGACAAGGGCAGGAAGATGATGATGTTAGTCTCTCTGTAAAAAATACGATAATTCTGCTATAATCGGAAGGACAGCAGAACCCGACATAGTTAGACAGTAAGCTGACTCCGAAATGATTAGGAAGAGATTTTGTTTTTAACCTAGCCTTTACTGTACCTACTGGGCAAATGCAAAATTCCAGACAGTAGAGGTTAGGCAAAATTATTTTTTGTGTATATCACAATTTAATAATATTATAAAGGCAAAAGTATAGTGTGTGTATGTTTGTTACCTTCACGCTCAAACAGCTGAACGGCTTCGGATGAAATTTGGCATACAAGTAGACCATGTCCTGAAATAACACATATAATACTTTTGATTCCGGGACTATGTTTCCTTGGGATAATTTTCAACTTTCACGCGGGCGAAACCACTAGCAAAAGCTACTAAACCATATCTATCTACTATTCTAATCGCATTGCAGGTTACGTCTATACGAAGCAAAGGACAATCACGGCTGCAACAGGGACCTATGCTCTGTAGTGCAGGATCTACAGCATATCAACACGAACTGTTTTGTGCAAGCGTTCAGTTGCGCTTGTTTTGAACTTGAACGATGCTTGCAGGTAGATTTTGTGTTTTATTTATTTTATGTAGATTTTGGATTGAATTTAATTTAGGGAATCTTGTAGTCTAGAAAAATGTTGTGTATGTAATTTAAATGGGTGCAAAATCAAAAAACGTAATCTGCAATTTCGCGATTTCATTTTCTGTTATTTAAAAATCCTTGAGAAAATGAAAAATCTTTTACTATGTGTTAAAAGTGTGAAAAAAGGCGATATCTGTAAAAGAGAATTATGCAATATTTTTAGTACCTAAATTATTGCCATTTTCAGAAATACGCAAAATTGCAGATTACTTAGTATCTTACTTTGCACTCTTCATTTCTTTTGCGTCTTTTGAAAAGGGTAGTTAGTTATGTATTGGATAGTTAAGTATTGTTCATAATAAAAAGTATAACATTATGTTTAGATTAACTGTTAACATAATGTCATAAACCATAACTGAATCTGCTGTCGACTGGAAGTGTGCCCAAAAGGCTGGCGGCATTGCCACGTTGTATGGCAATGCTTAATCTCTGACCGAGGTAAAAGCCAGCCTTTGGGTCACGCAAAGTTTCTACTAAGCGTTTAGATAATTCTTTAAAAAGCGTATGAGCACCTCGGACCCCACGGCCCAAGAGTTTCAACCCCAAACGACTCAAAAATATAACTGCCGACGAGGTTGTTATATTTCCGCCGCATGAGGTTCTCCGCAACCGCAGCGGCAGCCTGTTACTACTAAACCGTAACTGAATAACAAAACATTTTTTTTTAGGAAGCTAATATCATTAATACTTTTATTTACAAAAAAACGCAAGTTGCCGCTAACGATGTTCCTAGCAATAAGGGACGAAACTAGATCATAGCAATTTGTTAGAATTTTCAGTCGAAAAATAACAACTTTCGTTTGTTCCATTTCTCAGCCAGAACTACAGAATGCATCTTTCCAACGAACAGTCGCCATTTATCACTCCAAACACGTGTGCAATAGGTCACAGAGTAACATAATCCAGTTGGCTTCTAGTTCTGCCAGTGCAGCTGACATTAGCATATCGGGCGGCGCAGGCAGCTTCAGTGCTGATGTCAAACTCGGAGGGAACTTGGCGTGTTTTGTTACTACTAAACTTTCTGTTTCAAATTCGCTGTTGCAAAGCGACTTTGTAGTTGGGTTTAAACATCGATGACAGTTTGATAAATTTGCCTTTGAAATTCAATGTTTTGGATGAGATTAATTAGATAAAAAAAGCTGTCAAGTACGAGTCTGACTTGCGAACTGAACTGATTTCGTAAAAACTTACCCTTATCAAATGCAAATAAGTTTACAATCGCAAGTAGTCTTGTAACAACAAATTGCCGATTTCGTATTTTTTCCTTTATTTGTGCTACTTGATTTGGTTTATTATACCTTTCATGATTCTAGGTCAACAGAGAGTCAAGTCCCCTATAGGTTTTGGGCATTAAAACAAACGCTTTATAAAAAGCGTAAATTATGAGTCAACGCATTCTAAAGATAAGGCCTATCCTTTAGAATGCGTTGACTCATAATTTTGTTTTTTTTTACTGCGTTTAACAGTAGTAGACCTATACCGTATTTAGGGAGCCGTGAGACAAAAGGTAAACAAACCATATATATTATAATACTACTAAATTATAGACCACAGATACTGCAAACGTTATAATTACATTAAAATGTGACGTTTTGTAATAGGGCGGGTTATAATCCGCCATCTTTTTCACTGTAGATACGAGAGTGCCGCTTTCAGATATTTTCGTTGAATTCTTGTTCTTTCGTTGTTACTTTTGTTGTTTTCATTAAGTTTCTTATTTTGTTAAGTTTAAAGTTACTAGTTGATTGTTTTTGTTATATTGTCGTTTTCGTTGTTTACATTTTGTCTCAAGCACAGATGAATACGGTATAAGTATTGGAGTGACCGGTAGTCGTCCTGTGACTCCAAAGCCTGGGGCATCTCCTGTCGCGGCTGCTGGGACGTGCGGCCGTCTCCATCGCTAGTAATGCATCGTAGAAGGAGGCGACCGCATCCCATTTCCTCTCACTTCGGACCATGGCCTGAGCAAGAGCCCGGCGCGAGAGTTCACTGCCGCCGATCGTTTCCACATCATTGACTAGTAATTGCCATCTACGTCATTTCACACATCGGCGTAGATTCCATAAAAAGACAGAATGTAAATTATTCTCTCTGAAAGAAACGTAGCTTCAAATAACTAGGAACTACTTAACGAAACATAATACTATAGGAGAAGTTTTAATTTTGACGTAGTGATTCGTGTTGTCGAAAAGCCGCGCCTACCGCGTTGTGGCCGTGAGCCTAATTAAAATTATCATGCAAAATTGTGTGTATTTCCACGGTAGCTATTTTTACTAGCATAAAATCTTACGTTTTGATACTACGTCGTATCTAATCTGCTTTGTTGCTGATTACAATACGCTAAACGCTGAACGTAAGTTTTAGGTCCGATTTTTCTATAGTCAGATTATATTTTTTAACTGAAGAATAAATTATGTATGGTTATTTGACATATTATCGACACTAAAATTATAAAGAGGTAAAGTTTGTTTTTTGTTTGTAGGAGGTTATCTCTGAAAGTACTGGTCATATTGCTAAAATTTTTCCACCGATAGAAGGCTGCTTTATTCCTGAGTGACATAGGCTATATTTTATGTACCTACGCGGATGAAGCTGCGGGTAAAAGCTAGTTATGTATAATAGGTATTCCCAGCACAGCGGCTGCAGGATTGCTTAAGAGTCTGCGCAGCCCGCAAAGAAGACGGGTGTGTTTTTGTCAGTAAAAGTCTGACACCCTCTAACTTCCACCCACTCCTTTAATTTTTTTTTAAATTTATATAAACTAGTGCTTGACTTCGATCCCACGTGATGGTAAGCAGTGATGCAATCGTTGATGGTTAAGTTAAAAATTATTATCGACTATTGAAAAATCGGCCCTAAATGAATTTAAATGCCACTGGGCATTTAACTTCGTTTCAGAGATTTTTTGCTATAAATTTTCAACAGCTAACACATGTGACATCATATCAAGCCTGTTCCCTGAAGGGTAGGCTATACTTTTTAACTGACGGAAGAACTATGAACTTCTTCGTAAACTGCGTCTTTTATCAACACATTGCCATTACAACACCCTAAACACAAATTAAATCTTACATTGGGTGCCAGAGTTCGATAACGTTTCTCTTATCACAAACCATAGTTGTAAATAGAAAATTATTGAAACCCTAAAAACCGGGCACACATTTGAAAATATTCGAAATTCGAATTCGAAAGCTTCCGTAATTAAAAATGCGGACACTGAACTTTTAATTATCTACAGTTAGTTTTCGTAGTCATGCCCGGAGAAGGAGCAAGTTCCAGCGGACTTGCCTGAAGGGGCCTCCGGTCGATGTTGCCAGATCGCCGCGAAGCGAGACGGACGAATAAACTTTTGTTTTTATTTCAAGTCTTAAATTCGTTTCTTTTTAGTAGAATATTTAGTAAGCGAGGAAACAGACACTAGATCAAGGTATTATGTGAAATAAGAATGAAATGTAAACTAAAAATGTTGAGCGATATAAATTCGTAACCAGCGGAGTATATGCTTCACAACAAAGGCTAAGAAGCCTTTCCTTGTGACAATTTAACAACATTAATTCATATATTTTTTTAATTAATATAAACTAGTGCCTGATGCAATCGTTGATGGTGAAGCGCACTAGTTTATTGCGGGCATATTCACTCTACCTTGAAGACACTGAAATTATAATTGGACGGGAAGACTGCAGCAGGCAAATTATTCCAGTCTTTCGTAATTGTTTCAATTCATTTTCCAGGTGACGTATTTCAAACATCATGAAGTAAGAAATTAATATTTTCTTACAAAATCCTATGGGTTTTAATATTATAAAAATTACGCCATTGGGGCTGTTTATTTTTCATTTACAGATAGGCTCGCATATAATCACTATCTCACCTAATGGTAAGCGATGATGAGGTCGATGATGAAGCACGCTTGTTTAGATGTAACCTATTCACATTTAACTTAAAGACAACAATATTTGAGTACTTTGCGTTTAGAATATACAATTTATCGCATCTCTTCACATTTCAAAACTCAAGGTACTATGGTAACATACCTACTAGGGCAGAATAATGAAATCAGAAAAAAAAGAAAATTTCCAAAAGCAACCGTCCGAGCCACAGCGTAAAAAATAAACAAACCAATCGGCAGCAGTAATAGCGGTTGAATCAATGGTTGAAGGGGATTTTTTTACTCTATTTGGCTACCCTGCCATGCATGGTATTCGCGAGTGGGCCCGGGTGCCGTTGACCTCACCTTGCTAATCAATAGCATTCGACCCACTAGACTGATTATATTATTCTTTGGACTGGTTCGTAGACTTTTTATATAAAATGGGGACTGAATATAACTAGATTAATTTACTTTTTCGTGAAGATTTTTAAAGGTATATTTTGAAGGAAAAGAATAGTCTAATTTTGTTTATTATGGAAAGCTGTTATACGTAAGGGCTTTATCACACTAGCGGTTTGCAAGCGGCTGCGGGGCGGGGCGGGCGCGCAGCGAATGCGTCGCGAATACGCCGTGGCTGCACAGCGAAGACGTCGTGGATGCGTGGCAAAATCGCAACGTTTACAACGCATGTTTGTAGCAAATTAACGACGTACAATACACTCAGTAACAAAATGGATTCCGAAGAGGAGGCCCGCACCTCGTTGCCGGATCTAGTTGCGCATCCGCAATAAATTTGCAACGCATGCGCGGCGTGTTCGTTGCGCGCCCGTAACATATTCGTTGCGCACCCGCTCCGCTTTGAGGACCACAGAACAAAAAAGTACAAGTAAGTAAGTACTTTTCTCTATTCCGTGTTGAGGACGCTCGCAATCCGCCAGTATGATAAGGCCCTAAGACTAACAATTTTACCACGACGTGAGTTTCGTACTTACTCCTAAGTACATAAGATAGGTACACAAAATAAAAAAAAACACAGCCAACACCCCCTAAATCGTTTTTAGGGGTCCGTTTTTCCTTTTGGGGTACGCAAAAGGAAAAACGGAACCCTTATTGGATCACTTTGTTGTCCGTCCGTCTATCTATCTGTCTGTCAAGACCCTTTATCTCGGGAATGCATGAAGGTATCGAGTTGAAATTAAAACCATATACCCAAGTCTGCGGTCCCTTGAAGCTGTGAAAAAATCAAACTTCTGAGTTAACGAAAAAAAAAAAGATACTTTATGTTTATGTGGCAAAAAACGTACATTTCGATACTCTCGAGGAAATCAAAATTCTTAGGGTACTTCCCGTTGACCCAGAATCCTGAAATTTGGCATAAAGCAAGGTCTTAGAGCACAAGTATAGGAATAAATCTGAAAACTGTTTTTTTTTATTACGTCACAATTTTTTTTGCTATTCAGAAAAATATTCCGAGACTCCATTCCGGAATTGAACTATTTACATAGATTAGTTTGTGTGAAACCCTCAGGGCGCGAGTCCGACTCGCACTTGCCCAGTTTTTTTATGGCTAGTTTTGAACAACAAATAATGAAAACCCTTTTATTTACTTAGGTTACTTTGTTGTTCTAAGTTTCAAGTATAGTCAAGTATTTATTTTTCGAAAACCGCTTCTTAGTTCCCTCTTACATCATGAAAAGAAGCCTTGTGCAATGTAACATTCCTAGGTCTTGTAGTTTCGGCTGTGCGTTGATATGTCATTCAGTTTCTCTTTTTCAATATATTAGTAGATTAAATATTATGACGCTAAAACAGGTACTTACGGTAATCAATATAAATACAGTTTGTTAAATCATTATGTAACTAATCCACTGAATAAATATCTTTTAGTAAAAAATTCAATAGGAAATATTGCTCAATCGCTTTATATTACATACGACTTACGAATCCATAATTAGTCAACCGCATGAACCAATCACTGAGCCAATACAATCAATGTCCTGATTTCAAACAAGAGACGATGAACGAGTGAATGAATGATATTAATTTATCTGTCATCGCATTGTTTACGTATGTTTACACATTTACGCATACAGAATGTATGATAATGTGAACAGGCATTCCAAACTCATATTCACAAAATTAATAAAACGATTGTTCGTAGATTTTATTACGTATATTAAATGATAACTTTTAGATTTATGGATAAAAGTATAAAATACAGGCATTTTATAGAATTTCAGGAGGGGATCAGATATAGTAGTATATAAAAAACTCCTAAACTAATTAGCCCAAGAGTGAGGGAAGCGAGCCAAGGATCATAGTGCACCCCGACCCGGACAGGTCAGTTTCGAAGGGGATGACGGTCTATCCATCCGTCATTCCCTTCGTGTTAGGTGCCTTTAAAGTTTGCCGTCAAAAATCTTGCATAATACTGTTGTTAGCACATTGCAGGCTGATTATTCGGTAATGGATATTACACCTAGGCAAAGTGTTCAATGATATTTAATACATTGCCTGAATGTTTTAGTTTGTTTTACTGGTAAAATCAATCATTATTAACTAAACTGTACTTCAAGTAATACTTTTGTTTAACAGACTGAAATTACTGAACAAATTTCATATTATGGCGCTCTACGTTACATACGGTTTGCAAATTCAAAATGATTCATCAACCGAATCAACCAAACACTACAATCCAATCAATGTCCTGATTTCAAACAAAAGACGATGAATGAATGAATGAATGATTTTCATCCGTCATTTCATTGGCTGGCTACACATTTACGAATGTAAAATGCATGACAATGCGAACGAACATTCCAAACTCGTATTCGCAAGATTTATATTAAAACGACGCCCGACAAACGACGTAAATATTTTTTCCACGTTCCTCCTTTACGTGTTTTTTCGTAAAAGGGTACAATACGGCATGTATTATGACTACCTCTATCCGCGTAGTAAAATGTCCTGCTGGGATTAAGAAGGGCAATAGAGCTCCTTCAGTTTAACTGATTTCTTTAGGTAGGTTTAACGAAATGAACGAGAATTATTAAGGATAGGCGGTGAAATTGATGTGTATTGTCATAGAATCCAAATTAAGTGGTTTGATATAAGACTTTCTTCTAGGTAATCATTTGAAAAACTCACATTTACAAGGTTTTTTGGTTGACTTGCAAATGAACTTTACAATAGTTTTTATTTAATAAAACCCCGCACTAGGAATTACTCCTGTTTTGTAGGTTCGTTCACAAAAAATAAACTTATGGTCCTAAACGATTGAGCTGAAATTTGCACGACAATAATATTCATTTTGGGTGACAATGCATGCTTAGCTAAGTGACGTCATTCTAAACCCAATATGGCGGACTCTTATAGATGGCGGTCTAGTTATTTTTTATGCACCCTCATATTATGGGTATCAGATAAAAGGGTTTCTTAGGAGGAAAACATACGAAGAGAAAACTACGTCGCAATAAATCCCAAAAAAATATGCATTTAATTCAGACGTAACAAGAATTTTATTTATAACTAATTTTAGTAATTTAATAGTAACAATTTTAGGATCTAGACACACCATCTACCCCTGCACAGTGACGAAAAAATATTAAAATGGCGAAAACATTTTTAAAAGTTTTATCTTGTTATTTGGTTACATAGAAATAAATCAAATATATTATCATTCATTCAACGCAAACTTGCTTGAGATATTCACAGTATCTGCGAACGAGAACATAGGTAGACAAGCTTCCTCCATTTCCGCACAGAATGAATTTTTGATATTTGAGAAAGATGAACTAGGTAACGTAGCTTGATACCTAGTAGCTAGATTAAAATCTAGTCTTATATACCACTATTTTTTAATTAGTACAAATACTTTAAGGGCTTATTAGAAAAGGTCTTGTAACACAAACAACAAAGTTATGAGCGTTTGTTTATATCCCAAAATGTCACTCAATTTATGGAAATATTGTACAGGCTATTACAGTAAATAATAGCATAATCAACCTTATAATGTTCCCACCGCGCTGGGGCTCAGGCCTGCGCTCTAGGAGAGGGAATGGGCCGTAATCCACCATGCGGGTCCAGTGCGGGTTGGTGGATGTCACATGTCTTCGAATTTTTGGTTTTAGGACATGCCGATTTCTTCACGATATTTTCCTTCACCAAAACGGTGAAGGAGAGCTGCAGTGGTGATGAAATAAATTACTAAAAATAATGCACCTGGCTGGGTTTGAACCCGCGACCTACAACTCGTAAATCAGGACTGTTACTAATGGGCCACCACTGCTCTACAATAAAGCATAAATAAATCAAAATAACGCTTCCAAAATTAAAGATATTTTGCAATTTTTATGGAATTCAGATCAATTTTTTTAAACTTTTTATTGATTCCCTTTCTAACCACCATTTTCTTCAACCCTTCTTTTCCCCCCAGAACACAGACATAGTACTAATGCTGGAGAGTGGCTACGTGAACGTGGACATGCCCTTCGAGAAGAGGTTCGAGTACCAGGCTCCCATAGTGAAGTGCTATGCGGACGCCATCGCCAACGAGTGTCCCAAGGCGTTCGTCATAGTGTGCGCTACGCCTATTGACTGCATGGTGCCTTTGATCGCTGAGGTATATCAATCAGAACAGTATCAGCGCCCCTAGCCAAGTTACAATCGTTTCGTAAGCGCCGAACGCTTTGAGTAGACCACGCCTCCGATTCCTTTGTTCGGACCACGTGACTGAGCGTTGAGATGACGTCAGAACAAAGGAATCGGAGGCGTGGCCTACTCGAGGCGTTCGGCGCGAACGATACGATTGTAACTTGGCTAGGGGGGCTGTATTTTTAAATGGGTAGTAGAGGTAGTAGATAATGCTATGTATTCATAATAGGGTTAGTAGCAGTGAGCCTCTTGCTCTAAGCTCTGGGGTTGTAGAAACTATGATGTGTTAAGAGGCCCTTTCCAAGCTGTATATCGTCAACGTGAACATGGTTTAAAAGCTTGTTGTTGAAACTAACGCCGCCACCGTGTATCACTATGTCCCCTTCGTAAAAAATCACGCTAATAATATAGAGGCTAAAGTTTGTGTGTGCGTGTTGTGTTACTTCATCACACTCGAATGGCTGTTTTTTTTTCTTTCTATATCTTAAATAGCACTTAAGATACTTTTTGTCCCAAGAGTATGATTCCTTGGAATAATTTTCTATCATGCAGGCGAAGCCTCTGGCAAAAGCTAAAGCAACGATAAAAATAGAAAATCTTCTAAGCTATCCTGCATTCGCCGTTAAGCTTAAATACTACTTAGTACCTCGAAAATATGGGTTTATTTTTGGAGAAGATTAATGATCCTGCCATGTGTGGCGTCTTCGGTATTACGGAAGCAAGCGCTTAGCTCGCAGTTCGCTGCAACATGGCAGGAACTGCAGGAAGACACATTAATATAATAATAATAATATATGTGTAAAGAATATGTTTTTTTTATAGCCCATTTATGTCCCACTGCTGAGCAAAGGCCTCCCTTTCCCTTTTCCACACAATTCTGTCTTCGGCCATTGCGGGCCAGTCCCTCTGGTATTTATCCAGTTCATCTCTCTACCTTCGCCTTGGTCTGCCACGGTGTCGCCTTGCGTTTAGTGGGACCCAATAAGTGGCTTTTTTAGGCCACCGCTTATCCGACATGCGGCAGACATGTCCGGCCCAATCCCACTTCAGAGTGGAATATGAATTTATAAAAAATAAATGGAATAATAAGAACAATATAATAAAACATATTCCACAACTTTCACGCAACGACATCTATTCCCAAACTAAGCAGAGCTTGTGCTACTCTGATATTCCTATTAATGTTTGCTTTTGAAATTGAATATTAAAAACTTACTCTGAATTCTGAAGATTAACGGACTAGTTTTGGACTGTTTTCAACATTTTCAATAAATAGAAGAAATCGATGAATATATAGGAGTCAATAATAACATGACTACTGACAGGATAGAATGAAAAAATAAAACGTGCCCCGACCCCAAGTAATGTAGTATAAGGGCAGGAACATGATGGTCGAAACGAAAGACAGATGAAATGAAACAAGCTCGTCAAACTTAAAGGTTTGTTCCAAATACTGATAGACAACTAAAAATAAATACAAAGCTGCATGAGAATGAGAAGGGCAAAATCCATGTTCTAAATAAAATGGTAATACAAGAATTCGAAGACAATACATTGCACAAACTGCTTGCAGCAGCTTTGTCTTCGTAAATGTACAAAATTATACCAAAGGAACATACTTTCAGGATATAAAAAACATACATTCAGCCGAACATAGAACCTCTTCCTTTTCGAAGTCGGTTAAAAAGGTCTCTTATGTGCTATTCCAGGACGTGGTCTACCCGTATACAGTCAAATGGGGTGAATAGAAACTCAGGGGTGAATAGAAACAAAACTTCAAAGGGTATTTTCACGATATTTGAATATTTTTGCCAGCATTTAACTATATCAATTTATTAATTTATTGTCATTCTAAAAATACGATGCTTTGTTAGTAGCCGATAATATGATATCAAAGTGAAAAACCAAACCAAAGTGTTGCTTTTTCGTTTCTATTCACCCCTGCGTTTCTATTCACCCCGTTTTACGTACCAAGTTTCATCGAAACCATTTCAGCCGTTGGAGCGTGAAGAAGTAATAAACATACACAGACACAACATCACACTCACAAACTTTCGCCTTTTTAAATATTAGTGTAGTAGGAAGATGCGTAATGTATAATTGTACTATTTCTAAATAAATTTAAGAATTTCAGGTCAACGGGAAGTACCCTATGAATTCTGATTCCCTTGAGAGTGTTGAAATATACGTTTTTTGCGACATAAACGACCGTATCTTTTTTTTCGTTAACTTAGAAGTTTGATTTTTTCACAGCTTCAAGGGACCACAGACCTGAGTATATGGTTTTAATTTCAAATCGATACCTCCACGCGTTCTCTAGATAAAGGGTCTTGACAGACAGACAGACGCACAACAAAGTGGTCCAATAAGGGTTCCGCTTTTTTCCTTTTGAGGTACGGAACCCTAAAAACAGTAAACATCAAGACCTACATAGAAAATACTTTAGCTACAATAGCACCTAAACCAGCGTATCAAATAATAATCGCGAAAGTTTCAGCAAAAGACATAAATGGCTGTCGGTCAAAACATGAAATCAATATTCCTTTTCTCTATCGACCTGCTCGTCAGCGCTTGCCAAAAGAAACACGTGTATTATTTTTTACTAGCTACCGCCGGCGTCTTTGCCCGCGTGATAGTACAAAATTGTCTTAAGGCTAAACTAGTCGCGGGCTCGAACTCGCTGATAGGTGAGGCCAAAAATTGCGATGCCTCATCTGACATTGTGTCCGACAGCGATTATATGAAGTATGAGCAGTTAGACGCTAAATTATATGCACATCGTATGGTTCGCATGCACACAAACACCGTTCCGAACTGAAATGATATTAGACGATGCGTAAAATCTAAGAGTAGTGCTTTGGAAAATCGAGTTTTATGAAAAAACCACTGCATAAATCTAATACAAATAAATTGTTTAAAACTCTTCGATAATAAAAGTTTGTCGGTACTGACTTCGTTTTTAAGATTTTATACGATTTTTGTTACTTTTTTACACTTAAAGTTACGTTAAAATCATCAAAAAACAGAAACTTTGTTGGGTCATAACTTTGTAACGGAAATTATTTTTGTTTCCATACAGACAAAATTAAAAATAAGATAAAACCAGATCATGTTTTACTTTGGATGTACAATGTCAAACTGTGGAGTAATACTACCCCGAAATTTTTATGGAAAAAGTGTCGACTAGTGTAACCTTAAGGGAATATACTCCAGGGATAAAAAGTCCTATCCTATATGCAATTCGAGGATATGGTTTATCCGTGTGCCAAATGTCATTCAAATCTATTCAGCCGTTTGAACGTGAAGAAGGGCTCTGAATAGTTTTTTGAAGTCTAGAAATTAGTATTTTAAATGTGTTAAAAAACCACCTTAGTACTGATAGATACATCTTTCATTCATACTAATATTATATGCCTATAAAGGCAAATGTTTCTATGTGCGTGTGTGTGTGTGTTTGTGTATGTTTGTTAATCCTTCACGCTGAACAGATTTGGATGAAATCAGTTGCATTGGTAAGCCATGTAAAGAAGAAAGCTACTTCTTCTTCTTTTTAGCGCGAAATCGCAGACAGAAGCTATTATTTCTATATTTTCTTCAAAAGATGTGTGCAATGTCTTATTTACTTCTATCATTAAGAAAATATCATTAGCCCCTAAAGGGTTATTAAATGTATTTGCAATACCGTTGCAGTTTAGAAAATATATCATTCGTTTTATAGACTAATAATGTCAGACATCGACAATTTATTAGCTACACGACCCATTAAGATCTTTGCGATAAAGACGCTATCAACTTCCGTGTTATATTCAATTAATTGCCATCTCTTTCAATACTTAAGTATTGATGTTAAAATTGTAAATGGTCAATTTCAGATCTTTGATAAAATCTTTAAAAACTTCAAAATTCAATTAGAAAAGCATTAGTATCTTCCTGCCCTGCGCAACACGTTTTTTTGTTCCATTCTGTCCTGTCGCCTGTCACCCTATCACTAACTCTCTTTTCTTTTATATCACTTCTCACACAATCATACCTTTCTTAGGCCTCCCTCTCCCTCTTCATCCGTTCACAAGTATACTTATAATTCTTTTAGTAACACGACTAACAAAGTAACATCAATTACAAAAACCTGCCCTAATAAAAACTTTTTACAAAAAAATACAACCGACTTCAAAGTAAAAAAAAAAACACTGAAAAGTGCAAAATAACTTTAATTTCGGAAGTCGGTGTTTCTATAATAGTTTTGTCTCTTCGTTATTTAACACCGACTTCCGAAATTAAAGTTATTTTGCACTTTTCAGTGTTTTTTTTTTTACTTTGAAGTCTGTTGTATTTTTTTTGTAAAAAGTTTTTATTTTGCACTTTTTAGTTATGGTACCACCACTAAAAAGTACCCCTCAGCTAAACTTAAATACCTTATAGCCAGAGTGCATCTCATGACAATTCTAATAATCACAAACACGGTTAGATTACATTAATTTATTACAGAGTTCCGGTGCCTAACTTCAGGCTTCATCATCAGATCAGTTCGATATATTCCTCCTCTACTTTCAGTCAGTCATCGACTACACGTATAAACAAAGCAATTTTACTTTTTACGACGGTTCTGCTGTGATCCTATGAGGAGTTCTGTTCCATATCTTCGAAGTTCATGATCAGATCATAACAATATTTTTATGGGACCAACTCGGAAGCATAACCTTTCAATCAAAAAAAAAATTTTTTTAATCGGTCCACAATTGACCGAGAAATCGGTGAACATACATAAAAAAAAAAACATACATTCAACCGAACATATAACCTCCTCCTTTTTGAAGTCGGTTAAAAATAAGCAAGACTTTAAAAATATCGTTCGAAAGGAAACCCAGTTACAAAAGGCCTTCACTTATTTTCTAATATTCGTAAGGCATCTTGGGCCGGCAAACAAACTTTGCCGAGAATGAAATATCGAACAATAAATATTTCTTGAAAGTTAACCGTTGTCCGTTTAGCTTCAAAATAAATTCGCACAATCACAAGAAGCAAGTGATAAATATTGTTCTTCCTCCCCTAGGGGCGAACATTCTCAATGTCGAGTTAGATTGCGTTGTTGTCACAAATCCCATTTGTAACTGAAGAGGAATTTGTCAAAAGGTACATTGAAACCGATGTTCGCTGATCTTGGTAAACTGAGGTGGTTATGTGAGAAAAGCTTACTGATAGTTCTGCAATATTTACTAGATAGTGTTAGCTTGTTTTGTTTTTAGCTTCTATATTTAGGATCTTAAATAGATGGTTTAAAACATGTATACACTCGCGAGTGACCGAATCGACTTTACCTACATTAGCCCAAAGGTTTTCTTCAACTTAAAAAAATAAATATACACTGTTGAAAAGCCTAAAACTTCAGCTTCGAGTCAAAGAGACAGCGAGAGTGTTTTATTGTTGTTTAGAAATCCTAGCTTCCTATGAAACCATCAGTCTTGACTGTTCCTGCTTCAGAAACTCCAAAAATATGTCTGACATTGAACATCAAGAAGTCGGTCATAACCAACTTCAAGATAACTCCAGCGACAGACAGATAAGCCAACTCCAACCGAATCATTACCAGACATCTTTCCACTAATGTGGGTCTTATCTCCGCCCTCTAACGATAATGAAACATTTGTACTAATAAACCAAACTGTTCCTCCTTCTACGTTAGTTCCATATTACTGTTTATCTTTCTCAGTAATTTTGGCAAGTAAATATTTACTGAACTCAGTAATTGTTTGGCCAAATACGTTGTTGTGTTTGTATTTACTGTGCTTCGCTAAAGCTTTCAAATTCATGTTAGCATTATCCATATTTGGTTCGAGATCGAATGATTATACTAACATTGACAACGTTTGCAATTGTTGGATTAAATTAATCTACAGTTCCGTTAAGTTAAGAGCGCCCAATCCTAGATATATTTACATACAACCGCTCTTACTTGATTATCGTTATCTCTAGATATGTTATCTATTTTCTAGGTTTTTATTAAAGTCAAAACATACATTTGTGTAAGACTAATCCAGTAAAGACCTCTGAAAATCTGCTATTTTGTGTGAAATTTGGCCGTTCAAAATGTACTCATAAGTTAAAAAAGTTAAAAATATATATTTATAGAAAACTTTTACGTTTAATCGAAATTCTGAATGACCAAAATGTTTTTCAAAAACTTTTAAGGTTTTTAAAAAACACATACCTATTTTCTTCTAGTTTTGTAAAATTTTCGAGTAAGTGACGGAATTATCGAATACCATCAGAGCGTTCAACGGTTAACTCTCTTTTTTCGCGTTATCTCTTTATCAACATTGCGTTGGATACAACAATAAGCTTTTAAACCATGTTCACATTGACGAAAGACGGATCGGGAAGGCGACCTCTTAACATTTGTACTATCAGCATAATTTGTGACAAGTTTTTATTTGTTTTGACTGCGGAAGAACATACTAAACGTAAACATGAACTAAAACTTCGATATTAGCAGATTAGTTTTTTGTTTACATCTCTACATGGTCATAAACTTTCGTAGCAAGGCTGAAGCTCGCCAAGAAATTATCTGTTGTTTTTGTTCTTCCAGTGCTGACGTAACTGAGCCTTCTTGCAGCAAAAAAGTAGGAACTGGGCTTTTTGTGCGATCTTCATCCAGACTTTGCTCTCGAACCGTAAAGAAAAACTTTCATATATTGAAACTTTCTTCACGAACTCTGTTTGTTTTATTTCCTTACAACAACTAAGCATGTTTTGTGGCTTCATTATTGCGTTTTCTGAGTTCTTTCGTATGAAGCCGTAGCTGGCTTATTAAACAAATAAGTAAGCACAAGTTTGTCACGCAACTTAATATGTATATTTTATCGTTAATCTAAATTCTCGCTTATCTTCAGTTGGTAGCGTACAGTTTTTGGGTCAAACAACATTGATTTTGTGAATTCTGTCGACACGGTAAAATTTTGTACCCAAAATATTAAATTTATTCTGTTTACTGAGCTGAGAATATTGTGAGGCGCGGTTGGGAAATTATGCATAAATTATTTTATTATATTGATTAGGTACCGCAATATTTTCGGCTCATGTACTTCTTTTTGCTGTACTTAGATTTACATAAACACAAATTTAAACAAAATGAAATCTGTGACTCAAAACTCCATCAGATTAACTCTTTATCACCTATCTATCCATATCATTCATTCCATTCTCTCTAGACTTTTTAAGCCACAAGCTGATAATACCTGAACAGACAAGGAGTCTGTTCAGGTATTATCAGGTTTTGTGGTGATGCAACAAATACGTGCAAGCATTCTTAATTCGGTAATGTACTGTAGGATGCCGTGCATCGGGGGCATGTGCGAATGGCGAACACTTTCGCTCCACCTACAAACAAACTTCATAACCTGCTTATTACCTTTCCATCTATATACCCCTATCTTTTCTATACAGACGTTAACTGCGCTTTGGCTCGAGCCACGGTGCTATAGAATACCATGCGTTGGAGCCACGAACCATTTGCGAAGCAATACACCCACGAACAAGCATCTTATCCTCCCTACTATCTTCCCATACATATATCCCTTTCCTTTCTATACAGACGTTAAAAGAAACAGGCTGGTACGACCCGAACAGGCTGCTGGGTTCGATGGCAGTGCCAGAAATGCGCGCGAGCACTCTCGCCGCGCGAGCACTATGCCTGGAGCCGCGGTACTGTAGGGTGCCATGCGTTGGGGGCACCGAGGGTGAAGCACTCGTGCCTTTGTTCTCTAAGGCTGTTGAGTACTTCGATTTTGCAGAGGTACTTGAATCGTGTTGTTTGTAGGTACATAGTGACAGTTAATACGGCATATCGTCGTGGTACATGCAATATGAAATCGAATGTGAAAAAATGCAAAGCATTATTTAGTTATTATTACATACATAACTTTGCAAACATTACACGACACGATTACGTGACATTTGCAAAGACTAATGTCTACCGCTGCTTAGAGCAGCGGTGGCCGAGTGGTAATGGCGTCGACTTACGAGTCGTAGGTCGCGGGTTCAAACCCAGCCAGGCGCATTACTGTGTGTAATTTATTTCATCACCACTGCTCTCAAAACGGTGAAGGAAAACATCGTGAGGAAACTGGCATGTCCTAGAACCAAAAATTCGAAGACATGTAACATTCACCAACCCGCACTGGGCCCGCGTGGATTATTACAGGATCACAGCCTATTCCCTCTCGTAGAGAGGAGGCCTGAGTCCCAGCAGTGGAAACATTATAAGGCCGACTACGCTATGCTAAGCTACTGTCTACCGTCCAATCAGAAGTGATCATTTATAGTACTTTTTCATACAAATGGAGAAAGTTTTTAATTACGAGTTGCGACCAAGGCGGAATTCGGGGTCGCTTAGCGCCCAGCCAGATACGATAACTGTGGTGGGGCGAGCTCGCGGACTTCTCCCTACTAGTGCGAAACACAGTAAATTGCGTGCCTAAAAGCTGTAGAGATGAGTGGGTTTTTGAGTAAGTGTACTTAAAATATTATTTGCTATATGCCTAATGAGAGTATCAAAAATACAAAATATTGAGTTCAGCGCCATTTAGCGAGACCAATGCCACGGTTGCGTTTATCTTTGTCCTTAAACCTACAAATTACAAACCGTTTTTCTGTAAAGTGTGACATATTGTATGTACCGCGACTATATTAGACTTCAGGGTCTTACCATGACGTGTTAAAAGTCAGTCAGTCCTGCGAGCAAGAAAGAAGGATGGAGCTATACATCCTATATAGCTCCATAACAGTTCAATTTAGGTCATAAACTGGATTGCGTTAAGAGCATTCATCCGTTAAAACCACGCAGATGCCAAAATCAATGATTTCCGACGGAAAATAAATAATAATGTGCACTACAATACAATTAATTATTTAGTATCACTGTAGAATAGAAAGACTAAAAATCTGAAAGACCTCGGCCGGTACAAAGCGCTGTCGATTTTGCGTCTATTATATAGTGATATTAAATAATTAATTGTAGTTTAAACAAATAAGTTATTAAAAAAGTTATTGTACCATGTCATAGATCGTAAATGCGTTCAATTAATAAGTCTAAAAAAAAACAAAAATGCCTCATATATTATCCTAAACTAACACGTTTAATATCTCCAAAAACGGCTAAAAATTACAGTTTTGAGATTACTTTTCTTGAATGAAAACTTACAGCAATCGCATCGAGATATAAGTACTAACGTACTAGAGAAGCTACGTCAAATAACTGAATTGTCCTATTTTCGTAATTTGAATCTTTAGTTCGCTGCAGCGCTAAAATAATAACAATTCGTCTAAACCGTAACTAATTTACCAGAGCGCTAGATTTGCTGCGGAAGTGTATTTATTCTCAGAAAAAAGGTCATAAGCGCAATGTAAATCACGGCAATTACGCGTTTTCTTCGACAACGTGCGGCGCGATCGCCGAAGTTGAACGAGACAAAGTAGGAATTTACGGTGTCTTCTCTAGTACGTTAGTACTTATATCTCGATGAGCAATCGTATTTTTTTTTGGGCCATGCACTAGTCAATGTTATCATTTTTTTTTTTTAAGTAAAATGTTGTAAGTTTACCATACACGGTTTAACTACTATCTCGCATCTGCGTAGACCGTCGACCGCTAGTTTTAAAAACGGCTTGGATAAGAACTGTTCTAATGGGAAAACTATACGATCATTTGAAAATGTTTTTGGATCATACACTAGATTATGAAATTCCCAATAATATGACGTCAATATCTTATCTAGAAATTAAACACATTATTGTTATATTGTCCGTCGGAAATCATTGATTTTGGCTTCTGCGTAGTTTTAACGGATGAATGCTCTTAAGAGTTAGTGGTAGGGCCTCAGTTAAAGCTCCATTTTGTAGCCCGTTACCTTTATCGTAAATTCAATCTACCATATTAACACTCGGGTATCATAGTAGCTAAGCATAAATTAATTTAATAAGATGATCTCTGAATTCGTTTCATGCAAAGAAGCGCGAAGAGTGAGCCAGTTCAATAAAACTAAAATCACTTTCGCATTAAACGTACTATTTACTTTCTGCTTTCAGTAATACCAAATACGATTTAAAATCAAAGCGAATCCCTACAACATCGATCAACACAATTTATATTCCGACGTATATCTACTTAAATCCGATAAATCCTCGCTTAAGCCGTTAATCCAAAGTCCTTTCCTTTCCCAGCATAACGCTTCAATGATGACGGAAGCAGTAAGGAATGCTCCTCAAGCGGTGTCCAGATACGATGGACCTTGCACCAGGGTTGGAGACCTCAGTGAAGCTCATGCCCTCGCCGGATTGGTGACTGCGGTTGCACATGCAATCTTGTGCAACGATATACCAAGGGTCACCGGTTTTGTTGAAACTGATCTCGGACATGTTATATCTCCTGCCAGGTTATTATCATTTCTCTTTATTTCACCATCACCATCATAATTCAATAGTTAGATGCGCAATAGACTTCTCTCCAGTGTGTTACCACATCAACCGGTCCTGTGAGATTGTGTCTATTTTTTGGTTTCTGTGCAGACGGTTTTGGGAATTCCTGTGCGCGGGAAGCCTCCGTCGTCTGAATATGTCGTCTGCAGAGATGTCATGTATGGGTTTAATTGAACTTTTATATACTAAAACCTTCAATACTTGTGCTTATGCGTAGATTTGCCTATACCATTATGGTTATTTTTTATGATATCGTCCTGTGCGCGCTTCTTCGCGTAGCTGGTTTATAGAGACAGGTGAGCCAATAAGCTTTGACATTATAGTCAATCTTCATTGCTATTGGTGGAATAATATTACCTGATGTAATCTTGAGCCATCGCGGGGAGAAACGACCTCGTTCGAAATGGATTTAAAATCTTCCTGTGTTATTCCATTCTGTGTTAAACTTATAGTGTTCATGCTAAGGCAGTTCAGGCTAACACCCAAGAAAACAAGGAAAATTAATTACTTTCACTTCACTGACTTGACCTTAAACTCTTTCGTCTATGACCTTGATATCGTCGTTACCCATATTTTGAATAGTGTTGTAAAAAATTGTACATGATTTCGCAACATAACTTACGTGACTATCTAAACCCCGCACTTACCTAAATAGTAAGGGTGGTGGCGACTTGATTGATAGACTCATTTATCAACGCCAAAGCGAAAAGGTTTGGCGATAAAATGATTTTGTGTAGTGGTTTTTTGTTCTCTCTTTTTTTTATTTAGACTATACTTTCCCTCTGCTGAGCAAGGGTCTCCCTTAACTTCTTCCAGGTATTTTTCTCGTACCAGCCCTTGCAGGAGACGTCTAGATCGCCTTGCACCCTCTTCCCAGGACGACCTTAACGGCTTTATCCGTCCTCAGATACCCACTTTGTGGAGACTCTTGCCCAGCAGTTAATGTGTATGCGGCTGATGCGACCCGGCCAATCCCATGTTATGTGTTCCTTTCTCTCAACAAATCGTAAAATGAAAAAAAAACTATTATCATCATCATCATCTTCCTGCCCTTGTCCCGTGTTATTTGGGGTCGGCGCAACACGTGTTTTTCTTCCATTTTGCCCTGTCACTCGTCATGCTATCACTAACCTCCTTTTTTTTCATATCACTCTTCACACAATCCATCCATCTTCCATCCAAAAAACTATTAAATGGATATATAAAAAAAAATACCTATTAGGGTTGTGTAGTTTGAAAAAAATAAATAAAATAAATCTACAAACATGACTGCACTCGGTTGCATGTTTAACTCGCATTCTATCAATCGTGTATACCTACTCGTAAAAATTTTACATCTCGGCTTACAGTCAATATTACGGTCACCATAAAATTTTATTACAATATCAAAATACTACGTTCCGTAGCTTCCAAAACACGGCCATTTGATAGCCAGAATGTGGTTCAGTGTTACGTGATAACGGTATCTTAATGGAAGAATACATCAAGGTCTTCTGCCTCCAGATTCATCGCAAATACGGTGGAAATTGGCGGGAGTGGCATCAGGAAGAATCTCGGGCTGCCGAAGATGAACGAAACTGAGACGGTTCAATTGGATAAGGCATTGAACCACCTGTGTTACAAACAAAGACTGGTGTATGACTGGTACTGCAAGTACCACTGCTCATCTCCTCGACTCGACACCTGCCAGTTCCAGTTCTGGTATCCCAAGCGTCATAACAGATTTGACGACTGCGCGTACGCAAATATATGATTTTTGTGGTGAATTCGTTTTGTGGGTGTCTTTATAATATTTTGTTCACATTTTGGTACTACTGTTATCTATTCTGTTAAATATGTGAGTATGTCGTTTTTTTAAAATAAAGAATTTATTCCTATTTATGATTTTCATTATGGTACATAGTACCTAATAGTAGTGCACTCATTAGTACCTACCCAAACTATACCTAATCTTATATGTTGCAGCCAACCAGCTTAAATCTCTATTCAGTTACCAGCCTAGCCTCTTTACTAAACGGCGCTATATACCTAGCCATTTAATCAAACAGCTAAACTAAATGACTTAAATCAATACAGTTTATTTACATGCCTAGCCGAAATATTTAAGAGAAGCTATGGCAAGTCATGGAATTTGTTTGGTTTTGCGTTTACCCGGCAATCTACTGACAATGCTCGTAAGTAAAATAAGGCGATGGAGCCCGGCGCGGTCGGGCCCTTATTTCTGTTTGCTTTAAAGGAACCAAATATGAAGGACATAACGAGTACTTGGTTTGCTTTGCTCGCTCACTTTAGGCCCCGTCATCCCCTTCGAACCTTATTCTGTCCGTGTCAGAGTGTCCTAAGTATTTTTTCGTCACATGGTCATCCTATTGTATGTACGGTGTAGAATTAGCCAGTCTGGACATTAAAATAGCCAGTCTGTTCATTAAATTAGCCAGTTTGCTCATAAAATTAGCCAGTCTGTTCATTAAATGTTGTATTGAATGCAATACTGAATACAGTTCAGGGGTCTTACCATGAAGTGTAAAAATGTCAGGTGTGCGAGCGAGAAAGAGGGATGGAGCTATACACCCTATATAGCTCCATCCCTTTAACAATTCAGTTTAGGTCGTCAAATGGATCGCGTTAAAAGCTCGTGGTAGTCTCAGGCCGCTAGTTGAACGGCGCGGCGCCGTTTAGTTATCAAGCTAGGCTGTTAACTGAATGGTGAATTAAGCTAGTTGGATGCGATATATACTAGCTTATGCCCATGACTTTTTTCTCGTGAACATCGGTTATAGCAGACGCGTAGTTGAAATCGAAGTGAGATATAAAATAGCCTATGTCCTTCCTTGGGTTAATTTGGTACGGATCCGAGTAAAGGTCATAGCACATATCAACTCGGATACGGATCGTAAGCGTATCAACTCGAGTTGTTTGGTATTCATTGTATGAAAGTCCTTACTGAAAAGTACAATAATTGGAATCGTAACGTAAACGATTCGCCTTGGGTCAAGCTCATGAACCTCATGTGGCGCGTGATCAACCGGAGGCACCCACGCTTACGCCTCTCCGTTGCCACGCATGCATGCAATCTCTTCGTTCACCCTTGAAAAACGAAGGTGGACGAAGAAGAAAATATTTTTTCAATACACTTACTCGAAAACCCGCACTTATCCCACCGCTTTTAGGCACGCAATAGACTGTTTTCCGCACTAGTGCAGAAAAGTGCACATGCTCTCCCCGCCACAATTTTATTGCAGTATCGTATCAGGCTGGGCGCGCGTCGACCCCAACGAGTCGCCGGTCAATCCCCGTTTATTTCTTTCTTCGTAAGTGTATTGAAAAAAGTCGTTTGATACACGTGCAAATTTGTCACTGCAGCCCTCGGCTCCATAACACACTCGCCTACCTTCGTCTAGTGCTATGGTTATAATACCATCTCACGTATTCTGAACCGGGACATAACCGTGCGTTACACTTCACGTACGGATTCGGCGAGCCGTAAGCGCGGCGTCGTCGCCTAGCTGTAGCCGAGTCGACGTATCGGAGCTGCTCGTCCGCTTTAGTCACGTGCTTACTTTAGGTTGACGCCTGGTTAGGCGATCCCTTTCCGAGTGATATGATGCTATGACCTTAAGTTTGAAACTCCGCTCCCCTGTACCAAATCAAAATCTGTTCAGTAGTTTAACCGTGAAAGCCTACCAGACAAAGTTACTCTCACATGTATAATATTAGTATAAATATAGCATATTTTATATGATTTTTTTCTTTTATTTCCACAATGCAGATATCTGGCAACGGACATGCTTCTAAACCATAAAGGCATTTGCAAAAGGTTTATCTATCCGGGATGCTTGAATGAATTCGAAATGAGCTCGTTAGACTTGGCGTTGTGTAGAGTGACCCAGAGTTGTGACATGGCCTTAAACTGGCATAAGGCAAAACTGAAACGCGCACTCGAAACGGGCAGGTCTCAAATTAAGAAGAATTTCCTTATACCAAAGCAATATGAACGAATAGATTCATGTGCGAAAACACTAGTAAATTAAACTGCCTATGCTTGCCTGATGTTCTGAATATATTATATTCAGAACATAGAAGTCGCACCGCAAAGATAAAAATCGAATATTTTTATACGTTACATGTTTGTAGTTGCTGTCTGTGAAAAGTTGTAACCCAATGAAATTGTAAATCCGAAAAAAAAATTGTAAAGTCACAGTAAATTTTGAAATAAATTAATAAAGTCTTTAATACCACTATATTTCTTTGCATCACCCAAAGGTTGACTGATAGAAAATGCCTAAATATGAAGTCCGCCTCTGTAGTTTTGTGTCCATTTAATAAAGTCTTCAGCCTTTAAAAAATAGACTATATTTTAATTTATTTATCACGAGTAACACTTAAAATTAGACCTAGGGTCCATTTCTTGCAAACGGTGGACTGCCATTAGTTTTGAAGTACATTTTTCCGGCCATCCTGAAAAAATAAAAAACACTTTTCATTTATTTTGAAAACATAAGCACCGCCGTTCTAGATTCATAAATAAGCTTAAAATTAAGTCGGAAAAAGCCCAGAAAAAAAAATAATAAGTCTCGTCTGTTGACGCAAGCCGCAAAAAATGCAATACTATGCTAATCCCGTTGATCCAGAGACATGGAAACGATTCTTCAGGCCACAATATCTGTACGAGAGCAGAAATCTTGTTATTGGGCTCATGATTGGCATGTCTGTACACAGTTAGATTCAAGCGACAGACTTGCTTTGTACACTGTAGTCGTAAAACGGCCTCAAATATTGACTGAGCCAGTATCAAGAGACCTCTCAAACGTTTCAATCACAGAAACCAGTCAATCGTGACAGAAAGGGCTAAAAGGTCTATTATGGGTCTTTGCAAAATAGATGTTTAGACCTAAAGGTCAAGGGGACTCTGTTTATGCGGTACTTATAACGGGGTACAAAACTATTTCGGATGCTAAAAAGAATCCATTATAATGTAGTCTATGGATTATTTGTCATTGCGACAAAGTGTTGAAATAATTAGAGGTGCAATATTATATTTTTTTTATTTATTTATATATTTGACTGGCGTGTTAGTCTAGTGGTCAGTGGCCCTGGTTGCTATGCCGAAAGTCGTGGCTTAGATTCCCAACACAAGATAAATGTTTGTGTGATGAGCACGTAAATTTTTTCTGTGAGTGTAATTTATCTGTAATGAAATGAGAAATGATATTTATTTTATAAATAGGTTTAAAAAAAACACTTTTACACGTCAATTTTTTTTTTCGTCATTTTAAACTAGATGAGGCCGGTGTTTCCTAGCGGACTACCCTGAGAAGAAACACCGAAACAAACTCAGGGGTTAGGTAGGTAATATGTATGTATTTAGAAATATATATGTTTATCAATTGTCTAGTACTCATAGCACAAGCTCTGCTTAGTTTGGGACTGGATGGTGTTGTGTGAAAGTTGTGAAATATTATTGTTTTATTAACTTAATGTAATCTAGAGAATAAATATTGAAAGCCTATGTAAGAACATTGAACTTTAACCCTAGTTAGTAGGTAAGCGGCAAAATAGGTCAGTAAGGGTACCCATAGCCACCTCGTGAATGTCTATGGTACCATTGGAGAATTTCCAAACGTGCACAATGACCGTTTCTAGCTTTATACGCCCATAATCGTTTAAGTCTGAACAAACAATATAATATGATCATGGAAGTTTGCTAATCTCGCAGAGGAGGAAAGCATGGTCACCTTTTATGAAAGAAATATGGTAAGTAACCCATAACGCTGTATTTTCAGGACAATATTAAGGGACGGTTGCTGAATTAAGAATTTGGATTTTAAAACATACTGCTTTAATACCAAAATTTGATAGGGATAGAAATCAGGAGTAGGTAAGCTATACACCCCTATTTTTTAATTAGTACAAAAAAAAATGAGGCTCTATCCGTATCCGTTCCTGTTCATCTGTGTAGTTAAAAGTAAAAAAACGAAATCCCAAAATTGTCCACGAAAATTTGTCATAATTGGTAAATTCATAATTGAATAACAATTGCTAGTAGAAAATACTACGCGCAGTGTCCATTTTTATCGCCAGTCATTCATTCATAACCAATAGCCTGTACAATGTATCCATAAATTGAGTGACATTTTGGGATATAAACAAACGCTCATAATTTTGCTGTTTATGAATATTATTTATTGAGACTTTACTTTAACAATAATAACAAGACCTTCTATAATAAGCCCTTCAAGTATTTGTACTAATTAAAAATTAGTGGTGTATACCTAAAATTTCTTAGAACATAGAGGAGAGTGTTTCCTTCCAGCTACAACTTGGAGATCTTCAAGTCAAGACTGAATAAGTTACGTCTAGGCAAGCGTGCTCAATCGTCGACCACATCATCGCTTACCATCAGGTGTGATAGTGGTGAAACGGGAGCCTATCAATAATATTAAAAAAGGCATAAATGGGGATTAGACGGTCCTACACGCCCTTTAGCTGTGGACCTTTAAATAATGGCAAAAGCGTGTAAGTTCCAAGCAAGAGATTCTGAACTCAATTGCAGAGCTGGCCAGGTTTTTCCATTCAGAATTTCTCTCGAGCAGCTAGGCCAGGCTTGTCGAGTAAAATTTACATAGAACTTAAACGCTACACTGTTAGTGGTCAAACACGAGCCTATCAAAAAAAAGGTTTGTTTTTGCCCTGTTAATCTGACAAAAGTGCAAGATTGAGACGGAATTATTAATATATCTTAGCCAAAACACGTGCTTGGTAACATTTACCATTCTCGACTCTTCTTGGCCAATTAGAACGAATTTGAACTATTGTCTCATCGCAGATTCCTGCTTTCGTGTAAGATAGGATAGATATGTATTTGAATTTAGAATACGAGATTGAAATAATAAACTCTATGCCATAAAGCATAAAATTCAAACTCCATCGGAACCCATACATTTTTAGAGTTTTTTTATAAATACGAGTTCAATTGGTCGCTTACAAATCAACCTAAAATACACAATACTTGATGGCAATGGATTAAAATTATCTCAAAAATTAAAATACTTGTAGGTCTCCAAATATTACTTACGGTGGCGCAGCAGCTATCCCCATGTACCCATGGACCTGAAAGGTGCAGGGTCTTGTCGCAGAGGTCCAGTCCGTGCACAGGGTCGCAGGAAACCCCCGAGGGTTGCGGAGAGACTCCGAATAAAGACGCCATGACCTGACGTGGCTGCAGCCATCTGGAGAAAAATTTCTGTTTCAATATTTCGGTACGAGGAATCTCGGTGTTGCTGCGAATGATTGGATTTTATATGCCTTGGGAGAAAGAAGGCTTTTCCTTTACTGTGGATGTTAACTATGAGGTTGACAGTGTCACCATATTTTTATGAATTTGGTTTTTTCAATTCTGAATAAATACTAAGTTGATGTTTGATGAATACAAAAACAGAATACTAAACCAAATCCAACTAAATGAGACATTAGTCTTCTGAAAAGTTCGGAAACTACTTTTACTACTACTTATGACTGGCCTGTTGGTCTAGTGGTTAGTGACCCTGACTGCTATGCCGGAGGTCGTGGGTTCGATTCCCACCAAGGACAAATGTTTGTGTGATGAGCACGATCATTTGTTCTGTATCTGGGTGTAATTTATCTATATATGTATGTATTTAGAAATATATAAGTATGTTTATCAGTTGTCTAGTACCCATAACACAAGCTCTGCTTAGCTTGGGACTAGACGGCGTTGTGTGATAGTTGTGGAAAAAAAAAAAATGAACAGTATTCAGAAATCAGAAACGTTTATTTCAAATAGACCAATTACAGGCACTTTTGAATTGTCAAAATGTCAGTCAGTCAAAAAAAAAAAAAAAACAAGTGAAGCTAAATTGCACGTTCCAAAGCGTAGATCTCTATGGAGAAGAACGTGCAAGAAACTCCATGGACACTCTTTTAAATCATGTTATGAGTTACATAAATCTTGGTTACATATTTCTTGTCGCTTCTAATATGTGAGCACAATGTAGATAAGTAATAATAATTAAAATAAAAAAAAAATATACTTAAAAAAAGACTAATAAAAAAAAATAGAAATTGAATTAAGTCACTGGCAGCTAAGAGATGACCAGTCTCAACTGACGGCACCCGTTCACGAGCATGACGCGTGCATCAGCCCCACTCAGCTCAACCATTTTTAAGGGAACTGAATGACCCAATAACACGTGCCACCATCAGCGAGACATTTGAGTGAGCATGACAAACTCTCAACTGCCATGCTCGTAATGTCAAACAAGTTGTAACCTAATAAAAATGCTCCATGGTACTTCACATTCACAAAACTTGAAAAACAAAGTGCTTCTACATTATACAATGCTACTGTTTCCAAATACAAAAGATAATAAATTATCAGCTCTATTGAAATAAAATAAAATAAAATAAAAAACATTTCTAAAACAACAATACAAAAAGGGGAACAGTATCTCTTCCAAAATTATTAAAAAAAAAACTAATTTGAAGGTAAAAGTGGCTGTGGCTGCGGAGCAGGACCGGCATTTAGCCAAGCGCTTTTATCAAGGATATAATCTTCCAGTTTATAATATGCTTGTCTACATAGTGTGCGTTTAATGCATGCTTTAAATTTGGACTCATTTAGTTGTAGAATCTCAACTGGTATTTTATTATAAAATTTTACACAGTACCCCATGAAAGAACTATGTACTTTAGCCAATCTGAACCGAGGTTGATCTAATTTGTTCCTGTTCCTAGTATTAAAATTGTGCCTGTCACTTATCTTAGTAAAAAGATGAATATTTTTCCGAACATACATAATGTTTTCATAAATGTATTGACAAGGGACCGTCAGGATGTTTATTTCCTTAAATAGTTCCCTAAGAGAATCGCGTCTGCGAAGATTATATATGGCTCTGATAGCTCTTTTCTGCAGAATAAAAATAGACTCTATATCTGCAGCCCGTCCCCATAGCAAAATACCGTAAGACATGATACTATGAAAGTAACTAAAATAAACTAGTCGCGCAGTATCCACATCAGTAAATTGACGGATTTTTCTGACAGCATATGCTGCTGAACTAAGCCGACCTGCCAGAGATGCTAAATGAGGACCCCATTGTAGCCTCGAGTCAAGCGTGATCCCTAGGAAAACCGTATTCTCGACGAATTCAAGTTTCTCCTTGTTCAATACTATGTCGGAGTAATTACTTTTAACATTCGGTAACGCAAATCTTATGCACTTAGTTTTTTTTCCATTTAACACTAAATTATTAACAGTAAACCAGTTTTGGACTTGCTGTAAAGCATCGTTTACGTCATCAAGATTAGTGGAACGTCTATTGATCTTAAAAATTAACGACGTATCGTCAGCAAACAATACAATATGTGGTTGTTTTTTTAATAGATGCGGTAGATCATTTATATATACTAAAAAGAGGAAAGGACCTAATATTGAGCCTTGTGGTACACCCATTTTGACTTTCAAACCCGGAGAATTGACACCGTTTATCTGAACTTGCTGTTGCCTGTCAATTAAATAAGATTTCACCAAGCTGAGTGCAAGTTTACCTAGTCCATAATGTTCTAGCTTTAAAAGCAAGGTTTCGTGATTAACACAATCAAAAGCCTTTGAGAGGTCACAAAAAATTCCTATCGCATCTTGGGCTTCTTCCCACGCTGCAAATATATGTTTTAATAAAGTGACACCAGCGTCAGTCGTACAACGTCCTTTGGTGAAACCATACTGCTGATCATGAAAGATTTTATTGCTGTTAAAATGGTAAAGCATTTGATTAAGCATAACTTTTTCAAACACCTTACTGAAAACCGGCAATACTGATACAGGTCTGTAATTATTAGTGTCATTATGGTCACCGGATTTAAAAAGTGGTATAACCTTACTGTACTTCATTATATCTGGAAAGACTCCTTGGTCCACACACAAATTAAATATTAAAGCTAAGTACGGTGCTATGGTCTCAATTATAGATGTGCATACTTTAACAGACATTCCCCATAGGTCTTCGGTTAATTTGACTTTTATTTGCCGGAAAGCCTTTATGACTGTCAAAGGGTTTATATGTTTGAATTGAAATTCAACCGGACAGCCTGGCAAGTTTGCTTTCAATAAAGCAACTGAATCTTCAGGGGAGGAATTTAGAGCTTCCGTTGTCCTAAGAGGTATATCGGTGAAATAATTCACAAACTCTTGGGCTACTTCTATGTTAGAGCTTTTGGGACCATGTGAAGTCTCCAACAAAAAATCCGTATTGCGCACTTTATTCCTACCAGTTTCATTATTAATAACTTTCCACACAGTCTTTATTTTATTGTCTGCCGATTTGATCTTATTGCTAATGTACAGGGCCTTTGCTACCTTGCAAATCTTTCTGAAGAGTTTAGAATATCTATTTACATATTTATTAAAAGTTTCAGTGTTGAAGAATGGCTTAAGGCCATACAGCTCATATAGTTTTTCCCTACTTACCCTAATACCTTTAGTCGCCCAGTCACTAAATACAAACTTAGGGAAAATATTTTTAGACTTCTTTTCAAAAGCTGTATTAAATTCATTGAGTACCACTGAAAAGAAATTATCATAAAATTTATTGGCATCATCAATATCATGGCCCAGAACATTTAACTTATTTTCTAAGTTACTATTAAATTTTTTTAATTTGCTTATTGTAATTTGCCTAAATTGAATTTGCGTTTTTTTCAAGGCTGCTTGATACTTAAATGCTACCGTTTGTCCACTATGATCAGACGGAAGATAATTAACTATAGCTTTATCTACATAATCACAATTGCAGAAAACATTATCAATACAAGTTGCAGAGGTTGGAGAAATGTAGCAACATCTATAATGCCACGTAGGAAATAAAATTAAAAATCTCGCTTTGCTGTTTTCAAGTTTTCCATGCGATTAGAATATATACAACATTCGAAATCAACCATCGGGTAGTTACCCGGACCAGACCCACGCCCGTCTGGTTAGAGGATCCTCACTTTTCAATGGAGGTTTGAGGGACTTTACACACTGTTCCGCATACCGTATAAAAATTATTTATCCAAACCGTTACCGTTACAAAACAACTTGTTCTGAACAACAGAAGTTATCCGATAAAACAAACGTGTTTCCAAGTCATTTTCTTACAAGGGACATTTAACACCCACGCCGCCAGTTAATTCTTAAGTCCCACACGACAAGATCACACGACGAACAACCGGGAAAGGATGTAAGACATACTTATTTTTTTATCTCTTATTGTTTTTCTTCACAAGATCAGTATAGGGAAAAGCTGTACCGCATTATTTTTGCTCTCTTTTCCCTTAAGGATAAGTCAAAGAGTATAAATGATGTAAGTATTGAGAAATATACCCCTTGAAAATATATAAGTACCTACAGAGCATTGCATTTTTATAAACGTTGTATAAAAAGTAATTACCAGGGTGAACCTTGGTAATTACTTATGTATCGTGGGTGCATTTAAATGTAAACTGGAACCGTTATCTGTAAACCATACAAATATTTGTCTCTTACGGGAATCGAAAGCTGCCACACGCAGAAATCTATCAAAACAGTTAAGCCATTAGTCTTATTAAAGGAAGTAAAGCTTCTTTTAAATACTGTAAATAAGTTCCAAACATCATGATCCGAAGACGTACCTACGAAGGTTTTTAAACATAGGAAGACGAATAATGGCACTCAAATAGAGCTGTGCAGGTCAACTGGAAACGTGTGGTGATGCTGGGTGGAATAAGGTGGTGAAGAAAGTAGAGCTGTATAGGCTGTATAGCTACATTCCTCTTTCTCGCTCGCACGACTGACATTTTAACACGTCATGTTAGGGCCTTTTTTTTTTTTGGTGGGTAATCATCTAATGACCTATCCCGCCCTTGGGTGGGGCGTGAGAGCGTGTCAGACTTTTACTGACTAAAAGCCACTCCTGTTCCTTCTTTGCCTTCGTTTCAGGTCCTCGGGGTTCTCTTTCGCATTACCTATGGCCACAGTAGGCTTCGACCCTACTGGGCCCCTACTGTTTTGCTGACATCTCCTTGAGGCGCGCGTGGAACACTACACGCCGTCGACAACTTGGGCTCGATCAGAACCTTCCCGAACGGTCAGACGGCGAGCTACCCATTGCTCGCCTCCTGGTGGCTGGAAATCGGGATTGGGATCCCAGTGACTGGGGCGTGAGGGCCGTTCCCTAGCGCGTGCGGTCGCCTCATGGTAAGGCCTCAGAGCCCATTATTGTTATTTCAAGACAACTTTTTTTAAGATCGGTTTATCAAATTACTTCTCTCGCTCTAGGGTGGAGCAGGAGGACGAATCAGACTTTTACTGGCCTAAAACCCACCTATGTTTTTTTCATTTGCTCCGGATGGAACAAGAGACTTTTGTATAAGACTTACTAACTAAACTAATGTTTCTTCATTTGCCCTTTGCGTTCTAGGGCCACGGTAACTCTTTTAAATGTTCCCGCAGCCCTCCTGAACACACATTCGAGGATTAAGAGGGTCCTTTTCTACTCGCCTATCGTCAACATCGGGCATGGTTTAAAAGCTTGTTGCTTCATCTAACGCAATCCAACGCGATGTTTGATGAAGAGGCAATGCAAAAAAAGAGATAACGCCTGAAAACTCTGTTGGCATTCGGTAATTCCGTGATTTACTTGAATATTTCACAAAACTTGTTCCAGGAAATACGTGGTTTTTTTTAAACCCTTAAAAGTTTTCAGAAAAAGTTGTCGTCATTCAGATTCTCGATTAAACGTGCAAGGTTTCTATTGATGTACGTTTTTATATTTTTAATATATGAGTACATTATTGAGGGCCAAAATTCATGTAAAATAGCCGATTTTCAGAGGTCTTTACTAGATTAATTTTACACAAATTTATGTTTTGATTTCTATAGAAGCCTAGATAAGATCCACAAGATACCTGTGTATCCAAAATATCTAGAGAAAGATGTGTAATAACATCATAATCACGTAAGAGCGGTTGTATAAAAATGTACCTCTAAAAGGACACTCTTAACCTACCTAGTTCACCCGCAACCTAGTAGCATTTAATTCCTTTGAATATTTTGTAAGGGCACTAGGTAGGTCGGAATTCGGTGCGCCAGTAACTGATCTGCTATTGACATTTTGCTCTAACGATCCATCTTTGGCCGAAAGCCAAGTGGCGTACCTACGACGTCTTGGTAAAATATGGGGTTATCGCTATCCTAGGGTTGAACGAACTAAATTGATAATAGATTCGATAATATGAACTTTTCGCTTCGCTAAGTTTAAATTTTTCGAAAGAGCGTCGATTCATATGATACATATCATCTAACATTTTTCTGTCCCAGTGTAACTTTGATGCGACGTACTTAACAGATCACGATTCATAACAGTCTGTGTGTGTTTGTATCTTTTGAGCCGATGTTCCAAATCTTGTTCCAAAATGATACATATCAGTATTCAGAAACATTTCAGTGATTTAGATGAAAATTCAGATTTGAATTTTCCAATCGCAAAGATGAAACTTTGCCCACGCCTACATCAATTACCTTCTCCTGCTCTAGAGCCGAATGAGAGGGCGTGTCAGACGTATACTAAGGTAGGTCCTTTAGTTGCTCTTTGGGTTCCAGAGCCACGTTAACTCTTCCAAATATTCCGGCAGCCCTAGCGGGCATTGGCCCTACTGGGCCCCTTCTGTTTTGCTGACGTCTCTTTAAGACGCGCATGGATTTGATTCCAGCACCGAACAGATATTTGTATGGCCTACAGATAGGTGTTCTGGGTCTAGGTGGCTTATGCATGTGAGTTTACTTGTTTGTGAACGCACCTACGATTAGTGTTGCAACAGAACTCTGCTTTCGCTTCCGCTTCTTCAGAAATTCCACAAGCTTTTTCACTTCCGCTTCCGTTTTTGGTTCCGCTAACTTTATAACAGAACTCTTAACAGAAGAATACAGCGGCGAGCGCGGCGGTGGGGGTCGCGTGGACGACTGTACACATCGGAAGAGACGCGGGGAGGGAGAGGGGCGGTACACAAACGTGTCGCAACGAGTTTCTTTATTATTATTTTTTTTTTTGTTTAATTCTGCGTATCACCGCGCCTCGTGACGTGATTACGACGTAAAACTTCTGTTTAAATTTACAAAAAACGTGCTTTTTCTTCATAGTTTTAACACTTCCGCTTCCGTTTCCGCTTCCGCATCCGCAAAGATTTACTTTTGACATCTGTTTCCGTTTCCGCCTCCATTAAGACACTTCCGTTGCATCACTACTGTGTATATAGGTATTAAGAAAAACCAATTGATTTACATATAACTTACTATGGATGCGATGGATGCGAGACGCACAGGACCGTTCATTGTGGCGACATTTGGGGGAGGAATATGTCCAGCAGTGGACGTCTATCGGCTGAAATAATGATGATAATGATAATTTACTATTCATTCTTCTAGCAAAATTTGTACGTATGTAATTGTATGTATGTGTATTGCAAGGATTGTACCCCATTCTTTTCTTTCTTTTTTAAAAAAACGTTGCCCCACACTAGCAATAATTACTCCTGTATCGTGGGTGCCTTCACAAACATGTAAACACACATACATACGACACCCAGACCCCGACCCACTTCTGTTCTGTATTAGCCAGTCAGGCCGACAGAAGTTACTCGCCCACGGCTAATCCATTTGACAATCTCCGGCTTGAATTTGGAGCAGTAAATCTCGGATTACTGTTCATTCCCGAAAAGCAACCGTTGCCAAAAATCTTTCAGAAAATATGGATAGTTATACTTATTTGAAATATGTTACTTCCTATAAATTCTTCATACCAACAAAATATGCTGAGCTGCTATCAAAATTCAGAATGCAGAAATAACTCGACAAATCTCCACGAGGTTGTTTCGTTCTCTTTAGTTACATATTTATGTAAAGGGGAAATAAAAAACGTTTTGTAGTTTTATGAACTAGGGGAGGCTGTGACTATTTTATTTATATTTAGCTGTAGGATACTGGCGGGAAACCAAAATAACCTACTTGCTTATATCCTATTGCATCACTTTTTGGTGGGATCGCAGTCAAGCACTAGTTTATATCAAATTAAAATATATATATATAAGCCACATAAATGGAAAGAACAGTGGTGGCCGATAGGTAACGGCCCCGACTTACGAGTTGTAGGTCGCGGTTTCAAAGCCAACCAGGCGCATTACTTTGTGTAATTTATTTTATCACCACTGCTCTCAAAACGGTAAAGGAAAACATCGTCAGGAAACCGGCATGTCCTGGAACCAAAAATTCGAAGACATGTGACATTCACCAACCCGCACTGGGCCCGCGTGGTGGATTATGGCCCATTCCCTCTCTTAGAGAGGAGGCCTGAGTCCCAGCAGTGGGAATATTACAAGGCTGACTATGTTATATTATATGCTACATAAATATGAATCTTTATGACATGTCTTTAAAGAAACGCTGTAACAGCTGCCAACACATCGTTCAAAGCTGGGAATGTTCGAAAGAAATATCGTGTACCTGGAACGCAAAAAGCAACTGAAGGAACACAGGTGGGTTTTAGACAGTGAAAGTCTAACTCTGGCTACGACCAAAACAAAAAGTCGTTCATAGCTCATTTTTCTCTGTATAATCATCATTAACTTCCTACCCTTCTCCCGTGTTATTTGGGATCGGCGTAACATTGTTTTTTTCTTCCATTCTGTCCTGTCACCTGTCATGCTGTCACTAAGTCCCTTTCACATCAGTCCTCACACGATCCTTCCATCTTTTCTTTGGCCCCCTCTCTTTTATTTTGAAATTTCAAAAGTGCCTGTAAATGGCCTACTTGAAATAAACGATTCTCATTTCTGATTTTTCCCTTTCCATCCATCCACACGTTTTATCTCTGTATAAGATAACTTTAATATTATTCGCAATTCAATTAACGATTCACTGAAAAGCCTGATACTTCTTCGCGAAGAGGGCCACTTCCACATAATTTACCTCATTAAACGAGCCGTTTCATGTTGAAAGTGGAACTTTACGAGTGGCCCAAATAATTTCACATTATCACCTTTAATTAAAGTTCTTTTATGGACGTACATAAAGGCTATATTCGTTTGTATGGTCGCTTTATGAAGCATTCCCTTCTACGGGGACCATTTGGATTTATATAACGAACAGTGCTTGTTACGGTCTGTTAACGTGGTTCGTCGTACACGAGCCATGTTTTGCCTCGTATTCGAGTAATGTGAACGTAATTGTGAAAAGTACAAAGGGCAGTAAGGAACGAGATTAAAAATCCGTGCAGTGAATGTTTTGATGTCTGATATTCAGGACGTTTTTGTGTAAAAGTTGTGGCGCTAAAGATCGTGAATACAGGCATTATCATCATCATTTCAGCCGCAAGACATCCACTGGACTAAGTCCAAAGTCCTCCTCCAAGAGTCACTACTACAACCACCACAGTGACCAGGCTTGAGCGTCTCGCATCGCCGAGTTTCCGCGACCCTCACCAGGTTATAGGTCCATCTTGTGGGAGGCCTTCTAACACTGTGTCTTCCGGTGCGCGGTCGCCCCTACTGAAAGTTACGGCCCCAACGACCATCTGTTCTGCGAGCAATGTGCCCTGCCTACAGTAAAGTCGAATCGAGTTATTTTGGCCCTGGGGTAAGACTTTGGCCTAAGTTTATTAACCAATAGGAACACGGGACACTGTTTACTGTGTTTCTATTGGTTAACGAGCTTGGGCTACAGTTATATCTCAGGGCCAAAGAAACCCGACTTCAAAGTAGCCATGAGTCGCTGTCTCGTCCTTCGTATTTGAACATGGCCACCAGACAAAAAATAACATAGTATTTAGTAAGAGCCGGAATACAATACAATACAATTGATGATAGATCTTAAGATTTTTATCATGAAATTCCTTCGCTGGTATTCATGATTTACTAAGCTCTATGCCTACTTATCTAAAGGTTACAAATCCATTAGCTCTTGTTGAAAGTATAAGTAAGTACCTACCCTATGCTGAGACTTAATTTATTTACCTTATACACCATAACAAATAATAATTAAAAACTCAAGCGAACTAGACTTAATGCTTAAGCCAGCTACATGCTCCTGTTAATAAGGTCTACAAACATAATTGTTAAGTTATTATGTTACTAACATAATTATTACTAAAATTACCAGTCGACAGCGATGTGCATGAGTTTTTCGACGCCGTATTTTAGATTGCTTTTTTTAGTACTTTAGGGCTTTTATTTTTATTTTGTAAGTTAGTTTTAATTACGTTAAGATTAGATTTAAGTTTCTGTTAAATAAATATTTTGACGAATAAAAAAAAAACTAACATGAATGTATTTTTATACTTACTAATATACTTTTATAAGTTGTACTAACACATCGAGCCTTTTCAGGAAAATCATCGTAAACGACAACTTGAGTTTTTTGCAGGAATGGGCTATCTCTTCTATAATTAATAAGGATTTATTAAAATTTGTTAATAGCAACTATTCTATTAGATCAGTAGTTATTTGAATAACTAGCTTATGCCAGCGGCTTTGCCCGCGTGAAAATAGGTTTTTCTATACAAACTTTGGACCCCCGTTTCATCCCCTTAGGGGGTGAATTTTAAAAAATCCTCTCTTAGTGCTCGCACGCCATAAAAGGAAGCCTTGTGCAGAATTTCATGTTCCTAGTCCCAGTAGTTTTGGCTGTGCGTTGATATGTCAGTCAGTCAGTTTCTCCTTTTATATATCTAAGATAAGCTATTTTTCTTCAGATCATAAATTATTTTTTAAATAAGGAAGAGAAAATCCATTCCAGCAAAAAACGAAAATTGTTTGCTTACTATGTTCTTCCTAAAAAAAAGGTCGATATTTACTAATTAATTAATTTTTAAATAAAAATATTATTATTATGAGCTGTAGCAATCGACAAAAATGCAACCAAAGAGCAATGACACAGTTTTAACCCCATAAAATATTATTGAACTAAACCACCGCATGGGAGTAGCTCAAGGACTAAACGGCAGAGGACAAGCACCTCTTCAGTCGGGCTCACTCGTAAGAGTCACCCTTTACAGCTACTGGATTCTTATAGCTCTAATTAGAAGAGCTAAATAACTGACTTAGACTAGTAAGCTAAGGTCTGTTTTTTTATTAAAGCTGTCCATTTTTTTTATTAACTGTTAAATTTGTGTACAATAAAAAATAAGAATAAGATAAGATTCTTATTTGCTAGCGATCAACTCCAGCTTCACACGGGTCTTAGAAATCTTGAAATTTTCGGGTTTAAACCTTCCTCATGAATCACTCTGTCTATTTGTGAAAACTACATCAAAAATCATTCAGTAGTTTTTGAGTTTATCACGTATATACAGACAGAAAGACGCGGTGAGCGACTTTGTTTTATAATATACAAGTATAGGCTCACGTTTAGCCCCTATTTTACCTGATGGTAGGTAAGCGATGATGTGGAGAAGTAACCATTCTGACTTATTAACACCCTAGGTTGGTTCTGAGTTCTTATAACAAAAATGTACGAGCCAATAATGCTGATACAGCAAAATACGTTTTGCTTATTAAACTTAATAATTTGATTCAGTCGTAACTACATCTCCGTCACGCGGTAATGTGTTTGCAATAAATAAGTGCGGCTCTATACATAACTTTATTGTATTTACCAATAAACATTTTAACGTGTTACTAAGTGGTTTGGTGTTACTTTATTTACAACCTACAACAATTACTGGAGAATCGTCAACGGCGAAATACTCCAACAAAAATAGAGATTAATTAATCTTTCTTTTCTAGCCATTACTGTCCCACCCCACTGCCGGGTGAAGGCCACCCTCAAGTCCTTTCAGACATTCTTCTCCCGATGAATCTTTTGGTTTGCCGATGATTCTTTTGGATAAGTTTTTTTTTTTATTGTAAAGGTATTTTTTGATGAAGAACTATCTCTTGATCTCAATCTTGTTTGAAAAGCGATGAACGATGTCTAAGAATGCACGAGCAAGTCTAGAAGATGCTGTTTTAAAGGATGATGGGTTAACAATGGTAGTGAGGAGCACAGACACTCGCTAGCAGAAAAGTCAATAGGGCATTGCACGAAATTATTTTGTGTCGCAAAGTAATATGTGACAAGATTTTCAAAATATCTTTACCAAGATATTTTAACCTTCAAAGCTCTGACGTCAAAGTCTATCACACTCATATGGCTGCCATAAAAAAACGCTGTTTTTACGAGAAATAAAAAAAAATAATTATTTCTCGTTTCTTTTTCGAGTAATTTTCATTTCGTTTTTTACGGTTTGTCTTCTATAATGACACATTTATTAATTATTGAGATAACAAACATTTTTGTATGCGAATTATCTATTCAAATTTAAAGAAACTAATTAAATGAGTTTTAGAGGGAAAAAAAACATTTAAGCCCATTTTTTTAAAAACACAAATCTAATATTTAAAAATACCAATCTTCTTTCAGAATAGTTACCAAGACTTCTTTACAATGTGATAGCGGTGCTTCATAAAATCGAAGAGTAGCAAAAGCAGAAACGATGGCGACGTTAGGCTGATAACCCAAAATTATAGAGAGGGGGACGCTGAAGCGACAGGCGGATAAAATGCGCCAAAAAATACCATGTAATTTAATTTCAGCTAAAAACACGAACGCTAATAATAGCTTTTTGAAAGGCAAATAATCGGGGTTGGCGTACTAGTAACGTAGCCCCCTCCCCGTGCCTCGTCCTTCGTCGCCCTCACCCCGCAGCATCCGCGTGTGACGTCAGAGCATCGATCGCCACCCTCCCGCCGAAATGTGCGGTTGTTAGGGTTGCAACATCATACTGTGATCAGCTAACGCGCCAAATTCGACGAGAAATTGGTTTAGTGCAGAGTAAATTGTTTATTGCGGTTTCGTTTAGTCCCGGACTATCTGTACTGATGCAGCATTGTTCGTTATAACACGCAAATTGCCAATTAAATAGAAACTTGATGTAGTTGGTTTATAAATAAATTCTGTATTACACCTGGTGGGCTGACGGTGTTATTTGCAAAAATATTTATCAACCTTGTAAAGGTCAATGTAAAAACCCTCCCAAGTAAAAAGGTTGCGTAACGAAGCTCTTATGTTTCTTTAGTAAACGGGCTTTCAATTCAGAGAGCTCATGAAGCGAACGCTCCTTTTAATTTCAAATTTCGAATCGTGTCTTTTTTTTGTCAATGAAAATTAATGCAATCGAGATGCAATCAGTCCATCAAAGCGTCGCTCGTTTCGCAAATTCATACAAAAAACCGTAATTTTATTTAAGACTACTTTTTTAATAGTAAAAAGAGCGTCTATTATCTCTTTATGAGAATTTTTGAATTCATTGACACGCAAAATAACAGCTCATAAAGGAAATTTGTTTTTTTTTTACGTTGTGGTATTTTACGAATTACAACATTACCATCCGTCTGCCAAGGGTGGTGGTTATAGTTTAGTGAATTGCTGTTATTGCGATGATGAGGCAAAAGAACTAAGAGATATGATTCTTTAGAATAGTCATCTAAGTACAACTGCGTTATCAAGGCCATTGAAGACTGATCCGTTTTTCAACAACCCTGAGATATGATAACGACACGTGAGGATTGTATTGCTCACTCAACTGTATATTTAACGCGTATTACAATGTCATAAAATTGATGAAGTTTTACTAACGTCAGAATTGTTAACAACCAAAAAATTTTATACAGTGCTAAGTTAAAAGAGTTTTACTGTTGAACTAGAAAATTTTATCTGCAGAGCACTAAAAATTCCGTTAAAAATGCGGAGTGGATGAGTGGAATTTTTACTTTCTTTTGTTCGAGCCTATGTTACACTCGCTCAGATGTCTTCTTTACTAATTCACTACCTGGTTCCTACGTTCACTTCATCTTGCAGACGAAGAGATTGGAAGACTGAAGCAGTATCGGAAAGTATGTGAATGTGGGTATCCTTGACTTTCCTGGTTTCTATGGCGTAGGCCGCTAGGATAATGGCACCACATTTTCCCAGCCGATATAAAATAATATGTCGTGACCAGATCTTAGAATTGATCACTTCATGATATGGCCAAATAAAACTGGCCAGATCGTTTAAGCCAGTGGTTCTTAACCGGTGGTCCTCGGACCACTGGTGGTCCCTGTAAGCATCCCAAGTGGTCCGCAGAGCCATCCTAATAAATAAGAATTGTCGGAAATAAATCTTGAGGAATTTTGGAGCCAAAAGGCAATTTCTTTACAAAACTTCGAGACGTTGATAATTTACCGTAAAGAAAATTAAAATGCTGAGGGCTTTCTCCTTCTACCATCGGACAACCCGACGTACGGCGAGTATCCACCCTTACGTTGTTGAAACTTCAACGGTCCGGACTAATCGTTTCGCTTCGTCGTTTATACCGCGTACATCGAAGGACTGGAACAATTTGCCTGCTGCGGTCTTCCCGTCCAACTATAATTAAGGTGCCTTCAAGGCTAGAGTGAATACGCTCTTAATAAACTAGTGCGCCTCACCATCAATGATTGCATCACTGCTTACCATCAGGTGGGATCGCAGTCAAGCACTGGTTTATATCAATTTAAAAAATACATAAATATATATGAATTGGAACAACCCTTCATTTATTTACATTTAGGTAATTTATACTAACTACAAACTAATTAACCAACTTGGTGGTCCTCGGCAAGACAAAAATTTTGTCATATGGTCCCTCATGACCATAAGGTTAAGAACCACTGGTTTAAACGTTAACGTTTGATGAAATGTAAATCTTCCTTTGGCCATATCATTGATGTAGGGTTTCCATAATAATAAAAGGTCTAAAGAAAGTAGGCGGGAGCAGAGTGCCGCGTGCGTGGGGCGCGTGTTTTTGTTACCTATATGCTATTATCGTTCGCTTGAAGGTGGACCAGACGGTTGTAATCCAGCGTTCCAACAGGGGTGACCTTGCTAGTTTCAGTCCGTGTCGACAGCAGTTATAATCCCTTGATGCTCTTCAACCATGGGCGATGACCTTCAACGCCCTTGGTTGAAGAGCACGTTTTCCCAACCTCAGTAACTGATTTGCGAAAGTGTTGGCGCGTGGTTTACATCCATGTAGCCGCACATAAACCAAACACACAAACCAAGCTCCAACCAAGGTGAACGATGGTTTGCAACCATCTGGTCCATGCATAAACTGACACTGCCCCGTAGGAAGCATTGGTGACAAGATTCTACAGGTTTGAAATCTTTAATGTTTATTTACTCTGTTTATCCAAGTTTTTTCAATATTCGAAAATACATATTAAAAAGTAAATAAAAATGTCGCCACCAATAAAAAAAAGTATCTGGACTTATTTTATATTGGACAAAAATAATCCGGAGAAGTCCGAGTGTAAAATTTGTAATAAAAGTTACTCGCGTATTTTAACTTTTTAAGTTCCTATTGTAATTTTTATTTTTGGTGTACAGTAAAGACTTTAACAATCTCGCAGAAGGAAGTACAACCTTTCATATAGTTCATGGAGCACTTGTTTCAGAAATAATTACAAAAAACGACAAAAAAAGGTAAACACTCTCTGTTTGGGCAATAATTGCTTTAACTTACTAGTTATATTATTTATCACATAAATAATATAATGTCACTGAATAAAAAATACATATCTTTGTTTTTTTTTTGTGTTATGGGCGAAAAATGCCTCTTAGCAACCCTCCTCCTCAAACAATTTTCTATTACATGTCGAACGCAGAGTTCAATTTTGATTGAGCAAAGTCGTTTTGTATTCATTTGATGCGCTGTCTTCGCCGCATCCGCATCCGCGGATCTCTAATAATCTGGATCCGTGGATGTCCAAATTTTGGCATCCGCAACAACCCTAGTCAGCAGAACTAGTCGAAAAAGTTAAGACTTTAACACTTGTTTAGTCCTGGTTATAGGCATTATGTTAGCTAATATCAGCTGAGAAAGCTCAACACCGTCTATCAAGCGGAATGTGTTGGCATCATCCTAGCGGCCAATGGCATAGAAACTAGAAGAGTCACGGATACCCACATTCAACGCGCAGCCCCCTGCCTCTCCTGAGCGATGCGAGACAACTATGGTAGACATTCGCATCCAACAGAAGGACGTCCGTAGGGTGCTACGTAACCATGACGTGAATAAAGCCAGCGGTCCCGATGGAATACTGGCAATAGTTTTAAATACTTGTGTGCCTGAACTGTCTCCGATCTTGACACGCCTATTCCGCTTTTCATTTAAGACTGGAAAAGTGCCGATGGCTTGGAAGCAACGACCTTACAGCCACTAGACGTCTAATAACAGGCGAATCAAATCTTTTAACACATATGATTATGGATATGATGTCTCGACCAATCAGAACGCAGTACCCCGCTCCCCCGTACCAATCAGAACCAATCAGAACCTAGTACCCTGCTCCCCGTACCTTGGCTAGTTTACAGAATTGTTTTGTTGCGCTAGTTCAAGCATGAGGCGTCTAGTGGCTGTAAGGTCGTTGCTTGGAAGCAAGCTAAAGTACAACCCGTGCATAAGAAGGGTAATCAACACTAGTTACTACTTGGTTTTCCAATGGCTTTTAGTTCCCTCATATAGGGGGAACTTTGATAAACATAACTATTAGGTACTTACAAACAAACCTAAACTCCCTATTCCTGATCAACTCATCAACCCAGCAGCCCGGCTGGATCCAGCTGCCGGGGTTCGCATAGAAGTCCACGTCACCAATCGGCCGCAGAAACCCGAAAACCCCGGGGTTCGTGTGTAGGACGTCCACGAAGGTCGCGTCGCCTTTAGCAAGATGACCGTCGTTGTTGGAGAGACTGTAACCGGGGTAGGCTGGGTCTAAACCTGGAATATAGACAAAGAATGTTAATCTTCCTGACCGATTCAAGTTAGTTTTACAACTGGAACCTATATAATTATGTCGTGGCCAGATCTTAGAATTGATCAATTCATGTTAGGGCCAACTAGAACTAGCCGTTAACATTTGATGATATTGACCGGCCTGTTGGTCTAGTGGTTAGTGGCCCTGACTCCTATGCCGGGAGTTCGTGGGTCTGATTCCCACCCAGGACAAATGTTTGTGTGATGAACACGATCCAAAGCCATACGCGTTAGTGTGTACCTGACAGGTTTTCCTGAGCTTTCCGATGTACGGGTTGTCAATAATGTCCTCGAAAAACTTAGAAAAGTACATATGAATTGAAAAATCACTGGCCCGGTTTTGACCCCGCAACCTCCACTGGGCCATCATCTTTACATTACAGTATAATCCATTTATTATAACTCCGCCTATATTGACCAAACGCTTATTGTAAAATAATTGCACAGAGTAGTTTGGCTTTCATATAAAATTCTTTATACCAAAGTTAAAACAATGCATTAGAAAAGGCAAATTTCCTTTTTTTCCAAAAAAAATAACAAAATGTATTTATTTTTTTGGCCTAGCAGCAAAGGCGGGTTATGCAGTAGTGCAACATAATAACATATTCATAAACTTTGTGCTACCACGCTTGTATCAGCTGTTCGTTCCCTTTATTGAAAATTAATGACAACTAAATAGTCATTATGTGCAAACTCTTTCGTTGCTGATTATTTTTTAAGTCCACAGTTTTACGATGTTTAATAATTCAGTGTTCTGTGGGAAGTTTGTCGAACGTTCGAACATCAAATAGAATGCACTAATGTTAGTTTGTACTCCCCTCGATCGCCGATTGTACTCATACGTCTGTACAACTTGAGTGACCTTGAAAAACACGCGTGTACGAAATTTATTCGGCCGAAAATTTTGGTCTATATCTTCGTTTTTCTAAGAAAAATCCAGAAAAAGTTTTTTTTTCTTTTTGGTGATTTTACGTAAAAAAGCGTAATTACATAATAATAATACCCCCGTCGCGCGAGGGGTTAGCATAAGCATAAGCATAATCAGCCTTTTAATGTTCCCACTGCTGGGACTTAGGCCTCCTCTCTCTAGGAGAGGGAATGGGCCGTAATCCACCACGCGGGCCCAATGCGGATTGGTGAATGTCACATGTTCGAATTTTTAGTTCTAGGACATGCCGGTTTCCTTCAGCAGTGGTGATGAAATAAATTACACAAAGTAATGCGCCTGGCACGAGGGGTTAATACTGATCAAATGGACTTAAACTATATTACAAAGTACGATTACTTAGCTACTAGCTTAATTCATAAATGTGGTGCCAAATACATGCTGTATTTCATCAGTGCAGTACATATTTGTTAGCTAATATATCGAGTCAGAAAACATAATGTAACGTAACGTAAACGGGTCATTTGTTAGAATTAGAAAAAGATTGAAAATACTTTGAAGGAAGTACAATATTGAAGCCCTGTTTTACAATGACCTGATAGATAATACACACGAGATAACCAATTAAATTACAAAAGGAACAGGTTTTTTTTTTCGCTAACAGCTGTCTGATATCTCAACGAAAAATAAATCATTTAATTTGCCAGGTTGATAGTTTCAAGCCCTGCAAACTTTAGCAAAAAAGACTTCATTATCAAACTAATATTAATACGCCGAAAGCTTGTATGTACGTATGTGTGTGTATGTTTGCTCCTCCTTCACGCTCAAAGGGCTGAACAGATTTGGATGAGATACGGCACACGGGTAGATCATATCTTGGAATAGGACTTGGGATAATTTCTACAATTACGCGAGTGAATCGGCTGGTAGCAACTACTGTAAAATAAATGGATAACTCACCAGTAATCCTGCCAAGCAGCAGTCCTCGAGACCTCAAATGCTTGCCGGCAAATCCTGCAGCTTCAGCTCCTAAGGAGAACCCCACCACGTGAATAGATGAGGCTGGGACACCAACAGAATCCAGGAATTGGATGAAGTCTGCTAGCTTCCTGCCCATGTAACGGGAGTTCTGTACTGCTGATATGTACCTGGGGGATTAAAACAATAGGATTTATAATGATATTCTGATGGGCAGCACTGTCATTGATGCAGTTTTTGAGTAGGAGACTCCCACCGACTAAAATGAAATGAAAACCAGCTCCATTCCAAAAATAATACTGGCACTGGGGTTTCCAAGTGTAAATCAGTGTTTCGATATCATCATCAACCGTACAGCCTATTCCCATCTAGGTCCTACCTATATAACGTACAGTCATCAAAGGACATACGTAACCAGGGTCGTCAGATATAGTTAAATTTTTCATGGAATGGAAACCGATGGATGATATGCACCCATCATTTTCAATATATAAAGAAACAGAATTAAATTCATAGTAAAGTATGTATGTGTCGTATTCATAGTAATTGTAATATCCATACGTCGGTTTCCATGTAAACTTCAACTGTATCTGACGAATCCGGTTACTTATCTCCTTCGTTGACTGTACATAGGTTGAAAGTTTTCAACTAGGTTGTGTTCAACTTCCAAACTAACGAATGTAGTTGAATATGAGTTTTTTTCATTGAAGAAACTCGAACCAATTCTTTTTTTATTACATTTTTTTTTAATATATCATTGATAGGATCGCGTTTGACCACCATCTCACCTGATGGTAAGCGATGATGTGGCCGACGATGGAGCACGCTTGCCTAGAAGTAACCTATTCACTCTTGACTTAAAGACCCCTAAGTTACGAGTATAGCTACCAGGAAACACAGACTCCGGCAGGAAATTCCACTCCTTAGCTGTACATGATGACTATAAAGCTTCATAGTTAGAATAATAAACATAATCAGCATTAAAATGTTCTCACTGCTAGGCCTCAGGCTCTCCTCTCTCTCATAGGAGAACGAATGGGTCGTACTCTACCAAGTGGGCCCACTGCGGCTCAGATTTTTATCCTAGGACATGTTCACCAGTTTCCTCACGATATTTCCCTTCACCGTTTTGAGAGCAGTGAAAAAGGGAAAGTGCATGCCTGGATATGAATCTACGAAGTACGTCTCGTATGTCAGGGCCGATACCACTGAGCCACCACTGCTCTTATGCCTATACTGTAAATCTGTCCTTGGTAGGTATTAAACACGTGATGACTATATAACAGAGCTTCATAACTATACCGGCTGCTGACCGGCATCGCCAGCGTGATAGTAAAAAATGATCTCAAGGGAACATATTTCCGGGATAAAAAGTATTATATTATTATTATTATATTTATACATTCATTTATCTCAGGACCCTGAGGTCCTGGACCTTTGGAAGGCGTACGAGGAGTCGAAACCAACTCGCAGAGGCCCTTTTAGACGCTTTTAATGGAAAGTGGTACGATTTCGTACGGTGATTATCCCTGTACGTACTATGCTAGTGCATCCAAGGACAACCCCCGGTTGGTGGGAAACGATTGCGAGATATGGAAAACTAAGATATAAGACTACGGTTTTGGTTACCAGGAACTATGTTAAGACTACGGCCCCTGCCTGAACAATGTTATTAATTTCCATCGATAAAAAAATATTATTATTATTATTAAATTCTTTATGCACAAAAAAGTACAGAGGCGAACTATATAGGGGTTTTATGTGCTATTCCAAGCTATGATCTGGCTCTGTACCAAGTTTCATCGAAATCGGTTCAGCTGTTTGACCCTGAAGAAGTATCAAAGATTCTTGAGAAGATTTCTTTTCTTTTTTTTATGCACGTGCCATGTTTTTTCTTCACTACCTTTGGTTGACTGGTAGAGAATTCCTAAGGCATTAAGTCCGCTTTTGTACCTTTGTGTTACATGAAGTTTTAATAAATAAATAAATACACACACACGCTCAAACTTTCGCCTTTATTATATTAGTCTAATGATATTATAATCTTTCTTATATAGCAACCTTTCTGGCAAACTAATTCCGATTCCTATCTAAAACCATTGGACCCACATCGAACGAGTAATTAACGAAAATGCCTGAAATTAATTACTGGCAAAACAAAAACAGCAAAGAAAAACAGAACGGGCTTTTGTGTCCGTACGTGGGAATGAACATAAATCTAGGGAAACGTTGTTGGCTACTAGCCACTGCGAGCTGCGTAATAAATAAGGGACCTATATAAGGCCTGGGATACACGAACGAATAAAAAAAAGACTAAAAGACTCTCTAGCGAGAAGATTCTATGGTATAGAGCATAATCTTCTAGTTTCTTTGTAGTTTCCTTGCGAGATAGAATCGGGAACGAAGATAACCGCAGGAAAACCAAAGATATTTTAAAGAAACCCATCTCAAGACATATATGGTACAAAATGAAAAATAAAGACAAGGAAGGCTGACCCCAAACAAATGGATTAAGGTCTAGTCAGAAGACACATTCATTATGCATAGGTACAGCTAAGGAGTGGAATTTCCTACCGGAGTCTGTGTTTTCTGATAGCTACAACCTTGGGATCTATAAATCAAGAGTGAATTGGTTGCTTCTAGGCGAGCGTGCTCCACTATCGACCGCATCATCGCTTATACTAGCAGGTGACTACTATCTCACTTGCTGGTAAGCGTAGCGCGAGTCTACCATTATATTAAAAAAAAAGTAGGTGTCAAAGCATCACAGAGATTAACGGTGCTGAGCAGTGTACAGCCGATGCATAATCTTCGCCGCCCACAGCTAAGCCTTCCACTAGTTAGCTTCAGCGAATACATCAGCTGCTATCCCTTCTTTCCCCCCTCCACCTATCTCCGTTTCAATGTGTACTGTGCCTAAGGCTATAACGTTTTCCTCAGGGGCGAATATCGGGTCGCATTCGCCCTCACGTATGCGGAATCATAACGTTTCAGTAACATGTTAAACGCTGTAACAACTGGATTTCGCTTATGTACGCGGTTTATTCGACCGCAGTCATTTGTTTCGCATTGCTTTGCGCCATTTACTGTTATATTGTAATGCTTTGCGGTTAATAATGGAGTGTATTATGAGAGTATGTTTATGTGATTAGAAACTCGATGTTTACACTTTATATTCGTATCTCTTCCAATTCATGTGTGGTTATTAGTACTTCGCGAGCAGGATTTGGAGGATTTGTTAGCCTCGTGGTCGTAAGCGTGGAGTCTTACCTAGGGTTCGACTCCCAAGTCAGGCAAAAAGTAATTACGATATTAAAAAACCAACTACCTGCAATTTTTACCCAAATTAAAGTTAAATCCATTTGTCTTATCAAGATGAATCTACAGGTAAAACCGGTTATTAGCTACGACACTTATTTACAAAGATAGCTTCGGCAAAAAGTAAATAACCTACAAATTTGATTGATTATAATAATAGTAATAACGTAACGTAAAGTATTATGATTATTATTAATATAATAATACAAAAATGTTGGTGCATTTAGTTGGTTTTTGCAATAAGTGTACGATATCAGGGTTATTATTAAGAATTACTCTGTTGAAGCCCGGAGTTTGGAAGTTGGTGGTGTTGTTGACGAAAGCGAGTAAAGCCGTTGGTTCGCACTCCGGTCGTGTCGGATTGTCATCCAATCGGACTATGAAAGTAAAGGAACAGAAAGTACCTGTGTTTGCGGACACACTTGTGGACTATAATATCATCTACGTCTAATCTCTGTTGAGTTTAGCCATTATGATCGAAATTCGATCGGGATTATTATTTATTACAAAAATACATTTGTATTTTTTTTGTGTAGTGCCCTAGAAAATCCATTACATTCTGTGATCCCGTGAACCATTCATTCGAAGATATGAGTAGCTATCAGGAAAATTACTAAATATTATAATTGTGCAGTCTTTCTGAGTTTCAACCATGTTTTTCAAGGTTAATAAAAGGTCTAAGTTCAGTAAGCCATTGCCAATAATACAAACGAAATTGAAGCTCTAAGAATCATAATCATCATACTCGTAATATCAGCTGCAAAACAATTGCTGTGCAATATAACATAAACTCACCAAGGAAACACGATGAGCCGTGACCAATCAACGGCGATGAAATTGTAGTTCCCTGCTGCTAAGTGGGCTGAAACAGAAACAATTAATAGTTTTACATTTTACCTATTTGTTTTATATTTTGAGACCAACATTGGAACTCAATAAATTGTCTTTTGCAAGGCAATTATTGCAGGGTATATATAATACAGACTTCTCTGAGATTTGCACGTAACTTACATTGGAATTATTTAAATCTTAGAAGCTTAGCTTTAAAATGTTTAGAGATGTAGCGACATCTATGGCGTCACATAAGAACTAATTCTGCATCGCGCAATCAAAGTTCTCCATGTGATTTGAACATATAGAACAGCCCGAAATCATCTATCGGGCAGTTGCCCACCAGACATAACAACCTTCGTTGAAAAGCCGTACGAAGGTTTGCGGGACTTTACTCTCTGTTCCGCCTACCTCCAAAGAGGTATGTGACCAGACAGGTGTTGTGTCTGGTCCGGGCAACTGCTCGATAGTTAATTTCTGTTATTTGCCTCTATCTACGGCCCGTTGAAATATCAATAAGTATTCAAGATTGAAATCACAAAGTGTAAGTAAGTTTAGCAAGTATAATGTTTCTTAGGTACAACATTCCCATCATCATACTATACAAGAATCTCAATTCAAATATAAACAAATATCTTCCTTATTTACTATATCAATTACTCTATAGAATGACCGCTAACAATTTTAACACTGACGTCGCCATAAAGATAGCGTTATTGTCTATGGCGATAAAATCTTTTTATTACGACATTGCCACCATGTTTGCTTTCCATAAATATTATATTATCAGACATCAATGAATGTGTACTATCCATTAGCTATGATTAACAGTATAAAAATACTATGGAGGATTGAAGTTGCCTTGCGTTATTTTTAACTGATTTTAAAAAAGTCTGAGGTTTTATGTTCGACTGTATACAACATATAACTGTAATAATACACACTTTTAAACACCCCAATTAGAAAACTAAGTTAGAATCATAATTTAGGACTGTCTTATTTAAATTCACTTCATCATCATCATCATCATTTCAGCCGAAAGACGTCTACTGTTGGACATAGGCCTCCCCCGATTGTCGCCATAACGACCGATCCTGTGCGTCTCGCATTCACTGCATTCTCGCGACTCTCACCAGGTCGTCGACCCACCTTGTGGGAGGCCTTCCAACGCTGCGTCTTCCGGTACGCGGTCGCCACTCTAGAACCTTTCGGCCTCATCGACCATTCGTTCTACGAGCAATGTGCCCTGCCCACTGCCACTTAAGTTTGGCGATTCTTTGGGTTATGTCAGCGACCTTGGTTCTCCTGTGGATATCTTCATTCCTTTCATTGACGTAGTGTTTTTTTTTTTTTAAGAAATTAGCTATCCTAATTGTAGACAAATAATATGGGAATCAACGCACTACGTTAGTGTAAAGACGCAATCAAAAATTATCAAGGATTTATCATAATAGGTAATTTTATAATCTAAAATAATTCCTGATTATTTTTAGGATTAAAAAATACCTATTTTAAAAATAGCTGAAATCGATTCAGTAGCGGATTCTGTACATAACTACCTACTGTTTTTTTTACATGTTGTATATAATTATCTTTTTTTATGTATGTTCCCTGATTTCTCCGTCAATCATATACCTAGTGGTTTTGAAAATTTTGATTTCGGCTGGAAAGTTTTGTTAAGTGGCCTTACGAAGGACTGTTGGTCGTGGTCCTAAAGAGAACCGTTTGAGTTTACCATCGTGGTGAAAGGATTAGTCAGGATTAGTCAAATGGGGTTTTATAGACCCGTCGGATACTCAATGTGAGTGCGGTGCTCCTGTTCAAAACATGAGCCACATACTGGAATGCCCCAAGTGCCCATACACCTGCACTTTGGAGGATTTGATGAGTGCTACCGATGCTGCTATTAATGTAGCCACCTATTGGGCCCAAACAGTTTGACGAGTTTACCATCGAATCGATAAGAAGAAGGCTGGAAAGTATATTCCCAAAGTTGTCCCATTTTAATTTCGTGAAGATCTAATGAAGAACTTCGAATAATGTTTCCGGCTTTCATAACATAACATCACGTCATGCTGAGATGCTTTTAAGGGGTACATTTCACTTACTTTATGAGATACTAGATGCTGACAGCGGCTTCGCCTGCATTATAGAAGAATATTATTCCAAGGGAACATACTCCCAGGATAAAGAGTATCCTATGTGCTTAAAGGATATGGTCTACCATATCCTCCACCTCCGTGAAATGTTAACAGATGAGCTTCTTGTGATGACTTTTGTTAGGGATTATCTTAGAATGTTTCATTTCGTCCATCATATCCGCGTTCCTTAAACGTCCTCCCACTCGGAGAAAATCACTATTATCGATGAAAGGTTTTAAAGATATGATATTACTGTTTGTTGCAACATTACCATGTTTGTTTATGTTTTCAATGTCTGACGTAAATTCTGAAGTTTGTACTTGTTTTATAATAGCTTGTCGCTGTAGGCGCGTAGACGCGGGCTTGCGGACGGCGAGCAATGGGTGGCTCGCCGTCTGACCGTCCGGTAACCGTCCGGACCGAGCCCAAGTCGTCGACGGCGCGTACTGTTCCACGCGCGCCTCAAGGAGATGTCAGCAAATCGTAGGGGCCCAGCAGGGTCGAAGCCTACTGGGGCCACGGGTAGTGTGAAAGTGAAACCCGGGGCCCTGGGACGAAGGCAAAGAAGGAACAGGAGTGGGTTTTTAGTCAGTAAAAGTCTGAAACTATCTCCCGCTCCACCCAAGAGCCGGTTTTGTCATTAGATGATTTTCCCACATAAAAAAAGCTTGTCGCAGTTCAAGTAAGGTTAGGTATCAAATTTAATTCAAATCTGTTCAGCCGTTCGAGCGTAAAGAAGTAACGAACATACACATACAAACACACACTCACAAAATTTCGTCTTTATAATATTACTATGACACTTTATGGTATACACGTACTGCCTCTTTCCTGTTGGATAAATGCCCCTTATCTCAGACGTCAGCCACATCTGCATAACTGGTTTGACAAACGAGGGTTAAACCTGGGCTGACCACAGGCATATGGAGGGATGAGCCCCACATAAATAACTCTCCTGTATATCCATACTTCCAAGGGTAGTGACAGTGAAACTACACAGGTGCAACATGATTAGTTCAAAATGGTATGTAATAATTTTGATAATAATCAGTAGAGATATTAAAATTAGGTCCCTTTTGAGAGACCTGTCTATAACCTGCATATAAACTGTCACATTAATATTATAAAGGCAAAAGTTTGTGAGTGTGTGCATGTGTGTGTTCGTTACTCCTTCACGCTCAAACAGCTGAACGGATTTGGATGAAATTTGGCGCACGGGTAGACTATGTCTTGGAATAGCACATAGAATTCTTTTTATCTCGGGAGCATATTCCCTTGGGATAATTAGGGTTCCGTACCTCAAAAGGAAAAACGGAATCTTATAGGATCACTTTGTTGTCCGTCTGTCTGTCTGTCAGTCAAGACCCTTTATCTAGGGAACGCGTGGAGGTATTGAGTTAAAATTTAAGCTATATACTGAACTCTGCGGTACCTTGAAGCTGTGAAAAAATCAAACTTCTGAGTTAACGAACAAAAAAAAAGATACTATTTCGACACTCTCAAGGGAATCAAAATTCATAGGGCACTTTCCGTTGACTTAGAATCTTGAAATTTGGTATGAAGCAAGGTCACATAGCACATAATTTGTAGTTACGTCACAAAAAAGAACTTTTTTGCGATTCGGAAAAATCTTCGTAACTCAATTCGGGAATTGAACAGTTTTTAGTTTATTGAACAACACTCGCACTTACCGGGTATTTTTTTTATTTAATTTTAATATTGCTGAGATTTTTTTCCAGCATTTCTTCCCAGATGACGCATTAGGAAGCCAGGTTTGTGTTTTGGGGGCTGTCTTAACACATATTTTGACATTCATTAAGTACATACTAATTCTCAGTGTAATTGGAATAAATGACTTGATTTACAATTTCCCTATATATTTACATATGTACAACGAAGTCGCTTTCCGAGTCTGTCTGTTTATACGCTAAATCCTCTTAAACCACACAACGGATTTTGATGCGGTTTTCACGAATAGAACAATAAAGAAGGAAAATTTATGTACATGCATAATTATAAGTATATTTTTTAAATATTTAACTAAATATGTTAGGTATTGATACTTTAATTAATATTTCACAACATTCTTTTTCTCTTGCTTCCTGCACACTATTGTCTACATTTCTTTTAATCTCTCCTTTCTCAGATCTGCTGGAAGAAATTTCTTTGGAATTAAGCAGTATCTTTGTACCAATGTCTACTATGTACATATTATCTTTTCCTGTTTTTATGTGTACTTAAATAATAAAATAAATAAATAATTTCCACACGTACAAAGTCAGGGTGAGTTGCTAGTTATCTCTAAGATACATACACAGGTAGGTAGGTTTATACATAGGGACATAAGCGCCGTGAGTATTTACAATATTCAGTGTTTGGTTCAATTTCCGCATGCATATGAATCATCGACATGACACATTCAATGTCCGCGATGTTATCTATTACTGTGCTATTAGAACACTATCGATATTAACACAGTTCTAATTGATTTTGTCGGTATCGCTGCATTCCGTATGTGGAATCGACCACAGTTGCCGCATTATTTCAATTATATCTATAAATAAACTTGTATATTCTGGGCATGCAATATTGACGTCAGACGTCATCGTAACATTAAACATCAATACCGTAGGGGCCCAGCAGGGTCGAGACCTACTGGGGCCATGGGTGATGCGAAAGTGATCCCCGGGGCCCTGGAAAAATGGCAAAGAAGGAACAGGAGTGGGTTTTTAGTCAGTAAAAGTCTGACACTATCTCGCGCCCCGCCCAAGAGCGGGGGAATTCATTAGATGATTTTCCCACCCGAAAAAAAAAAAAAACATTAAACATCAATGAAATCCGATGTTATATTTACAATTTCGATGCATGCAAGAATTAAAATTGTAACTCAGTTTTGGCATTTTATGCAACAAGAAATTATGATTGTAACCCAAAATGCCTCAAAACTGAGTTATAATGTTATTCCTTGCAGGTGTCGATTTATATGTTTACTTGTTGTATTTAGAGGCAAGAAAACACAGATTTGGTCCAGTCGCTGCAAGCATTTTTCAGTATTCGTGTAGCTCAACTCGGTACCAAGGAGCTTAACGACTCGACGAACAATATTAACGAAAGGATATATACGTAGGCCGCATAATTACTCAAACTGCCAGAAAATCGAAATTACTAAAAAGAAGAATCCTCGTGCAAGAATGTGAATAAAATTAAAATGTAAAGTAAATACTCAGATCAAACTATACACCAAGATCTAGGTATTGCTGTGAACGGTTGACTGTTTTGTTTTGCTATGTCAGCCAACGAGCTTCAAATAATGCAATCATCATTTCGATATATATCTTTTTTTAAATAAAATTATCACTGTTTAGACAACAAACAGTAATCATAATTTTGAGTATGTGTGCTAAACACTCACAATTATTCACTTCCGAAGTAGACCGTATATTTGATTCAGTTTCCAAACAAGCCAGCTGTGACTGAACGTCCCACAAAATTATTAACTACTTGTAAACTCATGTAACCACTTACAATAATGGTGTAAAATGTAGCTAGAAACTATTAGCCAACCCACACACGTGAGACGTGCTACGCCGTAGACCCTCGTTATCGCCTACGAGCCTACGACGCCTACGACGTCTACGACAGCTACGACAAGTGGTCACGGTATGCAGGTGTATGAACTCTAAATTGAAATACATGAACTTTAAAATATAAATGGCCTTTGTGGGAAGAATGTCAGTCTTGTCTCTTCAAGAAACCTGACAGGTTTAAAGCTACTCGAATGTTTATTAAAATATCTCAAAAGTGATTTCCTGTGTAATTTGTGAGTTTTTTTAAAGGTGTTGATTTCCTTGCGAGCGTCAAAATATGCGGCATAAACGGAGCATAATCGACCTTATCTTTACATTGAGCTGACTTAGAAGTTTCATTTTTTACTTTACTTCAAGGGAAACCAAACTGAATTTGTAAAATTAATTTGAGATTAATACCTCCTCGCGTTCCCGAAAAAAGAGGTCTTGACAGAAAGACAGATGAACAATAAAGTGCTCCAATATGGGTTCCGTTTTTGCTGACTAAGGTACGGAACCCTAAAAAATTAATTACCGTGGAGGACAACTGTTTTTTTTTTTGTTAAAAAACCTCTTAATTATTATTTTTGTCTAAATTTTTATATATTTAATTATTATTATTATGAGCCCTTTGTGTCCCACTACAGGACCAAGACCTTCTTTCCACCCTTCCATTTTCTCTGTCCCTAGGTATATCAGACAAATATCTTAGTTACATAATGTATAAAAACTTTTTACAAAAAAAAATACAACCGACTTCAAAGTAAAAAAAAAAACACTGAAAAGTGCAAAATAACTTTAATTTCGGAAGTCGGTGTTTCTATAATAGTTTTGTCTCTTCGTTATTTAACACCGACTTCCGAAATCAAAGTTATTTTGCACTTTTCAGTGTTTTTTTTTTTATTTTGAAGTCGGTTGTATTTTTTTTTGTAAAAAGTTTTTATTTTACACTTTTTAGTTATGGTACCACCACTAAAAAAGTACCCCTCAGCCAAACTTAAATACCTTATAGCCAGAGTGCATCTCATGGCAATTCTAATAATCCCAAACACGGTTAGATTACATTAATATATTACAGAGTTCCGGTGCCTAACTTCAGGCTTCATCATCAGATCAGTTCGATATATTCCCCCTCTACTTTCAGTCAGTCATCGACTACACGTATAAACAAAGCAATTTTACTTGTTACGACGGTTCTGCTGTGATCCTATGAGGAGTTCTGTTCCATATCTTCGAAGTTCATGATCAGATCATAACAATATTTCTATGGGACCAATTCGGAAGCATAACCTTTCAATCAAAAAAAAAATTTTTAAAAATCGGTCCACAATTGACAGAGAAATCGGTGAACATACATAAAAAAAAAAAAACATACATTCAACCGAACATATAACCTCCTCCTTTTTGAAGTCGGTTAAAAAGAACACGAATCCCTAAGAGAGAGGTACCACTCAATCAATAAGTTCTTACCTTCTAACAGTACTGTGACGACTATGGAGGTCACAGTTATTAGTAACTTGCTAACTGGCATATTATACTTTTAAGGTCTATGTTATGAAAAGTTTAGTTTAGAATGATGTTCAATCAATAGATAGGAGGACGTCATACAAATGTCGGGACGTGTATTTTATATAGAAAATATAGATGAAAGTGCTTAATAATACCATATAATAGTATTCCAAAACGAATAACTAAGCCTTTCATTGCGCCCCCAGCGTGACAGTACACACAGCTTAAAAATTTAACTCCGTTTTATCAGTCAAGCCAATTTACTTCCACCATAAGCTACAAAATTCTCCTCACCATCTTTAACAGTAGTAGTGCCAACTCCTGCAGTCGACTCGGAAAACCCCATCAGATATATGACGGTAGGGTTCGAGAAGTCGAACGCGGTCGCCCGCAAACCATTCACGTCATTCGGTGGTATTATATCAAATGTCGTGGGATTTGACCTGTAAACGTAAACAAGAAGTTTTTATTAGAATAAGGAAAGTTTCCAAAAAGTTTAAAAAATTAAGGGACAAAATGACCCCCAACATAACGCGCAACGCTGTCAAATTGTCCAACAACATGTCCCGCGGCACGTCAAAACGTTGCAAAATATTGGGGGGCAAGTTGCGGGACTTTGAGCAACATTGCAGCGTCACGTTGATTGAGCGTTGTGCGTCATGTAGGGGGATATATTTTGTCCCCTAATATATCTGAGATTTATTTTTATTTGTATGCATTTTTCTTCGACATGTGCTACCTACTACGCTAAAAAACGAAATACTTATGGTTTATTTGTTGGAAAAAAAAAAGGAAATTAGATTGTTTTAATGGTCTTAAAACTATCTTCGCCATTCTAATAAAACGGGGTTGGAGCACATCGATTATATGGTTTCAAAATCTATAAGAAACATTAAGTAGAAACAAGTTTTGTGTTTTATATGTATTTAGATTAGATAAACTTTTGCAGGAGTAGCTTGACAGGAAAACAAGAGTAGGTAGGTACTTATATCTTTGTCTTATATTATTTTTTTCTTAAAGGTTTGTTCAATGGATATTAATTGCAAAACAATAGGAAGCTGTTTTATTTCTAAGACGGCGCAGCTGTTGCAGTGGTTGGCTGCTGCACTGCGTATTGCGGATTCAATTCGCACGGGACAAGCATTTGTATAACCTACTAGCTTTTGCCCGCAGCTTCGCCCGCGTACATAAAATATGCCTATGTCACTCAGGAATAAAGCAGCTTTTTATTAATGAACTAGCTGACCCGGCGAACTTCGTACCGCCTATCCTACTCTACCCTACTCTACCCTACTCTACCCTACTCTACCCTACTCTACCCTACTCTACCCTACTCTACCCTACTCTACCCTACTCTACCCTACTCTACCCTACTCTACCCTACTCTACCCTACTCTACCCTACTCTACCCTACTCTACCCTACTCTACCCTACTCTACCCTACTCTACCCTACTCTACCCTACTCTACCCTACTCTACCCTACTCTACCCTACTCTACCCTACTCTACCCTACTCTACCCTACTCTACCCTACTATAAACCTCACGGAGCCCGAGACCTTTCCAACGAATGCAAAACCGTGGAAATCGGTTCGTGCGTTCTGGAGTTATAGCGTCAGGAAGGAAAACCCGACTTATTTTTATATAGTAGATAAAATTTAGCAATCGGACCAGTACTTCCAGAGATTACCTCCTACAAACAATAATGGTTCCGAGTGTGAACGTCTTATGTATGTGTGTTTTTTGTGAAAGCACCCACGTTAAAGGAGTAATTCCTAGTGTGGGTTTTTTTTTAGGTGGGAAAATCATCTAATGACAAATCTCGCTCTTGGGTGGAGCAGGAGATAGTGTCAGACTTTTACTGACTAAAAACCCCTGTTCCTTCGTTGCCTTCGTCCCAGGGCCCCGGGTAAAGTTTTTTTTTTAATTTTATTTTATTTTTGAAATCAAAAAAAAAAGTAGTGTATATATAGTTTTAATTAGTTAAGTGTTTTTAATATATCAAATTACACACAATTTTAATATATAAAAGTTATCTAAAAAAAAAAAAAAAACAATATTATACTATTATTCCTCTCACTAAACCTTGCTCAATTTACTGTACCTACAGACACAAAAAGAATCAAATTCCCGAAAAACTGATAAATCGCCGTGTGGAAAACAACCGTAATATTTATTTCAACCTAGCTGACCCGACAGACGTTGTGCTGTCTTAGCTATGAACTGTCAAACGCGCCAAAGGTTAAATAGTCGTCATAGTTTTCTGAAATCTTAAAAAAAAAGATGAATGAAGTCGTTCTCAAGTTATGGCATGACCTAGAGAAATAAATGTATGTCTCATTTATCTATATAAAAGGAGAAACTGACTGACTGACATATCAACGCACAGCCGAAACTACTGAGACTAAGAGTGTGAAATTTTGCACAAGGTTTCCTTTTATGACGTAGGCGAGCACTAAGAGAGGATTTTCCAAAATCCACCCTCTAAGAGGATCAAACGCGGGTCCAAAGTTTGTATAGAGAAACTTGTTTTCACGCGGGCGAAGCCGCTGGCAGAAGCTAGGTTTTATATACATGTATAGAAGACTAACACCCTCCCAACAATACCCATACCTCACACAAGGATGTTTGAAAGGCCGCTATCACGAACATGACATCACACCCTATCCGCTCAGTCCACCAATTTCCTAATAACGAGGTACGGTCACGAAACGTGCCAGCGTAGCCGTGATGTTGGCCCAAGCAAAGGTTATAACAATTACGGTGCACGGCAAATGAACAAATGCTTGCATGCGCTGCCTTGCGATTGAACCTTCTCGGTCATATGATGCCCTGGTACTTTACGGTAAGGTAAAGTTGATTATAGGATATTAAACTTCGTAAATTGTTTGTAAAACACGAATGGGTAGTTGTATGGGTTTCGTTATTATTATAATGGTTTCTTTGATTCTATAATTTAAGCAAACTACAGTAAACTATTTTTGTACTATTTGTACTCGTATCAATCTCCACAACTCTGTGATCATTTTGATTTTTCTTTATTTATAATTTAAACAGCTTTTGCCAGCGGCGTCACCCGCGTATAAAGTACTATACCCGGATGAAAAGTGCATATCCTTTGTTCTTATGTAGTCCGGATATGGTCAAACCGTGTGCCAAGTTTCATCGAAATCAAATCTATTCAGCCTTGAGGCTTAAACATCATCTAAACTTCCAAATATACCTACATATTTTCACATTTATATGGATAGGATTTACTTTACTTCTACTGTAAATTCTCCCATACTCACCCTTGTATATTTTTCATGCATTTAAACAAATCTGTAGAATCGTTCAAACCTCACAATATTATTAGTGGACTACACTATCGTTCTGTGCTGCTACGGAAATTGAGGCTGCGACCCTGAGCTCGAAATGCGGACTGTTGCGTCATTTTGGGAGAGAACTACACTGTATGGGCTGGTCTAAGCCCGAGTCGACGGTACATTTGTTACACGCGCGCCTCATAGAGATGTCAGCGAAATGGATGGGCTCCACTAGGGTCGATGCCCGCTTGGGCTTCGGGATTGTTCGTAGAAGTTACTGTGGCACTGGAGCGTAAAGGGATAAGACAAAGGAGGAACATAGGAGTGGGTTTTAGTCAGTAAAAGTCTGACACGCCCTCTCGCTTCGCCCTAGAGTGGAAGACGTCATTGGATAATTTCCCACCTAAAAAAAAGGATACTGAAGGAACAAGGATTTAGTCAGTAAAAGTCTGACACTCACGGCTCTAACCAGAGCGGGAGGAATTGTAGAGAAGTTACCTTCTATGATAAAACTATAGACTAGGACAACAGAAATACTAATGCACCTTTTAACACTTTCGCAAGAAGTTGGTACATTCATCACATTCTTGATTTGTTGTATTCGTTTTTCTCGCAATATCATTCTTTATTTGTGTGTATGTATCTAAGTATATATTTATTATTGTTCTTATTTCCTCTCTGTCAGTCTTCTATTAAGTTGCCCCTGCCATGTTATGTCTCTGCACCACCCTAAGGTCGACTGGTAGAAAATGCCTAAGGCATTAAGTCCGCCTTTGTACAATATTTCATTAGTGCATAAGTAAAGTTTTAAATAAATAAATAAATTTAATACAAGAAAAAACATACATACCTAGTAAACAGCTTATACTGTATATCAAGGGCGTCATCTCTTTGGCAGCAATAGCTGCACTGACCAACTGGAGCTGACATGAAACATATTTCGGCTATCCCTGTAACAATAGTGATGGATTGTATTGATTAAAATAGCCACATCATGCTCACTCAGAGGAACCCCTGGATCATTCGCCAGCAGAGATCAGAATAGGTACGAGAATATTTACCTAAAGTTCGACAAAGTAAGTATGTTACTTACTTCATCGGGATGAATTCACAAGGAATGCATTATTTGTATTTAGTTGTAAATGAGTATATTAAAGGAAGTTTGAAAGTAGCGCCAGTGACTGAAAAGTTTAAAGGGAATCGTTTATCTTGGTATGGTCATGTGAAGAGGACGGATGAAACGCATGTTACTAAAAGAGTTATGAGTTTACATGTGGATGGATGGATTGTGTGAAAAGTGATGTGAAAGAAAAGGGAGTTAGTGATAGCGTGACGAGTGACAGGACAGAATGGAAGAAAAAAACGTGTTGCACCGACCCCAAATAATACGGGACAAGGGCAGGAAGATGATGAGTTGCAAATGTTCGTTCGTATTAATAAGTTAGGATAAGTGCATTTAAAGAATAGAATAAACTTTATTGTACACCAAAAAAGTAACACAACTTATACATAAACTACGTACAAAGGGTTTTGGGAACATTCATTATGCGTACAGCTATGGAGTAGAATTCCCTGCCGGAGTCAGTGTTTCCCACAGAAATCTTAATATATTATTAAGATTTCTGTGGTGTTTCCTGATAGCTACAACCTAGGGGTCTTTAAGTCAAGAGTGAATAGGTTACTTCTAGGCAAATGTGCTGCATCGTCGGCCACATCATCGCTTACCATCAAGTGAGATAGTGGTGAAACGCGAGCCAATCAGTAGTAAAATAATAATAACAAAAAAAAAAAACTTAAATCTATGGGTACAATGGCGGTCTTATCACTGACAGCGATATCTACCAAATAACCTTAGGATGAATCGAATAAACTGAGATACATTACACACACATTACATTACACGGACATTTATCGCATTAGGGATAGAAAAAACTTGTAAAGATCTCTAAGTTCCCGGAATCATAAACATGACTATTAAATCTGTTTTTTCATCAATTTATAATATGAACTAAATTATTATTTTGAAGAATCTTATTATGTTTTCAAGTAGCGTACTAATACTTTTACATTAAAACAAAGCTAAAATGATCATGGTCTTCCCCTTTTGTCAAATTCCATCCAAATCCCTTCAGCAGTTTCAGCGTTAAGGAGTAACAAACATACAAATATACTCACAAACTTTCGCCTTTATAGTATTAGTGTGATTTAGAAAAACTGATAGACCATTACTCTTCTAAGCCGGGACCGAACCGGGACATGGCTGAAGGCAGCTTTTTCTTAAAAGTATTCTGTGGCAACCTTTCAAAATACCAGCCAACGGTTTTTCACGGATCTTTTTCTAAAATTTAAGGGGTGACCAAATAATTGCAAACCAACGTCCCAACCAAGGTGACCTTGCTAGTTTCAATTCGTGTAGACAGCAGTTGTAATCCATGACCTTCAACGCCCTTGGTTGGGAGGCGCGTTTTCCCAACCAACGAACGTGTTGGCGCGTGGTTTACATCCATTTAGCCACAACACAAACCAAACACATAAACCAAGGTCACCTTAGTTGGAACGCTAGTTTGCAACCGTCTGATCACCCCTTAAAAAAATTATAAATAATAATTATAAATTTATTCTTAGAATTGACACAACTGGATAATAAGTAGAATAATTGAAACAAGCACGATCTCGGTGAAATGAAGCTGAGAATTATATTGTGGTATTGACTACCTCAGCAAAGCTTGCCGACAAAGCGGACTTGATACATTTGCTACCTAATACTGCAAATATATTAGAACTAGCTGCTACCAACGGCTTCGCCTGCGTGATAATAGAAAATTATCACAGGGGAATATACTCCGGGGATAAAAAGTACCTATCCTATGCGCTATTCCAGGACATGGTCTACCCGTGTGCCAAGTTTCATCGAAATCCATTCAGTAATATTTGCGTGAAAGAGTTACATACATTATAGTTATAATATATTACATCCACATTCTTAAAGGACGCATAGCTTAAAGGACTTAGTATCCAAGTCACAAATGTTAAAAGAAAAAATGCCAACCGACATACATCCCAGATCCCTGACAGAGAACCGTCACTGTTGTGAGCAGGTTGGCTTAGCGGTCACCGACCCGTTTATCTAACGAAGTTACACAGGTCCTACCTCCTTTGTCACAAAGGTCTTTGTACAGATGTACTCCTAAGCCGGGTTGATTGATTGAAACTTACACCACAGAGTTATTTTAGAGGTTGTTCCCTTTTAAACCGACTTCAAAATAGAGGCTGTATGTTTTTGTTTATGTATCACAATTAAAAAGTGTAAAAAAGCTATTTACAAAAAAGTACGATTATTGAAATCGTACTTTTTTGTAAATAGCTTTTTTAGCAAAAAAAAAAAACACTAATTATTGCAAAATAACTATAATGTCGTAAGTTGCTGTTAAATAATAAAGAGACAAAATTGTTATAAAAACACCAATCTCCGCAATTAAAGTTATTTTTCAAATTTTAATATTTTTTTTAAATTGATGTCTTTTGTTTTTTTTTAGGCCATTTAAGAGCTTCTAATATCTCTTTATAAAATGACGATAAAGCAAAAAAAGATGTCTAACACTAAATAAAACACACTCTCCCAAAACCACCTGAACCTCTTTTTATCATTAACCCCCCACTCCCTTCATATAAAATATGAAATATTTTTATAAATTTTATTCTGTGCTTAAAAGCAATGTGGTTTTTTTTTCGTCTCTTTTTTTCTGCTAATAGTTCCACCTGAAGTAACTAGACCTGAACTTCTCGACCGTGAGAATCACAATCATCATCATTTCAGCCGAAAGACGTCCATTGTTGGACATAGGTCTCTCCCAAGTGTCGCCACAACGACCGGTCCTTTGCGCCTCGCATACATCGGTTTCCCGTGACTCTCACCAGGTCATCGGTCTACCTTGCGGGAAGTCTTTCAACGCTGCGTCTTCCGGTATCCTAAGACCAAGAGAATCCTAGTGTGGAATCTAAAGAATTAAAAAAAAACCATACCATTTAAGTCTCTTATGTAACGCATTATTGTCTATTTATTGTGCCCTGTGAAAATGAACCGAATAAAGTTGTTATTACTTATTTATTTTAGATATTATTTAAAACATCAAAGTGTCAGATTTTTTCTTATTATTTATATTGTTTACTTTCTCACAAGTCCCTCACTCACGAAAGCAATAAAGCAACGATTACGAGAAATCGTTCAATAGATTTTTGTGTCACACAAAAAAAGTATATATATGCCACTGTCCTCACGACTGTTTCCCCTGAACTCGAAGGCCGTTGTTGGTAAAAATTCAATGCCTTTATCAGATTTCGAATCTACATTAAATGGACCACTGTAATGGGCGTGTCGCAAGCTCATTTCAAGCGAAAATGGAAAGTGTGTGTTGATTTTTTCTGTTATTAAAAAATGAGACGAAAACAGTACATTTTGATACAAGTGCAGAAAGTTTGTCATTGCGACCGAGGCGGAATTTGTACGAGCCGTAGGCGAGTGTGTTATATAGCCGAGGACTGCAGTGACAAATTTGCACGTGTATCAAACGACATTTTTCAATACACTTACGAAATGAATAAACGGGGGTTGACCGGTGACTGGTGGGGGTCGACACACGCCCAGCCTGATACGATAAAAATAATAAAAATGTGGCGGTGGAGAGCACGCGCACTTTTCTGCACTAGTGCGGAAAACAGTCTATTGCGTGCCTAAAAGCGGAAAATGGTTTTGCAGGTTACAGGGTCTCCTGCCAGGACTGCGGGTCTGTTCGAAAGAGTTACCGCGGCCCTGGTAAAAAGTAACTTATGAAACATACATGGGTTTGAGTGAAAAAAAAGTCCGACACTCGTTCCCTCTCACTCCACCCAGAGCAGAAGGAATTATATTATGATAATTTGTCTACTCAAAAAAAGTACAAAAAGTGAGGTCTAGTTATTTAGTGATGGCGATACGATAAAATAGAACCCTATTATTGAAAGCAGTTCATGTGATACCGGACTACTACAAACTTGATAGTTTTACAAACACTAAAGTCCTCTCATACGATTGTCAAAGTCACGACAATGCGTTTTCTTATCGAAATTATTTTACGGATTTGAACAACTAATAAAAAATACCGTTGTCGCAATATTCTTCACGCCTCTCCGCAAAATTCTTTGTACTTTTTATACATGGGAAATCAAATGACTCTTTCCACTTTGGGTGCAGCGAGTTGTTTCTGATGAAAATTGTTAAATTTATATTAAATATTCTTGTTTGGTATCGAACTGACCGCAGCTTATTTAAAACTAGCTTCTGCCAGCGGCTTCGCTCGCATAAAAATAGGTTCTTCCGTACTAACTTTGGACTCCCCTTTCATCTCCTTAGAGAGTAAAGAAGAATGCCCATACCCCGTACCATATTGCGTCACAAGTATATTAATACCAAAAATAATGTTTTATTTATATGTACAATGTACTGATTTTTCACCGCTTTTTTTAACCACATTAAAAAATATCGTAAAAATGATATTAAATGATCAACAATTCCTACTTCCGAAAAAAATAACGTCATTTCAGAAATCTTTACATTCCGATTACAGTTTTCAGTTATTTTCGTATTCTGACCAAAGAGTATGTAATGCTAACGCTTTTAATCTGACAATGATCATAAATAAATGGTTCGCCTACTTAATTTTATCTGCTATCTAAGTAAATAAATTAATATAGTTGAAAATAATTAAACTGATAAAAATGAATTCTGTTAAATTATTTTATTTTATCTCACCATTTTATAAAGTAAACATTGCGTATATTAGAAACTGAAAACTTGACACTGCCAATTTGGTTATGACATTTTGATATTTTGTTGTTATACTGACGTTTATATCGTTTGGTGGTTTTGTACCGCATTTGAGTAATTCTGGTAGTTATATTGAATAATAATTAATTCAATACGTCTATAATAACTATTGACAGTGTTGAGATAGTGACTCATAGTGTTGCAAGTGGCAAGGTTTGTAAAGGGGGCGCGCGGCGCACGTTCGGGGCGCGCAATTCGCGCGCATGCATTTCCATTTGCTTTCTGCGGGCGCGAGGAGAAGCGCGCTGGCCTCTGGCGCGTTTTGCACCGTTCGCGCGTGGCGAAGCTTTCGCGCGAAGGGTACGATTATGCCATGGGAACGGCGCGCTAACTTGAAATGCACGCACGCAGCTCGCTAGCGGCGTATTCGCCAGATGTGAACACACCCAAAGAGTTATACACAGAATATACCTAAAGAATAAACACGAAGCGATGGTCGAAAACGTGAATAGATGGAGAAGGAGGCTAAAGAAAAGTCGGATAGATTGTGCGAAGAAAACGGAGTCAGTGATAGCGTGACGGTTGACAGGATACAATGGAAGAAAAAAATGTTTTGGGCCTACCTCAAGTAACATGGGCTAAGGGCAGGAAGATGACGATGATTTGATACTATGTACCCTAAAAGTAAATGTTTTATCTGCTTAACAATTAAAAATTCTTTATTTGTGTTACCTTGTTAAGTACCTATGTTCACACAAGAAAGTGGCAGTGAAGCCGAAATGACGTCAATATTAGTTATTTGTCACTAAAATAATTCGACTAGGTACATCAGTTTTTTCACACAAATGCATTAATAACTATTGTAAATAGATTAATATAAATACTATGTAAATATTTTATAAAGTCTCTTTCTACGCTACGAGCAACGCTGTTTCATTACGACGAGACCATCGACTCCTCTCACTGTTACTGCGCCTATAAATGGTTGCCGATAGCTCTGGCCTTATCCAGCCTTAGTTATTGGTCGGTCCGTGAGGTTGCGGATCGGCAATGATAAAATCCCGTCCTATACACCCTTCATTATTCCCACCTTCCGTCTGTTGCCTTAGGTGTCAAGGCAACAGGCTTCCCGCACTATTATTTATATACGTATATATTGTAGCTATATGGTTAGGACTAGGTTATTAGGTGCAGCTAAGGGTGATGATAGGCTACAGTCAACCCCTTTACTGTACGTTTCGGTAGCTGAATGTAGAACCCACAACCTGTAAGTGATGTATTGCGTTTTTTGATTCGAGAAATCGAACTAAAACACGTCTTATGTTTGTTTAGGTCTTGATAACTTTATAAATAAATAAGTAAATAAAAGACTAAATCATTACGACTTTTAACAGTCTTAAGGTTCTTCAGTGTAGTCTTAGGTATAGCGTAAAGATATTTCCCATGCGCGATAAAAGCCTTAGCTTAGGTAACGCCACAATATAGGAGCGAAGGAATCCGGGTCCTAACTTATCGCATAAATCAAAAATAATGCAATACACTACACAGCAATTTGCCTTAAAACGCATACATATGGTATAGAATGCAAATTATAATAATCACTACGGTTAAAAATTGCTATGAAATATGATCAGGCGTTTTCGAACTATTTTTAATTTCTCAAAAATGTGGTTAAATATTAACAAAACAATTTTAGATAGTGAAAATTTAAATAATAACTATACTCTTGAGAGTAAAATTGGTTTGACGCAAGTTGGTACGGATCCACATACAAATTTGGGCAATCTCTTTTGGAAAATCCTATCTTAGTGCTCGCCAACGTAATAAAAGAAAACTTTGTACATAATTTCACGCTCCTAGTCCAAGTGGTTTCGGCTGTGCCTTGATATGTCAGTCAGTCAGTTTCTCCTTTTATATACAGGCTTATTTGTAAAACACTAACAATCTTACTACTACACACTTACTAACATCATAAACAACAACTTTTGTTCTATGACTTTTTACAAAACATAATTCATTTACCAAAAACAAACCTTCAAGATTTCGTTGTTTTATCTAACACATTTCAACTCTGTATTTTGCTATATCTACCTACGTCAGCATGACGCGACGCAAGCGCATCAAGCAACCCCGGCGCCCGATCCCCGCTTCCCTCCGCAATTGCACTATCGCTTGCTTCGCATAGACTTCGTAATATTTAGAACGTTCGTCATGCTCGTGAACGGGTGCCGTCAGTTGAGACTGGTCATCTCTTAGCTGCCAGCGGCTTACTTAATTCAATTTATATTTTTTAATTAGTCTTTTTTAATTATTATTACTTATAAATCTACATTGTGCTCACATATTAGAAACAACAAGAAATATGTAACCAAGATTTAAGCAACTTAGCTTCACTTTTTTTTTTTTTGACTGACCGACATTTTGACAATTCAAAAGTGCCTGTAATTGGTCTATTTGAAATAAACGTTTCTGATTTCTGTTCAATTTAAATATTTTTATTTTTTAATGAAAATCTGATGAACTAAAATATGATATTTTTTTAAGTCATAGAACAAAAGTTGTTGTTTATGATTTTAGTAACATAGTCCTGAGAGGTTGCCAGTGTTTTACAAATAACCCGGTAAGTATATAGATGAGTACCTTCCCAAAGGTAACTCTTTCGAACAATTCCGGGACCCTTTATACTGAGGCAGAAACCAAGTGTGAACAATTAGCCTGTTGGTCTAGTGGTTAGTGGCCCTGACTGCTGGAGGTCGTGAGTTCGATTCCGACCCAAGACAAATGTTTGTGTGATGAGCACGATCATTTGTTCTGTGTCTGGGTGTAATAAAATCTATAATATGTATGTATTTAGAAACATAATAAGTATGTTTATCAGTTGTCTAGTACTCATAGCACAAGCTCTGCTTATTTTGGAACTAGATGGCGTTCTGTAAAAGTTATAACTTTTCGGATAACCAGTTTCAATGCAACCATAGAAATATTATGCCTGAAGAAAAATGGCCGAGAAAATCAGTCTGCGGGTAAAGACCGGCCATGTCCCGCCATGTTCACGTTACCATAATAACATAATGCCATGTAAAACCATTAGTAACACGCAAACAGGCAAGCTAAACAAATTGCAAGCATTTCTATTGTGGTGCCCATTGCTCTTGCAAATTATAGGTGAATTGAATAATTTGAATATTACATTACTTAGTGTTTCAAGGACTTTTCATTCGAGAAGAGTAAGTGAGATGGCTTCAAGATAACGAACTAGTGATACGCCCTGAATTCGCACGAGCTTGCATCCGTGAAAACATAAACCTTCCTCGTTCATTCCCATATAATCTATTAGTCAAACCGCGGGATTTTTTGAAAGAGTTACGGTGTCCTAAAACGCAAAGGGCAACTGAAGGACATAGACACATAATAGCGACAAGAAACGTGTAACAGAGATATTTGTAATTGCAAAACATGATTGAAAAGAGTGTCCATGGAGTTTCTTGCACATTCTTCTCCATAGAGATCTACGCTTTGGAATGTGCAATTAGCATAATTTTTTCTGACTGACTGACTGACTTCTTGACATTTCAAAAGTGCCTGTAAATGGTTTAATTGAAATAAATGCTTTTGAATCTTTGAATCTTTGAATCTTTTGAATCTTTTAAATCTTTTGAATCTTCGAATCTTTTGAATCTTTGAATCTTTTGAATCTTTTGAATCTTTGAATCTTTGAATCTTTACATAGGTTTTAACCAGTAAAAGTCTGATACCCTAGAGTGGGACAAGCCATATGATGATTTCCCACTTCTAAAAAAAATCTTTTAGTGAAAACCGTATCGCGTAGTTTAAAGATCTAAGCGTACAGACGGATAGACAGTGGGAAGCAACTTTGTTTATAGTATTAGTATAGAGACTAGCTTTCATCCAACGGGTTTGTTCCCGTGGCATAGGCCGCAGCATTTTTCAGAAAAAATATTCGCGATAGTGTTGCTTTTTAGGACTGAAAGAAATTATCGTAATCAGATCCGGATTTTCAGAAATGATCTTCTACGATTTACCTCTATAGGTATTCCCAAGTCGTCAACGGTGCGTAGTGTTCCACGCGCGCCTCAAGGAGATGTCAGCAACCGTAGGGGCCCAGCAGGGTCGAAGCCTACTGGGGCCATGGGTGATGCGAAAGAGATCCCCGGGGCCCCGGAAAAATGGCAAAGAAGGAACAGGAGTGGGTTTTTAGTCAGTAAAAGTCTGACACTATCTCCCGCTCCGCCCAAGAACGGGGGATGTCATTAGATGATTTTCCGACCCGAAAAAAAAACCTCTTTATGTATTATTTTTATTTTGTTATTGATAGGCTCGCGTTTGACCAATATCTCACCAGATGGAAAGCGACGATGCGGTCGATGATGGAGCACGTTTGTGTAGAAGTAATCTATTCACACTTGGACTTAAATACCTCTTAAAGTTGTAGCTATCAAGAAACACAGACTACGGAAGCGAATTCCACTCCTTAGCTATACGCACAGTAAAAGTGTTCCTGTAACATTTTGTGTCCCTAAAATATTTTCTAGGAACCTAAGTAATATATATTTGCGTCAGATTCACGATACAAGAGTAATTCCTAGTGAACGCATTATTTAAAAAACTGGGCAAGTGCGAGTCGGACTCGCGCACTAAAAGTTCCGTACACACTTACCTATGAAAATAGTTTAATTCCCGAATTGAGTTACAAGATTTTTCCAAAACGTAAAAAAAGTTATTTTTTGTGACGTAGCAACAAATTTACAGTTTTCAGATTTTTTCCTATACTTGTGCTATGAGACCTTGCTTCATGCCAAATTTCAGGATTCTAGGTTAACGGGAAGTACCCTATGAATCTTGATTCCCTAGAGAATGTCAAAATAAACGTTTTTGCGATATAAACGGCCGTATCTTTTTTTGTAAAGAAAGAAAGAAAGAAAACATTTATTTGAGACTCGCACAGGACAAACAACAATAAAATAAAAAGTAACTACTAAACACAAAAGTTCGATTTTTTCACAGCTTCAAGGGACCGCAGACTTGAGTATAGGATTTTAATTTCAACTCAATACCTTCACGCGTTCCCGAGATAAAGGGTCTTGACAGACAGACAGTCAGACAGACAGACGGACGGACAACAAACTGATCATGTAAGGGTTCTGTTTTTTCCTTTTGAGGTACGGAACCCTAAAAAAGGGAAAAATATGTCCTATCCATTTTCTGTGCTGAGACAACGCCATTGTGGTGTCTCCAAAAATTAATTCAAGTATGTTTCACGGTTGACAACTTTGCATATTCTCTGCATAAAACATTAATTTTATACAATATTTATTGAAAAAAATTTCCTTCGTCACTTAAGTACCTAAAAGATTTTCGAAAATGGGGTGCCCCTACCAATATTTTACTACATTTAAGGCATTGCTAAGGATCACCAAGGCTTTTTTGAGGCGGGATTTTATCAAATAATTCCTCACGCTTTGTGTGGAGTGGGAGGGAGTGTCAGACTTTTACTGACTAAAACCCATCTGTGTTCTTTCAGTTACCCTTTGCGTTCCAGGGTCACCGTAACTCTTTCGAACAATCCTAAAGCTATAACAGGCAGTTCTAAGACTTGTGCTTTAAAATATAATTCATTCATCATCATCATTTCAGCCGAAAGACGTCCACTGTTGGACATAGGCCTCCCTCAAGCGTCGCCACAAAGACAGATCCTGCGCGTCTCGTATCCACCGCATTCCCCCGACTCGCACCAGGTCGTCGGTCCACTTTGTGGGAGGCCTTCCACTTTATATATATTATGATTTCGTATTTCCTCTTTATTTATTCATTGCTTTTTTTTTCCTTTCCCTATAATTTATTTATATTTATCTATTTTATTCAAATCTATTAGCACACAATACCGTGCCGACGTCTTTATGTCGATACCGTTACCGGCCCACGCTGAAAACCAGCGCCGTAGACTCATCGCATTTTGCGTGTGGTCACGGCATTATGCTGAGCGTTCGGCCGTTTTGCGCGGATGTGGCGCATATTTCTTTCACATAGTGTGCTTATAATTTGTTAGTTCTAAATTTGCGCCTTGTTCCGCCAAATAAAATGTTTTTCTTTCTTTCTTTTTTTTTTTCTTTCCTTCCAACGCTGCGTTTTCCGGTGCGCGGTCGCCACTCTAGAACCTTTCGGCCTCATCGACCATCCGTTCTACGAGCAATGTGCCCTGCCCACTACCACTTAAGTTTGGCGATTCTTCGGGCTATGTCGGCGACCTTGGTTCTCCTGCGAATATCTTCATTCCTTATGCGATCACGCAAGGAAACTCCGAGCATAGCCCTTTCCATTGCCCTTTGGGTGACCGTAAGCCTTCTGATGAGACCCATTGTAAGCGACCATGTTCCAGTGCGATATGCCTTCACTGGCAACACGCACTGGACATAGACTTTCGTCTTGAGACACTGTGGTATGTTGGACGGGAAGATACTGCGCAGCTTCCCGAATGCTGCCCAGCTGAGTCGGATTCGACGATTGACCTCTTTCTCAAAGTAAGACCTACCCAACTGGATTGTCTGTCTCAAGTAAACGTAATCGTCTACAACTTCGAGTGTAGATTCTCCGATCTTGATCGGAGTGGGTGCTACATGATTATTTACCATGATTTTGGTTTTGTCCATATTCATTTTAAGACCCACTCTTTCGGAAGCTCTACTAAGGTAAAATATAATTGGAGCGGAGAAATGAAATTCTTTAAAATTAATTCTAAAATCGCAATTAAGTTTTTGTTAGCATCACCTGTATCTCTTAAGAAAGAAATCGTGAGGAGACCAAGACTTACAACAGCTTTAATCAAGCGTGGTAACGCTCGTGCCTTTTCTGAAGAAGAGTGCGAGCGGAGCAGTGACACAGATGATTTATGTAACTTTATAAATAAAAAATCAACCGCCTTATTCTTATTCTTCTTCTTAGTCGTTGTATACACTCTTGCCAGAGTGGTCGTGGCCATCATTGTGAGTCACGATGAGTGATGGTCTTGGTAATTCGGCGCCATAAATCGTGGACTGCAGCTTTCCAGTTATATTCTTATCTCATTGGTGATCTATCACGTGGCCTGGTGCCTTAAACTTTGCCCTCCACTACGAGAACATGTGTGAGTCTTCACCACGACAACATGGCCGAAGAAAATCGAAATGCGCGACTGCACTGTGGATGATAGACGCTGTCTGATGCCGAGTTCTATTAATATGGAATCATTTGTACGAAACTCTGGACACGGTACTCCTAGCATCCGTCTTCAGCACCACATCTCCAACGCGTCAACTATCTTCTTCAACCGCCTCATATCACACTAATATTATAAAAGCGAAAGTTTGTAAGTGTGTGTGTGTTTATTACTTCTTCACACTCGAACGGCTAAACGGATTTCGATGGCACTTGGTACAAGGGTAGACCATGTCCTGAAATAGCAAGTAGGATACTTTTTATCCTGAGTGTATGTTCTCTTGGAATAATTTTCTATTATCACGTGGGCGAAGCCGTTGGCAGTGGCTAGTACGATATAAGGAATGGTCCTTCCCGTTTAACTGATTCGTATGAACGATTTTGTTTTTAGAAAATCCAACTAAATTGCATCCGTCCAATGCCAGGGCGAGTCGCTAGTTCAACAATTATTTTTGTTAATTAAAAAAATAATACAAATAAATGCACTTTAATAATACCAGGATTAAAGTTATTCGCATTTTTTGTAAAAAGTATTTTTTACTTAGGTATAGCTCTTGTACCCCACAGCGAGATCTAAATGGTTACATATAAGTTTTATAGTAAGATACTTATAATAATCATTGAAACTATTTATAGCAAGACTGCATCTCATCACAATTCTAATAAGCCTACCTACCCTAAACACGGCTTACCTACATTGTTTTGTTACGAAATTCTCGTTCGTACCTTCCGGTTTTATCATCAGATCAGTTAGGTGGTGCCTAACTTATAGCTAGAGTGCAACTTATGACAATTCTAATAAACCCAAACACGGCTTTTTTTTTTAGGTGGCAAAATCATCTAATGACAAATCCCACTCTTGGGTGGAACGGGAGATAGTGTCAGACTTTTAATGACTAAAAACCCACTCCTGTTCCTTCGTTGCCTTCGTCCCAGGGCCCCGAGTTTCGTTTTCACACTACCCATGGCCCCAGTAGGCTTCGACCCTGCTGGGCCCTTACGATTTGCTAACATCTCCCTGAGGCGCGCGTGGAACAATACGCGCCGTCGACGACTTGGGCTCGGTCGGACGGCGGGCTACCCATTGCTCGCCGTCCGCAAGCCCGCGCCTACGGTGGCCGGAAATCGGGATCGGAATCCCGGCGGCGAGGATACCTACATTGTTTTACTAGTACGGAATTTTCGTGCCTACATTCCAGTTTCATCAAATCATTTCGATGGTACCATTTTCATCAACAAATTGTATTTTAGTCCATTTTTGGTGTGACTGAATAGTAACCACGAATAAAAGCAATACTCGATATTACAAAAATACAATGTGCTTGGCGACAAAAAATCGTTCGCAATTTCATTGTAAAAAAGTGAAACAAATTTGCCGTTACATAGTAAAAGTAAACAATAAAAAAAAACTGGGCAGTGCGAGTCGGACTCGCGCACTGAGGGTTTCGTACAAATACCTACCTATATACATACACATACATACATATTCAGCCTTTTAATGTTCCCACTGCTGGGACTCAGGCCTCCTCTCTCTAGGAGAGGGAATGGGCCGTAATCCACCACGCGGGCCCAGTGCGGGTTGGTACCTACCTATATAAATAGTCCAATCCCCGAATGGAGTCTCGAAGATATTTCCGAATCGCAAAAAAAAATATTTTTATTTGTGACTTATCAACAAATTTAATTTTCAGATTTATTCCTATACCTGTACTATATATAAGACCTTACTTTATTGTCAAATTTTAGGATTCGGGGTCAACGGGAAGTACTCTATGAATTTTCATTCCCTTGAGAGTGTCGAAATATATTTTTTTTGCGACATAAACGGCCGTATCATTTTTTTTTTTGTTAACTTAGAAGTTTGATTTTTTCACAACACCAAGGGACCGCAGATCTGAGTAAATGGTTTAAATTTCAAATTGTTACCTCCACGCATTCCTAAGATAAAGGACAAGATAAAGGTCTATCTGTCTTGACAGACAAATAGACAGACACATCTATCTGGAGGATCACTTTTGTTGTCCGTCGACAACAAAGTGGTCCTATAAGGGTTCCGTTTTTACCCTTTAGGTACGGAACCCTAAAAATAAAGTAAACTAACCAGTAGTGAATGACTTGCATTATCGTACCCTCGTAAACTTGAAAGTAGAGTGAACACCTACAGATAATGATATTATGTCACCTAATGGCTACTACTGTACAATGGCTGCTATTGGCTGTTCATTGCGACTTTTTTGTTCTGCGTAAGATCAGGCACACGAAGGCTGATGAAACTTCCGGTAATCTATTTATGGTTTTCAATTATCTATGTCACTATAGTTTCAGATTTTTTTGTTCTATTTGATTTTTTCTAAGTACATAATTAAGTAGGTACTGTGGGGATGCCAGAAAATATGTACTATGTTTAACGGTGAGAGATATTCATGTAGCGACCATAGAGAATGATATATATAATTATAATGATAACACAAGTGAATTTTATCAAAAACAGAACAGAAAAATCATAAACTACACTGATAGAGATATTTGCAAACCATAAATAAATCAGAGAAAGTTTCATCAGCCGTCGTAAACCCGACCTTACATAGAAAAAAAAACGCTACGATGAACAGTCAATGTTTTGTAATTGAAGCGTCGTGATCCCGCATAAACGTATTCATGTTCTAAATACAAATCAGCATCTATTACATAATGACGAAAGCAATGAAAATTAAAGATTTCAATGAATTGCAACAGTCGGGGATTTGGGTGTAAGTAACTGTACTAATGCGACGATTACTGTATTTGGATTACTGGGTAAAGTGCTTGAGAGTATTTCAAAACAAAATAAGGTGTTGATCTTTTTCGTTAATGATTTTGACTTTTTTTTCTTTTTTAGGTGGGAAAATCGTCTTATGACAAATCTCGCTCTTGGGCGGAGCGTGAGATAGTATCAGACTTTTACTGACCAAACACCCACTCCTGTTCCTTCGTGGACTTCGTCCCAGGGCCCCGGGTTTCGTTTTCACACTACCCATGGCCCCAGTAGGCTTCGACCCTGCTGGGCCCCTACGATTTGCTGACATCTAGGTCCGTCGACGACTTAGGCTCGGTCCGGACGGTTACCGGACGGTCGGACGGACTTGGATACTAAGTTCCTTTTCAGCCATGTCTTCGTATGAATCTTTAGTTTATTTACCATTAGAATATGGATGTACACATTATAATGTTTTTGTGAATTTGGCAGCAAATATTTTAAGTCAACTTTCTCGGCAAACTTCGATGAATTTTGCCGAGAAAACACTACAATTAAATTCTCAGCTCCATTTTACCGAGATCGCACCTATTTCAATGATTCCACATAATGTCCAGTTGAGCAGACTTGAGAAACACTATACCAATTTTACATCACAATATCCACTAGGAATCAATTTGCAAATAATTAAAACAGCAACTGAACTGCACTGTAAAAAATCCCGTCAAAAAGAGGTATGGAATTTCAGCAAGTTTGGCACAGAATGATTTATTATCCATCCAAATCTAGGTATGTACTAGTTACAACCTTACAACGCATCTTCCTCTAAAACCATTTCGATATTTAGGGTTCTGTACCTCAAAAGGAAAAAACGGAACCCTTATAGGATCACTTTGTTGTCCGTCCGTCTGTCTGTCTGTCTGTCTGTCAAGACCCTTTATCTCGGAAACGCGTGGAGGTAACGAATTGAAATTAAAACCATATACTCAGGTTTGCGGTCCCTTGAAGGTGTGAAAAAATCGAACATCTAAGTTAACGGAAAAAAAAGATACGGCCGTTTATGTCACAAAAAACGTGTGTGGACACTCTCAAGGGAATCAAAATTCATAGGGTACTTCCCGTTGACCTAGAATCCTGAAATTTGGCACGAAGCAAGGTCTGATAACACAAGTATAGAAAAAAAAATCTGAAAAATGTAAATTTATAGTTACGTCACAAAAAAAAACTTTTTCTGCGATTCGGAAAAATCTTCGTAACTCAATTCGGGAATTGAACTATTTTCATAGGTAAGTTTGTACGGACCCCTCAGTGCGCGAGTCCAATATCCACTTGCCCAGTTTTTTTATGAACAAAATCTCCTGCTTATCAGGAAGGAATTTATAATATAATCAATTTTTTATTAACCCGCCTGTTATTCAAAACATTGCTACTTGATGTGTTTTACACGTTTTATTTGACATTCATTTTATTATGAGATTGTTTACATATAATTGCTTCATTTTAATCTCAGAACACAATAGGATTACGTACTTGTGTAAAATAATAATAAACAGACAACAATACAACATTTTAAGTAATTAATGACGTACTTACTTTTAATTTCAACAGCATTTATTCAATTATTTATTTTATTTTTGCGTAAACACAGCTAAGTAAACCATTGAATTCATATTGATCGTCATCACTACATGACTATGGCGGAATAGTCAGTAAAAGTTGCTGTTGAATCAAAATGCAATATTTTTCTAGCATAGATCGACCAAAGACCAATATTTGAAGAAGTTTTTTTTTCGCCAAATCCTATTTTTTTTAATGGAAGTAGCTTAAGTTCTCTACATCTAAATCCCGTCAAAATCGGTCTAGCCGTTTCATAGATTATCCGAAATAAACAGACAGACAAAAAGACAAAATTTTTATTGACATTTTATTTATAGGTATCGAAAATACTTTTGTATGCATATAAAAAATATATATATTATTTTGATTACAAACAGACAAACAGATTTTATATCTCTCAAAAATCTAATTCCGAATATGTATTTAACTCAATTTCGAAAAAAAAAGTTATTTGTGCCCTTTTTAATAACGACGGCAGTACCTATCTATTTTGATGGCACGGCACCGGGTCGTGAACCACCAAATGGGAAACACTGGTCTAGTGCACTAAAAGTTACTAACTTCGAACAATATTAGCTCATTTCCTGTAGTTAACTTTAGTAAGTTTCACAACAGATTTCCACAGTAACTGTGTTCATGTAACCACCATGTTGGTAGCTAGAGTAACTAACTTTGTTAGGTCTTGAAAGAAACAAGAAATTAAGAAAGAAAAACAGTTTATTTACGTCAAATATGGCGCACACCTTAAAATAAACAAATAACATTATCGACATATATAAATGGTAGGTTATGCGTCACATCCGCGTAAAACGGCCAGCGCTCAGCAAAAATGCTGGGGCTCGTATAAAATAGAGCCTCAGCGCTGATTTTCAGCACCAGCCGTCGTCGACGGAGAGACGTTGATCGGCCAGCAAGTCTTCTTTTTATTTATTTTTATTTTCCTTTATCGGCTAACCAACAATTGTTTACACCATCTAAAGCACTTATCTACCATAATCTAAGGTTAGTGTAACAATGTCTTACAAGTTAGCACCGCATGCCCCATAAACATATTAGGTTTTAAAGAAAAAAAGAATAATCTAATGATGAATCTAATTAACTAAAACTAACAATTTTAAATTAACATTATATTATAAAACTAACATAAACATAAATAAATAGCATTAACGATAAGCTGTAAAAGTAAAATTCAATAGAACAAGAAACAGAAACAATAAAATAGAAAACATTTTTTCTTTTCTTCTTCGGCCTGATGAACCTGAATTTCAGATTATTCGAAGAACATCTGCCCTCTATCTGCCACAATCCAGCTCATTACCGACTGGGCATTCGGTATTGTATAGAATACCTAGATAAAGTATAAAATAAATAATATTTCATACCTTACCTACACGTTTTATTCTAATATTCTATACATTGCCTAGGTATTGTATAGAATACCGTATTATACAGATTACCGGTAACATATTAGTACATTATGATATAAGTGTGTAATGTTAGTGATTACCGTCGAGGCGGTATTTAGACCCGAGCCGTGGCGAGGGTCTTAAGAGTGCCAAGATCGGTAATCATTAATTACTCACGTGTGTCATACAACGTTTTTCAATACACTTGTAAAGAAAACAGTAAAACTAGTACAATTTTCTGTGACATGGCGGTAAAAATCTGTTTTCATAAGCACGCGCATCATTTTTTTTTCATTTACCCCTAGAGGAAGGCTAAGGTATTTTGATCATACTGTCTAGTCTTACGTTTATGTTTTCTTGCGTGAAAAGTTTTTACGATAATGTATTTCGTAGTGACAATAGAATACGGATATAACATTTTCTAATAATTTTGTAATATTTAATTTTATTTAATTAATACAGCCACTGAACTTCACTGGAATAAAAAAAATCACGCCAAAATCCGCGCACATCTTAAAATCGCGGCCATAGACCACAAAAAAAAAAACAAATTTGATTGAAATGTACGATTTATTTATTAAATATTTTTTTATTAAATAAATCGTTTGTACAAGTTACATTTGTCCATTTTAACTTGTAAATTGGATGAAATAAGTATTTAAGACACTAATTTATATACTTACTATTGAACGCAATAACTTAATGGGAATTTTATTCGAATTCGAAATTTGTTTTGCGAACAAAGAGGTTGAACAAAAAGGTTTCAACTACATTATAGCACTAGTGCGTAATGGTAATCAAAATGTCACAGTTTGGTAACGAGTGCCATTATATACCTAAGTGCAGTGCAATAAGAGTCACTTTCTGAGCAAGTGTGTTGAAATAGTAGATTATGCGACTAGGGGATAAAGCAGTGTCTTTAAGTAGCGGGTGGCATGTTGAATTCCGAACGAAACGAAGGTTGCTAATTTTAATCCCGAACGTCAGTAAGGGATTTAAGTATATAATTAACTCCCGAGCATTGCGAGGGAGTTAATAAACAAACCTGAATGAAGTGAGGAATTCAAGCCGCCCAAGACAAAGACAGCTTTATCCCCGTGTTGAATACTCTTCTTTTTATACCATCTGTGAGATAATTAAAAGACAATTTAGTCAAACAAATCATACATTAGAGAAATATAAGTATTATTTACAAGTTAATCTTAACTATCACTCAACACGTTTTGAGATTAGAAACAAACAAAATTCACTACGCAAGATTCTACAATTTCAATTTTTTATAATGCTCCCGCTTTTTCATTACTTTTTTTTCCGTTAGTGGCCAGTTTGAATTTTGAATAAGCTTGTATGATGCACGTACATTTATATTCACTTTTCGCGTTCCAAATTCAAATCTCATTATTCCCTAGGGATACTGCATTATCTTCCTAGGGACAGAATGACTTGCTTTAAGTGATGGTTGTATGACATATAAAAGGGCACTAACGAGCAGGTGTTGTAAAAACATCTTTATGGACCTTCATAATCACATTAGTCTATAACCGTCAATGATGCACTAAAACGTCGTGCAAATACTAAAGAGTGTGATAAGTACTCAGACGAATAAAAAAGTATAGACGGAGTCGTCGTAAACAAAAGCGACGAATTAAGTGAGGACTAGTTTTGGCTTTGTGTGCGTAAATTGGTGTATGACATCGTAGATTTGCACATGTGTGCTAGAGAAAAAATGTTGCAAGCTTTGCGCTGCGACTCCCAAGTGCGAGAGATATACTTTGGTTAAGTTTTATTATTGTGTAGGTAGTATAGTGTTTATCTTGGTTGTATGAAATGAAAGATAATTTCATTTAATGAAAATCATTTATTTTCATAATAAGTGAAATTATTCATTTTAAAAACACACAAAACTTACATATAATAATAATAATATATATCCAACGACTATCGGATTAGGTACGGGTCATCCAGCGTAACCGTATGTTGGATGACGCCGTACTTGTAAATAAAAAAACACTGTTGTAGTGTCCGTAAAAAATTACGACTTCCCTTATTTTTGGGAATAAATAATGTTCTTAACTTGCAACACCGACACAATGGCGTGTTCCGAGAAATTATATCAGATATTTTTACGATTTAATTTAATTTATACAGCAAAAACGTTATTTACTTGTGAAAAGTAATCCCAGAAGCCTTTTTTTGGAAAAAGGAATTGTTCTTGCAGCAGTTTATGACATAGGACGGCATAATTTCGTAATTATTATCTCAACAAAACAACGTCACGCGCACTCGCTTGCTAGCGGCAGACTACCGAGCGGCTGGCTTCATATTGCCGATTGGCTTCATATTACGTGCCACACTTTTAGGGGCGCAATGTTCTGTCTATACTTTTTTATTGGTCTGAGGATAAGTACTAGCAATGTACTAATCACCTATGATGTAGATATGTAGGAAGTAAACATTTGTCGCAATTTATAAGTAAGATTTTTTAACAGACATAAATTATTACATACCAAACAATTTGGTTTTACAAGGGGTCGTTCAACAACCGATGCCGGTGTTGAACTTTTAGGACATATTTATAATGCATGGGAAGACAAATGCGATGCCCTGGGCATTTTTTGCGATTTGTCAAAGGCCTTCGATTGCGTTCTCCATGAAACATTAATCAGGAAACTACACCATTACGGAATCCGGAACTCCTCCCTGGATCTTCTTACATCATATCTGAGTGAAAGGATTCAGAGAGTTGATGTAAACGGAAAAAGATCTCCTGGATCTGTAGTAAAAATGGGTGTCCCCCAGGGCTCAATTCTTGGCCCATTTTTGTTTCTTATTTATATAAACGATTTACCTTACCTCATAGAGGATAACCATAACATAGTGTTGTTTGCAGACGACACTTCACTTTTGTTTAAACTTAAACGTCAGCAGCCGGTTACTGACGATATAAATATAACACTTTCAAAAATAGTACACTGGTTTGATGTAAATAACCTTCTACTTAATGAAAAAAAAACTAAATGTATAAAGTTTACCATGCCTCATGTTAGGCAAGTAGAAACTAGTGTGCTAATAAAAGGTAAAGAGTTGAGTCCTGAAGATAATACAGTGTTCTTGGGCATAACTCTAGATGCTAAGCTTCAGTGGGGCCCACATATAGAAAAATTATCAAAAAAACTTAGCTCTGCAGCATACGCTGTTAGACAAATTCGAAATTTAACTGATGTAGAGACTGCCCGTTTAGTTTACTTTAGCTATTTCCATAGTGTCATGTCGTACGGTATTCTACTGTGGGGAAATGCCGCCGAAATACAGTCAATTTTTGTTTTGCAAAAAAGGGCTATTCGTTCGATTTATAAATTAAGTCCCAGATACTCCCTCAGAGATAAATTTAAAGAAATTAATATAATGACTGTACCTTCACAGTATATTTACGAGAATATTTTGTATGTACATAAAAATATAAACATGTTTAAAAAATACAGTGATGTTCATAATTTTAATACTAGGAACAAACACAAATTTGTGGTTCCTACAACCAGGCTGAAAAAAATAGGGGGCTCATTTAGATGCCAATGCATACACTTCTATAATAAACTTCCTAGTCATATTCAACAACTAAGCCTTAATAAATTCAAATTATTTGTAAAGCGAAAACTTTGCCAAAAGGCTTTTTACACTATAAAGGACTATGTTGAGGACCAAAAGGCTTGGGATTGACCTGCTCCAGTACGCACTGCAACTGTTGTCTTATTATTATTATTTTTTCTTTTGATTTTAATTTCAATTTTGCTTTTTATTATTATTATTTATTACAATTTGATATTGTAGATTATTTTAATTTTGCAATTTGACTTTTTTTTTTCTCTCTTTCTCTATTAATTTTTGACATCAATGTTTACTTAGTATTGTAAACAATATTTTTCTTTTTATTATTGTGAACGTGAGGACTATGTTGATTGCTTTTTTTTTTCCTTTTCAGTAATTTTAACGTATGTCTGGCAATTTGAGTATTTTCTGCGGCCTACCCAAATGTCCTTTCCTTGGTATTGTTCGTCAAGTAGTTGAGCTCCTTAGTAGTCTTGAGTTGAGCTTTACGAATACTGACAAATGCTTGCACTGACTGGACAGGTCCACTCAAATCTGTAAGGTTCTTTCTTCAAAAGACCATTTCAGACAAATCTGCATGGTTCTCATGTGATTTGACCATTACATATTTACTGTATGGACTTTAAAAGAGACTTTGACCCCTGAGTTTGTTTCGGTGTTTCTTCTCAGGGTAGTCAGCTAGGAAACACCGGCCTCATCTAGTTTAAAAATGACGAAAAAAAAAATTGACGTGTAAAAGTGTTTTTTTAAACCTATTTACAAAATAAATATCATTTATCATTTATCAAATATCAATAAATAGTTGGTGTAATGCAAACTAGTTGTAATCATGAATTGGCGTTTGTGAACGTCAATTCATGATTTCAACTAGTTTGCAAGTTTGATCTTTTTATTATTATTTTTAGGCTCATGCTGTGTAGTGACAGTGTGCAGAGCACATTGCTCGCAGAACAGATGGTCGTTGGTGCTGAAATGTTCTGGAGTGGCGATCGCGTACCGGAAGACGCAGCGTTGAAATTTGGAAGGCCTGCCACGAGGCTGACCGGTGACCTGAAGATGGTCGCAGGAATCCGATGAATCCGAGACGCACAGGACCGTTCATTGTGGCGACACTGGGGAGGCCTATGTCCAACAGTGGACGTCTTTCAGCTGAAATAATGTGGTCGATGGTTTTTTTTTTTTTTTTTTTAAGGTGGGAAATCATCAAAATGACTTCTCGCGCTCTGGGTGGAGCGGGAGGGCGTGTCGTGTGTGTAATGTGGTCGATGGTGGAGCACACTTACCTAGAAGTAACCTATTCATTCTTGACATAAATACCCCTAGATTGTAGCTATCAGGAATCAGAGACTCCTTGGCTGTACGCAGAATAAATGTGTTACCAAAACGTTTTGTGCGTATGGGTGGGATGTGCACTGTGTACCGGTGGCGCGTCGCCGTACCTACGTCTAGTGGTCTGCCCCCCTAGCCAAGTTACAACCGTTTCGTGTCGAATTCCGTTCTCCAATCGGTAACGCCTCGGTGTCAGCAATTGTAGAAAACGATAAGTTGGTAGCCATGTTGACGCACCTGAGTCGGCCGCTCGTTCTACAATGTCGTTTTACAACAACAAAGGATGTAGCGTTGAATATTGTAGAAACGATAACAATTTATTCTATCATTTTTAACGATGTGTACTTGGCTTTTTTTTCTTCTTTTTTAGGTGGGAAAATTATCTTATGACAAATCTCGCTCTTGGGCGGGAGATAGTGTCAGACTTTTACTGACTAAAAACCCACTCCTGTTCCTTCGTTGCCTTTGTCCCAGGGCCCGGGTTTCGTTTTCACACTACCATTGGCGGAATCAAGTTTTGCAATTCTGACGATTTCGATTCTTATTATGGATCTCTATTTAGCAACCATTATCATATTTTCTGCAAGTCATTGATATTGATGCAAAAGTAATATGATAGATCAACTTGCGGTTTTTTATGTATGATTGATGTACCAATACGACCTACTTCGTTTTGAAAAGTATGAACGTAAAGAACTTATACCTATTTAAAAGTAATTATTGGTAGCAAACTAAGTTGTTGTTAATGAAGCAATAGCCTTGCTTCATTAACAACAACTTAGTTTTTTTTTTCTTAATGTAGAAAATCATCCAATGCCTTCACCCGTGCGTGACAGACTTTTACTGACTTTAATCTTACTAATTACGTTCCTTCTTTGTCTTGCGTTTCAGGGCACCGGGTTTCTCTTTCGAAAATCAACCCATAGCCCCAGTAGGCTTCGGCCCAGCTGGGCCCCTACGGTTTTGTAGACATTTCTTTGACATGCGCGTTGAATACTACGCGTCGTCGACGACTCGGGCTCAAACCGCGAGCTTCCCATTGCGCGCCGTCCGCACGCCCACGTCTCCGAATGACAACTTAGTCTTGGGTAGTCATTTGTCAGCAAACCGTAGGGGCCCGGCAGGGTCGAAGCCTACTAGGGCCAAGGGTTTGTTTCTGAAAGGAAAACTCGGCCCTGGGACGAAGGCAAAGAAGGAACAGGAGTGGGTTTTTAGTCAGTAAAAGTCTGACACGCCCTCCCGCTCCACCCAAGAGCGCGGGATGTCATTGGATGATTTTCCCTCCTAAAAAAAGGGTAGTCATTTAGATTTACTTTTAGGTCAGACAAAATAAATAACACTGTTTCACCTACTCTTTTGGGAATTACACCAGTTTATTTTTTTGAAGTGGCAAATCATTAAATAACTTTTCGCGCTCTGTGTAAAGCAAGATGTCGGGTCAGACTTTTACTGACTAAAACCCACCTGTGTTCTTTCAGCTGTCCTCTAAGTTCCAGGGTCACGGTAACTCTTCTGAATAATCCCGCAGCAAATAAAGTAACTGCACGTAAGACTTTTGTACATTCAAAGTCTTACGTGCAGTTACTTATGGAAATTTGCCGGTTTATCGGTTAATCTTTAAAATAATCAGTGTATCTACTCAAGATAACTTTAGGTATTTATGTATTTATTACTTTAATTTAAGATTTCACATACTATTCTTTTATTACTTTGACACACTATTGTCTACATTTCTTACTATCTCTCCTTTCGCAGTTCTGCTGGAAGAAATTTCTTTTAGAAATAAGCAATACCTTTGTACAATTTTTATAACAATGTATCTTCTTTTGTATTTATGTGTGTACATAAATTATAAAATAAATAAATAACTTTTTCCATTCCTGTGTATATACTGCTAAATACTGAAGAGAATCTTTTCTAAGCATCTAACTTCTGCCAGTGTCTTCGCCGGCGTCAGAGTATAAAATATGTAGCCTTATATCTCTCAGTATTATGCTAGTGAAAGAATTTTTAAAATCGGTTCAGTAGTTTTTGAGTTTATTTATTACAAACAAAAATACAAAAAAAACATTCTTTACATTATATAAGTAACTAGCTTTTGCCCGCGGCTTCGCCCGTGTACATAAAATATAGCCTATGCCACTTAGGAATAAACCAGTTTTCTATTTAAATTTTTGCAATCGGATCAGTACTTTCAGAGATTACCTCTTACAAACAAAAAAACAAACTTTACCTCTTTATAATATTAGTGTAGATAAATATAAACTAGTATAGAAAAAAGGCTGTAGATACTACAACTATTTTAAGCATCCGTTTCTTTTTATTTAAATATATATTTCGTCATTAATCTAACGAACTGCACTACCTATTGTTATATTTCTTCACTAAATTGAAATTTCGCGCATCATCATTTTCCTGACCTTGGCCTTATACGCTTGGAATCGACGCATCAAGGGTTCTTCTTCCATTTACCCCTGCCCACCACGCTATTATTCACTCCCTTTTCTTTCATATAATTCCTCTACATACACTCCATCCATCTATTACACTACGGCAAAAAAATAACTAAAAAAATGTTTGTTTAGTAATATTTATATGTTTAAATATTTTCTTTTATATATAATAGCTATATTATATCTATGTATAGTCTAGTATATAATTTTAATCTAATATTTACTTTATTCATTTGCAGTACACCACAGACTACCCCCTTTTTCTATTTCGATTTCTTACAGTCCATCCTAAGGTTGTCTGGTAGATATCGCCGTCAGCGATAAGACCGCCTTTGTACCCATAGATTTAAGTTGCCTAGTTTAAAAGTTTTGTTACTATTTTGGTGTGCAATAAAGTTTATTCTATTCTATTCTATTCTATCTAATATTTTTTCATTACAACCTTTCATCGCGTGGTATAGTACTCAACAAGACCATAACAAAGAGCTCTAACACGATAAGGTTATCATGTCGCACGCAGTTCCCATGTCCACTATCCGACTCCATAATCAGACCAGCTCCATGGTACCTTAATGCATTGTCATCCAAGTTACATAGTTATACCAAATTTCAGCTAAATCGGTTTGGGGAAACTGTTTCAAAATTCATTTGCAAGATTCGCCCGCCCTAAACAAACATACACGCAAACATTGTAAATTAAATAAAAGCTTGTAAGAAGGTCATGTCTCATAAGCAAAACACTCACCTATAAAAAACGAAGCTAGCTGACACGATGTAGCATTCACCACCATATTCCGGGCACAGTAACTTTACAAAAATAACGATTAAAAACACACTTTAGTACTGAAAACCGTCATCTCAGAACGAAGCATTTTCCCGCTGCTAGAACCGAGACGGGAACACAGCACAATAGAACCCGTACAATGCTTTGCGACTCGTTAAAAACCTTTTTACCGGAGAAACTTCCCGATTAAGTGTACAGAACCGGAGCTTATTAGGTTTCACCAGCTACTGTTGTAATACACGGATAAACGGTCACTTAAATGCAGTATTCTTTTTTTAAACTAGGCGAGGATCACGCGTGCCTTCAGTCGCATCCGTTCCTTTTTCAAGTTCGAATTTTTTAACTTCTTTTTTTTATCGGTTTGCAAAGAGGTTACTATTTAAAATTCGAACTGTCTGCTATGAAGGGAATTTGCCAACTGTTTAGTTGTTACACTTAAATTCGACCGCGGTGATGCCAATGGCAGCCATGATTACGCAAGGTATTCTGTAAGACAAAACGCTGCGAAATAATCTAGTTGATCGAATTGATTTCACCACTTAAATTATATTATAGATAATCAATTTTAAATAAAATAAGTGTGGTCTAAATAAATAGAGTTGTAATGACATATTTTGAAATCGTTTTTGTCCGTAAAGACAAGTGCAATTGCCGATTCGTCAAAACGATAAGCTTCCAATGTGTCACGAATTACGGTATAACGTAATAGTTTGATTCAGGACAATCTCTTTATAAATCGTGATTTTTATTTCATCTGTTAGGAACTTTAAAATATTAATTAAACTTATGAACAAAAAAAACGTACGTATACCTGCTTACCTTTTATAATTAACGCAACGGAACATTTTTATTTTAATTTTCCTTTTAAAATTATGGCAAGTAAGGAACGACCCCACCAAAGAGATGAGGGAAGCAAGAGAAAATGTTTAAAGCTGCCAGCCTTTCTTTATAATGAGTACTGTATACCTCTATGATTTTCTCTTCCTCTATGGTTCCTGTATGAGGAAAACTTGCTAGCTTTTCAGTCAGTAATTTTATGTACAATGCGTTCCAAATAAGAATAGGATCGACGCCATGTTGTGACGTCACGTCATACTGTCAAATCGCAAGAAATTGGGCAAAATTGAAGAACTCAGAGATGAGCAAAAAGAACTGGATTCTGATTAAACTATTTTCGTTCACAGTTCGTAAATAAATTAAATTTTAAAATTTTCTTGTTTTGCTCACCATAATAATTCTTCGATTTGACAGTATGACGTGACGTCACTACCTGTTATTCGATCCTATTCTTATTTGGAACGCATTGTAAATACAAGGTATTTTGTAAACCAAAACACTCACTCCTATTTTAAGTTATACTAGTTAATAAATAGCGCCTTCACGCCTTTCCTTTCAGCCGCATATAAAAACCTACGAGTAGTTTTTGGCGCGATTTTCTCGAGTGAAGTTCAGTGGCCGTTATAAATAATTATTCGCAATTTTTTTAATTTCGAAAATTTCACGCTGACTGATTGACACTGCGTTACCAGAGGGCTGGCTCGTTCTTCCCCCAAAGAATTAGCATTGTCATTCAACGTGCAATGCTGCCAGTCTTCTGGGCACATTTTCGGATAACAGCGATGTGGAGGAGTATTGCGACGCTTGAGTGTACTTTGTGTTTTTGTATTATATTTATGTACATATAGTTAGGTTTTAATGTAGTTTAGTTAATATTTTCGCAAATTCGTTCCTAGTGAACAACATTGTGTTATAAAATTGGTGTAGTTTTGTACCTCAAATGTCTACGCAGTTGGACAATATGTGGAATCATTGAAACAGGCGCGATTTCGTTAAAATGGAGCAAAAAAGATCGTAGTATTGACTACCACAGCGAAGCTTACCGAGAAGGCTGGCCCGATACATTTGCTGCCAAATACTGCAAAAACATTACAATGTGTTACAGTGGCTATATAGGGTGACTGGCAATTAGTGTACGATACTTAACCTTTTGACGTGCGTAATTAGAGACACAATAGTAAGACAATGGCTTCCGGGCGCCGGCTACCGCCTGAGCGTTAATGAATTAAACACGTGATTGTGCTCATGATAACAAACAATTTTTATTATGGGAGCAAAGCCGAAATCGCGAAAAAAAATATCAGCTGTTCAATACATTAGGTAAACATAAATGTACTGAACAGCTGATTTTTTTTCGCGATTTGAGGTTTGTTCCCATAGTAAAAGTTGTTGGTTATCATGAGCACAATCACGTGTTTAAGTATCATACACTAATTACCAGTCACCCTATATATATACTAGTTTGTACTAGTTTGTAGTCACCCTATATAGTGGGTATAGCTAGCCCGAGAAGGGCCTTGAATCAAATATTTTTGAATGCTTTTTTCGAGACTGGATAGGTTGACAAGTCCCTATTGGAAATGAGCTCTTTTTATATTAGTACAGTATTATACTGGACTAGAGAAGGTTAATTTTTAACCGACTTCAAAAAGGAGGAGGTTATATGTTCGGTTGAATATAAGTTTTTTTTTTTTTTTTATTTATGTTCACCGATTTCTCGGTCAATTGTGGAACAATTTTGAATTTTTTTTTTTATTGAAAGATAATGGTTCCGAGTTGGTCCCATATAAATATTGTTATGATCTGATCATGAACTTCGAAGATATGGAACAGAACTCCTCATAGGATCACAGCAGAACCGTCGTAACAAGTAAAATTGCTTTGTTTATACGTGTAGTTGATGACTGACTAAAAGTAGAGGGGGAATATATCGAACTGATCTGATGATGAAGCCTGAAGTTAGGCACCGGAACTCTGTAATAAATTAATGTATTCTAACCGTGTTTGGGATTATTAGAATTGTCATGAGATGCACTCTGGCTATAAGGTATTTAAGTTTGGCTGAGGGGTACTTTTTAGTGGTGGTACCAAAACTAAAAAGTGTAAAATAAAAAATTTTTTGCAAAAAAAAATACAACCGACTTCAAAGTAAAAAAAAAAAACACTGAAAAGTGCAAAATAACTTTAATTTCGAAAGTCGGTGTTAAATAACGAAGAGACAAAACTATTATAGAAACACCGACTTCCGAAATTAAAGTTATTTTGCACTTTTCGGTGTTTTTTTTTTTCTTTGAAGTCGGTTGTATTTTTTTTTGTAAAAAGTTTTTTATTGATTCTGAACTTATGTAGAAAATTTTAGACGGAGCGGAGCAAGCTATATTGGAACATTATCAATTATAGCCATTAGCTATCTACTAATTAACTACAGGCCTCTTATCAAGAAGAGTATTTAAGATTGTAGATAACATGTTATGAATTATTGCACACTGGGGCCCTTGCAGCCCGAGGGCTAGTTCTCCCGCGCTACCTTAGAGCAGGAGAAGTCATTGCATGATTTCTCACCTCACAAAAAAGCCTACAATATCCGAAGATAGAAAGAAACTCTTGTCTACATCTATTTTTTTTATCTAATCATAATCATTTTATTTGCTAATAATGCAAGTATAGGTACAGATAAGATCTTGTAATGTCGATTATCATTTTGTCTTACAGAATGCAAAATAATCGTAATTTAAAGACAAAAAAAGAACTGAAAATGTCTGTTCATTAAATTTACAATGATAACGCCATACAAATTCAAATACAATGTCATAAAAAAAAATATTTAAGGAAAAACAAAAAACCCGACTGCGTCGAAACTAATTTTAAAAAATATGTAAAAAAAATAACTTAAATAAAAACTAAAAAGAAACAAACAAGCCCAGTAGTTTAGAATTCTGTTATGTAATACTAAATAACTACACAATTTAAATAGTTTTATAATCGATACACACATAAAACAAATCATAAATTCTAATGCAGAACAGACCGACTCACAGTCGGGGCCCATTCAAATTTTACCAATCAAATCTTCCCAAGGGCCCCCGACTGTGAGTCGTTCTGTTCTGCATTAGAATGTATGATTTGTTTTATGTGTGTATCGATTATAAAACTATTTAAATTGTGTAGTTATTTAGTATGTCGGCGCAGGGTGCCGATCATCATTGAAGCTCTGTCCAGAGACTATGTCTTGTGGGCGATGGCTGGGTAACGAGCAATAAACAAACTATTTTAGATCACACAACTGATTCATTATGATGCAAGCTTTAGGTATTCACTTTACACAACGAGCAGTGAGACAGTCCCCGACACTTAGACGTTGTACGCACGGCTGCCGACAGAGGAATGAGCCACAGACCTCTGCGGTCGGCCCTTTTATCTACTCGGTTCGTGCAAACGTCAGCGCGGATTCTGTCAAAGTGACATGTGTCACTTTTCACTTAGCTCGTTCATTCGTTTTCAAGCTTCCGTACTATTGACTTCACCGACACGGCCATCCTGCGGAACACACGTCCCTGTGTGTTAGTCATCATCGTCACCTCAGCTGGAAGATATCCACTGACGAGACGTCCCAACAAGACATCCGTCGCTGTGTTCATCACCACCAGTTCACCACCTTAGCCAGAAGACGGTCCACTGACGGGACTTCCAAACAAGGCGTCGGTCTCTGTGTGTTGATCTGAAACAAAATACATCTCGCAGTATCATATAGCTCGGTCACTCCTGACAAACATCAGGAACTACTCTCGCACCGTGAGTGCGCTCCCAAACATGTAAACTCTCACACACACTAGACATCCTGATCATGAGTGACTATGTATAATGAAATTCCCAATCCAACCATAAATCCAAATCGTTTACGCACCAACGTAAACGTGGTTAACTCGCTACAGGCGTCGCACCAACGACTCCTCTCGTTTACGCACCAACGTAAACGAGGATAACTCACTACAGGCGTCGCTACAACGACTCATCTCGTTTACGCACCAACGTAAACGAGGATAACTCACTACAGGCGTCGCTACAACGACTCATCTCGTTTAAGCACCAACGTAAACGAGGATAACTCACTACAGGCGTCGCTACAACGACTCATCTCGTTTACGCACCAACGTAAACGAGGATAACTCACTAATTGCGTCGCTACAACGACTCATCTCGTTTACGCACCAACGTAAACGAGGATAACTCACTACAGGCGTCGCTACAACGACTATCTCGTTTACGCACCAACGTAAACGAGGATAACTCACTAATCGTTCCTTAATTCTAAAGCAGTAGTGATTAAATAGTGCCATGATCACTTTCCCCACCTACTTCCTATACATCTAATTCAACCGGAACCTCATGTTCTATTATCCCTCTCTCTGTAGGCCATAACAACGTCTGCCTCCTGCGGGAATCGAACCCGCAACGTGCAGCGCAGCAGTCAATCGCTCAACCACTGCGTCAACCGTAAATTATGAAGGTTCAACAAAACTCGAGATGTATCGAAACTCTAAATTTCTTTTAACTAACCTACTAATTCTCACTACTGTTCATAGTACTGCTAAGTTCAATTAAAGAAAATAAATTAACATCAAAATTTCTATATTGTTTCAATATCAAAATCAATAATCAGAAAATTCAGAGCATAACCGTGAACTAATTATCATGGTAACTTCTCCACCAAATCAATCAAACTAATCCAAAACACTAATCATTAATCTCTGCACGTAATCTCTGGCTACTAATAGCCCAGTAACCTCTAGTCACTCAACCATTCCTGCGCATCCCTCCAGGATTGCCAAGTCTCTCACGACTTAATGGTTTCCCACATTACGTCCCAGGTTTGATCGCAATACCGCGTACTCACGGACTACTGTGACAACTAGATACCGATTTCTATTAAGCTACGGCTACAAATCAAATCTGGTATAGTCCGATCATCATGTAAACTTAATAATCTCATTATCTCTACTACTTTACTCTACCCCAATTTTATCAGTTATGCGCTGATTTGCTTTCTCTCTCTATTACTTCAAATTAATCTTTAAATGGATCTTACTCAGTTTACTTGCTCTGCTCGTATATGAAAAAGTCTCTTATCAAAAATTTATCAACTTCCGCCTTCGTCAGATTAAACTTACACTTTTCATAGGTTGCTAGGCACTCTCTATATTGCGTAACGCATCATTTCTCACGGTACTAAAATTTAACTCTGAGTCTACATCGTCTTTTGTCATCAACGGTAGAGAAAACACAGCCTTGTCAATTAACAGTGCTAAGGGACCACCTGCCTTCGTCGTTTGGTTTAGCGTCCGTAACTGAACAATTAATCACGAGTTAGACTTCGCCTAATGAACCCTACCACAAACGGTTTTTTGTCTCTACAGTCGTTATTAGCATTGGTTCTAACACGAACATCACACGTTTGTCACACGTGAAAATCCCGTCGCGACCAAGTGCAAGATAATGTTAATTGAATCACAGAACTCTAAATTCTTTTAACTACCATTTATTTTAATCAGAACCTTAAAAGTTTCGTCGTCTCGTTTCTGTTTGTTCAGAACGTAACTAATTACCAGAGAGTTCTTTTTAGCTTTACCTTCTAACCGACTATAAACCAACTGTAAATTATCTTTATGATCAAGCAATGGGAGATAGTTTCGCGATAACTCACGTATGGTACTACTACAGGGCATCTCCTGCTTTGAATCCAGCCTTATCTTATGGTTTCACTGACATCAGTATGCAACTACTACGTATTTGAGAGGCTTAAATCATTAAAACCGACTCTTTCATAAGAATTGAAATTATTTCTTAATCAATGTCTTCGTGGCGCTGTTGCCAAGAAAAAGAAACTTTACTACACATCAAATCTTTAGAACGGACCCATAACAGGAGAAAACTTAGGCACAAACCGCCCGAAGTAAGCTACTAGACCTATAAACTGCCCTAACCGAGCTAAGATAAACGGTGGAGGCAGAGTCGAATGTACGTGACCTGTTTTCTGCTATTAGGTCCTATTCCTCCTAACTTCACTATTTGACTTAATTTCATACCCTAGTAACTTGAGTTGCATTATCAAAAACAACCATTTTTCTCAAATTTAATGAAAATCCGGCTTTAGTCAACGTTTGTAAAACTACATTAAGTCTCCCGACGTCCCTCTTAATAGTTTCCTAAATAATCAAAATATTGACAACTCAAACTACGACGTAGGCATTTACAGATTCGCCTAGAACAACAACAATCGTCCGTTGGAAAACTCAGATCACATTTTGAAACTGATTGGCATGGTCAAATATTTGTACCGGCTGTCCGCTATCATACTACTGAAAGCCTGATACACAATCTAATTTTGTAAAATAACGCGCACTATTTAAACGAGTTATTTTGTCTAAGGTGAGTGGTATCTTGGTTAGGCACATTGTTATTTAGTTCACAGTAATCTTTGCTCATTATATCTGACCGGTTGAGTTTTTTTAAGTCAAAAGAGCTAACAAACACCGAATTACTCGGTCGATTAATATTTGCCAGCAACAATCATCTACCCGCTCACGCATTATTAATTTTTCCGCGCTAGACCGCTATGGTCATCTTTATACAGTCAAATACGAGTCAATCAAACGGATAAGTTTACTTTTTACAACACGCGTTTGTAGCATACCGATACACGTCACACGTCAGTGTCAATATCGTCAAAATTATCTATGGAGGAATTATCACTGTCATAAAAAAATCGAAACGGTATCTACTGGATCTAATGAGGGTAGTTGTAATTACAATTGTTTACGTCGTGAACTTTAGCAATTTTTACTATTTGAACTGAACCCTTGCAACAATATTTCACGGCCAAAATATCACTTCGCAAATAGATCTGAACACACTGAACTGACCCTTCAATGTAACAATACTGTGTTTACGTTTGCCGTGAAATAGTGATGACAGACTTTAAAGTGAAAGAGAGACAACACTCAGCACCAGAATTAAAATGGAATGTGAATACCTGACCTTGTTCCTGGCGTAGGATCGACAACACCCGTCAGTCAACCTCTCGCTCGCTACGTGATGCCTTGGCGTCACCGTCACCGCTGCGTCACTTTCATCAGGACACCGGAAGGAGATGTGACCTTGTTCTCCACATTTGCAGCATATGATGTGGCTGACCATGGGATTGAGTCTTGAAGCTTGAATATCACGTTATTCTGTCGGTTTCCTACTGTTTCTTGCTTATGAAAACACAGCCTGCTTCGTCCAATTTTTCCACAGTGGAAACATTTGACAGGTGACGTTTGAGATGTCTTCATACGTTTTGTGTCAAATATTTTCTGATCTGGTAGCGCACTTAACACACTGCATCTCAGGCATGCACACACACACGCACTGCACTTTGCATTTTACACTTCAGGTAACTAAAAGTTTGTAATTCTTGCTGTAATCACTGGTGACTTCGGATTATCAGCAAAGCACGTACCGGAAAATGGTACATCGTGAACATGCATTTGCGTCGGTCTTGTCCCGGTCACAATCTGGGTAGTACACGGTGATTTAGTCAGTTCCTATTTCTTTCTGGAGAAACAATGTCATCATGGTCCAACATTCGTTGCTCAGGATTAGGGAAAAACCCCAGAAAAAACCTAATCAGACCAAAACTGATAATGACATTGATTAACGGAACTTTGAATCTTATTCGGTCCAGTGCTTTCTTCCAGGTCTTCACTTTCTAATTTTCTATTTCAAATAATGACCGCTACTTGTCTTGGCTCTTGCTATTTTTTTCGTGACCGGCGTTACGTAACCTTCGTGCTGCTCTTGTTTATTTGCTCGGAATCCCACTTCTGATGTCGGCGCAGGGTGCCGATCATCATTGAAGCTCTGTCCAGAGACTATGTCTTGTGGGCGATGGCTGGGTAACGAGCAATAAACAAACTATTTTAGATCACACAACTGATTCATTATGATGCAAGCTTTAGGTATTCACTTTACACAACGAGCAGTGAGACAGTCCCCGACACTTTGACGTTGTACGCACGGCTGCCGACAGAGGAATGAGCCACAGACGTCGTGGCTTTCGCTACGTCCCCGTCAGGGGGCGTGGCAAGCGGTGTCAGGGCTTCGCCCTCTGACCGCAGAGTCCAGCCGGGGCCCGTAACAACGGACTCGTCGTCATGGTGCCTAACTAGGCTCGGCGGTTGTAGAGCAGATGGCTCTATGTGTTTATGCTTGTATTCTTTATTCTTTATTCTTTATTGTACATACAATTTTATATAAACAATAAAATATGACAGTTGATGTACACAGGCGAGCTTAACCCACAACTTGTATGTGTGTACTGTAGGCACGTCACGACGCTGCTGCACACAGCGCCGACTCTTCACGACATACCGGCGGTCAGTCCCCGCCAGGTGAGACCCCTAGGGGAAGCCCGGCGGGAGACGACCTGCGACGAGTATGCCGACTTGTTACGGACCTACAGTAGGATATGTGACCCCCGTCTAACCCGCTTCCAGAGCGAGCCGGTTACGGTTCAGACCGCAGGGACGTTTTATGTGTGTGTGTGAGCGGCATTGTATTGTGTTACATCGCTCAGTGCACGTGCACCGAATAGTTAGCTTGCGCTATCCATTCGGTGCGTGAGTCTAGCGCGTGTGTAGTGGCGAATGTGTGGTCGACTCGCGTCGTGCCTATATTAACTTAGCACACGACGTTTGTCGGGGTGCGAGTGAAATGTAGAGTCATGTTGTTTGAGTAGGCCGCGTGTAGACTGGTACGGCCTACTCAGGCGTCAGTCCGGGGGGGGGGGGGACTCGCTGCCCGCAATCAGGTCGCGGGGGAGTCGTCTCGCGTCAGGGGGGCGCGCATGCCAGGGCGCCAGGTGCTTGACGTGAGGCCAAGCTGAGGCGTCGGCACGCGCGAACATCCCCTTCGCGAGGCGGCGCACAAACTCATCCAGGCTCTCAATCCCGAGGTCGCGTTCAATGATGTCGTTCCTCACATAGCGAGGAGCGTCGACGACTCTACGCAACGCAAGATGTTGTTGCGCGCGGAGTCTTTCTCGGCTCGACTCACTAGTGAGGGCGAACCATGCTGGAGCGGCGTACGTCAGCACTGGGTGAATATACGCCTTGTATATGCCCAGTTTGACGCGCGCCGGGAGGCGGGACGAGAGCACTGGTTTGAGCCGGTGGCGGACGACTCTACCCTGCGCGACGACATTGCTTGCATGCGGTCCCATGGTGAGCCGCCGGTCGATGGTCACACCCAGGTACTTGGCCCGGGGCGTCCAATCGACTTCGGCTCCGCTGAGTTTCAGACGTGGTGGGAGGGGCGATGATCCTGTGATCAGTGCCTGCGTTTTACCCACGTTAACCGACAGTCGCCATTTGGCGAGCCATTCTGGGATCAGGTCGAGCGCGCGCTGCATCCTCACCGCCGCGTACTTCGCGTTCATAGAGGTGGTAATGTACGCGGCGTCGTCGGCATACAGCGCGAGCGTGGCGTCTTCCGTGGTAGGGATGTCGTCGGTGTAACGTGAGTAGCACGCCGGCGAAACGCAGCTGCCCTGCGGTACGCCCGCTCGGATGGGTCTGGGGGCGGAGAGCGCCCCGTCGACCACCACTCTGAAACACCTGTTAGACAGGAAAGCTTGGACCACTTTAACGATTCTACGGGGCGTGGGTGAGGTGGCGAGTTTGTAAACTAGCCCCTCGTGCCACACACGATCGAAAGCTTTTTCCATGTCGAGGAATACTGCCACTCCGTACTCCTTCTTGTTCATCGCTGATGACAGGAGGTGCAGTACCCTCGACAACTGGAGCGTCGTACTGTGCTCCGCCCGAAACCCGAATTGTTCCGGCCGCGGTGAGATGTGCGGGGTGAGGTGTCGCAGCAGGAGTTGCTCGAACACCTTAGAGATTGAGGGCAGCAATGTTATAGGCCGATAGCTTTCCGGCTTCAGTGGATTCTTCCCCGCCTTGGGCAGCATTATGACGCGCCCTTCCTTCCAGGATGTGGGGAAGACCCCCGTGCGCAGTATCCCCGTAAACAGGCGCGCCAGGGCCGCAACAGTACGGTACGGCAGGTGGCGCAGCGCTGTGTTGGTGATACCGTCAGCACCGGGGGCCTTACGAGGCTTCGTGCGCAAGATGGCGCGTCTAACTGCGCCAGGCGAGAAGAATATGGGGTCCTCTTCGGGGGCTATCGGCGACGCGAAGTAGTCTCTAAGGTGTTGCTCGACTGCTGCGACGTGGTCGTGTTCAGTAGTCGGGTTCGGGCTAAACTGACGCTCCAGGTGCTCTGCAAAGACTTCCGATCGGTCCTCAGCTACGTACCTGAGGGCCCCGTCGGCTGCTTGTAAGGGGCGCACCGGAGCTGGGGTGTTCGTGAGCTGGCGGCACAGTCTGTGTGTCGCCTGCCAGTCACAAGTAGCGGCGTCAATTTGTTCCTCCCAGCTCTCGGCGGACAGGGCCTCCAACTCGGCCTTTACCTTCGCCGCAAGACGGTTGAGCTGCAGTTTGATGGTGGGGCAGCGCAGTTGCTGCCACTGCTTGCGTAGGCGCCTCTTCTGGGCGACCAAGCGCTGGATTCTGGGCGGTAGGGGCGGCTGTAGCCCTCTCCCCTGCGGCTGCGACTCTATCGTCGCTTCGTCTAAGGCGCATTGTACGCAAGCAGTGACGTCGTTCGCTAGGGCGTCGACGTCCGCGGCGGTATCAATGGGCCGAGTTGGTGTTGTGGTCGCAAGCTTTTCAGCGAACAAAGTCCAGTCCGTTGTTCGACGTGGCGCTAGTGGCTTCAGTCGGGTCGGCATCCCCGAGAGGACGACGAGTACAGGATGGTGATCGGACTGTAGCTCGTCGTCAATGACCTGTTGCGTGATCTGGCAGCGTAGCCCAGCATGGACCACAATGTCCAGCACGTCGGGCATGTGTAGCGGGTTATCCGGGTAGTGTGTGGGCGTCTCAGGGCCGGACACTGTGTAGCCATGGGCCTCCGCGTCATCGAAGAGCCGTCTCCCCTCGTTGTTCATGTGCAGGGCGTTCCATGCAGGATGCTTGCAGTTCATGTCGCCGGCGAGGATTGCTGGCGACTCGCTGGTAGATAATGTGGCCCTCAGCTCACTTAGGTCTAGCTGAACTGAGGGCGGCTTGTAGCACGCGTAGATTCTTATGTCCTCGCCGGCAACGTGCAGTTGAACGCCCAGCACGTACAGTGAGTGTAGCGACGGCGAGGGGGCCTCCTGATGGACGACTCTTCTTTTCACCAGCACTGCCAGACCACGGTATCTGGTGTTATGAGCCGACCTTTCGTCCTTCCTGTAAACGAGGAAACCTGGGAACTTGGCCCTATCTTCAGGTCCCAGGTGCGTCTCGCTTATCAGCGCCACGTCTATGTCTTGTTCCCTCAGGAGGTGGCGGAGTGGGGCGACCTTGTCCCGAAGGCCGCGGGCATTCCAGTGGAGCACCCTTAACGGCCTAGCCATGGCACAAGGTGAGTAATTTGGCCAGACCGTCAAGGATGACCTGCTCCGGGCTCTGCCCCTGTCTGATGGCCTTAATTAAGTCCATCAGCAGTTGGATAGCGCAGGTCGTGATTTCGTTCATGGGGGCCCCCCTGGGGGCCCTGTTGGTGGTGGTGGTGGTGGTGGTGATGGATGTGGCGGCGCGTTTCGCTCGCGCGATGCCAGCGCCTGTCTGAGCGCCTTTCCTTTCCATCACGACCTGCGTCCCCCTCTGGGGGGGGGCAGATTTCGGGACGTCTGTCTCCTGTTGGGTCGCTGGGGGGTTGGGTTGGCCCTTCTTACCCCCACGGTTCCTCTTCCTCCGCCGGGAGGATGTGGCCCCTCCGCGTACGGTGGGCCCGTTTGCTGCCGCCATCAGCGACACGCCTTGGTCCCTCTCATGCTCCTGGACCTCTGCTGGTGGTTGAGGTTGCTGCCGACGTGTCGAGGATGAAGTGATGGCGACAGTCCCCGCACGCCTGTTTCGTAATTCCCGTTGGAAGACGGGGCACCTGACGTGGCACGCCGGATGCGGGCCACCGCAGTTTGCGCAGGTGGCCGGCTCCTCTCGCGGTCGCGGGCAGTCTCTCGCGGTGTGCCCCTCTCCACATCGAACGCAGGCGAGCGGGCGGTGGCATTGGTGCGACGAATGCCTGAATTTCTGGCACCTATGGCACTGTGCGGGCCCACGTTTGCCACGCCATGCCTCTATCCTGACACCACGCATATTCATAAATACGGTGGTGTCGTAAATACGACGCACGTCCTCCGTGCGCCGTAGCACAGCGTGGAACACGCAGCCGGGTTTTCCTTGGCGCCCTCTAATGTGGCGCACGTACTCCGGCTCGTATCCTAGTACGCGGAGCTCCTCCTGTATCTCCTGAGGGTCAGTGTCAGCTGGCAACCCCCGTATGGCGATCTTAAAGTTCTTCTCCGCAGGTAGGGAGTAGGCGAACCAACTCACGCCACTCTCCCTCTCCAGCGCCGTCAGGTACCGCTGGACCAGCCGGTATTCTTCCTCCGACTCCGGTGAGAAACGGACACCGGAGCCATAAGGGCGGGCATTGGGTGGGCGGCCCAGCTTGGCGGCTATCTCCCTAAAGTGGCTCGCCCAGTTTGGGAGTCTCTCCACTACCAACGGAGGGTAGCGCGGCTTCTTGGTTCTAGGGCCCTTTGCCGGTGCCGAGTTCGAATCGGCGGGGGCGGGCGGGGGGGTAGCACTTTCGACACTTTTGTTATTAGTAGGTAGGCCACTTACCTCACCAATCCTTTCCGTGTATTGAAGGGGCGAGCGCGTTCCACAGTAGCGCTTCGCTCCTTCCGGTGCCTCGTCCGAGCTCCTACGCCGTCGCTGGGGCCTGGTCACCATCTCCAGTTCCTCCATCGACGGGGTCGGGGACATGGGTGTGTCCGTGTCTGCCGTGTCTCTTCGCACCTCACTGCACACCGACGCGAGGGAAAGACTCGAACCCGCACGCGATGAGTTAGCCGAATAAACGGCGGGCGAGTCGTAAGCCGAAGCGCGGGGCGGCGCGGGCGAGACGGGAACGGGGGGCGACGCGGGCTGCACGGTCGCCGTGCGCAGTCTCGGGTCGCGAGAATTTGCGGCTCTACTCGTCAACGAGTTGCGAGGAGCCGGAGCGAGAGGGTGCGGCGGTTGTGACGCGCGATCCGCGGTGAATGAGGCGGTGGCCGATTCATTATGATGCAAGCTTTAGGTATTCACTTTACACAACGAGCAGTGAGACAGTCCCCGACACTTTGACGTTGTACGCACGGCTGCCGACAGAGGAATGAGCCACAGACCTCTGCGGTCGGCCCTTTTATCTACTCGGTTCGTGCAAACGTCAGCGCGGATTCTGTCAAAGTGACATGTGTCACTTTTCACTTAGCTCGTTCATTCGTTTTCAAGCTTCCGTACTATTGACTTCACCGACAAGTATTACATAACAGAATTCTAAACTACTGGGCTTGTTTGTTTCTTTTTAGTTTTTATTTAAGTTATTTTTTTTACGTATTTTTTAAAATTAGTTTCGACGCAGTCGGGTTTTTTGTTTTTCCTTAAATATTTTTATTTTATTTTATACTTTTTAGTTACAATTCATTGACTTCGTTATAAGATGGTAAATTTCGCAATCTAGTCATTTCATTGAGGGAGTTAATATCGTGGGGATTATTTAGTAACTTGCGGTGGTCTAAACTACTGATGATTAGTCTCTCTAAAGACCTAACTCGGCTCAAAGCTACATATGCTTGACCTTTAGCAAAAATGCGTGAACTTAAGTCAACCACAGCTCGGTCCAAAAGTCCAAAGTAGTTCCTTGGAGCTTGTGTACAGTTAGGTACACCCCAGCACAATATCAATGGCAACATTTTTCGCTCTATTTTACCCTGTCCGCGAAGTGCATCGAATTCTGTCGTCGATGGTTCGATTCTGACTCCTACTCCAGGAACATTGTTTTTAATTGCTTTGTCGTCAAATTCTATATAAACAGCTTGTGGCAATTCTCCGGGTTCCAATTGGTCCCTCCGAAGAGCTGGCCACTCAATTGTCCTTATAACACCCATTGCTCCGTTAACAAGACCATGGGTAACATTCAAATTTCTTCGTAACATAACTCGTGATCCTAAACCGATTGTTAAATATTTAACGATTCCTCCAGTTTTGTTAGGATCATCAGAAACATATACCTACATCTTTCGGTTTTTGACCATGTTTTCGATTCTACTAATATATCAACTGCATGTAATTTATACAACCTAGTAGTTTTTGCCAATATAGTTGTCATCTTTTGCTTACGTTCATCGACCTGTCTAGTAGATGGGAAAACTCGAATGATTTGATTTACAATCGTGCATCAAATGAACAACGCCATCTATCGAGTTTGGTGGTAAACTTTTTTTTACCAAAAATATTTGTTCTTCATGCTTTTTCACTGTTTTTTTATTTGTGTATCGTTTATACTTGAAATGAAAACTTAAATCAATAAGTAAGAAAATTAGCGAGAATGATTGTTTTGTTAAACAACTTTAAATCGTTATATATCCTAAACTATTATTTAAAATGAAAAATGATAAAAGGAACCTAAAAATGATTTTTGTTGAATAGGTTAAAATACCTATTCAACGACACCCCACTTGACATAGTTCATCGACTTTTTTTTTTTCATTTTGACAATATGGCGTCTGGTTGTAGCTGTGGTGAATTTTGATTACTGTCATGTCTTTAGTGACACTCGCAAGGTTAAGACGAATCGATTGACGTAAGAATTATCAAAATCGGCCTACGCATTTGGTCTCTAGAACGCCACATAGAAACAAACATACATACATACATACATACATACATAGACTGATAAACACATTACCCTCCTTTGCGTCGCGCAGTCGGGTAATAATAAAATGTCATCAAATAAATTACAATGTCATAAAAATAATAAAACGTCATCAAATAAAATACAACGTCATACCAAAAAAAATAAAAAAGTACTACTAGGAACCAAGCGTCAAACTCAATATGTCTAACCAAAATCTCGACTAATTTATTCATCCCGATTTCCCTGTGCATCGACTACATTAAACATACCTATTCTGTTTAGTTGTATTCCGTAAGCGATTACCGAGCAGTTAATTAAACTGCGGTTAGATACATTTTGGTTAAGCTAGCGTTGGCTTCATTAAGGAATGAGGATGCTTCGTTAAACTCTGCTGCAGATATTAAACACAGCAGAGTTATTAAATTGTTAATTTTGGCTGACGCTTCCGTGTATTCTAGTTAAATTTATATATTTATGTATGGTTAATTATAAAGGTACGAGTTCAATTATAAAAAAAATACGGAAAAAAAGCAAACTACATTATTTCAGCAGTTGTAAAGAAATTTGGAATATAAGTGAATTTTATTATTAGTATTGAATCATTTAAATAACATAATTTTGAATTTCAGATTGAATCACACGAATATTATAAAATTTAATAATGTATAGATATTGAGCTACATCTGCCAACAAACTGCTTTATAATTTAGCAGAATAATATTTTTTTTTGTGATAATGGTGTCGCTTTTAAAAAAAAAACTGGGCAAGTGCGAGTCGGACTCGCGCCCTGAGGGTTCCGTACAAACTTACATAAGTAAACAGTTCAATTCCCGAATGGAATCTTGAAGATTTTTCCGAATCGCAATTTTTTTTTATTGTGACAACAACAAAGGAGACAATTTTTTTTGGGCCCACTATTAAACGGTTACGTTTATTAATCATATTACACATGGAAAAAGCGATCATCTTATTATAATTAACAGACCAAAAATTATATAGAAATCTAACCGGAATAATGAAATAATAGTAAAAAAGTGTTACGGCAAAAAATGCTTGTTTAGGAGCGTTTTCAAGTTTATTTTAACGTGAAAAAAAATATGTTACTACAGTGCGCAGCGGTGACATCGGATTTAAATGCGTTTCAAGAGATAATAATTAATTGGTACGGCGAACTTGTTTTTAATGCTGTTATTAACGGTTAACACAAATATTAATCAAGTAACGTACTTTAAAAATCACCGTGGAACGAAACGTAATTAATAGCCCGTTGCAGATGCTCTGTGGTCCAGTTTCAATCAGTTTGACACTGACAGACAACTAGTGGTGGGTCGTTGTCGAATTTTAGACGGACGAGACGTAACCGTTTTGGCGACGACAAAAACGGTTGCAGAAAACGGTCGTCGTCGCAACTGGTTTGAAGACGAAACTATCGTTGAGTGAAGTAGTTGCAGAAAACGTTCGTTGTCGCAACTAGTTTGAGGACGGTAATAAATTCTGTACTCGTCGCGTCGTCGTTTCAAAACCAGTTATTACAATGAAAAATGAATCTTTATGACTATAAACATAGAATTCATTTTTCATTGCAATAACTGGTTTTAAAAACGACGACGCGACGAGTGTGATAGTTGAAGCAATGGATTTTCGACCTTATTTTCTTAACAGTAAGATAACAATTCGCATACAGTAATTCGAAGACTGGTTTATGCAACGAAGACTGTTTGGTCGCAGGATGGAAAACGGTTATTACGTTGCAGAACAAAAAACGGTCTTTGAAAACTGTTCGTCGTTGAAACGCCCACCGCTACAGACAACATTATTATTGTTTCCGATTACTAGATAGTTGCATGTTTCTTCTGTTCTTTTCGTATTTTTATTCGAAAGATTTTATGAAAATGGCATCTGTAGATACATGCATAATCCATAAAGCCGTTGTATCAATTGTGCAACACGATTTCAACGGAATGTTGAATACTGCTCTTGCTGGATACTGTTGTAATTGTTTAGTGGGCAGACGCACTGTTGGCTGCTGTGCATAATTATGTGATGTTTATAGTGTGGTTTTTATCTTGGGCGCGGCATCAAGGTGAGGTTGAGCCACCTGCATCTTTTTTAGATGAAATACTGCTTTTAAGAGATGTCTTTGAAAATGATGATGATGAACAGTAATAAATACTTGTGATGCTATAATGTGTTTTTTTTTCTCCTTACACAACCAGCATAAAACACATCACCTTATTATTTTAGATCTACAGTCAATGGCCGGCAAAAGCCGCGCTATTTCGAAATGAATACATCTACGCATTTTCATGAATAAGTCTATCAAATCGTGTAAATCACATCAAAGTCTGTCACGTAGTACAGACGTGACTTTGTTTTATACTGTATATTATTGAACAGTGCACTATTTTAACTTAAAATACCAAGGAGACCTATCCACTCATTAGACAATCGCTCTTGTGAGATTTTAGGTTATTATGAGAGTCATGTTTTGACTGCCGTATTTCACGGTACTCCAGTTACATAAAGTTTTGCTAATATTACCAATGTAATCTAGAGATTATAATGAATAAACTAACGTGCATTTCATTGCTATACGCCACAATTTGTGGTGGACCTATTCCCCAAACAAAAAAAATTGTCTCCTTTACAGTTTTCAGATTTATTCCCATATCTGTGCTATAAGACCTTGCTTTATTTATATTTGCTATATTTCAGGATTCTAGGTCAACGGGAAGTACCCTATGAATTTTGATTCCCTCGAGAGTGTCGAAATAAACGTTTTTTGCGACATAAACGACCGTATCTTTTTTTTCAGTTAACTTAGAAATCTGATTTTTTTACAGCTTCAAGAGACCGCAGACTTGAGTATATGGTTTTAATTTAAACTCGATATCTCCATGCATTTCTGAGATAAAGGGTCTTGACAGACAGACATACGGACGGACAACAATGTGATCCTATAAGGGTTACGTTTTTTTCTTTTTGAGGTACGGAACCCTAAAAAGCGTTTAAACGATAACCTGTAACAATCAAGAAGGGTTGCTTTTTGTATACTGTGCTATCTCGCGACTGTCAATATATCATCGACAACAATGCACTTTGCATTAATGTCATCATTAGTAATCGTATCATCACCTAGAAATATTTGCTATTTATATCCCTGACAGATGGACAGCATTTACGTGCCTTACATAAAAATGGCCGACCCTTTAGGGTCAGCTTATAGACAGACGCGACGTGTACAACGTAACGCCACACGTGCTTTGTTACAGTTCAGAACTTTATAAGCATACAGCAGTCATTGTGCCGATAGTCGTGACCGCCAATGGTTTAATAGCCATGAACTTCGATCAACATCTGAGAAGGTTCGCGTTGGGCAGTTAGATCAAGGGCTTGATCCAGATAACAGTACTCCTGGACACGGCGCGTATTGTTAGGAGATTCCTCGCCCAGAAGCCGTGACCGCCGGTAGCTTGGACTACTGAGTCTAAGATTAAAAAAATGGTAGCAAGTGCAAAATGGTAGAACAGTCCATAATTATACCGGTGGGCTACTATTTTTTTAATATTTTTTATGTTTTTTTTTTGTTACATTAATTTAAGAAATATTTAAAAATAATAATAAAGAAAGAACTTTTAAAATCAGTCCAGTTTTCGTACACCAACATCTTCCAAACTCTATGCTGCTACTGAAAAATCTGAAATGGAAAAAACCCAATATCACTTTGAACCCCAGGCTCAGCTCTGTGGGAGGATAGGTAAATGAAGTTCTGTATTTATTGCACCGCTATTTAAAAAGTGCACGTATCAACGTGGTGTCGTGACTCGGTGTGGGCTGGCCCTTATGTGGAAGTCCCTCCATGCCTCTGTTGCACGACGAATAATAAATTGTCAATGCAATTAAAACTACTAAGAGTAATTCAAGCGCGAAAGGAATATTAATTTTAATGTGTCTTCTAATAGCTTTGAACTGGAGCCAAGTTTTATTAAGAGCTGCTGAATTTGGACTTCTTTGATATTATTTGGATGGAGTTTGCAGTCTTTCAAGACTGCAGGATTTAGTCAGTGAAAGTCTGACACGCCCTCTGGCTCTACCCAGTGGGAGAAGTTATTTAATAATCGACACAAACTCGAAAAGTTTAAGAACATCCGCAAAATTATCCAAAAGTCACCGCAGCCCTGGAGGGTAAAGGACAACTGAAGGAACATGGGTGGGATTTAGTTAGAGTCCGTCACTTCCTCTCGCTCCACCTCGCACACCCTATATTGAAAAAAAAATATCCAAAAATCACCGCAGCCCTGGAAGGTAAAGGGCAACTGAAGGGGGTGGGATTTTGTTAGAATCCGTCACTTCCTCTCGCTCCACCTCGCACACCCTACATTGAAAAAAAAAACGCATTCATACACCCCATCAAATTAAAAACTGGGCAAGTGCGAGTCGGACTCGCGCACTGAGGGTTCCGTATAAACTTGAAAGGTAAATTGCGGTTTACGATTTATGACCTATTAAAAAAAAACTACTTACTAGATCTCATTCAAACCAATTTTCGGTGGAAGTTTGCATGGTAATGTACATCATATATTTTTTTTTGTATTATCATTCTCTTATTTTAGAAGTTACGGAGAGGGGGGCACATTTTACCACTTTGGAAGTGTCTCTCGCGCAAACTATTCAGTTTAAATAAAAATGATATTAGAAACCTCAATATCATTTTTGAAGACCTATCCATAGATACCGTATGGCCTATGTATCGCATCGTATGGGTATATAAACGTATGGGTTTGAAGAAAAAAAAAATTTTGAGTTTCTATTTTTGTGTGAAAATCTTAATGCGGTTCACAGAATACATTTACTTACCAAGTTTCAACAGTATAGTTCTTATAGTTTCGGAAAAAAAAGTTGCTGTGATATACGGACGGACAGACAGACACATGACGAATCTATAAGGGTTCCGTTTTTTGCCATTTGGCTACGGAACCCTAAAAAGCAAATCGATCGTAATAAAAGTGGCTCCTAAAACATAAAATCATACTTGTATTTCTTGAAGGTTTAGGCAGTGGTATAACTACAGGACAGCCACATATCGCCCATAATGTTGCAGTCCTATGTTTAGACAGTACGCGTGCGGTTTGATTCTCGCTCTGAACAAATATTTGTATGACCTACAGATGTATTCGGGGTCTAGGTGACTTGTGTATGTGAATTTACACCCACAGGAGTAGTTAATTCCGGAGTTTTTGGCGGGATTTTTTCGAGGGAAGACTTTAGTAGGGAAGGATTTAGTAGCTGTTTTAAATCCGTAAATTAATTCGTGGATATTTTGATGTAAAATTGGTGTAGTTTTGTATCTCAAGTGTCTGCACAACGGGACAACATGTGGAATCATTGAAAAAGTTTTCTTTTTGTAACGTAGACTACCTCAACGAAGCTTGCCAAGAAGGATGACTCGATACATTTGCTGCCAAATTCTACAAGAAAAAAAAAACATTAGAATGTGATACATCCGTATTTTATGTAAACAAAGTATTTAACTGTATTCAATGAAAATAAAGACTTTTGCTTTATTTTTTAGTCACCAGGGACCTTACCATGAAGTGTTTAAATGACAAATGTGCGCGCGAGAAAGAAGGATGAAGCTATACAACCCTATATAGCTCCATTCGACCACTTCGACCAGCACATTATAATAAATTGGGCTTTCCAAATGTATGGCTTCGTCATGAGATCATCTTTTTTTTTTATTATTCTTGATAGGTTCGCGCTTGACCGCTATCTCACCTGATGGAAAGCGACGACACTTCGCGTGTTACTCCACTTTTTTGATGAAGTTTAATACGCTCGAAACTGGAATACGCTGTAGGTACCTATTTGGAATCCTTATTACCTTAAATAATAACAAATTGGAAATGGTAAAGAAAAAATTCTTGCGTGGCATGAACTACAAATGTCATCATTCGGAGATTCCCTACAAAAGTCAAAAAGTTTTTATTTCACATAGGCACAGTATTATAATATTTCCTTGTAATACTGTGACATAGGCCTACATGGACACTATAAAACGTCAGAAGCTAGTGCACGGTTCCAAATTGGTCGTTTCTTATGGAGGAGAACCGGCAAGAAACTCCATGGTTACTCTTTTAAAAAAGTGGTTGTTTACAATATTTTCATATTACAGTATTAATAGACATTATGTAAGAACAGTGTAGACCAGTCGATATTGTACCCAAAAGCACAATAAAAATAATCATATAAAAAAGAAGGCTGTCGTAATAGGAAGTAACCTAAGAATTCGCGGAGTCTACAGTGTTCTCACATTCACATTATAAAAAATGTGATTACATACATTTATTACGCAAGTACAACATTTTAGATTTGGAATCCAGACGATTACTTTTGGATGTGATGATGTTGCATGGTCTGTGCCACAATAGATTTGGCTGTACGGATATTGCAAACAAAATATATACGTTAAACGGTACCCAGAACTGTAATAAGACGTGGGCACCTGTGTGGAACAGGCGGAGCACGCAGCCCCGCCAGTTCCACACAGTCGACTCAAGTAAGACCAACGCCGAGGCACGAGTTCCTCTTTGTCGCCTTGTAGAAACTTATGACCGACACTTCATGGACATAGACATTTTCACTGATTCTAATAATAAATTTAAATCTCTCGTTGTTGTTACCTCATTAGAATCAAAATTCCAAATTAATTAACTAAATAACTTATTAAAAACAAAAATTGTTCTTAAAATCAGTTTCCGTTTTTCATGTATGTATTTGATTAAATAATTCTTTTGTATCATCATTCATTCTTTTGTATATTAAATAATTCTTTTGTCCCTAATAAATAATATAAAATAAAAATAAAATCCCTTTAACAGTTCAGTTTAAGTCGTCAAATGGATCACATTAAGAGCTCGTGCTAGGGCCTCTGGTTATAAAATCCAAAAAACAAAGGAGTAATTCCTATTTTGGGAAATCATTTAAAAAAAAAAAGTGTATGGGTGAGTTTATTGCCATCACCTGGGCACAAATCCAGGATTGGGGCTGCTACAGAAACACTTCAGTCCCCCTAGCCAAGTTACAACCGTTTCGTTTCGATTCTCTTTTCGTCGATCGCCTCGAGTAGGCCACGCCTCCGATTCCTTTATTCTGACGTCATCTCAACGCTCAGTCACGTGGTCAGAACAAAGGAATAGGATGCGTGGCCGACTTGAGGCGATCAACGAAAAGAGAATCGAAACAAAACGGTTGTAACTTGGCTAGGGGGGCTGGGCACAAATCCAGGCTTGGGGCTGCTACAGAAACACTTCAGGAGTTACACCTGGAACCGCGTGCACAGCAGTAATGCTTGCGACCCCTAAATGAGGCAATAAAAAGATTCCTTATTAAAACCGTTCTGAAAACGAAATGAATCAGTCGCATATGAACAAGCATACCAACATTTATGGGTTTGTTGTTATGTTTGGAAGGTATTTTAATTTGAAATAAGTCGTTGTACTTACTCACACAACACGCCATTAGTAGGTTTTATTGTATAGACCCGAAAAAAACTGAAAACGTCACGTGCGCTCCATCGTCGACCGCATCGTCGCTTTCCATCAGGTGAGATAGCGGTCAAGCGCGAATCTATCTAGATTAAAAAAAAATAAACGTGGTTGGAAGTTGAAATAGAGAAAAATACTCTCTTGATGAACAAAAACAAATTGAAAGCCAGGTAAGTAGGTATATCATAAATCCGCCCCTAAGACGACCCACTGACCGAATTTCTGAAAGGGATACCGTGGTCTGGGAGGCAAAGGGCAGCTATGGGACACAGGTGTGTTTTAGTCAGAGTTGTTCTAGGTCTGTGTGCTATGGTGCTATGTGTATGTGAGAAGGGAATTTAAAAAAATAACTGGGCCAGTGCGAGTCAGACTCGCGCACTGAGGGTTCCGTGCAAACTTATCTATGTAAATAGTTCAATTCCCAAATGGAGTTATGAAGATTTTTCCGAATCGCAAGAAAAGTATTTTTTTTGGTGAAGTAACAACAAATTACTGTTGTTAACTTTCACAACGTTTTCCTTTACCGTTTTAAGAGCAATGGTGATAAAATAAAATACACTAAAAACCCTGCTTGGGTTTGAACCCACGACGCACTGTTGTATCCATAAGTAACTCAAGATAAAACAAGAACCATAAAATAAACAAGAAGCAAAGTTGTTTTTTTATGCTCTTTGCGTTTCAAAGGAAACATCAAGCCGAGTTAAAACTTTTAAGGCGGGTTTACATATTTCATGGCGGAGGCATAATTTTACCCGACTGCCTCGAAAGGAGGGTAATGTTTCTAAAAGGCCATCTCTCTTGTTACAGGACAAATTGCTCAATAAGCTGGAAGAAAATGAACCGGAACTCGCCTCTTCGCCAGATGAGGAAGTAAGTGCCTAGCTTTAATTTATAAGTAGATACAACTCACAACTGAGCAATTGACTCAACTTTTTATGTTTGTATCAAAGTAACTTTATCCAAAATCGCAAAAAGAAAAAAAAATCAAATTCGTTCAATATTAATCAAGTTGGAAACCTTTCAAATATGGTAAAAGGGAAAACTGTCAAATGACAGTGGGGAAGTACAGTCAGGGGTCAAAAGTGCAGTTCCACCTTACCAATGCTAAAATGACAAATTTCTTTGTAGAAGAGGGTCATTGGTTCATGACTGATTTAATTGATAGCATAGAATCTAAAGTATTGAATAAACCAGTTGTGGACTACTGAACTTTTACAACAAAAAAGCTGGGAATCCTCGCGAAGGTCAGACAGTACTTCACGCCGGAACAGCTGCTCAAACTTTATCAAGCGCAAGTTCGATCGTGTATGGAGTACTGCTCTCATCTTTGGGACGGATCTGCCCGATACCAGCTTGATGCACTTGAGGCAATTGAGAGGCGAGCCAGGAGGATCATTGGCAATGATGCACTCGTTGAGTCGAGGCTTCAAAGTCTTGAGCATCGACGCCGAGTTGCTAGCCTGTCGGTTTTCTACCGGTTGCATTTCGGGGAGTGTGCGTCGGAATTGCATAACCTAATTCCGCCTAGCCCGTTCCATCATCGGACCACCAGGCGTACGGCAATGCGCCACCGGTACATGGTGGACATCCCACCTATACGCACAAAACGTTTTGGGAACACATTCATAGTGCGTACAGCTAAGGAGTGGAATTCCTTGCCGGAATCTGTTTTTCCTGATGGCTACAACCCGGGAATCTTTAAGTCAAGAGTGAATAGGTTACTTCTAGGTAAGCGCGCTCCATCGTCGACCGCATCGTCGCTTTCCATCAGCCCCCCCTAGCCAAGTTGCAAACGATAAACGTGAACGCTTAGTAATCTCCAATAGATTTTCAACTTTATAGCTAAGAACATAAAGTTGAAAATCTATTAAAGACTACTGAGCGTTAGCGACCGGAACGAACGAAAACACTATGTAATCTTCAATAGATTTTCAACTTTATATCCAATATCATAAAGTTGAAAATCTATTAAAGACTACTGAGAGTTTACGTTTATCGTTTGTGACTTGTCTAGGGGGGCAGGTGAGTTAGCGGTCAAGCGCGAACCTATCAAGAATAAAAAAATAAAATAAAAATTTTAGACACTTTAGCATTGGTAGAGTGCAACTGCACTTTTGATCCCTGACTGTACATATGGGAACTGAAATGTGACGTCATTGCCACAAGGTTACGTGTGCTCAAAAGAGTTACGAGATATTCCCACCACATTCACACTCTTCCTCAACCCAATATTTGGAATTCTAATTGCTGCTTCATTTATCCAATTGTGACGCAGTTTTCAGAAAAAATAAAAAGACATTTTAGTGTTATTTGTTGTGTATTATAAAATATTGTACAAAAATAAGCTCAGGCCAGTATCCAATTAAGTGGTCCGTAAATAAGTCTCTCGCTAGCCAATTTTTTACTTTGGAATAGGTATCAATAGATAACTATGTATATATAAAAATAAATAATAATTGTAATTGTATGTGTTATTAAATAAATATTAATGTCTGCTGGCGGCTTTGCCCGGAATAAAAAGTAACCCAAATGCAAATCCAGGCCATGGTACCCTTGTGCCAATACATCAAAATCCCTTCAGCCGTGTGAGCGTGAAGGAATAATAAACATATACATTCACACAGAGACACTTAATATATACTTTTGCCAACATAACATTAGGTTATATGCTATTTATTTTGCAAAAATATTTGAATCTCATATAAATCATGATGGTTTTCCATACTTGTGTCTCAATACTCAATACTCAATACTCAATACTTTATTGCATTCCATATTATGTACATAGATGGTATAAAATATTGACAAGATCAATATGGACCCTGTCGGGCACAGCAAAGTTAGGAGAGAGGATGGAGGCAAATAACAATTCATGGAATTCATTATTATTATAGGTAGATTCAATGTATGTGTAAATTGTTGTGTGGTTAATTATGTTACATATTTTAATTTATTTTTTATCATTGTTATTATTAAATTATGTACCTATATATTTAAATAAAATTATGTATGCATGTTATTTATTATGTATATGTATAAGTATTGGTAAATTTTGTCAGATATTTTATTTATTTTTATCATCATCATTATTATTAAATTATGTTAATATTGAAATAAATGTATGTATGTATGTATATTATTAGAATGTCTTCATGTAAGTAAATTATGTCAGGTATTGTTATTTATTTTTATTGTCATCATTATTAAATTATGTATTTATTTTAATTAATTATGTATATATATTTTTATTATTTCTGTGTATTAGTAAATTATGTCAGGTAGGTATTTTAATTTATTTTGTTGTCATTATTATTAAATTATGTCAGATATTTTAATTATTTTTGTCGTCATTATTATTAAATTATGTCAGATATTTCAATTATTTTTGTCGTCATTATTATTAAATTATGTCAGATATTTTATTTATTTTTGTCGTCATTAAATTATGTTATTATTGAAATTTATTTATTTATGTAATGTCTTTGTATAACTAAATTAAATGTCAGGTATTTTTATTTATTTTTATCGTCGTCATATTTATTAAATCATGTACTTATTTTAATTTAATTGTGTATCAATTTAATTTATATTTTATTCACCTTAGTACTCACATTATTTTGCACTTTTGAAAATACATTTATTACAACGATACAGTATATAATTAATAGTTTTTATTGTAGTTGATGTTTATCGTTATAGTATTCCTCAATAGTATAGTAGCATTTGTCTATTAGAAATTGTTTTAGTTTATTGATGAACATATTATTATTATTTGCATTTTTGATGAATTCTGATAACTTATTATATATTTTTATAGACATAACAAATGCACTAGAAGAGTGCATTTTCAATCGTGAAGTGGGTATATTAAGCCTATTTTTATGTCTAAGCGTGATTTTAGTTTGGATGTCCTCTCTTTTGGTATAGAATTGAGGATATTTTCGAACAAATTTGCAAATTTCCAGTATGTAAATACATGGTACGGTTAATATTTTTAGCTCTTTGAAGTAAGGTTTACAGGAGTCGGTATCTTTGATATTCATTAATATTCTTATCATTTTTTTCTGTAAAGTGAATAGTGTAGGCGCATCTGTGCTATTTCCCCATAACATAATTCCATACTTGAGCCATGCAAATGCGTATGAATAATAGGTAACTAATGCTGTTTTAAGGTCTGTTGTTTTTTTTATTTCTCTGAGGGCGTATGTAAACTTAGATAATTTAGATCTTATTTTTTGAATGTGGGATTTCCAATCTATGTGTGAATCTATGTCTAGGCCTAAAAGGGTGAATTTATTTACAACTTCTAAGTTGTGTCCGTTGTAATTAGAGTTGATATTTATGGGTATTTTTTGTCGCGGGTAGAAAGTTATTATTTTTGTCTTAGTAAAGTTAATTTCGAGGTTGTGTTCGTTCATCCAGTGTATTGTAGTGTCAAGTGTGGAAGTCAATTTTTGGTTTAAATCTATATTATTGTCACATGGTGTTAAAATAGAAATGTCGTCGGCAAACAACACGCATGGCTCATTGATGTGGTTAGGGAGATCGTTTATGTAAATAAGGAACAGCAGACATCCTATCACAGTTCCTTGTGGTATTGATGCGTTTACGGGTATGTTTTGGGATCGAATTAATTTAATTTCTCTTGTTTTGCTATCGTAATATTCAATTTCTACGACTTGTTCTCTGTTCTTTAGGTACGAGGTGAACAAATCATGACTTTTTCCGCGGATGCCGATGTTATACAACTTATTTAATAAAATATCAAATTTAACTTTATCATACGCTTTCGTCATATCTAATAACAATCCTATAGCATATTTTTTATTATTGATTATATTGAGGGCTTCTTGGATATATTTGTAAACAGCCAAAGTGGTTGATCTATTTTTACGAAAACCATTCTGACTGTCGTTGAATATATTAAATTTTTCACAAAATGCATAGACACGGTCACACATAGCTTTCTCAAATATTTTCGAGGCAGTTGGTAACAGGGCAATTGGACGATAGTTGTTTGGGTCGGTTTTTGAATTTTTCTTATGGATCGGTTTTATAAGAGCCTTTTTTAACAAATCGGGAAAAACGCCTTCTTCGAAAGATTGGTTGATGAGTATATAAAATGGTAAAGTTAATTCGTCGGCGCATTGTCTTAAAAGAGTGGGTGGAAGTTCATCAATTCCGTGGCTTCTTTTATTTTTAAGGTTTTTTATTATTCTATTTACCTCATAGGGATCTACTGGGCTAAGATACAAAGTATTTTGTGTAGCTGAACCTACCGGTAATCCTTTTGGTTTATTGCCGATAGGTTTTATGCTATCCCCGCCTATAGAGGCAAAGAATTGATTGAATGTGTTGGCTACATCTTCGGGTTTAGAAGTTAAACTATTATTTATTTGTAATGTTATATTGCGTTTTTCGCTTTTTGTTATCTTGTTTGTGCGTTCATTAATAATTCCCCACATTGTTTTAACTTTATTGTTAGATTGCATCATTTTATTTTTATAGTGAAGTTTCTTTGCTGTCGTGACAGTATTCTTCAATATTTTTTCGTATTTTTTGTAATATTTTGTTAATGTTGGATTTTTTGCTTTTAATGTTAATGTTTTTAATAGTCTTTTATTTGTGCAAGATTTTTTTATTCCAGTAGTGAGCCAATATTTTTTATGTTTTGTTTTTAATTTAATTTTACGTAGCGGTATACATTTATTTAGAATAGAAATAAGTATGTCATTGAATTTTTTATAATTATCGTTAATGTCATTGTCAGTGGTAAGGATTTCGTTCCAATTAAGTTTTTGTATTTCTTCTTTGAATTTTAGTATGTTTGAATTATTATATAGCCTATTAATAGAGTACCAGTGATTTTTTTCCGATTTTTGTGTCCTTCAGTTTCCATTTGCGTTCTAGGACCACGGGATTCCTTTTACAAAATTCCGCGTGGCCCTACCAGGCCCTGCTGGGCCCCTACGATTTTGCTGACTTAGGCTTGGGCCGGACGGTTACCGGACAGCCGAGCGACGAGCCACCCATTTCTTGTCGTCCACAAGCCCGCGGTTACGGTGACCTGGGATCGCCCTACGACTCCCGACTTCTGGGACGTCTTCTGTGGCGGCATCAGGGGCGTGAGGAGGTCCGTTCCCTCACGCATGCTACCTCCTTCGCTGGCATTACAGCTTCGCAGAAAGAGGCGACCACATCCCATTCCCTCTCACTCCGGACCATGGTCTGAACCACGGCACAGCAGTGCTCCGCCCTAGCGGAGCACATCTCCACCGTATGCTCTTCCGGACGGTCCGCACAATGGTGACACCCAGACGTTTCTTCTGCCTGAATCCGGAACAAGAACCGAATTTGCCATGTCTGTAACGCCCCGCCGAGCACTCAGTTGTAATGAAAACAACCAAAAACCACCAAAACCAAAACCAAAACTTTTTGTACGTATGGGTGGGGTTAGATGCACCACCCATTAGTCGACTATTTATTTATTTATTGGCCTATGAACAATTGTTACACATTGCATTCGAAACGTTCTTGCTCTTATACGAACCAAGTGTACAATATATTACGATAGACACAGCATGCATAAACAATATTAAAGATTTTGACTATGTTCATCAGTAGAAGATTACGGTATTTCACGATAAACAAAAGGTACGTTAGATACATAAACAACACAAAAGAAATACTTATCCAACTTTCTCATTCTGTTAGAACGAAGTTCATTAATGCTACAGCGAGATTAAATTTGAATTAAGAACATTTTCGGGTTTCATTAACTTTTTAATTCCAGCCAAGCTTTGTGTACTGCCGCTTAAGCAAAAACGGCGCATCCAACCAAAACACAAAATAGGTACTTACTGAAATGTTAAACATGCGTTTTGTACTATACATATAGTATTATAAATCTGAAGAGTATGTTTTTTTTTTGTTTGTAGGCGCTTATTTCAAGAACTACTGATGAAAGTACTGATTCGAATTGAAAACATATTTTAATACTAGCTGTGCCCCGCGGTTTCACCCGCGTTTTTCTCGTTTCCGTGGAAATACCGAGATAAATATAGCCTCCCTCAATAAATGGACTATTGAATATTTAAACAGTTTTCATATTAGATCAGTATTTCCCGAGATTACCGCGTTCATAACAAACAATCAAACTTTTCAGCTTTATAATATTAAGAAAAATATAGATTAAGTTAAATTGTATAAGTCGCAGGCAATAGATGTCTATCTGTTCGACATTCAGCCAGACACATAAGAATTACGACTATAGGCGGGAGTGTCCGTCCACTTTAAACCGGGTTAAAATATTATTTTAAAGTACTTCTGAGTAAATTATATTTTTCGTCTTATTTTCTTGTGGCAGAAGAATATATTGATTGTTTCCGCAACCTGATCTTGACAACGCGACATATAGTTGGCCGTGCGAAGAACAGTCTTGCCGTAAATCTAATCCTACATATTTAAATGTTTGCCCCTGTGATTTATTTATCGTTACGGCAAAAGATAATTTAATTGGGAATTGGACTCTTTTAAAATGAAAAGGCAAATCATTTGGAATCATTGGGATCCGAGGTATAAGTACTGTTTGACCAACCGCTGGACCAGTCAAAACTGTTGCAACGATCACGTTATTGCGAAGAAATTTAACCTGAAGTCGAGTCCCGTTACATAAATTTGGTGGCTTAAGATTTCTAAGTAAAATAATTGGGGCAGCAATTTTTAACTTGAGAGAATGTGGGGGGAGGCCACTCGGGTTTAAAGAATTAAGAAATTCATGTGGATAATGGACTGCATCTTCTTGATCTCATCAACAAATATATTTCGAAAAAGATTATTACAGGATTTTATGTTGATAAAAAACTCTATGGCCCATAACTCATTAATAGGTACCAACTCTTAACATCTTACACACGTGATAACTTTTAAACGAAATATCCGATTGAGATGAAACAAAAAGTATTTTACTTCTACATAAATACTCTTGATAACATAATGCTTAATTTCGATAAAGATTAATATTACGATACATATTTAACGTAGTTTTTTTTTTCTTCAGACGATTTAATAATTATTTTGAACACAAAATCGGTTATTGTGATTAAACCATGATAGCTAGATATATGTTCTCGCGGACTTTTTTGTAGGTCTTAATGGGATCTACAAACCTGTAGTACATCATTTTGTTCTATTGTCAATAGTTTTTGCAGCGCACGCAAAAATAGGTTTTCGATTTTATACCTTGTGTTACAAAATAGCAATTTTATTACGGATCCCTAATTTTGAAAAAAAAAAACATAGCCTATAGCCTTCCTCAATAAATGGACTACCCAACACTGAAAGAAACATTCAAATCGGACCAGTAGTTCCAGAGATTAGCGCGTTCAAACAAACAAACAAACAAACTCTGCAGCTTTATAATATTAGTATAGATTAGTATAGATTGAATAGCCTATTTATCGAGGAAGGCTCTATAACAGTCACAGTAACCAAAGGCACGGATGAAAACGCGGAGTACAGCTAGCCAAATAATATAGGTAACTAGAAGCGCCATGTTTTCAGATTCTGCATAATTATGTAAATAATTCAATTTTGTCTAAAAGGGCAGATACGCTCCTTTTTCTTTGGACTGCAGTGTAGCGTTTCATATTTTTGTTTGCGTTGCTTCCCGGATGGTGGATACACACCTCTGTACCTGTATCGTAATGCGTCACTCTACATTTATACAACCTGAAATATTGTTTATTTTTTTCTAAAAACTAGAGTAAGCGGTTAACTAATGTAGGTAGGTGTTTAATAGAGGTAAAGTGGATAGGTGACGGTTTAACAGATGGCAGGGTTCAGAAATCGATGAAAAGACTATAAGAAAACTAGTTGAGAAAAGAGAGTAATTGGAAAATATATTGTGGTATATAAATTGTATAGTTTAGCTACCTCAGGGTAGAAAGACGACTGACGATGGGGGCCCATTAGGACCGATACCTACCGCTAGCGCTGCGAGATTGCTCAAAAGAGTTAGGGCGTGGACACATGTCTACGGTACGGCACCGGCCACCGTGTAACGGCACGACGCTGCTCTAGCGCGAGAAGTCATTGGATGGTTTCTCACCTCAAACATAAAACAGGACTTTGGGAAGGTACGATTAATTGGTTAACCCCTTTTCTAAGGTATTTTAATGTGAGAGGGGTAACCAATTGATGCAGCTCTTTGTATCTCATCTTAAAAACGCTGCGGTCAGTTCGACATCAAACAAGAATATGTAATTAGCCCAGTGCGTGGGGGTCTTTACCTCGGACTTTTTTTACTGTGGATGAAAAAAGAAAATATGATTTGTGTAGCTGATAATACGTATATAGAAAAAAGTTTACCTTTTGGAGGTAGGCGGAATAGAGTGTAAAATCCCACAAACCTCCGTCGAAAAGGGAGGATCCTCCGACCAGACGGGATGTTGTCTGGTGGGCAATTGCCCGATAGATGATTTCGGGCTGTTCTATGTGTTCTAATCGCGCGGAGAACTTTAATTGTGCGATGCAGGATTAGTTCTTATGTGACGCCATAGATGTCGCTACATCACTCCCCTCCGGAGATCGGAGATCGACGGTTCTTGATGCTTCTTGATGCGTGCCAGGCCAGTGGTAGGTTGGTTCCAGTGGGTCGGAACCGAATGCCGCATAGTTCTCGGTGAGTCGGAACTGTCTGCGGTGATGCCCCAGTGAGTCGGAGTGGTGCTATCACAGTGAGTCGGGATCATGCTGCAGTGAGTCGGGTGATGATGTCCCAGTGAGTCGGAATGATGCCCCAGTGAGTCGGGATGGTGCTGCAGGCTCCAGTGCGTCGGAGTAGTGCTGCTGGCTCCAGTGAGTCGGAGCGGTGCTGTGCGACGTAGGGCTTGAATGCTGGCGTCGACCAGGAGAGGTTCTTCATAGCTCTTCATGTGACTGGCCGAAGGTGCAGTGTGCTTAGCCAAGGTCGCTGATGAGGCTGAGGGTGGTGACCAGGTATGACCAGTTAGGCATGCTGGTGGTCAGGATACCCTTTAAAGCCATGGGTGCTGGCTGTATGGCTCGCTGCTCGACAGATTGAGGAAGTGATGATGACGTCACGAAGTAGTAGCTGCACGAAGGCTGCGCTGACGTTCATTGTCGAGGGTTACCAGTTTGGAGGTAGGCGGAATAGAGTGTAAAGTCCCGCAAACCTCCGTTGAAAAGGGAGGATCCTCCGACCAGACGGGATGTTATCTGGTGGGCAATTGCCCGATAGATGATTTCGGGCTGTTCTGTGTTCTAATCGCGCGGAGAACTTTAATTGCGCGATGCAGGATAAGTTCTTATGTGACGCCATAGATGTCGCTACAACCTAATCAACTTCTATTAAGCGTAATGTTATATAGCATAGACAGCCTTCCTCGATAAACGGGCTATCCAACATTGAAAGATTTTTTAATTGGAACTAGTAGGTCCTGAGCATGTCCTGAGATATCTTCTAATTACAATCCTCATTTTTTTTTTCAAAATCGATATCACAATTTTTTAATAGGTAAGTAAGCTTTTTTTCTACATACCTATTATTAGGTACACAAATTATACATATTTTGTTTTTAAATTTCATCGACAGTAAAAAAAAGTTCTAGGTTTTGTTGATTTTAACGCCCCAGACACTGGACTAAATCTAGATCTAACAATTTTAATCGGAAACAAGTGAAAGCTAGATACTTACTGTAAACACTGTCGATACCGGCGAGAACAGCTGACGATCAACCTTGGCGCATATCAAGGCTTCAGTAGGTACCATTACTAACTTTAGTCTAATTGCTTAATTTATTTTAATTTCTATTCAGTCAATGAAAACCAAATTAAATAAATCCATTATTAACTTGGTAATAAATATGTTCTAGGACTTAGGTAATAGGTAAAGGTCGATTTAATCTAATTAGAATAAGTGATATTCTGAAGGCCCGAATCACGAAAGTAACTTAGACACCAGGTGAATATTTAAAGTTCTAGGAAACCTAGATAGGGGCCTAACTACCTACTAGTAGTACTAAGTGGTTTCAGTCAGTTCAATTAAGTTGGTACTACATGTCACTCATGCCATATTGCATATTATTTAATTCGTTTCATAGAAAAATAAAATTAGACCTGCTGAATAATTGACCATCTAGCAGTCTTACCAAAGTTTGCAGAGGTCACGCTTCACACAAATAAAATTTTGCCAAAGCTAACCATACCCCAAAGGAAACCAGACAGGAACCTACGTCCACCTGATCCCTTTTGAAACCAAAGTTTTAGACCACCAACTTCAATATTCTCCAAAGTTTTAAGCCATCAACTAACTTCAATATTCTTCAAAGTTCATTATCAAATCATGACAATTTTTCTACTGGACCAATTTGGGAATGCAATAAATCAAAACAAGAAAAATTCAAAACGGTCCACAATGGACTTAGAAGTCGGTGAACATACATATAACACCGGCCAAGTGGGGATCAGACTCCAGCACGAAAGGTTCCGGTTGGGGTATGGTTAACATTAACTAAAGAACTTCTTTTTCCACAATTTATTTTATGGTTTTTAGTATTTGTTGTTATGGCGGCCTCAGAAATACATCTTGTGTGAAAATTTCAACAGTCTAGCTATCACGGTTCATGAGATACAGCCTGGTAACAGACAGACGGACAATGGAGTCTTAGAGTAATAGGGTCCCGTTTTTAACCTTTCGGTACAGAACCCTAAAAAAACAAAAATAATACATACAGTCAATAGCCTTCTAACCGCCTTACTCATTTATTTCCAGTGTGTAATATGTGTGAACGCGAAGGCTACGATGCAGACGTCGCCGTGCGGCCACCGGGTGGTGTGCCGGCGATGCTTCGTGAAGACCATCCAGATGGCCGTCAGCCAGCGCCTGCTGCCGCTGAGGTGCGTCATCTGCCGAGCCAAGATCCTGAGGCTGCGGCAGGCACCAAGGCTTGTTACCAGTAAGAGCTGGCAGGTGAGAAAAATAATTATTTTACTTTCTAAACGATGATGATGAGTGGTAACGGCTACGGCTTACCGAGTAGTAGGTCGCGAATTCAAACCCAGCCAGGCGCATTTCTTTGTGTAATTTATTTCATCACCACTGCTCTCAAAACGGTGAAGGAAAACATCGTGAGGAAACCGGCATGTCCTAGAACCAAAAATTCGAAGACATGTGACATTAACCAACCCGCACTCGGCCTGCGTGGTGGATTACGGCCCATTCCTTCTCCTAGAGAGGAGGCCTGAGTCCCAGCAGTGGGAACATTAAAAGGCTGATTATTATGCTTATAAACGATGACAATGGAGAATATGCTCCGGAGAACTGTAAAATCAGTCATATAGGATCACGTGTCAATCGGTAACGAGGGTGCAAACCTTAGCTATAGACCGTTACGACTAACTGACAACCCAGATCTGAGGCCCTACCTCTAGCTCTTAACGCAATTCATCTGACAACCTAAACTGAACTGTTAAAGGGATGGAGCTATATAGGATGGACCATTTAACACGTCATGGTAATACCCCAATTCTCAATATCTCTCACTATGAAACCACTAATAATAATAATATTCATTTTATTTTCAGACATAGTCCATAGATTACACACAAAATCAAAATCAAATAAAACATTAAAATAATCAAATCACGTAGATACATAAGATGTCATTATACACATAAAATTAAAATACAAATAAAATAACACATCCACACCTCACACTAATCCTATTGCTGTACGTTTCAGGTGTCAAGCGGCAGTGCCAAGTCATGGGGCGTGCCAGGCTCCGTGTCCAGTTACTCGGTGGGTGCTCGCTCTGTGCCTGCTTCGGCCTCACTCTACTCCGTTACTAGTGGCGAATCGTCCCTCTCTGGTAAGTTTACAAACGGGTCATTTTGTTACGACTTCCTAAATCAGCCGTTACAGCAGAGCAAAGCGCCGAATTTTAGTCCTAAAACGTCGATCTGTTCTGCATCTGAACTCGAAATCTCCTAATCATTATGAAAGCAGTACCATACTCGTAGATTTAAAACCTTAGATAGGCTGTAACCATAGGTTTCGAAGTCACCAGCCCTCATACCTGGCGGTGTTAATGTATATAGTACGGTACCTAACTAGTAACTAGTAGCGACTATATTTGTAGGTATAAATCTACTGTGTGTGTAAATTTTAGTACCTTTTTTTTTCGAGGGGAACCCTCAAAACGCAAACCTTCTAAAGCTACCAGAAATTTGATGATCACCATCAGCACATAAAAGGAGCGCCGTTACCTACCTCTTAAAAGACTACTCCGGAACCCTCTGTAGGGCACATCCCTCAGGAGACTGTACAACGAGGTACCTAAATAATACTAAAAATATAGTTAGTTACTGAAAAACGTACACTGTTGTCTGTCCTGTTGTCCTAACCTTATAAATTTCTTTACAGTTACCTGCTACATAGCTGACATCGTTTATCTAATACTTATCCAACGTCTCTGATTCCAGGAGTGTCTTCCGTGTCTTCAAACAGCGGAGGTAACGTCACCAACAGCTGTTCGACAAAGCTATGTGGCGGCGCGAAGTGCGGAGGTGCTTGTCTGGGTGCAGTGCCCAGAGCATCTGTACCGCCGCGCACTAGGCAACCCGCCTCGAATTCGCTGAGACGCTCGCAGCATCATAGTATGAAGGTAGTATAAGTAGAAGGCAGGTACAAAAGAACGGAACTTTTATACGTCCAGGGCCTCAAGTCTGCTATTACAATAGTATCAGAATGGTCTATCATTGATTTCATAATTGTTGATTTTGACAAGTTTGGTAGGTATTCTGACACTATTGTAATAGCAGACTTGAAGCCGTTTCTGTAACATAGGGATTACGCCTGAGCAAACTACTAGGTACTAGACGAACCACCGACTGACCGATTTTAATTAAAGCTTTGAATAAGAGAATCGCGTCCGATGTTTTTAAAGGGTTGGCGCAGTGTTTGAGCGATTAGCTTTTGCGCTGAGTGTCGCACGTTCGATTTGCACGGAATAAACGTCTATATAATATGACCTATGGATAGTTGTTCCGAGTTTACACGTTCGTGCTCATTCACACCACCGATACAGTTCTAGTTATTTTATTTGACTTAATTTTGGTGAATGACAATTGACATAGGTACCTACTCGTATTTTATTTCTCTATAATTAAGAATGGGTCTTTTTTTGTGATTGCCTGGATATTAGTAATTTATTTTATTTGTTTGGCTTTTTACCTTCATTTTGTACGACATTTTTTTTGGCAAAACATAGCGCACTTATTTTTCTATATATTATACTACCTGTTAATCTACCTATCTTTTACAAAATAAATGATTGATTGTTATAGTGGGGCAAAAAATTGTATTTTTAATATCCCTCCTGCCTAGTTATTTAATTTACTTGTATTTATTTAGCTCCCAAGAGTCCATATTTAGAAACTTTGAACAATCTCGTCCATTTTTTTTTTTTTTTTTTTTTATTTATTTATCTCATACATTTTTAACAATCGTTTAACATATTTTTAGCTCGCCAAACTTTACAGTTTGATGGCGAGAAACGCTCGTTATATAATTATTTCTATGACATCGTAAAACAGTAAAAGTATGAGTGGCTTTGCTACCTCAGGATGTGTACAAAATATCATATAAACTTAATACTTATTTTATGAATTTTTGTTATGTACATATATTGTAATTATTATATATATATATATATATATATATATATATATCTATTTTTTTTTAATACATTTTTTTTTTTTCCTCTTTGAGTAATCTATTTCTCGACAACGGCGGATCCGGCGGGTCATTCTAGTCCGAGACCCATTCCTTATGTAGTAAGCAATGAGTCTCCAACCAAAACACCCGTTGCAGTGTCGCCGTTCTCGAGCAACAGATTCTTTAGTCTCGACCTAATGACACCTTTACTCAACTTAGGCGTATTTCTTAAAAAGTCTATTTTATTAAAAACCCGTGGCACTAAATATTTGGACGTTCTTTTTCCATAGTAGTTTGTTACTTTTGGCTGAATAAGTTTTTTCTCTCTTACACTTCTTGTATTAAATTTATTCTTCTCACTCATTTTGTACAAATCACTATAATAGTGTTCCAAACCTAACAAGTAGTCGACCTTCATATCTACAGGCAAGATTTTACAGACTGAGAATAATTTTTCATAGTCTGTTTTCCACTTATTCTTAACCTGCTTGCTAACTAGGAACTTAATCAGTCTTATCTGGATATTTTTAATCTCTTGTAAATATGTTTTAAATGTTCTTCCATACACAATAAGCCCATAACTGATTATTGAGTCAGCCAGTGCATAGTAGACCATTAATAACGTGCGTCCATTCACAACATTTTTTAATTGATAGAACTTCCCTAATACTGATCTTAATCTATTACAAACGTTGGTCACATGTGTTTTCCAGTTAAAATTCGTTTCTATACTAAGGCCTAAATATTGAAATGAGGTGACATAATCTAATTTTACACACTCGCAATTGACTTTTTTATCATGCAAGCATTTGTATGTGTGTCCAATTATATCTAGATTCTCTCTGTGCACGGCTTTTGCTCGTAGGTTGTATGGCGAGTGTATATGCATGCATTTGGTTTTTGAAAAATTTAAAATTATCCCGTTGTCGTGTGCCCACTTGGTGATATTTTCAAAATCCTCTTGAACACACTGTTGAACCTCTTGTATGTCTTTCGAGGCATACACTAGGCACATATCATCTGCATACATAAACACTTGACACTTGTTTACAACATTCGACACACTGTTCACGTGCATTATATATCCTACTGGCCCAAAAACTGAACCGGTCGGCACTCCGAGATTCACACCTGCCTCCTCACCAGCCACACCAGCTACGATTGTTTTTATCTTTCTGTTCGTCAGATAGTTTTTGAACCATTCGTTCGTGGGACCTCGTATTCCACATTCATCCATCGCCTGCAGCAATATGTCATGATCCAGTGTGTCGAATGCCTTTTTGTAGTCAATAAATAGTACTATAAGCTGTTTACCAGAATCTAGACACTCATTAACATAATCAGCAAACGCCGTTAGGGCTGAGGCAGTACTACGTCCTTTCCGGAACCCATACTGTGTGTCTGACAACACATTATGGCGTTCTAAGAATTTACTAATTTGACCAACAATGTTTTTTTCTATTATTTTGTCAAAGACAGACAGTATAGCTATAGGTCTATAGTTAACATATTCCAGGTGGCTTCCAGACTTATAAATAGGGCGAACAATAGCATTCTTCAACTCATCAGGATATACGCTTTTAGTCAAATACATGTTCATTAGTTTAGCTAAGATAGGGCTTAACTGTTTACGTAAGTATTTAATGTCTTTTACCCTCACCCCATCTAACCCAGGTGCCTTTTCACACGACAGCATATTTATTATTTTTTCTATATCAGATGGTTTCACGGGAGTATACCTAAAACTAACCTCAATGGGTTTAACATAATTATTTCGGTCTATAAATTTCACATCACAAATATGTTTAATACATTGTATTTCTTCTGTAAAAGTTTTTGCAAAATTCGTACAGATTTGAGTAATGCTGTCTGTTTTACCTAAATATTTCATTATCACATCATCTAAACTAGTGTTATTCCGACCCAACCACAGGTTAATATTTGCCCATATTTTTCTGAAATCCCCATTACATTTTTTTAATTCGGCTTGTTTATATTTATTTTTTGCCTCAATTACTCGTTTATTTACCTTATTCCTAAACTTTGTGTATTCTAATCTCTTGTTCATACTTTTCGGTGATGCTTTCCATACTCTAAATAAGTAATCCCTACGACACAACATTGCATACAAGCATTTGTCAATCCATGGCTGCGTTATTCTTTTAGTAGAAATAGGGATTGTTAACTTACTTTCATTATAAATTTGATCGAACACTGCACACATTTTTTTAAACAATAGTAACGGGCACGATATATCAAGTAGTTGCGTCCAATCATATGCATCTAACTTTTGTTTCACTAGCTTATCACTAATTATGTCCCGCATTTTGTTAAAACTAATCGTCTTGTTTACGTTCGTAGCCAATACTAAACCAACGGCATGATGATCGGAGATATGCGTCTCCAGTACATACGATGACGATCCGCACTCACTGCGTCCCGCTCGCACCCATATGTGGTCTAGGCACGACGTCTGTAGGTGTCCGTTCACTATCGCTTCGCGTGTTGTCTCTGTTGTAGGTATTACGCATTGTAGGCCGCATTCACACAAGGCGTTTTTATACTTAGTTGTAATTGAATTTACTACCTCGTTTAAAATGTCTATATTCGTGTCACCAATAATTACCACGTTTTCAAGTGCTGGGATTGATCTTACTATTCTCTCCAATTGTTCTATGAAGAGTAATTTATTTTTCCTAGGTGGTCTATATATAGCAATTATGTGCGTTACATTTTTTCCTGTTTTAAGCTGGCCATGGAGCGTTTCAAAAGCGTCCGTCTTCACTATCTTTGCATCAAAGTTTAGCCTATCCTTTACGTATATTAATATTCCTCCTCCTCTGATAGTTTCCCTTGTATGTATGTATGTATTATATCCCGGTATCTGGTAAAATGATAGTTCTTCCCTCTTGATATTTATCTCACTTAGTATTAAGATATCCATATTATATTTATTTTCCTCCAATAAGACTAGCAATTCATTGAAATGTTTTCTAATGGACCTTATATTCAAATGAAAAATATGATGACATCCTTTAGTTAGAGCCATATCGTTATTTAATGATGGTATGTCGTAGTATCTTTTAAATACAAAATCAGTGCATAGATTATCTGTTCGATCGAATGATATAACTGAAAATAAATCACTTAGTGTGTACTCTCCGCGCTAGTCGCGAGTATTTATTTACATTCTCCGAGCTTTTTCAAATCTTCTTCCGATCTAATGTTATAAATCTTCTTTTCTTCACTATTCTTTTTGACTAGAATACTACAGTCTTGAACCCAAATATACTGAAACCCCTTTGGCTTTAACTGGGTTCTAACGGTCCACAGTAGTTGACGCTTATACTTAGGTAAATCCTCATTTATGAATATTTTCGTATCGCTGCCATTTGCGTATACATTATTATTGGTGATTTTATTTTCTTTTCTCGCCAACAACCATTTGTTACGGGCACTTTTAGATCGGAGCTTAACCAGTACTATTTTTGGTCTTGTATCGCCCGGTTTATCTCGCCCTACCCGCTGCGCATCTTCGATATCAATTGGATTCAAGTTTAAATTCTTAGCCAGTTCAACTACCACCGATTTAATATTTTCTTGATTATGCATCTCTAAACCATGTATTTCTATGTTTTTTTCATTTTCTCTTATCTCCAACTCCTGTACTCTTTCTTCCAGTGCTTTATTGCACTTCTCTAGGTACACATTTTTTTGCTCTAAAGACTTAATTTTTTTTTGGGATTCGTCTTTGTATTCCATCAAAGTTTGGTACATTTCGGAATAGAATTCAACGCTGGCAGTAAGATCAGAAATTTTTTTCTCGACACTATAAAGTACCTCCAGCTTTTTATTTATTTCAGCCAGTACGTTCTCGCCTGGTACTTCATGTTGTTTTGGATCTTGTGTTGTCTTCGCTTGAACAGGGCTGTTTTTTGTTGATTGGCAGTCATCACAAATACCCGTCAGCAAGAATTGCCTGTTATTTTGCAGACATTTTTTGTGATATACCGTTTCACATGCACCTTTACATTTTACTAAGTCATCTTTGGTCAAGGACACAAAGAGTTTACATTTTTTGCACTGAACCATTTTTACTTAGGTATGTTTTACGTTAAACTTCAGTAGTAAGCTGATAACACTGTTTACTATGCTTCGCTCAGTTCAGTAACACACGACCGTACGACGAGCGCGCACGCACCATGTTTGTTGGTCCGGAATAACCTGAACGCATTGGGCTCCCATGATGGGTGAAAACACGGTACGACTATTATAGCACCGTTTTCTGCTAATTAATACACAAGAATACTTCAAGATATGTAGGTCTCATCTCGTGTGCTACCTGCAGCTATTGACTACCATTGGTAGCACATATAAGCTTGACCACTATCTCACCCGATAGTAAGCGACGATATGGTCGACGATGGAGCACGCTTGCCTAGAAGCAACCTATTCACTCTTGACTTAAAGACCCCCGGTTGTAGCGGTCAGGAAATATAGACTCGCAGGGCACTCCTTAACTTGAATGCAAAGACATTAAATATATACTATTAAATCTCTTTGCTTGAATGTGTTCTCAAAACGTTTAGTGCGTATGAATGGGTGGTGGTATATTATGCTGTTATTCGATTTTTACCAAAAGCCTAAAATAATTTGCTTTCTTTATACAGGCCCGGTTACAGGATTATCAAGTCCATAGCTACACGGGAGGTCCAGCGGCGGGGGAGCCTTCAGGCCGCTTACCTCCCATCAGAGAGTTCCAGAGGGAATTCCGTGAGGGACGAAGAGAGAGTGCCGCGGCTGCTTCCGCCTCTACTAGAATAAGGTAAACTTTCAACACCCATACATAACTAATGAAGGTCGCTCGAGAAATTTTGTTAGTTGAAAACAAAATTATCACACTTGCACTTGACACTTGTAGTCAAACTATAATTTGAAATTGACAGTAGACTAATCCAAAGGACATCCTCCTATTTCTACATAATATCTTGTAACTCGAAAAATATCGTATTGTATTTTGAGATTTTGCATTCAGTATTTTATAACTAATTATTGTGTATTTCATTACAGGTGTGCCCAGAAAATTGTAACGCAACTAGAAACGTCGCCACAAAAAGACAAACAACACTTCTTCCGGCCACTAAAACCTTCAAATAAAGACGACCCGCCCGATTCCAGAGATCACAGCAAAGAGACTGAACGGAAAAAAGATAACCCCAAATCAAAGCCCAAAAAAGAAGATAAAAAGAAGAAAGATGATGAAAATACAAAACAGGAAGACAAAAGCAAAAAGGACGAAAGTAGTGACAATAGAAAAAACGAAATGGCTGAGAAAAAGAAAGAAGAAAAGTTGAGACTTAAAGCGGAGAAGGAGGCGAAGAAAGAAGCTAAGCTTCAAGCTAAAGAAGAGGAGAGACAGGCTAAACTATTAGCTAAGGAAGAAGAGAAACAAGCCAAACTAAAAGCGAAGGAGGAAAAGAAAAAAGCCAAAAAGGAAGCAAAGCTCGCCGCGCAAGCTGAGAAGGAAAAAAGCAAATAGAATATAATAATGTTTAAATTTTACATTGTAGAAACTCGTAGCCGTCTTAAATTTTAGATTTGAAAATTGTTATCATTGAGAAATCGTAAAAACAATTTTAAATAGCGTATATCTAACAGTCTATTGTAGTCCATATTACTTACGGTAAATTAGATACTGTTAGTTTATATTTTATTTTTTTACTTCGATCGGATATGATGATTGTGTTTACGCTTTGATACTGATTTTTACAATTTTGTTATAATTATCTAGCTTAGTTGCAATTTCCAATCGAAATTGTTATTTAACTTAGGAATGTTGTAAATATTTTTAAAGTCAAAAAAATGTTATTATGAGAAGCAATCTAAGTACATAGTTGTTGGGTCATAATTGGAACTCTACAAACTGCGAAGACTGAAAGAACGGGATAATGAAATCATATCGTTTTGTAATTTAATTGTGTAACAGTATAATTAAGAGCTTCGTGCATACAGCACCGCCGAAGAATTTATTTATTATGTAGTTTTCGTCGATCTTGGTTTGTCCGTAGGTGAAGCTTATATTAGAATATTAATTACTAATTTCAGAATATGTTACCATTACAACATTGCAATTGAGAATGTAATAATTAAGTACTAATAAACATATGATTTTCCCATAGTTTTCTATGCTCTCTTGGATGATTCTAAATCTTCATGATACAAAATAACTAATCCCATTTATTCGGATAACTAAAATAATTTTCCTCAATAGTGATAAATCTTTCCTATTTCTACAGATTCCATATGACCACATTAACCTGCATTAAAGTTTAATAAGTAGCATCATATCAGGCATTTAGCATACTGCTAGGTAAGTGTTGACATTAATTTTGTAAGGGTTCCACGAGTCGGAATTTATTATTGTCAATCGTTAGAAATTTCCTGTAAAATAAATAACAATGTTACCATAAGCCTTACTGTTTTATTTATACCCAATATCTTTAGTACATTTACAGTTCATCTAATATTATAAAGACATTGTTGGGTGCACAAAATAAAAGCAAGTTAATAAACAACAACAAAATCACTTAAAAAATGTGCCATAGATTGTAGCACTACTAGAGGTTGTCAGATGTAATAATTAATTATATTGAATTGTTGAAATAAAATTGTTAACAAACAATTAATAATTTATTTTATCTACACACAAGTATGTAACAACTCACTTGATTACTAAATATAAATTCTACGGTCAGCACAGCGTTCATGGCAGTGCATTTAATCTTTGTAATCATCACCAACACGGTCCCACATTTCTTCACCGGTCTTCTTGTTGATACGGAGGTATTTGTTGATCATAGGCTTATAATAGTAGGCTTGGTAATCCTGTCGCTCACCCATCTTCTTAATGATATCCTTCTCCAACTTACGAAGCTTCTGCTTCTGTTTTTCTTCATCAAGGAAGTGCATGAACTTCTCATAGTCCTGTAAATGACAAATATTACATTTAGTAAGATTTATTTTAATCTGGATAAATTTTCTTCAGGGCTAGTTCTGTAGCATGCTGGCCGATAATCTTAAAACATCAATGCTAAAGTGCTGTTATGTGACTTTTGCGAGTTTCCATTTTTAGCATAAGCATAAGCATAATCAGCCTTTTAATGTTCCCACTGCTGGTTCTAGGACATGCCGGTTTCCTCACGATGTTTTCATTCACCGTTTTGAGAGCAGTGGTGATGAAATAAATTACACAAAGTAATGCGCCTGGCTGGGTTTGAACCCGCGACCTACAACTCGTAAGTCGGGGCCGTTACCACTCGGCCACCACTGCTCTCATCCATTTTTAGATGCCACAGTAATCAGCCAAAAATTCTATTTGATCTGTCTAGGCGGTATTTTTTAATATCATTATTTTCTGAGATAAATAAATATAATCTACATTAAGTTTCTTTTTTAATATTGATAGGCTTGTGTTTGACCACTAGCTCACCTCATGGTAAGCGATGATGTGGTCTATGATGAAGTATGGTTGTGTAGAAGTAACCTATTTGCTCTTGACTTAAAGACCAAGAGACAAAGGAGACAAGGTTGTAGCTATTAGGAAGCACAGGCTCTGGCAGGGAATTCCACTCCTTAACTGTATGTACAATAAATGTATTCCCAAATCGATTTGTAAGTATGGGTAAATGTCCACCATGTACCGATGGCGCAACGCCGTACATCTAGTGGTCCGATGATGAAAAGGGTTTGGCAGAATTAAATTGTTCAATTCCAGTGCACACTACCCAGGATGGTTTGTCAGATAAAGGCATTATAGCTTGAGGACAGCAGAATAGAGTTTGACTTTTTAATTTTTTCTGTCAATCTCACTGCTTAAGATAGTTTGTTAAAATAACAACAGAACCAATATAGAACTAATTTCTGAAAACTAAGTGTAAGCATACCAAACTTAACTCCTCAAGCGCTTTACCCCAAAAACAAGGTATTTTGAACTTACTGCTGATGTATCTACGCTGTTCAACATTTTGAGCATATTCTCTTATGAACTGTATCATGTAACATCAATAAGCCAAATACAATGCTAAGCTTGAGATCCTGGGTCCGATTCCTAAATTGGGCAAACTGTAGTTGGGATTTTCCAACTGCAATATTTATAATATGTATAAGCAAGGAACTGGGGACAAAATTAATAGACGTGACAATAGTCTACTTTTTTTCTATTTCAGTCTAGTGTATGTTTAGTGCATGGCTTAGGTCATTACCTAAGCCATGACCCCATTGGATTGGGAAATGTTTCAGACCCCATTGGGTCTGAAACATTTTGGTGAACAAACATAGTAGAATCAGTGAATTCTTTACTGAGAAAGAATTCAGAACAGTTTACTTTCTTTTTCTATTAAAAATATAGGCATATTAATTGAAGTTGACAGTCCTCAGTCCATGACATACATATTCATAATTTGCTGCTCAGCGATGTGTGTCTGTTCACTTTTGTGTGATTTTGGAACATCAATATTGTTTTCTTTACCTTTTGAGTACCGTAATTAGAGAAACAATAGAAAGAGAATGAGCCAGTAAATGCTTTTTCATGCATTTGAAACGAATTTAGAAGCGAATTACGAATTCGCTTTGGTTTTAGTGAATTAAAAGACTAAAAAAATATATACTGTGGATGTAATCACCATCCAGACCCCCCCATCCCCCATGTCATACAAAATAAGCAAAGTAAAGACCCCACCACCCCGTGTAGTGCCTACGTAATTCTTGAATGGCCTGGACCGGTAAAAAAAGAATGCAAATCTGACCAATTTGTTGTTTTTATCACTGTGTGTGTGAATATGGGTACAAATATTTGCAAAATAAACTTACTAACAAAATCCCACAGCCTATTAAGAAAATTCTGATGCAAAAGCCCAATACCACTGCCCAACCCAGTAATTGCACCTAAGATATGCCCAGCAGTCACACTCACCGCCACAAAACCAGTAAGGCACTCTGTCTGCTAGACCCTAGCAGATTACAAAATTTAATAACAATATGTAAAATACAACCCAGATAACTAAACATATATTTTATTATCTTTAATTTAACATTGGTTTAGTGTTTTTTTACTATGGTCTGGACTAAGTATTCGCCTCATCGTTTTTACCGCATACATCGAAAGACTAACAATTTACCTGCCGCAGTCTTCCCGTCTGATTAAAATTTAGGTATTTTCAAGGTTACAGTGATTTCACACTGCTTACCATCAAGTGGTATTGCAGTCAAGCACTAGGTAGTTCACAACTAACCCATCAACAACAAGAAAACCCCAACAATAATAATGTGTGCAGTTTTAACAACACAATTATTTATGCAATGCAAGTAAGGTGTTCTTACCTGTTGTGGACTCTGATGAATGTACCGGGCAATAAACCTTGTGATTGGGTGGCGATGGTACTCCCAGTGTTTTGGTTCATAACCCTCAGGAATTGGCGTCAATTGGGCCGGTCCAATGAACACGTTGGTGTAAAAGATGATGGCACCAACCGGTATCAAGCCCAGCATGGTGTAGAAGTGGAACATATCCTTGAACTTGTGCCATTGCCATCTGCCAAACAAGCGTTTAGGTTAGGAACCAAATTACAAATAATAAAACCAACTACAAACGTTAAAAAGTGCGCAATTTTGATATCCTGAACCAGTACTTTTAGACAGTCATAATATAATAGGAAAATAACAAACACTAACCAAAAAAATTGGTTAGGTAATCACTGAAAACGATCATTACCTGGAAGGCTGTATGACGAAAGTCTTATGCCCATGGGCATCCTTTAAGGTTTTACTTGTTGTAAAGGTTACATTTTGGACACTATTAAGTGTTTTGGTGTGGTTTTTAAACAAGTTTATGCCGAAAGATCGGCCCAGACCACTCCAAGACACCATTTTTTGTCAAGAATTCAAGAATATTTTGACAGCTCCTGTCTTCTTGTGTCAAAGTCAGTATGGTGCTGCCATATAACCAAAAAATGGTTTTTGAACGAACATTTAAAAAAAAAAAAAATACGTTACAATAAGAAAATATTAAAAAAAATTGAATACAAATAAATCTTTGATGTATAATACGGCATAAATTATATTATAAGTATATAAATTGTTAACAAACTTAGTGTGTAATACTATCAATATGTCGGTTCATGAAAATGGCAACCCAATTTACAACCCGCGAAAGATAAAAAGATTAAGGATTTGTAATTAATTTCTATACATTCCTAATCCTGTATCCATGTTGTTCCAAATTCCTTTACCTTTTCTTTTCGCGTTAAATGTTTCCCTACCTTTCTCTTCAAACCCCATCTGAAATAAACTACTATAACTTTAAACAACTTGACGCTGGCGGATTCACAAGTGTGCTAAGTCATAATCTCCTGTCGAAGGGATAGGGAACAAACAAAATGCAAGGGAGTTTTACGCGGGATTTTTTCGAGTGAACTTCAGTGGAGATTTTTTGAATAACTTAAACAATTATTCACAAAATTTTAATAACAATATGTTTCATTTCTCTGGAGCCTTGACTGCTTGTAGCTTGGACTCTATTCCCGATACCGGTGGGATACTATTTTTTATATTTTTAAATGTTTTTATTTTCTATTGAAATATTTAAAAATATAATTTATAAGTTGCATTGTTGAATAAACGGAATAATAATAATAAAGCATATTGACTCAAAAATTATATAGGTACCTGGGTGAATATTTGAGAGGCTCCAAATTCATGTCTTTGAAAATTTCTTGAGAACGCGTGTACGTATTTTAAAAAAAAGTGTTACTTTTAATAGTAAAAGAATCAACGAAAATGTTGCTCTAAACCACGACTGTAAAAAATTAATAATAAAAAAAATATTTAAAAAAACCCAATAAAATTGCCACTTTTTCACGTGTCGCCTCGGCACACGCGGTCTATATTTTGATGATATAAAAAATTGTGACTTCATGGAGCTATTTGCTGTTGAGTGCTGTAATTATACATAATAAATCTTCATATCCTTGATAAAATTACCAATGCCCGCTAAGTTAATAAATAAAAAACTCATGTTCAAAAAATGTGCGTCATTGTCCTGAGCTATGTTTGATTTCAATATTATGTCGAGTAAGAGACGGGAGGGAGGGAAATTAGTGGCTGGGCAAACAGACCTCCCCGCACTACAGTCGGACGACGTGCTTTGGTGTAGATATACATGCTCGTTTTTTGTAGGTAAGGCTTTGAAATTCATTCTCCAAAAAGTTTTATTGCAAACGTCATTTACATTTTCATTTGTTTACCCGTCAAATTCTATTGTTACACTATTCATTTAGCAAAAACGTATGAAGGTTTTGTGTACATACGCAATTATAAAACGTTTTTTGAAATACTACATGCGCAAAACATGTTTGTACAAGATTTTTTCCGATTCATCATTTTTCTCAACGTCATTGTCCTGAATTTGTACTGCCAGGATAATGACGCACGTTGAGAAGAATGATAATATGTGAAATTATAATGACACATGTTGAGGATAATGATGGGAGTTCGTAATATATGCATTTATTTAAGGTCTTTTCTCTTCTGGTTTGTGTAATTTCAAAGAAGGGCAGCTGTTCAGTTTATTTGAGGAAGAGAGGGAGAAGTTTGTACGGAACCCTCAGGGCGCGAGTCCGACTCGCACTTGCCCAGTTTTTTTTTTTAGGTAGTAAGTTGTTTTGTTTTTCAATAGAAACATCTTTTTGCATTATTTTGATCATATTCAAAGTGTTTCTTTTCCAGGGTATGAATTAGAACTGTTACCTTTTCATTTTTTTCTTGTTTGGTTTTATAACCATATCTTATCTTATCTTGTTGTGGGGCTGGCCCTAGGCCAGAGCACTTCGACCCTTCTGGATCTTTTGTACTATTCCCCTCCCTTCTACTTAACCCCTAGCCCTCCGTGCACCTTCTTCGTGAGTCCCAGTATGGCCTTGATGGGGCTGAGCCTGTAGTCCTCTGGTCTTGGAAATGGTTGGCCCAGATACTCTAGTCTTTTGGAGCCTAGTGCTGCACAGTCGCACAGCAAGTGTAGTAAGTATATTCTCCTCTGCATCTCTACAGATCCTGCAAGTCGGGTCGCTTGCTAGTTCCATGTTGTGGAGCTGTTTGTTGGTGGCATAGTGCCCCGTGAAGACTCCTGTGATTGTTCGGAGCTGTGATCTGCTGTACCTCCATAGTTTTTGGGTCCAGGCCTTATCTATTTCATTGAGAAATAGCTTTGCATGCTTCTGGCCTGTTGTGTTGCGTCAGTGTGTGCTGTGTATCTCCAACGCAGCTCTTTTCAATGCTTGGTTGATGACCCTTGGTGAGAGTCCTATTAAGGGTTCCAATCCATATAGGGGTGTCTCGGATCCTTTCCTTGCCAGAGTGTCGGCTCTTTCGTTGCCTTCTACTCCTGTATTACCTGGCACCCAGATCAATCTGACCTTGTTGCGCCTTCCTATCCGGTTTAGTATTTTAATACAGGTTAGTACCAGCCCAGAATCCACTCTATTGAACGTGAGTGCCTTAAGTGTTCCTTGGCTGTCGCTTAAAATGTAGACAGTGTCCCCTTCGGTGCCTCTGTCTAGTATTTCCTACGCGCATGCGATTATAGCATAGGGGTCTGCTTGGAAGACCGTCGCCAGTTTGCCCATGCTTAGGCTGAGATTGCAGTTGTCGCTATGTACCCCCGCTCCTATACCGGTGTTCATTTTAGAGCCATCCGTGTACCATACCTGGTTGTTCCCTTTGTGGGGTTTTATCCCACCCTTCCATTCCTCCTCACTCGGAATGTAGATCTTAAACTCCTTTTTGAGATTGTGAATGGTATGTATTTTGTCATATCACATACCAGAGAATGGGCAGCAGCATTCTCTGTGAATTGCAACAACCACACTGCGATCGCCAACCCGCATGCCAAGCGTGGCGATTATGGCAACCCCAAAATGACAAGCACAACCAAAAAATGGCACCTAGTGCCCGGCAGGCCGTCTACCCTTGACTCCGGTAGCGGTCAAGGTTACGGCGAGGCAAGGGGTGCGAAGAATCTCCGGCTACCCCTTTAGAAAACGACGACTGGACCTGGCAACATATAACACGCGTACACTCCGGTCCGACGAGAAGATCACTGAACTTGAGGAAGAATTGAGCAGGTTACGATTTAGTATTGTGGGATTATCTGAAGTCCGAAGACAGGGGGAGGACACGATAATTCTCAAATCCGGTAACCTGCTCTATTTCCGGGAGGGTGACCAGCAGTCCCAGGGTGGTGTCGGGTTTATCGTCCACAAGTCCCTTGTGAACAATGTGGTGAAGATCGAGAGTGTGTCGACCAGGGTGGCGTACCTTATATTCAGAATATCATCAAGTTATTCGCATCGAAGGTCATACAGGTTTACGCCCCGACCTCAACACATCCCGACGACGAAGTAGAATCCATGTATGAGGATATATCAAGAGCCATGCATGGTTCTAAGACTCACTTCACCGTGGTCATGGGGGACTTTAACGCGAAACTGGGCAAACGAGACGGTGATGAGCTGCGAGTGGGGCAATTTAGATTTGGACATTGGAACCGCCGGGGACACCTACTGGCTAGTTTTATGGAGAAGGAGGGCCTCTATATGATGAACTCCTTCTTCAAAAAACGTGAGCGTAGGAAGTGAACCTGGCAAAGCCCTGATGGTGCGACCAGAAATGAGATTGACTTCATTATGTCGACGAAGAAGTAAATATTCAATGATGTCTCTGTGATCAACGCAGTGAAAACTGGAAGTGATCACCGAATAGTAAGAGGCACATTAAATATCAATATCAAGCTTGAAAGATCTCGACTGATGAAGTCTACGCTCCGTCCAGCACAGAACCAGATTCAAAACTCCGAGAGCTTTCAGCTCGAACTTCACAATCGTTTCGAGTGCCTAGGTGGCTCAGTGGACGAATACAACGATGGGTTCGTGGAAACTGTCCATACGGTCGGGTCTAAGTTTTTTAAGACTCGTTGTACAAAGAAGAAAAGGCTCTCGGGTCAAACTTTCAAACTCTTGAAAGAGAGGCGTGAGATGATTCTGAAGTCTTCAGACGATGCGTGCATCTACCGGCAGCTCAATAGACGGATCTCCAAGTCCTTAGTCCTCCAAACGCGATCTTCGCCTCTTTAATACCGAACGGATTAAAGACGCGATCGAGCGGAATAAGGGCTCCAAGGTTTTTGCAAGAGATCTGTCTATAGGGCAGAGCCAGCTCACGAAACTGAAGACCGACGGTGGCAGAGTCATATCCGCCACGAGATTAGGATGGCTCTGAAGCAGCTTAAAAACAACAAGGCGTCGGGTGACGACGGAATTACAGCCGAACTCCTGAAGGCGGGTGGAAAACCGGTCCTAAAGGCCCTTCAGAGGTTGTTCGATTCCGTCATACTTGAGGGAAAGACGCCACAGGCATGGAGCAGAGGTGTGGTGGTACTTTTTTTTAAGAAGGGCAACAATGCCCTGCTTAAGAATTGCAGGCCCATCTCACTTCTGAGCCATGTCTACAAGCTGTTTTCCAGAGTCATCATGAACCGTCTCGCGCGCAGATTTGACGACTTCCAGCCTCCCGAACAAGCCGGATTCCGAAAAGGTTTCAGCACCGTAGACCACATACGCTCCGGCAGGTTATACAGAAGACCGAGGAGTATAACCTGCCTCTATGCTTAGCGTGTGTGGACTACGAGAAAGCTTTTGATTCGATCGAGACTCGGGCTGTACTGCAATCTCTCCAACGGTCCCAGATTGACTATCGGTACATCGAGGTGCTGAAGTGTTTGTACGAGAACGCCACAATGTCAGTTCGACTTTAGGATTGGACCTCGAAACCTATCCTTCTGCAGCGGGGTGTGAGGCAGGGAGACGTCATTTCTCCGAAACTGTTTACGGCTGCAATGGAGGATGTCTTCAAGGTTCTGGACTGAAGTGGACTAGGCATTAATGTTAATGGCGAGTACATCACTCACCTTCGGTTTGCCGACGATATAGTAGTCATGGCTGAGACAACGGAGGAGCTCAGTACAATGCTCGGTGACCTTAGTAGAGCTTCCGAAAGAGTGGGTCTTAAAATGAACATGGACAAAACCAAAGTCATGGTAAATAACCATGTAGCACCCACTCCGATCAAGATCGGAGACTCTGCACTCAAAGTTGTAGACGATTACGTTTACCTGGGACAGACGATCCAGTTGGGTACGTCTAACTTTGAGAAAGAGATCAATCGTCGAATCCGACTCGGCTGGGCAGCGTTCGGGAAGCTGCGCGGTATCTTCTCGTCCAACATAGCACAGTATCTCAAGACGAAAGTCTATGACCAGTGCGTGTTGCCAGTGATGACATATGGCACTGAAACATGGTCGCTTACAATGGGCCTCATCAGAAGGTTTACAGTCACCCAAAGGGCAATGGAAAGGGCTATGCTCGGACTTTTCTTGCGTGATCGCATAAAGAATGAAGATGTCCGCAGGAGAACCAAGGTCACCGACATAGCCCGAAGAATCTCCAAACTAAAGTGGCAGTGGGCAGGGCACATTGCTCGTAGAACGGATGGTCGGTGGGGCCGAAAGGTTTTAGAGTGGCGACCGCGCACCGAAAGGCGCAGCGTCGGAAGGCCTCCCACAAGGTGGACCGACGAACTGGTGAGAATCGCGGGAGTGCGGTGGATGCGAGACGCACAGGATCGGTCGTTGTGGAGACGCTTGTGGGAGGCCTATGTCCAGCAGTGGACGTCTTTCGGCTGAAATTATGACGATGATGATGTATTTTTAACCGACTTCAAAAAGGAGGAGGTTATATGTTCGGTTGAATGTATGTTTTTTTTTATGTATGTTCACCGATTTCTCGGTCAATTGTGGACCGATTCTGAATTTTTTTTTTTTTTGATTGAAAGGTTATGCTTCCGAATTGGTCCCATAGAAATATTGTTATGATCTGATCATGAACTTCGAAGATATGGAACAGAACTCCTCATAGGATCACAGCAAAACCGTCGTAACAAGTAAAATTGCTTTGTTTATACGTGTAGTCGATGACTGACTGAAAGTAGAGGGGGAATATATCGAACTGATCTGATGATGAAGCCTGAAGTTAGGCACCGGAACTCTGTAATAAATGAATGTAATCTAACCGTGTGTGGGATTATTAGAATTGTCATGAGATGCACTCTGGCTATAATGTATTTAAGTTTGGCTGAGGGGTACTTTTTAGTGGTGGTACCATAACTAAAAAGTGTAAAATAAAAACTTTTTACAAAAAAAAATACAACCGACTTCAAAGTAAAAAAAAAACACTGAAAAGTGCAAAATAACTTTAATTTCGGAAGTCGGTGTTAAATAACGAAGAGACAAAACTATTATAGAAACACCGACTTCCGAAATTAAAGTTATTTTGCACTTTTCAGTGTTTTTTTTTTTACTTTGAAGTCGGTTGTATTTTTTTTTGTAAAAAGTTTTTTGTCACATCCCATGTCCATCATCCAGTCAAGTTCCCTGTTTGGTCTTGTGTTTGTATGGTTTGTTATACATCCAGAGTTTGTCCAGTGCCCCATACTTTTGAGCCTATGAATGGCCCTTCTCGCCTCTAGTTCCACTTCAATGTGTAAAGGGGTGAGATTGAGCAGCGTTTCCATCGCCGCAGTTGGCGTGGCCCTAAATACTCCTGTAATGGCCATGCAGGTAGTCCGTTGTACTTTGCTTAGGGCCTGTCTGCAAGTTGCCAGCTTGGTTCTGGTCCACCATACGATGCTCCCGTATATGATTAGCGGTTCCATCATGGTGTAGATCCATTTGATAACCTAGGGTCTAAGGCCCCATATTTTCTTTCTTTCTTTCCAAGATATTTTACTTCTGTGGACAACTCTAGTACGGTGTCGTAGAGCTTTATGGTACCCATTGCTGTTAGGTCCCTCCTTCTGGTAAACGGGATGAACACCGTTTTGCTTGGGTTGATGGATAGGTGGTTGAGTTTACACCACCTTTCAACCATGTTTAGTCTCTCCTGTATGATCCCTGACACAGTGTTAGGAATTTTTTATAACCATAAATGAGGCTGTTCAAAATTTAAAATTGTTAATAAGTATTAATATTGTGAAAATGAAAAATTAATCAATGACTATGTTTAATTTATTTTTGTTAGACTTGTAAACTCAGTCACCGTATGATTGTGAAAATCGTGAGTTTATAGTTTGTTATAGTCTGGTTATGAACCAACGGTTTTTACGATCCTACGGCGAACAACTTTTAATATTTTGATATTCGACTGTTGATTTTGATACTTTTAATTTACATAATCTATCTGAATGCAATCATGTTTTTAGAATTCTTAGAAGTTGGTTTTTGTTGGACTTATAGTGACGTTCGTTTATATTATTTGATTTGTGATACTTTAAAACAAATAAAAATATCATTTAGATACTTAATTATTTTTATTTTCATTTACCTTCGTCGTTTACAGAAGTACAAAACTAAATTCATGAGCATTATCATTATCCTCAACATATCGTCATTTTCCTAAGCTTGAAAATCATTTTTCTCAAATTACATCATTATCCTCAACAATGGTTAAAAACAATGAATATCTCCTTAAATTCTTGTTTATCTGGGGTAAATCTGATAAGAAACTTGTAATCTGAACATGCCTATTAATACTATTAAAAATTAAGAGCGATGCACGCAGGTTTACAAGAATCCACAAAATTTACTCAAAAATAATATTTTCTGGAGATCCACCCACCTAACAAATTTTTTGAAGCCCTGGCTCCTGAGCTAGGTAGCAACCTGTACTACAGGAGCCAGTGTCTTCATACTTCTTCACGTTCGAAAGGCTGAACGGATTTCAATAAAAGTTGGTACATGGGTAGACCACGTCACAAAAGTATGTTCCCTCGGGATAACTTTCTACTTTCAGGCGGGTGAAGTCGCTGGCAGCAGTTAATAGTTAATGAAGATAATATTACATACTTAATATTAATCGTAATACATTAACTTCTATATAGATGACCTCAAAAAAATAAATTAGCTGCGAAATAAATATATTGTTTTAAGTCATCATTAGTTAAAAAAAAAACTGTTTTCTTTCTTATTTTCATTGTTAGGAATAATTCGCCTTCTTCCATTTTCCACTACTCAGACACTTCACACGGACGCAGAGATGAGCAAAATTGAAGGACTGGATTCTGATTAAACTTTTTTCGTTCACAATTCGTAAATAAATTAAATTTTAAATAATTCTTGTTTTGCTCACCATACCTAATTTCTTCGATTTGACAGTATGACGTGACGTCAATAAAGGGCAATCGATCCTATTCTTATTTGGAACGCATTCTACTTGATTATATGAAATTAAGATTACCCCCTAGCCCTTCATACAAATATTCAAATACCTCTTTAACATTGATATTTTAAAGATAATCAACCTTTTCCATTATTAATTTGTATGATGTTAACAAATTTTTACATTGCTCTCCCGAATAAATTACGTAACATCAATATTAAAATATCGATATTCAACTACATCTCTAATTGAGTAGCAAATGAGATTACATGTGCATGGGAATATGACATCTATTTCAAACAATCTAACGTTCTGAATAGCATGAATTGGTTACGGCGCCATCTAGCGTTGAGTAGCTGAACTTGTTGTAAATTTGACTATTTAAAATTGTTAGACGAAAAACGTCATTATTGTTTGTGTCATATCAAATAATAACAACTTTCACTCGTTGTAATAAGACTTAATTTTTGAAAGCAATAAGAGGATGATTTGTAAAAGTTGCGTTTGTAATTTGTAGCCAATCAAATCACTGTTTTTTATGTGTGTTATAGATAATTTGATATGCAAATGTGTGAGTTTGACGACACTGGTTCCCGTGCTTAGCCAGTTTAAGGGCACTTCTATGTATTTTTTGTTCTGTGGTCTTCACCCAGTTGCATATGGTACAATTTGATCACATATTTGACACATATTAGATAAAAAAAAAAAATATGGTAAAATAAATTATATGAAAATGCACGCTTGCTCTAAGTACCTATTTAATATCTTAGCGTATTCACACCCACATAAAAACACGTGTGTTTATGTGGGTGTGCACGAATGTGAGTGTGTGTGTAGGTGTGCATGTGTGATAGTATGTTTATGAGTGTGTGCGTGTGTATAAATTATTATTATTATATATTCATGAGTACTGCTGTTGAATTAAAACTTCCGTTTGGTGATAATCCAGTGTTTGAAGCCATGTGGAGATTTTCTTTTTACTTTCTCTAGTTGTTAATGGATTTATATTAAGGGTATTGTTTTATTTTATTGTAAATGTATATAGCCATGTAATTGTATTGACGTCTAGCGGAAGCAGTTTTATATCTTGCTGCTACACATAAGTGTGGACGAAAAAAAATTTTAATACCTATTAAATTAAAAATTATTTCTAATTGGTGTAGTTTTGCATATCAAGTATGTAAACAACTGAACAATATGTGATGTGGAATCATTGAAACAAGCGCGATCTTTGGTAAAATAGAGCTGATGTACCTATTGACCAGGTACTTCAGTGAATTTTTTTTTTTTTTTTTTAATGATAGGCTCGCGTTTGACCACCATCTCACCTGATGGTAAGCGATGATGTGGTCGACGACTTCAGTGAATTTTGCCGAGAAGGCTAAATCAAAACCTAAATAGGTACTTTCTAAACTTGACACGACTTGTTCGTCTACTCGCGATCTTTCGATTTTACCTAAGTTTTTTTGTCGTCAACTCGCTCGATCGTGAAATTTAATATAGATTTTAAGCTATTTTTATTAAATTATTCATAAGGTAGTCAAACGGCAGCCTAACAAAAGTAAAAAACATCGGTACTTTTTTATTATGTATAGGCTCCCATATGACCACTATATCTCACCTGATGATAACCGATGATGTTGAAGATGATGAAGTAACCTATTCACTCTTGACTTGAAAGACCTCTCATCATCATCATAATTTCAGCCGACTGCCGAACATAGGCCTCCCCCAAATGTCGCCACAATGAACGGTCCCGTGAATCTCGCATCCATCGGATTCCCGCAACCTTCACCGGGTCATCGGTCCACCTTGTAGGGAGCCTTCCAACACTGCGTCTTCCGGTACGCGGTCACCACTCCAGAACCTTTCGGCCCCAATGGCCAATGGCAAATCTGTTCTGCGAGCAATGTGCCTTGCCCATTGCCACTTAAGTTTGGTGATTCTTCGTGCTATGTCGGCAACCTTGGTTCTTGGTTACTTGGTTGGAAAGACCTCTAAGTGGTAGCTATAAGGAAACACCGACTCCGGCAGGGAATTTCACTCCTTAGTTGTACCACAGAATAAGAAATAGTACAAGTTGTACGCACAATAAATGTATTCCCAAAACGCTTTGTACGTATGGGTGGGATGTGCACTATGGACCGGTGGCGCAACGCCGTATGTCTCGTGGTCCAATGATGGAACGGACTTGGCGGAATTAAATTGTGCAACTCCAATGCACATCATGCGTCGTCGATCGCATCCCACTCGCCACCTATAACTTATTCTGATATTTAAGTAGGTAGATATCGTTATAGTCAGTACTTAACCGAATCCGCCAGCGTACTTGTACTATTTCTTATTCTGTGCCAGCGTGGGCAAAACCGCGGGCAATAGCTAGATTATCTAATTAGCCAAATAATAATAAAAACAGATTGAAACCAATAGGTTTCAATCTGTTTTTATTTAACTGTACATATTTAAGTACAGTCAAATAAAAACAGATTGAAAGCGCGCAAGTTGACGACAAAAAAAAGTAGGTGAAATCGGAAGGTGGATCGCGAGCGCTCGCGAGTTTTACAGCAGCGAGTTGACGTACGCAATCAAATCTGTTCAAAATAATGTCGCTTTTATGTCTATCTATTTATTTATTTTACCAGTATTATGTACATTACTGTCCCTGAAGGTATAGGTACATCGTGTATTTTTTATTTTATTTTGTAAGACATTTATTTTAAAGTATTATAGGATCACTTTGTTGTCCGTCGTCGTTGTCTGTCTGTCTGTCAAGACCCTTTATCTCGGGAACGCGTGGAGGTATCGAGTTGAAATTAAAACCACAAAAGGCACTCAAGTCTATGGTCCCTTGAAGCTGTGAAAAATCAAACTTCTGAGTTAACGAAACAAAAAGATACGGCCGTTTATGTAGCAAAAAAACGTGTACCTATGTCGAATGTCGACACTCTCAAGGGAATCGAAATTCATAGGGTAATTTGGCATGAAGCAAAGTCTCATAGCACAAGTATAGGTATAGGAAAAAATCTGAAAACTGTAAATTTGTAGTTACGTCACAAAAAAAAAAACCTTTTTTTGTGATTCGGAAAAATCTTCATAACTCAATTGCGGAATTAAATTCTTTTCATAGAAAAGTTTGTACGGAACCCTCAGTGCGCGAGTCCGACTCACACTTGCCCGATTTTTTCCAACAAGAACAAGTCTTTTAAACTAGGTAGTAGGTACGTACTTACACACCTTTTATTCTTTAATCGTTTATTTATTTAGAACACAAAAAAAAACAAATACAGACAGATAAAGTTAAAACAGTGGCGCACAAAGTTGATATCACCTATTATAGTGATGGTAAACTCAAAAATAGCCAAAATATCGACGTATTTAGCTAGTATCCAGATTATGTTATATTCCTTTATTGGTAACCTGCATCAGCATCAGCATTAATTTATATTTTATCAGTGACGGATATATATTATGTACAGTCATTTTATTATGTTCCTTTCGGAAACAGAACGAAACAAAACAAAAGTAGGTGAAATAATAGGGCGAAGTCAGATTCTCAGTTTCTTTGAACACAATAGGAAAAAATTTAGCACATACGACGTAGACGTAGCATGAAAATATACCAACCAAACCACCTGTTGGTAAAGTTTTTTCGCAAACATTACGTCGTTCGGGAAGTATTGATTTCCCGCACTGAGCATGCTCCGTCGCTGTGCTTACGTACAACTCAGATAAGACACACTTCCACCCACTCAAATAACGTTATTTCGCAGTTTTATAAAAACATTCCACAGCTAAACAGTTTACAATATTGTTCCTCGTGAAGTTTAATTAGTTTTGGAAGAATGTGAACTGATTGTGTGTTGTAAATGTAGGGAAGTGAGTCAGTTATCATATGTTTCGTTAGTGCTAAAATGGAGGAGCTTCTCCAGGATATATTCAAGGAAGCATCGGGTGTTAAGTTTACAGCTCTCAGGAAATCATGTCAGGATGCATTGGGTAGGTAAACATTTTTACTAGACCGAGCAGGATTCTAGTTTCGTGGTCGCTTAGCTCAATTTATGTTCACCCAATGTGCAGTTGGGACATAATCAATACTTGCAATAATGACCGCCACTGCGTCATAATCGGAAATGCAGTTTTTCACGTCAAAGGGTTTACGAGTTAACAGATATTCTTACAAACCGTTTTGTTTCGAGGCATTCCCAAACATGTTTATTCCATTACCATATGGAAGCGTAAAACTATAAGTAACATATCATAGTCATAAAATTATAGTAGTTGATTAACGAATTGCTATAACTTTTTTATGGTAATTGAGACAAGATCATGACTACTACTTAATTGTACTATTAGTGCGTCAATCAATCCGTTCGCTTTTCATAATATTTAAGCAATATCATTTTTATTTAAATCAATGGCTGAAATGCTGTTTAATAGATGCGAGCTTAAAACACACCCTTGAGGAACTCTATCTCAGTTTTCTTTAATTCTCTCAAACTTCCGCGTTTCTCAATCGACCTAAACAGAGAGACAATATATATCTAATTCTTGAATATTTGCCAACTGTAACGAAAGCGAATACCTGTTTACTTTTGTTTGTTTACAAGGTCTTCACAATAAACTTAATCAAAAGCTTTAATTATTTCAGTGACTGCTACGTCTGCTACTAATTTTGCCTTCGATTCTTTAATGGTTTACGTGAATAGGGGTGGTGAACAAAGTTTATTCCATCTGTCATCAATGTTAAAGAAGACACTTATGACCTGGAAAAAGATTTTTCTGCTATTATTATAGATAGAGGCTTAAGCAATTTATATAAGAGAATTAAATTTACATTAATACTTCAAAAAGTTTCAAAAACTGACTGGGAATATTATAATCTCTTAGCTATTTGAAACACACTCATTCGCTTTTTAGCTTTTAGTATTTCTTACCAAATAATAAAATTAACAGATGGCGCCGTATTTTTGTGTAGAATTACTATGCATGCAAGAGAACAACGCACGTCGTGCATCGTACGAGCTCCGCCGCGCGTGCCTCCTGCCCCTGCAGACGGCACTGGAGACCAAGCGCCCACGCCTAGTCACCTACGCCCTTCAGGGTTTCCATGTAAGTACCTTACCACTTCTTAAACCAACTTGAATAGGATATATAGATACTCAGACCAGGCTAGTAGCAGCTGGATGTAGATCACCGAGGAATGAGTTAATGTGAGGGATTTGGGCACTCCTATATCCAGCAGTGGACTGCTTTAGACTAATAAAGATGATAGTTTACCCAAGTTCCTACAGTCTATCCTAATGCTGTTTGGGTCAGCGATAAGACCGCCATTTTACCCATATATTTGTAATTAAGTTTGTGTTCAAGTTTTATTACTATTTTGGCGTACAATAAAGTTTATTTTATTCTATAGTTTCGCTCACACTATTTTAGACCTTCGTAAATCCTGATATATTAAATGTATAACATTGTATCTATATATTAAAGTAGGTCAATACTTACAAATAAATGTGCCACAGAAGAGCCACCTTGAATTAATAATGTCAATGTTCCTTAACCTAGCGGTGGGGGCACGGTTGGGAGCTACTAAAGCCAGTTGGATTTGGGGTGCATTAGTTTTAGAATGATTTATAGAGGAAAATAAGCGGTCATCCACAAATTATTGTAATACATAAAACTTTAATACTTTGATTGCTATACGAAAACTGACAAATGCTTGCACTAACTGGACAGGCCCACTCAAATCTGTGTGGTTCTTTCCTCAAAAAACCATAATTTAAGTCACTAATTTGCATGGTTCTTATGTGATTTGACCATTACATATTTGCTGTATGGACTTTAAAAGAGACTTTGATCCCTGAGTTAGTTTCGATTTTTCTTCTCAGGGTTGTCAGCTAGGAAATCCCGGCCTCATTTAGTTAAAACCGACGAAAAAATTGATGTGTAAAAGTGTTTTCTAAAACCTATTTGCAAGATATATCATTGATCATTGAGCATAAAAGAGAGAGAGCGTTTATCCTCCAACAATTTCTTTTTCCCTTACAGAAAATACTCCGCGATGACAGATTCCACCGCGGAATCGAGCCTGAAGATGACTCACTATGGATGCCTTCACAACTGCTATGCGCTACCGCTTCCGTTATGTACCACTTACCTGATACACAGGTAAAATCATACACATTAGTAAATTAGAACTTTTACATCACAGTGCCTAGTGCAAGTTTATTTTACGTTAACGCCATCGACAAGTATGATGTTTCGTGCTCCGATTGGCCCGCTCCAAACTCTTAACCAATCAGAGAGCCAAACGCGGTAACCGCTTCGATCGCGTTAAAAACAACTCGCGCTATAAAATAATTTGAAAACGTCGATGATGCTGATGACTAATCTGCTCAACAGTTGTATCTAGTTGGTGATTTTCATTTAACACTCAACCTCATTGAATATTGGGGTTGCCCATTGATTATTAAATAAACAATGCTCATGATATGAACAACCATGTATGTGTCGTGTACGTGCTTCTGTGATAATCACTACACAAAGTGACATACTACCAGCAGTTTAATTAAGAAAGACTATTTTTCAATTCACCAGGTCCAAATCTTCCGCATGTATCTTTCCCTGGCGCTATCTCCACGTCGCACCCTAAATGGTCGGCTCTGCGTGTGGGCGTGTGGCCGTTGCGGGGAAGCTGCGGCTGCACCGCCGCATGTGGCTGCAGCTGCAAGGGCTGCTGCTGCTCAAGCACTTAGAGCTTACTGCGCTCAGTTAGGTAAGTGGCTTAAAACTGTACTTAAAAAGACACGGGTGGTGGTGAAAACGACGGTTTCACTCACTAAACGGTCAGCTGTACGTGTGGTCGCTGCGAAGGGGACGCGGCTGCACCGCTATATGTAGCTGCAGTTACTCATGCACCTCAAGCTTACTGTACCCAATTGAATTCAAATTCCTTTATTTTCAGGACATGGTACATAATAATGGTCTTGAATTAAATTAATAGTCTCATCACATTCTGCCACGTGGAGCGTGCAAAATATTTGGTACATGGTACACGATTGATAGACTCGCGTTTGTTCTCACGCGCTCAGCACGCTTGCCTAGAAGTTACTTATTCACTGAGACTTTAAGACCCATAACATAAGTGGTAGTTATCAGGAACCACAGACTCTAAAGCGCGTGGTTTGCGTACGGATGGGACTACTTAATCGAAGACTGTAGGAGCATTAGTCAGTAAATGTGATCGAACAGTGACAGTCGTCTTGTGGTAAGGGACCGCCGCAACACCATCACATGTCATGCTGCTTCAGCTGTAAGAGCGGCATCTGGCCAAATGCTTAGCATAGTTAATGGAATGCTATTAAGTATTAGAACAAATTAACAGCAGTAAGTATTTTATGAAAGAACTCCGTAATATAATATTTTGTTCCAAAATTCTAAATATCTCGGACTAAGAACCCTTGTACTTCATTTTTTTTTCTCTATCAGTTTCTTCTTCTTCAAGTATCTATGTTTGCCCGATTCCAAGGTACTCAAAAATATTATTTTTTATAAAAAATACTCATGCAGATTATAAAATACGTTAAAACTTAAAAAAAAAAAAACAATTTATTTTTAAACATATTTCTATTTATTTGCTTAGGTAATGGCTTGTGGTAACTGGTTTACCTACACAAGAATAGCAGTAATATAGGTACTTTTACCTATGTATGTTACTCTACTATGATTTTATGTAGTTAGATTGTATATATTATGTGTATGTAGTAAATACTCGTTAGTAAGTTAATATTGAAGTATACTTTTTGTTGAAACGGGATATTATGGACATCGCGTTTATTTCGCTTATTGTTTCGTTTAGATGAAGAGTGTCAAGAACTGTTATCGGAGGGTTCTCCTCTGGGCAGAAACCACATCGTAGCCGTGGGCTGCTACAGCGAAGTGATACCGGTCATACAGTATCTATGCAGCAGGCTGTCTGAAACACAACTGTGAGTGTTCAACAATTTATTCTGAAAAAAATTGCCTTCGATTTCACTGTTTGTTCAAGAAAGCTTCTGATTAAATATTTATAGATTTTAAATGCGTTACTTATGATTATTTATTTTTTTCTATTTTCTTTTGTCAACGAGCCTTAAAATATTGTCAATTTGTATTAAGTTGTTTTTCTGATCCTAAAGTGTTCATGAAAGGCATGCAGAAATTGTATTGACTTCAGATATTTTTTAAAACATTGCCTCACATTATGAATTACTCCTGTCTTGCGATTGTGTTCACAAACATGTAAATCCACACACACAAAACATCCAAACCCAGAACAACTATCTGTTTCTGTTGTTCATACAAATATTTGTACCCCGCGACACGCAGTACACAAACGCTCAACCACTGCGGCAACCGTACCTTCTAAGCGCGAATATGATTTGCAACCATATTATTTACGGAGATATAATCATTAAAATAATCAATACAATCCTCTCAGTTTGTCTAACCCTATTGTATGAATATGAAAAAGGTATTCAATAGGGTCAGCTTATTTTAATATTTAACATAATTATATATTTTGTTTACCCTTGTCCGTGCGTCCCTGTGAGATGCCAACTGAAAACTAGCGCTCGGTGTATCGCTCAGCAAATGCTGAAGTGATCACCCTTTGGGTACGGGGCTACAGCCACTTAGTTTACTTGTACTTTTGTTCCTTTTTACTTTATGTTTGTATCTGTCACGATTGAAAGTTTTTCTATTCTATACAAGTTGACACTGACCAGTAAAATGCAAAAAACTTTGAGAATTTGAATGTCGCGGGCTACCCTGGCGCGTCCTATTTTTAACATAATATTTAATGTTAATATGAACTAGCAGCTGTTCCTACCTGCTCCAATTAATAAAATATTAATCTTACAGGACCCCAAAACAGAACCCTCTGGCTTTATTCTTCCTCGACTGCTTACTGACACTTATGTCGAGCCTGTCAGAGCGAGTATGCGGCAACTCACACTTCACCACGTTCTTGTGGCAGAAGTTCTGTCCATCGCTCATCTCTTTCCTTGGAACTCCGAGAGTGGATAAGAATATTAAATCAAGGTTTGTAGTGCATATGGTGCCAACTAGCTAAATTCTCCATTCAATTAACTGCCTAGCCTTTTTACCTCCAATATCTGAGCTAAACTATATATTGTCGTCCCAATTAAGTCATTTACCTAGCTGTTTAATTAAATGCCTAATTATTTATTAGTCTTAATGCAACACAAAGGTACAAAGGCGGACTTTAATACCTTAGGCATTCTCTAACAGTCAACCTAGGGTGATGAAGAGAAAACATGGTAGGAGCATAAAAAAAAGAAAGGGTTATTAAGAAAACAAGGGTTCAAATGTATATTTATAGGTAAAATAAACATACGTAGATAATTAATCTATATATATAAAAGCGAAATACCACTCGCTGATTAATTACGCAATCTCCGAAACTATAACACCGACAAAATTAAAATTTATCAGGTAGGTTTCTTATAGGGTGTAGACATCCGCTAAGAACGGATTTTACGAAACTCCACCATTAAGGGGATGAAACGGGGTCCAAAGTTTGTATAGAAAAACCTATTTTCACGCGGGCGAAGCCGCTGGCAGAAGCTAGTATAATATATAGAAGTCGTCTCAAAAATCCTTTGCAACAATGGCTCGCCTACATTAGGTTTATTATAGACCTGTCTGTTTCAACATACAAGATTTTTGCCTTTACTGGTATTACTCTCCTAACTTTTCTTGAAATAGTAATGATTGTTATAAAACAAATTTCAGAGAGCATGACGGACATTTAGTTGATGACTCCGGCAGAGGGTCAGGTGCTTTAAACTCTGCGCCCAGCTTCAACAGCAAACAAGCTAAAGCTATTTACAGGTATAATTACAGTTAATTGAATTTCTTTAGATAATAGTTTTTTTCCATGGAATTTTCAGGAAGGTTACTCAAAAATTGCCAGTAGTAGCACAACTACAATCCAACACAATAAATTCCCCAATTAAATTCACTTCTGTCAATACAGAAGTGAATGGAATTGGGAAATCCTTACCATAAGAAGGCTGGGTAGTGTGAAAACGAAACCCGGGGCCCTGGGACGAAGGCAACGAAGGAACAGGAGTGGGTTTTTAGTCAGTAAAAGTCTGACACTATCTCTCGCTCCGCCCAAGAGCGAGATTTGTCATTAGATGATTTTCCCACCGAAAAAAAAAAAAAAAAAAAAACCATAAGAAGGTGACAATACTTACAAGATTCAAACTAATATTATAAAAGCACAAGTTTGTGTGCATGTATGTTTGTCGTTCATACTCGTACTGAACGGATTTGGATGAAAATCAACACGGCATAACTGGAACTTTAGATAGTTTTTATCCCGGGAATATGTTCCCTTGGGATAAGTTTTCTATTTCCTCGTGGTTAAACTGCTGGTACAAGCTTTTAGAATATTTTCGTGGACTTTATAAAGCTAAGTAAACCTAAAAAACTAGTAGAACGTAATTATTGTTCTGAAACTTAACCTATAGTCTATTCGCGTTAAGAAAATAGTGACTCATCAGTGCAACTGCGATGTAAAGGCGTAAAAACTAGATAATTAATATTTTTCCAATACCTAGTATTTTTGAATAATCATATTAAGTAATATTTTTAATCTTTTAAATATTATATTTTTTAAATAATGCAGTCAGAATCATCAGAATTTTCATTTTATTTTTACGAAAAGGTAAGTTTTCATTTTTAAAGTTGACTAAAGCGCATCCGAACAAGCTGGAGGACTTACTTCAACTTGTCATTGTGAAAACGGCTTTCTAATTTAATAAGATCTCATTGGTCAAGGGGCATGACTAAGTTGAGTGACAACGATGAGTCAATTTTCTTAACGTGAATACACTATAGTATCAAATTGAACATATTATGCATGTGGCGTTATTTTCAACACCACCCTAAAATTTCAGCATAGCAAACCAACTAGTCCGCCTAGTAGGTTCCACTTCGAACCTACGTCCGGTCCTCGAAGCCTTGTACCACCGCATGTTGCTGTACCCGCCGGTGTCACACCGCGTCGAGCCGCTGAGGAGCACCCGTGAACTGATGCAGAACCCCAAGAGACTGTGCCAGCTGGTGCTACTGAAGAAAGTGGACCACCATGAGAGGCATAGTGATGACATGGCGATAGTGAGATTGTAAGTACCTAATGCTAAAATTTTCGTTGTTCAAATATTGTTGAACAAAAAGTGCTCAACAGGGCTTTCACCATAAATTAATGGATTGGAAATAGTACATTTTGATACAAGTAGAAGTTTCTCATTGCGACTGAGGTGGAATTCGGCCGAACCGCAGGTGAGGGTGTTATGGGGCCGAGTGCTGTAGTGAAAAAATTCCATTTGTACTTCCACTTACGAAGAAAAATTCAACGGGAGATGCCCGGTAACTAGTAGGGACTGCGCGCCGAATACATGTAATGAATTGTAGCGGGAGCAGGCTGGTGCACTTTTTCGCACTAGTGCGGAAAAGTGCAAATATCGTGCCTAAAAGTGGTAGGAATAAAAGTGGATTTTCGAGTAAGTGTGTTGAAAAAGTCATTGCCTAACCTCACTGATCACGTTCACGCGAGCGAAGTCGCTGGTAAAGTGAATATAAATACAATTTTACCCCAAATCTATCGTTTTACAGAATAATGGACGGTATAGAAGAATGTGGGCGCAGCGGCAACCCAGAAGTAGTGGCGGCGGCAGTGGAGTGCGTGGTGTCTCTGCTGGACGCGCTGGAGAAGCTGTGCTCAGGCTCCACTGACTACTTCTCGGCAGACACGGCCGCGCTCATCCTGGGGCACTGGCCAAAGCTGCACGATGCGGACTACACGGGGCCGCTCACTTATCAGACGCTGGCTAGGCTGCCTAGCCCCTATAGGTAAGAACGAATCGGCGTAAATGTTACCTCTTTGCTTGTACAATTTCCGATTTAAACTTTTACTGGCTAAAATCCACCGTGTTCCTTCAGTTACCCTTTGCAGTCCAAAGCCAATTGCGCACACGTGGGCCACTTACGCCCGAATTACGCCGATCTGATCGCGTCAGTCTCCATACATTTTATATGGCAACTAGACTTGTAGAGCTACATTAGATCCACGCCACACGACGCGACGCTACGTACGCGACACTGACCCAACGATCCCAGATATTATCGGAAGGTGGTGGGAGGAAACCATGCGTCTGATCGCGTGTGCGTAGTGTAGTTCTACGTCTCAGACGTCTGCTGTCTCATTCCGCGACTGACGATAGCCCAAGTAACATCTGCGGTAAAATTATTATAACGAAGATGACTGATGAACAGTTAATTGAACAGGTTCGGCAGTATCCTGTCAAATATAATGTAAAACCTAAGCAATATAGAGATACCAACATAAAAAAAACCGACCAAATCCATGTCGGACTCACGCACGAAAGTTCACGTACCGTAGCAAAAAAATGGCAAAAAAAAAACACGTTTGTTGGAGCTCCACTTAAATATTTATTGCTAAAGCGGCAACAGAAATACATCATCTGTAAAAATTCCTTGGGTACGGAACCCTAAAAATTAATCCATGCATCACATAAATATCATGATAATACTTTTATTATGTCATAAATTTCTTCAATTTGCGCTTTTGACATGCCAAAGTACATGAAGAAGCTTTATCTGCTTCTAAATCTTTGACAAGGTACTGTGATATTCGCCAACTTCTTGCCTTCTTAAGTTTATGTTTTGAACGCACTATTTTATTTTCCTAATTTTCTTCCTTGAAAAATCTTGAAATTCACTGTCTCTTCCGTATATTTCTAACTACTCAGATGACATCCAGCGTTAAAATCTAAGGTTGTAATGCTCACACATGGCCCAAGTTGCATCGGTGTACTCGTGACATCGATCCAGTGGTCTGCGTCACGTACGTTACGTCGCGTGACGTCTCGGCGTCGCGTGACGTGGATCTAATGTAGCTCTACCTTCAGGCGTCGCCCACGTTTGCGTCGGTCTAATGTAATTCCCACTTAATACCTTTCACAACCTTTCATCACGTCGGAGCGCCCATAAAGCAAGTACAGGTTACTCCCGAAATCCGTAGCATTTTTTTATTGGGAGGAAAATAAGAAACAACAAGGAAAATTAAAATATATTTATCGTGTAAAAATCGAAGTCGCGGGCAAAAGCTAGTGTATATAATATAGCACATTGCCTTCAGGATTATTCGAATTATTGAAATCAATAAGCCTTTCAGTGGAAAACATTAAATAATCATGAACACAAACAACTGCTGCAATACTGTATCAAATGATTCATTCTAACTACAAGAACTTTAGTCCTTATTACCTTAAAGAAAACAATAATTTATAATATTTTCTTTTTAAAGAACACAATCGAAGTTGTGTGTTAATCAACTGTTTATCTGTTTCAGGGATGTAGTGGCTGTGTTACAGAGCAACGAAACTAAAGAACATGACTCATCAGGTAATTTGTTTTAGTTTGACAGCTTTGTGTGTATGTCTATCTGTGGCATCGTAGCTCATAAACAGATAAACTTTTTTATTTAAATACCAGTTTTTAGCAATGGTTCTTAGCCATGTTTGATTTAAATCGGTTCAGTCAGTCATTTAGTATATCGTAGTAGAAGATATGGCGGGTGGGGGGGGTTTGAAAGTGAGAATGAACAACCGAATGTTTGTGAAAATTTTAAATTCAAGTTTTATACACGCTCAGTAGAAAAAAATATACAAAACAATGATAAAAAGCACAGAAAGCAATGAGATGAATGAAATCGTAAAAAAAAAACTATTTCATTTTTTCAGATACATCTGGCCCAGAAAACGTGAGCTCTGGCAGCGATGGTGAAGCAGACTCGGATGCTGACAACGTGTTCCTACCATCTCGCGCCAGCAACCCGACGGCTAACGATAACGACAAGAATACTGTGCATGACAAGCCGAAGGCTGTACCCAAGACTTTGAACCTTGGAAGGTGAGAGACACATCAATCTAGAAGTCTTCTCCTTCTTCTTCCTGCCCTTATCCCATATTACTTGGGGTCGGCGCAACAGGTTTTTTTCTTCCATTCTGTCTGGTCACCCATCACACTATCACTAACTCCCTTTTCTTTCATATCACTCCTCACACAATCCATCCATGTTTTCTTTGGCCTCCCTCAAGAATTCTAAGTATACATGTAGATGGATGGAGAGGGACATCCATCTACATGTATACTCAGAACTCTTTTAGTAACATACGTTTCATTCCTCCTCAATCAATCAATCACATCAATCTAGAATTAAAGATGTAAAAGTTTCATTTAAGCAACGAAACTATACAACTGTGCGTGTGTGTTTCCTGATAGCTAACATCTGAAGTCTTTTTTACATAGCATGGGTAGGATGTCAGCAGGACGAAAATATGCTTCTTTAAGATTAGAGAAAAGGATATGTAGCTATATTTTCTGAATCTGACAGCTGTCATCCGCACCATCCTATAGTAATTGTAGTTGGAGTGGTCTTGAAGTTAAGAGTGAATAGGTTACTTCTAGGCAAGCGTGCTCCATCGTCGAACACATCATCGCTTACCATAGGTGAGATAGTTGTTAATCGCGAGCCTATCTATAATAATTAAACTAGTGCTAAACTGCGATCCCACCTGATGGTAAGCAGCAATGCAATCGTTGATGGTGAGGCGCACTAGTTTATTAAGAGCCTATTCACTCTAGCCTTGAAGACACCTAAATTATAATTGGACAGGAAGACCGCAGCAGACAAATTGTGCTAATTAAACTAATTTAGATATTGGATTTAATCTTGACATCTTCGGTATCTGTAGTTACTTGTTATATCTCTTCGAAGAGGAGAGCAGTGGTGGCCCAGTGGTAACAACCCTGACTTTGGAGTCGGACATCGTGGGTTCAAACCCAGGCAGGCACTTTACTTTGTGTAATGTATTTAATCCCAACTACTCTGAAAAGGGTGATGGAAAGCGGCATGTTCTAGAAACAAAACTTCGAAGACAGTTGTGATATACACTAACCCGCACTGGGCCCGCGTGAATTACGGCCTGAGTCCGAGCAGAGGGAACATTATAAGTCTGTACACGACACGAGTCACGAGTCTGTCGTGTCTGTGTAATGATACACGACTTGATGTTAACTCCGTATATTTGCAACTGACGCTAAAACTTACGAAGCGGGCGCAGCCGCCACTAAGGTGCGCTCTCAGCATAAAATAGATACTTACATATGTATATATGTATATGATTAATATGTGTCCCTACAGTCTGATTAACCTATATCATCATCTTCCTGCCTTTGTCCCATGTTACTTGAGGTACCGACCCCAAGTAACATGGGACGAGTTGCACTGCAACACGTTTTTTTCTTCCGTTCTATTCGCCCTTTTCTTTCATATAACTCCTCAAGGCTGATTATGCTAGGTATTACTAGCATTTTGCCAGTGACTTCATGCGCAAAAATGTTTTCATAAAAACTGTAACACCTAATAGTTTTTTCAAAACTACCCTCAGAATACTAAACCGTATTTGTTTTTATTATTCATTTTGATTAGAATTTGTGATGTGGTGTTCAAGTTTATTAACCCATTAAATAAAAAACCATCCATAAAATATTTAAAACCCCCTTTTTTATTATTGGGGGTAGTTCTGAATTTCATATAATGATAATTTTTATTATTTATTATTCGTTTATTCATAACTAAAACATGTAAATTATATTTTTAAATATTTCAATAAAAAAAAAATAAAAAAAACATTTAAAAATATAAAAAACAGTGTCCCACCGGTATCGGGAACAGGGTCCAAGCTACCGGCGGTCAGGGCTCCAGAGAAAGGAACCTCCTGACAATACGAGCCGTGTCCAGGAGTACCGCTTTCTGGATCAAGCCCTTGATCCAGCCGCCTAACGCGAGCCTCCTAAGGTGTTGGTCGAGGCTCTTGGCTATTAAGCCATTGGCTGACACGACTATCGGTACAATGATCGCCGAGTCTACATCCCACATGTCGACAACCTCGCGAGCCAAATCAATATACTTGATTTGTTTGTCTTTCTCTGCTTTCACGAGGTTCTCGTCATGCGGAACGGATATGTCAACAATCATTGTACGCCTCTCTCTTCGGTCCACCACCACTATATCAGGCTTATTGGCTACAATAGTCCTGTCAGTGATGATGGACCGGTCCCAGTACAGCGTGATATCGCCATTATCGAGAACTGGGTCGGGCACATACCTGTAGTATGGCACCTCCGATTCCACAAGAGAGTAATTCAGAGCAAGTTGCTGATGGATAATCCTGATTTATTATTATTATTACGTTACTGTTTGTGCTAACTCTCAAATAATATATTGGTCTACACGGAATGAGATTTTGAATACAAACGAAATTCCCCTTTTTCACCCCCTTAGAGCTCGCCTACATCTTAAAAGGAAGCATTGTGCAAAATTTCATGGTCCCAGTCCCAGTAGTTTCGGCTGTGCGTTGATATGTCAGTCAGTCAGTTACTCCTTTTATTCATATAGATAGGCAATACTCTTCTGGTTTGTGATCTCATCAATGTTAACACTGTCATAGTTAAAACAGTTTATTATACTTTCAGATGCACCATAACAGAATGCAACGTTGATTTGGAGAGGCATAACGCGCGGCAGTTTATCAAAACTCTACAGAACTCGCTCCTCCCAAAACTTCTGAATCTCCGAACTTGTATAGAGGTCGGTAACAAATATTAGTTATCTTTGACATACCATTCGAAATGTTATTTTCTTTAAAACTTTACTTTTAATTTCTGGATGGTTAAAATAATTGGGTACTTGACTCTTTTTTTAAATAACATATCTTATGGATCAGAAGCGTATTTGACTTTTTTAAAAGAAAACTCGGAAAAACCTAGAAGTATTTATTCAACCGTTACACCGATATAGTTAAAAATTATGATGCCTAAAATACGTCCATCGCATTCGAGCTCTCGAGCAAAAGTGACACGAGACAAGAGACAAGTGCGCACACCACTCATTGTGAGTTACCTCCCTCTACTCGACTGCATCATTGCAGTCACGTTATATCATCGCCTTCAAAACTGTCAAATCCTCTAAGACATATTTTTCAAATCCGTTCAAAATTAAGCAAGTTTCAAAAAACTTTTCAAATCTGGTGGAAGGAGAAACTGTCAAGTAACAGAAAAAGTATGTGCGGATTGAAATGTGACGTCACCACCGTTAAGTTACGCTCTTTGGAAAGAGATAGCGATAGCTTTACTTTCAAATACAAATAACAAAAGCCTCATGATTTAAAACTGAAAAAATGTTCGAACGATCAGGTGGACGAGGCGATGCAAGAATTCGCATCAAAGTGCTGCCAGCACAATGCGGCCCAGCCGCCGGCGACGGCGTGCATCATGAACGCGGACGGCGTCTACCTCGCTACTTACGCGGCGCTGCTGCTCACCCTCAAGCAGAGGAGAACTAATTACTATAATCAACCCAGTGTATGTTACCGGTTTCATTTGTTTCTCACGATTTTTTTATGTATAGTGCTATACTTAAACACTATAGTTATTGATACTTATTTGATGCTGTCTACTATTTTCGAGCGCGAAATCAACCCAGGCAAACGGAAAACATCGTAAGAAAACCTGTATATCCTTGAACCAAAAATTCGAAGACATGTGGCATCCAGCCCGCTCTTTTAGAAATGAGACCTAAGTCCTAGCAGTGGAAACTAATTATAATTTATCGTTAAAGCGACTTTTTACTACTATTATTGATAGGTTCGCACTTGACCACTATCTCACCTGATGGTAAGCGAAGATGTGGTCGACGATGGAGCACGGTTGTCTTGAAGTCAAGTTCACTCTTTACCTAAAGACCCCTGGGTTATCAGGCTCCGGCAGGGCATTCCACTCCTTAGGTGTACACACAATGAATCTGTTCTCAAAACTTTTTGTGCGTATGGGTGAGATGTCCACCATGTACCGGTGGTGAGATATTATATTATACTCAAATTCATCTTTTATTGCAGAAGGTCCAAGTATCTCTAACAGAAGATGAATTCGTGGAAGAAGTACAAGGCAGTGGTGTTCTAGTATATCTGTCGGCGACTTGGCTGAGGGAGTTGTACCAGCAAGTGCTCGCCAGTGATTTACTCAAAGAAGTTCCTACTACTGACCATCCCCTTGTACATTTACTGTCAGGTAAGAACTTTAAACCAGGTTTTACGTCATGAGGGGTCTCGAAATTTATACAAATATTTTACAGGAAATAACAATCTTAACAGTAGCTGTATGTTATTTTGGACAAAGGTCGACCATTTTATCAGCCTAGAATAATTTATAATTGCGGCCCTAAAACGCTAGGGCAACTGAAGAAATACAGGTGTGATTTAGTAAAAATCTGACACTCCTTCTCGGTCTACCGGGCGAGCGGGACTAGTCATTGGACCGAAAAAAAATATTATTACAATTAACGAACTATGTACATGACAGAAAATCATGTGTACTTCTTGGACTTGAACAAAGGCTTTTATCAAGTTAACACTATATCATAAATTCAAAGTATAAACAATATTTTAGTAACCAGCATGTGTTTTATAAATGTTTAATTAAAATACGGAAATCAATTAAAAGATACGGAAAAACTATGTCCCAAAAATCGAAGTTCAATTGACAAAACAGTTTACTTGGATGATATTATTCTTTCCTCAACAGATCTCGGCGGTTTGGATCAAAGTCCAGTTATGTCAGATTGGCAGAAGTTGAAAGAAGTGTCCTGTTTATATAACAATATCATAGACTCACCGCAGCATGATGCGAGCTTGCGGTGGGCTAGAAGGTAAATAAAAAAAACACATACGTCGCTTTTCATGAAGAAACTGAGGTTTAATACTTATTTCCTTAAAAATTTTTTTTTATTTCAGAATACTAACTTGTATATGGGACTCTATGGTCACAGTGTTAAGTGTGCCCCTAACGGGGTATGGTAACAAAAAACAAAAACTGCACGGTATGATTTCTAAGAAAATAAATACGTTTGGAAAAAGAAAGCGGATTGCTTGGGAGGGGCTAACTATACAATGCCTTGAAGGACTGCATAAGGTATTAATCAAGAATAGTATGATTTGATTTGAATTATTTACTAGCAGTATACTGCAGAATACCTCCTGTTTATTTTAAATTCTTACAGTTCAATCTACAAGTTGTCTGGTAGATATCGCTGTCAGCGATAAGGCCGCCATTGTACCTATAGATTTGTGCTACTAATTTGATATACAATAAATAAATATTATTATTTTTTGAGAGATATTATTGTAATTTGAAAAGGCTGCTTTGTTATACCTACACATTTAAACACTGTGTGGTGTTACAATTTCAGGCTGCAAGAGTAAGCAACACTTTGAGCTTGCAAAATCGTTGCAGTAGTATTCTGGCTCTCTTGGCTAACTCGGCCATCTCGCAGCCACCGAACGGCAAGATATTGTCCACGCATGCCCTGTCTTTGGACATATTGATTACAGGTAAGTTAGCGACATATCATATTTGTTAAAATACCCACACCCGACTCTACAGTGCTTAAGTATAAACGGATGTTAGTTTAAGTATTTTTGGCGAATTATTCCTTGATTTAATAATGCTAACATACACTAAAAATAAAACTGAATTAAAAATCTGTAGTTCAACGCCATCTAGCGTGAAAATGACCACGCTTGGTCCCGCCGCTTTCACCTTGTTTGTTAGTTTTAAGTTGGGCGCCAATATTTTAAGAATTCCATGTAGGTAAATAAAGGGCACCCAACTGAGATTTAACGTAGGGCAAGATTTTTCTAGTGGCATTTTATATAATGTTTAATTTTAAATTAGATATAAATTTGTTTCAAACTAAGCTGATTGCGAGATTTTATAAGTTTTAGATTGGATGCTAATGCTTTATGAATTCCATTTAAGTAATGGCGCCCAACTGGGACAGCTTATTATAAGATTCTTGTAGCGAAATATGTATTCTATTTAAAGCGTAAGTAATATCATAAACAATTTTTTCCAGGAGGTTTAGAACTCGGATCGAAGGCTCCAGAATGTTGGGAACATATCTTTGCAGCCTGTCAATACGTGTCCAGTTTCGAACATTCTCTTTTCGGGCATCAAGGGAACAATGCCACTCCAATAGTGACCATGCAAACTGGCAGAAATAAAACTGTTTCTATACTACAAGCTGATGCTAAGTTGGGGTTAGATGGAAGAGATGATGAAACCTGGTAAGTTTTACACAGAATCAGTAGAAAAAGAAATTATTTCTTGACCATTATCCTAAATTATTACACGTGACATATCACTCATCCAATAGAAATTGTTCGATATACTTAATTACATTATGTGATTGTATATAAAAGAACCTGAGGTTTGAAAATTAAGATTCAATTTAAATTTCGACTTTTCTGCAGTTAGATGTTTCTTTTTTCTAAAATATGTATAATTTCCATTAAAATTGTTATTTATTAATTCATATAATTACGTATTTTTGTAACATCTTTTTTGTTTTTTCCTTAGTGTGGACGTCTTCAACTTCTTGCAGCCTGTATTCGAGAATAACATAAACAATGACATGTCAGTAGCAAAAATTGTAGAAACGTGCAGACAAGAGGTAAAATGAAATATAATTTCCTACAAACTTTAATTTTAAAACACAAAAAAACAAAATTGCCTTTTAAAAGTTACTTCATATTCAGAATTTATTTATTTATATTCTGCGTCCGTGTTTGGCTCACAGAAGTTCATGTTTGTACTCATTTTCACACTTTCCTAACCCTAAAAATAGAAGCGGACACACAATAAAGCTATCGTTCGTTATCTTTCTATAGTTTCTTGCAATTATATTAGAGTTGTAGTCTGTTTTTAAGGCGTTCAGAAATTATTACTGTTTATTTATGTACCATCATTGCAATTCCGTTCAGTTGTGTTGTATTTAATTGTGTTTATCACATCTATACTATTAATTAATATTATAAAGCTGCAGAGTTTGTTTGTTTGTTTGAACGCGCTAATCTCTGGAACTACTGGTCCGATTTGAATGATTCTTTCAGTGTTGGGTAGACCATTTATCGAGGAAGGCTATAGGCTATGTTTTTTTTTCAAAATTAGGGATCCGTAACAAAATTGCTATTTTGTAACACAAGGTGTAAAATCGAAAACCTATTTTTGCGTGCGCTGCAAAAACTATTGACAATAGAACAAAATAATGTACTACGGGTTTGTAGATTCCATTAAGACCTACAAAAAAGTCCGCGGCAACATATATCTAGCTATCATGGTTTAATCACAATAACCGATTTTGTGTTCAAAATAATTATTAAATCGTCTGAAGAAAAAAAAACTACGTTAAATATGTATCGTAATATTAATCTTTATCGAAATTAAGCATTATGTTATCAAGAGTATTTATGTAGAAGTAAAATACTTTTTGTTTCATCTCAATCGGATATTTCGTTTAAAAGTTATCACGTGTGTAAGATGTTAAGAGTTGGTACCTATTAATGAGCCATAGAGTTTTTTATCAACATAAAATCCTGTAATAATCTTTTTCGAAATATATTTGTTGATGAGATCAAGAAGATGCAGTCCATTATCCACAGGAATTTCTTAATTCTTTAAACCCGAGTGGCCTCCCCCCACATTCTCTCAAGTTAAAAATTGGTGCCCCAATTATTTTACTTAGAAATCTTAAGCCACCAAATTTATGTAACGGGACTCGACTTCAGGTTAAATTTCTTCGCAATAACGTGATCGTTGCAACAGTTTTGACTGGTCCAGCGGTTGGTCAAACAGTACTTATACCTCGGATCCCAATGATTCCAAATGATTTGCCTTTTCATTTTAAAAGAGTCCAATTCCCAATTAAATTATCTTTTGCCGTAACGATAAATAAATCACAGGGGCAAACATTTAAATATGTAGGATTAGATTTACGGCAAGACTGTTTTTCGCACGGCCAACTCATATATGTCGCGTTGTCAAGATCAGGTTGCGGAAACAATCAATATATTCTTCTGCCACGAGAAAATAAAACGAAAAATATAATTTACTCATTCATTAACGCTCAGGCGGTAGCCGGCGCCCGCAAGCCATTGTCTTACTATTGTGTCTCTAATTACGCACGTCAAAAGGTTAACCCGGTTTAAAGTTGGACGGACACTCCCGCCTATAGTCGTCATTCTTATGTGTCTGGCTGAATGTCGAACAGATAGACAGCTATTGCCTGCGACTTATACATTTTAACTTAATCTATATTTTTCTTAATATTATAAAGCTGAAAAGTTTGGTTGTTTGTTATGAATGCGGTAATCTCGGGAAATACTGATCTGCTATGAAAACTGTTTAAATATTCAATAGTCCATTTATTGAAGGAGGCTATATTTATCTCGGTATTTCCACGGAAACGAGAAAAACGCGGGTGAAACCGCGGGGCACAGCTAGTATTCTAATAAACAGCATTTATAATAAAAGAAAAACACAATAAGTCTAATCATAGATAATGATTGTTTCTTAGGAAACCAGCCTTGACTTTTTTATTTTTACCCTAGGGTGGCAATGTGATATCTGGTTCTGGAGCCGCCAGAGTATGCTGCGCGCTGACCGCTGCAGCCGACACGCTGTTTACACGTCTAGCAGCTACTACCACACTACCTACACTGAAGGCAGCGCTGCAAAGGCTGGTGGCGCATCAACATCGATTAGTAAGTTCTTATTTTTAACCGACTTCAAAAAGGAGGAGGTTCTATGTTCGGCGGAATGTTTTTTTTTTATGTATGTTCACCGATTTCTCGAACAATTGTGGACCGATTTTGAAATATTGTTTTTATTTGTTAGTTTGTGCTCCCAAGTTGGTTCCATAGAAATATTGTTATGATCTGATCATGAACTCCGAAGATATGGAACAGAACTCCTCATAGGAACACAGCAGAACTGTCGTAACAAGTAAAATTGCATTATTTATACGTGTAGTCGATGACCGACTGAAAGAAGAGGGGAAATATATCGAACTGATCTGATGATGAAGCCTGAAGTTAGGCACCGGAACTCTGTAATAAATTACTGTAATCCGTGTTTGGGATTATTAGAATTGTCATGAGATGCACTATGGCTTTAAGGTATTTAAGTATGGCTGAGGGGTACTTTTTAGTGGTGGTACCATAACTAAAAAGTGTAAAATAAAAAACTTTTTACAAAAAAGATACAACCGACTTCTATGTAAAAAAACACTGAAAAGTGCAAAATAAATAGAAGTCGGTTGTATTTTTTTGTAAAAAGTTTTTTATTTCAAATAGACTGATTTACGTAATCATTAATACCATATATACTCGATATAAACTAAATCTGCCTCACTTCTTATTCCAATTACGGTTTATGTAACTGACGGATTAGTATGCACTCGTAAGATATCAATATAATTGTTGTCATGACTTTGATCAGTTCATTTTTAGTTTTCAGCAATATGTTTAACAATTCTTTTACGACTGGATTTAAATTCTGGTAAAACTCAGGTCGTACATATGCTATATCGACCATACAAACAAACTACAAAGGCCGTAACTTCAAATCTCATACTTATGGTTATGAAAAAACTAAAAAAAAATTTGAATGAGTGTTTTAAAAGCCTTTTTATGATTGTAGCACAATTGTAAATATGCATCGACTTATAATGTAAATATGGCGTTCGCAAGAATGTGAAAAACTAAGTAAAATACATCAAAAAGTTAATTTCTCTAAAATGGTCTTTTAGTGGAAAGATTGACTCTTTCCACTAAAAGACCATTTTAGAGACAGATCGAATAGAACAACCTGTTTACAGAACTTACTGTAAGTATAACACTGTCAAGCCTACTGTATCTCTTCAGCTGTTCTGCTCATGGGAGGCAGACGTAGCTAACAACAATGTGTGGTGGTGGCGCCGGGGAGCCGCGGGAGGTGGAGGGAGAGGCGCGGGGGGGGAGGCCGGCCGGGCGCTGTGTCGCGCGGGGGACGTGGCGCTGCGCTGTCTGCGTGCTGCGCGCCCGCTGGCGCATCGGATGGCGATATGGACTGTCGTGGGACCGCACTTCATGCAGGTACATAACAAACGACTTAGCTGAAGTAGCTAACAAAAACATGTGGTGTTAGCACCGGAAAACTGCTGTACCTTGTGGAGGTAGAAGTACGTGGGAGAGGGGGAGAAGCAGCCAGGACAGTGTGCCTCGTGGAGGACGTGGCACTTAAGTGTCTGTGCTGCCAGGCCGTTAGTTTATAGGATAGCCATATAAACTGTTGTTAAACTTCATGCCGGTAAAGATGAGGCTTTGATAAAATAAACTTTTAGATCGACTTTCTTCAAAATTTATTAATACTTTGCCATACAAACTATGCCTCTTAAAACCTAAACGCTATGCACACCAAACCCTTACTCTAAAAGAATTTTGGCGAGATTTCAGGAATAGAGAAACTTCAGCACTTAATAAAGCTTCTTTGAATGTTTTCACAGGCGGCTTGTCACAAGGACATCCAAATCGCCAGCTTAGCGATCCAATGTCTGCATGACTGCGCAACTGCTCTACTCAACCAACAAGTAGAGCTACCACATTTCCACTTCAACGAGGCGTTACTGAAGCCTTTCGAGAACCTTCTGTGCTTGGAACTGTGTGATGATGATATACAGGTGAATATTAACTAATGCTGACTTCTCCCGCATCATCGCTCTGGTAGTCCATCCTTCAGGATCCTTGCCATTTTTAGAATGAAAGTAGTCTATGACACTGCAATAATCAAGACTTGCTATCATTTAATGTTATTTCCTGATCGGATCACTACTTTTAGAGAATATCGTTTACAAATAAAGAATTTACCTCTTTGTACCTTAGACCACTTTTCAAAAACAATTTGACTATCGTCTAAGTAGAAATTTTCATATTCATCATTTCTTGTTTTCAGGAACAAATCATATCCTGCATCTGCGAATTCGTGGAAACTAATAGAATGGAAATAAGATCAGGCTGGCGACCACTCTTCAACACTTTGCGAGCTGCCAACAATTCCAACCAATACTCCGCCATTTTGGAAATATTCAAAGTATTTCTTAGCACAGACAACACTCTTGTATTCGCTAACGCAGCTCTTGACTGTATACTGTGCCTTTTAAGTCATATCAAAGGACTGCACTACGAAGAGGTCCAAGCAACTGAAGTAAAACCTAAGAAAGCTACAACACCAACTCAACCTAAACCTAGCCTTAGTCTAAAATTCTCAAAGAACAGCAAATTTATACCCCTTAGTGAAGAGAAATCTGAGAAAGTCATCGTGGATATGTGTAGGGAGGCATTGTACCACTTGGAAAGTTGCGCAGATATATTAACAATGATGTATAATATGCCAAAATGTCCTATATTTAATACGGGTAACAGGATCAAAGGTGATATGCCGTTGTGTGTTGTTGATCCAATAATACCCAGTGCTTCTCTTGATATCACCAAATTCATTTCCAATGATCATTATGAAGAAGATCTCATCTCATACAGAAAGCTATCTACAAGTCTGCCTCCTTCTAATACCACTAACAACTGCCTTTTGAAACTTGATAAGCCAAGCAATATACTTAAAGTATGGTACGTTCTTATTGAGGGGTTGATCTCAGCTACCGTCGTTTGTTCGAAGAAGAATCAACCAGCAGCTATGGAAACCTTATTCAAGCTGTTGAGGAATACGGTTGAAGTACCCGGTACGCATTTTGGTCTACACTGTATAAACCACCTTCTTCTGCCAACAGTTCAGAACTGGCTACGGCAGATTGCAAATGTTAATACTCACTGGGACAGCGTGATGCCAAACTTTAAGCAATGCTGTGGTATGACGACAGATACTATCGTCATATACCTACACCATTTACAACAAATAAACGTTGAACGATCAACGGTCGATGAGAAAAATGATGGAGAGGAAATTGAACCCATTGAAAGCGTAGAAGCAACATTTGCTTTGAAACAAATTATGTTGATTCTAGTTGAATGTATCGCACAACCTCAAGAACCAATTGCTAGACTAGGAGCATCATGCATAAGACATATTATTTTAACATCAGGACATCTTCTAACAGACAATCAATGGGAAATTGTTTGCACAAGCTTACACAGAGCTTGCAACGTCAGTTTAACACCTCTTAAGCAACTGACCTATGCTTTCAAAGAAAACTCAAATAGCTTCTACGGAGATTTAGCTATAGTAAAAGTAGCTGCAAGACGGGATTGTTCGGTAAACGATAATGTGAGACTGCATGCAATGGCGCAACAAGTGTTCCTAACTGAACAATTGAAAGGGGATGGGCACGCTAAAATTACTCCTAAGAATTCATCTCAGAATTTGATGTTGATTGATGATCGGAGTTACATATTTCTGATTTATCTCCACGAGTCAGTAAACTCTCTAAACCCAGATCTGTACACCGTAAGAATCCCTCACAGAGGGTTAGTCGTGGGATTGTTAGCACATCAAATTTTGGTTCAAATAATTGCTACAGTTCTCATCCAAGCATCGTCCGATGTCTTCCAAGGTATAAATAGTATCCTACTGGATAGCCTCAAAACCGGTTCCAATGTTTGCAACTACAAGTTCTTCCTAAACAGTGACAACACAGACTTATTGCTAAGGGGGTTGGAACTTTCATTCACAAGAGCCATGCAATTTGATTCAAGGCCCGGTCTGAAGTTCCTCGTTCAAAAAGTGTCCAACTTGGACCACGCTGCCAACTTATACAAACAAACGACCTCTTCATGGCTGATAAAAATCATTGCTTTGACTGAAATATTCTTTAATGGTGTACATAGATTTAAGCTCAAGTCGACGGATATCTCTATAATATTACACAACTATACAACTACATTAAATTTGACGCTGGAATATGATCGATTTGTGACAAAAATATTTGATCTGAAGCATACATGGGAGTTACTGTGTCACAACTATGTGAAGCATTTAATAAGTGTATCGGACTTTGATGACCATGATATTAAAGAGAGAATGTCTTGTAGTTCCGTGGAAAGTGATAACTCGTCAAATCATTACGATCAGTACTATGCACAAGAACCGAATGAGAATACTGAAGAACCACCTGTAATTGATGAAAAATTTAATATCACCCCAGAAAAAGGTGTTGAAAAACCAAGGCCATTCACGTTTGCTGATTTCAAAGCTAATAGCCAAGGATCTATTACTGTGGAAATCCATACAGAAAATATACCATCACATAAGAAAATTAAAGAGGACATAGTTAAAGAAACAACCGAAACTGATTTGGATAACGACCAAAACTCTGAAACAAATGATAATAAACCTATGAATGATGTTTTATCACAAGAAGTAAAGATAAACAAAGAGACTCCTATAAAGGAAAAGAAAGGTAGTATCCCAGATATAATAGAAAACCATAACATAGATACTCGTAAAGTAAATATTACGATCTGTGATGGACCTTCGTACGAAAAGATCAAAGTAGCTGAACCGATATTACCACCGCAACCCGTGCCTCCTGAAATAGAGCAACAGCGAGCTTTGAGTATCAGCAAGGTGAGATATTTTTTTTATTACTTAAAATAACTTACTCCCAAGTTTCGAATAGTCCATATAATCTGTTTCTAATTTCATGGTGTCTTTTATTTTTGTTTCAATTTGGTTGTTTTTTTTTTATGTGTGTTACCTCAGAACTCTGTCGTTTATGGACCGATTTGCATATTATTTTTTTTCCTCTTAAAGGATATGCTTCCAGATTGGTCTAATTTTTTTCAAAATCCAGTTTTAATGATGGGATTTATGAGGGAAATCCTCAAATGTTATAGGCAACTATATACTGATTTTGATATTTTCATCGAGAACATAAGCATTTACTTTTTGACTAAAAGTAACATTTGATGAAGTGGAACTGATAAAGAAGACCAGAAATGGCCAACGGAACTTCACCCTCACATAGATATCACAATGAAGATAGTTAAGCGACTATGACAATATAAATCAATAAATGGTTCTGAATAGTTATGTTGAAAATGGTATCATCGAAGTGAACTGATGATGATGATGGAGTCGGAAGGTAGGCACAGGAACTCCGTAATTAATCAATGTATCCTAGCCGTGTTTGGGTTTATTAGAATTGTCATGAGATGCACTTTGGCTATAAGGTATTATCGAACTGATCTGATAATGGAGCCGGAAGGTGGAAGGTTGATACAGGAACTTCATAATAATACAATGTAACCTAGCAGTGTTTGGGTTAATTGGAATTTTCATGAGAAATAGGCACTCTGGTTATAAGTGTATCGCAACTAAAAAGTGTGAAATAAAAAACTTTTTACTTACAAAAAAAAATAACTTTAATTTCGGAAGTCAGTGTTTTAACACCGATTTCCGAAATTAAAGTTATTTTGATCCTTTTAGTGTTTTTTTTTTTTAGTGAAGTCGGTTATTTTTCTTTTTGTAAAAAGTTTTTTTATATTTTTGCCAGACATTTTTTTCGTATTTTTATCATCTGTTCTGAAGCCAATCTTAACTTTTCTTATCTTTTTCAGGATACTGAGGTGCAACGTAATTGCTTCCAAAATATTTTAATGGCATATCTGGAATTGGTCCTGACGTTTTCGCTGGAAAGGTTCCAACTGATCCACCCTGTGCTACAGAGTGGGTTCGTGCAACTTGCCAAAACGGTCACCGATCCACAACTACTCGATAGAATCAATATATTTTTCGATAAAAAAGACTTATCTGAATTTAACTATAAGTGATCAATTAATTGTGATATTATAAAATTCACATTATAATATTATATTCCTCGATTGTTCGGTGTTATGTGAAAAATACAATCATATTATAATGGTGATGTTTTTTTATTTAATCCTGTGTTTCTTATGAATATACAATTTATTTGATTGTCATATATAATAGTAATGTGTAATAGTGTGATCGAATCAGAAATGAAGATATCCGCATGAGAACCAAGGTTGCCGACACAGCACGAAGAATCGCCAAACTTAAGTGGCAATGGGCAGGGCACATTGCTCGCAGAGCAGATGGCCGTTGGGGCCGAAAGTTTCTGGAGTGGCGACCGCGTACCGGAAGACGCAGTGTTGGAAGGCCTCCTACAAGGTGGACCGATGACCTGGTGAAGGTTGCGGGAATCCGATAGATGCGAGACGCACAGGACCGTTCATTGTGGCGACATTTAGGGGAGGCCTATGTCCAGCAGTGGACGTCTATCGGCTGAAATGATAATGATGATGATAATAGTAATGGGAGATATTAATAGAAAAGTAGGATTTCTTAAGTCAGGCGAACCAGAACAAGCGGGTTTTAGAAGGGGGTACAGTACCATCGATCATATTCACACGCTAGAACAAATAATAGAGAAGTACCAAGAATTTCAAAGAACGCTTTACATCGGCTTCATTGATTACCAGAAAGCTTCCGATACTCTAGCAAATTCATCCATATAGCAAACTCTTCGCACATAAAATGTCAACTTATCCTACGTAAGATTACTGCAACACCTTTACGAAAAGAGCCAAAGTAGAGTTCGATTAGAAAGCATAGGACCACCCATTGACATAAAAAGAGAAGTCAGACAAGGCGACCCAATTTCGCCTAAACTTTTCATTGCTGTCTTAGAATCAATCATAAGTGGGCTAGATTGGAAAAACAAAAACATAGGCATCAATATCAAAGGAAAACACATTTCATATCTGAGATTTGCCGATGATTTTGTTTTCCTATCTGAAAATGCCCCCTGCCTTTTTATCGATGGATATTAATAACATTGTTCTGGCAGGGGCCATAGTCTTAACATAGTTCCTGGTAAGTCCACTTAATATTCCAAAAACCATAGCCTTATAGTCTTTGTTTTCCATATATCGCAATAGTTTTTCACCAACCAGTTTATCCTATATAGGGTTATCCTTGGGTGCACTAGCATAGCGCGTACAGTGATAATCGTCGGTTGGTATCACAGTCTATTAAAAGTGAATAAAGAGCCTCTGCGAGTTGGTTACGGCTCTTCGTACGCCTTCCAAAGGTCCGGGATCTCAGGGTTCCGAGATATACTGATATAATATATACAATGAAATAAATACATAGTACAAATGCATGCAAATAATCTATGAATTTATCAACAATCATTTTATTTCGAAATCAAATTTTATTGTAATCATGAATGTCATGTCAATAATTTAATTGGCAAGAACTAAAAGGCTTTTTATTTTATTTACTTATTAAGTTGCAATGATTAAAAAGGGTTGGTCGTTTCACACAAGTGCAGTAGGCCACCCTAAATCAATACTTGCAATTCGTCATGTTCGCTGTTCTGACTGCGCTGCTAAATTGATGCGTCTGCGTAAATTAATTGCTTTTCAATGAGTGAGAGAAATCTTTTGACCATATTCTAAAATAATAGTTTCATACCTTTTGTTTGTGTAATGGCCATTGGGGTATATAAAATCTCGGAATCAGCAAAAAATGGCTTAGTATAACATCTTCTACGAACATATTATGACGGACGTCAGTGAAGGACCAGCATCTTCGCTGTGATTGTAGAATTAATGCAATGCCCAGCATTGGGCCTCCATTGAAACATTATGCTGGCGGCCCACTCCTGGGTTCTTGCATCTTTCTCACGATTGCAATTCAATAGTGAAGATATCAAGATTCAATATTTACTAAAGGTGTCTTATTGTTTTTCTTTTGACAATCATAAGTAAATCTTTTGAAGATTTGTGTATAATGTGGCCGTCGGTACCTACAGTACCTTGTTATATTTTTATTCTATTTTTTTCCTACTAACGTGTTGTATGAACGGTCCTGCAGATCAAAACGTCTTCCTTGTGATTTTAGAATTGATGCATTGCCCTAGACGGTGCCACTAGGTTTTGTGACATAAAGAACACAAACAAAGAAAACATTTAATAACTCTTTTAAAAACTCCCGCGGTTTGATAAACCTGTGTAAGTAATACGTTTTTCTTACTAACGTGTGATGGATGACCCAGAAGGAGCTCTGTGATTGTAGGATTGATGCAATGCCCAAGACGGGGCCACCAATGATTCATTATACTGGCCGCCCCGTCTTAGGTTCGCACATCGATCTTACGTTGTTCAACTGTGAAGAAATCGAGATTCGAAATGTTCTCAAGAAGTTTTATTGCCCGTGTGAATTCTAGGAGCGGAAAATATTGGTACTCATACCCACTGAGTTTGTGTGTCGTGATGCAATTTTTTTTTTATTCAATAGTTTTCTGCCACGCCTGCTCTTATGCCGCGCTACTTTGAACCACCATAGCTGGTTTGATAGGACGGGAAACGAGTTCCTGAAAGGACTTGGAAGAAACATTTGCTAAGGTGTTGGGAAGTATAGGTTAAACAATGTTTATTTCCAGTACCTAAGGACCACAATGTACCAATGTAAGTATGTGTGTGGGGTGTTACATCTGGTCGGCAACTGCCCGACAGATGATTTCGGGCTGTTCTATAATTATGTTCTAATCGCGCGGAGAACTTTAATTGCGCGATGCAAGATTAGTTCTTATGTGACACTATAGATGTCACTACATCACTCTCCTCCGGAGATCAGAGATCGATGGTTCTTAATAATGCCAGGCCAGTGGTAGGTTTGTTCTAGTGGGTCGGAACCGAATGCCGCATAGTTCTCGGTGAGTCGGAACTGTCTGCGGTGATGCCCCAGTGAGTCGAGGTGGTGCTGCCCCAGTGATTCGGGATGTTGCTGCAGGCTCCAGTGAGTCGGAGTAGTGCTGCTGGCTCCAATGAGTCGGAGCGGTGCTGTGCGACGTAGGGCTTGACTGCTGGCGTCAACCAGGAGAGGTTCTTCATGGCTCTTCAAGTGACTGGTCGAAGGTGGGGTGTGCTTAGCCAAGGTCGCTGATGAGACTGAGGGTGATGACCAGGTATGACTAGGTAGGCATGCTGGTGGTCAAGATACCCTTTATAGCCGTGGGTGCTGGCTGTATGGCACGCTGCTCGAAAGCTTGAGGAAGTGATGACGACGTCAGGAAGTAGTGGCTGCACGAATGCTGCGCTGACGTTCTTTATCGAAGGTCACCAGTTTGGAGGTATGCGGAACATAAAGTCCCGCAAACCTCCGTTGAAAAGTGATCCTCCGACCAGACGGGTGTTATATCTGGTAGGCAACTGCCCGATAGATGATTTCGGGCTGTTCTATATGTTCTAATCGCGCGAAGAACTTTAATTCTTATATTAGTTCTTATGTAACGCCATAGATGTCACTACAAACTAAATGTAAACAATCTTGATATGTCTTTTTATTTAAAAAAAATAGTATAAGAGACACACAAAGATTATTTAAATTTTGTTAATTACCAAACATCGGTATAGGGAAATAACAAATTGCAAACATTTTTAGATAAAATTTTTAGACAACATTTAGATAAAAGACATGTCAAGATTGTTTACATTTTGTTAATTACCTAAACAGATGGAGATTGATTGAGCTAAAAATACGGATAGCATGACATATAATAATAAGAATAAAAGATATCAATAATAATGGTAATTTTTTTATTTCAATAATCTTTAAGCTTGTAAACAGTATTCACATTTTCAAAATAGCTAAACATCTAAAAATTTATAACAAAGTAATAATTGTAATACATATTTGGTTTAAGGACTACGAGTACCTACTTTATAAAAATGTCTTTTGTAAAAATGTTATAAAAATGCTTGTAGCAGTCTATCGTGCATTACTTGTATAGGGGTCTGGACACATTACCACGGTGCGACGTCAAGATTAAAGCGCTCACGAAATTCAAATTTTCATAAGTTTTTTGCATTTTGCAAGTCAGAATTAAGTTGTATGTTGATTACTTTTTCATGAAATAACCATTCAATAACCATACCTGAGACGAACAGAGGGTTGTATTATAATTATAATGATTATAATTCTGAAATAAATACGTAATACGGCTGCCAAGTTATACGAGTACCTATCTTAAACAATATGCACTTGACTCTGATCTGCAATATGTTAAAACAGCAAAAACTTTCAAAAATTTGAATTTGGCGAGCTACCTTGCAGCACCCTTCTTTACGTGAAATGGCGCGGCACCCTACAGAGGCACCTTGCAACGTCGAGCAGACATACAGTGCCGAGCCGTGTAGAACGAATGCACGATATGATGTCGCGTCGCGTAAATGAACGACAAGCCTTTGGTTGAAGACTGATCGCGAAATTATTGACGATGTAGAGCCCAAACAAACCGCACAGTACCGTACCTCCGCTCAACATGGCTGCGTAACAGTGACTGACCGTAACACGATTTGCAGCCGAAACAGAAATCGAATGTTCCGCTACCCTCCCACTTCCAGCCGTAACCAAAACCGACACTGACGCGGTAACAGACAAACTGACAAAAAATAAAAATAATATTCCGATACAGTTATTCCTAACTATATTTCGATACAGTTAAGCTTAATTGTATAGTTGTAACTTTAATAAAATAATAAATAATCGAATGAACCAATGATTACATAAAAAATACAACAAAAATAGACGAACGAGTCGATCAGTTTTTAAGTATCTGTCACAACCAGCGCAGTCACTATTAATTTCAGTCGAGCCGAATATTCGGGTACTTTTTTGGCTGAAACCGAATCTTCGGTCGGCCTCTAGCAGCAGGCACCGCACCGTTACAAGTCCACAAGCCGCCCCGTGGCAGTGTGTCCAGGCCCTAAGTCAAAGACATTAATCTCATAACAACTACGATGGCACAACGAACTCACGTGATGAACATGACTAAATAATTTGCGCCTGATTTTAAAGCAAACCAAAGCATAATCTCTGAATTCTTTGTATAAGTTTCTAACGATGGCACTAAATTACTCTAAATAACATTCAATATTTACAGCTACTGTACAAATTTACACAATAATAATGCTATATAGAATACCTACCTTAATACGTAGATACTTAAACTTGCTAATAAAGCACCTATGGATAGAGTCATAGTACTAGCACCTTGTGTGGGGTACGTGTGTACAGTCAACGCATACGATAATGAACTTAAACCTAAATCACTAGTTATCATAACACTCTCTCTGTTTATCATATCTGCAATCTTCTCTGCTTCTAAAATACACACATTCAGTTGTAAATCAGTTGGGTTATCCAACATTGTTTCAACTGTGACGAATATTTCCATTTCAATAGTTAGGTACCCTCTGAGAGCGCACTCGGCTATCTTCACATGTCTCTCTAGAGCTTTCAAGATATTATTTAGATTTATAACTGTGGCGGAAATATTAGTCCCGTATAACGCTCTATCAATCTGTTTCTTTGAATATAATACCCGTAAGGCTCCTCCACATTTTGGGCAGCAAGCCCCAGGGGCAGTGAATCCTTGGCAGTTTGGCTTCTTCAATGGAGGGCAGATGATTCTGTCTATCAAGGCACACTTTGGTTCCATGAGGTCTGATATGGGGCCTACGGCGAGGCAAGGGCCTGCGTAGTCTACACTAACGTATTCAGACCACGCAGCGCATTCTGATATGTATGACACTCCGTTCACGCCGCATACTGGACCAGCCTGAAATAGAAATGAAAATACAATGATTCGTTTCGCAAAATAAGTGGGAGAGGTCTTATCGATGGTAGTTGCGATCGTGAAGTATTAGTTGGCAGTTAAAGTTTGGTATTCTCATTCATCCCCCTCACGCCTCCACGAGGATATGGCACTTCACCCGCGCGAGGCACACCTCCTTCGTATGCTCCACTGTGTCCTCCCGGCAGTCCGCACAATGGTGACACTCGGGCGTTTCCTCCCTAACTGGGCATGGTCGGTGAGGACTTGCGTCAAGCGGAAAGTGAGGACGCCGTGGCGCTTCTTTAGCCACTCCTCAAAGACAGGGGATTTATCGACGCCATTGTGTTGTGATAGTCACCAAGGCCCTGGAACTCAGAGGGCAACAGAAAGAACAGGGCGGGTTTTAGTCGGTAAAAACCTGACACTCCCTCTCAACCAGAACGGGAGTAAATAATTCATTATATCACCAAAAAAAAGAATGCGAGGATTTGAAAGAAAATAATATCGAGCTCCAAATAGTAAACCGTTTACCGTGCTTAATAAGCAGTACCTTTGTGCTCTTCTATCTACTTTTGTTCTTTTCATTTTTAAGTGTTTGTGTGTACTTAGATAAATAAATAGTAAAGATGTACTGCCAACTAACTAGAACCTTGAAGTAAGTGTAGTACTTACAGCAAAACACCCCTCGAGACAGACGCCCCAGTAGGCGAACTTGCGACCACTCATGACCAGGTGACACGGGTTGCTGTGCGTGCGTGCGTCGGTGTCACACACTGGCATGCTCGGCTGGGAGTTGCAATTTACCGTGCTTACTAAAAAAAAGGCAAAATGTCAAGGCTAAACAAAGAAATAGCATAGGTAAATAACGTTAAAACCTAAGATTATAATCCCACCGCTGCAGTAGTAAAGCAATGTCTTTATTGGGTCGCTTTTATAAAACGTAATTTTTCTGGCATAAATAGACAGGGGGAGCTTGTGCCGAACTCTATCTCTCCGTCTGATGTCACCACAAGACACTTACCACAGTAGTACTGCGGGCAGGAGGTCTGCAGGCGCGACAGACACACGTTAGGCGCCGGCATGCACACGTGGCGCCGCCCGCACGTGGCGCCGGCGCAGGGGGAGCTTGTGCCGAACTCTATCTCTCCGTCTGATGTCACCACAAGACACTTACCACAGTAGTACTGCGGGCAGGAGGTCTGCAGGCGCGACAGACACACGTTAGGCGCCGGCATGCACACGTGGCGCCGCCCGCACGTGGCGCCGGCGCAGGGGGAGCTTGTGCCGAACTCTATCTCTCCGTCTGATGTCACCACAAGACACTTACCACAGTAGTACTGCGGGCAGGAGGTCTGCAGGCGCGACAGACACACGTTAGGCGCCGGCATGCACACGTGGCGCCGCCCGCACGTGGCGCCGGCGCAGGGGGAGCTTGTGCCGAACTCTATCTCTCCGTCTGATGTCACCACAAGACACTTACCACAGTAGTACTGCGGGCAGGAGGTCTGCAGGCGCGACAGACACACGTTAGGCGCCGGCATGCACACGTGGCGCCGCCCGCACGTGGCGCCGGCGCAGGGGGAGCTTGTGCCGAACTCTATCTCTCCGTCTGATGTCACCACAAGACACTTACCACAGTAGTACTGCGGGCAGGAGGTCTGCAGGCGCGACAGACACACGTTAGGCGCCGGCATGCACACGTGGCGCCGCCCGCACGTGGCGCCGGCGCAGGGGGAGCTTGTGCCGAACTCTATCTCTCCGTCTGATGTCACCACAAGACACTTACCACAGTAGTACTGCGGGCAGGAGGTCTGCAGGCGCGACAGACACACGTTAGGCGCCGGCATGCACACGTGGCGCCGCCCGCACGTGGCGCCGGCGCAGGGGGAGCTTGTGCCGAACTCTATCTCTCCGTCTGATGTCACCACAAGACACTTACCACAGTAGTACTGCGGGCAGGAGGTCTGCAGGCGCGACAGACACACGTTAGGCGCCGGCATGCACACGTGGCGCCGCCCGCACGTGGCGCCGGCGCAGGGGGAGCTTGTGCCGAACTCTATCTCTCCGTCTGATGTCACCACAAGACACTTACCACAGTAGTACTGCGGGCAGGAGGTCTGCAGGCGCGACAGACACACGTTAGGCGCCGGCATGCACACGTGGCGCCGCCCGCACGTGGCGCCGGCGCAGGGGGAGCTTGTGCCGAACTCTATCTCTCCGTCTGATGTCACCACAAGACACTTACCACAGTAGTACTGCGGGCAGGAGGTCTGCAGGCGCGACAGACACACGTTAGGCGCCGGCATGCACACGTGGCGCCGCCCGCACGTGGCGCCGGCGCAGGGGGAGCTTGTGCCGAACTCTATCTCTCCGTCTGATGTCACCACAAGACACTTACCACAGTAGTACTGCGGGCAGGAGGTCTGCAGGCGCGACAGACACACGTTAGGCGCCGGCATGCACACGTGGCGCCGCCCGCACGTGGCGCCGGCGCAGGGGGAGCTTGTGCCGAACTCTATCTCTCCGTCTGATGTCACCACAAGACACTTACCACAGTAGTACTGCGGGCAGGAGGTCTGCAGGCGCGACAGACACACGTTAGGCGCCGGCATGCACACGTGGCGCCGCCCGCACGTGGCGCCGGCGCAGGGGGAGCTTGTGCCGAACTCTATCTCTCCGTCTGATGTCACCACAAGACACTTACCACAGTAGTACTGCGGGCAGGAGGTCTGCAGGCGCGACAGACACACGTTAGGCGCCGGCATGCACACGTGGCGCCGCCCGCACGTGGCGCCGGCGCAGGGGGAGCTTGTGCCGAACTCTATCTCTCCGTCTGATGTCACCACAAGACACTTACCACAGTAGTACTGCGGGCAGGAGGTCTGCAGGCGCGACAGACACACGTTAGGCGCCGGCATGCACACGTGGCGCCGCCCGCACGTGGCGCCGGCGCAGGGGGAGCTTGTGCCGAACTCTATCTCTCCGTCTGATGTCACCACAAGACACTTACCACAGTAGTACTGCGGGCAGGAGGTCTGCAGGCGCGACAGACACACGTTAGGCGCCGGCATGCACACGTGGCGCCGCCCGCACGTGGCGCCGGCGCAGGGGGAGCTTGTGCCGAACTCTATCTCTCCGTCTGATGTCACCACAAGACACTTACCACAGTAGTACTGCGGGCAGGAGGTCTGCAGGCGCGACAGACACACGTTAGGCGCCGGCATGCACACGTGGCGCCGCCCGCACGTGGCGCCGGCGCAGGGGGAGCTTGTGCCGAACTCTATCTCTCCGTCTGATGTCACCACAAGACACTTACCACAGTAGTACTGCGGGCAGGAGGTCTGCAGGCGCGACAGACACACGTTAGGCGCCGGCATGCACACGTGGCGCCGCCCGCACGTGGCGCCGGCGCAGGGGGAGCTTGTGCCGAACTCTATCTCTCCGTCTGATGTCACCACAAGACACTTACCACAGTAGTACTGCGGGCAGGAGGTCTGCAGGCGCGACAGACACACGTTAGGCGCCGGCATGCACACGTGGCGCCGCCCGCACGTGGCGCCGGCGCAGGGGGAGCTTGTGCCGAACTCTATCTCTCCGTCTGATGTCACCACAAGACACTTACCACAGTAGTACTGCGGGCAGGAGGTCTGCAGGCGCGACAGACACACGTTAGGCGCCGGCATGCACACGTGGCGCCGCCCGCACGTGGCGCCGGCGCAGGGGGAGCTTGTGCCGAACTCTATCTCTCCGTCTGATGTCACCACAAGACACTTACCACAGTAGTACTGCGGGCAGGAGGTCTGCAGGCGCGACAGACACACGTTAGGCGCCGGCATGCACACGTGGCGCCGCCCGCACGTGGCGCCGGCGCAGGGGGAGCTTGTGCCGAACTCTATCTCTCCGTCTGATGTCACCACAAGACACTTACCACAGTAGTACTGCGGGCAGGAGGTCTGCAGGCGCGACAGACACACGTTAGGCGCCGGCATGCACACGTGGCGCCGCCCGCACGTGGCGCCGGCGCAGGGGGAGCTTGTGCCGAACTCTATCTCTCCGTCTGATGTCACCACAAGACACTTACCACAGTAGTACTGCGGGCAGGAGGTCTGCAGGCGCGACAGACACACGTTAGGCGCCGGCATGCACACGTGGCGCCGCCCGCACGTGGCGCCGGCGCAGGGGGAGCTTGTGCCGAACTCTATCTCTCCGTCTGATGTCACCACAAGACACTTACCACAGTAGTACTGCGGGCAGGAGGTCTGCAGGCGCGACAGACACACGTTAGGCGCCGGCATGCACACGTGGCGCCGCCCGCACGTGGCGCCGGCGCAGGGGGAGCTTGTGCCGAACTCTATCTCTCCGTCTGATGTCACCACAAGACACTTACCACAGTAGTACTGCGGGCAGGAGGTCTGCAGGCGCGACAGACACACGTTAGGCGCCGGCATGCACACGTGGCGCCGCCCGCACGTGGCGCCGGCGCAGGGGGAGCTTGTGCCGAACTCTATCTCTCCGTCTGATGTCACCACAAGACACTTACCACAGTAGTACTGCGGGCAGGAGGTCTGCAGGCGCGACAGACACACGTTAGGCGCCGGCATGCACACGTGGCGCCGCCCGCACGTGGCGCCGGCGCAGGGGGAGCTTGTGCCGAACTCTATCTCTCCATCTGAGGCGCCTGCACATCTAGAATGAAATATTGCTTATAAAAATCAATGTAGAAAGTATTTCTTTTTCTTTTGATATCATAGGTCTTGCACGTTGTTAGTGAATTAGTTTAAATATGATTCTACTGACTTGGCTAGACAAGCGTTGGGATAGGGCGTGTGCCTGGCCCGCACGGGCAGGTGGTGCGGCGGACAGTAGCACGGCAGCGACGCGGCGCGGGCGCAGGCGCGGCGCGCACACACGCGCTCGCCGCCGCGACACGCGCACGCGTTGCACTCCATATAGTATTTCTCACCTGTAACAATTCCATTGCTTAATCGACAATAAAAAATCCTTAGAGCGCCCAAACCGTGATTCTATTTCCATACAACCGCTCTTACGTGATTATGATGTCATTGCACATCTTTCTCTAGATATTTTTGAAACACAGGTAGCATGTGCATGGCATCAAATGCCGGTTTACAATAAAACCCAAATACTATATATGGCACTAGGATCCGTTTGTCGTTAGAGAATTTCGCTTATCGCAGTTCGCACTAGCATCGCCATCGAAACTAAACTGACTCTCTTTCGGTCGGGGAGAACGCTTTTAAAAAGACTTTTCAAAGCCACCCTAGAACAATGCAGTCGCTTCGGAGGTCATAATCAAAAAATTAAGTTACATTTTCCAGAAGCTCGCGATTTCATGCGAATTTCGACTCTATTGTATAAAACAGAAAGTACAAATTCCCTTATCAGCTAAAAACAATGGAGGTAGGACTTTTATGGAAAGTTCTATGGCTTGGTACGGACTTCGGTTCTAGAACTTTCGATTCAAGATTCAGCAATGTATGCGTATTAAATATTACTGTTGATTTCAGTGGAGATATGACTTGTCAAGGGGTAAAACCTTTATTGCCTTACCTTGCATAACTTCCCTGTCATGTAACTGACAGTTCTCCAGTTCCACACAAGGTAGAGGTTGGCAGTCCATCAGTCCCTTGTGACCGCAGCGACAAATCTTGAAGCACGCCTTATGAAGAGAGGAGGGCATTGGCACCCGCACCCAGGAACCAACTGGTACTATTTGTGAGGAAGAGTCTCCTGGAAAGAATAAGGATTTATGTTAAAAAAGGTTTTATTGAACCTTCTTATTTTTAATTATTTTGTTTAATGTTTTGTCAATTTTAATTTTTCTTGCCTAATTTTATGTTTATCCGACTTCAAAAAGGAGGAGCAACTTTTTGTTACACAGTATTTTTAAATATTAATATTAATTATTTTAAAATTTAATCAAAATCGTCGAAATTTTCGTTTTTATTTTTATGAGTTGATGAGATTTTCATTTTTAAAATTGACAAAAGACGCATCCCTACCTAGTCTCTAATGAACTGACTTCAACAGGTCAATAAGAAGACGGTTTTCTAATTTACTATGATCTAATTGGTCAAAGGACGTGGCACACGATAAATGGCAACGATGAGTCACTATTTTCTTAACGCGAATACACTATATTTGGCGCAGCCGTGAGATACACATTGCGTCAGTGTTTTTTTTTTCTTTTTTTTTTCTTAGTTGTCTTAAATTTTGTTTTTACAGTGTGTGTATCCATGTGTGCCAAATAAAATATTTTTCTTTCTTTCTATATTTATAAATATAAAACAACTAACTCCGAGTGTACTACAGTCATTGAGCGTGAATTTAACTGTAGATAGTTTTAAGTGTAGTTTTTTTACGTTTACATAGGCGATTCAACACGAACGTGATTGCAAAGCGAAGTGGCTCAAATAAAACAAACATCGAATACTCTATTTCAGTAGCCTACGTGATCAAATGCACATAGATGCGGTGCGGCGACGAACGGAGCGAAGCGGACGCGATCAATTGGTTTGCTATTTACGCGCCGCAGAGTCGCCGCGTCGCGTTGAATTCATGCGAACTGCATCGGATTGCGATTGCGTTCGCGTTGAATCGCCTACCCAGGACACCACGTTAGAGTTAGAGGTTAAAACACTGCGCTACCTTCCAAAACGTGGGTAGAAAATCTGAGAAGCTCAACCGCATGCACTATGACTGTTTGGTAATACTCTCCACTCGGTGGCGGCCAGGAGAAGTCATAACGCGATCCATTTGACGAATTAAAAATAAATTACTATCATTATTATAATTTATATAGATTTGAGTGAGGTATTATTAACTGTTAAAAGGATGGAGCTATACAGGGTGTATAACTCATCCCTTTTTCTCGCTCGCACGCCTGACTTTTTACACGTCATGGTAAAGTCCCTGAGGGCGTACCGTGAGTATAAGGTAACACGGGATATGGATTCATGGAAGGAATCGGAGGAGGCGTTTGCCCAGCTACAAAAAGTGTCATTACTTATCACTTTTGCAGAGATTTACTGATTTATTTAATTTATATCTTACCGAGTGGACAGCCATCGACGCAGTAGTACCGCGGACAGGCGCCGCCGTGCAGGCAGTTCCTGTTGATGACGCAAGTCTGTGGTGGACTGCATGGAGACCCTGAACACGGTGATGTTACCACTTCCTTTGCAGATAGTAGAGGGGCTTCTGTACCTAAAAAGATTAGATACCATATTTTAAAAATCTGTCACTACATAACAATTATCATAATTTCATCATCATAATTTTCAATCCCATCGACATGACGCTAAACGATTGGATTTCCCAACCCTATAAATCATAGTAATAATATAAATTTTATAAGGAGCGATTGCATATAATAGTAAATGAGAGTACCATGGAGCAATTTATGGTTTTAGGTTACTATTGAACTTGTTTGACATAAATGAGCATGGCAGTCAAGAGTTTGTCATGCTCACTCATACGTCTCACTGATGGCGGTGCGTGTGTTGGATCATTCGGTTCCCCTTTCAAATGGTTGAGCTGAGTGGTGCCGAGCCGCTATCAGTTGAGATTGGTCATTTTATGAGATGACAGCGCCAGTGGCTTATTTCAATATATAAATTCAGAATTGTTTTTTTTTTTTTACTTTATTTACATTGTTCTGACTTAATAGTAACAAGAAACATGTAACCGAGATATTTGTAATACATAACATGATTGAAAAAAGTGTCCATGGAGTTTCTTGCACATTCTTCTCTAATGTGGAATAAGCATCATTTTTCTGATTGACTGACTGACTTCTTGACATTTCAAAAAAGCCTTTATGTGGTTTATTTGAAATAAAATGCTTTGAATCTATCTGACTTTAACAACCCAATTAGGTACCGAGTCACATGGTCTGCTTCTGGAGTTTGAATCTATCTGACTTTAACAACCCAATTAGGTACCGAGTCACATGGTCTGCTTCTGGAGTTTGAATCTATCTGACTTTAACAACCCAATTAGGTACCGAGTCACATGGTCTGCTTCTGGAGTTTGAATCTATCTGACTTTAACAACCCAATTAGGTACCGAGTCACATGGTCTGCTTCTGGAGTTTGAATCTATCTGACTTTAACAACCCAATTAGGTACCAAGTCACATGGTTAGCTTCTGGAGTTTGAATCTATCTGACTTTAACAACCCAATAAGGTACCGAGTCACATGGTCTACTTCTGGAGTTTGAATCTATCTGACTTTAACAACCCAATTAGGTACCGAGTCACATGGTCTACTTCTGGAGTTTGAATCTATCTGACTTTAACAACCCAATAAGGTACCGAGTCATATGGTCTACTTCTGGAGTTTGAATCTATCTGACTTTAACAACCCAATTAGGTACCGAGTCACATGGTCTACTTCTGGAGTTTGAATCTATCTGACTTTAACAACCCAATTAGGTACCGAGTCACATGGTCTACTTCTGGAGTTTGGCAGAAATATTGAGTTATTGTATGCCAAATACCACCCAAATCTATTTGGCTGTTTATTTTTTATTTGATATAAACTAGTGCTTAACTGCGACCCCACCTGATGGTAAGCAGTGATGCAATTGTTGATGGTGAGCCGCACTACTTTATTAAGAGTCTATTCACTCTAGCCTTGAAGACACCCAAATTATAATTTGAGCGTAAAGAAGTATAAAGTTCTATTTCTACACTACAATCGTTGTAGGATGGTGCGGGTGACAGCTGTCAGATTCAGACAATATAACTATTTATCCTTTTCTCTCATCTTAAAGATGCATATTTTTATCCTGCTGTCATTTTACTAATGCTGTGTAAAAAGGCCTCAAGTATTTATTAAATACTCATAGCACAAGCTCTGTTTAGTTTGGGACTAGATGGCGTAATGTGCAAGTTGTAGAATTATTAAGTCCGGTAAATGGTATTCGCGGAAATCGGACATTCCAGTTTATTGAACTTAGTCAAAGTATTGCCTCGAAATCCAACTAACTTGGACTGTTCATCTTCTTCTTCCTGCTCTTATCCCATATTACTTGGGGTCGGCGCAACACGTTTTTTTCTTCCATTCTGTCCTGTCACCCGTCACACTATCACTCAATCCATCCATCTTTTCTTTGGCCTCGCTCTCCCTCTCCATCCATCTACATGTATACTCAGAACTTTTTTAGTAACATGCATTTCATCCTTCCTCTTCACATGACCATACCAAGACAAACGATTGCCTTTTAACTTTTCTTTAACTTCTCCTTCTTCTTCTTTTAACTTGGACTGTTCATATTAGAGTCATAACTTTTACTATAACGCTTAAGTAAAACGTAAGAACTTCTTACAGCAATAATTGACGGTCAGAACTGGGAAACATGATGGTATATAAACAAACCTACTTACTAGGAGACATGAACTGATGTAGAGGTACACAAGGCGCATTGGCATCAGTGGGAGTGAGGCGGGCACACAGCGCGCGCGCCGTCAGCGTGGGCGGCGCCCGAGACCATTCTACACAGGAAGATACCAGGCTAGCGCATTCTTCTGCGCATAGCAGGCTGCTGTGACCCTGAAAAAAGACGAACAGGAATTACCTATTTTGCTTATTAGTAAATTAATCATACAAATAATAATATAGGACGGTAATGAATGGTATCTACTCAATTCCACTTTTTTCAAACATGTTTTTCAAGTCTTTATGGGGCAATGGTAAGAACATCGCGTTGAAAATTCCAGTTAAAGTGAATTGGGCAAGCCATTCTCCAAAACTAATAAGAATTTAAATAAAAATGATTTTCAATATCGATAAAAGTTCATTTTAGCATTTTAGATAACATACTCATCATTTTTTAGTCATAATAAAACAGTAGATTATGTGACAAGGGGATAAAGCAGTGGCTTAAAGTCGCGGGCGGCATTTTGAATTCCGAAAGAAACAAAGACTGCTAAGTTTTAATCCCGAACGCAGTGAGAGAATTAAATAATTAACTCCCGAGCACTGCGAGTGAGTTAATATGTAGTGTAGTAAGTAATTCAAGCCGCCTCAGACAAAGACAGCTTTATCCCCGTGTTGGATCCTCTACTTTTTACACCTTTTGTGAGATAATTAAAAGACATTATACTGAAACCAATGTTTTATTTAAATGAAAATAATTACATTTTATAATCAATATTTTTAGAGTTGTATGGAGTGATTGCGAAAACACGTAGTTTCAAAACAGCACAATAGTATAATCGATTTATCCCAAAAATAGAATTTGGAATCAAGGGTTTATTTATAAAATCCTCGAGCACGTGCAAAATCTTTGTGAAAATGAAAGGTTGCTCACCTTTGCCGTGCAGGGTTTGACGTGTAGCGCGCAAGCAACGCTCTTCCAAATATCAATGGGACACTGTGTCGAGTTCTTTAGAGGCAGCTCCATACCGGATATGATCAAAACTCTGAAACAAATAATTGCATATTTTCATATTTTTCTTCAATCTACCAAAAAATATTAACTTGTAGCTTAATGATCTCTAATCTACTTTAGTTTTTCTCGAGGCAGCAAAAAATAATTTTTCAGTAATTCTTAATCCAAAGACCTAACTTCCACATCTTGAAAATCAATGCAAGTACTTAGGTAGTAATTCCATAAAACTCGAAAACTGATTCTCAATAGAGCGGGAACAACAAACAAGAAGAAGTTGCTGGTTCGATAATTAAGCTTTCAGAAGAAACCGTAAGAATGTCGTTCTTCTAAAATCTTACCCACTTCCCTTCTGCTCGGCGACTGCTAGATGTGCCTCGAGGTCAGCCTGCGCGGTGCACGACCTGAACAGATTCGTTGGTCTACTGTTCAGCTGATTGCAGTACGTCAGACCAGCGCAGCCGAGGGAACAGGGCGCATCCACTGGAAGAAAAGGACATTGGAACCATCTGTAAATCCATTAAGACCAAAGAGTTTTCGTAAAATCAAATGTCCTTAAGGCAGAGGATATGCATCTCAAGATTAAATAATGTAAAAGAAACAAAAATTATAGCGATAATGGAAGAAGAAATTGTTTTGCGTCGCTAACAAGAGCAGGAAGATGATGATCATAATGAATTTGTTACGGAATAACAGCACCCATCGCGAAGCATCACTTCTTTTGTCAACACAAATTTTACAAGAATAGGAAGCTAATAGTATGAATAAAGAAGAAGACGATTTCAATGACGTTGATATAGGGACCGTTGGTAGTGATACTAGTGGGTCGGGGGAATAATCGCACCCATCGCACACCAGAATTCAACTTACCACTTCTCTTGAAGAAGAAGTCGATTTCAGCGAGATCGATATAGGGACAGTAATGAACTGTAGTATCGAACTACAGTAATTGTTTAATAATCCAAGAAACAAAACGCAATTTTTGCGAGGTGAGTGATGCATGTACTAATCTTATTAGAACTCCGAGAAACGTAATAGATATTTCTGAACTGATGATGCCACAATTGCAAATCTTAACCGATTAACACACAAAGAATCTCTAAACTACCGACAAATACCGCTAAAGAGCTCAGGTAATCAGCATATTCAAGTCAGCTGCTCTAATCTGCATGGTCGACGCATAGTCTCATCAAGGCGCGGGAATGTCACATTAATATGGATGCGAGTGATTTAGCATCTTTTTCTAGTTACAGCATGTGAATAGCAAAGATAGAGGACATTGCAGCCTGTTATGTGCACGATTGATCCATGGTAGGATCGTTTAATGGTCTTATTGAGATGTAAACGCTCGTATCAGGTTTGATGGAATGACTGAATGCGTTTAAATGCATTTGAAATTCTCCTCATTAAGTCACAAAGTTTAGAGGTGTCAATGGTAATTTATATTTCCGTTCCATCATCAAAAAACCAGACGTACGGCGTTGCGCCACCGGTACATGGTGAACTTCTCACCCATCACACCGTTTTGGGAACATATTCATTGTGCGTACGGCTAAGGAGTGAAATACTCTGCCGGAGCCTGGTAGCTTCAACCTAAGGCTCTTTAAGTAAAGAGTGAATAGGTTTACTTCTAGGCAAGCGTGCCACATCATCGCTTACCATTATGTGAGATAGTGGTCAAGCGCGTGCCTATCTATAATAATAAAAACAATATTTCTTTATAACAAAAGTCACGAATGAATTTAGAGTCCTTATGCATATGATCATACGATAAGTCCCATATTTGAGGAGTGGTTAGAGAGACACCACGGTGTTCTCACCTTCCGCCTGACGCTGATGTCCCTGTTTCAGATTCGGCGAGAAGATACGCCTGGGTGTCACTTTTGTGTGGATCACCTGGAGGACATGGTGAAGGACTGCCCTGCTATAACTTTATTGGTAATTACAGTATTGAACCGTTTGAGGTCTAAATTTTGTTTTTGCATGTATATGTATAAGTAAGCATAAATAGCTAGTTAATATTTAAGTTTCTTGTGTATATTATTTGTTATTTACTTTCCACAAATAAAGTACCTTTGGTTTAAAATCTGTGAAATATATGGAATCTTCCAAATAAAGCTTACCATCGTCCATACACTCCGAGAGCGTGATCTCCTGGGGATCGCCCAAACATTCCGAATAAAACTTCTGCCAGTTAGTTTGCCAGCCCGAGTTGAACGTCTCGAAGCATAATCTTCGACAGTTTATTGTCACTGCCTGAAACAAAGTTTAGTTCGTATTTACTTTCGGCAATACTTCTTTGGCACTACGTTTTCTAAAGAAATCAGAACTTTGTTGGAGAATTTTGTGAAGGCGAAAGTTTGATCCCCTAGTGGATCAAGGACACGTGACGTTCGGAACTCCCAAAATTATTGATCCGAAAGACTTGATAAAGGCGATGTTAAACAATATTTATGATATTGACTAACAAAGACGAAAGAAGTCCGTGAAAAGATATAAAAAGTCACACCACACAAGAATCTCCTGTATCGTCGGTGCGTTCAAAAACATGCAAATTCACCTACACAAACACCCAGACCAGGAACAACAGACTATCTGTAGGCCATACCAAGTTTTGGGAATCGAACGCGACATGCTCCGCAACAGCCGACTGCTCCACCACTGCTCCAACAGTGATGTCAACCCTACGTTGGCGTGATCTTGATAGACGTAAATCATCATCATTTCAGCCAAAAGACATCCACTGCTGGACATAGGCCAATATAGAAAAAAGAAAACTATGGTAATTTTTTTTTTAAACTTATCAGAAAATAAGTCCCTTGGTCCCTTGGTTGGGGCCGAAAGGTTTTGGAATGGCGACCACGTAACGGAAGACGTAGCGTTGGAAGGCCTTCTACAAGGTGAACCGATGACCTGGTAAGGGTTGCAGGAATCCGATGGATGCGAGACGCACAGGACCGTTCATTGTGGCGAAACTTGGGGAGGCCTATGTCCAACAGTGGACGTATTTCGGCTGAAATGATGATGATGATGATGAAGTCCCTTCTTACCTTCTGACAACAATGCAGCTTAGCAATATCATGCGGGATCAAATCCTTAGGTTCGGGCGGCGCATCCTTCTTCAGGAAACATTGCCAGAAGCCGTCCAGTATGTATGGGGCTCCACAGTCCACCTCTAGAGCTTCTACGATTTCCTGCAACACGCCTTTACTCCGAAGGACCCGTTCACAAGTCGGCTGACATTCTTGCTTGTTTGATTCTCGACAGCAGGACAGATCTGGATCAGAACGAGACTGGATCTTAGGAAATGCCTAAGCAACCTGTAATTTAACGCAAGTTTTCTTTACCCCCAATGTAAAAAGGGGTGTTATAAGTTTGACCGCTGTGTGTGTGTCTGTCTGTTTATAACACCGTAGCTCTTAAACGGGTGAACCAGTTCAGTTGTGTTTTTTTCGGGTTCCGTACCTCAAAAGGAAAAAACGGAGCGTATTTTGTTTCCGTCTGTCTGTCTGTCAAGACCATTTATCTCGGAAATGCGTGAAGGTATCGAGTTGAAATTACTCCATATACTCAGGTCTACGGTCCCTTGAAGCTGTTAAAAAATCAAACTTCTGAGTTAACGAAAAAAAAAGATACGGCCGTTTATGTCGCAAAAAAAAAACGTATATTTCGACACTATCATGGGAATCAAAATTCATAGGGTATATATACAATATACTTCCCGTCTGCCAAGAATCCTGAAATTTGGCATGAAGCAAGGTCTCATAGCACAATAACAAGAAAAAATCCGAAAACTGTAAATTTATAAAATTTGCGTCACAAAAAAAAACTTCTTTTGCAATTCGGAAAAATCTTCAAAATTCAATTCGGTAATACGAATTACGAAGATTTTTATAAAGATTAGATAAGTTTGTACGGAACCCTCAGCGCGCGAGTACGACTCGCACTTGTCCAGTGTTTTTTATTTGAAAGCAGGTTTTCTAACGATGGTGGACAAATCATCAAAATCAGTTCAGCCATTTACAAATTATGAGGTGAAAGTGGGTATGAACTATAGAATATTTGCAAATATAGCCCAGTATTAAATGAAAGGGTATTTAGATGAACATTACAAAACTGTTTAATAAATGAAAAGGGATTGTTTGTACATAAAATATTTTTTTTAAATTGGCTCCGATTTTTTTAATTTTTAATTTAAGAAATGTTAGTTTTTAAAATCTGCATAGATCTTTCTACTGGAACAGATAGATCTGTACTAAACATTTGCAACAATTCTTGACTGCATGGGTCATGGCACTTTTACAATGGCCAACGACCAGGGGGGCTATTGGCTAACTTTTTCAATAACAGTTGACAACTAGCATTCGTTGCACACTAAACTTAGTTGTCAACTGACAATTTCATAAAATTGGTATTACGTATCACACAAGTGACTAACAAACTACGGTGGAAATGTGGTGAATTACATTAATTGTGACCACTCTAAAATTTTATCGACTAATATACAGCTTCAAAAGCTTACACAATCGCAATTTTTAAAGTATCGATACAATAACAACTGTCAAAACGTGTTACGGTGGCTATCAAAGGCACCAGTGGCTAATGACGTCACTGCAGTTGGTCACTGAAGATAGGCAATACAAAACTAGCTGTTTGACAGTTCAATGATGCACATTGTTAACAAGTGATCATCACTTGAACTGTCAACAGAGTTACGCAATAGCCCCGCAGGTCCCAAAAATCTTCTGCATTCATATACGATAATTATGACAATACGATAAATTTTATGATCCTTAAAGCGTAGCTAGCAGCTTTCTGCTGTGCCAGAAGAGTGACACACTTTAGCAAGATTTATTCTTCTAGTTTGGAGATAGACCAGCTCCTGTTAAATCAAAGTTATATTACTGTTTATAACCTACACTTAGTAGTATCCGTAGAAACGACAGAATCCGTGAGGTCTCTCAGACACCTCATGAGATCAGGAGACTCCTCACAAGTCTGCAGTGCTGTAGCTCTGGCCTGCAGGTCAACGCGTGACTGACCGAGACGCCATAATGCTTTCTGACATTCCTCGTGACAAGTCATGGATTGCGTCTGCGCTGCGGGAAGACGAAAGGAATATTTATTTAAGGTGTAATTATTTGTAAAACTTTTACAATTAATAATAATAACATTTATGAAAAATGACAACAGCAGTCCAACTCATCAAATAAAGGGTTAGTAATGCTTAAAAAAAAACATAAAAACCTTAACCTACTACCGCAATGCTATCAGAGCTGGACTTAGATCTGCTTAGCAACGTGGCAGCTTTCTCCCTCATTATAGTGTGAAAATCAGCTACATGCGCTCTACAGAACAATAGAATATGCCTGATGCACTGCAGTACATATCAAGGCAGCCCCAACAGCACGCTGAAGCCATTATTATACTGGACCCGCATAGCGTCTAGGGCCTACCACGTAACTACCCATAGACCAACTGTGATAAAATGCTTTGAATAAAGTAATTTTGACCTCATTAGTACTACGAGCATATTAAAAAGTGAAAATAACTTTATTAATTCTCATTTAAAAGCAGGGATGAAATAAAAATATTGTAATCGACTACTATTGCATTACTTACCAGCTACTACTATAGCTCTTTTTAACCGACTTCAAAAAGGAGGAGGTTCTATGTTCGGCTAAATTTATGTTTATTCAAGATATTTTATAAGACAAGTTACATTTTCATTTTCTACTTTTGCATGAGCTCTATCCCAGACGTTATGGATTTTCCATTTATATCCTCATGAGAGACTAATCCCGATTCTCTTACCGGATATGTTATCGTATTTTTTTCTTGAACTACTCACAACAGCAATGCTGTGCCTCCTCCTGCCGTTGCACACAGTCGAAGAAAGCGATCTCATCCGACCTGCGGCACGCGCCCGCGCCGACCAGCGCGCTCTCATTGGCCGCCATCGCGCATGCGTGCCGGCACGGCGTCAGGCGGCCCAATGAGCAACACGCGCGCCCCCACCATCCCGACCCGGACACCACTTCTGCTTGAAAATGGAATTTAAAATTATAATGGGATGACTAGGTAAGTATTTAGTCAGAAATGATGATATCATAGCAAATAGTGTGGTGGCAGCAAAAGTAGAGCTTGGGAAAGTAATAAGTAAGTGTCTTATTAACAAAGGAATTACTGAAAGCAAACAAAAAGCTCTGTAGAGAAAACAACCTTCATTAGCAGATAAGTAGACAGACTCTCTTGTAGTAAGAAGTTACAGATACAACAAAAATTGACATGACAGGTACAGAAATTGATTTACACTCAAAAAAATACATGAAATAAAGAAATATTACCTTGAATCGTCTTATTCATACATATCCAGAACTCAATCTGAAACAAAAACAGCACATGAGGCCGCAATCACAGCACATGACATACCTATACAACCTATCATAATTGTAAATCAAATTACGTCTTTTATCATACCTTTTCTTATCCACCATTGTTTGTAGTAACTCTACACTTGAGCATTACATTGTAAGGGCAGGAAACTCAATACCCACCCCAATTACAATACAATACCGATAGGCGGTTTATTGACAAAAATGAATGAAGATTTATTTCAGAGAGTAAACACAATGGCGGCCTAAACTGTGATTGTCTGAATGGATGGTATCGGTTTACTGTGGTCCGCCTACGCCCTACGATCCCACTTGATGCTAACGTTTTAAATTCGTGGGCTAATGTTTTTGGTAAGTGCTTTGAAGTGGTTTGGCGTCATCTCGTGGTTTTCTCAGATTGAGTAGCACAAAACTTTGTGCTTGGGAAGTAAATATAGAAGCATCGTACGAAAACAGCAGGTTTTTTCTTAAGTTCTCTATCTTGAATAAAAAAAGGCTAATAATATATTTCTGATCTGGACAATCTATATACATAATATAAAAGGACAAACTGACTGACTGACATATCCACGCACAGCCGAAACTACTGAGAATAGGAAAGTGAAATCTTGTACAAGGCTTCCTTTTATGACTTAGACGAGCACTAAGAGAGGATTTTCCAAAATTCACGCCCTAAGGGGATGAAACGGTGGTTCAAAATTTGTATGAGAAGACTACTTTTATGCAAGCGAAGACGCTGGCAGAAGCAAGTTTAAACTAAAAGGTGTGTATATACTTACTAAGCGTGGTGTACAAAATCTGTAGATGTTTGGTACCCATTGCTCAAACGTAGATGTATTTGACGCTATCTCCACCAATGACATCTGAAACAAACATATTGGAATTAGAGAAAAAAGTTAAAATATTAATATATTCGCTTACAAGGAGACGTATGTTAAAGATACTAAAATTCTCAACAATCAAATCAACATCGATCTCATTTTTCGATATTAATAAAACAGACATAACATTGCGTGAAATTTTGAGGCAACTATTTAAAACGCTAATCGAATGATATTTGTAAATACATAGGTACGGTGTTTATTACCATCTTAACATTCTTCAGCACATCTGCTTTCCAAGCCATCACACACAAAATATACAGCATCACGCAAAATATATCCACATCCTCGTAATTATAACATTGAAAGTTACTATTTTAATGTTAGCACCGAAAAAGACGTATTAAAAAGTTACGCAACTGCCTGGGAGCATGTTAGTGATAAATAAACACGTGTTCCCTACGGTTAGAACGTCGTACCATCATATGAGAAAGTTCAGAAAGCTTAAAGCTCAATCTAGAGAATCTACCGACCGATCCGAGTCCGACATTGGTCGGTTTATCATTTTTGGTCGATGAAGAAACTTAAACGCAACTTGTTGGTGAAATATGCAGTTTATAACAGCACAGTATACTTCAATCTCACAACAAGAATCTCATAGAAGTATGACGGTAGTAAACCCGCAAGATCATGAAAACTTAGTAAACCATCCACCACGGCACGATAAATTTAGTTAACACGAAGAGCAAAAATTTCCGTTATATCATATACTAGCTTCTGTCAGCGGCTTCGCCTGCGTAAAAGTAGGTTTCTCCATACAAAGGGTGGAATTTCGTAAAATCCGTTCTTAGCGGATGTCTACACCCTATAAGGAACCTACCTGCCAAATTTTAAGTTTGCAGGTGTTATAGTTTCCGAGATTTCGTGATTAATCAATGAGTGGTATTTCGCTTTTATATAATTATATAGATTATCTAAGGCTACCTTTGTTCTAGAATAGTTTACATTAATCTTATTTTAAACCCCTGGCCACCTCTCTGTACTACTTTCATCTCCCATTACTTGTTATCAAAAATTTATCGAACCAGATTTTCTGTCCATGTATGTTTCATAAAAGCACGCATTACACCCGCTTAATGATATTAATTGATGTCCGGACACATCGCAACACATTGCTCAACACCAACATATGACCGTCGTACCACGTCCCTTTTAAAATATCTAGTTACGTTATCAATTTAGATGTCTCTCGCTGTTTTTATTAATTAAGAGTTTGGGCAGCGGGCAATAGATTTGTTTACTTGCATTTTATCTTGTTAAGTTCATTGCAGTTCATATTTGTTTTGGAATTAAATACTTATTGCTATAACATAATAAATCCGGTGTTATGTTGACATCTTTGTTTTTATTTAATTGAATTAAAGTTTATTGAATCTAAATCACTATGACAAATAACTATTTAGACTATTATATTAAACATCAAATTTATTCTCACACGCTTTCATTTTTAGGATTAGTTATATGATGTTACGTTAATGTTGCTTTCATAAATAATCTTCACGTAAAACATGGAACACGTGGGATTAAATAATGTCCATTCCGTTATGCCATCAATTCTCAATTTGACACATCAACAAACAGCACTATTCGGCCACTTAATTCGAAGAAAACATATCTTAATGTTATGTCAAAATTTATGGAAGCAATCACATTTATTAGATAACCCTACAGAGCTTACGAAATCACAGTAATATGCATAAATATACTGAGATGTGCATCTGGTGGGTCGCGTTATCTCGCAGACGGTGCTACGGGGTTATCAGTAGTTGTTGTAGAGGTGAGCACACAAACATAAACACACACGATGTCTGGCCGTTGATAAGGAGTGTTTAATTATTTTTTACTAATAGAACAACTTCTAAGTACTGGGAGTTCACAAAAGGTCAAGGGACTGGGGCAACTGGCGAGATAGTTAAAAGTACAGCAAAGTAACACAAAGTAATGCAACTTTCATATTGTCAGAATTTACTAAACGTTCTCTTAAAAAAAAATGAGATAAAGAATAACAAAACATAGTCCAAAACAACAAATTTAAAAAATACTGTAAAAACTTCTTGTCTTTTAAAACATTTTACGTTCGTTAATAACCTCGATATTTTAAAGAAAGAACATTAGGGACGAAATAACAATAATTATTATGCGACACAGTTCCGCAAAAAAGAAACAGCCATCATTTAGGAGTTAATCGTCTATGCTGACAATTCCGAGTGCATAATTTACGATATTTTCCTTAGTGACGAAAGGCAAAGGCGAGTGTGTTTAAAAATACAAACACGAAGACACGACCATAAAATAAAAACAGAATGCATATTTTATTCCTTGTTATAAAGCTGTCACAGTAAGATCACAGAGTAAATATTAATTTGTGATAGTATAACATGACAATACCTTTGAACTCAAAGGGCTTTTAAGACATTAACGTTAATGGTTCTTACGTCTTACAAGTTCTGAGGTATCAAATAATGTCATCGATTAACCTATGGGCACACTATGGGCTCGAAGCTTGCACATGAAGTGTCGGAACAATGATCATTGTATACAAATCAGATGGTGCCAACAAGACTAATTCAACCCACACAATCTGCAATGACGGTCTATACTCCGACAATCGACGAACTGCAAATTGGTATTCAACATCAAGTTGAATGTTAATGTCATATTATATTTTAAACATAATCAGTACCCAGGCCGTGTAGCCCTCGAGAAATAAGCAGAAAGGATTGCATAGCTTTATTAATTAATTCCTGTTCTAACTGATTACTATGCCAATTCAAATTAAGTGCCTTTCCTTTTCCTTCTCGGCGTCGGCGATTTCATAATTTAAACGCCCACTTAAGAATTTAAGCCCTTTGAGGTTCATCCTACGATTCGTTGGAGTAGCACTTCATTCTCTTTTTATACGAATAATGTGTTAGATAGAATACACGTACCCTGTAACATATTTTAACATGCCATTTTTTGATTCAGTAACTAACAGTAATTGTCGTTTGCGCGCTAATTAATTAATTAAAAAGTGCAAATGTGACGTTATTTTTAAGTGTAGATCGTTTTGTCACCGTGAGTCACTACAGTCGGCAGACCACTTCTAACCGACATACTATGAGTGTTGGCAGCATTCACCGCCGTACTCCGATATAACTTCCTAATGCGACAGACACAATTAAACGCTCGTAGAATAGACACGAGAACTTTTAGTTAGTATTCACTTCTAACAATACCAACATTGTGAAACATTCTGGCTGTTTCTGGGAATAGACAGAACGGGATTACTAACAAAAAGTTTAGATTCCCAAAACTGTAAAAAATTACGGAAAATAAAAGCGTATTGCTAAAGTAACTGCCGATTGAAATAAAGATGATGATGAGGACGATAACGTTAACTCTACTTTTCAATATAATTGACTAAGTATACAATCAATTACCACAATTGAGCTTGATCGATCACACACTGATCAAAGACAAATTCTTGAAAGTCAGTCTAAGCTAGATATATTACAGTTCCCATTCGCATGCCAAGTGCAAACAGAACAAATTAAGAGAATTAATCGCGGAATGGCGTCATACGACGATAATTAAATGCCAGGCTTCCAAATAACGGACACGAAAACGTATCTGCGGAAACGCAGACGACAGACAAGTGAGTGATCCACAAAAACAATCATAAAGTAAAATAAATACAGTAAAAAAAAAATACGTTAATATTCAATCCGCAACGAACATTAAAATTTGTCAATGGTGGCAGGATTAAAAAATCCTCGTCTGTTTAACAATGATAGTAAGGTGGTCTCCCATGGTATTAGCATGGAGACAATCGGATGTGGTTGACATCATTGCATTGGCATTGACGCCATGACAGTTGACACGTCCTGTAATATACGTGGCCGGAATGTTAGTTTTATGCAAGTATTCAATCATCACCTCTGCTTCCTGGATTTACTCATTGAAGTAAACTTAGTATAAAACAAGTCTGTCTGTTTGCTTATCCGTTAACTCCTCCTAAACACACAACGCAGTTTGATACAGATTTTCAGTAAAGTTATTTTTAGACAGTTTCTCTTTTCTCTTTTGGTTATCAGAAACAGAAAAAACAAAAGCATTAAAGCGGAAGGCTTGTGTATGTAATTTGCATCCATGCGAAGCCGAGGCAGGTCGCTAGTCAACTGTAAAAGTTAGAAGATTAGCCGTGATCCGTTGAATTTTTTCTTACTATTTTTCTATCAGTAATTTATGATAATTTATAATATGTATTATAATTAGGTGCTTCTAATTAAGTAATCGTCTCAACTTTTATTACTCTTTCCATAACTTTCCATAACTTTTTTTAAAATTTCGGGGGCCGAGTCACCCGCGTCCGTAGGAGAACACCTGAAGCAAGTCCCTACACGTGGTCCCCGGGTGGTGCTAATCAGGTGACACTAACTGGTGGTAGGTTTCGACCGTTGGCTTGCGACCACCCACTGAGCAAAAACGTGCCGCCAAACGGCCTGGCCGTGTTCCGGTATGATGCTCAGTGTAGCCAGTCTAGAGGAGTTGGGTCGAAATAGCTGTTCCAGCGCAAGCAGACCATCCTGGTTCGTGCTGATATGGAGGAATCGGGAGGCTAGTCGCGGAGGGTAGCGGGATCCGAGGCACGGTTGCCGCTGGCCGACCGCAGGTAGCTGGGGGCCCAAGTAATGTGCTAGCCACACATGAAAGGCTGCCCCGCCAACTGTCGAAAAATCCCGGAATGCGCCATCGTGCTGGTTGGCGACCAGACGAGAGGGCCCGATGGACATTCTCGGGGGGGCTCGGGCGTCCCCGCAGTCTCCAGACTAGTCCCCTAATGATGTCGTCCTTTCAGTGCGTGCCTGAAGGTTAGCTGCGTGGAACCTCATTTCACTTCCTTCTCCTCTCCTCCCTTCACTCAAATAAAAATGAAAAGGAAAAGAAAGAGTCAAGATAAACAGCGGCTGCACTCCCTCTCTCACAAAGTGCACCTCACTAACATACGAGGTCTGCACTCCAATCTCGTCGCAGTCCACCACCACCTCGAGACTGAAAAACCAGCTCTCTTCTTCCTTTCGGAGACGCAGATCAGAGGTCCGTCCGACGTGTCGTACCTTTCTTACCCAGGTTTTACCTTGGAGCACAATTTCAAACCACGTGCGGGTGTATGTATGTACGCCCGTGACGACATCTGTTATCGGCGTCTCCGTAACCTTGAGGACTCCAGATTCTCGACGCTTTGGACTTTGGTGGACACAGGCCTAGATAAAATAATCTACGCTTGTGTCTACCGCTCGCACAGCGGAGATCAGGAGACATCTGGGCTCACGCAGCATCTGAGTGAGGCGGCGGATGCGGCTCAGCAGCGGTACCCTTCTGCCCAATTGGTGTTACTGGGGGATTTTAATGCCCACCACCAAGAGTGGCTTTTCCCGTACCAGTCCACAGACCACGCTGGGCGAGAGATGCGAAAGCTAGCGCTAGCATTAAATCTTACCCAGCTGGTCCAGGGGGCAACGAGGGTGCCGGATGTGGATTCGCACACAGCCAATTGCCTGGACCTTCTGCTGACAACAGATCCAGACCGCTACTCTGTGTCGATATGTTCGCCATTAGGCGGTTCCGACCACTGTCTGGTTAAGTCTGTGTCTGTCTACTCCCCACCCGATCCCAGCCCTAGGGGCACCCGGCGGGTTTGGCGATACAGGTCAGCAGATTGGGATGGCTTGCGGTCTTTTTTCGCATGCTATCCTTGGCAGCCCACTTGCTTTTCATCAGATGATGCTTCGTCGTGCGTAGATGCCGTGACGGATGTGTTGCGACAGGGGATGGAGTACTTCATCCCATTCTCTGACGTAACAATGTCTGGCCAAGCTCGTCCATGGTTTGGCGCCGAATGTGATCGCGCAGACGCGCTTAAGCACGCGGCATATCGAGCTTGGGCCGACGCTCGTACGCGCAAGGCAAGCGACGTGGCTCAAAAGAAGAAGGCCTTTAACAGGGCTGCCAAGTCCTGCAAGAAGGTGTTGCGGAGGTCTCGGTTTGACCACATAAGCCGAATTGGGAGCAAACTTGCTTCATACCCCGCAGGTAGTAAAGCGTTTTGGTCCCTGGCTAAGTCGGTTGAATCGAACTTCTGCCGTCCGTCACTTCCGCCACTGCTGAAACCCGATGGATCGCTGGCTCACACCGCTGAGGAGAAAGCAAACTTGTTTGCCTCTCTTTTTGCGGAATCTTCTCGTCTGAATTCTGGTGACGCACGGCCACCTGTTTCTCCTGATGGATGCGCGACGAGGATGTCAGACGTTCGTATCCATCAAAAGGACGTTCGTAGGGTCCTGCGTAACCTCGACGTGAACAAAGCTAGTGGCCCCGACGGGATACCAGCAATTGTACTTAAAACTTGTGCGCCTGAATTGTCTCCGATCTTGACACGCCTATTTCGCATCTCATATGAGACTGGAAAAGTGCCGATTGCTTGGAAGCATGCTAACGTGCAGCCTGTGCCCAAGAAGGGCAGTCGAGCTGACCCAGCAAACTACAGACCCATCTCTGTTACGTCCATCCTCTGTAAGAGTATGGAACGGGTGCTTAACAAGAAACTTCTGGCATACCTAGAAGCTAACGACATCCTCAGTGACCGGCAATACGGTTTTCGCCAAAATCGGTCCACTGGGGACCTTCTAGCGTATGCCATTCACATCTGGAGCGAGGCCATCGAGAAGCATGGGGAAGCGCTTGCCGTCTCCCTCGATATCTCGAAGGCTTTCGATAGGGTCTGGCACGAAAGCCTTATTGCTAAGCTTCCTTCCTTCGGCCTACCCACTGGTCTGTGTGATTGGATCGCAGACTTCTTGAGGGATCGATCCATCCGAGTGGTTGTCGATGGCTACTCGTCCGGTCAAATGAATATTAATGCCGGGGTCCCTCAGGGGTCGGTACTCTCGGCAACACTGTTTTTGCTGCACATAAATGACTTACTTAAACCCGGTATCTTTGGGTATGCAGACGACAGCACTGTTGCCGAGAGATATGTGTCTGACGCACGTGCTAGTGGGTCACAGATCCAGTCATCCCGAGAGGCTATGGTTGAACGCTTGAACTCGTCCTTGAAGGCGGTTTCCGATTGGGGCGATGCCAATCTGGTCAAGTTCAATGCAACTAAAACCCAAGCGTGTCTTTTTTCCGCTAAACGGAGTCAATTCCAACCGGCTCCATCTTTCCGAGGTGTGACCGTGCCAATAACCGACCACCTTGAGCTTCTTGGGGTTACGCTGTCGTCTACTCTAAATTTCGGCTCATACATCGAGGCAAAGGCTCAACTGGCTGCCAAAAAATTGGGGATCTTAGCAAAGGTGAGACGGTACTTCACGCCGGAACAGCTGCTCAACCTTTATCAAGCGCAAGTACGATCGTGTATGGAGTACTGCTCTCATCTTTGGGACGGGTCTGCCAAATACCAGCTTGATGCGCTAGAGTCGATTGAGAGGCGAGCCAAGAGGATCATCGGCAATGATGCACTTGTTGAGTCGAAGCTCCAAAGCCTTGGGCATCGCCGCCGAGTTGCTAGCCTGTCGGTTTTCTATCGTTTACATTTCGGGGAGTGTGCGCTGGAGTTGCACAATCTAATTCCGCCAAGTCCGTTCCATCATCGGACCACTAGACGTACGGCGTTGCGCCACCGGTACATGGTAGACATCCCACCCATACGCACAAAACGTTTTAAGAACACATTTATTATGCGTACAGCCAAGGAGTGGAATTCCTTGCCGGAGTCTGTGTTTCCAGATAGCTACAACTTAGGGGTCTTTAAGTCAAGAGTGAATAGGCTACTTCTAGGCAAGCGTGCTCCATCGTCGACCACATCATCGCTTACCATCAGGTGAGATGGTGGTCAAACGCGAGCCTATCATTAATAAAAAAAAAAAAAAAATAATAATAATCATTTATAAGCGTGGTTATATTGTGATCATAAATCTTCTGCCACCTCGGCGCGAAAACAATTAAGTTTGTCTGTTCCAAACTTTAGAAGACAACACAGCCAACACAACAGCTCATCGGTATCTTGCGGCCATGACAGTGTTGCATCAGACTATAAATCAAAGAAATATCTTGTAAACAGGAGGAGTTGTCACCTTTCACTTTGTCGTGTACTTTGTAGGCTGGCAGTGTGCGCACTCTCCACATATTTCCGACGATCAACATTCATACGAAGTCCGGTAGCTCAGTCCACATGATCAGCGATGAAGAGTTGATAACAGTGAGGTCCTCGACCTAGGTTTTGTGACAAATAGCACCATTCAAGGAACCGCGAAGACAATGAATCTATTAGAATTCGGTACGCACGCACGGCCACCATTCTGCATATACAACGTAAATAATATATTGTGTATGTATGTAGATCTAATAAAATTTAACTGCTCTCCCAGTGCAGTTTGCGGTGAATTCGCGCGTTACCCCGGTCGTTGTCGATTGGTGAGTGTTGATTACTTTGCGGTTTATATGTTCATTAACTTTGTGAAACCTGTGAATTATCTGCTATTTTACTTTCAGGCTCAATTATTATAAGTGCTGTAACTAAACTTTCTTTTCCTGTATAGATATTAAGAAAAACAGATCAGTTTAATTTTACTCTTTATAATTAAACTGATCTGTTTTTCTTAGTAAGCTAGTATCATTTCCATTTAATTCCCTTTTCTTCTTTTCTATTTTCTTAAAGATAAATACACGAACGCTCCCACCACTTTACCAAAAATATTCCTGAAATAATTAATGGTTTCAAGCGACACTTACTTTAACACAATGTACTGTCGAGATAAATCTTTAATTAATCCACAATGTTCCAGTGGAACTCTCCTAAGAACAAAGCCGTTTAAATAAGGCGAAGTAGGTACCTATATTTTTACTAAACCACTTATTTGAATGTTAAACATTTAAGCATGGATGTTGGAAAATACTCTTAAATGTGCGAATGAATTCATATATATGTATAGTATCGTTTACAAGAATATTCGTGAGAGATAATATATATACCTACAGTGGAGAAAATGCACAATAAAATGTAACTAGGTTGCGTGTAATGTCCTGAGAACGGCGGTAGATAAGGCCACCTGTGATGTGTGAATTACCTTACTTGCCATCGCAGGTAAACACCAGGTGTCAAGCATACATCACAGTGATTGAGCCTGATTGGTTAAGCAAACGTACACAGGGTTGAATATTCTATGCCGAATATAATTAAAGACAAGACGAGGATAGAAAGACAAAGCTGCCCAAAAGACAATTAAAAAACAGCAGAGGAGATGTTCAACATCACTCCACGCTACTTCAGTAAGCTGCACATCAATTGATCAATTTAATATACCAATAAATCAACTGCCAGCGAATGATATCTTAAAACACCGCAACACCCAATAAAGATCTCGAGTACCATTTCGGGGCTAATTAAAACACAAAGGGTTTTCAGTTGACATCATAAAACGACGCAGGCAGTGTACTCTGAACGACGCCCTAAATAGTTTAGCAACTACCCGCCTGTAATTATTGCCACGGGGAAGCCGACGGCGCGTGGCGACCAGCTACTGATGTAGTGATGTGCCAGGGCTGTCACGAATGCAATTGCATCGACATGTATGTATGTTTCAATTGCTCAGCCATGTTCAACATGAATAAAACCGTTGAGAATATTCCGAACATTTTTGTTTCGTATTGTTCCAATTTATCAGCGTCGCGCTACAACAAACAGCACCAAAATAGCAAACCCGGGACAAACTCGCCCAGTAATCAAAGGACGGAATCAAAACGGCGGCACCGTCACAGCTTTGATGTTTCTTTGTGTTTTGATGCCATTCCTATGGCTTGATTTACATACCAGCCTACACGGTTCCTTCGGAAATAACTAACTTTGAATCGAGTATTTCAAACGCACCACTATCAGTGGTATGCTACAAGAAACCGTAAACATTATAATCAAAATGAAGAATTTTCGTACTTCTGAAGAATTTTCCGTCTCATGTTAAAATATCCAAGCACGGCGAAGAGTATACTGTAATGTTGATATTTTATTTGTGAATTCTTATTTTAAAACAGTGGGGACATTTACGACGTGGAATGTGTGTCTTTTTCACTAAACTCTTTTGTCGGAGAAGCAATAAAGTTTGGCCAAAACGTAGGAGACGTCACGAGAGCGGCGACAGCAGTGATTAACGAGCTGGTGACGTTCCCCTTCCTCCCGCAGCCTCCCCCGGAGATGTTCTTGTCTGATACAACAATAATGCGGTAGGTTCCATTTTCACAGACCATCCCATTTTCCCAGACGTGCTAGTTGTGAGTTTGTTGCTCTACTCAGAAAAATATTTACAAGTCGAAAAAAAAATTGTCCAACAGTCGAGTGCTCTTCCTAATGAATATAATGAACTACTTATTTTTGATACTGATGGCACGAATTTGTTCCCTGTCGCAATTTCACCGTCGTGGCGGACGACTAATAGATTTTAAAATGGAATTGTCACTGAAAATAAGTTTGTATAGTTTTAATTGGAAAGCTGGCCGAGCTACGAAATCGTGAACTAAATAATTTATTTACAGGTGTAAGTCCCGTGAAACTTTGAAGTTATGGTTTGGAAGAGAATTTCATTAAAATGGAAAATAAGTTTTTCGTCAAGATGCGCAAATGTGGGTTTAATGGTTGGTGCTGAATGATTACCTCTCTTTAGCAAGTCAAATGTTCCTAAGTGTCAATTTTAATAAGATATTACGTATCGTATTCCGAGAGTCGCGGTGTCGCGGACGTGGGACGGACGGACAGACATGAAAGGATTTCAGACGAGTCTATTTTCACCCGCTTTGAACCATCGGACGTGTTTGTTTGTTTGTATTCGCAACTTTCAAGTTGAAGGGGAATGCGCGACGGATTATGATATTACTTTAAGACTTTATTTCGTAATTTATTGCGTGCCATGATCATTTTTAGGTTGGCCGTTAAGAGTTCAAGTTTACGAACACTTGTTGTTGGTAACCAATTCTGGAAACTTCATTACTCATACGGGCTTCTTAATTGTGTTAATAAAAAAATATTGGAGTTGATTTAGGGAGCAAGTCAGCGTACACTTAGTAAGTTTGAATACTGTTTTCAAAAGTAATTTGAGATAGTATCACTACCGTACTTTCCAATAAACGTGCATTTATCTGGACATCTGTTACAAATTATTCGAGCGGACAGGCAATCTGAATGTCGGGTAAACGCCACTAAAGTTGAGGGACGTGCTCGGCATGCACTAGATTCGGCCTCGTCCTCGGCATCCCGATCACGCTTAACAAATTCCCGATACGACGGGACCGCGGCGTGATTGTCACGGTTGACGATCCCTGCAACGAAACGTCACGTGCATCCAGTCCCTGTACACCATGTAAATGTGCGGACGAGTTGACTTGACATGGCGGTCGTGAACATACAGCCAGCTTTGTTGAATATTTATGATAATCGGGCAGTGTTACAAAGAAAGGCTTCATACCATTAATTTGTAAGGACAACTGGGATCGAGTCAAGTTCTATTAAATCAAAACATATTACGCCGCGTATGAACATGTTATCTAATGGGAGATGGAACAGTGTGGGACCGACATATTATCCCATAACACCATTATGGAAAACAAGGACTTTTTATACATTTGTCGGCTGTCTGACTCCATATGCCCTTACCATCAATTCACATTGACGTAATCCAGGACCGACAACTTGGTGACAGTTTTATGTCGGTGATAAATTATTTTTCTGTTTCATTCTCATTTTTGCGCATGTCGTCGTCAAAATATTTATAGTGTACAAATATATTTGAAAAGTCTCGTGACAACCTGGGCCATTCGCAGCGCAAATCAAAGATGCCGCTGCCTTTGATGTTGTCGTCTGAAACTGTTCTACGCAAAGCTATTTACAGCAGAAAATATTAATAAAATGTATTTTTCATTCGGTCAATGGCGCACGTATAAGTCGTGTAATAAACAACATCAGTTTCAATGAATGCTAACAGTAACAAGTACAAGATTGCGCATCGTGTATCTAATAAACTCGCTTGTTCACTGGTCGAGTAAACCATTACGCTGATAGGGTTGTCAAAGCCTGAAATAAAGGACGAAGTTACAATCAGTTTTAGATCGCCACAAACAAATGTATCTACTTCAAACATTGATGTATTTTTATTATTTGTCCTGTGTAAATTGTGTGCTGCATTATTCGAATTTATTTTTATTCTTGTGTAATTATGTGTGTGCCACATGGTACAGTCGCGTGGCTCGTTGATAACAGAGGAATTTGTTATAATTTTAGCGTGAGTGTGTTTTGCTAAGCTCACAGTGTATTGCGCAGAGTACTTACGCTCGCTAGATTCATCAGTGTCACACTACAAATACCACGACAATTTATGAGAATGTAACATCTTAATAAACCCTTCAGATGTTGTTAGATACTTAAACCATACAATGATCTATTTAATAAAATTCGTGTTAACAATTTGCTTTATATATTATCTTAATAGTGATATCCTGTAGACACCGGATGAAGTGTTGCCGTTAATAAGAAAAGAAGACTTTAAATAAATATTTGTTTTTTTTTTTTACAAAGAGTAACCAGTTTCCTTCAATTTCAGAGATTCCGGAGAATTCTTAGTTATTTTAAACTAACAAGAATAAAACTACCTGACACTATTTCAAGATTGAATTGAATGCTTCAATAAATTCCGTCAATTTCTTTGCACCTAATGAAATAAAGTCCCTTTCGTTGTCACCATCATCAGATAGCTGCGCTATTTACATAAAACTTTATAGCTTCATAACATTAACGTTAATAGTGCTGTTTCAGGAAATTGGGAAAAACCCTATGAAATACTGCATAGCTTTTATTCAGCTACTTTTTGGTGTCATTACCCTGTACTGTCCACCCCACAGCAAAATGGCTGACGCTGTTATTAAGCCATTACACACTGAATAGCGCTGCCTTGTCATCTACTACCAATTACATTCCTACACGCGGTAAACAATAATATTTCAATGTACCTCAAATTATAGACTGATCTATTTGTCTGTTAATTACTCTTCTATTCATAGAAAACATATGGTTTTATATCGGTTCAATTAATTGTCAAAGGCCCTTTACAAAGGGTTAAGTACTTTTAATAGCTGGTTTAACGAGGAGCCACTTTATTTAGATTGTCTCCGTCTCGACCCCGCTGAGCAGTGACGTACCAAATCACCGGATGAATAGGGTTGTGGCGTCATTATCTATCGATTATCAATCGGGATAACTACTGCCACAAACTTTTATCAAATCTTAGAAGTAAGGCGAAGGAAACGTTATCCAATTCAAAGAACAGAGTCGAAGTTCTTTACAAAGTAATTTTATGTGCATGTTTAAGTAGATATCTTTAACACCACCACTATCATTTTGAATATCGTACGAGTGCATGTCAACATAAAAGTTTATCGAGTACGTTTATGAATGTAACAAAGTATCGATGGTGGCACGTAACTTATTCTAACAGTGTCGCGGGGGAGGAAGCGGCCGTCACGCGGTGTTCCCTAACAAGACGGAATTAAATACGAATGTATTAGTGCACGGCGTCGTCTCTTCTTACGCGCTTTAATAATTTAACTTTTATTCACTCGGCGCGCTTTCTCGGAACGGACCGCGCTGTGACGCGATTCTTGATTAGGATCGACGCGCCGACTCGAATAATTTCCTTAGCATAATATTTCAATAACGCAGGAAGACACGCTACCAAGGAAATCATAGACGATTTCATAGATGACTGGTGTCAACGTATTCTTTATTTGTTTTAGATGAAACGTTACATCAAAGACTCGGACGGACACTATAAAAGGAACTCAAAGATTTCAAAGACTCGCGTTGCTTTTGTGGTTTCTGTACGATACCATTATGTTGAACAAAATATTGAGTGACCTCGGCAGACGTGGATAAAAATATACGACGACCGAAAAGTTTTGGGGGAAGCAATAAATCTACTTAATTAGTCAATTTAGCTTTCCACTGAAAACTTTGATTGAAAATCTTTAGGGATTAAGATTTAACGGTTAAAGACGAAGGGTAAATGGAGGAATGTCGGTGCTCGAGCATGAAGGAATCCTTCGTTAACACGAACAGAAGGAATCCTACATGCTTAAGCGGAACGTGCCTGATATGACACGGTCAGCGGCGCACATGGGAAAATGCGATCGATTAGATCGCAGCTTTAGCATGCAGCTCTACGACACTGGAAAATGCGGTCAAGTGATGAAAATCACCTACCTTGTCACATACGCTGCGACATGTCCCCTCGGCTTTGTCACAGCAAGCTGTTATGTCTGGAACAAAATTAGAAACATGAATACAGAATGTTTTATAGCACCCAAGTTATTTGTATAGGCGAGGGATCAGTCGGCTGGAGCACAACAGCTGGTGCCAGACCACAATAAAGTAGCTGTGACAGTTACAGATGACGGTATAAAGCTTTTGATCTATTTCCTCTAACGACCGCTTTTATTCATATCACTCCCGGTTATTGCACGATTTAGATATCGGGATGAATACCAGCCACAATGTAATGTACGTTCTTGGCCTGGCTATTGTGGTTCTCATGCTAATAAATAATTATTGTATAAATGCAATATTAGGGCTGGTGATAGTAGCCATGTTATTATTTTATTTGTTACGAGACTTATTTTTAAGAAACAACAAGAGCAGACATTCATGTCTTTTATGAACTATGATAGGAATCTATCACATTTTCTTCTACATGAAGACGATAGTTAGGTTACCTGTTAGCCGTTTAGGTGAAGAGCTTTACAACCTTTTGAGTACTGTAATTAGAGACACAATAGAAAGACAATGGGCGAGCGAACGCCGGCGTTCGCTTGGGGATTAATGAATAAGCAAATCTGCCTAGATTTCTCCCAACCATGTCGGGGTCGGCTTCCAGCCTATTTTACATGGAGCGACTGCCTATCTGATCTCCACAGCCCAGTAATTAGGTAACAAGATACGCCTTGGCAAAACTGGTGTCAGATTTCCTGGCTTCTGATTGTAACGACTGTCAAAAATCTACGAATGACAGCCGAGATCAACGGCATAAACATGTATGGAGAAAAAATTACCTTTTTTTTATTTATATAAACTAGTGCTTGACTGCGATCCCACATGATGGTAGGTAATGCAATCGTTGATGGTGAAGCGCACTAGTTTATTAGGAGTCTATTCACTCTCTAGTCTTGTAGACACCTAAATTATATCGGACGGGAAGACCGCTGCAGGGAAATTGTTCCAGTCCTTCGATGTAAGCGGTGTTAACGACGAAGCAAAACGTTTAGTCCGCACCGTAGAGGTGTTCATAATTATATTTTTAGATGGTCACCCATCCCCAGAACGACTTCTACAAACGTTGTTTAACCTTGTAGGTAGACCTTCGCTGCTGTTATTCTTTAAGCCAGAAGCTTCTTAAAATGAAGTTAAAGCAACTTAATTTAATTAAATCCCAAACAATAATGCAGTAGACTATATTTTGCTTAATACGAACGTAATTACTTTCAATAACAGGGAGAAAGCAGTAGATGTTTACAAAGTTGTCGGCAAACCAGTTTAATAAGCCAATCCCCTAGAGCCCGATTTTGTTAGAACCAAATTATAGGAAGTATACTAGACCTAGCGGATTCTAGCGTACCTAGAAGTACTTTAACCAGGCTAGCTGTACACTATCGCGCTCTCGGATCTCAGAGCTCCTAGCACAAATATTTGAACGAACCGTAATCAAATTTGACTCGGACTTTTCTATTCTGCCGTATGTAGTGTTGCCAGGTATCTCGATTTAGAAGGGACGTCCTGCGAAACATGTTCCGCATTATCAAAACCCAATCTTAATCAATCAAATTTAGTTATACTAATGGCATACTGAAGCTTATCAAGTTGTGAAATAGGCATTAAATGTGTTTAGGTTTTGGTTTTGCCTTCCACCTACACTTGAAAAAACCTAGTAGTATAGTATTTTAAACATTCTCGGTTTATTTTGTGCATATCAACATTTAAACTATTACGTGCAAAGAGTGGACTGCGAGAAATTTTAAAATAATTAACGCAAAAAGGTTAACTGTAGGACACAGGTGGCTTTTAGTCAGTAAAAGTCTGACACGCCCTCTCGCTCCACCCTAGAGCGAGAGAAGTCATTTCATGTTTTCACACCTCAAAAAAAAAATGTGCAAAGACTAATCTCATAAATCGAAATCACAATTTATGACAACTTATCCGGTGGAATTTGCTGTCAACATTTATTCTTCAACAATATTGTAAAGACATAATCTACTTACAATATGTAATTCTGTTAGGAAAAACGAACGATTGTAATAAAAAAAGCCAAAAATGAACCAAAAATAACACTACAAAAACATAAAAATAGTACTTTTCCTTTTCATAGTTTTCCCACATGTTTTTTAAATATAATTTAAGTATATGTCCCTAGTTTCTGGAACTTATACCTGGCAATCCTAGCCATGTTTGGGAACTGAATTCTGTAACGATGTGTATCAGTCTCAAATATTAATTTGTATGGTCCTACAAGATTTGGTCACAAACGGAAGATGAAGATGTAACGACTTTAAGATGATAATTTGAAAATTAGCGCTCGCCTAAATAAACACACTGGGTAAATATTTTCACGAGACTGGGAAAATAATGCAGGTGAAATGACACCGCAGTCACATCTAGTAATCTATTAAAAGTTTACGATTTATCTCTGCATTCCATGTTTAGACAGCACTAAGTCTTTGATTAATTACTGTTTTCCTGCCGCTTCTGAAAACAAAGCGTTATCAAAACCAAACTAAACGATAGTGTACACAGGCCGTTATGGAAGGATAATTCAGTTGAGACCTATGATCACACTGTTGATAAACCGGATAATCGCATCATATTCTATAAAGCGATATCTTTACTACAACCTACATCACTTGAAGCGTATGATACACTGGTAGTTGGTACTGCCACTTGACGCAAAATATAGTTTAGAGGGCTATTAATAATTTCCTCTTCATACCAGAAACGCGATAAGGGTATTTACTGATCGAATTCCAAGTGAGACGCTTTTGAAATTACGAGAAAAGTTGGATCGCTGTACTCTGGAAGCAAGTGCAGTGAATAGTGCAGTTTGGCGCCACTTTTCCACAGCGCTTATGTCATTTCAATGTGACATAATTTGAATGTGTGACGTTCTTTTTTTTAGTTTAAAAAGATGTTTTGCTGTTTGGAAATGAAATTTGAAATCCTCTTTATATTTTTTTATCAAGTCTGTCAGTAACACCTTCATAAATCATATGGATACTTTTATATTGAGTTCCCGGGATCTTTAGGTGTTTTATGTTTTTCAAGGAAGTTTTTTCACACGGGCAATACATTCATTTTCGTAACTAATTCAGATAGTACGGTGGTTTAGAACGATCATAGCCAAACCGAACGAAAAAAAAAATTAAACAGCAGAAATAGAGAATTTTCCTTACCTTGCGAATTTACACAGGCCAGTGTAACTACGACGAATACAAGGCTGGATTTCAGCATATCTGCGTGCCTTCTTCGAAATCTGCTGCAACTTTTAATGGTCTCCATATTTTACAAATCCTCGTCACAAAATGCTTCTACATCTGTAAAATAAAATTGTAAAGCTGAATGTTTTTTTACCGCGGCTATACCCTGTTTCAATATATAATTTAAATGGTGAACCTCATAGTAATAAATTGGCAGGATATCTACTTTGAGTACAGTACAATCACAATACAGCTACATTGAGTCATCGCCGATCGAATAGCCAATAAAATCAATAGCATTAATAAATCAAGCAATCCCTTCGTGATTGATGCTCGATTAAGTACACTCGCATCCAGCACGCATAGCGGAACTCTTTACTTTTATTACTATGTACCTACATGCAAAACATAAACTGTTGCCAACAAAAGTGTCATTACATAATCTTTAATGAACAAGAAAAATAATTAACCCTTCACTTTAGTAGGTCGTCAACAAATCATATTAGTGTCTAAACATAGTATTTTATGAGCCCTACCAGCTTGTAACGTAAGCTTTTGATATCAAAGTCGGTGAGAGGAACAGTCGTTAATTTATCACATTACCGCCTTTATCGCCGTGTTGGGACTAATTAGGGCGCGTTCTCATTTACAACTATTTACAAGTACGACACGGCCGAGACTCGTACGTTGCACTTGATTAAATGTAATAGAGAACAGAGATATTCGGCAGTTTACATCGCACGCGTAATTGAAGATTTTATGAGTCTGTAAACGTTGTGTAGGGTGATGCCAACATTGTAAGTGGTCTTCTGAGTAATTATCGCGTCTAATGAAATTATTTATTATAGGAATGTGAGAGAAAAAACTCAATTAAACATCTACAGAAATAAGTTTGTTCCTTTTCCTGTATACGGTTTCAGTGACTAAGCTTAGGTGATACAAAAATAACGGAAGAAAAATAAAACCGTGACATCAAGGACCAAACCGGATAACGAAATCATTAGTAAATTAATGAACATCGACGGAAAAATATTTTCATTTTCCCGTCGCCGTCATCAGCTTTTGAGAGATGAACAGAGGCGTTAATAAATGACAAGGTGATTTTTTAAATGTTTATTATAAATTGTGTTTCATTTATACAGCCAGTTATGCGACCCATATTCCAAATGTTAATTAAATAGTCGGTGTATCAAAGATAAATATGACTGAAACAAATGTATCTACAAGAACACATGTAACTAAGCGGCCACAATAACATGTGCACACATTAATGTGTAGTACGTGGACCATTTGCGTTCACATTCGTCCAAACTTTTCGCACAAATCAGAGCAAAACCGGCGGACCGTGTGAATCTACCAAACTAAAATAAAAATGCTTTATGGCTCTACGCGGACTAACTCCCAGTAAACTTAGGCTTTTACCCCATAAAGTGTTGTCTAGAAGTTTGTCTTTGAGAATGTTATAGCAACCTCCGTAAATATTTGAAAAGGAATTTAAACTTGGATTTCCGTAATGCAAATTAAAAAGTTTATGGCTGTGACTGTTAGGCGAGGGAACTTTATTTTAATGTAGATTTTGATAGGAAGGATTATTATTAAAGCTTTTAAGCTTCTTGTGATAAAATTATGTTTAAGCATACAGCTACAATATATATCTTAGAAAATACACCTTAAGGATCCGTCTTGGCACATTAGCGATAAAACTTCGATTTTTATTGCTCCCTAAGACACAACTAAGTAGTACGTTTGCCTCCATAACAGAAATTCAAGCGTGAAAGTAAGTCTGTTAATGACTGAAGTTTAAGAGAAAAATTTAATACCCCGAGGAATTCAAGTTGACGTGCGTACGTTGTAGAAGAATATATTTTATAATGTAGCAATTTTATACGAAAGACTTTTTTTACTTATTAATCTGTATTAAGAGGGTCCTTTTCCAGTCGCCTATCGTCAACATATGCTCGATGTTGAAGGTTTTAAAAGCTTGATGCTTCATCTAACGCAATCCAGCGCGATGTTTGATGAAGAGGCAATGCAAAAAAGAGAGATAATGCCTGAAAACTCTGTTGGCATTAGGTAATTCCATGATTTACTCGAATATTTCACAAAACTTGTTCCAGGAAATACATGTTTTAGAATTTTGAATTGACGTCATTCAGAATCTTGATTAAATGTGCAAGGCTTCTATTGATGTACTATTTTTAATATATGAGTACATTATGGATGGCCAAAGTTAAAGTAAAATAGCCGATTTTCAGAGGTCTTTACTAGACTAGTTTACACAAACTTATATTTTTATTTCTGTAGAAGCCTACATAATATCCACAAGATAGCTGTGTATCAAAAATATCTAGAGGAAGATGTGTAATAATATCATAATCCCGTAAGAGCGGTTGTATGAAAATATACCTCAAAAAAGGACGTTCCTAAGATGGGTCAATTTAAGATTTATTATATGAAATTTATGGAAAACTGGAAAAATATCAAGAAGGATATTAATTTATTTAGAAGGATATTAACAACAACAAGAACAACAACAACGGAAGCAACTTAATTTAACGATACTACATACTATTTACAATATCTGTAAATGTTAATGTTTGATTAAAAATCACGGGTCTTATAACCATAGGATTAGTTTAAATACTGATTAGCAAGTTCTTAATTGAATATTTTCAACACGAAAGAAAGATAGACGTGTTGTGATTGGTGAGGTTTTGGCTAAATGTGATGGATGTCATCTTGAATTTAGAATCCGCTAGTCATTATGTATTAGAATTAGGTAAGCATATTGTTAACGAGTTTTATAAATAAAGCTGCTAGCATAAAAAAACCTTTAGACGGACTCATTAAAAGTTGAAAATAACCCATGATAAGAAAAAAAAACCTATCATTGCTGAATTCATGTACCTACCTAAGTATTACAGAAATCTTACAGATCTAACAAATTTTTAGTAGGTATAATTTATTTAGGTATTTTCGTCGTTAAAAACATCAAAGGCAACATTTTCTTTGGGAAATTAGATCACAGAGATTGCCGAATTACCTAATATTTTGTCAAAAATATTTGATCACGATCGTGACTACATATTTGAAGTTTCTTTTGATATAATTTTTAGCGTACTCTTGATAATAAATATATAAAATTTCGAATAAGTAATTGGGTACTTACCTACCAATATAAGCTTACAGTTGTTTTTTTTTTCTAGTATCATCCGGTTATTTATAGTCTGTTTCATCTCTCGTGTATTCAAAGTTTAGTCCCAGACATGTTCTCTCTTATCTCTGCTATTTGTTCCTAATCTGTCTTCTTCATAATTATTACTAGTGCCTATTTTAAATTCGTCACAACACAACACCAATTTCGCGCCTAAAATCAACCATTAACAGGGAAGAGGCATAAACAAAAATGTTTTTTTTTTATTTCACTTTTTAATTTTCCACAGACACTTCACGATAATATAATTCGCGCGCTTTTCGTAAAATTCTCAATAGAACCTCCCCCAGAACCTTTCTCGCGCCAAATTGACGCGTTACTAAATAGACCGGCATAAATTCATTCAACTCCAGCTTCTACACACTCCGTCTTTTTCCCTCGTATTACAAAGTGTATATTGCTGTCACTTTCTAACGCTTCCGCCTGATGAACCCTATTGAGCTCGTTAGTCATTAATTAATTCTGCATAAGAAAATTACTTTTAATTTAAACAGTGCACAGATGTGACCAATTTTGTTCAGTTACAGAGAGAGCTTGGTATTAAACTGTTTCTATGTTTTTTTTTTTTTAGTTTTTGTGATTTATGGCTGTTTGAAATTATATTTTAATAGAAGATGAAGTACCAAGTGTTAGCGTATTTAATTTTATTGTATGAATTTTTACAGCGTTTCATATCTTCTGTATTTTTAATTATTTTATGACTTTCCTTACCCTGCAAGGACTTAGGAACTAATAATAAGTTGCAGGATATGCTTTAGCTGCAACACCAGCTTTATGTTTTAGCAGCATTTAAGTTTTATTTTATTTTTTGTTTATTTTTTATTTCAGCATACCTACTGTGTGAAATAAAAAAAAATGAACTTGTAAATTATCAGTACTGTACTATTTACATAAAAAATGGCTCATATGCAGAGCTCTTAATTAAAAATATTTCTGAAATACTTACGTGAAGAGAAGAATAGCTGGAATCCTTGTTAGCGCCGGGCGACTACCTGCTGAAAGTCAAGTGCTACGAACGTGGGACAAACGGACGGACAGAACGACTCCACTTGAGTGGAGGAGTGGCGCCAGGCAATACGTCTGTAATTATACAAATACACCCGCTTCTCTTGTAACGGTACAAAAATTAATTTTAGAAATTGAAGAAAGTATTTTCATTAAGATTTTAAATTAAGAACTCTACCGTTGAACCTTATTCTTATTACATTAGATATGAAAATTAACGTTTTGTTAAAACTTTTAACAGACTGTTACTGTCATCGTGAATCGTGACTCTTTTTTGTTCCAATTTCTGAATTAGGATTTTGAAGTTTACCAAGGTATTTATTAAACGCTAGGAGTTTTTAGCGGGCTTTTTTCGAGTGAAATTCAGCGGCTGTTTTAATCATTCGCAAATTGATTCGTAGTGGATACTATGATGCAAAATTCGTGTAGTTTTGTATCTCAAGGGTCTGCACAATATGTAGAATCATTGAAACAGGCGCGATCTCGGTAAAATGGAGCTGAGAATTTTATTGCAGAGTTGACTAGGGACTTCTACTACAGAGCTAACTAAGTATTCAATAAAATAAAGATTTGACCTAAAGGTCTTAGATTTCAGCAAAAAAAAAATGGGGTTACCTATCAAGAATGTGACCACAATATGATATACTTATATTTACAAGAGTCCTATGCTCGGAGTTTCCTTGCGTGATCGCTTCAGCAATGAAGATATCCGCAGGAGAACCAAGGTTACTGACATAGCCCGAAGAATCGCCAAGCTTAAGTGGCAGTGGGCAGGGCACATTGCTCGCAGAACAGATGGTCGATGGGGACGAAAGGTTCTGGAATGGCGACCACATACCGGAAGACGCAGCGTTGGAAGGCCTCCCACAAGGTGGATCGATGACCTGGTGAGGGTCGCGGGAATCCGATGGCTGCGAGACGCACAGGACCGGTCATTATGGCGACATTTGGGGGAGGCCTATGTCCAACAGTGGACGTCTTTCGGCTGAAATGATGATGATGATGGATGATATTTATAATTATAACTATATTAAAGAGCAAATATGACGAACAAAACCATACGTACTTATGTACTATTACACACGTATAGTTTTCTTCGTCATATTTACTCTTTCCAGTAGGGCCGATGCCTGCTGTTAGGGCCATTTTTTTTTTGTAGGTGGGTAAATCATTCGATGACATCCCTCGCTCTTGGGCGGGCGCGAGGGCGTGTCAGACTTTTACTGACTAAAAACCCACTCCTGTTCCTTCATTGCCTTCGTCCCAGGGCCGAGTTTTCCTTTCAGAAACAAACCCTTGGCCCCAGTAGGCTTCGACCCTGCTAGGCCCCTACAGTGTGCTGGCACGTGCCTTCGACGACTTGAGCTCGGTCCAGACGGTTATCGGACGGCGAGCTACCCATTGCTCGCCGTCCGCAAGCCCGCGCCTGCGGTGGCCGGAAATCGGGATCGAGTATCCCGGCGGCTGGGGCGCGAGGGTCGCTCCCTTGCGCGTGCACATGCGGCCTCCTCCTTTGCTAACATTATTGCTTCGCAGAAGGAGGCGACCGCTTGCCACTCCTCCTCGCTTCGGACCATTGCCTTTACCAATTAGGCCCGGCGCGAGAGATTGTTGCCGCCGATCTCCCCCACGTGGACACGGCGGTGCTCTGCCCAAGCGGGGCACATCTCTACCGTGTCGTGGTGAAAACCTGCGTCATGCGGAAGGTGAGGACGCCGTGAGGTCTTTCAGGCCACTACTCAAAGAGGATCCTCTTTTTTTACCGCCATAATTATGGTTTACCCAGCTATTAGGGCCATGGGATTGTTTCTGAAAAGGATATACCTAATCATGGTCTTGAAACACAAAAGGCAACTGAAGGAGCATAGGTATGGTTTTATTCAGTAAGTATGACACGTCTTCTCACTCCACCCTAGAGCGCGAAGTCATAAGATGATCTCCACCTCAAAAAAAAAATCTACCATTACACCATAAAGCCTAACCATAAACTATCAAATTAGCGCATTCCATAACTTCGTATCGACCTAAGGTATCGACTCATACATTGATACATGATGCACAAAGACATTTTTTATTGCACAGATCTGTATCAATGCATAGAAACACACTTTCATGAATAAATTTCCATGCGAGTCACGCAGACGTATCTCACGGCTTTCCGATAAAGCTCACACTGGGGCCAGAGACTACATAAGCTGAGCTTAGGTGCCGTCTACTGCATTTTCAAATGTTGGAACTAATAAGAATCCATAGCGAACAATGTTTATTTATTTTTTCTTGCTTGGGAGAGGCTTGAGTCCAACAGTGGACTTCTTCCAGCTAAACTGATGATGATGACTGCTTGTTTTAAGTCTTTTGAGTCAAAAGTTTTTTTTTTTTTAATATAAACTAGTTCTTGACTGCGATCCCACCTGATGGTAAGCAGTGATGCAATCGTTGATGGTGAGGCGCACTAGTTTATTAGGAGCCTATTCACTCTAACCTTGAAGACATCTAAATTATAATCGGACGGGAAGACCGCAGCAGGCAAATTGTTTCAGTCCTATTGAACTTAATTTGGAGTCAGTATAAGTTTTCTTCTTTGCAAAGGCTTCTCCCAAATGATTCCTACTATTATATTACTACCACGGTGAATTTCTGAAAAGGAAACCTAGTATGGTCCTCGAACACAAAGGGCAACTGAAAGACACAGGTGTGTTTTTAATCAGCAAAAGTCTGCCATGCCCTCTCGCTACACTTTAGAGCGGGAGAAGTCATTGGATAATTTCTCACCTCAAAAAAAACTATTATATTACTAGCTTTTGCCCGCGGCTTTGCTTACACATTTGTATTTTTATTAAATAACTCGTAACACACTGCTAAAATTTCTTAAAATTAATTAAATAAATCATGATTCGAAAGACACTTAGCATCATCTAGCTTCATAAGGGTCGCCGCACACGGGCCACACGCGACTGTCATAAACGCCCGCAACGAGAAGCTAGAAGCGGCCGACGAATTTTAGCGTGTGGCGTCAACCGTGTGCGGCGAGTCCATATAAAATGTGTGAAAACTATACAGTGTGTATTACTGTGCTTATGTTTTGTTGTGCTATTATAATTATCCTTAAGTGCAAAATTTCTCTTTCATTTATATAATACTAGGTTTGCTGTAATATTAGGGTTGCTGTAAGAAAACCTAATAATGGGTTAAGCTCGCCTGTGTACATCAGCTGTCCTATTTTTAATGTTTGATAAAATTGTGTGTACAATAAAATTATGAACTGAATAAAACTGCAGGAAATATGCCGGTGGCGGTGTTTTGTTGTTGTCACTGGTTGCCCGTGTGCGGCGACCTTAAAGCAATTGTGACCGTCAAAAGTTATTATTCTTTCCCTCGGGAACAGTATTTTTTTCCGGAATAAAGGTACCCTAAACCCTTTTTTGTACCCCTTGACAACGTAGATGCATAATTTAACGATGATCAGTACTACTGAACTCCATTTAGGCGTGAAAAGGTAACAAACAAACAAACTTACTTTCGCATTTATAATAGAGATGTTACGGGAGGTTCGATTCCGATCCCAAAAGTTCGGAACTTACGATTGATTTTGCACCTCCGATTTCGGCTCCGATAAATTTTAATCGGAAAGTTTATATTGAAGATACAAACAAGTTCAATACAAACGTCTTGTCGCGTGGGGAATTTTCCTCCTCCCGTGAATTCTGTCGATAATTGTTTCACTTGTTTAATTTTATATTTGAAATGTTGAAAATTCACTCTTCATTTACAGTATTCACAAAAAGTACCAATAGCTGTTTCATTATTGTGTTTCATTTAACGCTTCTGCCTCCGCCTCCAATTTAGGTTCCGATTTCGGTAAAACAAATTTAAAAACTCCTATTTCGAATTCATTTCCGATAAAAAAAAAAAAAAAAAACAAAAATTACCCACTTCCGTTAGGTACATCCCTAATTTATAGAAGTTAAAATCTAGATATTGGTATATCGAAGATTATTAAGGCCTATAAGCTAGTTAGACAAATACAAATACGAATATAAGAATAAATATATTTAGAATAGGTTCTAGAATATGATTAAAAAAAGAAAATATTTTTTTTTAAGTCCGATGAAGTCAGGACGGCTGTCAAGCCTACAGGCTAAGTAATTTTCGTAATTAACTAAGTGACCCGCCTCAGCTTCGCACAACTATTAGAAATCTTCTACTCGGGAGGATCCGCGGGATTGATGACTTCGTTCCCGCACGGTTACGGGATCGCAATTTTGATGCGGGATTGGATTCCCTAGTCATGACAATCGTTATTTTATTGAAGACGAGAATGTTTTACATAATCTAGGCTAGCATTTACAAAATAATATAATAATAATATTCACACAATGCCGTCTAGTCCCAAGCTAAGCAGAGCTTGTGTTATGAGTACTAGACAACTGATAAACATACTTAAATATTTCTAAATACATACATATTATAGATAAATTACACCCAGACATAGAACAAATGATTGTGCTCATCACACAAACATTTGTCCTGGGTGGGAATCGAATCCACGACCTCTAGCAGTCAGGGCCACTTACCACTAGACCAACTGGCCAGTCTAATAACGACCTATTGTACTATTCAAGTATCGCTTAATGGTATTAGCTTTTCTTTCCTTCTTAACTTTAGCAACATTGATGGTATCGCGCTACCCCAAATACAAGATCCGTATGCAAATTATGACGAATGGGTAATGCCCTGAGTTTGCCCAAGGTATATACGGAATGAAACCGCCCTTTACTAACGCAGGCTTATCGCCTGTTTAAGTGGATAATGGCTCTTACAACTCACTAGAAATGAGTGATTGAGTACCTACTACTATAATAAGCAATATGCTTTCCATCATTCTAAAATTAGTACCTATTTCAGACTGATCAGACAATAGCTATAGAAACCAGTTTACCTAACTTCTCCTGATCTTGGCGGAGATGAGTAACCACCTGTGTTCCTTCAGTTGCCTTTTACGTTCCAGGGACATGGTAACTCTTTCGAATAATCGCGAAGCCATATTGGGCATCACCCCTACTGGGCCCCGTCCGTTTTGCTGACATCTCTGAGGCGCACGTAGAACACAACGCTTGACTCGAGGGCTTGGTCTTTAAAGGGCCTATTACACCACTCGATATTCAGACAGTCTTAGTCTATGTTTATCTATTTATCTCATCGTTCTGTTTCATTCCTTTACACACAAACAATTGGATACTCTCCGGCAGTGCCTCAGTCCTACAATCCCCCTAGGCAAAGACTTTACCACCTCGAGAATTATACAAGAATGCCACTCTGCACTGGAAAGAGTCACAGTGCCGAAACGAAACACTGTGACACTACAGTGGATCAAAGGACATAGCGGCTCACTGGGCAACGACGCGGCGGACGAACTGGCCAGGAGAGGATCCGGAGCGATGGTCTTCGGGCCCGAACCAATTGTGCCGGTCCCCTTTGGTCAGCTGCGTAGTTGGCTACGTGAACACACGCATATACAAGCAGAGCGCTGGTGGTCCTCGACACCAGGATGCAGGCAGGCCAAGGAGGCCCTGCCACATCTCAATAAAGCCCTCACCAAAAAACTCCTAAGACTGGACAGAGGCGGCCTGCGCCTGGTGACGGGGACCATCACCGGACACTGCACACTGAATAAGCACCTCCACACAATAGGCATCACAGACAGTCCCCTGTGCAGAGCATGTTTGGAGGGGGAGGAGACAATTGCGCATGTGCTCCTAGACTGCACAAGTGTCACTAAAATACGCACACGAACCTTAGGATCCCCGAACTCCCTTATTGATGCCCTGAAAAACCTAAGAGGCCTAATCAGTTTTTGGAGAGAGGTGGACTGGTTGCAATGAGCCCACCTAATTTTATGGCCGCCATGGCCCACGTACAATGGTCCACATAGGACTAAGTGCGGAAACCTAAAATAGATAGACAGACAGACAGATTCCTTTACACGACATTGGCGTAAGTTGCTCTTTTTCTTGTGTGACGCTACCATCGGACGCTACATAGACTAAGACTGTCTGAATATCGAGTAGTGTAATAGGCCCTGAACTCCTTACTGGATGCCGGAATGTCAAGCTACCCATTGCCTGCCGTCCGTACCATGTCTACCAAGGTACCAAGTAAAAAAAAAGACAAAAACATGATACTATTTACTTGTGTACCTAATTTTCTTGTCCTCCATAAACGTTGCTAAAATATCAAGAACGAAACAATAACAAAAGCTTACTAATTAAATTCACCTGGACCACAATTAAACGACCACTAAAACTAAACTGCGAGCGTCTCCCAAAATAATCTAAACTAATTTTATAAAGAGGAGAGATTTGATTTTTTGTTTGTATGTTACAATTTACCTTCTGGACTGATTTTAAAAATTCTTTCACCATTAGGAAGCTACATTTTTACCCGACTGCGCGACGCAAAGGAGGGTAATGTGTTTATCAGTCTTTGTATGTATGTATGTATGTTTGTTTCTATGTGGCGTTCTAGAGACCAAATGCGTAGGCCGATTTTGATAATTCTTACGTCAATCGATTCGTCTTAACCTTGCGAGTGTCACTAAAGACATGACAGTAATCAAAATTCACCACAGCTACAACCAGACGCCATATTGTCAAAATGAAAAAAAAAAAGTCGATGAACTATGTCAAGTGGGGTGTCGTTGAATAGGTATTTTAAAATCATCTTTAGGTTCCTTTTATCATTTTTCATTTTAAATAAGAGTTTAGGATATATAACGATTTAAAGTTGTTAAACAAAACAATCATTCTCGCTAATTTTCTTACTTATTGATTTAAGTTTTCATTTCAAGTATAAACGATACACAAATAAAAAAAACAGTGAAAAAGCATAAAGAACAAATATTTTTGGTAAAAAAAAAGTTACCACCAAACTCGATAGATGGCGTTGTTCATTTGATGCACGTTTGTAAATCAAATTATTCGAGTTTTCCCATCTACTAGACAGGTCGATGAACATAAGCAAAAGATGACAACTATATTGGCAAAAACTACTAGGTTGTATAAATTACATGCAGTTGATATATCAGTAGAATCGAAAACATATGGTCAAAAACCGAAAGATGTACAGTGACCCATCAAAAGTACTTAGATACCTTAACGCCTATTTTCCCTTGCACGTTAGAGTTCAAGTTTTCGAAAATTAAACTAGATGGCGTTGGTTTCTTCACAGCTAAGTGGCGAGCAAAGGCAATCTCACAAAGTATAAACTTGACTTTTAGTTCAACAAATAATAGACACATGCGTCATCATTGTCGTCAACAACTGATTGTAGTTCATAATTTCATCATTCAAATTAGAGTCATGTTGACCTAGCGGTTTAGCATGTGCAGATAGATGCGTAAATCAATGAGCCATGAGTTCAAATCTCACGTAGTACTCACACTTTTTGTAAGTTTTTTTGAAGTCTTTTTGTAAGTAACAAAAGAAAGCTAACAAGTGGATATTTATTTGTAATATAATATTCAAGTGGGTAGTTACTCAGCAAAATGAAAAAATGCAGGTAAACAGTTGACAAAAGGCACTATTAAAAAATAATATGTTTATTTCTTACAATTTCTTATTCAAATTTAACAATCACCGTTTATTAATCACCGAATAAGATTATAATATTATATATAATTTCTTATTGAGGCCATAGCTTAAGTATTCGTTTCCAAAATTGGAAAGAGGTTTGAAGCTTATGTAACCGTAACAAAAACAAACAAAATACCAGATAATTTTATCACAAAGGTCAAAAGGATTAAAAATGTAGGCTAAAAACTATAAAATTGCACAACAACACATCAAGTGTTCATAACTTTTTTAAGTTGTTTTAAATACGGATACCTTTTGAGTGCGTAATTAGAGACACAATAGAAAGACAATGGCGCGTGAACGCCGGCGTTAATGCGGGGATCAACAGCTTACGTTAAACACACATAACAAGGTCTCCAGTTAATACAGAGAATAAGTATATATATAGCATAGTGGTTCGTCGACCGACGTCCGTTTTCTTCGTACTTCCTTATCATGGTTTGATGCTGCAACATGTTTATTAGTTTTAGTCTGCCAGCTCTTTGATGGTGTTTCAAAGAACCCTCTTCTTTAAATCATCATATCCATAGAACAACTGTTTTTCTCTGCAACAATAAAACAGAAATATCTATATAATATCCAATAATGATTATTATATAGGAGTTTTTTGTTTAAAAGCGTTAAAAAAAACTACTTACGTTTACACCGGTCTCTCTGGTTACTTCTGACAAGTTTTTACATTGATTATGCATAGCAATTAATTGAGTTCTTTTTACTAAATCTATATAAAAATGCATATTTACTCATTTTGGTAAAATAAGTAGACAATACACCTGGTTAAAAATAAAATTGAACGAAAGGCGCTGGAACGAGATAATCGAAATTAACTTAGCGAACAACCAATTGAGTTTATTCATAACTCTTTGGTCTAAGTATTATTTATACTACCTACTAGTTATTTTTTATAAGTAAATCCATATTCAACCTACCCTCTCAAGTTTGAAAACTAACACATAGATAATCAAATATTTATAAATTGATATTCAATTTTAAAATCTTCATCTCTTTAAAAGAAATTATAAATTATTTCAATGTTTGAAGAAACAAAAAGAAAGTACAAAAGTAAGCATTAATTAAGCATTAATCATTTGAAGCACAGCGGCGCCATCTATTAACAGTATAATGTAATTTTGTCGATAGCAACATTTCAATCTGGTTTTACGCTAGATGGCGTCATTTCTCGCTTCACACGATTTTATTTCTGTACTTCCTATGCACTTTTGCAGCAGACTTAGCCTATATGTTTCTGATGATCCTAACAAAATTGGAGGAATCGTTAAATATTTATTTAACAATCGGTTTAGGATCACGAGTTATGTTACGAAGAAATTTGAATGTTACCCATGGTCTTGTTAACGGAGCAATGAGTGTTATAAGGACAATTGAGTGGCCAGCTCTTCGGAGGGACCAATTGGAACCCGGGGAATTGCCACAAGCTGTTTATATAGAATTTGACGACAAAGCAATTAAAAACAATGTTCCTGGAGTAGGAGTCAGAATCGAACCATCGACGACAGAATTCGATGCACTTCGCGGACAGGGTAAAATAGAGCGAAAAATGTTGCCATTGATATTGTGCTGGGGTGTAACTGTACACAAGCTCCAAGGAACTACTTTGGACTTTTGGACCGAGCTGTGGTTGACTTAAGTTCACGCATTTTTGCTAAAGGTCAAGCATATGTAGCTTTGAGCCGAGTTAGGTCTCTAGAGGGACTAATCATCAGTAGTTTAGACCACCGCAAGTTACTTAATAATCCCCACGATATTAACTCCCTCAATGAAATGACTAGATTGCGAAATTTACCATCTTATAACGAAGTCAATAAATCGTAACTAAAAAGTATAAAATAAAATAAAAATATTTAGAGAGAACGACTCACAGTCGGGGCCCATTCAAATTTTACCAATCAAATCTTCCCAAGGGGCCCCGACTGTGAGTCGTTCTGTTCTATATTAGAATTTATGATTTGTTTTATGTGTGTATCGATTATAAAACTATTTCAATTGTGTAGTTATTTAGTATTACATAACAGAATTCTAAACTACTGGGCTTGTTTGTTTCTTTTTAGTTTTTATTTAAGTTAATTTTTTTACGTATTTGTTAAAATTAGTTTCGACGCAGTCGGGTTTTTTGTTTTTCTTTAAATATTTTTATTTTTTACTGAGTAACATAAGCATATATTTTCTATTTCTACGCGGAAGAAGCCACTGGCAAGATCTAGTCCTATATAATTCCCAAAATAATCAAAAGAAACAATGAATAGTATCAACAGTGTCAGCTCTAAAATGCCGAGTTCCTTTACTATACACACAGCAACTACGTCTAAGGAATTGGCGCTCAATTCAATTTGTATTTCACTGCTTTTCGTATTTCTATTTCAAAAGCGATGGATTCCTTAGACGTTCGGATTGGAGGTGTGTGTACTAACGGATTCGAAAACTTGAAGGTTTTTTTTATGATAGGTAATTTTATTTGGTAACTAAATAAATCTTTACAGCTGTGTCACAAAACCTGGCCTGTATAAATTAGGTTAGGTTTAGCATTATCACTTATCAATGGGAAATCATCCTGGTGGTCACCCTTTCGGTGCGGGCACGCTCGGCGCACTTTGTACTTTTGTTCTTTTTTACTTTGTGTTTATAACCATTGTGCTGTGTCTGTCCCGAATAAAAGAATTTCAATTAAATTTAAAAAAATATACTTCTCTCGCTCTGGGTTGAGCGAGAGAGGGTGTCAGACTTGTAGTCTTTTACCCACAGTGCTCCTTCAGTTGCCGTTTGCGTGGGCCACGGTAACTATTTTGAAGAATCCCGCAGCCCTGACAGGATTATTATTTATATACCTTCATACATTGAAAATTGGGATCCGGATCTCGGCGGCTGGGGCGTGAGGGCCGTTCCCTCGCGCGTGCGGCCGCCTCCTTAATTAAACTTAAAATAAATAAATACATAAAATCATGCCTTTTCCCATGGGATTAGAAAGAAACTACAGAATGTTACTGTCCTTATAGACACGCCTTGTACAAGACTTAAATAATTTTGATGTATATTAATCACGGTGTATGCACCATCTCTTCTTAAAAATTTGTACGCCTCGACATGCTAGAACTTGTACTTATATATATCATTATTATCTTGCATGCAATAATGTATTCACCATGTTTAAACAAGTAAATATTTACTTACTTACTTAGTTTTTTTTTTGGTGGGAAATCATCCAATCACGTCTCCCGCCTTAGGGCGGAGCAACAGGGCGTGTCAGACTTTTACTGACTAAAACCCACTCCTAGTTCTTTCGTTGCTTTGCATTCCAGGGCCGGGTTTTCCTTTTAGAAGCGAACCCATGGCCTTGAACTTGGGCTCGGTCCGGACGGTTACCGGACGGTCGGACGGCAAGTTACACATATCGCCGTCCGCAAGCCTGCGCCTACGGTAACCGGAAATCGGGATCCGGATCTCGGCGGCTGGGGCGTGAGGGCCGTTCCCTCGCGCGTGCGGCCGCCTCCTTTGCTAGCATTACTGCTTCGCAGAAGGAGGCGACCGCCTGCCACTCCTCCTCGCTTCGGACCATGTCCTGTACCAAGGTTCGGCGCGAAAGACCGTTGCCGCCGATCGCCCCCACGAGGACACGGCGATACTCACTTAGTTTACGATCACTATCACTTACGTCATTATCGTTTACTGCTATACATAAACCACTTCTAATTTCTGCACACTTCCCATATTACAGCCTAACTATATCCAGTCTATACCTACACTACTATTAGGTGCAATTAATTCCTATCGGCCATCGTGTATTTTTACCAGAAACATCCTTGTAGGCAAAGGTGTGATTGAGGATTGATAGCATCCGCTTCACATCCTTTACAAAATTATAGTTCTTTGAATATTATTTTTTACGACATCCACGGCACGCAAAAGGGGTGGTCCCATTCGTACCCAAGACCACACATACATGCATTACTCACTTTTTCAATCCTACATTCAAGCAATGTAATTGAAATAGCATCGTGCGGTACCAGGCTTGCATAAAAACTTAGGACAGTTACAAAGCGGGCAAAGCTCACATGTGTCGGAACTTGAAATCGCGAGGGGCGAGCATTTTGTTTATTTGTCGCCTATTTGTCCCACTCGACGCGTTTCCACAATCGTGTTACTGATAGCGACACGTGTACAGCTTTTATGACTTGTATGGACATAAAGAAACAATTTGAATACAGAATGAATTGAATCTAGATTGCTTTGTAGTCGTTACGATGCTGCATCAGCGACAGTGGTATTTGTAACAAAACCACAGATAGAATTGTAAATGATGGTGTTTATATCGTTCTTATATCCTTAATCCTATTCAATAACTCTTACAATATCATTTACCTACCCTGTAGGTAAGATACCATGAAAGTAAACATAAACGTTAAGCTAAAGTAATTTATGGTCCATTAAATCTTAACTACCGATAACTGAACAACAAAATATATTAGTAAACGGCTATGAGATTTTACATCTTATTCACATTTCCCGCACACAGGGACTGAACAATTTATCATTTCCACAGCATTTCCTAGTGCTGTATAAGTTATTTTTATGCAAAAATATACTGCAAACAACGTTCTGGGGTGACATTGACGAATGAGCGCAACACCGAACACGCTGGCTCAAATGGTGCCCGACCACCGCTCCGCTCAATTTCCTATCCCACTCCATAGCATGGCGGTTATTTAATCTAATTAACGCTATCCGGCGCGAAATAAAACTTTATATCAAAGAGCTAAATGTTTACAGAAATAACCACATGAAGGAGTCTCTGCATTTGATGTCCGCCTAAATGAGACTGTGGTTTGTCTGTACGAATGTACCCATGGCGTAACCATAGTAATGATTTAGTTGTGGTTTGTTACTTTTAGATAAGTATATGACGGATTCCTTCCTATACCTACGACCACGTGTTAGCTAAATATGTCATGTACGACTCGTGTATCTATCTTTTCCCCTTTTTTTTGAAGTGAGAAATCGTCCAATGATTTCTCCCACTTTAGGGTGAAGCGAGAAGGCATGTCAGACGTTTACTGACTAAAACCCACCTGTGTCCTTCAGTCGCTCTTTGCGTTCTGGGATCACGGTTTCCCTTACAGAAATTTCCCGTGACCCTAGCGGGCATGGGCCCCTATGATTTTGCTGACATATTTTTCACACACTGCGCCCCGTCGACGACTCGGACACCGGACGGCGAGCTACCCATTACTCGTCGTCCACGAGCCCGCGCATACGGTGCCGGGGATCGAGACTCCTGACGCCCGGAGCGTCTCCTGTCGCAGCGGCTGGGGTGTTAGGATTTCCGTTTCCTCGCGGTCGCGGCTATCTCCTTCACTAGCATTACCGCTTCGCAGAAGGAAGCTACCGCATCCTATTCCCTCTCGCTCTGAGCCATAACTTAAACCATGGACCGGCGAGAGAGATTATTGCCGCCGATCGCCTCCACGAAGACACGGCGCGGTGCTTGGCCCAAGCGGGGCACACCTCCACCGTATGCCTTGTCCTTTGGGCGGTCCGTATAATGGTGACATTCCGGTGTACCTATTTATCTTTATCCTTATGATCCAATTAGGTCATGAAACAACATTTAACAAAAAACTGAAATTCAGACATAGACAATCAAATAGGTACCCTACCATGTATAGGAAATGAGTGTAGGAAATTATCAATTATCTTCCCGCTCTGAATTAAGCAAGAGGGAGTATCAGACTTATTAAAACCCACCTATGTTCCGTCAGTTGCCTTTTGCGTTCTAGGGCCACGGTGACACTTTCGAACAATTCCGAAGCCCATATTCCCCTTAACATGATTTTGTGCACTGTGATGAACATTCACTAAAAAAAAACAATACAGAGCAGCTACTGTTTTCTACTTTTTTACAAAAAGGTGACAGAACTTGGCGAAATGCTGGCCATTAAAAAAATTATAAAAGTCATTATGATCGTGTACAGAAATTGTCATCTGCGATCACTATGCTCCGCACTACTACCTACCTACACATGGCTGTGCCTCCAATGCAAATGTGTCGCATCGTTTAGCATAATAGAACATAATCAGCCTTTTAATGTTCCCACTGGTGGGCCCCAGGCCTCCTCTCTAGGAGAGGGAATGGGCCGTAATCTTCCACGCGGGCCCAGTGCGCGTTGGTGAATGTCATTGGTGATGAAATAAATTACACAAAGTGCTGGCTGGGTTTGAACCCGCGACCTACAACTCGTAAGTCGGGGCCGTTACTACTCGGCCACCACTGCTCTCTATATTCCTATCAAAGAATCTGATTGGGCTCAAAACCTTAGAACTAACAAAATAAAAGTACCTACATACATTTTTGCGTATCATTTCGCCCTGGAGAGTATATCAATATCCAACCGAATCACCTTCCAGTGAATCAAGGTAAACAGTGGATCCCTAGAGTCTAGGGATCTACTGTGCTCCTAGATTCATTGTCTAGTACCTAGACAATGACACCGCAAATGAACTTGCGATGAGACTTTCCGAGATGACAGTTTGTACTCCACTTCTCCCCCTACCATAATAGCGAGACTAATGAGAGGTGATATAATACTATCCCAATATAATTAAATACTTAGTATTTATCGTGTCATTACCGTGTGTGGTATGTAGATTTTGTGAAATAATGTGAATATGAAATATTATAGTATCTTCAGAGGGATAGACCGCTAAGAAAATTGCTCGAAATACGGAGGTCAATATGTATTCATTGTTCATTTGACCTTAAAGGTTGAACTATCTCAAACGAGTCAATGTATTTCTTGGAACCTACGAGCTGATAAGTGACTTAGAATTTATGCTATAGGTACGTAATAAGTAACTAATTACTAAACATTGAATTTATTTATAGTTACCATATTTATAGTTAATGAAATTTGTAAGTACCAGAAGATAAGTAGATAAATACGCTAACTTGGCTGTTAGGTAATACAACCAATACAAGTTATTAGTAGCATAATAATCTACGAAATTATGAGCCTTAGCTAGGTCATAGAATTGACAATATCCTCACGCCTCAGCCGTTGCCGCAGGAGACGACGTCGGGAGTCGGGAGTCGCAAGACGATTCCCGGTCAACGTAGGCGTGAGATTGCGGACGGTGAGCAATGGGAAGCTCGCTCTCCAGACGCCCGACAAGGACCAAGCCCGAGTCCCCTGTGCATTTTGTTTCACGCACGCATCAAAATGGACGTTACCCACTACGGTCAATGCGCAATGCCTACAAGGGCTGTAGGAATATTCGAGTTACAGTTACTGGAAAGCAATTGAAGAAACACAAGTTGGTTTTAGTCAGTAGATAAAAGTAGGTATGACCCGCTCTCTCGGTCCACCCGGAGACGGAAAAGAATATTTTTAACCGACTTCAAAAAGGAGGAGGTTCTATGTTCGGTTGAATGTATGTTTTTTATTTTATTTTTTTATGTATGTTCACCGATTTCTCGGTCAATTGTGCAACGATTTTGAAATTATTTTTTTTATTGATAGGTTATGCTTCCGAGTTGGTCCCATAGAAATATTGTTATGATCTGATCATGAACTTCGTAGATATGGAACAGAACTCCTCATAGGATCACAGCAGAACCGTCGTAACAAGTAAAATTGCTTTGTTTATACGTGTAGTCGTTGACTGACTGAAAGTAGAGGGGGAATATATCGAACTGATCTGATGATGAAGCCTGAAGTTAGGCACCAGAACTCTGTAATAAATTAATGTAATCTAACAGCGTTTGCGATTATTAGAATTGTCATGAGATGCACTCTGGCTATAAGGTATTTAAGTTTGGCTGAGGGATACTTTTTAGTGGTGGTACCATAACTAAAAAGTGTAAAATAAAAAACTTTTTACAAAAAAAAAAATACAACCGACTTTAAAGTAAAAAAAAACACTGAAAAGTGCAAAATAACTTTAATTTCGGAAGTCGGTGTTAAATAACGAAGAGACAAAACTATTATATAGAAACACCGACTTCCGAAATTAAAGTTATTTTGCACTTTTCAGTGTTTTTTTTACTTTGAAGTCGGTTGTATTTTTTTTTGTAAAGTTTTTTATATCCCAAAAAATTCAAAATTCAAATATTTTTATTTCACATAGGCTTACATGGGCACTTACATAAAAAACTTCATAAGCTAGTGCACAGTCTTATGATGTCCACCTTAAAAAAAATAGAATATAATGCAAACAACATAACAATGTACCTAAATTAAATATTCAAAATAAAAATAAGAAAATAAGGTCGTAGCTATATAGATTTCAAATGCTTCCATTTTAGGCATGACGGAATCAAAAATATACTATTGTAAAAACACTAAAGGTGGTCCAAGCACGGTTATTTTCCATAGAAGCGAATGGGACAGACTGGAGAAGCAGGCCAGTGCTCCAGAGAAACCTTCGCGACAGGAGAATGAATACTTGAAAGGTTTGATAGAGAAGTCACAGGCATGGATGAAAACTTGGCCGGATACTGTTCAAGTATGTTAACAAAAATGGTCTTGCACTTTTCCCTTCACCTAACATAATAACACTTACTGTTATCACAATATTCACTAGAACCTGAATTTAATCTATCTATATACAGGGTGTTTGGTGCATCGTGTGCCAAATTGAAATGGTCGACGGGAGGGGTCATCTGCTATTCTTTCAGGCCCCTAAAAACTTCTCATGCCCCGTGGCAAAAAATATTTTCATCGACTTTTTATTGTTTTATGAAAATAGGACCCAAATTTTTCTTTCAAATACAAATTTTAAAAAATATGTAAGGCGTAGACTCTGAATTTTAATTTTATTTAGATGTGTACTGTTTAAGAGTACTTTTAAATTTAAAATTAGTGACATTAGGCAATCTATTTTTTTTTTTATTTACTTTTTTTTTATTTTTTATTATTGATAGGCTCGCGTTTGACCACTATCTCACCTGATGGTAAGCGATGATGTTAAAGACCCCTAGGTTATAGCTATCACAGACTCCAGCAGGGAATTCCACTCCTTAGCTGTACGCATTATGAATGTGTTCCCAAAACGCTTTGTACGTATGGGTAGGATGTCCACCATGTACCGATGGCTCAACGCCGTACGTCTAGTGGTCCGATGATGGAATGGACTTGGTGGAATTAAATTGTGCAATTCCAACGCACACTCCCCGTGGTGTAATCGATAGAAAACCGACAGGCTAGCAACTCGGCGTCGGTGCTCAAGGCTTTGGAGTTTTGATTCGACAAGTGCATCATCACCGATGATCCTCTTGGCTCGCTTCTCAATCGACTCCAGAGCATCAAGCTGGTATTTGGCAGACCCATCCCAAAGATGAGAGCAGTATTCCATACACGATCGATTACTTGCAAAGTTTTGGAATTAAATTAAAGCTGTCCATGTTACAGCTATTTACATGGCTATAAAAAAAAAAACAAAAGCGACCGGAATCTCCCAACGTTCTCAAAAATTCTTTAGTTTATCCTCTTGCTAGTGATGTGCCACATGCCGTAAAAATCTTTTTATAACTTTGTGAATTTGCTAGAATTGTGAATCAAGTCACATAAAACTAATATTCAAAATTATGATTTCTCAAATATTTTAGTTATCATTTAACCTGAAAAACCTATTAAAAATGTTATCTCACTCTTATAAGGTAAAATCTGTCTCGTATCTCTCGTTTCGTGAGTTTTACTAGTAATATTAAAAAAAATGCATTTTTAATTTCTAGTAAATAGCTAACATGGACAGCTTTAATTTAAGTCCAAAACTTTGCAAGTAAATTAAAAAAAACTAGATAGCTAATGTCACTAATTTTAAACTTAAAAGTACTCTAATACAATACACATCTAAATAAAATAAAAATTCAGAGTCTACGCCTTATATAGTATATTTTAAAATTTGTATTTGTATGAAAAATTTGAGTCTTGCGAGTATTTTCATCGAACAATAAAAAGTCGATGAAAAAAAATCCACAGGGCATAAGAAGTTTTTAGGGGTCTGAAAGGATAGCAGATGAACCCTCCCGTCGACCATTTCAATTTGGCACACGATGCACCAAACACGTATATAAAAGCGAAATACCACTCACGAAATCTCAGAAACTATAACACCTACAAACTTAAAATTTGGCAGGTTCCTTATAGGGTGTAGACGGATTTTACGAAACTCCACCCCTAAAGGGGTAAAACGGGGGTTGGAAGTTTGTATGGAGAAACCTACTTTTACGCGGGCTAAGCCGCTGGCAGAAGCTAGTACACATATATATATCACTAATGTCTTGGCTTTTGGAGACCACACGTTTTCTTTTCCAAGGGCCGGTTTGTTAAACCAACTAATTGTTAAAAATAAATAGATAATAATACTTAATAGAATCTTGGTTGCGGGTTGCGGGATTGTTCGAAACAGTTACCGCAGCCCTGGATCACAAAGGGCAACTGAAGGAACACATGTGACTTTCGCATAACGCAGGTTCTCACCGGACATGGTCAGTTAGGGAGGTTCCTGCACCGGATTCATGCGGAAGAATCGCCCGGTTGTCACCACTGTGTGGACCGCCCGGAGGCCGCCGTCGGCGAGGGCGCATTTTGTTCCACGCGCGCCTCTAGGGTTGTCAGCATATCGTAGGGTCCCAGCAGGGTCGAAGCCTACTGGGGCCATGGGATCGCTTCTGAAAGGAAAACCCGGCCCTTGTATGAAAGGCAACGAAGGAACTAGGAGTGAGTTTTAGTCAGTAAAAGTCTGACACGCCCTGATGTCAATGGATGATTTGCCACTGGAAAAAAAAGCGTTTACCTAGCTAGTGCATTATCGACGATTTACATTACGTGGTATCTTATAAGACTCATCACACTTCTCTGATTTAAATGATTAAATATTCAGGGGTATGTAGAACTGCATAAAAAGAAAAAAGAAAAACAGCGCGCTGACGATATAGCTGCAGTCAAAGCGTTTTCAAAGAAGAAGAAACTCCGTAAAAACAACGCGGAAGACATCCAAAAGGCGAAACAAAAGATTTTTGACAGAAGCTGTTACGGCACAAAGCTTATAAGGTATTGAATAACCAGACAACTTTAATCAAAGAACAGATAAATAAAGCTGCAATAAGTAATTAATTTCCAGTTTAGGTGGTTTGGGCCTTCATAACCGATTTCTTTTCTTCAGCCCCGAGTCGACGGCGCCTTGTATTCCACGCGCTCATGGAGATGTCAACAAAAACTTTTTACAAAAAAAAAAAAAACCGACCACTAAAAAAAACACTAAAAGGATCAAAATAACTCCTTTAAGATCCTTTTAGTGGTTTTTTTAGTGGTCGGTTATTTTTTTTTTGTAAAAAGTTTTTATTCCACACTTTTTAGTTGCGATACACTTATAACCCGAGTGCCTATTTCTCATGACAATTCGAATTAGGGAGTTCCAGTGCCTTACCTTCCGGCTCCATCATCATCATCAGTTCACCTCGATGATACCATTTTCAACATAACTATTCAGAATCATTTATTTATTTGTATTGTCATAGTCGCTTAACTATCTTCATTGTGATATCTATGTGAGTATGAAGTTCCGTTGACCATTTCTGGTCTTCTTCATCAGTTACATTTCATCAAACGTTACTTTTTGACTGTAAATGCTTATGTTCTCGATGAAAATACCAAAATCACCATATGGTTGCCTATAATATTTGAGGAGTTCCCTCGATTCCTCATGGATCCCGTCATCAGAACTGGATTCCGAAAAAAATGGGACCAATCGGAAAGCATACCGTCTAAGAGGAAAAAAAAATTTGCAAACCTGTCCATAAACGACGGAGTTCTGAGGTAACACACTTAAAAATAAAATAAAAAAAAACATACAACCGAATTGATAACCTCCTCCTTTTTTTGAAGTCGGTTAAAAACGAACTCAATAGGGCCGATGCCTGCTAGGGTTGCGAGAATATTCGAAAGAGTTTACCTTGGCCCTAGAATGCAAAGAACAACTGAAAGACATAGGCGAGTTTTAGTCAGTAAAAGTCTGAAACGCTTTCTCGCTCTAACTTAAAGCGCTAGAAGTCACATAAAGATTTCCCACTTAAAAAAAGCCTAAAATTGCGAAAGCGAACAAAAATTTAAGACCATCAGCAGTTTTAGTACATTAAGGTTAGTTCAGAAAGAATCAAAGCGAAACTCTAATTTTTTGGTGGTAAAAGTAGTCAAGAAAACATTCACGCACAACCTTGCTTACTTCCTACTTTTGACTTTCTGCAGCGCCCTTCAGGAATCAAAAACATTAGAAGAAAGAGATGCACAAATACAATTTTCCAAAGAATTAAAAGATAAACAAGTTACGCTAGAACGAAAGATAAAGACAGTGACTTTCTGTACCTTTGATTTGGACAAAAATGAAACAGCTATGGAGGACCTACATAAATGTAAAAGAATACAAAACGCTAAAGAAAATAAAGCAATGTAAGAAATTATTATAATATGTTAACTTAATTACATCGGGCAGGTTTTGTTTTAACTTGATACGCAATACCATTTATACGTATAATCAATTAGACTTTAGTAGGCAGACTCACAGGGCCAGGACAGGGTTTGTTCGAAAGAGTTAACGTGGCTCTAGATCGCAAAGGCAATTCATTAAACCCCAAGCGAACGCATTCGCTCGCTCATTGTCTTTCTATTATGGTTTCTAATTACGATACACAAAAGGAGGAATGTAGGTGAGTTTTAGAGTGAGAAAAGTAGGTATTTGATGACGCCCAAACCAAAATAAAATGCAGGTAGATTCATCGTGATTCAGGATTTCTATATTCAGCCTAAATTGACTAATATTAAAGGTATGAGAAGAAAAAAGAAGTCGAAGCTAAAGCAAAGGAAGAAGAAAAGTTAGCAGACCTTACAGACGCACAAATGATGAAATATCTTCTCGACTGTGAACAGGAAGCTGAGGTTAGATACCAAAAGTCCAGAGCAATAACTTTTAAAGTACTTAATAATAGCAACTTGAAGTCATAAGCACCTGTTCCAATGTAAAGCCCGAAGAACTACAAATAATAATAAAAAACGTAACTAATTAATTAGGTATCTATTGATACTCCTAGGATAACATGAAGCTGTTAGAAAAGCAAGCCCTAGAACAATATGCAGCTGAATACAAGAAGACGAAAGAAGAACGAGCTAAATGGGAAGCAGAGTATGACGCTAAAATAGAAAAGTGCCACAAAGAACAAGAAGAACTGAATTGTAAAATTAGAAATGTACATTTACAAGTAAGTAATTACCTATATATCTATGAACTATTTGCATTCTATCTCGTAGACCTAAACAAATCCCAATGAAACGTCAAGTTTTGAAGACAGTATAGTTGTTAAAATTAATGGTAACTGCACCATTAGTTTTATCCCACAATACCTTTTATGTATCTATTTATACTAATGATTCCGATCAATTAATCATTTCTGATTAGTTAGTTAAAGAGAGGACAGATTTAGCAGGATCTAGAACCTTTGAAACAGTAAAAAAATGTCAAGAGGAAGAAAAAAAACAATACGAAGACTTTATTCGCAAAAGTTGTAAGAAAGGAGAAGAAAGGTAAATTTAATTTAATTATAATTACATGTCGTTAAAAAGCCCGGGTAGCATCAACGAGCTGTCAAGAATCTGAAAGATATCCTACGTCCTACCAGTATACAAACATAATCTATCTACATCTATATAATTATATAAAAGCGATATACCACTCACTGATTAATCACGAAATCTCAGAAACTATAACACCTACAAACTTAAAATTTGGCAAGTACGTTCCTTATAGGGTGTAGACATCCGCTAAGAACGGATTTTACGAAACTCCACAGCTAAGGGGGTAAAACGGGTGTTGGAAGTTTATATGGAGAAACCTACTTTTACGCGGGTGAAACCGCTGGCAGAAGCTAGTTCACATATGAAGTACAATGGTAAAATTCACGGCTCAATGGTCAGCAAATATTAGGATAGGACCTTGGCCAGACTACTAAAAATGACCAAAACGGTAAAGGCTATAAAAAGAAAACAAGAGGTGGCCAAACCAAGCAGTAGGTAGAACCAAACTACAAACGCAGATGATGATAATGATAAAACGGAAATATTTGGTGCTATTGCTAATCAGAAAAGGGTAATTTTAAGACGATATAAAAGCAAATAACGAAATTGAAAACATTTCTAGAGCTGTTAAAAGAGAGCTAAGAGCTAAAGATAAAATAAAAGAGAATCGTAAAAACACTATGACGACAGCAGAGATCAACAAATCAATGGCTGAATACGTGACTCAAAGAGAATGCGGCAACAAATGCTTTTGTGATCGACAATGCTTAATTGCCAAATCTGATAAACCACACATAGTGAAGAAAGGACATTGTGAAATGGAACCTGAATCAAAAGGTAGGTTTAACGTCAACACAGGATTATTTTTCCCCCGGTTAATTTTCACCCAAAGTTTAAGAGGGTCCTTTTCCACTCGTTTATCGTCAACATCAAGCATGGTTTAAAACTTTAAAAGCTTGTTGCTTCATCTAACGCAATCCAACGCTATGTTTGATGAAAATGCAATGCAAAAAAAGAGAGATAACGCCTGAAACTCTGTTGGCATTCGGTAATTCCGTGATTTTACCTACTCGAATATTTCACAAAACTTGTTCCAGGAAATACGTGTATTTTTTTTAAACCCTTAAAATCTTTTCAGAAAAATTGTCGTCATTCAGAATCTCGATGAAATGTTGGGCTTCTATTGATGTACTTTTTTATATTTTTAATATATGAAGGGATAGGGATATATGGAGGGCCAAAGTTCACGTAAAATAGTCGCTTTTACTACTTTAGTTTTAGAGAAATTTATGTTTTGATTTCTATAAAAGCCTAGATAATATCCACAAGATAGCAGCTGTGTATCCAAAATATCTAGAGACGATGTGTAATAACATCATAATCACGTAAGAGCGGTTGTATGAAAATGTACCTCGAAAAGAGAGAAATATTGTGTTGACTCTAGGTATATCAAATACATCTGTTTGGTTCGCCTTTCTTTTTTGGTGGGATATCATCAAACCACTTCTCTCGCTCTGAGTGGGGCGAGAGGGAATGTCAGACTTACTGACTAAAACCCACCTGTATTCCTTCAGTTGCCTTACTCCTTTGATCAATCTCGTAACCCTGGCAGGAGTTTGGGTTCGCCTAGCCCCTTTTTGGATAAGGTCTTATTCAAAATCTCTCATCTCTCCTTCCAGTATCTCTCAATCATTAACAAGTTCAAAAGCACAGCTGGTAAACTGAAGTGCCTCTTTTGTCTAATGTAAGCACCACGACTCCTAAGCGTGGGGTCCTACAGGGTTCGATCCTTGGGCCTTTAAATATACTTGTGTTTTTTGTCATCATTAACTTGCAGTAGCCTGGATTCTCAATCTCGGCTAATTATTAGTTGTTGTAACATTTAGGTTGACATCAACTGTGCTTCAGTATACCTATAAGCGTGATTATATTTTACGTTCAACAGAACGACCTCTGCCGTACTTCGGTCCCTGCAACAAGTTGTTGACAGCCCTGCATCGTCGCGAACAGGAGCCCTCTCCATGGTCCGGCGCTGAGGAGATGCACTTGCTGTTCATGAGGAATGCTAACCAAACACTGGGCGAGTGCAAGTACAAGTTACCGGCGAGGAAAGTTGTTGATGTGAGTATCATAAACTAATAATAATATTCCACAACTATCACACAACGCCGTCTAGTCCCAAGCTAAGCAGAGCTTGTGTTATGAGTACTAGACAACTGATAAACATATTTATTTCTAAATACATACACATTATAAATAAATTACACCCAGACACTGAACAAATGATCGTGCTCATCACACAAACATTTGTCCTGGGTGGGAATCGAACCCACGACGTCCGGCATAGCAGTCAGGGCCACTAACCACTAGACCAACAGGCCAGTCGAAAAACAGGTTCTATAATCACGAATATACAGTTCGTCATGTAAGTTTGCCGCTTTGGAGTGGGTATGTAGCATGTAGGTAGTACAAATGACTGCGCTGATTAATGTCAACGCGCCATTTCATGCGCATCGTAAAGCATGGTTTCCGACTGGAAAAATGAAGTGTCGATATTTATTAGTCTACTTTTACTTGGTTAGTTGACACCACGATAAGCTTTTTTTTAATATATTTTTTTTTTATCAGCCTTTTGATTCATAGCACGAAGAATCGCCAAACCTAAGTGGCAATGGGCAGGGCACATTGCTCGCAGAACAGATGGCCGTTGGGGCCGAAAGGTTCTGGAGTGGCGACCGCGTAACGGAAGACGCAGAGTTGGAAGGCCCCCTACAAGGTGGACCGATGACCTGGTGAAGGTTGCGGGAATCCGATAGATGCGAGACGCACAGGACCGTTCGTTGTGGCGACATTTGGGGGAGGCCTATGTCCAGCAGTGGACGTCTATCGGCTAAAATGATGATGATGATGAGCCTTTTGATTGCAACAACTTTATTTTTCAAGATGAGAAATCTTCAAATTACTTGTCCCGCTCAGGGTGGAACGAGAGAGAGTGTCAGATTTTTACTGACTAAAGGGACAGGTGGGACTGTGTCCTTCAGTTGCTCTGCGTTCCACGGTCGCGGTAACTCTTTCAAACAATCCCGGAACCTTTTAATTGCCTCCATTTGGAAATCAAAACTTTTTTTTGTTGATTAGTGTTTTGTGTGTGTGTTTGTTGTTTGAATTGTTTTCAATTCGATGTTGATGATGTAACATACTTTTTACAGGAATATAGAAAACGCAACGCATTGGACGAGACTACCCTACGTATCGAGAATTATTATAATTAGATGTTTTCTACCGTTTATTTCATGTATTTCGAAATTTTTGGTGAAAAAATAAAAAACGATGTCAACAATCATTATACTACGTTTTATTTTATACTACAAACATTACTATTTACAAAATATCTGTCCTTACATTCAAGTTACGAGCAGTTCCATTTCTTCAATCCATTTCTAATGAGTTTCCATTAATAAATTTAATATCAATTTTTTATAATTGTTGAAACACTGTATGCTTAGTCTATTAAATAACAAAATAAATAGCTAGAAATCACGATGTACATGCGCGGTCAATAGTCTTCTTGCCATTATTAATATTGTTGAGGTACGGAGGTAACACGGACACTTGACCGCGCAGCATTTCTATAGTATTTCCTTCGTAAAAATGATTGCAGAAAGGCGAAATATAAATTTTATAATTACCCTAAAAACAACTTAAAACCCTTGAGTTTTCTGCACCAACCACCGTCTAAAATGTACTTTCTTTCAAACTGTACCAATACCTAAAACGGCGTTAATAGACAAAACTCAAGCGAACTAAGCTGGGAATATATTCTTAAATAAATTGTACAACACAATAAATCCTTGTAAATCTGAAAAAGCATATTTAAAGTACGTATTTATATATATAAAGGTGTTTACCGGAAGATATATAGAGGCGTTGTTACCCTCTTATTAAAAGATAAGTTCTCATTCAAGGATCTGTGTGTCGTAGTCCTAGGTTGTCTGTGGTCTAGTACTTGGACGACTTCTGCTTGATGACGGCCTGCACGCACTTGGCCATGGTGGGCGATGCGCGGCTGATGGGGTCGGTCATGAAGAAGTCTTCTAGCGTCTTCAGCTGCACGTCTACCTTGCCTGAAACTGGCTTTTGGAGGCTCTGTGGAGACAATTGTTCTTTTTAATGATAGACCTTGCAACTACGAGCGTCATATGAATATTATGGAATAGTATAAATTGCAGTGTTTTAACGTAACAACTAAATATTTATATTATCTCTGCTGTATGACATGAACGCAAATATCAACCTGCCACTATTTTGCCGTAGCAAGACTCACTTACGTACAAAAAAGAGAGTTTTGCTCTCTGTCAGGCTGATAATCTAAGAAACGTACTTAGACTTTATTCAAACTAACAACAGTAAGTTTCATAAGATTTTGAATTGATATGCGCGACCCTGATCAAACATTTCATACGAAAATTAACATTAACGGTATAAAAATAACGTACTTTTTTATAATACATTGGGCACACGTGGGCCACGTACGCCGATCTGGGCGCGTCGATCTCCATACATTTTATACGGCAACTTGTAAAGCTACAATAGATCCACGCCAGGCGACCGACATGCCGCTACGTACAAATCAGGCGTGGCCCACGTGTGCGTCGGCCTCATAATAATAATAATAAATGAAAATTATCTAAAGGGCTTCTGCGAGTTGGCTTCGGCCCCTCGTACGCCTTCCAAAGGTCCAGAAACTCAGGGTTCTGAGATGTAATATCCCATAATAATAATAAACGTTTATAAAATCCAGTTTGTTAGTATAAAATCTTATAACTAGTTAGTAATACCACCTTAATCTACTCGCCCCCTGCCTGACCCATTAATCGAGGTATCAATACTCATGTGAGCATTAATACAACGATTTATGTACAGGCAGTCTACTGTAATTTTTAGTGTAAATTCGTTTTATAAATTTCAGCAGTAAGATTTCACAGTTATTGTGCTAAAACCACCGTTTATGCCGATTTTGTTTCCATTTCAATATTGCCAGGTTCGAGACCATAGAATTAGTACTCATATTATTCTTTGAAAACTCATATTGAACGTACCTGTGCAAGAGACCTGGCCTGCGCGAAGTAGTTGTTGTCTTGGACATCGCCGTAGGTGACGAGCGCTGGGCTGATCTGACTGAGACGATCACGCACCTCGTCTAAAGTGTCGTATGGAAGGCGTTGGCCTACTACTTCTGATAGCGCTCTGTGGACAAGATATTATTTTTGATTAAAACAAAAACAATCTAAAAAGAAAATGATTTTGTAAAGCCCAGGTTCATGGAAAATTGCAGGCATGGCATGGTTATGTTATGAACGATTATTTGGTTCAGAATGGAAGTAAAACATCATCGCCATCATACTCGAGTTTTTTTAAATTTGATATAAACTAGTGCTCGACTGCGATCCCACCTGATGGTAAGCAGTGATGCAATCGTTGACGGTGAGGCGCACTAGTTTATTAAGAACCTTTTCACTCTAGCCTCGAGTAAATACCAGTATTTTTTGTCTTCTTCTGTTGAAAGCGAAAACGCAGCTCTCTTCCTCCACTCACGACTCGAAGGCATTTACTATTTTTGAGAGACTGTCGCGAAATGTAACACGATTATATTCTGAATCTTGATTAAATGTACAAGGTTTCTATAGTTGTATTTTTTTATTTATTTAGGAGTACAATAGGAAGGTCCAATGTTCACGCAAATTATTATCAGATTTTCAGAGGTCTTTACTGAATTAGTCTTACACAAATTTATGATTTGATTTTGATAAAAACCTAGACAATATCCACAAGAAACTTGTGTTTCCAAAATATTGAGAGAAAGATGTGTAATAACGTCACAATCACGTAAGAGCGGTTGTATGAAAATGTACCTTGGGAAGGACGCTCTTAAGTTTGCGTGGCTATAAGTTGTGTTACTTTTTGGTATACAATAAAGTTTATTCTATTCCATCGTCGTCGGCTCAGCTACGCAGTACATCTACGTACCTGATGATCTTCCAGTCCTCGCGCGCCTTCCCGGGCGGCGTGACGGCCACGAGCGTCTGCTGCGCGCGCCCCTCCGCGTTCACGTACGTGGCGCACTTCTCGGTGTACGCCGCGCCAGGTAGAACTATGTCTGCGATGGCTGCGCCTGCGTCGCCGTGGTGGCCTGACCACACACCAATATTATGTAATGTTCGTGCAGAAAATAATATTATAAATGACAGAAGCATAATAATCAGAATTGAAACATAGCAGTCCACTTCTATAAAAACGCTGACAGGTTAATTAATTATTGTTCGATGATTGACCTGAACAATGGTCGCTCAACCTAAGCTAAGTTCCACTAGCTGACGATTCGCGGTTTTCACTGGGCTGCCAGAACACGGTTACCCCGACGATTATCGTTTCCATGACTAAATGAACGGCTGATTACTCTCATGGCCATCGACCCTAGAGGGCCCCGTCAATTATGCTGATCGCTCTTTGAGGCGCGCTCGGTACACAACAAGCCGTCGGCTCGTGCTTGGTCTTTATTGAACCGCGAGCAACTCAGTGCTCGCCGTCCGCAATCCCGCGCCCGCGACTCCCGACGCCTGGGTCATCTCTCGCAATGACTGAGACATGAGGATTGCTATACTTACTAATGCACCTGGCATTAGCATCTGAACTTAATCATATCTCGGTTAATACCGTATATGAAACAAAAACGAACTTTGCTTCCGTCCAAATAAAACTTATAATTACATCGAGCTTTTTTTTTCGGTGGAAAAATCATCCAGTGTCATACCCAGCTCTTGGATGGAGCAGGAAATAGTGTCAGATTTTTACTGACTAAAAACCCACTTCTGTTTCTTCGTTGCCCTTGGTAATTACATCCAGCTAGTGTTCCTACCTTGGTATATGACAGTAGCGCCCTTGGGCAGCTGGTCGCGCGTCACGACTCCACTGTCAGCCCCCAGCAGGTACACGACTTGCGGCCCGTCCTGCAGAACCTTGCCCACGCCGGGCTGGTAGCCGATGTCTAGGGCAGCCACCTGGGATGCTGTGCGTTGGAGGACGTTTAACACCTGGATGAAGATACTAGGATAAATGGAATATTAAAATGATAGTGTGAGACTGATGACGACTGCCTTTACTACCATTATTTTCCACTTAAACGAGGCATTATCGCCCATACCGTTATACCTTATGGGGGAATTGACGTCCACTTAAAGCTAAACCTTTTATACATAATCCTGGAGAACAATAATTATTACTTAAATACTAATTTAGGTTCGACAACATCCGTCACAAACGTATGTTTGGTTGAATGCGCTAATCTCAGGAACTATTGGTTCGAATTGGAAATTATGTGCCCTCGAGAAAGACTAAATAACATTGCACTACGACCCATAGGAGCAGAGCCGCGGGTGAAACCGCGTTTTCATCTAGTGTGTTCTATATGATGAACCTACCTTCCATGTCTTGTCCTGTAGTTTGTCTTGCAGACGCAGTGCCAACTCTTGCGTGTACGCAAGTATGGCGGCGCCCTCTGGCGTCTTCAGCTGGTCAGCTCCTAAGATGACCACGGGACGCTGAGCTGACTCCAGGCGCTTCAGGACTTCATGTGATGAGGAACCGGAGGCCAGGTCTTTGACTGCAGATGCTGAGTCGCCTACGTGCTGTACAGAAATAGAATGATAAAGAAGAAATAGAAGATATACGAAACAGAGTATAAAATCCCGCAAACTGCCATTGAAAAGGGAGGATCCTTTGACTAGACGCGTGTTATGTCTGGTCCTGACAACTGCCCGATAGACGATTTCGGATTGTTGTATATGTTCTAATCGCGATGCATGACTTCGAATTTTCATAAAGGTCGCTACAATTGCTTGTTTGAACAACGGAATATTATACTGGTCCTCGGACTAATCGTCTCAACAAATCGCTACATAATCATGTAACGCATAACACCCAGGTAGAGAAAATATTTAAAGGAAAAAAAGCCGGCCAAGTTTTAGCCGGACAAGTTCTTTACCATAAACCGAAAATCCCACCTTTCATAGAGGTAAGCGTTATTACAAAAAATAAACATTCGATAAAAGATAAAGGTGGCGAGATACACTCTTAATTTAGTAATAGAGGATCTATTGGTTAGACGGATCCTTAAACATCTACTAACGGATTTTGGAAATCAGAAACGTTTATTTCAAATAGACCATTTACTTACAGGAAAAAAATGTCAGTCAGTCAACAAAAGTGAACTATTTAGAACGAAGCTCATCACTTTTGAAAACACAGTTAAGATACCAAATATGTAGAAAAAATATATTATCCTTACAATGTACTCATAAGTGAGGTCTACTTTAGGCCCGATGAGCGCGACGTCTGTGTCCTTGTGTATGAAGGCCTTGCGTATGCGTGCGTTCAGAAGTGGCGCCTCGAAGCGGGTGTTCGTGCCGATCAGAAGTACGAAGTCAGCGTCCTCCACGTCTACAGAAGTAATACAATAAAAAATATTAAACGGAAAAGCAACCAACGACTCATGGAAACTTGTCTTAAATATAACACTAATCACATTTACCCACTGTTGTAAATAGCCTTTTCTACGCCCAGTGCCTGTTTCTGTAACTGCGCCCCTACAATAAGTCCGAGCTGTGTAAGGGTCAGTTCACACCGAGACGCGACGCGACGCGACACTGCGCGAAGAGCGACTCATAATATAACTTTATTTACGACACGAAAAGATACACATTTCAGATCGAGATGCCTCGTGGCGCAGCGCTGCGTGGTGCAACGTATTCTGAATTCTGAAGTAAATAAAGTTATATTTTGAGTCGCACTTCGCGCAATGTCGCGTCGCGTATCGGTGTGAACTGACCCTAAGTTTAATCCATCTGATCCAGGTCCACATCAAAATGAATGTTTCGGGAGGTACCTATTTCGGATCTGGCGTGAAGAAACGCTCGGGTGTCACAATCGCGGATATGGTGAAGCATAATGATGGAAGTTTACATCGCTTAGGCGGAGCCCCGCCGTGTCCTCGTGGATCGATCGACGCTGGCAACCCGATCGTCCGGCCCTAGTTCATGCCATGGTACGAAGCGAGAGGAATAAGAAACAGTATCCTCCTGATGACATGTATGATGTGTGCCTAGGCACCGCTCGCAACTCCCTCGTTACAACACTGCATCTCCCACCTGGACGTGAATTGTGATGGCCTAGACGTAAAGCAATAAATGAAAATATGTTCACCTTCGTGTAGCTCAGATACAAAACTCCATCAATTTTACATCACGATATCCACTAGAAATCAACCCTATCAACGCCACAGTCTGATACAAGTGACGAATCAATTTCCCACGCCGCCACAATCTGATATGAGAGACAAATAAATGGATTAAAGCAAAATTCAATTTTTATGTCAACATATGCAATTAACGATAGAAGTGTAACCCGACATTTATGGGTCGTGGCGTTTGGTGAGCGTTTTTTTTTATAAAAGCCCGTGGTGTTGAACAAGTTAAAACAACCACTGAACTGCACTCGAAAAAATCATGCCAAGAACTCTCAATTGAATTTATTATCCGCCGCCTTATGTGATATAGAATGTTATCTCTAATTCCTTATTCAAATACAGTAAAGACTAAAATAGAATCTCACTGGCGATCTTAGTGTTGCAGAGGTATGAGGAGCGCAGATCGATGCCGGCGCCCTCGAGCGGGAAGTACTGCTCCGTGCACGTGTTCTCCGAGCCCAGGCGGTTCACCAGGTCCTTGAGTGCCACCAGCGACTCTGCGTCCGCTAGATCACCGGCTACGGCTAGGAGCTGGAGAAGGAGAGAAACTTATTGACATATCGAATTTTGCATACACCAAAACCTGTAAGTTTCACACATACACCTAGAATGCACCGCTTGCGTCGGATTGGTCTGACGAGTATTTTCGTGTCCTATTCGCCAGGGTCGTGTGTATGCGACTGGGTACTCCATCCCGTTAAGCTCTTCAATCCCCATAGGTGACAAAAGAGCTGACGAGATAGAGTATTTGGTCATGGATGTGCGACCCTGGCGGTATAAACTCGACAGTGTTTGCCGGATATATCCGACCGGATTCTGGCCTCATGAGACAAGTAAATCAGAACTAGGATTAAGTATATTTATTAAAAACTGAAGATTTCACTATCAACAATTTTATTATTTTACACAAAACATTAACATTAGTATAATACATCCAGTGTGTTGTACCCCTGGGAATTTCACAGCTGAAAGACTCATTAAACATCTAAAGGGTATATTACTGCCAAATAGAGGAGGATAATAAAAACCTTAAACCCTTAGGCGTCCTACGTGGGCGATTCAATGCGGTTGCGAAGCGATCTGATGCGGTCCACCAGCATCGATCGATGATGATCGCGTCCGCTTTGCTTCGCTCGTCACCACGTGCGGTTAGTCAAAAATATATAAATTGTTTGTTTTGATCACGCCGCATCGTTTCGCATTAGAGTACGCGTTGAATTGCCTACGTAGGAACGCGTTATACCAAAAATTCGCACATTACAACACAGATGGCCATTTGGTAGGAAAAGTTCTCGGCGGAGTTTCGGAAAACGCAGAATTGATAAGCCTCTCATAAGACGGACGAAACGAGAAGCATAATATCGATACATGTGACCTGTTGGTCTAGTCATCTAGTGGTTGGTGACCCTGTGTCGTGGATTCCATTCCCACCCAAGACGAAAGTTTGTGTGATTATCACGATCATTTGTTCTGTGCCTAGGTATAATTTATCTATAATATGTAAGTATTTAGAAATACATAATAAGTATGTTTATCAGTTATCTAGTACTCATAGCACAAGCTCTGCTTAGTTTGGGACTAGATGGCATTGAGTGAAAGCTGTGGAATATTATTGTATTATGTGGCGTCGTTTCATTCCGGAAAGCTTACAACTTTTTTTTTTTATTTGATGTGGGAAGTCAGACTTTTACTAAAATCAACATCTGTTCCTTCTTTGCCTTCGTTCCAGGTCCCCGGGGTTCTCTTTCGCACAACCCATGGGCCGCAGTAGGCTTCAACCCTGCTGGGCCCCTACGGTTTTGCTGACCTCACCTTGAGGCGAGCGTGGAACACTACGCGCAGTCGACGACTTGGGCTCAATCCGGACGGTTACCGGACGGTCGGACGGCGAGCTACCCATTGCTCGCCGTCCGCAAGCCCACGCCTACGGTGGCTAGCTTACAACCAGCTGTGGACGACTTTATTTCGGCAGAAATGACAATTACGATTTTTTTTTAAATTGTGAACAACATACCTTGCCAGGCGGGCAGTCCCTCAGCGCCCTGGCTGCAGCCACCATGGCGTCCTCCCACTCCACGGGCGTGAGGTTCCCGCGACTGTCTGTCATCATCGGCGTCACCAGTCGCTGGCGCTTCAGACCGTCGCATGCGAAGCGGGACTTATCCGATAGCCATTCCTCGTTGATCTCCTGCAGACATAGCTATTATGTAGAACATTCGTATATGAATGTCAATATATTTTGTGGAATTACATCGTCAACTATCTGATTTATCGTTAAGTATTGCTAGTCGATTACTCACTGACTACTACAATAGTAGTATCCCAAAATTGATTGCAATGAAATTTAAACTTTATGTTGTATGACATTGAGTTTGCTTTTTCAAAACTTGATCAGTATCTAACATTATTCATCTCAGTACAGCACAGGCACAGACGCACTCGCACAGGCGTAGGGTAGCCAGTCTTACGTTGTTGAAACCTCTATTTATTTAATTATTTATTAAAACTTCATGCAACATAAAGGTACAAAGGCGGACTTCTCTACCAGTCAACCAAGGGTAGTAAAGAGAAAACATGGTAGGTGCATAAAAAAAAAGAAAAGAATAATACGAAAACAAGGGATCAAATGTATATATCTTTGATTATATACTTGTCTAGATAGAGCAATGCAAAGATACGACGCGCTAAAAGTGTCTCCAATTGCGTGACATGTGTGATTACCGCACGTGTACTTATTGTCGTCAAACTGTCAAGGTGTGCGTGTTGAGGGATGCCTGCTCCAAATTATTAACTTACCTTTTCTCCATTATTTATTATGACGAAAGTTAAACAAAATAGGTTGAATTAAATAATTATTTTGTAGATTAAAGAAAATACATTTATTTAGCACAGACTTAAAGACACACAATACTCCAGTTACATGTAATTACATAAAACCAACAAATAAAAAGTATAACGTCCGATGTAAGGATATAGTAGGAATGAGTGCCTCACGGCTGTACCAAACAGGCCCAATTCAGTAAAAATGTGACCCCAAAACCCAAAATATTAGAAATAACTAAAAAAAAAAATATTTAGTGCATGACGTCATAGGTTTCATTTTTTTTTGTAGGTATAGATAAGTTATCATTTACTGATCAAATAAATAATGTAATTTTTAAAATAATAAATGTTCTCCTGATCGAAAGATGATGTAATGATATTTGTATTTTGTCTCCCATAGTTTCGCCAAATCTCCCTAGTAATAAACTGACAACACTGGCTAATCGGAATGACATACAAAAAAACGAATTTAAAAATCGTGTTTTCTATAATAATAGTAGTTAAATAACAAAACTTACCGATGAAAAGTGATCTTATTGTTATTATATTGTTTTCCCACATAATTACGGCACAGTCTGACAGCACAAACCGGCATAATTAATTATTTTTCGTGAGCACATTATCCTTAGTTGTTTCAAATGACACTGACGTAAGGGAGAAGAGAATCTACCAATTTTAGTAGACTTTATTTGGGCCGTTTAGTACGGTCAATGTGGCATCTAGACAAGTATATAATCAAAGGTGTATATACATAAAATAAACATACACAAATATTACTCTATGATCCGGATTAAGCGTTTCGCCTCATCGTTTATACCGCGTTCATTGAAGGACTGGAACAATTGGCCTGTAGCGGTCTTCCCGTTCCATTATAATATAGGTGTCTTCAATTTAGAGTGAATAGGCTCCTAATAAACTAGTGCGCCACACCATCAACGATTGCATCACTGCTTACCATCAAGCGGGATCGCAGTCAAGGACTAGTTTATTGGTGAAACCTGGATGAAAATCCGTTCAGGAGTTTCTAAGTTTATCGCGTTCATTTAAGTAAATTATTAAAGGAAGTACTCTTTAATCTTTTGTCTTTCGATGTTTAATAAGAACTTACCTCATTGGTCCTGGGGAGAATACGCAACACTTCATTCGTACGAGTAGCAATGACTATGTTGCTACCCAGGGGGTCTAACACATCTACAGAGTCAATCTGTAACAAAACATCATCTTTATACATATTTTCCTATTGATGTATCTTCTACTGTGTATATGTGTGTACATAAATTATAAAATAAATAAAAAAATAAGTGTGGCACTCGGGGACTGCCGCGGTTAAGCTATTGCATAGCATTTTGTATCAACTTATGCAATTATAATTATTTATTTATTTTATTTATGCAGTATTTCTTTTTCTTTGATATTAATTCAAGTTACACTTTTTGAGCGTGGTGTAGAATGCGCCACACAGGTCGTTAATGACTTTTCTAAAATAGGTGTTCGGTCTCTGTCGGCCTTCAAGCCACACCTCCGTGCCCGTCGGAGTGGGGAGCGTGAGGTTTTTTTCGTTACGGAATTTCTGGATTCGGTCCCCGCGCTCAAGGCCCTCGATAGAAGCTATGCAATAGCTTAATAAAATATTATTATCATTATCACATGAGCAACTAATGGAGTTCAAGGCTTAGCTTTTTTATAAAATGGAATGTCCGATTTTCGCAAATACAATTTCTGTCCCACACCCTATTAAAAACCATATAATCTAAAAATGTTGAGTTCAGCGCCATCTAACGAGAACATGGCCACGCTCAGACCCGTAGCTTCCACCTTAGGCTTTCTTCTAACTGGCAAGGATCGTACATTGACACGCGTTCTCGTCGCCCAATGAGTTGAATAGGTTGGAGGCCTGATAGGCATTGCAGAAATCATCTGATTAGTTGTAATCAAAGGATTTCTGTAAGAAAGTAAGAGAGAAAGTGTAGGTGTAATATCTTACCCTCCTGGTTTCCCAGGGTCGTGCAGCAAAGCTGTAGGGCTTGGAGGTGAGGGCGCCCACGGGGCACAAATCTATGATGTTACCGGACAGCTCCGACAGGAACATCTTCTCCACATATGTTCCAACCTGGAGCAAACAGCGAAAATTATAACAAAGTTCCTATTAGCGCAAAACGACTTTAGTCTGCTCCAAGGGGTAGCAGACTTGAGTAATTGATATTAATTTCAGCTTGATACTTCCACACGTTCCTGTGAAAAAGCGTTTTAATAGATGGACAACAGTGATCATAAGTGAAGTACTGAGACTGAGGTAGAACCCTAAAATGGTGATATTCAGCACATAGACCCAAAAGTAACAATAGCCTCTAAGCACCATACTGCTGATTCTCCTCTGTATTTTTCTTACATACATTAAATCTGCTGTCTGGCTTAATTTGGCACACAGATAGATCATGTCCTGAAATAGGACTAAGGATACTTTTTATCTCAAAAGTATGTTCCCTTCCACGCCGGCGAAGCAGCTGGCAGAAGCTTTTTTTTCCATTCTGTTACTTGTGCCTGTTCGGTTATTGTAGACACCATGTTTCAAATAAAGGAAACAAATCTCTAACCTGCATGTCAGATCCTCTGCCAGTGGTACCGAAGTCATCGACACCAGCCACCTCGGATGCGAACCGAATGCATCGCGTGCAGTGGATGCAACGCGTCATTATGGTCTTGATCAGGGGTCCCACATCTTTGTCCTCGACAGCACTTACATAGAAAAAAATAAAAATAAATAAACGCATTCAGAAACATATTATTATACAAGGTGTGGTTTGGTGCAGAGCAGTATGGTTGGTCTGCTTTTGTTCTGATCCTTTTACTATTTTTTGTACAAGTGCATAAAAGGCGATGATTCAAAACGTTACCATCCTCTTAAGCGCCGCCGCAGTTGGGTAAAAATACCATATTTTTTATTCTATTGAATAATTAAAAGCAAGTATGGTATCCGATGGATGCGAGACGCACAGGATCGTTCGTTGTGGCGACGTTTGGGGGAGGCCTATGTCCAGCAGTGGACGTCTATCGGCTGAAATGATGATGATGATGATGATGATGAAGTATGGCATGGCCCACGTGCCCACTTGGCAATTAGAAATGAACACAACACAAACATATAAACCACGATGCTCTGCAACATACTGTGTTTACAGATAAATAGAACCAAAAGATTGTCAGTATATGCAAAATGTTGCCATTAAAAGGGTCCTTTTTCACTCGCCTATCGTCAACATCGAGCATGGTTTAAAATATGAAGTAACACTTCATCTAACGCAATCCAACGCGATGTTTGTCGAAAAGGCAACGCGAAAAAAAGAGAGATAACGCCTGAAAATTCTGTTAGCATTCGGTAATTCTGTGATTTATAGCATAGCATAGCATAGCATAAGCATACTTATTCCAAGAAAATACGTGTTTTTTTTTTAACCCCTAAAAGTTTTTGAAAAAAATTGTCATCATTCAGAATCTTGATTAAATTTGCAAGGCTTATTGTTATAAGTGCTTTTTTGATTTTTTAATTTTTAAGTAAATTATGAAGTGTAAAGTTCATGCAAAATAACAGATTTTCAGACGTCCTTACTGGATTAGTTTTACACAAATTTATGAATTGATTTCAATAGAAGCCTAGATAATATCCACAAGATACTGTGTTTCCAAAATATCTAATGAAAAATGTGTAATAACGTCATAATCGCGTAAGAGCGGTTGTATTAAAAACAGTGAAAATGTATGTCGAGTTGCATCCCCTTAAGCATTTATATACAAACAAATACTTATGAAATCAACACTCACCGCTTTCCAGAGAAATGAATATCAGTAAAGCGACTCCTATCAGATCCAAAGGCCATTGACTGATCCTGTAAATCACATTCACCACCCTGGTCACAGATAGGGCAATCCAGGGGATGGTTAACAAGAAGGAACTCCATCACTCCCTCACGGGCTTTCTTAGTCAGGTCTGAGTTGGTCTTGACCCTCATTCCCTTCATGATAGGCATGGCACAGGCGGCAGCAGGCTTGGGGGACCTCTCGATCTCCACCAAACACATGCGGCAGTTACCAGCGACGGCGAGACGTTCATGGTAGCAGAAGCGGGGGATCTCTACTCCTACTTGGGCTGCTGCCTGGTTAGAAGACAAAAAAATCATTTAAATATATCTAACTAATTATAAGGCCAGAATAATTCGACTGGTTCCAAGAACAAAATCTTATGGAAAAATAAGACGAAATGTATTATAATACATACTCAAATTGTACAACTAAAAACTATATTCAGTAGCGTAGCTAGGCGTGGGCGAAGTGGGCGCTCGCCCACTGCCTCGCATCCAAAGGGGCCTCGCATGTGCGAGGGCTCTTTAACAACGAGGGTTTTGTTTTATAATTTATAGGCTTGCATTTGACCACAATTTCACCTGATGGTAAGCGACGATGTGGTCGAACACTAGGTTGCGACAGTCACTGTCTCGTTTTCGAATTTATGAAAGAATAAAAATAATAGTTTAAAAAACTAAAAAACACGCTTTTAGCACGCACTAAAAATTACAAAATAATTCGGACATTTAGTTTGATGACTCAAGAGTTTTCCCTTTGCCAAATCTTCATTAGATCGCAGGTAAACATAAACAATTTCAGTTCGTGATGAACGATAAATAAGCGTTTTGTCGAAAAAGAGTAAAGATTACATAAACGCCCCACGCTTTCTTTCATAATAAATCATAGTAAATATTCAATAAAGATGATTACCTACCTACTTATAACCATTTCGCATAGGTTATATTATTTATCGTTCATCACGAACTGAAATTGTTTATGTTTACCTGCGATCTAATGAAGATTTCGCAAAGGGAAAAGTCTTGAGTCATCAAACTAAATGTCCGAATTATTTTGTAATTTTTAGTGCGTGCTAAAAGCGTGTTTTTTAGTTTTTTAAATTATTATTTTTATTTTATACTTTTTAGTCTTCTTAATATTATTTTTCGTATTCCTGACAGCAAACCCTTTCATTTGATACCCATATCATGGGGGTGCATTTCAAATAGCGAATCCGCCATCTTGGATGTCCGCCATGTTGGATTTAAGTCACGTGACTATTTTTTTCGTATTCCTGACAGCAAACCCTTTTATTTGATACCCATATCATGGGGGTGCATTTCAAATAGCCTGTCCGCCATATTGGATTAAAGTCACGTGACTATTTTTTTCGTTTTCCTGACAGCAAACCCTTTCATTTGATACACATATCATGGGGGTGGATTTCAAACAGCCAGTCCGCCATCTTGGGGAGGCCGCCATATTGGATTTGTAATGACGTTTCTTAGCTAGTCATGTATTGTCATCAGAACTCAGAGTGTGTGCAAAATTTCATCTTATTCGAAGACCAGAAGTGGGTCAAATTAAGATTCCAAGATTTTCTTACATACTCGTACATAGTTACAAGTGAAGCTAATAAAAGCGTGTTAAAAAGGCCTCACTGATGCGCCTTCGCCCACGTCTAAATTGGTCCACACTACGCCTCTGACTATGTGGCACATTATTTTTTTAGCATCCTTTTACTTATTGAAATAACCAATTGAACACTATCTTATTATTTACACAGAACTTCAGAACCTCATACCGTAAATCAATAATTTTTCATATTGATTTTGTTCTTGGCACCCATCAAATTGTATTTTTGTAGGAAACAATCTCTGAAAGTCAATCTCTTTACTAAAATTCTTGATCGGACACAAAGGAGAAGGAGAAGGAAGGTAATGTATTTTTTGAGAGTTTGTATGTATATGTCGTGGCCAGATCATAGAAATTGATCACTTCATGATGTGGCCAACTAAAACCGGTCAGATCATTTTAAATGTTAAGTTTGTCAATATTTCAATCCTCATTTGGCCTACTTTCTTTAGACTATTTACTATCATAGAAATCCTACATCAATGCTAAGGCCAAACGAGGATCGACATATCAAATGATAACGTTTAAATGATCTGGTTTTAGTTGGCCATATCATGAAGTGATCAATTTCTATGATCTGGCCACAATATATACAAATGTTTTATTGTTTGTTTGTATGTCTATTTGTGTGCATGACCTGTACCTGAAATGGCTGGATCGATTTTAACAAGTGAGGTTGATTGGTCTTGAAACCTAGAGCATATAATTAGGCCATGGAAATTTAGGACAAAAAAAAACAGAATTGCAACTCAAGCAAAATATAGAGCTTGAGGAAACAATTTCAATACCTAACAAAACTCACTAATGTAGTAAATAAAAAAAAACTCGACTGACAAAAAGCATTTAAAATATTTCAAACACATCACTTTTAAAGTTTTCTGATGCAGTTGGTGGCATTGAATCAAATGTGGAATTTATTTTAGTTCAATCACAATTAGTTTTTTGAAAATTGCAATCTTTTACTAGTACTGCAAAACTGGAATGGAAAGATGTATGAGTATATACAGAGAATGTTTACAAGAATCACCGCGGCTGTCCCATTTCAAAACACACTTTTTACAAAAGGGACACTTTTTGCAAAAATAATAAAATGATTACAAAATCTTGATAATCTAATAAATCCCTACCAAGTACAAAAACACCAGCTTTTAAAACTTTAATTTAAGCAGATATATTTAAGCATTGATACATAGTAAGTGCAGGACTTTCGTTGGTAGTGGTGAAGGCTCGACACGTGCTTTTGTCAGTCCTACGAATTTTTTCGATTTTAGTGAATTTTTTGGTGTTAAACTTGATCGAAACTGTTCTTAGTGTGTGTGTGTTCTTGGTATAAGGTTTGTTTTTGTTTGTGTTTGTCTTTTTAGCCACTTACCAATATGAATTCCAAAAAGCCTCCTGACCCGGACCCCCCTGATGAACTTTTTGATATTTCCTCCCCTGTGTTGACCATAACTCTACCCCAAACAATAGAAACACCCCCGCAGGATCCCGCTATGGATACAGAGAATTCAACTCGCAAAAGGGTTGCTGGTTCGCCCCCTGCGGTTTCTAACGTACCGCCTAAGATACCTAAAAGTTTACCCGGTAGATTGACTTACACCATGAGAGATAACCCTCCGTATATCGTCCACGTCTCTTTAAAAAATGAACAGACCTCAGGCACTGTGCTACAACCCATTAAGTTTGGTATGTTCTTGACGACCAATAACGTCAGTAATATACGTCTTGACGGGATCAAACGTATTGGCAGAAATCGTGTGTCGGTTGAGTTCAAGTCACATCAGGATGCGAATAGTTTCCTCAACAACACAGTCTTGGCTAAAAATAATTATGTAGCAACCATCCCACAGTTCAATATCACTCGAATGGGCATTGTTAGGGATATACCGGTTGAGTGGTCGGAGGATGAAGTTATCCAGAATATCCAGGTTCCGGAGGGCTGTGGCCCTGTCATCAAGGCCAGAAGGATGAGCCGTAAGGTGACTTCTTCTGGAATTACTGAGTGGAAGCCCACTCAAACTGTGGTACTAACATTCGATGGACAGGTCCTACCCAAACGTGTGATCAGTTTTTACTCATCTCTTCCAGTTGAGCGATACACCTACCCTACCATCCTTTGCTATCATTGCTGCCGCTTCGGACACACACGCACCTTGTGTCGATCCAAACCAAGGTGTTTCAAGTGTGGTGATGACCATCCAGGGGATGGATGTCAAACTACCCAGGAATTAGGCTTCTGTGTCTCGTGTACTGGCAATCATTTCGCAAATGACAGTGCTTGTCCTGAATTGGGACGACAGAAGAGCATCAAAGCTCTGATGTCGGAAAAATCAATCTCGTATGCGGAGGCTAGTCGGGTATTCCCTCCTGTTTCAAGATCATACGCTGACGTTTTCAAATCTTCCCCTCGTAATAAACATAATATTAATATATCTCAATCCCAATCCTCGAGCCCCATGCCGGTAACCCAAAAATCATACCGTAAAACGGTATCTTTAAAACCTAAGACCCATGCCCCTCTTTCACCCGGCTACAATAGAAAAGTTCACAGGGAACTTACACAAAATTATTCCTTCTCCCCTACAGGAAACGGTTGTGCCCTGCCAACAGAAGTTGCAGAGCCATTGACTCATAGGCGAGAAAACAACTCGGTAAATATATTAGAATTCATTACCAATATGTTAATGTCTGTTTTATCTAGTCCGACCCGATCAATACCTGACCACGTTGCCTCAAAACTGACCTCTATTCTAAATTTTATCCACGATGTTCCATCCCCTGATATTCCTTCAGTGGAACGTGAGGAGTATTACTCCCAGAAAGTCTGACCTTATTTTTCTAGTTAATAAATTTAAACCATCCATCTGCAGCATCGCTGAGACATGGCTCTTGCCTGATAGCAATTTCAGGTTGCCATGTTTTGGTGGTGTTCGTAATGATAGAGATGATGGATATGGGGGATGTGCTTTGCTCATCAATAGCAAGGTATCATACTCCCAGATTCCTCTAACCTTCGTTGGCGATAACATAAATGTTGTTGCTGTTAAGGCTGAGGATATAAATGTTTTTTCATTTTATATTGCGCACCCACAACCTGAATATCTTCCAGTAATCAAAAACTTGTTATGCAGCGTTAGTGGTCCAATTCTGGTTATGGGTGACTTTAATTGTCACCATTATCGTTGGGGATCAGACACTTGTGATAACTTTGGCATAGGCTTGCTGGATATATTGGATGATCTAGATCTTTGTCTCATCAATGATGGCAGTACTACACGCAGGACTGCACCTGGGCAGAATAGAAGTTGTGTTGACTTGACATTCTGTTCATCCAATATATCTAGCCTTCTCATTTGGCGACGCTTGGACATGACCCATGGAAGTGACCACTATCCCATCATAATTGAATTCCCTTCCAAAAATATTCCCCTTAAATCTTCTCCCCCCCTTTTAAAATACCAACTTAATGCGGCAGACTGGAATTTATATTCAAAAATAATAGACCTAAGAGTATCTTCCCTCCCAGAAGTTGACAGTTATAATGCCCAGGAATGTTTTTCATCCTTTTCTTCTACCATTTCCTCCACAGCAGATGATTGCTTCCCATCCAAAAAAACCCCTTCTGGCAAACTTCCTTCTCCTCCATGGTGGGATAGGGAATGCACTGACATGATTAGGGCCAGGAATGAGGCGGAAAAGACAGTTAACAACGATATGAACCTGGAAAACCTCCTCTCCTTCAAGCGAATATTGGCTAAGTCCAGGAAATTCTTAAAAAAGAAAAAACGGGAAGGTTGGTCAAAATACTGTAGCTCGCTGAGTCCGTCCACACCGGTTTCGACGGTCTGGCGAAAGGTGAGGAGTTACAGGAGCAGTCTAGCACCAAACTCCTCAAACAACATCTCAGAAGAACTGGGATACCGGTTTTTCTCAAAAATCGCTCCGGCTTATGTTCCGGACATAGAGGAGAGCAGTGTTGGCATTGATGATGTAGACAGCACTGCCGACCCTATGAACATGCCATTCAGCCTAGATGAATTAAAAACTGTGCTATCCCATGTTAGAGACTCTGCTCCGGGGGTGGACGGATTCACCTACTCCTTTATTTCTAAAGCTGGTCCAAAAACTCACCGATATTACCTGGATCTGGCTAACTTTTGCTTTACTTCCGGTTATATTCCCACAGAATGGAAGGTTCAAGTTGTCATCCCGATTTTAAAACCAGGCAAGGATCCTAGTGATCATTGTTCATATAGGCCTATTGCTTTATCGTCCATACTTGTAAAACTTTTGGAACATCTGATTAAAAACCGTCTGGAGTGGTTGGTGGAAAATAGGAGGCTGCTCCCGCCGACTCAGTTTGGCTTCAGGAAAGGTCTGGGCACAGCTGATAGTGTGGGTATCCTCACGTCAGAGCTCCGGCTGACCCTCAGCAGGAATGAGTCTGCGGTTGTCGTCTTCCTAGACATATCGGCTGCCTATGATTCTGTCCTCCTCCCTAATCTCAGGCAAAAATTGCACGAGCTGAGAATCCCGGCTAGGATTTGTCGTATCATCGGTAGCATCTTTACCAACCGCACTATCCAATTACGAATCCCTGGGGCGGACTCTGATCAAAGAACAGTCTGGAGAGGATTACCTCAAGGATCTGTGCTTAGTCCCCCATTATATAACATATATACAGCAAATTTACCCTCTTGTCTCAATTACGACTGCAAAATCCTTCAGTATGCTGACGATATTGCACTCCTGGTTTCTGGCAGTTCCATTCAGGATGCCGCTCTATCAATGAATATCTCTCTGTCGTCGCTAAATCAATGGCTTCTCGATCACGGTTTGTCTTTAAGTGCACCAAAGAGTACAGCGGTCATTTTTACCCGCAGGCGTTCTGTACCCTCAATAGATATTAATATCGATGGACAAACCATTCCAATCAAGGATAAGGCTAGGTTTCTGGGAGTAACTTTGGACTCAAGACTGTCCGGTGTTGAACACATTAACAACACGGTCAAAAAATGTGAACGATCTGTGTCGGTCCTTAAGGCCTTGGCCGGGGTGTGGTGGGGAGCTCACCCATACACCCTCAAATTAGTCTATAATGCGTTAGCCAGAAGTGCGATGGATTATTGCAGCTTCCTTATAGAGCCCTGCAATAAAAATGCCCTGAAAACATTAACCAGCATCCAGGCCAAATGCCTGAGGATTGTTATTGGGGCCATGAAATCCTCTCCCATTAATGCGCTTCAAGTGGAATGTGCAGAACCGCCTCTGCACCTTAGAAGACAGTATTTGGCAGACCGTTTCCTGTCTAAAGTTTTTTCCCTTTCATCCCATCCCTTACTCCCAATTTTAGAGCAAATCAACCTCTCGTTTAATAATTCTCCTTATTGGAACCATAAAACAGTTCCTTTATTGATAAACAGGTACAGAGAACTTAAACAACTCTCCGCGCCAGTTTGTCAATATCCAACTCTCCCGGTCTTCTCTACCGCATATGAGATGATTCATTTCGAACCAAAAGCCGTCTTGGGACTGGGGATATCAAGGAATACCCAAAACGCGAAAGACGACTTTGAGTTAGCTCTCAAGCGTTACTGGGTAGGATGGAATTTCTTTTACACTGACGCTTCAAAATTGACTGAAACAGGAAATACTGGTGTGGCAGTTTACTTTCAAAATTCTAGAATTGCTCTGCTTTTTCAATGCCCACCAGAAGCGTCAGTGTTTACAGGAGAGTGCATTGGTATTCTAGAAGCCATACACTATATTAAATCACATCAAATAGCAAGATCAGTAATTTTTTCAGATTCACTTAGTAGTATTCAGGCCTTAAAACAAAATCAACTTTATAGTAAAATCCATAGTCAAATAATTGTAGATATTAAGAACTTGCTATTTGATTGTTCCCAAAACGGCTTGGACATCGAGATAACCTGGATCCCCGGTCACTCGGGAATTGTTGGCAATGAGTGCGCTGATTCGTTAGCAAAGTATGCCACATCGAATCCGGTTGATCGAAAGCACTACGTGGTTCATAGCTACGATTTGCGGAATGGTGCCAAACCCAAGTTATTTAACTCGTGGACTGAAACATGGAAGACGACCTCCAAAACCAAGGGCACCTACTATGCAGCTATACAGCCCGAAATTCAACGTAGGCCTTGGTTCTTTAAATGCCCTAAACTGTCGAAGAGAACTGTTTCGTCGCTCTGTAGACTGAGACTCGGACACTGTTGTAGCCCAGTGTTCCTGAATAAGATCCATGTCCGAGATAGTTCTCTGTGCGAGTGTGGTCTAGCGGAGGGTACTTTGGACCATATTTTCTTCTCCTGCTCCTTAAATAATAAATCTTTTGACCTCTATCGTAAACTTCCCAAATGTAACATTCCCCTGCCAACCAACTTCCACTCCCTTCTTTCTCACTTCTCCCCCAAACTAATTAACTTCCTGGCTACATTTTTGAAAGAAAATGACCTAAAGTTCTGATTGGTGCGTAATGTAGTTAAATTATATCCTGTAGTATTAATCTGTGTTGTATATAAAATTGGTATGTAGATTATATGTTTTATACTAACCCTTGTGTTCGTCTTTTCAGTTAAACTAACACCTACCACGAAGTACAAAGTTCGACGGTTGCTCTCACCGGGCCGCCGTCCCAACGTGACACTGGCAGAATAGTCGAAACCGGCTCAATTGCCAAAAAAAGAAAAAAAAAAAAAAAAAAAAAATAGTAAGTGCAGCATTCACTCCCTCGTAACCAGTATAAAACCTAGTAAGTCACTTTAACATAATGAAAACTTAGCAAGTCCCAGAGACTTACTAGGTTCTCAAAATCAAGACTAAATTCAAAAGTAGAGAGGAAGGTGTATGAGAGGCCTCCAGTAAGTCTACATGTAGATATTTGCGCTCAGTCGACGTCGAGGCGCGAAGTGAAACCAAAGGAAGTCGTCCAGAGCCTACAGTTTACCGCTGAAAACCATACAAAGTAATCAAGGGATTAGAGTTAAGATTCGGAAGAGCTGAGTTGGAGAAGCACAAGAACCTGACAAGAGTAGGTGAGATCCCAGCCGATATCTGCGTGTTTGCACTGTTTGTATGTACGGGGACTTCGCTCCGCCTGAAGTGTTACCAGAGCATCAGAAAGGTTCAAGAAAACCTGTGAATACAGAGCAAATAGGGTTTCAAGATAATTTCAAGAAGTCGTGTACTGTTTGTGAAGGGCAATGTGAAGGGGAGCACTTTTTAGTAGAGTGCAAGCAGTTCAAAGAAGCCAACATTATGAAAAATAGGAACTTCAGAGTTGTTTTAAGTGTCTATGATTCAAGCATTCAAGAATCAACTGTAAGACTCAAAGTACACAGTAGTCACGAGAACTCAAATTTAATTCCTCTCAAATTAAATTTTATTTGGTTTTTGCATTTGTTTGGTTTTTGTTTTTTAATTATTAAACTGATTTATTCAATTAATAATTATTTTATTTACACACCTTACATTGTTACTAGAATTTAGTCAAAACCTAGCAAGTGTGTGCCTTACTATGTTTTGAAACTAATTAATACATGAACCTAACTATCGGTTGTCAATTTTCAAAATTAGTAAGGGGTGTAAAACATGTAATATACACTTTAATTAAAATATTGATACTACTATGTGTTCATTATTTAGTATTCTACACAACCAATAGCATTTTTCTTACTTAACTTAAATTCTTTTTAGTGGCGGAACTATTTTACTTTTTTGCGCTCTCCTGTGAAGTTTAGTCTTATGCCCTTACTAGATTTTAAAATGGGGCAGCCGACCGTTGCAGCCCTGCATTCAAAAATAATCAGAGTAGAGTTACTACTCCAACCATTCAAAAATGCTTCGAGTTGCAACCCAAGGTCTTTCTTTTATAACTCGAGTAGCTACTCTAGAGTTAACCCAACTAACTCTAACTCTGAGCAGGGTAGGTTGGTGTAAGCGGCCATAAATGACACTTGCTTGGCATTGACAGTTCGCATTAAAAAATGTGAGTGTAGAGGATCTACCCTGATGACGTCATCAGAGTTAACTCTAACCTCATTTTTTAATGCAGGGCAGTTATGTCAGCAGATTAACTGTCAAAACTAGTAAAATTATATTGATATGACTGAAAACCATGCACAATTTTTTTAGTATATTCCTAGGCATATGAACTCTATCAAGGGCACACCCTTGTTGCAAATGATATTGTTTTCAAAAAATCATAATTGCACAACCACCTTTACTATTTATTTTGCATTTGCTTTATGTAAAGTTAAAAGTAAAGATATTAGAAAAACTATTTAGTTTTCTAACATCAATCTTCCTTCATCAAACATTAGGCTTGTCTACTATCGACCCTGATAAAATGAACTCACTGAATACTTAAATCAATTGAAAAGGGTTGATTTAGTCTCAGGAGATTTGTAGAAAAGTCAGATACAACTAGGTTATCATCACCATCTTCGTATTGATCATGACCATTGAATCTCTTTCGTATTTTTAGAGAATGAATATGTCTAATATTATGAAAATTAAATTAGAATACAAACTCTGAGCAGTATTTATCAATAACTTACTTGTAAGATGGTGGTACCAGGCAAAACTTGGACAGGTTTGTCATCAATGAAGACTTCGAATGTTTCTGGGGGAGGCTGGGCTTGCGCGGCGTAAGGCCGAGCCGCTAGTGGTGCGGCACGCACCGGCGAGCTCAGCGTAAGCGCCCTGGTTAGCGGCTGTCGCAGCATTTTCTGCAGCATACACCAATACGTTTAACAACGAATGTCACGCTAATTGAACAACTTTTCACAGATGGGCGGACTCGATATCTGTTTATAATATATTTTTCACTGTACGACACTATAGCAAGACGAAAAACCTTCTAAAACACCCCAAATACAAGCAATTCCTCTGTTATTATTACATAAGAATCAACACCTAACCTAAATAAATATAATTAAAACTAAGGCTTTTTCTACTGTGTTTAGAATAAATTCACGTTTCAATACACATAAAAATAATTACTTATTGTAATTTACGTCGTATTTTCGTTAAATTCGTACCTAAAAATATGTATCGAAAATCTTTAGATAAGTGACAGATACAAGAACTGTCACAGTGTCACAAGTGTCATAAATTGGTCAAGCGCAACACTTCTATGACTAAATACGGTTTTTATAACAACAAATGACATAAGGCGATTAATCAACGTATTCACAGCAATGAAGCTGTCGAAAACCCTGGACAACATGACCTGTCCTGCTGCAAGGGAGCAGAGCTGGCAGCATAGCACGTACTATACATAAAAAGGTACTCTGTGATAGCATGGTACGCCAGCATCAGCAATATTATCCGACGAACTCTTTTCACCACCGGCGTATGCCCTTCGTATAGCATTAGTATGTATAGGGTTAATAGTTGCGTTGCGTTGGAGCGTGAGTATATTGCACTCACGGACTTAGCGCCCCCTATTATTAATTTTGTTTTAGAATGATTTTATTTGTATTCATGTTTTCTCCTCTCAACACATAAACTCCATTAATGTCAATAGTACGTAAGTGCAGTTAGAATTGTAACTTTGAAGGTGTGAGCCTGAAGTTCTTTTTTATTTTTTTTAAGGTGGGAAATCATCCAAATGACTTCTCGCGGTCTGGGTGGTGCGGGAGGGCGTGTCAGACTTTTACTGACTAAAACCACACCTGTATCCTTCAATTACCCTTTGCGTACTAGGACTACGGGTTTCCCTTTCAGAAATTCTCCGCGGTCCTAGCTAGCGGGCATCGGCCCCGCTGGGCCCCTACGGTTTGCTGACATCTCTTTGAGGAGCGCGAGGATCACTACGCGCTGTTGACGACTGGGCTCGGTCCGGTTAATTACCGAACAGCTGGACGGCGAGCTACCCAGTGCTCGACGTCCGCAAGCCCGCGTCTACCGTGGCTGGTAGTCGGGGTCGGAATTACGACGGCTAGGGCGTGAGGACCTTCGTTCCCTCACGCGTGCAGCCTCCTCCTTCGCTAGCATTACTGCTTCGCAGAAGAAGGCGACCGCCTGCCACTCCTCCTCGCTCCGGACCATAGCCTGAACCAGGGCCCGACGCGAAAGATCGCTGCCGCCAATTGCCTCCGCGAGGACACGGCGGTGCTCCGCCCAAGCGGGGCACGCCCCACCATACGGGTGGGGGCTCCACCGTGTCCTCCGGGTGGTCCACACAATGATGACACCCGGGCGTTGCTTCCGCCTGAATCCGATGCAGGAACCTCCCGAACTTGCCATGTCCGGTGAGGACCTGCGTCATGCGGTAGGTGAGGATGCCGGGTTGCCGCTCCAGCCACTTCTCAAAGAGGGGTCTTACCGCCATAATTGTAGCGTGCCCAGCACTGGGTTGCGAGCCTGAAGTTCTGTCATACAGGGTCCTGTACCCAGTATAGACTTCAGCTTTCACAAAAGATTGACTATTACAAAATAATTATTAGTTATTAACAACCTTTGTACCTTTATGAAAGAAATGAGTCTACGCCCAAGCTAAATCTAAGTCAGTAAGTAAAAAAATTAGAAATTCTAATATTAAAATAAAAGCTGTCTGGAAGGTGATAAACAACTAAACTGGAAAGACAACCCAATGAGATCGGAATGAATTGTCCCTCAGAATTGATAACAAAATCATCTCAGATAGGACTGAAGTGGCTGAAACGTTAGAAAACTTCTTCACCAACATCCCAATAGAAGTTACGAAATCTCTCCCTTCATCTTTGTTAGCTGAATCTTTTTTGAAAGAAAATTTCACTAAGGATATACCTGTTGATTCAATTAAAAAAACATTCAATAGTCTTAACATAAAAAACACTGAGGACTTATGCGGTATATCCGTTAAGGTTCTTGGAGATATTATTGTCGTCACCTCACACACAACTCTGAGTACTACGAGTATATAAATTAGGGATGAACAATATGTATATATATATTCTGTGTAGGTGACGACAATGACGTTGTGGGGTGTGTGGTAGGAAATGCGTCACAATACCTGTTGAGTTGAGCTGTTGGGTTTTTCGTAGGTATATTTCTTTCCCTCATATAATTGTCTGCTTCGCATATATCGGACTTCTACCACCTGTAAAAGTTATTGCTCCCTGAACATGAATATATCGACGCAATTAACCCTATACCTTACCGTGTAAACAACATATTAATAATTTCATATAAAGAACATCATTTCAACGTTGCGTACAGATCTCCGATCAAAGTTACAGGAACGATTCCCACATAATGATCCTGGCTGAATAGTTAGGTGTGGAATTCTAGGTGATCACCAGATTGTAAGAAGAAATCCCATATAATGATCCTCAAGGAGATTGAGGTTTGGGTAAGTGTTCATGATGATTGAGGGATCTAATCAGAGTGGTTGGATTGGATCCACCTTAATGAGTTCGATCGTATAATGATCTTGGCAAGCAGCGCTAGGTTCGATGGATTCATTGAGATTACGATTGGTCCCCTTGATCCTCTAGTGAGAGGGTAGGGACAAGATTATGTAAAGATGTAACTGAGATATATATGTGTTTGTCATTTACAGTTATAACGGAAAAGGGTGTGCAGAGGACATGAGACGGTTGTTTCTCTGCGGTTGCCGGGGTACCTAAAATACTATTGTGGCTATAACCCACAGGTGGTGGAAGGAGATAACTAAGACGGATAATAGCGGAGCAGAACTCTTCATAACCAGTGATAAGATATACCCAAAGAAGAATCCAGGTATGAGATTTATTAATCCTTATAACCACGGGGCCTCCGGGATAATCTAAGTTACATCTCACTCACCTCTTTAAGTCTATAATGTCAGACAGGTATAAAATAATAAGATTATACCCGGGCGTCCCGACAAGCCTCGCCAGGATGAATATGACATAATAACACCTTCATCTTGTACCATTAAACTTGAGGTTGGATAAGGTCAGTAGGACCACCAAACCTAGACCCAGGACCCTCAAATAGGCGTCCAGCACCACATGCTCGCACAACTACGCGAGACTAATTTGCCCGGCTTAAATGCCGGAGCGAAAAGCTCGGTGTCTAAATCACCGAAGCTACAGTCGACTGTGCCATCACTCGGGTAACAACGTACCCGAGCAAGACCTCAAGTAACACTCTTGAGTCATAAACCGGAATCCAAGAGGAACATACATCTCAAGGTCTCAGCGAACCCCTATCACTAGAGGCCGCCTACTCCGTAATATAACAAGTTGGAATCCCAGAGACACACCTCTCCAGGCCTCGGCACAAACCCCTATTATACTAGAGGCCGCCTACTCCTAACTGCAGAGGGTTGGAATCCGGGGGATGGCTACCCGGCCTCAGCAGCCCACCTAAAACGCCTGGGCCTGCTTACTCCGTGCCCTCTACCTGTCCATGTCCACGACAAGGACTAGGCCTAACTTTATCAGGCCTCATACAGTTTAGCTTTTACCTTTAACATTAACATCTATAGGAATCAATTGCGCCGAGACAACAAATAACCACATGGAGCTTGACTAAGATATTTACATAAGTAATACTTAGCTTTCATGCCGTCGAATTCTGGATACATCTCTCTCCTCCAGACACGGCACGAAAAGTCTTTAACTAGCATAATTCACGCTCTGTACACAAGCGATCATCATCATCATCATTTCAGCCGAAAGACGTCCACTGCTGGACATAGGCCTCCCCCAAGCGTCGCCACAGCGAACGGTCCTGTGCGTCTCGCATCCATCGGACTCCCGCAACCGTTACCAAGTCATCGGTCTACCTTGTAGGAGGCCTTCCAACGCTACGTCTTCCGGTACGTGGTCGCCATTCCAGAACCTTTCGGCCCCAACGGCCATCTGTTCTGCGAGCAATGTGCCCTGCCCATTGCCACTTTAGTTTGGCGATTCTTCGTGCTATGTCGGCAACATTGGTTCTCCTGCGGATATCCTCATTCCTGATTCGATCACGCAAGGAAACTCCGAGCATAGCCCTCTCCATTGCCCTTTGGGTGACTTTAAGCCTTCTGATGAGGCCCATTGTAAGCGACCACGTTTCGGAGCCATATGTCATCACTGGCAACACGCACTGGTCATAGACTTTCGTCTTGAGACACTGTGGTATATTGGACGAGAAGATACCGCGCAGCTTCCCGAACGCTGCCCAGCCGAGTCGGATTCGACGATTGATCTCTTTCTCGAAGTTAGACCTTCCCAACTGGACCGTCTGTCCCAGGTAAACGTAGTCGTCTACAACTTCGAGTGTAGAGTCCCCGACCTTGATAGGAGTGGGTGCTACATGGCTGTTTACCATGACTTTGGTTTTGTCCATGTTCATTTTAAGTCCCACTTTTTCGGAAGCTCTACTGAGGTCACCAAGCATTGTACTGAGCTCCTCCGTAGTCTCAGCCATGACTACTATGTCGTCGGCAAACCGAAGGTGAGTGATGTACTCGCCATTGACATTAATGCCTAGCCCTCTCCATTCCAAAACCTTGAAGACATCCTCCATTGCTGCCGTGAACAGTTTCGGAGAAATAACGTCTCCCTGCCTTACACCCCGCTGCAAGAGGATAGGTTTCGAGGTCTGGTCTTGTAGTCGGACTGACATAGTGGCGTTTTTGTACAAACACTTCAGCACTTCGATATACCGATAGTCAATTTGGCACCGTTGGAGAGACTGCAGTACAGCCCAAGTTTCAATCGAATCAAAGGCTTTCTCGTAGTCCACAAACGCTAAGCAGAGAGGCTGATTATACTCCTCAGTCTTCTGTATAACCTGCCGCAGCGTATGTATGTGGTCCACGGTGCTGAAGCCTTTTCGAAATCCGGCTTGTTCGGGAGGCTGGAAGTCGTCGAACCTGCGGCGCGAGACGATTCGTGATGACTCTGGAAAACAGCTTGTAGACATGGCTCAGAAGCGAGATGGGCCTATAATTCTTAAGCAGGGCATTATCACCCTTCGTAAAGAAGAGTACCACCACGCCTCTGCTCCACGCCTGTGGCGTTTTTCCCTCGAGTATGACACGCGATATATAAGCGATCACACAACACGTTAACTATAGTTTGCGACTTTTAGAAATGGCGGCTACTAGTTATTATCTCGGTTGGCGCCAAATAATCTCACGCTATTGCAAAGTCTATAATATCTCTATGCTTACCATAGTTATTCAAGATGGTGCCTCATTGAATTTATATGTTTGGTCGTCTATGGCTTCGCGTTCTTCGCGACAATTATTGATACAATATTTTTCCTGTCCTAACAGGCATATTAATCAATGTCTAGACAGCGGTATGTTCCCTGATTTAATGAAACATAGTAAAGTAGTACCAATTTTTATATCAGGTAGGTAAGAGTGATCCCTCTAATTACAGACCTATATTTGTGATTCCAGCATTGAGTAAAATATATGAGATGTTGTCTCATTTTAATTCAAATGGGATTTTGCATAGTCATCAGTTTGGTTTCACGAAAGGAAGGTCAACGACGGATACAGGAGTGAAACTCATCAGTCACATTTTGGAATCCTGGGAGAAGTCCCAGGGTGCTATTGGCATATTCTGTGACCTCTCTAAAGCACTTGAATGCGTTGATAATAGTTAAATAAATTATTTTTCTTCACAAGTGTATTGAAAAAAAATATTTTATTGGTTTAGAAAAGAAATTATATAGTATTAACTGCTTTTTATTTTATTTATAGCGATATTTTGGTTTTAGGGCTACTTTAGGGTACAGAAGCTGAAATTCAGCTAGAAAAAAAAATGACGACACCCTGGTGCGATCTCGGTAAAATGGAGATGAGAATTTTATTACCATGTTGACTACCTCAGCCACAGAATAAGAAATAGTACAAGTACAGAAATTGCACTCCGTGATAGCCAACATACGAATTTAAACCTACTAACAACAGCGATAATGTCAATAATACATTGCACGGCACGGACACGACCTTGATTTTATTAGCCTACTAGATCCAGTGGCGCTCGTAACGAATCAAAATGCACCGTAAGTCCGCGTGACGAGAGTCTCTTTTATTATGCCCGTTATGCGCCTTTGAACAGGCCGCTCTTTTTATAGGGCCCTTAAAGGGTTTTTATAGGGTCTTTTTTTAGGGGACTGGTGTGTTTTTGAAAAATGTGAAATAGGTACTTACGTTTTATTACATAAAATATAATCAGATTTTCTAAAATTATATGGTAGATAGGTACCTAATTGATTTCTACCTATTTACTTATATCCATACTTTAAAAAATATGTTTTTAAAAGTCATCTCATAGAAGTGTCAAGAGATTGTTTACATTTAGTTAGGTATCTAAACAAATGAAATAGGTAATTAAAATGAAGTGTATATGACTTTGTTGGTTTTGTATGTGCGTTAGCTTTGCGTTCATATGTAATTTTTAAAAGGTAGGTCGTTTAAGACGTTATTATACATAATAATTAACATTTTGTAAGATATAATTCCAATTATGTTGACCTTGCATTAGTAAGGTAGTCACTAGTACTGGGAGGTCTACTATATGGAATGATTTTAAGGTCATTGACTCGTTTACGTGAAAAATGTCGCAAATACTTGAAATAAAAACTCGATAGAATATTCGGTAAAGAATTCAAAAATATTTTTTGTTAGCACGGGTCAAGCGGAAAATCGAACACGCGTGTGACACTCTACCGAAATAAGCCTCGCAAGAGAGGCCGCGGGCGTAGGCAGATTTCTATACCTATAGTTAGAAGTGCGCCAGGCCTGCCTCAGCGAAGATTGCCGAGAAGGCTTGATACATTCGCTGCCAAATACTACAAAAAGATTAAAATGTGTACATCTATATTCTAATGATATACACATTAACTATTTCTATTCATGCCAAGTCGAAGCTTAAAAGACTTAGTATCCAAGCCACAAAAAAAGGCTCTGCTTTGTTATTGTTTGTTGGCAGCACTGGCTGTCAGTATGCGGCCTCCCTCTCTAGTCTGTGGTATACTGTAGTACTCTGTGGCATGCAGTGGCATGTGGTAAACCACAGAGTACCTTTTTATATATAGTAAACTCCACAAGTCCACAGTTATAATATTGTTAAACTCAGTCAGTCAGTTTTTGCACAGTGCGCAGAACGTTAATATGTGTTCAGCCTGGGACGGGACACACTCCCAGCGAAAAAAACAAGTTATCGGTTAATACTGTGAAATTCGCCTTCCTGTTTTAAATACACATCTATAAAACCTGTAATCATGGGGGAGATTAACAAGAGACAAAATTCTACTAAAGGCTTGCGGGACCCGGTAAAATCTCTTGAGGTAAGTTTGCATTAAGAACAGTGTGGTTTATATTTTTGTCTCCATGAACTCACCGCAGAGCGCCGAAATAACTTATGAATTCATTTATTTTATGACAGGTAGTACCTGTTATAAAATAAATAAATTCGACTGTTATTGCGTACTCTCTGCACTAACAGTCGAAAACAACACGCGCAGAGAGTCATTATTATATTACAATACATTATTTTTTTAAAAATAACACAAATCACTTGGTACCCTCAGACCAACAAAAAAGTAGTACTTTTTTATTGATCTGAGTTAGTACCAATCATTATCATTAGAATGGTTTGATTTACGAGTCTACCGTTTAATTGAGACTTGAGATACCTTGCTTTGCTGTACGAGAGGACTCAGTACCCATAAAGCCATCTACTCACAATATATACCTATCTAAACATATTAGTTTTCGAAAGTACATGTTTATAATTTAATGTATTATTAACATCTTGAAGTTTTTTAGAACGGAATGTCTCATAGTATTAACTAGTCTATAGATACACTAATAGAAAGATATAACATACCCTTCAGTATGTTTTAGAGGTTGATGTAATCAATCCAGTACCCTTACCATGAGTTACTATCGAAAAATTACACCATCTTACCGTACTCAATATCGAAAACAATTAAAATCCCACATGGAGCCACCTGCCCCAGCGCAGCTACCATAGAGACTGTTAACACAAGTATCTTTGTTGATTTACGTAAACTTAAAAGATTGGTTATTAAAAATGCAAGGTGTGTGAATAAAACAGGCTTGAACATTTTACTACCCTGCCTAAGATAGATTCGATTTTCTTCTTACTATTCATAAAAACAGAATCTTAGTAACTTTGTCCATACCAAAAAATTTTTAGTAAACCAGGATGCAATAGTGAGAGAAACTGCCTGGAGTACCTGTCAGGTACTCTCTGCACTAACAGTCGAAAATAACATGTGCAGAGAGTCATTATTATATTACAAAATATATTCTTTAAAAAAAAATCACTTAGTACCAATCATTATCATTAGAATGGTTTGACTTACGAGTCTGCCGTTTAATTGAGACTTCTTGATTGGGACTTGAGATACCTTGCATTGCTGTACGAGAGGACTCAGTACCCTTAAAGCCACGTACTCACAATTCTAAATAATATACATATTAGTTTTCGAAAGTACAAGTTTAAAGTCAAAGTCAAAAGTTTTTATTTCACATAGGCCTACACGGGCACTTATAAAATGTCAGAAGCTAGTGCACGGTTCCAAATTGGTCGTTTCCTATGGAGAAGAACTGGCAAGAAACTCCATGGTTATTCTTTTAAAAAAAGTGGTTGTTTAAGTGTTTATAATATAATGTATTATTAACATCTTGAACTTTTTTAGAACACAATGTCTCGTAGTACGAACTAGTCTATAGACACACTAATAGAAAGAGATTACATACCCTTTTGTATCATACTCTTTGGTACGTTTTTGAGGTTGATGTAATCAATCCAGTACCTTTACCATGAGTTACTATCGAAAAACTACACCATCTTACCGTACTCAATATCGAAAACAATTAAAATCCCACATGGAGCCTGCCCCAGCCCAGCGCAGCTACCGTAGAGACTGGTTGTCTCAGTGAAGCGGCTTGTATAATATGGGCCACTGCAGAGACAGTGCAGCTGTAATTAGTCATATGCAAGTTCCTGCAAATTTATAAATAAAGGTAGCTTATGTAAAGCAGCATAATTTAGAATGCATGAGCACACAAACCAAAAAAAAAATTGACATGCTTTAAGGACTTATGATTTTCTTTTTAACACAAGTATAAAGATACTTGTGTTAAAAAGAAAATCATAAGTCCATTTGAAGTCAAAATCATAAGTTGATTTACATAAACTTAAAAGATTGATTATTAAAAATGTAAGGTGTGTGAATAAAGCAGGCTCGAATTTTTGGTTCGATTTTCTTCTTACTATTAATACAAACAGAATCTTAGTAACTTTGTCAATAACAAAGAAATTTTTAGTAAACCAGGTTGCCAGAAAAAAGGCCTGCTCTGCCTACATTGCCTAGGATAGGTTAAATTTTTGTCATGATGATAAGAAGTGACGGGGCAGGTAGGTTAGAGGAGAACAGTAGTATTTATTTCAAGAAAATATGGCAGGTGCCTGTAGTGATGAGTGTTCTGCACTCGCTATGTACCTCTTGGGGGTGCTGGACCCCTGAGCCGGCACTCGGTATGTCTAGGTACATAATATATAACAGGTACGAAGCTAATATATAACGTATGTAAGCTACTAACTACCAATCATGATTCGAAAGTTTGCCTTGATTTCATCTTTCCTGCATCTCTATAGGGTCATTGGCACTGCTGTCACTACCCTGCCACTGCCTGTAACAAAGACCATTTGAAATTTCTACCAATGAACTACAATAGTAATATTATAAATGCAAAAGTAACTGTCTGTTTTGTCTGTTACTTCTTGATGTGGAGTGTAACAGCTGAATTGATTTGGATGAATTAGGACAATAGGATAGGGATAATTTCTGACTTTCATAAGAGTGAAGCCACTGGCAGAAGCAACTATTGCATATCTATTATGTAACTATAACAGACTCGCACTATATTGGTATTTGTGGTTTTAGAAGTGCTCTAACAGAAGTGGAGCACTATTATTACAAGAGTACTTACTAAGTCAGCTAACCTTTTAAGGGCTTATTACACTACTCGATATTCAGACAGTCTTAGTTGATGTCGCATAGTGTAATAAGCATTAGACCGGTCTTACTCGGAACAAAAAATAAGACAGTCTGAATATTGTGTGCTGAATATCGCGTAGTGTAATAGGCCCTTTACAATGTAAAAATGAAGTCAATATTTTAATTCATATAACTTTATTTATTTTCAGGACAAATGGAAATTAGTGCCAGCATTTTTAGAAGTGAAAGGTTTAGTTAAACAGCACATTGATTCTTTTAACTATTTTATCAATGTAGAAATAAAGAAAATAGTGCAAGCCAATGAAAAAGTATTCTGTGACGCAGACCCACTATTTTACATTAAATATCTAAATGCTTATGTTGGGACACCAGACTTAGAAGAAGGATACAATGTTACCAAGCCGACTACGCCCCATGAGTGCAGGCTCAGAGATATGACATATTCTGCACCAATCACAGTTGACATAGAATATATTAGAGGCAATCAAAGGGTTATAAAGAATAAACAGTTGATTGGAAGGTGAGTCTTTATTAATATAATATACACATTTATAATATTGGTTATTAGAGATACCTAACCAATATTATAAATTTGCAACTCAGTGTGTTTAGATTGGTAAGTTTTGGGTCAATTAACTTTTTTTTTTTTTCGATAGGATGTTTATTTACATTTAAAAATACTTACTATAATTACAATAAAATAAAATAAATGACCGACTGCGCGACGCAAAGGAGGGTAATGTGTTTATCAGTCTATGTATGTATGTATGTTTGTTTCTATGTGGCGTTCTAGAGACCAAATGCGTAGGCCGATTTTGATAATTCTTACGTCAATCGATTCGTCTTAACCTTGCGAGTGTCACTAAAGACATGACAGTAATCAAAATTCACCACAGCGACAACCAGACGCCATATTGTCAAAATGAAAAAAAAAAGTCGATGAACTATGTCAAGTGGGGTGTCGTTGAATAGGTATTTTAAAATCATTTTTAGGTTCCTTTTATCATTTTTCATTTACCGATTCAAAGTTGTTAACAAAACAATCATTCTCGCTAATTTTCTTACTTATTGATTTAAAATTTATTTCAAGTATAAACGATATACAAACAAAAAAAACAGTGAAAAAGCATGAAGAACAAATATTTTTGGAAAAAAAAAAGTTATTCAACGCCAAGTCGCCGAGTAAAAAAAGTTTACCACCAAGCTCGATAGATGGCGTTGTTCATTTCATGCACGTTTGTGAATCAAATCATTCGAGTTTTCCCAACTACTAGACAGGTCGATGAACATAATCAAAAGATGACAACTATATTGGCAAAAACTACTAGGTTGTATAAATTACATGCAGTTGATATATTAGTAGAATCGAAAACATATGGTCAAAAACCGAAAGATTTATATGTTTCTGATGATCCTAACAAAACTGGAGGAATCGTTAAATATTTAACAATCGGTTTAGGATCACGAGTTATGTTACGAAGAAATTTGAATGTTACCCATGGTCTTGTTAACGGAGCAATGGGTGTTATAAGGACAATTGAGTGGCCAGCTCTTCGGAGGGACCAATTGGAACCCGGAGAATTGCCACAAGCTGTTTATATAGAATTTGACGACAAAGCAATTAAAAACAATGTTCCTGGAGTAGGAGTTAGCATCGAACCATCGACGACCGAATTCGATGCACTTCGCGGACAGGGTAAAATAGAGCGAAAAATGTTGCCATTGATATTGTGCTGGGGTGTAACTGTACACAAGCTCCAAGGAACTACTTTGGACCGAGCTGTGGTTGACTTAAGTTCACGCATTTTTGCTAAAGGTCAAGCATATGTAGCTTTGAGCCGAGTTAGGTCTCTAGAGGGACTAATCATCAGTAGTTTAGACCACCGCAAGTTACTTAATAATCCCCACGATATTAACTCCCTCAATGAAATGACTAGATTGCGAAATTTACCATCTTAAAACGTCAATGAATCGTAACTAAAAAGTATAAAATAAAAAAAATAATTTAAAGAAAAACTAAAAACCCGACTGCGTAAAAACTAATTTTAAAAAATACGTGAAAAAATTAACTTAAATAAAAACTAAAAAGAAAGAAACAAGCCCAGTATTTTAGAATTCTGTTAAGTAATAGTAAATAACTACACAATTGAAATAGTTTTATAATGGGGCCTCTTTTGAATGGGCCCCGACTGTGAGTCGTTCTGTTCTGCATTAGAATTTATGATTTGTTTTATGTGTGTATCGATTATAAAACTATTTCAATTGTGTAGTTATTTACTATTACTTAGCAGAATTCTAAAATACTGGGCTTGTTTCTTTCTTTTTAGTTCACGTATTTTTTTAAATGTAAACAAAAATGTGACTCGCCCATTTCCTTAACGAGTCGCGCGCAAAATCCCTACATGGGCGCCACTACTATATGTAAATAGTTCAATTCCCGAATGGAATCTCGAAGATTTTTTAGGAAACACATTTTTTTTTTTGTGACGTAACAACAAATCTGTTTTCAGATGTATTCCTATATCTGTGCTAAAAGATCTTGCTTTAAGGATTCTGTGCCAATGGAAAGAAAGTACCCTATGAATTTTGATTCCCTTGAGAGTGTCGAAATATACATTTTTTGCGACATAAATGGCCATATCTTTTTTTTTTTCGTTAACTTAGTAGTTTAATTTTTTCACATCTTCAAGGGACCATAGACTTGAGTATGGTTTTAATTTCAACTCGATACATCTTCGCGTTTCACAGACAGACAAACAACAAAGTGATCCTATAAGGGTTCCGTTTTTTCCTCTTGAGGTACGGAACCCTAAAAAAAGCAAACTTTGTCAACATCAGACAATCTTTTTTTCTTAAGTTTGGTTTATTCCATTAATCCACCCTAAAACAGCCAAGGTGGACTCTCGAAAATGCGTGTCCACTCAAATGCACTCTGAACGGCGGGATATTGATATAATTTTATTTTTTACAGAATGCCATTGATGTTAAGATCTTCAAATTGTGTGCTAACAAATAAATCAGATTATGAACTATCACAACTTAATGAATGTCCACATGATCCAGGCGGCTATTTTATCATCAGAGGTATATTATTTAATTATTTACTTGATTTTATTGGCAAAAGCAATATTTAAGAGTAGAAAATAGAATTCATAAAATTATCACAAAGGTTCCATGTGTCCTATTTATATTGTGACAGTGATGAATTACACTTTGATTTGGAGCTAGCCTAGCATAGAATGTACTTATTAATAAATACAGGCTGCCCCATAGTTGTTTTTATCACTGACATGTGCTATACTATAATACATGTTACTTTTAGTTTAATGTGCATTACAACATTCTTTGGAGGCAAGAGGGTATCTAAAATTATTTTTGTGGCTGAACCTATGTCAAACTGTCAAGTAATATTAATATATTTTCTATTTTGCAGGTCAAGAAAAAGTGATATTGATCCAAGAACAATTGTCCAGGAATCGTATGATTGTTGATGAATTCAAAGGTGCCATTCAATGTCAAGTGACTAGTTCCACACATGAAAAGAAAACTAGAACTAATGTCATAGTGAAAAATGGAAAATATGTATTGAGACATAATGCCTTGTCTGATGTTAGTTGTTTAACCTACATGTTATAGAAATAAGCTAAAAATATATGATTTTACATATGTGATTTTTGCTGTGGAAATTAAATTCATTAAATATAAATAGTGTGATGTGGATTTTCTCAGCCACTGCATCATTAATGCTTATATTTTAATGGTTTTTTTATGGCTTACTCTAATTTTCATTTTTTTTTTAGGACATTCCTATTTCAGTCGCCTTCAAGGCTATGGGTATCTGTAGTGATCAAGAAATTATGCAGCTCATAGGTTCTGATGATACATCAATGAAAAAGATGGCCCCTTGCATTATGGAATGTCATAATTTGAAAATATTTACTCAAACTCAAGCTCTTTCTTATATCGGAAGCAAACTTAAAGTTAAAAGGTATACAAAAAATCAATTCTAAACACGCCATAACACAAAATTTCTACTCAATTCAGAAACCCGCATTTAGTTTTGCGGTTGCAAAAGTTAAATAATTATTTTGTTAAACTAAGAGATGTACCAATCAACATCTATGTTTCTTTTTACAGGTTTCAATCAGGTGGTAAAATACGCACTCCCGTCGACGAGGCCCGGGAGCTGTTAGCTACAACAATCCTAGCTCATGTAGCAGTAGAAAACTATAATTTCTATGTAAAGGCTATCTACCTAGCTATAATGGTTAGAAGAGTAATTGAAGCTGAGACAAATAAAGCTTCCATTGATGACCCCGACTACTATGGAAACAAGAGGCTTGAGCTAGCAGGCTCTTTACTTGCTTTGATGTTTGAAGATCTTTTCAAAAGATTCAATTGGGAATTGAAATCAATAGCAGACAAAATAATACCTAAAGTTAAAGCTGCACCATTTGATGTTGTTAAACACATGAGACCTGATTTGATTGCAAATGGATTATTCGCCGCTATTTCGACTGTAAGATTTCATAAAATATTTCATTCAGCAAATTTAAATGCTCTATTTGGTTATCTAAACTTTTATTTCCTGTTCTAGGGTAACTGGACTATCAAAAGATTCAAAATGGAAAGGCATGGAGTAACTCAAGTGTTAAGTCGTCTTAGTTACATATCAGCCTTGGGTATGATGACTAGAGTTAACTCACAGTTTGAAAAAACTAGGAAGGTGTCTGGACCGCGTTCATTGCAACCTTCGCAGTGGGGCATGTTGTGTCCGTCTGACACTCCTGAGGGAGAAGCGTGTGGGCTCGTGAAGAACTTGGCGCTGATGACACACATTACCACCGAGTGCTCGGAGGTACCCATCGCAAGACTGGCGCGCAACGCGGGCGTAGAAGATGTCAGAATTTTGGGTGGCGAGGAAATCAATCACCCGTCCGTCTACATGATATTTCTTAATGGTGAGGCATTAACCAGATGATTTAATGTTACCCAGAAGTAATATGAAACCACAACATTATATTTACCATTATAATTATTTTCAGGTAATATATTAGGCGTTTCAAGACAATACAAAAGAATTATACAAGTCTTTAGGATGTTCCGACGACGCGGACTCATATCAGCCTTCGTGTCCATTTACCCTAATCACAATCAGAGGACTGTGTATATATGCAGCGATGGCGGTCGGCTTTGCAGGCCGTACATCATTGTAGAAAAAGGTCACCCACTGGTCCAACAATCCCATATAAATGAATTAAATAGAGGAATCAGAAGATTTCAAGACTTTTTAAAAGATGGACTTATTGAGTACCTAGATGTGAATGAGGAGAATGATAGTCATATAGCTACTGTTGAAAATGATATAGATCCGTATGTTACCACACATCTGGAAATTGAACCGTTTACGATTCTCGGTGTATGTGCGGGCTTAATCCCCTACCCACATCACAATCAGAGTCCTAGGAATACCTATCAATGTGCTATGGGTAAACAAGCGATGGGTGAGTGTATATTTGCATTTCTTTATAATTTAGGTACTATTGGACACTAGCACTGAACATGTAAAGGTAATATGGTCATTATATTTCAGGTACCATTGGCTACAACCAGAAAAACAGGATAGACACACTAATGTACAATTTAGTCTATCCACAATGTCCAATGGTTAAGACTAGAACGATAGAACTGACGAATTTTGACAAACTGCCAGCTGGACAGAACGCCACTGTAGCCGTAATGAGCTACAGCGGTTACGATATCGAGGACGCTTTGATCCTGAACCGAGCATCTGTCGATCGCGGGTACGGCCGCTGTCTCGTATACAAAAGTGCCAAAACTACTATGAAGAGATACAGTAATCAAACTTCTGATAGGATTTTGGGACCTTCACGAGATGCTACTACAGGAAAAACTATTAGAGCACATGACATTCTTGATACTGATGGTATTGCTGCACCTGGCGAAATGGTTGAAAATAGACAAGTTTTGATAAATAAGCAGATACCAACAGCGCCTCTGAGTGCCGTTACACAAGCACCACACACACAGGCACAGCAGGTGGAATACAAAGATGTTCCTATCACGTATAAAGGTCCCGTAGAATCTTATATAGAAAAAGTGATGGTGTCGTCGAACTCGGAGGACGCTTTTCTCATTAAAGTATTGTTACGTCAGACACGGATACCTGAGATTGGAGACAAGTTCAGTTCTCGCCACGGTCAGAAAGGCGTGACTGGTTTGATTGTGCAGCAAGAAGACATGCCGTTCAATGACAGTGGCATTTGTCCTGACATGATCATGAACCCACACGGTTTTCCTTCTAGAATGACGGTGGGGAAAACTATCGAACTGTTAGCAGGCAAGGCAGGCTTGTTGGAAGGAAAATTTCATTACGGTATGACGACCATTTCATTCTATATATTTTATATTCTTAAATCACATTCTCAAGATTTTTATTTAATTGTTATTACACATTTTCAGGTACTGCTTTTGGTGGGTCCAAGGTTATGGATGTATGCAATGAACTAGAAAAGCACGGGTATAACTATCATGGCAAAGATGTATTTTATTCTGGTTTAACTGGAGAACCCTTGCAAGCTTATATTTATTCTGGACCAGTGAGTATACATACAATATATCAAAAGCTATTCACTCGCAAACACTTCAGTAGGTAGTCGGTGCGTACAACATTTTGTGGCATTTTGAATACCCAGTTATGCACAAAAATGAATTCAAACTTTTATTTGGCATAGGATTATGTGAAATAATAATGGGCACATATCATAGAACGTTAGAAGTTAGGTGCACGAAACGAAATCTATACATTTCTTTTTAGACCAACTCTCGCTCGATAATGCCCTTTTACCTATAATTATGTCATACAACCCTCATGTGGAGCAAGTCATTCTGTTCTGAGGGATTGAATGCAATATGGACGTTCCAAGTGATTTGAATTTAGAACATCTTAACCATTTGAAAAAAAAAATAGTAGATTATGTGACTAGGGTATAAAGCAGTGTCTAAGTCGCGAGCGGCATGTTGAATCTGAACGAAACGAAGGTTGCTAATTTTAATCCCGAACGTTAGTGAGGGATTTATATAATTAACTCCCGAGCATTGCGAGGGAGTTAATAAAGTAACCTGAGTGAAGTAAGGAATTCAAGCCGCCCAAGACAAAGACAGCTTTATCCCCGTGTTGGATACTCTACTTTTTACACCATCTGTGAGATAATTAAAAGACAATTTAGTAAAACAAATCATATAATAGAGAAATATTTAAAGTATTATTTACAAGTTAATCTTAACTTGTAAATAATACTTATCACTCAAAATGTTTTGAGCTGAGCTTTGAAACAAACAAAATTCACTACTCAAAGATTCTATAGTTTAAATTTTCTATAACGCTCCCGCTTGTTCATTACTTTTTTTTTTAGAAACTTGTCTGTAACCACGTTTTATTCTGTTTTTTTTTTTTCTACTCAAAGATTCTATAGTTTAAATTTTCTATAACGCTCCCGCTTGTTCATTACTTTTTTTTTAGAAACTCGTTTGTAACCACGTTTTATTCTGTTTTTTTTTTTTTGTTAGTGGCCAGTTTGATTTTTGAATAAACTTGTTTGATGCACTACATTTTAATTCACATAATGTTGACGGTTTTTCACGATCCAAATTCAAATCTCATTATTCCCTAGGGATCGCCCATACTGCATTATCTCTCTAGGGACATAATGATTTGCTTTATGTGATGGTTGTATGACGTATAAAAGGGCATTATCGAGTAGGTGGTGTATAAATACCGGCACGAATCTTTAGCGCTCGGCGAAAAAGTGGGGATCGCTTTGCGCATCGTAAACATCGGCGAGCCAATCACTGTACAAGGATTGCATTGCCCGCCCCCGCGTCTCACTTCATACCACTAAAGAGACCCAATATTTCATTTCTGCGCAAGTGGAAGTCAACGCTAAAGATCCATGCCGGTATTTGTAAAAAACTTATTACAATATGGCCGATGTAACTTGGCGAGCCTGAACATAGACAACGCATTTTTATTATTTAGGTGTACTACCAGAAGCTGAAGCACATGGTTCAGGATAAGATGCATGCGCGCGCGCGCGGGCCTCGCGCCGTGCTCACGCGCCAGCCCACTGAGGGGCGCTCGCGAGACGGAGGCCTGCGCCTCGGGGAGATGGAGCGAGACTGTCTCATTGGCTACGGTGCGAGGTAGGCATTGTTCTTTACTAATACCTATATGTTGTTTGAAAACATAATAAGTAGCTATCTACTAGGGCAAATATTTCTATAACCTTTTTATATAAAAACAGTTAAACTTTAATTTTTGTGTTAAAATATCTGAATAGATTATTTTGGTTGTAGTATGTTGCTGATGGAACGCCTGATGCTGGCCTCGGACGCTTTTAGCGCAGACATCTGCGGCGCATGCGGGCGCCTGGCCTCGCGCGCGTGGTGCCACGCCTGCCAGTCGTCCGCCGCAGTCTCCAGCGTCGAAATGCCCTACGCTTGCAAGCTGCTCTTCCAAGAACTGGCTTCCATGAATATCGTCCCCAAGCTCACTCTCAAAAAATATTGTTAAGTAGATTTATAGGTTTTTGACTGCTTCTGCATATTGTATAGGCACTAGGTAATTCTTTAATAAATTCTTTAAATATTTGCATTGTTTAATTTTTCCCTGTCTCGTGGAACTCATTCCCAATCTTTTTTTGAGGTGGCACACCATCACATGACTTCTCACGCTCTAGGGTGACAGACTTACTGACTAAAACCCATTTGCCTTTTACGTTCTAAAGCCACAATCACTGTTACCAACGTTTCTGCAGCCCTAGCAGGCATCGGCCTTACTAGGTCCCTTCAGTTTTGCTGACATCCGATTTCCATTTCAGACCATGGCCTGAACCAGCGGGGCTATTGCGTAACTTTGTTGACAGTTCAAGTGATGATCACGTGTGCGTTACCCAGGCCAGATGTTGTCGAAAATAGTCATTTGAATCTTATAGATAATTAGTTTTGCGGCTTCTGTAATTGTTGCGCACATTTTTAAATTTGTTGCGCTTATAGTTTTTTAATTATTTCACAAAAACATTTCCTGCTGGGGTAACGTTACCCCAGCCAGACCTTTTTCTTTCTAATGGGAATATTTAAATAATTACTAGCTATAAAATTAGTTGTCTAGATGAAGTAAATGTTGTGCCTTATTTTGTATTTGTTCTTTCATCGGTTGCGAAGTTATTCGAGATTATGCTGGGGTAACGTTTTTGGTTTTGCTAGATCTTTGAAATGGTTAAGCGGATTCTTATAATATTTTGTACATGGCTTCTTAGGAATTAGTTTAAATTTGTTCTGCAATAAAAAAACCAAAATAATACATAGCTTAAAGGTTATTTCATTAAATAGAAAAACACTTCAATTGGTCCCAGCACTCTCACTAAGAGCTCTAAAGACTTACTTTAAACGTTATTTTAAAGCTTGTAACTGCCTTCAAATGTATGTGAAGTTTCATTAGTATCCTGTAAGTATTTAACAAGTTATGTTGATATTGACTTCTTCACGAGCACGGTCTTGATTCGCGCGGTGTTATTTGGCCACTGGATTGGATATATGAACTGAATGTTATGTCAATTATTAGTTTTTTTGTTCAGTTGTATAACAGTAAAATTTCAGCTCAGTACATTGGATAAGTAATGAGATAATACGATTAAAGTCATTAGGAAGTGAATGACCGTGGTAACCCGACCAAGTTTAGGTGGTTACGAAAAAGCGAAAACGCAAAACATTATGGTACCTTCTAAAATATGTAGGATAGTGTTACAAATTTAGTACAGACATGTACACAAGTTTTAAAAAAAACTAGGTGATTATTAAATAATTTTTATTGACAGGTAATATAATCATTTCAATTGAACTTTTAAAGTATTATTTAACTTAATGGGGTTTCAATTGTAGTTTTGCTACCTACATATTTGAAACTCGAATCGTCATCTATTTGCGAGTTTATATCAACGCGAGTGTCGCAACAAGGTAATTATGGATTTCTTAAAGTCTACGTGTCCAAGGAGTTTGTGGAAATAAATAAATACCTACCTGTTGCGGTAGTCCCGACTCCCGACATTGATAACGATAAAAATCGGTCGCTAAGTCATGAATTTCATTAATCAAGTTTCAAGTCATATGTTGACAATATAGATACCTATACACAAAAACCTTTCACTTGAATCAATCTACCTATTAAAAAAAAAACTGCTTCAGAATCCGTTGCGTAGTTTTAAAGATCTAAGCAAACAGGGACAGACAAACGGGAAGCGACTTTGTTTTATAGGTACTATGTAGCGAAGGATAAATATGTCGTTATCATTGTTGAGAATTCCAGTCTAGGTAATAACTAAGTACGAAAGAAAAGAAAATAATCAAGTTCCTAAATTCAAATATTTAAACCTTAAAAAAATACAGTTTTAGATAAGTACCTAACAACATGTACGTATTAATAATAATTTTGCTACTATTTCTGTAGTTACATTATACAAACTTACCTTGTTCGTGAATTCATCAAGCAGCCTGCACCATAACTATGATCATCAATAGAAGCACTCCACATTAGCAGTAATTCGCCACACTTATTACTTTATATTAGCTCTCACGCACTCTATAAATATTTGCAAAAACAGGAAACGGAAGTTTTTTTTTTTTTTTTTTTTTTTATAATATTATTCCACAACTATCACACAACGCCGTCTAGTCCCAAGCTAAGCAGAGCTTGTGTTATGGGTACTAGACAACTGATAAACATACTTATATATTTCTAAATACATACATATATAGATAAATAACACCCAGACACAGAACAAATGATCGTGCTCATCGCACAAACATTTGTCCTGGGTGGGAATCGAACCCACGACCTCCGGTATAGCAGTCAGGGTCACTAACCACTAGACCAACAGGCCAGTCAGCCAGTCAACTGCCGAAACGCACGCGCACTCTACAAGATGAATTATGTGATTATGGAGCATGTTTAGTGTGATATGCAAACAATGCGCCCCTTCACCCCACCCCTTCCGCGTCCCACCGAACGACATGTTATATCAGTGATTTTTGATAAGTTTGTGCAACTGGAAGATGATAATAATATTTTCATAGTACAGATATTATTATATTATTAATGTATTTAACAGTGTACGCGTCTGTACCGAAATTGTAAGGTGTATTATACTAAACATTTCAAAAGATAGTATAATGTTCTGCGTTTTCGCTTTTTCGTAACCACCTAAACTTGGTCGGGTTACCACGGTCATTCACTTCCTAATGACTTTAATCGTATTATCTCATTAATTATCCAATGTACTGAGCTGAAATTTTACTGATATACAACTGAACAAAAAAACTAATAATTGACATAACATTCAGTTCATATATCCAATCCAGTGGCCAAATAACACCGCGCGCATCAAGACCGTGCTCGTGAAGAAGTCAATATCATCATAACTTGTTAAATACTTACAGGATACTAATGAAACTTCACATACATTTGAAGGCAGTTACAAGCTTTAAAATAACGTTTAAAGTAAGTCTTTAGAGCTCTTATTGAGAGTGCTGGGACCAATTGAAGTGTTTTTCTAATTAATGAAATAACCTTTAAGCTATGTATTATTTTGGTTTTTTTTATTGCAGAACAAATTTAAACTAATTCCTAAGAAGCCATGTACAAAATATGATAAGAATCCGCTTAACCATTTCAAAGATCTAGCAAAACCAAAAACGTTACCCCAGCATAATCTCGAATAACTTCGCAACCGATGAAAGAACAAATACAAAATAAGGCACAACATTTACTTCATCTAGACAACTAATTTTATAGCTAGTAATTATTTAAATATTCCCATTAGAAAGAAAAAGGTCTGGCTGGGGTAACGTTACCCCAGCAGGAAATGTTTTTGTGAAATAATTAAAAAATTATAAGCGCAACAAATTTAAAAATGTGCGCAACAATTACAGAAGCCGCAAAACTAATTATCTATAAGATTCAAATGACCATTTTCGACAACATCTGGCCTGGGTAACGCACACGATGATCACTTGTTAATAATGTGCATCATTGAACTGTCAAACAGTTTCGTATTGCCTATCTTCAGTGACCAACTGCAGTGACGTCATTAGCCACTGGTGCCTTTGATAGCCACCGTAACACGTTTTGACAGATGTTATTGTATCGATACTTTTAAAATTGCGATTGTGTAAGCTTTTGAAGCTGTATAATAGTCGATAAAATTTTAGAGTGGTCACAATAGGCACCGTAAATTTTTATAATTCACCACATTTCCACCGTAGTTTGTTAGTCACTTGTGTGATACGTAATGCCAATTTTATGAAATTGTCAGTTGACAACTAAGTTTAGTGTGCAACGAATGCTAGTTGTCAACTGTTATTGAAAAAGTTAGCCAATAGCCCCCCTGGTCCGAAAGCGAGAGATCGAACCGCCTTCTGAAAGTTTACTTTGCAACCTAACCTTCACTTTACTGAAATATTACAGCCATGTATTGAGACGTCCATTTATTGTACAGACGGCGGATTTTAACAATCCTATTTTTTTTTACTTTTTTCCATATAATTGTTGTAACTGGTTATAACTTTAATCAAGCAAGGCCTACCAACCCAAGCTAAGGTAAGAAAAGTAAATATGTATTTAATTATTGACTGTAAAGTAACACGGCCAAAAGTCATTTACGTTTTACTAAAGGCATGTTTTTTACACAAAATATAACAATATGGCAGTTATTCACTCGTCTTATCAATCTGACAAGATATTCATCCGCGAACACATCACTATCAGGTTAAGAGTCTAAGAGAGCGTTGAGCATAGTGGACATCGCGTTAGACATAGGACCTGGATTCGGATGACGGTTCGAGTCCCAAATAAAATGTAGTACAATCTGTAACTGGTAGGTACGGCTAAAGTTGATCGAAGCAATAAGTTGGAACAGTTTGTCGTGTAGTTCAGGAGCAACTGTTTTTCCATGAAGGATTGGAGGAATTGTACTCTAAGCCGCCTAGGAGAAAGTTAGAAGGTAGTGTCTTGGTGTAGTCACACCAATTGCCACCCTCAGAGACGCTACTCAAAAACCAAAACACATTGGTGTTCAACGTTGATCAGTCACGACTAACGTCTCAGAGACCCGTCACAAGTTCTGCATAGTTACAACACACGAAATGTCACCCTCTGGAATTCCGCCAAAAACAAGCAAAATAATCACAGAAAGATGCTTATTGAGTAGTTCGTGGGGGTTAGAATATTTTAAGTAGTCTCTCTCTTGGACCTGACCATACTAGCCTACTGTTTGGAACGAGTAGGTACCTAAGTACCTACCTAATTCCAAAGATTCTAAAAATTGCGGATTATTTAGTATTTCAAGAAAAACCCATATAGACATACCTATTTTACAAGAGCGAGATTGGGTCTCGCTTTCAAATTGTAAGCAATCATACCTATACATGTTACAAAGAGGTTGGATGCATAACGTTTAAAAAATCGGTGCTAAATCATGGTTCTTGGAATTTCCCTTTCGTTACCTTCTCGACAGTGAGTGGTGACCCAACACTGGGACAACATTCTGATGGAGGCCAGTGTAGTCACAGCCCCAATTGGCTATGAGATTTGTTTGCCGTCATTTTATTGTTTTGTGAAGTCACGAACACAGAGGAGTTATGGGTGTTTCGAGAGGCTTCTGTTTCAAATTCGGCGGATTGCCCAAAGGTCAAGTGGAGTATACTGTCAAGGTCTGCTCCGTTTTGGAGGAGCAACGCCCAAAGATTATCAATCGCAAATTCTTCGTAAGTAGGTACAGTTGTGACCAGTTGTGACGTCACAAATCACACTGTAGCAATTTTAAATTTGGTAACGGCGGTGGACTGCCTGTGCACGTTATCCAGCTGAAGGTCAGTCTGCCGATTATTCTCCTTCAAAATCCTCCGTCAAAGCTGTATAACAAGGGCCGGCTAAAACTCTGCAGGGAACTTTCATCGAGGTAAAACTTATGGGAGTAACTCTTTCCAACAATCTCACAGCCCTAGCAGGCATCAGCTATAAAGGGCTATTTGCTAACATCTCTTTGAGGCGCGTATAAAGCATCTACATCGCCTTGCATTTACTACGGGGGTATGAAAGCTGGACAGTAAGACAGTGGAAAAATGTTCTTTTCTCTGACGAGACAAAAATTAACAAACGATATGTTCGACACCCTCCCAATACAGCATTCGACCCCAAGTACTTATACAAAAGTGACAAAGCATGGTGGTGGAAATTGAAAATTTGGGGGTGCTTCTCTGGTCATGGTGTTGGACCTGTTATATTGTTAGAAGGAAACATGGATCAATTCCAATACAAAAATATACTGGAAGAAACAATGTTACCATATGCTGAAGACGTGCTTCCGATTATTTGGACATTTCAACACGACAATGATCCCAAGCACACTGCACGCACGGTTAAAGAATTCCTAACATAATATTAACATCTCAATCAGTTTCTGTCTTACAATGGCCACCAAACAGTCCAGATTTAAATCCCAAGCATCTTTGGTGCGAAGTTAAGAAAAAGGTTTCAAATCGACGGAGTGGTAACGTGGCTGGTAACCTAATTGAGTTATACCTACAACGTTTTTTAGAAGAATGGCGCTTTAATTCTCTTGAAAAATGTCAAAAATTTTTAGTCACTGCCTCGCCGGTGTCACAGAGTACTTTGTAACATAGCCGGTGTAAGGCAGTCATCAAAAGCCGTGGACACGCTACAAACTATTAGATTACTACTTAGCAGTGACGGATTAACCCTTAATCAAATTAAGCAATTGCCTAGGGCATCATGTCTGGGGGGGCACCAGAAGAAGCACAAAAAGTTTCTAGGACTAATTTGAAAATTCGTGCGTTTTAAGTTGACATAGAGTCCGACCTAGAGTCACCCCACTCCCGCTTGCCCGCTAGTGCGTTCGGCAATTCTAATGCACCGGAATTCTGTGTCAATAAAATGTTTTGTTTTTTGAGTAATTATGCTGGCCGGCTTCTATGCATACTGAATAAATCATAAGTTAAATCATGAGGCACCCATTTTTTATATTTTATTGATTTGACGCAAATGAGTCATATTGTTGGTAAGGTAACGTTAAACCATGCCGCTGATTCCTGGGTTTCGCTCGGATCGGCTTCCACCATCTCTTTCAATTCATTTTTATTCACCTGTGTGGGCGGTCTTCCACGTGGTTCGTTCTTCAAATCAACGTTTCCATCACGAAAGCGTTTAAACCAAAATCGCACGGTGCGTTCATTAGCAGTCCCCTCTCTAAACGCCACATTGATACTGCGAGCTGTTTCTGCCGCGTTAGTTCTGCGTCGGAACTCGTATTCGAAAATCACTCGAATTTTCGAAGTATCCATATTTCTTGTCTAAGTTGCATAAAAAAAAAACAACTAAAAGTCGATAATCGAATGTTGCACATTTTTTTAAATAAGAACTTCATAGGTACCATGTGAAAAAAGTTTCACTCAAAAATCCCAAACCATGAAGGTTCTATGTCAATTCGAAGTACCTATTACAATAAAACGGCGATTTCATACTTTAACCCCTAATAAATAAATTATGCTTTGGTTTTTATTGTTGTCACACCTACTCCACTTCTAAGGTCCGTTACATCTCATCATCTTATTTTACAAAAAACTGGGTAAGTGCGAGTCGAACTCGCACCCTGAGGGTTCCTTACAATCTTACCTATGTAAATGGTTCAATTCCGTAATGAAGTCGCGGAAGACTTCCGAATCGCAAAAAAAAATATTGTTACGTAACAACAAATTTACAGTTTTCAGATTTATTCCTATACTTGTACTATAAGACCTTGCTTTATGCCAAATTTCAGGATTTTGGGTTAACGGGAAGTAAGTACCTTATAAATTTTGATTTCTTCGAGAATGTCGAAATGTACGTTTTTTGCCACATAAACCAAAGTATCATTTTTCTCGTTAACTTACAAGTTTTTTTACAGCTTCAAGAGTCCGCAGACCTGAGTATATGGTTTTAATTTCAACTTGATACCTCCACGCGTTCCCGAGATAAAGGGTCTTGACAGACAGACAGACGGACGGACAACAAAGTGATCCTTTAAGGGTTCCGTTTTTTCCTTTTGAGGTACGGAACCATAAAAAGTAATGTTTTTAGGCGTTTAAAGACCGATTCTAGTTGACATACGGATAGGGGGGCCCACAGGCGTAGATTGCTTAGGGCATCAAGTAGTCTTAATCCGTCACTGCTACTTAGAATAAAATGTATTAAATTGCAATTTTTAACATTATCACCGTCTTATTTAGTGAGATTTTTAAAATCTAAGTAAGTATCTACTGAAACAACTCTCGAGCAGTTTAAGAATCGTTCTTAATTATTTGTCCAGCTTTATTACTATTTGCAATTGTAACTGTCAATAATAAATTAAAGTAAGGTAAATAGTAAGTGATTTTAATATTTACTCATAATCCCGTTTACTCTATCCCTATAGCGCGGTCGCGGGAATCCGATGGATGCGAGACGCACAAGATCGGTCATTGTGGCGACACTTGGGGGAGGCCTATGTCCAACTGTGGACGTCTTTCGGCTGAAATGAATGAATGAATGATTATGGCTATTTCATAAAACATACCTAATTAATTACTTTTGAGAAGAACATAAAAGTAGGTACATAATATGACATTGTTTTTAAAAAAAATGTCTGGTACTACAAATAGTTCTTAATTATACAGGAAAAGTTTTTAACTACAAAATTTTTTTGGTGGCTCAGTGTAAGTAAAGGGCCTATTACACCATTCGATATTCAGACAGTTTTAGTCTATAATTCGACATATCGCGTAGTGTAATAAGAGTTAGACCGGTCTTACTCGGAACAAAAAAAAATAAGTGTGGCACTCGGGGACTGCCGCGGTAAAGCTATTGCATAGCATTTTGTATCAACTTATGCTATTATAATTATTTATTTATTTTATTTTATGCAGTATTTCTTTTTTCTTTGATATTAATTCAAGTTACACTTTTTGAGCGTGGTGACCGATAAGAAAACAATTTTTTTTCTTTCTTGTTTACTTCATAAATTGCTACAAGTATGTTCAGTTGTTATCATAGAACATTACTATAATCTATTATAATACAAAAAGACTATTTTGTTTGACCGAGATTTGAACTCGAGGCACGATGATAACATAGGTAGAACGCTGTACCAATGCGCCACACAGGTCGTTATCGACTTTTCTAAAATAGGTGTTCGGTCTCTGTCGGCCTCCAAGCCACACCTCCGTGCCCGTCGGAGTGGGGAGCGTGAGGTATATTTTTCGTTACGGAATTTCTGGATTCGGTCCCCGCGCTCAAGGCCCGCGATAGAAGCTATGCAATAGCTTAATAAGACAGTCTGAATATCGCGTAGTCACTACGCGATATTCAGAATGTCTTATTAAGCTCTATTTTAAAATTTGTTCTATTAAGGGCCTATTACACTACGCCGTAGTGTAATAGGCCCTTAATAGAACAAATTTCCATGTTTAGTTTATAACTTTTTTTTCTCATTTTTCCATCTTGTCCCATTTTGAAATAAGCAAAACATGGGCATCATCATCATCATTTCAGCCGATAGACGTCCACTGTTGGACATAGGCCTCCCCCAAATGTCGCCACAACGAACGATTTTGTGCATAATGGGCACAATTTAATCGTAATACTATGAAATACTATTTTTTTTTTTATTCATATAAACCAGTGCTTGACTGCGATCCCACCTGATGGTAAGCAGCGATGCAATCATTGATGGTGAGGCGCACTATGAATGAAAACGCGCTGGCCGCCGAAGTACGAGACGGAGGTGCGGGGGTATACAGCGCTAGCGGCGGCGGCGGCGTTTGATCGGCGCGGCGGCGACTCACGCGTCGACTGGCAAGCGACCATAAAATAAGTTTCTGAGTAAATAAGTCTCGTAGGCGATAACTTTATTTTTTACTATTAACACATATCAAAATAAAAAATATGTGTATATTTTAAGTAAAATATATTCAAGTTTATCATGTCAAAATTTGCGCACTGGTTAAAAACTTTTCCTGTATGACTACCACTGTATATATGTTGTGCTTTGAGGTTTTCGATAATGTATCTTGGCAAGTTCTATCAAATAATTGTAGTGAAATCGTGTGATTCTCCAAAATCATCATTATATTATAATTTTCAAAAAACCGGTATAGAAACGGTAAATTAGATGTAGGTGTTTGACGGTCATTCTCCAATTCGGCGTTATTTGCCATAACCTTATTTATTTTTCACTGATTTGACTTAAAAACATTAAAATATGAAACAAATCAAAGATACGAATTCAATAACTAATGAGGCATCTAACAATTAATGGTGATTTTCTATTTAATGGAGACTTAAAAATTTTATGAGGACGGTAATTAGAAAAATTGAATATTTAATGCAACGGTAATTAGAAAATATCATCAAGTCTATGTAAAATATGAAATGATAATAACACACATTAATAATTTGTGCACATTTAATTATAATTAAAGCAATAGAATTAATTAACGATGGCTCTCATAACCATAACCAATAGTAAAAAAAAACACTTAATCATTACTAATATTTATTAAAAATTAGACACTTTCAATGAAAATCGGGTAAAAACAAACTTTAGGGGTATGTGGAACAGAGAGTAAAGCCCCACATACCTCCGTTGAAAAGGGAGGATCCTCAAGAACTTCGATTGCGCGATGCAGGATTAGTTCTTATGTGACGCCATAGATGTCGCTACATCACTCCCCTCCGGAGATCGGAGATCGATGGTTCTTGATGCTTCTTGATGCGTGCCAGGCCAGTGGTAGGTTGGTTCCAGTGGGTCTGAACCGAATGCCGCATAGTTCTCGGTGAGTCGGAACTGTCTGCGGTGTGCCCCAGTGAGTCGGGGTGGTGCTATCCCAGTGAGTCGGGATGATGCCCCAGTTTCTGTTCTTCTGTTCTTCTGCCTTTTCTAGATTCAAAGAGTAAAATCCATGGTGTCTACCATGTTCACATTCAATAGCTTGATTTCACTGTTGCGCATTACAGCTTAACTTTCGCAATGCAAGTAGGTTCGGTTTTGATGAACTCCAAACGACTTGATGGACTTTCATTATATACTCCCGTATCTCTTTAGGGATCAGCAGATCTTTTTGAAAAATATCTGCTTCTTGTACTATATCTGCATATCTGTAATGACGCCCTTGACATTGGCTTTCAATTTTTCAGAAAGAGTTTCGATGTCGACAATATCGCAGCCCTGAGCCACGATTCTATCAGCAGTTCTTTTTATCGTTGCTCCTACGCCATCTGCTGAGCTTTTGCCATGACCACTCTCTGTATAGTTCCAGGCAACCACTCTTAGATTAGGAAAGTGCCACTGAAGTTGAGAGATGATATAAAACATTTTTTTATTTCGATATTGGCCAGTTGGAGAATCTGATATAAAATGGATAACATTTACGCGAGGAGCTTCATTTTCAATGAATTTTAAGATAGGTATGAGATGACTCCAAACTGAAACTGCGTCATGTCTGAGTAAAGGACTCAAAGTGCAAAACGACCGAGTCCGCAATACTCCACTTTTCTTGAAATAAATAACAGACGTGTGCAGTGTAATTTGCTTCCGGCTGCCACCAAAATGGAATGATTGGATTTCATCTGTGTATTTTGTATTATAATTTTCACTAAAATCAACGTGGATTATATATAGTACAGTCATTTTCAGGTAAATTTTGTTTTAAATGTTTAATGTAAATTTTGAGAAACTTTATTAGCACAATGGTTCATGTATGGTGGCAGAAACTGTTCAAACTTTTCGATTACTTCTTTAGGGTTAGCTGTAATTTTCTCCTTGACCGTTTGATTTGAAGTTTTTTCATTCCCATCTTTAGTGTAAGTTACCTGTTTTGTTATCAAATGGTAGTAAAAAATCTGCTTTGCATTCTCAAATTCTTTATAATGAATATTCCTATTTGCGCAATCTATACCTACATCTTCTTGAAAGACACTATACTTTCTGAAACACAGCATAATGATGACAAAACTTTGTGAGCGGAGCTTTGGTCGATTAGGTCAAATCGTTTGAGTGACGCTATGATCAAGTCCATAGTAATGTGGGTCTTACACATGCAAGTCTCTCTTGCTCGTGAATCTGGAATCACGACCCAAAATGGTCGCATCTTGCAAAATGTAGAGTAACTGATTTTATAAGTGTGTAACTGAAGAAATTTGGTGTGAAGATTTAACAAAGTGTCTGTCAAGAAACGTTTTTGCTTTTTTATTGTTTTTCTTGAAATGTATTCTCTCTTGCCAGGACAAATTCGACTGTTCTCATCTTGTTCTAAAAAAACTGGACGTCTTGTTTGATTTTTTCTACAGTAGTCTCTTTATTATTATTATGTAAATACTTAGGTTCGTTTTCCTTATCGTGACTGTTTTGATTTTACATGTAGCGTGTTTTTATATTTCAGTCTTAAAGCTTGCCTCCTATACTTTTCTTTTGCTCTTTTTAACTCCTCTATTTTTTTTCTCATAAATGACATTTCTTTATTTATTTTATATGTATGTCTTCTTAATAACAATAAGGATGAGATTTTTTTACGTTTTGGTTTCTCGAAAATTCTCTTCGAAGATAGTGAAGTTGGTGTTGTATTTTTATTTTCTGTCAATTGCTCATTATTACTTAATAATAACATACTTTCAGTAGAAGATGATGACAGAGCACTAGATGGACGCGGCGTTGATGTGATTAAGGTAGGTTTAAAAATTGGTGCCTTCTTCAAGGGAACTAATTCTTTTTCAAAAGAAGTCGACTGTAGACAAATCTCGTCTTGCTGATTATCTTCTTTTTTTGATTTGGGATTTTCGGAACAATTTTGTAAAGATACCCTTTTAGTGTAATTTTTTGAGCGTAGCGAGTATGATAAATCATTGAGATGTAGTGGTGTTGACCGAGTTTCAAGAGGATTTGTTATATTGTTATCAAGTACATCTATATCTACGACCACTTCTTCCTCAATTGTTTCCAATTTTTCCTTTTGTCTTTTATAGTAAGCTCTGAAATTTTCCCTATTTCTTTTTTGAGTTTTCTTACAGTTTTTTGGTGACATTTCGCAGATAGGAAGTATTTTTTTATCTCTTTTTCTTTTATTATACCTTTCTTTCTCTTTTTCTTTCGATTGCTGATACAAAACAGGGTCATTTTTAATTCGTTCTCGGCGTTGTCGTGCGGCGAGCCTTCTCTTTTCTTTAACTTCCTCTTTGGTCTTTTTGGGTTTTCCCATCCTATAAATTAAATAACTTGATGAATGGTCAGCATATAATACAGACATATTTACGGACAATGATAATAATAATCTACTAAAACCGCGGGAAAACTTTCCATTGGTACGACGACATCGCGGCTATACTTAGTAAACGTATTAATTTTTCATACAACGGTAATTATAAACGTATGGTAATTACTCAGACCAATAAAAAAGTATAGACGGAGTCGTCGTAAACAAAAGCAGCGAAATAAGTAAAGGGCCTATTACACTACGCGATATTCAGCACACGATATTCAGACTGTCTTATTTTTTGTTCCGAGTAAGACCGGTCTAACTCTTATTACACTACGCGATATGTCGAATCATAGACTAAAACTGTCTGAATATCGAATGGTGTAATAGGCCCTTGAGGACTAGTTTTGGCAATGTGTGCGTAACTTGGTGTATGACATCGTAGATTTGCACGCGTGCTAGAGATATAATACTTTGGTTAAGCTTTATTATTGTGTAGGTAGTATAGTGTTTATCTTGGTCGTATGAAATGAAAGATAATTTCATTTAATGAAAATCATTTATTTTCATATTAAGTGAAATTATTAATTTTAAAAACACACAAAACTTACATATAATAATAATAATATATATCCAAGGACTATCAGATTAAGTGCGGGTCATCCAGCGTAACCGTATGTTGGATGACGCCGTACTTGTAAATAAAAAAACATTTTGTTGTAGTGTCCGTAAAAAATTACGACTTCCCTTATTTTTGGGAAAAAATACTGTTCTTAACTTACAACACCGACACAATGGCGTGTTCCGAGAAATTATTTTAGATATTTTTACGATTTTATTTAATTTATACAGCAAAAACGGATTTGTTCTTGCAGCAGTTTATGACACAGGAAGGTATAATTTCGTAATTATTATCTCAACAAAATAACGTCACGCGCACTCGCTTGCTAGCGACAGATTATCGAGATTGCCGATCGGCTTTATATTACGTGCCTCACTTTTAGGAGCGCAATGTTCTGTAGTATATACTTTTTTATTGGTCTGAGGGTAATTTAGTATACGGTTATTAGAAAACGATAGATTTTCTTAAAAATGTCGAAAACTGACACAGTATGCAAATACATAGGTACTAGCTTATTAAAACGTACGGAGGCCAAAGTACTGTCTCCATTTACATGATCAACATGAGTCTAACATATAAATCAAGTATTAAAATAAGTACAACGGTAATTAGAAAAGTTTTTAACCAAGGCTACGGTAATTATATACTCACGTGCTTCATTGGCGGTACACTAACGTTAGAGACGTGCAACCAAAGAATATAGTAAATATAACGTGCAACTGCTCATGTGCCTCGGCTACTACATAAAAAAAAGGTACTACTATACATAAAAAGGTACTCTGTGAAAGGTACTCTGTGGCCTCGGCACATACCACACACTGAGTGAGCACAGACTAGAGAGCAAGAGAGGGTGAGTGAGGAGACGCGACGCGTACGGTAGTGATGTGCCAAATACTGTTATTTAGGGATGTGCACCCGAGAACAGAAAATGTCACGGCTATTAAAACTTTCGATTGGACATGCAGTTACTTAATGATAATTATTTATAGACTGGTTCTATTGAGTCGATATTTTGTTATACGATACACGTTGCTTAATACCGTTTAGAACAATAAATGGATCAAAGTAAATCTGTACGTTATAAAAATTACAAGCAAGTTTTAACATTAAGTTGGTGTGCGGACTCGGACACGCCACGGTAATTAGAGAACAGGCGTTCATTGAACATAGGTTAAATTAATTTAGTCTTAACTACTTAAAACAGAAGGCAATGTTTTTGTTTACAGCTAGATACGGATTGTATCTAACATATTAAAAAAAATGCATGATTGAATATAATATTACGGATTAATCAAGCCCGGACACGTAAAACTTGCTAATCGGAGAATGGCCGTTGAACGTTCTACATTAAAACGAAAATGACATTACAGCCGACCACAACAGGCGTAACTGTTTATGTTCACCTTTGTACAAAAGTCGTTCACCTTTAGAACTGTCATGGTACGATGTTTAGCGATTCAGAAGCAGGCCTGCTTTTGAAAGGAAATTGACGTCTCCGTAAGAGGTTACGTTACGCAAATGCTGTAGGCTACAGCATTTGCAATTGGTAATTACATACAGTTGAACTTGTTTATCCAAGAGTGCTATGTATGAACGGACTATGCTAGAGGTGAGATATATACTAGGTAAAATGCATACTGAGTTTTAGAAGTAGGTACACGTCCGCCGAAATACTTATTCCAAAAACTAGGTCCACGAGTATTTAGGCGTCTCAAGTTTTTTGACGTTTCCTTATCTAGCGAGTCTTCGTACGCTACTAGTATTTAGGCGTCTCGAGTTTTTTAACGTTCCCGCGAGTATGTATAAGTAATATCAAGTAATGGAGTATTTTCGGTTTAACAAGCTTAGGACTGATAGCTTTTTATAATAAAATATAGAAACTTATATCAAAGAAAAGCTGGCGCATTTAGAAGGTTTCAATTCGTTTTATTTCCAAAATTAATTTCTTAATATCTAGGTTCATATATTTACAAGATTAACATTTTATGTTTTTTTTTTTTTGTTTATAAATATTATTATTTTTTCTTTTTTTTTTGTTATATCTTTTTTAAATAGTATATCCCGCTCGTTTCTTAGACCTAATCGTGTTCATCGACTAGGTGGTCCATCAAGTATTTACGTGCCTAAATACTCGAGACGCGTTTATGTGGTGCGCACGGAATAAGTCTTTGCGAGTCCAGCAACAGACCAATTCCGGTAACCTGTTCCAGTAAATATGCAAAGAGTATATAAAGCTTGTATATACGTTTCATCTCTAGACTATGCACGTCACTAGACCATTCCGTTTAGCAACTGTCAAGTTTTGGCGGGATTTCTTCTCGAGTGAAGCTCGAGTGGTTACCACAGAGTACTTTGTTTGTAATATACTGAGGTTACAATTTGACGCTGGCGGATGCACACTCTGTGGATGCACAAGAGTGCTAGCTAGTGCTAAGTAGGCGTGGGAAAAGTGTGTCATCTTTGCGATTGGAACATTTGCATCTGAATCACTGAAATGTTCCGAAACAGTGATATGCATCATTTAGAACATCATCGGCTCAAAAGATACAAACGGAAAATTTGAAACATCGGCTCACAAGATACCTAGGTACAAACGAAACATTTAGAACATCGGCTCAAAAGATACAAACGGATCATTTGAAACATCGGCTCACAAGATACAAACGAAACATTTGGAACTAAGGCTCAAAAGATAAGACACTGGGGGCTATTGGCTAACTTTTTCAATAACAGTTGACAACTAGCATTCGTTGCACACTAAACTTAGTTGTCAACTGACAATTTCATAAAATTGGTATTACGTATCACACAAGTGACTAACAAACTACGGTGGAAATGTGGTGAATTATAAAAATTTACGGTGCCTATTGTGACCACTCTAAAATTTTATTGACTATTATACAGCTTCAAAAGCTTACACAATCGCAATTTTAAAAGTATCGATACAATAACATCTGTCAAAACGTGTTATCGAAGGCACCAGTGGCTAATGACGTCACTGCAGTTAGTCAGTTAGTCACTGAAGATAGGCAATACGAAACAACCTGTTTGACAGTTCAATGATGCACATTGTTAACAAGTGATCATCACTTGAACTGTCAACAGATAGCCCCAGATAGCCCCGACTGACTGTTATGAACCGTGATCTGTTACGTTGCGTCATATACACTAAGTTTTATTTAATTGAATTTTGATTTGAGAATAATATAAAGCAGATGTTTTTAGTTCAGGTCATTAATTATATGTACGCTATTTACGTTATAATTTGAATTTTACAAAGACTGCTGGTTACTTAAAGTAAGGAGTGTTTCAATGTTCCAATTGTTCCAAATGATGCATTTAAAACTTTACTGATGTTCCAATCTTTCGGAAACATTTTAGTGGTTTCGAAACAGTGAGTCGGTTCAGTAAAGAGTTACACACGCCTAGTGCTAAGCTATATTCTTCTGTCAAATGCAATGGGAGAAAAGAAAACAAAGTCCAGTGGCTGTTTTAATTATTCGCAAATTGATTGTGGATGTTGTGATGTAAAATTGATGTAGTATTGTATCTCAAGTATCTGTACAACTGGACAATATGTGGAATCATTGAAATAAGCGCGATCTCGGTAAAATGGAGCTGAGAATTTTATTGTAGTTATGAATACTTCAACGAAGTTTGCTGAAAAGGCTGAATCGATACATTTGCTGCCAAATACTTCAAAAACATTAGAATGCGCATTCTAATGTAAAACAAAAAGAAACAACTATGATATTCGAATACAAAAGACATTATTATTGAAAACTTATTATTACGCAAGAAAACATGGACGAAAGACTAGGCGATATGATGCAACGACTATAGCCTTACCTAGGGGTAAACAGAAAAATCAGCAACTGTCGTCTGTCAAATTCCAACCTTTTTTTTCCTTCTCGCTCACATTGTGCCGGGGCGTGTGGTTGTAACTGGAAAAGAATAAGTTTTTTATACAAAAATGGCAATAGGAGACGTAAAAACCGCACAAGGCCTCAACGAGCTGAACACATACTTGGCTGATAAGAGTTATGTGTCCGGGTAAGTTGTTTCATTACATAAAATAGAGATCCACGTCAACCTGACACAGTGAGAAACTTATTGTAACCTCAAAAACATAACTGTAGGAAATTAAAAATTCTGACCTACAACTCTAAAAGCCGATATCAAGAACTCGTAATTTTTTTTAATCTCTACGACTCTCATAAGACTATGACCAAAGGGACTTGACCTTGGCTACCAGCTGTAAAATGTGAATCGCCATATTCATCGATTATCTTGGTTATTTTTAGTTACACACCAACTCAAGCCGATGTTCAAGTGTTCGAGCAAGTCGGCAAGGCCCCGAGCGCAAGCTTGCCCCACGCCCTTCGGTGGTACAACCAGATCGCTTCCTACAACGCCAGTGAACGTAAGGCATGGGGTGCTGGAGCCAGCCCGCTGACCGCTGGCGGCAAGCCCACCACAGCACCTGCACCCGCTGCCAAACCCGCCGACGACGACGATGATGATGTCGATCTATTCGGCTCTGGTGATGAGGAAGAGGTCAGTAACCTTTCACCTATGACTATTATTATTTTATAGAATAGAATTTTAAATAAATAAAAATCATTCTTGACCAATAGGATGCCGAGGCCGCGAGAGTTCGTGAGGAACGCGTCCAAGCATATGCTGCCAAGAAATCAAAGAAACCTGCCCTTATTGCCAAGTCATCTATACTCCTTGACGTCAAGCCTTGGGATGATGAAACTGACATGAAGGAAATGGAGAAACTTGTCCGTACCATTGAGATGGATGGTCTCCTCTGGGGTGCTTCCAAACTTGTCCCTGTAGGGTACGGTATCAACAAATTGCAGATCATGTGCGTCATTGAAGATGACAAGGTCTCTGTGGACATTCTGACAGAAAAGATCCAGGAAAATGAAGATTATGTCCAGTCTGTTGATATTGCAGCTTTCAACAAGATCTAAGATGTGTGAGCCTATTTAATTTTAAGTTTACTTTTGAATAAAATCAAAGTTTTTCCACATTATATTTCTTTTATTACACAGTTATAAAAGCTATGTACACATAGACAATCTAACACCAAAACAATAGTCAGTCGTGCAGATAATGTGATACATTTCATTAATTAACATTTACAAAATTCCTTATTTGTTCACTCTTACTACATAGTGTCTTTTGAACATTCAGTAATATTTATAATAAGTAAGTATTTATTTATTTAAGTATTAATAAAAGTAAGTATTTATAATAAATATCACAATATTCATCAAACATTGAAAGGATTATGGATTCTTAAAAACAACCACACAATAACTATGAGATTAGAGTACTTCAAATTGTCACAATATTACAATAGCACAACTATTTAATCAGCCAAAAATGCATTAGGTATTTTTGCATTTATAATATTTCTATGAGATTTTTTGATAACCAGTATCAGGTTCTGAGTAGATAAGCATATGAGAAAACTAAAAAGTTAAGCAGTCTGTACAAATCTAACATCATGGAACTGATGTGCAATTTGTTAGAAGCTCCTGCTAGGGTCATTATTGTCCTTAGAACACAACATTTGTCACAAATGTTGAGGGTATAAAGTTCATGGTTCATCACCAATAAGCAACCTTGCTGGCTTATCTCCCCTATTCCGTGACTAGCAGGTGTTTCAGGGTAATTAACACTCATTCAACCTGAACACCGTTTGGTATAGGAACACTGTCGCCGACGTTCGCTTGCAGAAACATGTTGGGGATATCATTGCCGAAGTAGATCTTATTGTTACGCGCGAGAGCATCGTATCTCTTCAATTCCAAGTATTCTCTCGTCAGCAGCATTTTGTTTGCCTCTGCCTGCTTCTTTAGATGATAAAAGTCTGCCTCTGCTTTCGTTTGCTGCTTAGCTTTGTGTATGCTGTCTTCAATTAGTTCTATCTTCTGTAAAGATTCTTTCTCCATGATTTTTTGCTCATATTGAATTTTCGCAACTTGGGCCTCTTTTTCGGCTTCGATAACGGCCTTTCTTCTTGCTGTTTCTGCTTCTTTTTCTACAACCTGTGGATAGAAATAATGTTAAAATTTAAGTTGTGATATTTTATGGCAAAAATGGTCTGTTATACCCACCACCCGGCCAATTCCGGCTAAGTTATCTGGTGATAACTCATGCGATTTATAAAAAAGAGAAGGCAATAAATTGGGTATTTTTGTTCTCTTTCTTACCTTTTGATGCTGTGCAGCTATAAGGAGTTTTGATTTCTCTGCTTCCATCAGCTCATAGTTCTTGCGGATCGACTCTGGTATTTTTGGTTTTGTTACTCTGACTGCTTGCACCCTCAGCCCCGGCGCCATTTCGTGCAAATCTCTTTGTAAAGCCTGCGAAAACATTAATAAAACGGATCAAGTCATTTATTCAAATAAGGCAGAAAATCATCACTTAGCGACAACATTTTTGGTTATTATAAGAACGGCGACCCAGCAGCACTTTTGTCTGTCGCAGTTTGAATCCTCTAAAAGAGTATTAGTATTTAAGTACAAATAAGTAACTAAGGAAATACCATTATTTCCGAACTTATAATGGAGACCTCACTATAGAATAGAATAGAATTTATTTTATTTCAGACAAAAAAAGATCCATAAAGTGTTAGTAACTTAATAAATAACTTATTATCTTAGTGTTAGTACCCATTACCCTTGCATAAGAAATTTTATACCTAATCAGAGAGCTATAGCTCTCCGCTACAGTTCTCAGGATGCTGTTGCGACTATCTCTCACTCTGCTAAGCAGCGAAGCGCTTTTCTTGCGAACAATCGCGTAGAACCCGTCGTCGGTACGAGCAAAACTATCGTGCCGCATGAGCCAGTGCTGCAGTGGCATGACAGAGACCACTCACGTACAAGCGGCGTCAGTTCACGATCATCGATCCTTCCGTCAAGTGGCATATCTTTCCATAATTTCTCACCATACACTATTAGTTTGGCTTATCAAGTAACAAGATGGTGAGTGGTCACCATTAAATAAACACCTCTGATCGACAAATGTAGGACACCTTACTACCTAGTTAGTGCCCATAGTTTTTTGTCTGGTAGTAGTAGATGAAATTAGATGACGATTGATGATGCCTTAAGGCGGGAAATCATTCAATGACTTCTCCCGCTCTAGGGCGGTTCGGGAAGTGTCAGACTTTTACTAACTAAAACCACACCTATATTTTCCTTCTTTGCGTTGCGTTTCAGGCCCCTGTAGGTTTCGGCCCTGCTGGGTCAATACGGTTTAGCTGACATCATTTTGAGGCGCGCGTGACACATTAGGCGCCGTCGACGACTCGGGCTCAGACCGGACGGTTACCGGATGGCCGGACGGCGAGCTAATGATGGTTCCTATGTCCAGCAATGGACTTAATACTGTAACTGATGACGAAAAGATACACTTACAGTTCGTAAATTCTCGTCAATTTGATCGAACAGATCGATGTAAACTTCGTGTAGCGTGTGCGCACTACAGAACTGGTTCAGTTCGTGATGCACCTTGTTGAAGATGAGCGTCTTGTCGTAGTCTGCTGTGAAGTTACGCACCATGTCTAGCACTGGAAAAAAAAACGAGCCTTTTTACGAGATATATTTTTTCCTTTGATGCTTTTTTTTAGGTTGGATATCATCCAATGACTTCTCACGCTCTAGGATCGAGCGCGAGGGCGTGTCAGATTTTTACTGACTAAAACCCACTTCTATGTTCCTTCTTTGATTTGCGTTCCAGGACCCCAGGTTTTCTTTTCAGAAGCGAACCCTTGGCCACAGAAGGCTTCGGCCCTTTGATGCTGAACGAGTCTTCTTGAATTCCAACATATATATAGGGTGACTGGCAATTAGTGTACGATACTTAAACACGTAATTGTGCTCATGATAACAAATAATTTTTATTATGGGGGCAAAGCCGAAATCGCGAAAAAAATATCAGCTGTTCAGTACATTAGGCAAACATAAATGTACTGAACAGCTGATTTTTTTTCGCGATTTCAGGTTTGTTCCCATAGTAAAAGTTGTTGGTTATCATGAGCACAATCACGTGTTTAAGTATCGTACACTAATTACCAGTTACCCTATATAGGTAAACTTAAACATATCGCTTATCTGTGTTTTTATAAACGGCTATTTGTAAAAACACATGCTCGAACTTGGTACAACAGATTTGGACCATTCGTACCATGATCGAGCGCGACTCAGCGTGAATTGGCACTAACTTTTGTCCATAGTTTTTAATCTACCCTTAAAACATATTTATAATCGACGCCTAGCTTTTGTACTACGTCCAACAAAGTTTTGGAAGGTTTTTTTTTTTTTAAAACGTCGCCCCAAACTAGGTAATACTCCTGTATCGTGGGCGCGATTACACAAATATGTAATTCAAATACCTACACAAGACACCCAGACCCGGGACTATCTGTAGACCATTTACGCATTTATTCCGTGCGGGAATCGAACCTGCGGCACGCAGCGAGGTAGACTTAGGTGACTATTCATCCGCAAAATATTTCATCCGCGGATGAAACGTTACCCTTTTAAAATTGTAAGGCGACGAATCATCCGCAAGTTCGGATGAGTTGTCGCGTAGTTATATTAATGTGGTCATATCAGCCAAATAGACAAACTTGGAGGGGGAGTTTTTTGTTTTTAAATAAAAAGTTCATATATTTAAAAGCGGCGGAAGGAGAGAAAAGCTGACAGCGGGGGAGGGGGTAAAAAATCATTCATTTACTGTATATCATGGTTAAATTGAATCGTTTTAGCCGACCGACCACTGCGGCAACTATACTGTGTCTAGTTTTTAATATTTTCATGTAAGTGAATATAGTAATTGTTATGGGAATAAACTTATCTCAAACAAGAATACCTACCACTGATAGGTTCCAGTTTGTTGACAACTTCAATCCGCTCGAAGTATATCATGACGCCGCCACTCGTGCCGCACGGCACATTCTTCACCTCATCTGTTTGAAGAGTGGTCTAAAAAAAATAAGAGCATAAATATCACTCGACTTGAAAAAACATCTATCCATCAAGTCTAATTAGAAACTAATTAATTAATCAATGAGTTACGAATCAGTATTTTTTTTTTACGGATAGGCTTACGTTTGACCAGTATTTCGCCTGATGGTCAGCGATGAAGTGGTCAACGATGATGGAGCACGCTTCCTAGAAGTGACTTGTTCACTCTTGACTTAAAGACCCCTGAAGAAGATTGTCAAAAGCCAATTGTATTCCACAAAGTTTAGATAAAAAACTTGTTGGATTTGTTACACTTTTACTTTTGTTTATTGAGCTATTTTCCATATTGTTGTGAAATACAGTATTGTTTCCAAAACATTGTCTACACAAGCACAAGATAGACCTACTTTTATAAATCATGTTTATAGACAAAGATGCTAAAACATTTCTATAAAGCAAATGTTTTTGAGAGAAAGAAAGATTTGGCTTTATTCATTAAAAGATTAAAAGCTTAATAAAGAAAGTCAAAAACTACTGGACCAATTTTAAAAATTCTTTCACCAGTAGAATGCTACTATTCTAAATTTATTATATTTTCTATATTCACACGGGCGAAACCGCTGGCAGAAGGTAGTCATTAAATAACTGGACGCAGCCATTACAAGCTACTTCTGAGTTTTCCATAGAAACAGTTTGACTATGATTGCCAATTACTTACTTATTGAACATTACTCAACCCACATTAGTCAATTGGATTGATCAATTGATAAGCCACTGCCGTTTCCTATTGTATCAAGAAATTGGTTGTTGTATTAAATTTAAATTCTGGACAATTATTTTTTTCTATCACAAAATCCACCAGTAAAATGAAACTATGTACACTAACGCGGTGACCTACTACGAACGTTTTCGCGAAGCGATCCGATGCGGTTTACGCATCGCGGCGGAGTAACTATTCAGTAATCTGTGGCGGCGGCTTTATCCTACATGCGTGCGAGTTACCACAATTTATTTAAAACAAGCCACCGCACCGCAAGCGTACGCGCGAAAAGACCAAACGAACTGCTTGAGTTCGCATCGCTTCGCTTATCGTCGCACCGCACCCACTTGCGGTTGGTCTAGACGTAGGACACCACGTTAGGATAAAACTATTTGAAGCAAACCAACCTTTCTTTTTGTGGGATATCAATACTATACTCACTAACAGACTTTTACACATACATATAAGCCTAGGATAATTTAGGAACAGTCATGTGGTGCATAGACAAACCATTGTTTTATGCCTTTCAATCTTGAGATGATAAATTATATTTCCTTTGGCTGTGTCTGGAAGGAAGAAGAAAAAAATAGAAATATTACCTGTATAGATTTATATGATGTTAGTAGCGGGATCATCATATGAAAGCCAGGCTGACTAGTAACTGGGAGCAACGCCCCTCCCTGCAAACAAGGAAAATATTGAAAATATAAAAACCAAAATAATATTATATTAGAGAATTTTTCCTCCTTTAAAATTATTCATATAATATTAGTAAACATGCAGTATGTTACCGATTGTAACAGCCAATGATCTATTGGCCAATAAACCTGAACTAGATTACGTTTTATTCTTGTTACCTACTCATATGGCTCAACTTAATAATTATATTGACGGTGAAGTGCCAATACTTTCTAACTGGCATTTTTCGAGAAAATTACTTTTTAGCACTTATAATTTAAATGTGTGTTTCTGCATGTTGCAACTACATCAAATTAAATTGTGGGAACACCTCCTAACTAAACCAACATGTCAATTTGGAGTTCCTAAAGTTTTAGGGACAGGAAATTTTTGACAGACAATATTGTGGTGGTACTTCTCAAAAGTTTCATGATTCCATACAGGTTCACAAGAGAAATATTAGCCGAATACTATAGCTTTATAAGCAGTAGGTTTAAAACACTTTGTTTGGTTGAGATAAGGACAGGGGTTAAAATGTCAAATATTGTTAGATTACACTTTCCCCTTTTCCTGGATAAACAAAGCTTGGATAATAAACATTGTGCTACTAAATGTTTTATTAAAAAAATATTTTACCTGAAACAAACAACATTTTAACCATATTATTGTTGCTTTGAGTGCTACATACATGCTCAATGCAACAATAATATGGCTCAAGTTATAAATATCCTTAGCTTGAGGTATACAACAAACAATAACAAAGTCCACAATTAGTGATTAGTCAACCCATTATGTCAACTAATTTTTATCTCTGACTGTCCTTATCCATCATGTTAATGTATTGTTGTCCAGCTAATGTCAAGAAAGTATAATTAGTGGCTTTGAATTCCTTTCACAAAAGTCATTACTTTAATTGTGTTGCAGTGAAAAACTAATTTATTTAACTATGTTACCAAGCAACTTTGAAATACCAGTTTTAACACATACAGTGCCAAGAGCCGGGTCCTATAATAACTGAAAAATCTAAACTAAGCCTATTTTAATTTGGACTCGCAAGTTGGCTACTGTGCTTGAACACATGTCAATATCAGCTAGGTGTAACAATGACTCGGAAAGCAGGTTGTGGGCACACAAATAAATTATTATTATTATATGTCCCACTATTAGCACTGAAAGTGTCAATCTTCAGCTGAAAAGCTTTTTGATTTAGTTTTATCTCTTTGTCTAGTTTGATACAGCAACAAGTTTGCTCCAAAATGCAAGGTAACTTCTGCAGACACATTGTAGTGTTTGCAGAGGCTACCTTGCATTACTATTATGTATTGTAATTGAGATTACAGGCATGATAGTTTGTTAAAAAAATGCTTGTTTGCACATTCTTGACAGGATTTAGCGCAGGGCAAAGTACATTATCTGAATACCTTCTTAGTTAATCTGGATTATACAATCTGTAAAATTACAACTTAGTATAGATATTTGTGAAAATTACTTACTCGATAATACACGCCTACATGTCCCTCTTCAACTTTGTGCAAGGAGAAATGCACTGTGACCCCAACGGCCAGAATTACCAAAGCCAAAACTGACGACTGATCCGCCATAGCCGGACTGAGGAAATATTACGGGTTATTAAGATAATTAAATAATAGTAACCGCAACTATTCAACTGTTACGGATAATTCACCTCCACAAATCCAAGTGAACACTCACGATTAGCGGTATGATGAATGAATAATTATATTTTACCCTAAACACAATATTTGATAGCTCTATTATTAGGATTTAACACACGCCGGTTGATAAATACCAGCTAATTTAGTGTTTATTCTTACATCGACGATTTTTCGATTTCGCACAAATAGCATCATTCAAATGACATTTCATTCATTTGACACTTTTGACAGTAACTCTACAGTTTAGAATTGTAAACGATCTATTGTACATTGTTGCTTTAATTGATGTACGATTTAATTCACAATTTTATACAGTTATATATTGTTTAAAACCATTAAAAGTACTATTTTGTGGTTTGTCGATGAATGTTTTTTAATTAGTGTTGTAAAAATATTTCCGTATGCGTTCGTTTTTAGACGAATATTTTAGTTTGTCTGTTACATAACTTATCGCAGTTCTAAGAAAAATGGGATAAGCAGGGAATGCGGTCACAGTATGATAAAAATAAAAAAACAAAGAAAACTTGGTAAAAATAGATAAGATATTTATTGCTGGTCGGGGCTTTTTCCTTCCGCGGCACTAACATATGATTTTCCATCGGCATGTATAGCGTCTAGTACATTACTCATCGTGGTTTTCAACGCTCTATACTCTTCAAGCGCCTTTGCGCATAGTTCGCCTTCCGGAGAGTTGCCCGGCTCGATGAACAGCATTTCCAGAGATCGTTTTAAATATGTCTCAGCAGACATTAATTCATCCTGTTAACAGTTATATTTTTAGTTCACACCTCTGTTCTAAAGTTAATACCCGCCTTACGTTACTTTGTTGCATTCTTACCAAATATGCTGTGCCTGTGATTTCTCGCCCGTCAAAGAGCTTTTTCGCTAACTGGACCATTGCAGCATGCAGTTCGTACAATGTGATCGCTGTAATATTTAAAAAAATCGAATATACAGTTGCGAATGTTTGAAATGCAAGAATTTGTAGTGAATGGTTTATTACTATACCTACCTTTGGTTCGAGATATTCCAGGACAAAGTGTTTCAAGTACAGGAAGTATTTCCTTGCACAGTTCCATTTTACGTCTCATTAATTTCTTTGTAGGTCTTGGTTCTCTGTTTATTGTGTCTCTTAAAACTCCGGCCAGCCGTTGTTTGGCATCCAGCAGTAAGTAATGGTTTGGAGCAAGAATCAATGATACGTTTCTTATGTATTCTTCGAGTTCTTTTTCATCTTTTTTATCTGTCAAAGAGTTATAAAAATAATACCTACATAAAAATAATAATAAATTACGGAATACAGGGAGGTATGGAAGAGTAAGGAACTGCACGGACGCTTTTTCCAGGCCCTTCATGGGCTCGATATATACCAATTAGCGTCCGTAGCCTGGTTGTGTGTCGATGGCCTCTTTAGGGAAACCGAAGATCGTGTCTGTGTAATTATAGACGAAGTCATCATGACGGCCAACTACCGGGGATTTATTGTAAAAGACGGCTCAGTTGACATCTGTCGGGCATACCACCGTCCGGGACAAACAGTTCGCCACATTATCTCTGGTTGTTCTCGTCTAGCTAACGGGGAATACCTACTTGCATAGCTATAGCATATACAACCTTGTAGCCAGGGTTATCCATCAGCTTGCTCTAAAATACTCTCTTGTAAAATCAGACTCAATTCTCGTTAGTGGCAATGTGAGAGGCGTGCAATGATTGTTGACATATCAGTTCCGCATGACGAGTACTTCGTGAAAGCCGAGAGAGATAAGCAAATCAAGTATCTTGACTCGCGAGGTTGTCGATATTTGGGATGTGGACTTGGCGATTGTTGTACCGCTGGCTACGGGGCTTGACCAAAATCTTAGGAGGCTCTATCTTTAGGCGACTAGATCAAGGGCTTGATTTCAGAAAGCGGTACTTCTGGATACAATATAATTTTTAGATATATTAGAGAGTATGAACAGTTAAGTACGTTAAAGAGTTTGTAATGAATTCTGGTAGCATAAGAAAGATTCAACTTGTGTTGTGGGTTTTAGGATTCTCACGCTATTTTTACATAAGTATCAAAAGTTACATCACAAAGTAGAAAAGTTTAAAGTCAAAAGCAGTCAGCAGTTCTTTGATTTGTATGAAAAATAGATACAGAACAGCAATTTCTTTATTTCTGAAAAGAAGCGTTAAAGGGGCATGAGCATTGTGTTTAGTTCAAGTTCTTTTTCATCGCAGGCAGGACCCCGTCCGCATGCCGTACCAGTACGGTATTGTATTGTGTATCAAAAAATATTTTGGGATGATTACTTACATCGGTATGTTTATTTTAAATACGTGTGATCTCATTTTTAAATACGTGTGATCTCATTTTTTACTAAAACATATCGTAGTTAAGATTACTGATTGAACAGCCGGTAATAGGTAGGTATGTAGTATAATAATATTTACATTTACCTATATTGTTTTCTTAAGACTAGTCTACTTACTTATAACTCCAAGTTTATCCATACAGCATTTAACTTTGAACCCAATATTATTGTCCTCAAAGGTTTTACTACAATTGTCACAGATCCACTGTTCAGGACTAGTTAGAGAGACATAGCCCGTCTTGCAGTCAGGACAAATGACGGAGCTCATGTGAGTGCCTATCTCTGTGATGTCGGAGCATCTGTCGCACGTGCATTTGAAGTATTTACCAATCATTAGATGCTGCTGGCGTATTGACGTTCCCTGCAGAAAAAGGAAGCATAACATTCAGCAATGATTTCGTTGAAAGAAAATCTTGGTAGTAAGACTACTACTACGGTTCGTCCTGAGCAGTCATTGGGATAAAGAATTCGAGACAATTATCAAAGTGGTTTGTCATACGTAACAAACCTCAAATTTCATTGCAACCCATACTTTTGGCAAGACTTTTTAAATACAAATGGTCACTTGAAAATCAACTCAAAATACATAAAGCTAAAGTCGATACTTGAGTTGGTGACGATGGATTGAAATTATCTCGATGTATTCAAGTAGGTATATATTTATTTATTTGGAAACTCAACAGTTTATTACTAATTTACATGTTTTATGAATGTTCAACTTACTAACGAACATACTAATTAGTTGCGTCAAAGTTACTATTACATAGCGAGATGATGACAATTATCTCATAAGCCAATACCTATTATAATTTCACGGCAGTGATGCTTGAGTATCATCACACTTGACTACAACTGACCATTTTCACCGTTGACCGTTCATTGTGGCGGCATTTGGGGGAGGCCTATGTCCAGCAGTGGACGTCTATCGGCTGAAATGATGATGATGATGACCATTTTAAAGTAAAATGGTCAGTTGTAGTTTTTAATTCTGTTGTTGTTCGGTACCTAAAGCTAACAATGACCTCTATTATAACCGTGTCCCAAGCCAGGATCTAACAAGGTTATTTATTACCTTCTCAGTCTGTATTTATACCTATCCTGTGCTGAGTCAAAGTATACTCTCTCTCTAAACAAAACAAAATACTCACCTTCAAAGGATCCGTATAATTATAGAAAATAGGTTCTCCTTTCTTAATATTCGTACTAGCACGGCAGACCAACAGATTGTTATCATTGATAGACATGTGCGTATTGGCCACGCAGTCATGCGCCAGTAGTGCAGCCTTCAAGTACACTCCGCGCAAAACCTCTGCGCAACCGATAGCGGGGAGGGGAGGGCCGCGGACTTCGAAACTGTTCACGTCGATGGCAGCGCAAATCTTTTGGATCAAGTCAGCGTCCGGGATATCGTCTATTATGCTTAGTGATTGGATAAACTGGAATAAAAAAGTAAGCTAAAAGCACAGCATACTAGTAGACACGCCTCAACTTGGCCATGTGGATTTAAGTCCGGTAAATAGCAACCGTTTCACCCCCTGATAGACACATGTACCCTCTGTACATGTGTCTTTTACATATTACAGCTCTGCTAAAACCTTCGGGGAATACAAGCGTTAAGTATTCATTCAATATTCCACTCTGACTGGAGCAGGAGGCGGGAGAGAGTGTTAGACTTTTACTGACTGAAACCTACCAGTGTTCCTTCAATTGCTCTTTTTGTTATAGGATCACGGTAACTGTGTTTCGAACAATCCCGCCCTGGCTACCCAATCAATACTTGGGCTACATATTTTCTTTCTTTCTAGTTTGAGTACGTATATTATGTATATTGTATTTATACCTATATAGGTATATATTGTTACTTCTATTGACTAAGTGCCGATATTATTGTATTGCATACTGCTGTTTGTTATCCCTATAAAATAATATGTAATGCTTAATATTGCACCTACCACAATAATTTGCCTCTGCATTACCCATAGGTTGACTGGTGGAAAATGCCTTAAGGCATTTAGTCCGCCTCTCTGTACTTTTGTGTGCATAAAGAATTAAATAAATAAATATAAAGCAAAGTCAATAGCGCTCAATGCCATATAAGCCTAATATTTTGGGGGCTAGCCAGATGGCCAAAGCACACCCCAAAAATAAAACTGAATCATTGCTACGCCTAAATTATGACCAACCATGGAGGCATGGAAATTGTTTTACTATCATGAGCATAAGATTATTCACCTTAAAAGTATTTTCTGAAAACTCCCAGACACTAGTGCCCTTTCTTTCCTCTAAATGTGTTTCTAATTGCATAAACTCCTTCCAAGCCTGAGTATCAACTGTTCTCTTCATGAAAGCGCGCAGTACTAGCAGGGATCCTACATTTTGGACCATCGTCATCGGGTGTAGACCATTAGCTAGTTTGACACTCCTGAAGAAGTTGCATTCCATGTCGGAGTGCCATTCTGGAAAAGAAACATTTTATATTTAGCCGATCACATCACCGGTTCATCGAGCAAAAGGCGTATGTAAAGATCGTAGCAAATGACGTTCTGATACTTTCTGTCTACCACTAACAGCCTGCCAATTCCTGGCGTTCGATCGTCGAATTAACTTGATTAGCTACTAAGATAGATGATAATTTTTATGTACTTATCACTGATTAAACATGACGGCCCAGTATTCGGCCACGGCAATGCCGTCCGCTGATGCTGTCATTAGGTCCCTACGTAAACAGGTAACAAAGCACGTGATGCAGTATGGAAGGTGGGACATGGTCTGCGGAGAGACGCCGCACAATCACTGAAGATCGGAACCGACCGAGAACCCCATCTGTGGAGATTGTTTATGCGGCGCCCAACTTGGGTGCGGAGTCTGTTTAAAGTTTTCCAGGTTGGCCATGGCAACTCGTGTCTAAGAGAGGCCCTCTGACGGCTCGATAAAATTATTAGAAGTCTACTTACTCTTACGTAGATGTTCCGGGCATCCTTCCCCAGGACATATGGGAGCCACCGCACATTTCTTACACACGACGAACTTGCTCATCAGTGGCAGGTAGCAATCGAAGCATACTAGCGAAGTGTCGCTGTTAGGTCCGAGGACAAACGGCTCATCTGACAGGATTGTCTCCCCTGGTTTTAGGTCTTTTGCGGCTACTAGGTATCTTGAAGACAGAAGAAAATATGTTGTCACGCTATATTATAAACGCGAAAATCAGTAGTTAAGTATATGTGTGTGCGTGTATGTTTGGTCCTCCTTCACTTTCAAACGGCTGAACGGATTTGGATGAAATTTAGCACACGGGTAGACCATGTGTTTTTTTTTAAACCTATTTGCAAAATAAATATCATTTATCATTAAAATAAGACCGCCTTCGTACCCATTTCATTTTAAACCCTCCTTTTGGGGCAGTCGCGTGCAACAGTGTTATAGCCCAATGGATAAAATGTGGACTGGCCAGAGACAGGCAACGTATTCAATCCCCTTCCGTTTTATTGTTGACGTTAACAGATATGACTTCTACTTTAGTAGATGTTTACTTTCAATAGTCTCTATACAAGGAGCTATGCTGCGCACATAGCCTATTTTTTAAATTCATATTGCATTTATGAAGTTTACTTTCCATAAGATTTATGGGAATACAGAAGAACATTCCATGATTTGAATCTCGCTTTCACAAGCTACAATCATTATCTTTTCCATCACGCGAATCAACGACCCCCTGCATCTAAGTTATACTTCCACAAGCCACGATACAAATCATGTAGTTCTAAAAACTATTGTCCTCGTTACGAATCCAGTGTTTATAATAATAGCCACAATTCTTTTGCTAACTCTATATCATTGTCACAGAGCGCATGTCCTAAATAAATCACGAGAAGCATCGTCTTGCCGCGACTTCCGGGATAGGTCAGCCCAGTGGAATTGTTAGATGTATCGTTGTAAAACGCTAATTATTAAATATTAATGACTCCGAATTGATGGGTAGTTTAGTTGCTGATAAAATACACACCAACAGACATACATGCGAGGAATAGTCATGTTGTCCATAAAAGAGATGTAACACACCTGCCGAGTTTGTCAGAGGTTTGCACTTCATACCGTGCGGGCGGAGGCGCGCTCATGTCGGGGCGCCGGACACAGTTAAGCAGCCGGTAACCGCACACGGACGCGACTAACTGAAGACTAGCCCGGCTTTATACTCGGTGTGCTATTTTTAGGGCCTCCTGACAGCCGATGCTTTGATTTTGTACATGTCTATTGTTTTATGTCAGCGCGATTATATCTTAATTATGCGTATCGTATCGTAGTTTGTGTGTTTTATTCCTCGTGGGTATAAATCTAAATGAAAGACGTTCGTAGAAAGAACTTTTTTATTTTATTATGATATATATTTACAGTAATGTCTACCTTATATTAAAGGTAATCTTATGACTAGTAAACTATTTTATTTACAAAAACATTATGTACATGTCTGTCTATAAAAAACAATTTATAAAAATCTGAAAATTCGCTAAATTAATGTACAGTTTTATTCCATTCTTGAAATGGATATGTGTGCATCGCAAATATTATAATAATTACAACAGTCTTGTCAAAGCGGTACAAGTGGTGTTAGTGGGGAGCTATTCTATGTTATTCATGTTATTATTAACTTAGTTATTAAGTTAGTTATTATAGTACTGTATTTATCACATAAAAGAATATTACATACGGAATCATATGAACTTGTATGTCCCCAGAGGCGCCGGCTTTTAGAAAGTCCTGTGGGTGCTCAGCTCATTCCAATTAGATGACTCTTGTAAATAGAAGGGAAAGTCCGTGAAATAAATAATCATTGTCTGACAAGTAAATATCAGTATTAAAACATTTTATGATAGTTATTCCATCAAATATCAAATTAAATTTATATTAGAACTAGAGAAGTGTGCTCAATAATTTTAGCAGCAAAGAAAGAATTTATATTATGTCAACTAGAAGTTACGGGACTGTAAGCTAGAGGAATACAGTACAGCTTCTTATGGGTTCTGCGCACCCACTCTAAAGCTTTCATGGATGCGGAAGCCTCTGGGCACCCACGGTGTCAGCGCCCCTGTCTGTCACTATTGAGATTTGTCATCCTATGACCATACTTAAAGTTACTTTCATCTAATGGTAACTTGACTTTTTGCTACGCCGGACCCTGAAAATGAAAGAAACAGAACATAAGCTGTTGTTGGTAACAGTTAATATCACAAGTAAAACCAAAAACGTCACGGTTCTCGAGTTATCAAAATTATATAGTGTAATTAGTGGTTCAGAGTTTGTTTGTGTTTAGTTAAAGCAGTGGCAACCAGTTCTAGCTACATTAGGACAACATGTTGAACAATTTACCAACTCGCACAAATTGTCAGTCCTTGTTCGTGCTGACAGTAATCATATTTATTATAAGAACTGGTAAGAAATAACGTCATTGAAGGGCAGACAAGTTCCGATCTGTTTGGCGTCCGTTTTATAAGTAAAAGTGATGTCTTACGTCAAGGTCGGTGGAGTGGTGCGAGGCGCTGATGATGTCCTGCAGGCAGCGCGCGAACTCCTCGATGACGTCCCGCAGCGGGTCGGCGTCGGCGCGCGCCTCCCCCTCCCCCTCCCCCTCCGCGCCCTCCGTGCCGGCCGCCAGCAGACACTGGCACACCGCTTCGATCACCTCCGACGTCATGAAGCTGCATGGTTGTCTGTGGACACAGAGAAGGAAACACCAAATTGTAATCAGTCTAAAGTACTGCTTAAACAAAAATGCCACAAAATAGACAGCTCTCGGCCTGCACAGCTCGGGAACTGTTCTCCAAATTACATTTATATGTATGCCACAAATACCGAAAAATACTTCTATATTGTACTCTCTGATTTCCAAACTCCCATCCCATCTAAAAGATTATGTTGAAATTGTTAGATGTAAAATGTGAACATTTGGTAAGAACATCGTCGCGGCGGCGCTCCAGCGTCTCCTCCACGTTGTGACGCACTTTATCTGATACTCACTTGACTTGTCCAACAGGCGGCGGCCGGAACATGGGGTCGGCGAGCTTGTCGCGCAGGCGCATGGCGTCGCGGCGGCGCTCCAGCGTCTCCTCCACGTTGTGACGCACTTTATCTGATACTCACTTGACTTGTCCAACAGGCGGCGGCCGGAACATGGGGTCGGCGAGCTTGTCGCGCAGGCGCATGGCGTCGCGGCGGCGCTCCAGCGTCTCCTCCACGTTGTGACGCACTTTATCTAATACTCACTTGACTTGTCCAACAGGCGGCGGCCGGAACATGGGGTCGGCGAGCTTGTCGCGCAGGCGCATGGCGTCGCGGCGGCGCTCCAGCGTCTCCTCCACGTTGTGACGCACTTTATCTGATACTCACTTGACTTGTCCAACAGGCGGCGGCCGGAACATGGGGTCGGCGAGCTTGTCGCGCAGGCGCATGGCGTCGCGGCGGCGCTCCAGCGTCTCCTCCACGTTGTGACGCACTTTATCTAATACTCACTTGACTTGTCCAACAGGCGGCGGCCGGAACATGGGGTCGGCGAGCTTGTCGCGCAGGCGCATGGCGTCGCGGCGGCGCTCCAGCGTCTCCTCCACGTTGTGACGCACTTTATCTGATACTCACTTGACTTGTCCAACAGGCGGCGGCCGGAACATGGGGTCGGCGAGCTTGTCGCGCAGGCGCATGGCGTCGCGGCGGCGCTCCAGCGTCTCCTCCACGTTGCGGCAGCCGACGCACTTGCACATCGCTGTGCACGCTATCTTAGCCTGAAGAACAACAAATTCAATTACACTGAGAATCAGCATCTAAGGCTAAGAACTCACGAAGCGGTTGTCACCCGCGTCCGCCGCAGCTTCTGTAGAATGCAGATATATATGTAAAAAATGAAAGCACATTTCACGACGTTTTTACGGGCGCGGTGTGCGCGGTTGTTTGCGGCTCGCGCTGCACGTCGGCCAACTTGCAGACTCTGCGGGCCGCGCTCACCCGCAGCCTCTCCGGGTTGACATATCATTCGCCAGCCTCACTCGTCACCGCGTGTCGTCGACTGGCGCGTCATGGAAGCGGTGGAGACGTATTCAGACCACCGGTATATCTGGTTTGACCGCGCCGGTCCAACAGACCACGTGTGGTCCGCGGTAGGCGCTGAAGCAGCTGGACCGAGATCTCCTCCTGGAAGCCGCTATGGTACAGGCCTGGGGGCAAGCACCGGACAGACCTGTCGATATCGACGTCGAGTTAGAGTGGTTCCAGGAGGCCATGTCACAAATCTGCGACGTGGCAATAGCCGAGTCCGGCCAGGACGTGCCTGGCGCCAGGTGTACTGTTGGTTTCCGGAGATTGTGGCACTGCGTAACGCGTGCAATGCCGCGCGGCGGTACGCCAGATACCGCAGGCGCCGCATCCGCCCGTCGGATGCAGAGGCCAGAGAGGCGGAATTGTACGAGGGCTACAGAGTGGCAAAACGCACCCTCCTCCGAGCGGAGATAAAGCGGGCCAATTTGAAGGCCCTTTAGAGCTGGAGACTCTTAACAGTGACCCATGGGGACACCCATACTAAGTATTGCGTAATAAATTCCGCCTCTGGGCTCCCTCGCTGACGTAGTCTCCGGCCCCAGCTTGTAGAGGGTGTGGTGCTCTGTTCCCCGCGCGAGGGGAACACACATTCCTACCCAATGGCTCCGCCACCTGCGGTATCAGACGCGGACCACGACGGCGATGACGACAATAATGTTCCAGAGGTGACCGAGGTAGAGATGAGAGTTGCGGTACGAAGGCTGAATGCCAAGAATACGGCCCCAGGCCAGTTCCCAGTTCTTTCGAAGACGGGAAACAGGTCCTCATCGCGAAGCCGGGGCGCCCTGCGGACTCTCCGGCCGCGTACCGGCCCATCGTGTTGTTTGACAAGGTGGGCAAGCTCTTTGAAAGAGTAATTGCAGACCGCTTCGTCGCGCACCTGGTACGGGTGGGGCCGGATCTTGCAGATAGCCAGTTTTCGCAGGGGGCGCTCCACGGTGGACATCATCATGCGCGTGCGAGCCCTCACGATGGGGATGCGGTGTCCCGGGGCGAGACGTCTTGGCAGTGTCTTTGGACATAGCCAAGGCCTTCAATTCCCTGCCCTGCCCCTAATGCGAGTAGCATTAGGAGTGCCCCCTAATGCTACTCGCATTAGGGGGCACTCCGGCATAACCAGGTGCCCGCCTGCCTCTGTCGTGTGATCGAATCGAGGCCTACCTGACGAACAGATTCATCATCTACCTCGGTCACCAGGGAGAGTGGAAACGGCGAGAGATGTCGTGCGGTGTTCCGCAGGGATCGGTACTAGGACCGCCCTTGTGGAACATCGGGTATGACTACGTGCTGAGCGGCGACCTCCCTCATGACCTGACCCCATGTCAGCGTGGTCAGTTACGCAGACGACAAGCTGCTCCTGGCGCAGGGGGAGTCGTTGGACGCCGTCGCTGAGAAAGCGACCGGCGATCCCGATCCCGATTTCCAGCCACCGTAGGCGTAGGCTTGCGGACGGCAAAGGATAGCTCGCCGTCTGGCCGCCGCCGGTCACCGTCCGGACCGAGCTCGAGTCGTCGACGGCGCGTAGTGTTCCACGCGCAACTCAAACAGATGTTAGCAAACCGTAGGGACTCAGCAGGGTCGAAATCTATTGGGGCCATGGGTTGTACGAAAGAGAACCCTGGAACGAAGAAACTGGATACACTAAGAACTTTTTAGGCCTTCATTTTTTAATTCTCCTGTGAAGTATAACGCTACAGCTCGTTTCTGATATATGTCCATGGCGGTCTGGAGCTGAACTGAATAATTAACCACCCGTCTTACGATTATCACCCACCAAGTTTGCGAGCGATAATCGCAACTGCGACGGCTGCGTAACCGCACAAAGCTCCGGTCTTGTGAATTTTGCAATAAAACAGCTGTTTCCTCTACTGCGGCGGGCTCGGGTGAAAACTGCTTCGTGAGTTCTTAGCCTAACATTCATAATATAGTACGGCCGACGTATCTTGGCGAGCCCGAATTATGCGCAGAAGGCTGCGCACGAACGTTTTTTAGGAACCAAATGGTGGCATGAGGCGACGTACGCGGGGCGGAAGTCTAGGCTAGAGATTGACTCTATGTAAACACAATTGACCCTTTATTCAATCAAATATCGCAATCGATTTTTATCGATTTGGAATTTATTATTTTTTGTTTATATGAGATATTAAACGAAATAGATTTACACACATAGTGAATGTTGTCGTTAGTAAACGAGATTTCGACTTTAATAAAAATAAAAAACTTAAAATTTCATTTTCTTGGTTGAAAGACATGATTTAGTTAAATATGAGTTATTTTTAAACGACTACTAGAATAACGATTGTTTGAGAATATTTTAAACCTCCATATAAAAATATATTTGTGTTCAATTTTCTAACTTAATTTCAATCGAACTGAAAAAAAAAAAAACGATTAAACACCCTCAGACATGCGTATTGGACATCCCTCTTCGGTAACTTCGTCAAGCTTCGTGCTTATTCGGCTATGTTCGGTACGCAGTAATATGTCTCACTCACACGTTAGCATTATTGATATTTTCGTGTCGCTGTCTCTGTCTTGAGCACAAGCGGTGACAAAAGTTTTCGTTGGTTGTTATTATTATATTGTTAAGTTTTTTGTATAGTGTTAGGTTTGTTTCTTTAATTCATAAGTTATTTTATGCAGCTTTCTGTCTCAAAGTGTTTTAATTTTTTTCCCTGTATTAGTAAATTTTTATTCGTACGAGTATTTTGGTTTTAAAAAAATTATGTCGACTAACACTTTTTTTTACGAGTGTACATGCGCTAAAGTTCGCAGAGCCTATGTTCAGGCTCGCCAAGTTACGTCGGCCGTCTATACTCGAAAAAGTAACCCCCACTTTTCCAGTTTTTTTTTCAATTAGACAAAAAAAAACAAATTTCAGTAAACTCTTACACTTCTTCCGTTTTATAAGAGTTCGTCTAAAAATTTAGACAGAAAAAAAATTAATAAGAAATGGAAAAAATAATTAAGTAGTTACCTCATAGCATTCACAGTAGTTTTTGAGACAGCCACTCCTTTTACAGTTACATCCTTTATTATGTCTTCTAATTATGTCTGGACCACCACTTTTCGCTTTGCCAATCTTCGGCCTATAACACAAAATAAAAAATAAATTCGTTGTAGCATGTCCATATTTGAACTATGATTATTAGCAAAAAAAGATTTAATCGAATACTCAAGAAAATATCGAACAGAACCGAATGTGACCCGTTTTGGTGTAAAACATCTATTGGCTTGTAAAACCGACTTGAATGCCGTAACGGCAAACGGCATTACACCGTCATGCCGTAATTGCCCCACTACGTCATCGCTCTGGACATCCTTCCTTATGTGCCATCACATAGATGTCTCACATCTTCTGGGAGTCCGAGATGGCCAAATTTTTAGAGTTCCGTACCCAAAGGGTAAAACAGGACCCTATTACTAAGAATCTGCTGTCTGTCTATCCGCCTGTCACCAGACTGTATCTCATAAACCGTGATAGTTACAGTTGAAATTTTCACAGATGATGTATTTCTGTTGCCGCTATAACAACAAATACTAAAAAACAGAATAAAACAAATATTTAAGTGGGGCGGCTCCCATACAGCAAACTTTTTTGCCGTTTTTGCAACGAACGGTACGGAACCCTTCGTGCGCGTGTCCGTCTCGCACTTGGTTTTTTTTCCCAGTTGGAACATTAAAATTGGTTAGACAAAAAGCGTCCTTCTTTAGAGCTTAACCACTTCTTATAACAGTGGTTATCTAAATTCCAAGAAGTTTATTTACCTGAAAGCATTAGGGTTCCTGTCCAGACACGCCCTGATAGCTTTTTGCCTCAGTTCCTCATTCTCCAGGTTATTATGACAGTTGTTACAGTTGCAGCGATTGCAGAACTCGCCGTTCGCGAAGCAGTCGCAATACAGCTTGAGACATTGTGACTTTGTGCAGTTGCATGCCTTACGCGGCCTGAGACCGAGGTCGCCGGATACTAAGTCTGGGTGAAAGAAACATTAGATCACTGTATCTGAGTACTTTTTGTCAAATAAATAAAAAAAATTCAATGCTGATTCTGTTGTAGGTACACCAACTAAACGTAACTGGGATAGCTCCTATCAAAATATAGGCTTCAGTCAAAACGAGTTTGTTTTGTTATTTTGAAAAAAACTAAACTTTTTAGTTTAAGTACCTAGAATCACTAAAAAAGTATTTTTAATGTCTCATTTACATGTGGGCCCAGCCTCGGCCAATCGCCATTGTTTCAACGGGGTTTCCCCGTTTACACAATCACTAAGTATGTCGATTGGCCGAGGCTGGGCAATCGCTAAGTATGTCGATTGGCCGAGGCTCGTCCCACGTGTAAATGGGGCATAAAATATTCACAAAAAAAACCTACCAACCTAGCAGACGGTTGAGTAAATGTTATAACTGGTCAAAAGTACTTCTGACCAATTCTTGTGGTTAAAAGATGATGACGATGACGTAAATATACGCTAAAAAAGGATTTTCCAAAACTAACCCTCTGAGGAAACGAGTGTCCCGATGTATGGAGTTTTACCAACTTCATAAAAAGGAGGCTTTCAATTCAGTCGTGTTTTTTTTATGTTTGTTACCTCAGAACTCCGTCATTTATGGACCGATTTGCAATTCTTTTTTTTTTTACTTAAAAGGATATGCTTCCAAATTGGTCCCATTTTTTACCCGACTGCGCGACGCAAAGGAGGGTAATGTGTTTATCAGTCTATGTATGTATGTATGTATGTATGTTTCTATGTGGCGTTCTAGAGACCAAATGCGTAGGCCGATTTTGATAATTCTTACGTCAATCGATTCGTCTTAACCTTGCGAGTGTCACTAAAGACATGACAGTAATCAAAATTCACCACAGCTACAACCAGACGCCATATTGTCAAAATTTAAAAAAAAAAGTCGATGAACTATGTCAAGTGGGAGGTCGTTGAATAGGTATTTTAAAATCATCTTCTTCTTAGGTTCCTTTTATCATTTTTCATTTTAAATAACAGTTTAGGATATATAACGATTTAAAGTTGTTTAACAAAACAATCATTCTCGCTAATTTTATTACTTATTGATTTAAGTTTTTATTTCAAGTATAAACGATACACAAATAAAAAAAACAGTGAAAAAGCATGAAGAACAAATATTTTTGGTAAAAAAAGTTTACCACCAAACTCGATAGATGGCGTTGTTCATTTGATGCACATTTGTAAATCAAATCATTCGAGTTTTCCCATCTACTACTAGACAGGTCGATGAACATAATCAAAAGATGACAACTATATTGGCAAAAACTACTAGGTTGTATAAATTACAAGCAGTTGATATATCAGTAGAATCGAAAACATATGGTCAAAAACCGAAGAAATTTGAATGTCGGGGCCCTTTGGGAAGATTTGATTGGTAAAATTTGAATGGGCCCCGACTGTGAGTCGGTCTGTTCTGCATTAGAATTTATGATTTGTTTTATGTGTGTATCGATTATAAAACTATTTAAATTGTGTAGTTATTTAGTAGTACATAACAGAATTCTAAACTACTGGGCTTGTTTGTTTCTTTTTAGTTTTTATTTAAGTTAATTTTTTCACGTATTTTTTTAAATTAGTTTCGACGCAGTCGGGTTTTTTGTTTTTCTTTAAATATTTTTATTCAAAATCCAGTTTGACTATGGCACCCATGAGGAATTGAGGGAATTCCTCAAATATATTTGGTATTTTCATCGAGAAGTCAAGCATCTACAGTCAAAAAGTATCATCTGTTAAGGAAGACCAGAAATTGACTATGGATTGATATAAACTAGTGTTCGACTGCGATCTCACCTGATGGTAAGCAGTGATGCAATTGTTGATGGTGAGGCGCACTAGTTTATTAAGAAACTATTAAAAACTTCATAATAAAATAATGTATCCTAGCACTGTTTGTGCTAATTGGAATTGTCATGAAGTATAGGTACTCTGCTTATCAAGTAAAAAGTGTGAAATAAAAAACTTTTTACAAAAACTAAAAAAATCACCAATTTCTCTGCCAAACAATCAAAATAACTTTGATTTCAGAAGTGTGATTTTATGGTATTGTTTGTTTATTATTTAACACCGACTTCCGAAATTAAAGTTAATGATCGTTTTAGTATTTTTTATAGTAAAGTCAGTTATTTTTTTTTTGTAAAAGGCTTTTTTCTTAAAATAAATTAGAAACGGAAATGAATAAGCGCTGTCAAAGATGTAACTTACCACTTTCAGAAAGTGCTTGTGACGACTGACGCGGTGACAGGTACGGCATGTTTTCTTGTTCCACACTAGAGTAGTCATCCTGGGAACGGGCATCATATTGCTAAATATTATACATATTTATTTTTACAGAAATCTTACAGAGTAGTAACAATATTACTTTTTTAACATAGGCAGAAATAATTGCTAATAATAAGCTTGCTCATCCAATAGAATAATAACGTATTTACTTTTTAACAATTTTTCAAGAAGGTGGCTTTTAAAGCTGGGTATTGACTGCTGTTACGTAACATGCAATGTAACACGCAACGAAAAAATCTGCCGTCTACATTGTCGCAATGTATTATGCAATGTAACAGAATTCCCTTAGACTGGAACTGTTGCGCGCGAACCGTGCACACACTGAGCATTTCAGCTATGCGAGTGCACATGCAAAGTGAGTGCGCGCGCCCACTCCACACGCAACAAATTAATGATCCTTTAATGTTACCTTGCGTGTTAAATTACAGCAGTCTGTACCTGGCTTATGATTTGGAAATAAAGATTTAATTTAAATTTCGTCTTTTCTGCAATTACGTCATTGTTCTATTAGATGAGCGATATTATACATCTATTTTTTTTTTACAAATTCCGTTAACTAGGAAAATTAAACATAGAAATTAAATTATTTATTAAGAAAAATTAGTCAGTATGAAGAAGGCTTATCTTTTCGAAATGACATGAACTAATATCGAAAAGAAAGAATAACAATTTCAAGTAGTCAATCCGAAGCGCTAACACCACGTCGCATATTACTGAGCGACCAAGTTATTAGACCCAGTAGTCTATACTCTAAATAAATATAGTGATAAGCCATTGATCATATTTGCTAATAAGTTATTATAAGTATGGCTAATGTGGAGGGCTATAAGAGTAAGGGAGGACCAGGGAAATGATGGATGGGGGGGATTCTGTATGAACGATAAAGTAGATAGGAAAGTGGCTCAAAAGAAATACATCGATGTATTTCTTTGTTTCATTCCTCTCGATCCCTTCAATCGCCTAATACTCATCAACCAAAAGCAAAAAGTTTTTTTAAATTATTATTGATAGGGCGCACGTGCTTGACTCGGCTCGTCATCTCAACGCTCAGTCACGTGATCAGAACAAAGGAATAGAAGGCGTGGCCGACTCGAGGCGATCGACGAAAGAGAAACGAAACGGTCGTAACTTGGCTAGGCCTGTAGAGCGGTTCATGCGACATTTGAGGGGTGTAGTAACATACCCTTAACTGGTTTTGTTGCTTGCCATAGCCGGATGGTATCACTATGAGTGGATGCTCGTCCGACCGCTGACTGCTGTCGTGGTCCATGCTGCTCTCGTCGTCCACAGGAGTCTGACAACAACACATCATGCGTCAGAACACACTAATGACAGCCGGGACCACAGAGAAATCTTATCATGTTCAGAGTCACCCATCTACAGATCAACCTCAGCAACAAATCAATTAAAACATCTAAAATAAAACTTGGTTCAGAATAAATTAATTTTAACAGAATGAAAACAAAAAGTTTTATAACTTCTTTCTGGTCATTGGGTCGTCAAACGTGATTTTTTTATTCTATTACTTAGATAACTTTAATTTTTAAGTATCGAATCCACTTGCTATTGACGATACTTTAATGTCCACATAGCAAGTAGCGAGTGGTAGAGCGCGCCCTTTTCTAAGGTGTTTTAATGTGAGTGGGTACCCAATTGCTCCAGCTGTCTGTACATAAATTTGTATAGGACGACCTCACCTAAAAATAAAAATACGTGACTTTCATAAACATCACTAGTTATGTTTCAATTTTTCAGAGTAGTGAATTTTTTATTCAAATACTAAGCAAAAAAAAAAAAATTAAGTGTTCAACTGTCGAAGCTAGAGTATAAACCATTTATGTATTTTGTTACAAATCAATTCATTGTTACTAACCTCTCGCCTCTCAAATTCCACTTCAACCTCGTGCATGCTTTGCATCCCTTCCTGCTTGTGCTCGGCCACGGTGTCGGCTATGAGCGCCCGCAAGGCCGCCTTGGACTCCCGCACTTGCTCGCTCAGCTCCGCTCGCTGCTCCGCTTCCTGTTCCGCGTCTCGCTCCGCTTGCGGCTCCGCCAGTGTTATCTCTACGTCTTCTGTCAACGTCCGACTTTCCATAAGGTCTGATACTTCGTCCAAACTTGGTTCAGCCATTGGTGATAAGGGGGCGAGTAAACTTTGTGACGAACGGGACGGTTGTTGCTGCTAATAAAAAAAAATAAAAATATTTGTTGGCAATTTTGGTGAAATATGGGAGTACTGAAACGTCCGCCGACCCCTAATAAGAATTTAAGCGTGATATTGTATGAATGACGTCAAAATGACACTCGTTACTTTAATGCAGGCTTCTGAAATTAAATTAAAAATAGATCTTCGTATAGAGGCCGCTTCTGTGCAATGATATAAAAACGATTCATTTTATAGACGCTGGCAGTCGGTAATTCGTTAACTAGAATATGCGTTTCCTAACTAAAATAATCAAAAATTTTAAAGATTCGTTTCACGCAATAGAGATAAATACTTGTTTCGGAACATTTATATTTTATTATAAATTCACTATCACAGAGCTTTTTGCAAGACACGATATAAAAATGTAGATTTGTTCCATTCGTTTTCCGTACATTTACATACCTGAACGGGTTGCGAAGGTTTCATAGCCACTGGCGCTATTCGTACCAACTTTTTCTGGGGCTTCGTCGTCACTACACAACAAAGCAATAAATATTTATTCCTATGTAAGCTCCTCAGCAAAATATTCTAACTTATACTGACAACTGACTTTTATGATTTAAAATTATTCCAAAGTTAGTTCCATGTTTAATATTTTCAAATTAAAGTTTCAAATAGAGAAACATTTTGTAATTTGATTTGGGTGTCAATATTATTTGAATTTTGCGTTTTCCTTTTTCTAAAATTAATATTTTCGAGTGTCACACAGTAAAAAAGTTAAGCGCGAGCTTACAATATTTAATTAAACCATACACTTATATTATGGTAGATTTTATGAAAAGCTTTGCATCTTACTTTTGGCAGTCGTATTTCCAGTTAATACTAATGGTGGAGGCTGTCCACTTATCATTTTCTCTGCCGTCATTTGAATTAGATTACCTGAAACATTTAAACAACCTGTAAAAATCAGAGTGTGTACTTGTAGAAGAATTGTAAGGGCGCGTACACATGAGGGCTTGAGAGCAAGCTAAGCGTAATACCACACATGAAATATTGTTTCTTTAATAGATAACTGTTTTAGCTTTGCTCCTGCAGCTTACAACATAGAACTGTTCATTTTTTTTGGTAACAGTTTCAGTGATAATGTATTTTTCAGCAAAAGAATTTTCGATTTTTATAACATTACTTTAGATTATAATTTGTAGGACCACGTTAGCTTTAACGTACGGAATTGACTTACCTTTATTATCAGTCAAAACGAAACTCTTGGCAGGGACGGGCATCGTAGGTGTTTGTGCTTTGGCTGCAATCTTCTGTGGTGCCGCACTGGGGTTGGTTATTAGTCGTATATATTGGATCTACAACAAAAACATAAAATTTTATTAATCATGACACTGACAGCACATTCCTGCCCTTGTGCCGTGTTCTTTGGGGTCGGCGCAACACATTTCATATTTCTTTAAAATAAATATCACTCCTCACACAATCCATCTTTCTTTCCTTTGGCCTCCTACTCCCTATCTGTGTCAGTCTACATATACACTCATAAAGCTTTAGTAACATGTATTTCATCCCTCCTCTTCATAATATGACCATTATCAAGATAAACTTGACACTGACAGCAAAAAGATTCCTCCTTCATTTGCTGCATTACACAAAATATAATGATAAGAAGTTGTGTACAATGTTAAAACAATAATATATAATATAATATAATATAACGAAAGAAGTTGCCAGTGTGTATTATTACTTACGCCTTTGCCAGGTACGTTTATTTGGTGTAGCTGCGACCTCTGACCTCCTTGAATCACCACATTCCCATCCTTAGTAATCTACAACAAACAATATTGTTTTTATCATCATAAAATTGGTATGTATATTGACGTCACCATCTTGCTCTTGTTCTATGTTACTAATAACACGTTTTTTCTTCGATCCTGTCCTGTCAAACGTTACCCTAATCACCGACTCCCTTTTCTTTCATATAATTCCTCACGAAATTGAAGAAATACTGACTTTTATATTATTACTAGCTGAGCCGGCAAACGTTGTTCTGCCATATAAATAAAAAAAAAAAAAAATAGATGTTGGCCGATTCTCAGACCTACTCAATATGCTCACAAAATTTCATGAGAATCGGTCGAGCCGTTTCGGAGGAGTTCAAGTTCGAACACCGTGACACGAGAATTTTATATATTAGAGATTAGTTTGGAAAATAAACCGAACTTCGGTTTTTTGACATTTTTAACACTTTTCGAACAAAATAAAGTTAGTTATTTCTACTTTGTAATAGAATAGAATAAAGTGAATAATCGTGAATTAATAAAAGGAGCAGTGGTGGCATAGTGTTAACAATCTTGACTTAGCGTCCAACCCGACATACATTTTCAGTTTTTCATACAATCGTTCTTACGCGATTATGACGTTATTACACATTTTCCATTAGATATTTTGGAAAGACATAATTTGTGGATATTATCTAGGCTTCTATTGAAATCAATTTATGAATTTGTGTAAAACTAATCCAGTAAAGACCTCTGAAAATCTGCTATTTTGCGTGAACAGGGCCAAGTACCTAGGTGTGTCCATCGACTGTCGGCTGGTGGGATATGGGACCGCACGCAATGGGACTGCATGTGCCCAATGTCGCCGCGCAGGAGAGTTGTCCGCAACCGGCTCAAACCAGTGTTCTCGTGCCGCGCGTCAAACTGGGAATATACAAAGCGTATATTCGCCCAGTGTTGATGTACGCCGCCCCAGTTTGGTTCGCCTTCATTACCGAGACGAGCCAAGGACTCCGCGCGCGTCGTCGACGCCCCTCGCTATGTGAGGAACGACGTCATCCAGCGTGACCTCGAGATTAAGAGCTTGGATGAGTTTGTGCGGCGCCTCGCGAAGGGGATGTCCGCTAGTGCCGATGCCTCAGCTTGCGGCGCGCGCGCCCCTGACGCGACACGACTCCCCCACGATCTGATTGCGGACAGCGAGTGCCCCTCCCACCCCGGATTGACGTCTGAGTAGGCCGTACCAGTCTACACGCGGCCTACTCAAACAATAAGACTCTACATTAGTACTCGCACACCGACAAACGTCGTGTGCTAAGTTAATATAGGCACGACGCGAGTCAACCATACATTCGCCTCTATACACTTATAAGCTTACTATTTGGTGCACGTGCACTGAGCGATGTAACATAACACAATACAATGCCGCTCACACACATACACAAATCGTCCCTGCGTTCTAAACCGTAACTGGGTCGCTGTGCGCGCGGGGTAGTCGGGGCTCACACTTCGTGCTGTAGGTCTGCAACAAGCCGGCACACTCGCCGCAGCTCCCCCTCGAGGCCTCACCTGGCGGGGCCTGCCCGCCGGTATGTCGCGAAGAGTCGGCGCTGTGTGCAGCATCGTCGTGACGTGCCTACAATACACGAACACATAGAGCTATGCTCTACAACCGCCGAGCCTAATTAGGCACCCTGACGACGGGTCCGTTGTTACGGACCCCGGTCAGAGGGCAAAACCTTGACACCGCTTGCCACGCCCCCTGACGGGGACCCTTCATAATGTAAAAAAAAACAATAGAATCCTTGCAAATTTAATCAAGATTCTGAATGACGAAATTTTTTTTCCAAAAACTTGTACAGTTTTTAAAAAAACACGTATTTCCTGGATCAAATTTTGTGATATATTCGAATGAATGACGGTATTACCGAGTGCCAGCAGAGGTATTATCTCTCTGTTTTCGCATTGCTTTTTTATCAAACATTGCGTTGGATTGCGTTAGATGAACCGGAAAGCTTTTAAACCATGCTCAAGTTGACGATAGACGAGTGGGGAAGGGCCCTCTTAAGTGCTCGGCCACAGTGGAAGCGCGGATGCGGGGCGGGCGCGGCGCGGCAATCTCAAACACAAGAACATCCTTTGAGTGTCCACAGTGGGCACGCGGGCGCGGGAAGCGGCGCGGACTGTGACACGCGGAACGCGCGCGGGTATCTCACGCCATAGTGAGTTCATACAAGTGGCCACAGTGAGCGCGCGGGCGGCAAGCGGCTAACTAGTTCGAGCCATGCTAGAAGTAATATTTATCGATATTTATAAAAATATTAATATCAGCCTGGATTTATTGAGGAAAAGATATATATCGGTCAAACTTTCCAAGATTTTCGGTCTTAAAATAATAATTCATTTAGTTCAGTCTAGGTCAATAATAGGTAATACATAGTAATTTCTATACAAAATTCACATTATTTTAATTTATGAAAATCTACATAAAACTTCTTCTTCCTGCCCTTGTCCTATATTACTTGGGATCGGCGCAACACGTAATCTTATTAAAACTAATGAAATAAATATACTAATATTTTGAAGACCAATTAATTATTTCAGACATTTTAACGAAAGTAAAATCTTAACAGTACAGTATAGATAATACAGATTTTTTTCCGTTCGTTCCTATCTTTTACGGCTTAGAATTCATTCAAATATTCTGCTGATAAATAAATTTTGAAAAAAAAAAAAAATTGTTTTTGATACGATTTTCGATATTGAATATTTTATATCAATATATCGATGTATCGGATCAAAATATATAGACTGAAATTTTTGATATATCGAAGCAAAAATATCGATATTCTTTCAACAAGCCTACTTCGGACAGGCACTATCACCCGCGCCGCTGCCCGCACCGCGCTGCCAGTGTGGCCACGCAAATCGCGCGCGTTGCCGCACCCGCGCCGCTACGCTCACCGCGCTGCCACTGTGGCCGAGCACTATGAGTCATACGACGCGAGTACAACATCATCCAGGCGTTTATTTTGTCATTTATTTCATCACAACTGCTCTCAAACCGGTAAAGGAAAACATCGTGAGCAAACTGGCATGTACTAGAACCACAAACTCAAAGATATGCGCCTTCTACCAACTCGTACTGGGGTCGCGTGCCCAGATAGAGCTGGCCTCAGTCTCAACAGTGGCAATATTATAAGGCTTCTTTTTCTTTGCATTTGTTGGAGGTGGAAAACGAGAGGGCGTATCAGACTTTTACCGACTTAAACCCCACCTGTATCTTTCAGTTGCCATTTGCGTTCTAGGGTCATAGTCACTATTTCAAACGTTTCTGCAGTCAAACGTTGTAAGGTTGATTATGATATATAATATTATATCACATACCTGTGCAGTTTTAGGAGGGGCAGTGGTCTTCAATATGACGTTTTGACTTGGATTCGATTTTATAACAACCTTTTTTGTAGTGGTCGTAGTGGCAGGATCTGTAACAATACACATTTTTTTTAGAGGTATATAATATTATGCAATTGGCCCCACTACCGCAGCTACATCACTGAGAAGTGACGGAGAACCGTTTTACGGGCTGTCGAAACGTAATTATAACTAGCTGGTGTCCGCGACTTCGTTCGCGTCAGACTCGTAAAACAGCACAATGCCATTTGGTCACATTTTCAGGCAGTTTTTTATTTTCGCACGGGACCCTATTTCTTTTTCTAAAATAAAAGCCTAATGAAGGAGCAACTTCCTTCTTTCGTGGTTTTCCTTGCAGCAATAGCTGTCTACCAGTGAGTCACGTCAAAATCGGTCCAGCCGTTTCGGTGACGAGCGGGAACAAACAGACACAATTTTGAAAATTGCTATTTTTAGTATAGGTATTGAATATACTGTCATATGCATTCAAATTTAGTACTTAAAAAAAATATTTTTGAATTTGATACCAACATTACATTCTTTCTTACAAAGATTCACAATCCGTGATTAATTATTGATAGGCTCGCGTTTGGCCACCATCTCACCTGATGGTAAGCGATGATGTGGCCGACGATGGAGCACGCTTGCCTAGAAGTAACCTATTCACTCTTGACTTAAAGACCCCTAGGTTGTAGCTATCAGCAGCTATTTTTTTTTTATTCATGCAATCATCAAACGTTAGTAAACTAAATATGTTTTTAATGCTTACTTTGTGACGTATTCATAGTCACCAATTTAGGCGTCGGGGATATCGCTATTATTTGTTTCCTGGCGAACTTCACTCCTTGTTTGCCTGGAGATGCCATTAACACCTGGAATTCAAATAATAATAATGTATTATTACTTTTCATCACTATAACCAAATACAGTCATTCTTTCGACACATCAGTTCATATAATATATAAGCCTAAAAAAAATGGATAAATGCTTTTTTTAATTATAATATCGTCACCGGAAAGCCAATACTACTTAAACGCCAAAAGGCCATTTTACAATAGAGACATTTTAAGTTTTTTTTTTTACAAAACCATGTCTAACTTTTTTTCTAATTTAGTAATCGAAATACAGTAAAGGCAAAAAATAATTGTGACACTATTATCTACGTACTGGAATCGAGATATTCTGCATATTTAATGTAATTCAGGAGATAGCTGTCACTTAAGTACATATGCTCTGTACTCTTCTTAAGGAGAAAGTACTTATCTGTGCAATATTTTTTAATTGCGGTTGTCGAAAAGTACTGACAAGTCAAGTCCTTTGAAATGTATGAAAGGAAAAAGTACTAACACGCATTACGGGTTGATGTAGTCTCAGGATAAAACTACTTAAACGTTATAATAATGTCTTAGGACCGTACAGAAAAACGGTGTTTAGCATTAAAAGTTGATACCATTGTTATGCCAAAAAGACTTATGTAAAAGATATATCATTTAAATTTAAATATATTATTCTTATCGGACATAGACAACAATAAGTAAGTGCTAACAATGGTACTAGTGGCGAATAAAATAAATGAGAATACTATTGTAATTCCTAATTTGAATTCGACTGCATCTTTTTACTATATTGGTTGAAAAAGGAAAATATAAATCACTTTAAATGAAATTTTTTAAAAAATTGTTGACAGTTTTCTTGTCAGTCTTAAAATTTAATTGCTTATAGCAAAAGTCACGCAACACACTACGAATAATAAACGCAACACAGTTTTATTAATAATCTAAATACAATATTATGTATTGGGTAACAGTTTGGCGCAATTTTCGAAGAGATCAAATTGATTAGGTCTAGTAGATTGTGAATACCTGTGTATCATATATCGCGTCGATGCTCAAGACTTTGAAGCCTCGACTCAACGAGTGCATCATTGCCAATGATCCTCCTGGCTCGCCTCTCAATTGCCTCAAGTGCATCAAGCTGGTATCGGGCAGATCCATCCCAAAGATGAGAGCAGTACTCCATACACGATCGAACTTGCGCTTGATAAAGTTTTAGCAGCTGTTCCGGCGTGAAGTACTGTCTGACCTTCGCGAGGATTCCCAGCTTTTTTGCTGCCAGTTGAGCCTTTGCTTCGATGTATGGCCCAAAGTTGAGAGTTGACGTCAGCGTGACACCAAGAAGATCAAGATGGTCGGTTATCGGCACGGTTACGCCCCGTAAAGTTGGAGCAGGGCTGAATTGGCTCCTTTTAGCGGAAAATAGACACGCCTGGGTTTTAGCAGCATTGAACTTGACCAAATTAGCATCGCCCCATTCAGAGACTGCCTCCAAGGACAAGTCCAAGCGCTCGACCATAGCCTCTCGGAGAGACTGGATCTGTGACCCACTAGCTTGCGCGCTGGATATGTAACTCTCAGTAACAGTGCTGTCGTCTGCATACCCAAAGGTACCGGGCTTAAGCAGATCATTTATGTGCAGCAAGAACAATGTTGCCGAGAGCACTGACCCCTGAGGGACCCAGGAATTAATGGCCATTTGACCGGACGAGCAGCCATCGATGACCACTTGGATGGATCGGTCACTCAGGAAGTCTGCAATCCAAGCACACAAACCAGCAGGTAAACTGAAAGAAGGAAGCTTACTAATAAGGCTTTCGTGCCCAGACCCTATCGAAAGCCTTCGAGATATCGAGGGAGACGGCAAGCGCTTCCCCGTGTTTCTCGATGGCCTCACTCCAGATGTGGATGGCATACGATAGAAGATCACCAGTTGACCGATTTCGGCGAAAGCCGTATTGTCGGTCACTTAGGATGTCATTAGCTTCTAGGCATGCCAGGAGCTTAGTGTTGAGTACACGTTCCATTGTCTTACAGAGAATGGACGCTACTGATATTGGCCTGTAATTAGCTGGGTCAGCCCGACTACCCTTTTTGGGCACGGGCTGTACGTTAGCTTGCTTCCATGCAATCGGCACTTTTCCAGCCTCAAATGAAAGCCTAAATAGGCGTGTCAGGGTCGGAGACAGTTCAGGCGCACACGTTCTCAGAACAATTGCCGGTATCCCGTCTGGACCGCTAGCCTTGTTCACGTCAAGGTTACGCAGCATCCTACGGACGTCCTTCTGATGGATGCGAATGTTCGACATACTCGTTTCGCAACCATCAGGATTAACAGGGGGCCGCGTGTCACTAGGATCTAGACGCGAAGATTCCGCGAAGAGTGAGGCAAACAAGTTTGCCTTCTCCTCAGCGGTATGGGCCAGCGACCCGTCGGGTTTCAGCAGTGGTGGTAGTGAGGGACGGCACAAGTTCAATTCAACCGACTTAGCCAGGGACCAAACCGCCTTACTACCAGCAGGGTATGAAGCAAGTTTGTTCCCGATGCGGCTAATGTGGTCGAACCGAGACCTCCGCATCACCTTCTTGCAAGACTTGGCAGCTCTGTTGAAGGCTCTCTTCTTCTGACTCACGTCACTCGCCTTGTGCATACGAGCGTAGGCCCATGCCTGGTATGCGGTGTGCTTAAGTGCGTTAGCACGATCACACTCCGCACCACACCAAGGGCGAGCCTGGTCAGACATTGTTACGTCAGAGAATGGAATATGGTACTCCATCCCCCGCCGCAACACATCTGTCACAGCATCTGCGCACGACGATGGATCATCCGAAGAAAAGCAAGAAGGCTTCCAAGGATAACATGCGAAGAAAGATCGTATGCCATCCCAATCTGATGACCTATATCGCAAAACCCGCCTGGTGCCTCTAGGGCAGGGATCGGGCGGAGAGTAGACTGATATAGATTTCACCAGACAGTGGTCGGAACTACCTAACGGTGATGATATCGACACTGAATAGCGGTCTGGATCTGTTGTCAGCAGAAGGTCCAAGCAGTTGGCCGTGTGCGAATCAACATCCGGTACCCTCGTAGCTCCCTGGACCAGCTGGGTGAGATTTAACGCTAGCGCAAGCTTTCGCGTCTCTCGACCAGCATGGTCTGTGCACTGGTATGGGAAAAGCCACTCCTGATGTTGGGCATTAAAATCCCCCAGTAACACCAGTTGTGCGGAAGAGTACCTCTGCTGAGCCACATCCGCCGCCTCACTAAGGTACTGTGTGAGCCTGATCGTCTCCTGATCACCACTGTGCGAACGGTAAACATAAGCATAGATAATTTTATCCATGCCTATGTCCACCAGAGCCCAAAGCGTTGAGAACCTGGAATCTTCAAGGTTGCGGAGACGCCGATAGCAGATGTCGTCCTTGGCGTACAAACACACACCAGCGTGTGATTTAAAATTTTGCTCCAGTGTAAACCCTGGGTAAGACAGGTACGACACGTCTGACGGACTTCTTATCTGCGTCTTCGAAAGAAAAAAGAGGGAAGGTTTTTCAGTCTCCAGGTGATGATGGACTGCTGCGATATTGGAGTGCAGACCTCTAATATTGCTGAGGTGCACTTTAAGTGAGAGGGAGTGCAGCCGCTGTTTTACTTTTCTCTTTTTCAACCCTGTCATATTACGAGTGAGGTAGGAGAGGAGAAGGAAGTGAAATGGAGTCCCATGCTGCTAACCATCAGTCACGCACTGGCAGGACAGCATCATTGGGGTACTAGTCTGGAGTCTGAGGGGACGCCCGAGCCCCCCCGGAAATGACCATCGGGCCCTCTCATCTGGTCGCCAACCAGCACGATGGTGCATTCCGGGATTTTTCGTCAGTTGGCGGGGCAGCCTTTCATGTGTGGCTAGCACATTACTTGGGCCCCCTACTAACTGCGGTCGGCCAGCGGTGCACCGTGCCTCGGATCCCGCTACCCTCCGCGACTATTCTCCCGATACGTCAATACCAGCGCGGGTCCGGCTGGTCTGCATACATTAGAACCGTAACTTCGACCCAACTCCTCTAAATTGGCTATACTGGGCATCCTACTGGAACACGGCTAGGCCGTTTGGCGGTACGTCTTTGCCCAGTGGGTGGTCTCAAGCCGTCGGTCGAAACCTAGCACCAGTTAATATCACCTGATTAGCACCACCCGGGGACCATGTGTAGGGCCTAGCTATGGGTATTCTCCTACGGACGCGGGTGACTCAGCCCCCTAACTTGTTAACTGTTTGCTGCGGGAACTTCATACACGCGTCACTCTTTTGTCGCTGCGGGGATCCGACTACAAGCAAAAGCAAGGTCGACTCATCGACTGAACCACCTACAACTCGCGCGCGAAATATAAATTATAAGTACTCAACGAATCGTAATCAAAACAAAATTTTATTTCAAAAGACTTAACTGAATATTTTTTGTACGTGTTTCACACATTTAAATGCTAAACAAACTATTAATATTTTGTCGAGTAAAATAGTCCATGCTTAATATAATAATTATTCGATTTCATTGAATGTAAAACATTCTAAATAGACACTCAAATACTTAGGTATGAAAAGCAAAGTTACTAAAACCGTTCCCTCTCAGAAAACTGCGAAGACAAAATATACTAACGCGCCATGCTCGTCAATTCTTACGTAAAGCAAATTTACTTAGCTACATATCAACTCATATTTACGGTCGGCAAAAAAATACTAAAGCGACATCAATGACTCAAACTACAATATTTTGAGTTGCTGAACAAAGTTAAAGTGGCTGATGTCAGTATAGAAAAATACTAAACTGACAACGACTAAAATATAATCATAAGTTGCATTACGTAAGTATTTATTAAAACATCAAAATTATGATAAATACCATACTTTTGCAGTGCTTAAGCGCCAAAAATATGCTCCGATTATTACGAAACTCCGACTAATCGACGCAGCAAAAAAAATCCAATCCAACGATATATATAACTCATTTTGGTCAAAATGGCGCTTAAGTAGTATTGGCTTTCCGGTGACGATATGTATATACAAAAACAAAAATCATTTTTTTCTGACTGACTGACTGACTTCTTGACATTTCAAAAGTGCCTGTAAATCGACGGTGAAGTGCCAATACCTTTTAACTAACAAAATTACTTTTTAGCGGTATTAATTCAAATGTGTTTCCGCATGTTTTTGTGAAATCTCTGAAGCGAATATTTAGTTGCAACTGCACCAAATTAAATTGTGGAAACACTTCCTAACTAAACCAACAAGTCAATTTTTAGTATTACCTCCTAACGTTTTAAAGACAAAAAAATTGACTTCGACAGTTAGCAGTTCATGTCACTCCGCCGTCGAAATGATTTTTTTGAAATAAAATGCTTTGAATCTTTGAAAAACTCATCAGACTGCAAAAACTTCCGTGCAACATTATTTTATTAGCATAAAAATGTTGTGTGGCAGGCAAATCTCAAAACAGTCGACGAAGTTTCAAAAAATTTTTTAGAAATTCAAGATTTATTGCAATGATTGGACATACTAATACATAATATTCTAAAAACCGATTTTCAATAAATCCTTATTATGTTAGATTAGTAGTCTCCTACAATCAAAAAATACAATCGGTTAGGAAGGCGCAACAAGGTCAGATTGATCTGGGTGCCAGGTCATACAGGAGTAGAAGGCAACGAAAGAGCCGACACTCTGGCAAGAAAAGGATCCGAGACACCCCTATACGGACCGGAACCCTTCATAGGACTCTCACCAAAGGTCATCAACCAAGCATTGAAAAGGGCTGCGTTGGAAATACACAGCACACACTGGCGCAACACAACAGGCCAGAAGCATGCAAAGCTATTTCTCAATGACATAGATAAGGCCTGGACCCAAAAACTATGGAGGTAGTGCAGATCACAGCTCCGAACAATCACAGGAGTCTTCACGGGGCACTATGCCACCAACAAACAGCTCCACAACATGGGACTAGCAAGCGAGCCGACTTGCAGGATCTGTGGAGATGCAGAGGAGAACATGCTACACTTACTGTGCGACTGTGCAGCACTAGGCTCCAAAAGACTAGAGTATCTGGGCCAACCATTTCCAAGACCAGACCCATCAAGGCCATACTGGGACTCATGAAGAAGGTACACGGGGCTAGGGGTTGAGTAGAAGGGAGGGGAATAGCACAAAAAATCCAGAAGGGTCGAAGTGCTCTGGCCTAGGGCCAGCCCCACAATAAGATAAGATACGATAAGTCTCCTACAAAATATGAATTTCTCTTATGACAAGTTCTGTCGACTACAAGCTTGCCTATGCCTATTTGGAGAGTACAGGACTTTTTCTTTTTTATGAGGTTTCTCGCACTCTGGGTGGAGCGAGAGGGAATGTCAGACTTTTACTGACTAAAACCCACCTGTCTTCCTTCATTTGCCCTTTGTGTTCCAGGGCTGCGGTAAATCTCGAAGACCACAAGTCTAACATAGAGGTTTTTTTAGATGGAAAAATCATATTATGACTAATCCCGCCCTTGGGCGGAGCGGGATATAGTGTCAGACTTTTACTGACTAAAAACCCCTCCTTCTTCTTCTTTGCCTTCATCCCGGGGCCCCGGGTTTTGCTTTCACTCTACCCGTGGCCCCAGTAGGCTTCGACCCTGCTGGGTCCCTACCTACGGTTTGCTGACATCTCCCTGAGGCGCGCGTGGAACAGTACGCGCCGTCGACGACTTGGGCTCGGTCCGGACTGTTACCGGGCGGTCTAAAATAGAGGTGAGTTGTTATGATATGTTGAACAATTCCGACTCACCTTATTAGACGCTATCGAGATGGGCACAGTTTTCTGTTGCATGACGTATCGCGTCTGTGTAGTGGTGGCCGACGATGAAGGCATCAGCTTCGTTATCACCGCCGATTGGCCCAGCGATTCTAGGTTAGTTTGCCCTGTTTAAAACTCAGATTATTATTATTATTATTCATTTATTATTATCAGGGGTCGGAATTAGGTAGAGTTATTCATGTACTTGCATCGAAATGTTGTTGTTAATATGGATCTTTCCGGGATTTCTAATGTAAAATCCCGTGTGGCCAACAATATTACAAATAAATAATAATAAAAACCTCAGAGATAGATAAACAAATAAAACAAAGATAAATAACATACATTTTTTATTAGTATTTTTCATTGAAAAAGATTTCTCTACGTCCAACTGAGGTGAGGTTAACAAATTTATACACTTCTTTCTCCTCGTCATTAATGCAGGAAGATTTTTTTTCTGCTATATTTCTGAAAGTCATAAAAAAAATCTGCTCTTTAAAATTAATCTCAGTATTTGAGGCATATCCACTTTCTTCTTTCGCTGTATAAAATCAGTATAAGTACATAAATAACCCTAATTGATTCCGACCTCTGATCATTATCTCTTTAGTATTCATTTAAACTTACTAAATACATTTTTAAATATTTAAAAAACAACATTTCAAAAAAAATAAAAAATAGTGTCCCATCGGTATCGGGAACAAAGTCCAAGCTACCGGCGGTCAGGGCTCCAGAGAAAGGAACCCCTTAACTATACGAACTGTGTCCAGAAGTACCGCTTTCTGAATCAAGCCCTTGATTCAGACGCTTATTGAGTGCTTATTTATTATTATTATAATGTTAAGATCAAACATAGAAACTTAGGTTGAACAAATAATTATGCTACTAAAACTCAGTATAGCCTAGAAAGAGCGCAAGACTAATAAACTTAATAATCTAAGTCCTAAAGAGAAAAGGGAACGCAAAATACTCTCTCTGTGTGTGTAGTTTTTTTATGTATATCTAGGTTGCTCTATCTCTAATTTTGTACTTGACGTCATTCACAATAAGGTGTAAAACCATTCGCAATCGAACTGGGACAGCACGAGGCACATGACGCTTGGGTGTTCGAATACCTTTGCATTTAATATGAAGATCTGTTCTGTTAGAAGTTACAACACATACCTTGCATGATAACTTTTGCTAGCTGTACAGGCTTTTGTGTACTGCTACCAACATTTTTAATCAGCTCAGCCTGCAAACAAAATAAACATCTTTTGTAACCAAACAATTTAGTGTCCGACCGAACTTTCGGTGTCGGTTTCGGCCGTGAAAACTAGTTTTTTTTTTTTTTATGGAAATCATTGCCCCACACTTTTTTTTTAGATTGGAAAATCATCTCGCTCTTGGGCGGAGCGCGAGATAGTGTAAGTTTTACTGACTAAAAACCCACTCCTGTTCCTTCGTTGCCTTCGTCCCAGGGCCCCGGGTTTCGTTTTCATTGCCCCACACTAGGATTTACTCCAGTATGGTAGCTGTAGGTGCGTTCACTAACATGTTAACTCACATACATAAGACACCCTGACCCCGGAACCCCTATCTGAAGGCAAATATTATTTTGTTCCGTGCGGGGATCGAACCCGCGACAGCGCGTGGGACAGTTTCGGTCAGACACTAAAACGATTTCTACAAATATATTAAAAAAAATCATTAGTGGATTTTTATCTCGTTCCACCGACTAGCGACTATACTAGTAGATATTTGTATGTGAACCTAATACCTGATCGCTATTAGCACGCAAATATTGCACTGATTGCATCCCGGAACTGGACGTAACTAGTTTGAGTTTCTGCCCAGAGCCAGCCGGCACCATCACCAGTTGTTTCCCTATTTGAGCTGAAATTAAAATATAATAATTGTTTCAATCAATCTGCCTAGCCTTTTCCAGAAAAAGTTGGGGACGGCTTCTAGGCAAACCAGATACAACTGGATGCCAGTAATTAACATGGAGCAACTGCTTATCTGACCTCCGAATCCTAGTAACTGGGTAATATAGACCAATAAGACTAAAAGATCTACAAACTACAAATTACATTAGACCAATGGCTTAACAAGCCTTTCGAGGCACGGTGTAATCTCTCATCTCACGGTATGTTAAGATCCGTAGACCAACCTCGGCAAGTCTTGCTTAACCTTAGAGATAAAAATTGTGTAGTAGTCATTATTAACCCACAAAATCACACAATTTAGGACAAGATACATAAATTTTGGATGGTAAGACATGTAAATGAAATTCCCTAGCTCCTGAGCTAGTCGAGCTGTAGCCGAGTCGATGTATCGGAGCTGCTGGCTTTGGTTATGTGCTTACGTTAGGTTAATTTGACGGCGAGGCGAAAGGAGATACGATAACTATCCCTTTCAGAGTTGATAAGTGTGCTATGACCTTAAAACACCAACCCTTCAGTTGCTTGTTGTGTTCCAGGGCCACAGTAACTATTTGAAACAATCCTGCAGCTCTGGCAGGGTAATAGACAATCTCAACAGTTTCCCAACTAAACAACACTTAAGTAAACTCACTTAATAAATTTCCAGATTTCATTCCGCTTTGCAAGACGCTTGCTAGAGACATCTTCTTAACCAAACTAGGATTCTTATTGGTTACCATTGCTACTGGCTTGGGTGCTATGGCATACTGTTTGCCAGTTGAGAATGTTGTGGGCGTGGCGGGTACCAGCTTTGGAGGCTTGGGTGCTATTGCTACTTGCCGCGGTGGGTTGCTTGTCACAATAGTTTCGTTCTTTTTACGCACTGGTGCTGCCTGAAAAAGTAATTGTCAGTGGATAATGATCAGTGATCGGAGTAGGTAGATTGATTTTTGGTACTTGTATCATAAATGCACACAGAAAGAATAACATGGATAAGTCATTTTTCCGGAAAGTAATTCTGGTATTTCCGGATTCAATTAAATATTGTTAATGTTGGTAGTGATATTATTACTATTCAATTCAAAATTGAAAGAAAGGTTTCAAAACTAAATTAATTTATTATTTATCTGTTGAATAATAAAAACAATCTAATTCCGATTGAAGCATTAATAATTTTTTTATTATTTATTTTTATTTTATTGTAATCGGAAAACAAACAGTATAACAGTATATTATGGCCACAACTTTGAGCATGCGCACTCTACGAACCGAAGTAAACGAGTGAGCTACCTGGCATGTCGTCGGCGGCCGTACGCATTGTTTTGATAACCGGTTAGTGCACCACCCATGATCCTTTGTTCTGATTGGTCTTTGGGTTGTGTCAAATGTGACTGTGAGCCGTTTAAAAAAAATTATGAAGAATAATTTAATATTAATTTTAATACAATTCCTACCAAGTTCCGGTTTTTTTTAATAATCAAACAATTCCGGAGGAATATCCATATTAATAAATACGTTTCGGATCAATGACCACAATTCGAACTACCTACTCCGATCACTGATAATGATATACTATAAAGTTATTGTGATTAAAGTGACAAATTCGCGTGAAGTCCCTGACTCTAGTGCTAGCTGACTTCAACTGCGTTCAAGTTTAGAAAATTCACTTCTCTCCCAGAAAAATATAAAAACTATTTTGAGTGTCTATCAATTCAAAAAATCAAGAGCAGTAGTTCCGCGAATCTCAAGAAAAACATTATTTTAATTGTTTTATTCTGTAATTATAAATGCCTTGAAATCAATAATTACCTTAACAGAAATATATTTAGGTTGTTGTGTTGTAACCTCCTGAGTCACACTGTGAGGTATATCTGAATCAAACTGCAAGTCTATCATTGATTCGCCTTGTACACTTAGCCCCTGTAAATTACAAGAGTCATAAATGTATTTAAATTGAACTAATAAATAACTAATAATAATTAAATGTCAAATTGACTGCCTATGCGCCGAATCCTCAATATCAAAATAACCTGACCCAACAAATATAAAAATGGACCAAAATTTGTTAAGTGCATGAATGTGAATCTAGCCTTAGCTCCACAAGGGCCTGTGTGCATGGCAGTGAAACAGTTTTTTTTTTAAGGTGGAAAATCATCCAATGACATCTCGCGCACTTGGGCGGCGCGTGAGGGCGTGTCCGATTTTTACTGACTAAAACCCACTCCTGTTCCTTCTTTACTTTCATTCCAGGGCCCCGGGGTTCACTTTCGCACAACCAATGGAACCGGTTTGTCAGTCTTGTGTCACTTAGATTTTTATTTCTTTTCATGATTGGAAATATATTATAAGGTAATACATACATGGCTCTCGTCCAAAACACCTGTTTCTGGTACAGAATCATCTTGAACAGAATACTCTTGCAATGTATACTGGTCAGTCATGAAGTCTGAAACTGAAAATAAAGCATTAGATGTAGTGTTTTTTTTTAAATAAAGTAGGTAATTTTTTTTTTTGTAACTTAATAAATTTAAATAATAAATGCTAGATTTTCTATTAACAAATCTAGATGCAGATAAGAAATATTAATGTTAATTTTGAATGGAAAAATGCACAAATGTGTGAAAAAGTTGAATTATCACCAATCATTATGACATTGCCATTAGTGTGTTTATGTAAATAACACAACCTCCTCAGTTTTATCTCATTTAACATACACTGACATATGTATTAGTTTTCTTTTATAACTCAATTTCTGGTGGGTTCATAGTAACTAATACTTAAATTATGCCTGTATGGTACAAAAATGTATTATGGCCTTGAGCATATCATTTTATGAGTGAAATATCATTTTTTATTTATTTGTTTCAAATTAAATTAATTCATTAAACCCCAAGCGAACGCTGGCGTTTTCTCACTCATTGTCTTTCTATTGTGTCTCTAATTATGGTACTCAAAAGGTTAATGATAAATTTGAGTATTTAATGTTAATTTATAAAATGATCTGGTTTTTTTGTAATGACATGCTATATAAATAATGTAAATGTTTGCATGCTAAATGGTAAAATGTGGCTAAGCTGTATTGTATCTTAGAAACTATTGTGTATTACCCATATTTGCAAAATAAGATTATATTATATAAAAATTAATACTCATCAAATTGCACTAATACTATAAAGGTGAAAGTTTGTGTATGCATGTTTGTTACTCCTTCACAACCAGAAGTCTGAACGGATTTAGATGAAACTTTACAGTTATACATCAGAATAACATTAGACTGTAATTTATACTGGATGGGTAGTATTATAGATAAACACGAACCACATGACAATGCAAGGTCATTAATTTTATGTCAATCCTTGTTTGACCATATCATTGATGTAGGATTTCAATGATAATAAAAGGTATAAAGAAAGTAGGCCAAACTGATTGAAATATCATCAAACTAATGTTTCATCAACAGTACATTGCATGGACGGAAATAAAAGTGTTAACAACAGTGTGATATACCTGTAATCTCCTCACTGCCAGTATCCATGAGCATCTGTTGATCTGCTATGTTCTCAAATTCCATAGGTATGTCTGGTTCATGACCAGTAGTCTCCAAGGAGATGTCATCTTCATGGACCACCACTTCTGAATGGTCAAAGTCCATCTGAAATGCCAATAATTATGATTTTAATATGTGGACTATACATACCTACCCTAAATAACCATGTGCCACTTTCTTGTTTGTTCTCTGCTAGAACTTTTGGTGGGTGGATTTATTATGTATTGGTTTTTATTAAGTTAGCTTTGGGTGAATTTCAGGAGATTGGGAATTTCAGTCTGCTAAATCTCTCATACATCAAACTTCAATTAACCTTTTGAGTGCGTAATTAGAGACACAATAGTAAGACTATGGCGCGAGAACGCCGGCGTTAATGCGAGGATCTACAGCTTAACTATCAGTTGCCAACTTGATAAAGACCGGATTTAGGTAAGATTAAAGTTAGGGCCTTCATTAGCTGAAGTTTTGGTAATGGCAGCAAAAACTCTTTTGGTAAGGTAGCCAGAATACTAGAATTACAATTTATGCTACTAATAACTAATAAAAAAAAAATTACAAATACTAAGAAGCCACATAATAGCATAATCAGCCTTTTTAATGTTCCCACTGCTGGGACTCAGGACTCCTCTCTAGGAGAGGGAAGAAGCCACAAAGATTTTAAAATGATAATAGTAGCAATGCATTTCATGGGCTTTTATTGGACATTATAGTTGCTAACCCAGTAGATATAGAGTGAAGCAATAGTATAACTACTGTGTATTCTACCTAAAACACTGTAACTAAGTGTGGAAAATGATACAGTTTGCAATAAAAGATATAAAAGCATCAGTACATCAAAGGCTAGGAGAAAACTACTACAACTTATAAACAGCACTAACAGTATTCAGAATTTGGGTGTTTATTACTTATGTGAGTACGGAAAAGCCTACTAGCAACAAAACTGAATTAAATAAAGTAATTCAAGAGAATCTTTATTCACTACTTACACCTCCCATAGCGCTTTCCAAATTAAGTGAGTCGTCTAAATTGTGTTCCATGATGAAACTTTAGACTTTAAGATTTTACTTAACAGTTTATACACACAAAAAGCAGCTCATACAGGGGAAAAATCAAAAACATTTTTGAGTTCAAAAGAGGCCGCCATTTTAAGTTGTCAAATTCCTCCGACAAGCCCTCCGAAGTCTCTCAAGTCGCCACGGTTAAAAACAAATCGACACAAACACAAAACGATATTATTAGACAAAAGTCTTTGACGCACTCAGTAAATATCACTTATACATAAAAAAGACCAATTATTCTTCAGTTTGTGATGCATTACATGTGAAATAAACAAACAATTTTCATAGAAAATGCATCAAAAGCGAGAAAAATTATAATGGCGCTTCTTTCAATTTTTTGATGTCACAAGTTGCCAACCTGAGAAAACAAACTTTTGTTGATTTGATTTATAATCGATTTAAACATTACTAAATGAAATAGTCTTTGATGATTAACAATCAAATTGTACAATAGCAACGGTAGACCCCTTTATTAACAAATATAATTGCCTTACTACTAGCTAATATCGTCATACGCTTTACTCTAGTTTTGTACATGCTTTGGACAAGAAATTGTGATGTCATAGGATTTTTCTGTAATCTGGTCATGGACCTCTCATCTACTACGTACATTCTATTCACTAAAAAGAGAGGGACTTTCTTTTCGGAGAAGGCTTTTTCTGCAATTTGTACATATCCGAATCTCCTTGCGCATGTTACACAGGTGCCTTTACTTTGTTAAATTACCAACCAGCAGCAGTAAATTTTATGACCCACGAGTACGCTCTATAGGACCTTGTTGATTGCTATTAATCACGTCTTCATAACCAACCGATGTCTGTAAAGAGCGAGCATATTCAATTATTAAAAAATATATATAGGTTCGGTGGTTGGGTTATATGGTTCCAATGGGACTATCAGGACAATTTTTTTTACAGAAAATGATATTTACCAATTCCAAATTCTTAATCGACTAAAAAAAACCTAAAAAAAAGTTGAACAAAAAGTTAAGATGATCTTAAAAAACCGAAATTGTAAAACCGTTAAAAATCTTTGGATTCTTTTTCCAGGTGGTAATCACTCGCATAGTCTTGTCTAGGTTAAAGAACTTAATATCCAAGCCAAGAACATTACAAAAAAATTAGTCTTGTCTATGCTATTTATGATTTTGCAGGTTTGTTTTTGCTGTTGTCATTGTCAATGTTACTTGTCAAACATAAATGTGTAATTCGTGTTTGTTGCTCAAAAAATTATAAATTCTAAGATTATTAAATATGCCTACTACTGTGCAAAGCGTACGTCAGTATTTAAGTGAATTGAGAAATTCTGGAGGCTTGCACAAAGACCAAGCCGAAAAGTAAGTTCAACAGTTGATTAAAGGTTGTTGAGCAAAGATTTTCTACATAATATTTTTCAATGTTAACCTTTTTCTATATACATCTTAACTAATAAATATTACAGCTTAACCTGTATAATATATACAAACTAAAAATAATAATATGTACAAACGGGTAGAAAAAGAACTCATAGGGCATCAATAAATTCGTCCACATCGATGTCAATGGGAACAGTGCCTAGAACGCTGGCAGCATTGCCACGTTGGATAGCAATGCGGATTCATTGACCAGCCCTCTGGTGACGCGAAGAATCGACCAGCCGTTTGCTGATAACTCGAACAACTCGATGAGTGCTCGGACCCCATGGCCCTAGTGTTTCTACCCCAAACAACTCAAACATAACTTCCGATAAGGTTATTATATTTACGCCGTTTGACGTTTTCTGCACCTGCAGCAGCTGCCCCAGCACAGCCCGCCATACTCAGAAGATGGGATGGCACAAGGGTGGAGACACATGTTGCATTCCACACCAAAGGCCTACCGAAGTTCCAAGGCATTATAGTCATCCCGTCTGGCCTCTTCCCATCGTCACGTGCCAAACCATTGGGTTCTAAAACAGCTACAAAATCAATTCTTTTAACCTTTTGACGTGCGTAATTAGAGACACAATAGTAAGACAATGGCTTGCGGGCGCCGGCTACCGCCTGAGCGTTAATGAATTAATTTACCAATTTGACATCTTTCCTAGGTACCGCAATGTTCTCATGGAAATATTGAAAAGTGAAACAGAGATGGCCGATTGCCTAAAGGCTTTTGTGGAAGCAAGTATGTATTATTTCATGAATTTGTTATGATAAGATTATGATTTATGATTGGTTAGCTAGAACCATAGCCATTCCATGTTCCAATTTTGATATAATAGTATTCCTTACCTCCTTCTGCTTTAGTATACCAACAGAAACCAAAGCAAGGACTAGTTGTAATATACCATATTTCTATTTCTAATATTATTTCACTGCCATACATATAACTCACCCTCAAGGTAATCTGATTATTGTGGCATTGGATTATTATTTAAGTTAAAATGAATGCAAATGGTACACTGAATTTTTTTTTTGTTGTTTCCAGTTGTAAATGAGAATGTGAGTCTTGTGATATCCCGCCAGCTGCTGACAGATGTAAGCACTCACTTGGCTCTGCTGCCTGACCCCGTGTCCCAGGAGGTGTCACACTTTGCACTGGATGTTATTCAACCCAGAGTCATTTCCTTTGAAGAACAGGTTAATTGATTTCTTGTAAATGTAGTATTCACTTAAAAATTTAAATTTTCTAGTAATTGCATAATAAGTTTACTATTAAAATATTATTTGTTGATCTACCCTCTTGTATAAACTACATATTTTTATACTGAAATAAGAAAGGAAATGTATAAATGTGAAAACCTATGATTTTCATTTGTTGAAATTAAAACTTAATATAAAAAATAAAGCAACAATGGTGAGGAAGAAAGTACAGTACATTCTACAAACGTAAAGTATCAGTATTCAGTTACATCGCTGTCATCCTCAAACAGCAAAAAATAACTAAAATTCTTTTTATTTCACATAGGCCTACATGGCACTTAAAAAACGTAGGAAGCTAGTGTACTGATGAAAAAAAAGGAAATATAATAGTGATTTTATTCATTTATTACTAGTCTATTCATAGTAGAAAAAGAGATTTTTTGGCTGATTACTATTTTTTTTTTTTTTTCTTTTCCTTGTATAATCTGCGATCAGTCTATTTGACTATAATCAGATATGTTGCAGTAGTTAGAAATTTTGGTTGGTTAAAGCCACTGCTTTAACTCTCCCTAGTCATATAGCACATTTGCTCTTTTCAGGCGATTGATTGGATTTCGTATCAGAAGCATGCTTGTTAATGGGTTGGGATGGAGCTTTAATCGTTCAGCGTAGTTATCTGTGCATCGTTTGGCTTCTTCAATGACAGTCTTCATATTTAGGTACTCATGTATTTCAGAGTTATGTGTGAACCAGGCTGCACCACTTATGGTCCTTAGGATGTTGTTTTGGGCTCTTTGGAGGCAAAGTATGTTGGATTTGCTGGCTGAGGACCACAGTTGAATCCCGTAGGTCCAAATTGGTTTTATAACTGAGGTATAGACTCTTAGTTTATTACTTAGGGATAGAGTTGATTGCTTGACAAGCATTTTTGAATCGATTATTTACTTCATTCCGTTTGTGCTTGATATGGTCTTTCCATGTCATACGTTGGTCCAAGAAAAATCTCAAGTATTTGACACATTTGCAAGGTGGTAAAGGGTCCTGGCCAAGTTTGACTGTTGGGCACAGCTTCTTTCTTAACGTGAAGGTAATGTGGTGCGATTTAGGGGCACTCGCTTTTACACGCCATCTTCGCAACCAGTCGTTGGTTTGGTTGAGCTGGTTTGGTAGGCATCTACTGGCTTCGTCTGGATCACTACTGGATGCAAGAAATGCGGCATCATCCGCGAAGGTTGCAATAGTTACGTTTGCAGCTTGAGGTAGGTCATGAGTGAAGATGTTGTACAATATTGGACCAAGGACCGAGCCCTGAGGCACCCCGCGCGGCAGGTATGCAGAGAAGATCTCGCGCTACGTTGCTTAACTTGAAACTTTCTCTCATTTAAGTAAGACTTCATCAGAAGATAGAAAGATTGTGGAAGGGTTTTTTTAATTTTATACAGCAGGCCTTTATGCCATACTCGGTCGAAGGCCTGTTGGACGTCAATTAAAGCTGCTGAGCAATACTCCTTCTTTTCAAGGCATTCTCTGATCGTGTGGTAGACTCTATGCACTTGTTCCACGGTGGAATGATCTTTGTGAAACCCGAATTGATGATTAGGATGACATCGTTTTCATCAAGATGCGGTTTTAACCTGGTCAAGAAGACTTTTTCCCATAGCTTCGACAACAATGGTGTGAGGCTAATTGGTCGGTATGAAGACACTTCATTGATAGGTTTGCCATGCTTGTGGATCATCACTATCTGCGATATTTTCCAGAGGGATGGGAAGTAGAAAACTCGCAAAGTTGCATTAAAAAGATTTGTTAGAAAAACAATGCACTTCCTAGGCAACTCCTTCAGTATCTTTGGTGTGATTAAGTCATAACCGGGGGCTTTATTAGAGATCTCCTTGGCTTACTCTCTTGGAAATGTCGGTCGTAAAGGAATATTCGTTTTTTTTTATTCAGTAATGCATCAATTTCAGGGTCATCACGGCCATCACTTTCATTAGGCTTGAATACATTGGCTAGATGGGCTGCAAATACTTCTGCTTTTTCTGAATCAGTACGTGCCCACGAGTTGCCTGATCTGATTGGAGGGAAACATTGTTGGGGTTGAGTCATTGCCTTTGTGGCTTTCCAAAGAGAATGGTGGCCGCTTGAATTTGGAGAGAGCATTTTAAGCTTCCTCTTAAGAGACTCGTTAGCAACTTCTGCAAGAGTTTTCTTTAGATCAGCAATCGCACGGTTGAGTCGGGTTTTATCTTCTCTGTTGCGAGAGAGCTGCCATACCCTACGCAGTCTACGTTTTTCCCATATTTTATTTCGAATCTCGACTGGTATTGGTAATCTACGGGATGGTATATCGAGTACAGGAGTATTATTCCAGGCTGCCACCTGAATAAGATTTGTGATATATGAGCACGCTTGATCAATATCTGCAGGAGATTTTAGTGAACAGTTAAGATTTATATTGGATTCCAGATTATAGCGGAAGTCATCCCAGTTAGTTTTTGCATTGTGCAATTTGTCATTGTTCGTCTCGCGATTTATGATCGTAGTGCTTATCATTAGCAATACCGGAGTGTGGTCAGAAGAACCGTCAAGACTTGATTCTATATGGACGTTCAGATTGCATATATTTTTGGTCATAAAAAAGTCCAGCAAATCCGGGGTCTTTCGATTGTCTGTGGGCGGGCCAGTATGTCGGTTCACCAGTAGATAGTGGCATTAGCCGATTGGAATCGACGCTTCTTTTTAACTCGCGACCCCTCGTTACACTTAATCTTGCTCCCCAGTAAGTGTGCTTGGCATTCTTGTCCCCGCCAGCTATAAATCGATTACCCAGTGAATGGAAATACTTCGTGAACATGGCTTCATTTATGGCGTATGGCGGTGGACGGTATACCGCCGAGAGGTTTAAGTAGCCAGAGCTGTCTTCTACTCGCACTGTATGTAGTAGCTTGCAAGTAATTGGTTGCATAAGATGGTAATAGACAGTGCTTCAAGCTGTTTTTAATAGCAATCGCTGAGCCTGCGTGGGCACCTCCATCAGGATGTGACGTTGAAGTACACACTGTATCCCGGAATGGATATTCGACTTTTTGAGGTTGTATGTCCCTCAGATATGAGGCATGCATCAAGCTTGGTAGAATTGAGGAAAGTTTCCAGTTCAAGAGTGTTTGGTGCCAGATCATTAATGTTCCAAGTTGCCACATGAAGCATTGTCATTTTGACAGTTTAGAGACAAGTGTGGTAATAAGATCCAGCATGGAGCTTATTTGTTGAATGAGAAGATCAATATTTTCGCTTTGTTTCAAAAGGATGTTTTCTAGGGCAGGATTCATACGGTAATGATCAGGATTATCGTAGGCTAATGTTGATGTTTTAGTATTTTCAGCCACAGCTTGAGCGTAGGTTTTGTGGTGTGATTTTTGGTCTTCGACGATCCGATGTGGCAGATGTGGTTCTGGAGCGATGACTGAAGTAACTGGTAATCTGGTATTAGGCTGGTTTGTTTTTCTTAACCTTGGGTTAGGGTTTTGTCTCCGAGCAACAAACTCCTTATAAATTTGACAACCTTTATAATTTGCTGGGTGATCGCAAGAGCATAACGCGCATTTTGCAGGTGTGTTTCGATCTTTTTTTATCGCACTCAGAGGTTTTATGATTTTCTCCGCACTTAACACATCTAAAGGGCCTCATACAATTGTTCTTCGAATGTCCATATTCTTGGCAGCGTTGACATTGAACAACACTTCGATTTACGAGGATCTTCTATTTTTATTTTTTGGTTATATATGTAAAGGATGTTCTGTACTGCTGGATTGTCATTACCTGGTTCCAGGTTGACGAAGAACGTGGAAGTGGGTTTTTTGTCCGGCCCAAAACGCGCATTAATTATTTCACCCCTCACTTTGTTTCCAGAAGCTTCAATGCCTTCGATGATGGCTTCGTGCGGAGTAGTTTGAATACTATACGGTAGCTTTTGGTACCCTTTGGAGTGAATGTATAGCCAATAAGTCCATTTGTTCGAATAATTGAAATATTTTTTTTGTATTCTTCCACATTATATGGAAGTACATGCAAGACCGATTTATTCAGTATCTTAAGTTTAAATAGGTCTTTATTGGAGACTGTTTCAATTAGTTTTGATAGTTCTGTGACATCTTGTATGCCGTAAAGCACAATCGGTGGAGGTCTGTTGGGCTTTTTAGGGATTTTATTAGAACCTGAATTGTCGGCAGGATCTAAGGGTAGGTTTCCAAACCTGTTGCTTGTTGCTGTTGTTTCAGCCTGTGGAGGTGACTCAGTTATCTTCCTTTTCTTGTTATGGCGAGGCGAGGGAACAAGTTGTCAGGGGGGTGGAGCAGGATATTGAGCATTTTCTACACCAGGGGCTCGTTTCTTGATGGTTTTCATCCTCCAGTTCTATTATTTCAGCTTGATCGCTTTGTGTTAATTGTTCAGTATCACTGAGAGATGAAGATCTTTGTTTAATAAATAGTCCGAGATGGAATACTTGTTGGGTAAAAATCGGCTGGTTGGCTTTTGTAGGTTTATTATTTTTATTGTTGATCATTTTTTGTTGTTCGTTGTTGGCAACATTTTTGAGGCTCATGGTAGAAGTCATTAGCAACACTTTGCCAAGTGTCAGATGACATTTTGACTAGTGGTGGGTCGTTGTCGAATTTTAGACAGACGAGACGTAATCGTTTTGGCGACGACAAAAACGGTTGCAGAAAACGGTCGTCGTCGCAACTGGTTTGAAGACGAAACTATTGTTGAGTGAAGTAGTTGCAGAAAACTTTCGTTGTCGCAACTAGTTTGAGGACGGTAATAAAAACTGTACTCGTCGCGTCGTCGTTTCAAAACCAGTTATTACAATGAAAAATGAACTTTATGACTATAGAGATAAAATTCATTTTTCATTGCAATAACTGGTTTTAAAAACGACGATGCGACGAGTGTGAATGTTGAAGCAATGAATTCTCGACCTTATTTTCTTAACAGTAAGATAACAATTCGCATACAGTAATTCGAAGACTGGTTTGTGCAACGAAGACTGTTTGGTCGCAGGATGGAAAACGGTTGTTACGTTGCAGAACAAAAAACGGTCTTTGTAAACTGTTCGTCGTTGAAACGCCCACCGCTAATTTTGACGTTATAACGTTTTTAATTTGATTTGTGGAGGTGGGTGAAGAAAACTTGAAAAACTCGAGTTTCACTCTTGAGTTTGCTGATTACTATGACATCTAAAAACGAAAACCTGCCAATTGTGAGATAATGGCACTATAGCTTAAAGGATGGCAGATTTCATTAGACTTGGAAACAAATATCAACACAAGGCTTGGCAGATTGTATATTTAGCAGAAAGAGAAAGATAAAACAACAATAACAATTTACTTCCTCTTTTTCCAGGTGGCCAGTATTAGACAACACTTAGCAGATATTTATGAAAGGAATCAGAATTGGAAAGAAGCTGCCAATGTGCTAGTTGGAATACCATTGGAAACTGGACAGAAGTATGTCACTTTTACTACAATTTACTTTGAAATAATCGAACATTGTACATCATAGGCCTACTGCTTAACTGGTACGGTGTCTGAGATATCCGTATGGGATGCATGTGTTACAAGAAATCAGTAATTTGCCTTCTGATTTGTTCAATCACCATTTTAATTATACAGCTACTACAGGCATCATCCCAGTTAGATTATACTTTGATCTGCAATGTAACAGAAACAAAACTATTCTGTTACTGTCCCACTGCAGATTAAAGGTCCCTTCTCATGCAGAGTAGTTAAACAGTAGTCACCATAGTTGCTCAATGTGAGGCAGGTATAGATTTGTACATAAAGTCACTCTGCATTCCTGTATAGGAAGACAGAACCCGCAGGAAGCAGCTGCTATGATCCTTACATACATCCTTTTGCTTAGTTTAAGTCTCGAAAGTCATAAGTTTTTGTTTTGAGGTGAGAAGTCATAAAATAATTATTCCTACTCTGGGTGGAGCGAAAAGGAGTGACAAACTTTTACTAACTAAAACCCACCTATGTTCCTTCTACTGAGGCCATGGGTCATTCGAAAGGGAACCCCGGGGTCCTACGACGCAAGGCAACGACGTAGGAGTAGGTATTACTCAGTAAAAGTCTGACACGCCCTCTCGCTCCGCCCTAGAGCGTGGGAAGTCATCGGATGATTTCCCACCTAAATAACTAAAACCTATGTTCCCTCAGTTGCCCTTTGCTTACCAGGGCCACAGTGACACTCAATAAATCCTACAGCTGTAACAGGCATCGGTAGTCATAGGCTGAGTTGTGTTTACTTGTTTCAGACAATACTCAGTAGATTATAAGCTAGAAACATATCTGAAGATTGCACGACTGTACTTGGAAGTGGATGACCCGGTGCAGGCCGAGGCATTCGTGAACAGAGCCTCGCTGCTGCAGGCAGAGACAACTAATGAACAGCTACAGATCTACTACAAAGTCTGCTATGCCAGGGTCTTGGATTATAGAAGGTATTCCTAGAAAATTTCACTTAATATTTTACAACTTGGCCCCACTCTAGGAATAACGCCTATATCGTATCGTGGGTGTGGTCCCAAACATGTAGTCTCTCATTCACGAGACACCCAGACCCGGAACCCATATCTGTAAGCCATACAAATACCTGTTCCGAGCGGGAATCGAACCGACGCCGACGACACGCAACGCAGCAGCCAATCGCTCAATCTCGGCGCCAATCTTGCCGTCAATATTATGTGTGGAAAGTGTTGGGCCCATAAGTCTGGAGTCTTGCTAAGATATTGTATTATCCAGTAATTGACTTATCAGGAGGTTATATATGAAGTTGCTTCATGTAAAATGCTGGAATTAAACTGCATCTCTCGAGACTGGAAGCTAAACCCCAATAAAGTCGGGAAAATCAGCTATGGTGATGATGATTGCTTTATGTTCATTTAATAGAGCAATGGTGGTGCAAGTTGCAAGTCTTGGGCGTCACGTCGCGGTTTTACGGCACGGCGCAGTGATTGAGTGATTGACTCAATGCCGAATTGAGCCAGCATGGGCCCTGTAGCTAATTCTACCAAGGGGATCCCTAAATTTTTGGAAATTGAAAACAAATTAAAACTCTTCCAACTTATTTTTCTCATAGGTCGCAAGGCCCTTAGGTAGCGATAGGCCCATTGCATTTGATTACATTGTCTTTATGGATGTTCCGGAATTGGTTAGATATTGTATGGTAAAGGATGTATTCTGAGTTCCTGACCTGATTTTGTACGTCCGACCAGGGCCCCCTGATGCGCGGGGCCCGTAGCATTTGCTATTCTTTGCTACGTGGTTAATGCGGCACTGGATTGACTGCGCTGCGCTGCGCCGCGTGTTGTTTCCCGCACGGAACAAATATTTTGGCCTATAGATAGTTGTTCTGGGCCCGAGTGCCTTCTGTATATGAGTTTCCATGTTTATGAATGCACCCACGATAAAGAAGTAATTACAAGTGTTGCTTACGTGTAATAATACCATTTCCTTGACTTAATAATGCTCCCATTCACTAAAAACAAAACGCTCCTTCTGTATGTGTGTGGTTATCAAATTTACGCCTAGCTTGAAAGTTGAACAGAAAAATATTAGACTAAAGGTAGTAGAACTACATTGCGCCCACGTGGGCCACGTACGCCGATCTGGGTGCGTCGATTTATATGGCAACTAGATTTGTAGAGCTACAGTAGACACGCGACGCGCCGCTACGCACAACTCAGGCGTCGCCCACGTTCGCGTCGGTCTAATGTAGTTCGCACTTTATTCTTTAAATGTAATAAACCCAGCTCATGTCTTCATTGTTTACTTAGGAAGTTTATAGAAGCGGCACAAAGGTACAACGAGTTGTCTTACCGCAACATTATTCACGAGGACGAACGCATGACGTGTCTGAGGAACGCCCTCATCTGTACCGTACTGGCATCCGCAGGTAATAAGTATCTACTTAGTATGTTTTATTTTATTAGCAACCTAAGTACCTAATAATGAAACCAGCGACGTTGAAAGGCGCTTGTGACGATTGAGAAACTATAAAAAACTATCTTCTGTCAGCGGCTTCGCCCGCGTGAAAGTAAAAAATATACAACAATAGTTTTAGTTTATGCGAAGCCCGAAACACGTGTCTAGTATTTTGTGCAAAGAATCTATACAAAATTTCATAACTGTATCATGTAAAATCGCAAAGTTATAAGCTTGTTATGTTACCTGGTTGTCCGCACAGATATATGGTCATCGGGCCATCCGAACGACTGAGGGGTTGTTTTGCTCCCGTAGCCAGCTGTACGCAGGCGCTTAAAGCCCGCTATGACTTGCCGTAATCTGTGTTGTACTTAGTGTCGGTAGTGTCCAACTTGTGAACTTGTTTAAATATTTTTGGGAACAAACATAACGGTACGGAATTGTTCCAAAGAGTTACCGTGGCCCCGGAACACGAAGGGACACAGGTAAGTTGGTTTTAGTCAGTAAAAGTCTGACACTCCCTCTCGCACTACCCAGAGCGGGATAAGTTATTTTATGATAGCAGGTAGTTCGAAACTCCAAATTCTGCCAGACGAGAGTCTCCTAATGGCTGTTGAATCAGAGTATCGTTTTGATAACATTAACTATGGAAGAGGTGGATTATGAAGGTCAGATAGGAAGTCGCTTCATGTGAAATGATGATATTCAGCTGCATCTGGGATCCTCAACATAATTGGGAAGAGGCTGGCCGTGACAATGGCCATAGCATTGCGAAATTCATCTTATTTTCTTATGTCTAGGCTCGACTTCTGTTTCATCACTATTTTGCCCCGAATACCGTGATAAGTTAACATGCGGTCGACGTCACAACGAACTTCATCGTCGACCCTCATCCTAACTTACAATCTTGTCTTGAAGTAACCTATTCACTCTTTATTTAAGCACCCCCAGGTTACTGCTACATACGAGTTTAGGAAACACAGACTCTTGCAGGGAAGTCAACTCCGTAGCTATAAGCACAATGAAAGTATTCCCAAAAACTTTTTGTACATAATAATACCTGTGGGTAGGATTACCAGGGTAAGGGCCAACGCTGCGTTAAGCGGGAGCCCGCGCGTGCACTCGTCAGGTGACGTCGCGCATGTATCTTTTGCGGTGGTCCCCGTAGCGGAAACCGGATTATTACCTGCGCAGTGTCGGTAGTTCTACTTTAACGGTGTGCATGTAGTCGTGTCGATGGAGAACTTGACTGAGTTATTACGTAACAAAACGGGTGCGGGGCGCCTCTGCCCGCCCTTTTGTATGGAACCGCGCGGGCGCCCGCGTAACGCAGCGTTCGGCCTAATGATGGTCGTACGTCGTATGTTTTTTTCCTTATTTTGCATTTTGCCTTGCAGGTCAGCAGCGTTCCAGAATGTTAGCAACTCTATTCAAAGATGAAAGATGTCAACAGTTACCAGCATACTCGATCTTAGAAAAAATGTATCTGGACCGTATAATCAGGCGATCAGAACTGCACGAGTTTGAAGCTCTGATGCAGACGCACCAGAAGGCAACTTGTCATATTTATCATTCGGTACAGGCTAAGTAGGAACGAGCGAGTCATGGAGTGTGTGCTACAGCCTATGATCACCGGCATCTCGATTTTATAATATTCATTTACATTACACTTGCAATTTCCGTCATTTATACTCGTAAAGACATACTCTCATTTAGTGTTACCAGACGTCCGCAAATAGTCGGCTGCAGTCATCATCAGTTCAGCCGAAAGACGTCCACTGCTGGACAAAGGCCTCCCCCAAGTGTCGCCACAGCAAATGGTCCTGCGCGTCTCACATCCATCGCAATCCCGCGACTCTCACCAGGTCATCAGTCCACCTTGCGGGAAGCCTTCTAACGCTGCGTCTTTCGGTGCGCGGTGGCCACTCCAGAACCTTTCCTTTGATCTGGTGAGGGTCGCGAAAATCTGATGGATGCGAGACGCACAGGACCGGTTGTTGTAGCGACAAGGAGGTCTTTCGACTGAAATGATGATGACGACTAAAAAAAAAATGGTGTTGTACTAGTAAATTAATGATAAACTGGCTGGTCTGTTCGGCTTTTCGGGTTTTAAGACATGGCAACTCAACTCTCACGGAATGCCTTGAGTTTACTATCTATACTACACACTTTTGCTTTTCTTATCTGCACACGTGCCGGTAGCGGTAGCGAGTATTACGCATCTGACCTTTAATCGAAGTTCGCGCTGTTAATCACTCTTATCCTGTCGCCGTAATCAAAACATCAACATACATTAAAATGGCTTGCATTTAGCATTATGTCATGTACTTTATGACCCGCCTCTACATTGTGATATTTTGTTCTTTATTACTCTTTAATTCTCTATTGACGTGTTTTTTTTTGTTTTCGCAACAGGCCACTACTTCAGATGGAACGACTATACTGGATCGTGCAGTTTTCGAACATAATCTGCTTTCAGCTAGCAAACTATACAATAATATAACTTTTGAAGAGCTGGGGGCGTTGTTGGAGACTCCACCAGCCAAAGCGGAGAGGATTGCTAGCCACATGATCAGTGAATGTCGCATGAATGGATATATTGACCAGATTAGCTCCGTTGTACATTTTGAAAGTAAGTATATTTAGTTTAAGTTTTCTGTCAGTTATAAATGTCCCACCGGCCGAGAGAGAGCGATGGAGTTATACACGCTATATAGCTCCGCTCCGTCCCTTCAACAGCTCGGTTTAGCTCGTCAAATGGATCGGTTTAAGAGCTCGTGGTGGGGTCTGAGCCCTCTTGTAATTAGTACAGAATTCTAAAGGTTAAAAAATCACTAATTTTGAAACCAAAATCTTCTCAAGTCTCAATAGCTACTAGAACTTGACGAATTTTAATCGGTCAAATGTCAATCCGTGTCGAATTTTCTTTATTGGTTTTGATAACATAATCGATAAAAAAACATCGGACCATACTACACAACTACAAAACATTATAATCAATCAATATCAATCAACGCATAGGCATACGTTAATACTCCTAAGATATAAATTGCGTGATAAACACCACACAAGTAGGTATCCTACAATCCATTGATACCTAATGCTGATAAGACAGAAATACGGCTGCGGGAATGTTCGAAAGTGTTACCGCGGCCATAGAACGCAAAGGGCTATTGAATTAGCACAAGTGGGTTTTAGTCAGTAAGGGCCAACACTGCGTTAAGCGGGCGCACGCGCGGGCACCCGTCGCGTGTCTTCGTGCGTATTTCGTGTGCGACGGTCCCCATAGCGGAAACCGGATTATTACCTGCGCAGTGTCGCTATTTCAACTTTAACGGTGTGCATGTAATCGTGTCGATGGAAAAATTTAATGTATTATTACGTAGCAAAACGGGCGCGGGGCGTGACTCCCCGCGACGGTCACCGCGACGGAGCACTTTTGTATGTGACCGCGCGAGCGCCCGCTAAATGCAGCGTTGGCATTAAGTCTTAACACTCCAACACTAGAAGTAATTTGACGATTTACCTTAAAAAAATGATTACCTGCCAAAGTTATTTGGCAAGCAATCAAAGTGAAAATCAGCAAAAAATAAAGCAATATTCGCAAAACTGCAACCATGCGTTAAAATGTCAGTCGTGTGTAGCGTTGCCAGGCGTCCGGATAAAGCCGGACACAGGCTTTTTGGTTGCGTATCCGGCCAAATAAGATGGTGTCGGGCCAGTCCGTCTTTTGTTAGGCTTTATAAATTGGACCATTTCTTCGTTTCCGTTCCTTCCCCTTGTATCGTGCAAGCGACCGGACTAGCACTATAATCGCAATTATTGCAAAAGTAGTAACAGATCGGGATCTTCTTTTTTGTTTTAAGTAAAATAAAAAAAACCTGTGAAGTGCGAGTCGGACTTGCACATCAAGTTTCTTATAAATTTAACCTACCTATGTAAATAGTTCGATTCCCGTATTGAATTTCGATGATTTTCCGATTAGCAAAAAAATATTATTTTGTAATGTAACTAACTACTTTACGATTTTCGTATAAAATCAGCTGCTTTTATGGAACAATATAATAAAATATTTAAACGGACCTTCATCTTTTGGGAAAGTAAATTCACGTGCTTTGGGGAATCCCTGGTCATAGAGTTCGTAAACTGACATTGATAAGTTCCATTCCAGTTGCGATACAGGACTCACACAACACAAAATAGAAATTCAAAAATTATTTAGCTGCAAGGTCAAATCGAAAATAAAATAATTATTTTCTATACAAATACTATAAAAAATGTCAAGAATTTCATGTAAAGTGGTTTCATCACTTTTTAATGAGGATGAGCTGGGTCTAATAAATAATCAAAACGGCGGCAGGTCGTCGGAATCCAATTTTCTTAGAAAAAACTTCAATCCCGCAGACGTGCAGGATCCCACATGAGTAATCCCGCATTTTCGTACCCGCAGAAAAGGTGCGGGATCCCGCGCTTGTGGGATTGGATTCCCTTGTCCCGACAGACGTTGTCTCGCCCGAAAGTTTGCTTGTCGCTTTTCGTCAGAATAAAAAATTCAGAACCCAATTGCAACGCCACCTTCCGGGTCCATTTGTATTTTCAAACCATGCAGGGGCCTACTCAAATATAAACACAAATTTTATCCCAATCGGTCAAGCCGTTTAGGAGAAGTTATGTGACAAAGACAAGTACAGAAGAATTTAAAGATGGTATGATAAAAAAGACTTGTTTTACTTTAAAAGGAAAATTATATAGTGTTATCCTAAGGCTAAAAGTAAAGGAGATCCGGTCTTTTTACCTAAATGTCCAGCTAAACTAACTGGTCTGTTAGCACAATCCTTTTATAAGTACAGATTAGGTTATCAAATGGTATCGCGTTAAGAGCTCGTGGTAAGATCTCTGAAGGGACAACTGATTTTATTTCACGACTAGCTTCTGCCCGCGGATTCACTCGCGTGAATGTAGGTTTCTCCATACAAACTTTGGACCCTCGCTTCATCCCCTTAGGGAGTGAATTTTGGAAAATCCTTTCTTAGTGCTCACCTACATCCTAAAAGGAAACCTTGTGGAAAATTTCACGCTCCTAGTCCCAGTAGTTTTTGCTGTGCGTTGATATGTCAGTCAGTCAGTTTCTCCTTTTATATTTATATAGATTTCAGTGTTGGCAACATAGAGAAAGTTGTTCCAATGATCTCCTAAAAGATTTTTTTACACTTTGTCTAAGTTTAAACGAAAATAGTAATTATCTAGTTTCCAATATACTGTTTCTCCCAGAAATGATTACCAGTCGATATAATATCGACCGGACTGCGGCATGTCGACTGCAGATACGCGAGCAATATAATAGCGTCGAAATGAAATAGAAAGCATCTCAAGATACTTTTAATTATATAGAGATAGCACACCTATTCTTTGTCTAATAATAATGGCACGGCAGACGCGTCAACTGTTTACACTTGTCACAGACGTTTCTTGCGCGTCATCGACCAATATAAAACTCCGCACTGCCTCAGAAGTAAACAAGAACCCTACGAACTAATTACCGCCGCCAGTGATCTTTAGTGTTTACTAACGACCCGCCTCCCCAGCTTGGCATGGGTGTGACAAATCTTTGAAATTCTTGGCTTTTCTCTCTATTATATGCATGTATTAAACACATAAACCTTCCTCATGAACCAATATGTCTATTGGTGAAACTGCATGAAAATCCGTTCAGTAGTTTTCGAGTTTATCGCGAACATACTTAGAGACCGATGCGGTGGGGGGACTGTTTTATAATTTGTATGTGGTAAGAGTGCAATTAATTTGGTACCATAGAGCTGGTCTGATGAAATCGGATAGTACAGGAACACAGGAACTACTGAGTGCAAAAGCGCTCCATTGTGTTTGGGCTCTAGAATGTTCTTGATGAGTAATAAAAGGTTGTTATGAAAAAATGTTTTCATCGAAAACTTTGTTGACAATAAACTTATAAATGTTAACGAAGATGATACAAAGTAATACACTGCTTGTTAGCATTTCACGAAAATGGCGACATTTTATTTCGCTTCTAATCTGTTAGCGTAGTTTTATCATACGCATCTTTATCCCTTCGGAGAATACAGGCATGATGATTTCAATTGTCCTTTTTATAATCTCGGACAGTCGGACCACGCACCGTTAAGGGTTCCATAAATATTTATTTTATCGACTGCAAAATTTTTAAGGAGGGTTCCTTAAAAATTTTGCAGTCGATAAAATATGAAGTGTTCAATAGCCTTTCAGGTAGTGGTAAAAGGTATCTTGTAATGTTCAATGTCACCTTTTTACAGTATCTTTTCCCAGATTTTTCGTCCTTTTCCGTAACATTTTCTATCACTGATTTCATTTTTTTTTTCAGCCCGCGAAATCTTACCCCAGTGGGACAAACAGATACAAAGTCTGTGTTACCAGGTGAACAGTCTGATAGAGAAGATAGCTGCTGCCGAACCCGAGTGGATGGCCAAGCTCATGGAGGAGGAAATGATACAGTAGCACTCTCGATGTAGTACCCCAATGAAATTGTTCTTACCAAAATATAACTCTTTTCAGTACCTCTATGACCTTTTCTTGTCAATATCTTATCTTTGGAAACTAACTTGAAGTTTTTTTTAAATTCAAAATACTACTTCTATCCACACTAATTGATTGCATTAGAAACATTTAAACAGAACTATGTCAAAAAAAGCTTTATTATACAACTTTTAAACTATTATAAATATTGACACAGTAAAAAAAAAAAACTTCGAAAAACCACACTTATTGGGTAATGAACATACAAATGGAAAAGGTGTTAATAGCAAACGATTCGGTAAAGGTCTAATAAAACAAGATCGCGCTGATTTCAACAGACTATTCATTTTTATTACCATTCAATCAATAGGATACACCATCGGTGCTTATTTACAAGACAACTGACGTGGGAGACGTAATGCGGGTTGATATTTAGGAAAACTGGGATGCTTTATACGCCGCGTGCTAATACATAATACATTAAGATCTCTAATAATAACATTACGAAGAAAAAAGCGTCCGCCGCCTTGAAATAGAAATTATAATATTGACTGACGTCGCAAACTTGCATTAAGACAAGTATTAGGTGTATGACAATTTTATTGTTGCGTTTTGAACGCAGAATACACTATACAGAGAACACTTGAAGATACTGATAAATTGATTGATAGTTACGCTTTTTCTGTTATTATTATATAACAGTAAATGTGGCATTATGTATTATCTACAAGACTAAAAGCCGAAGTGCCTCCAAGTGCTTAGGGCTGGAGGTCGAGGGCGACGCCCACTTTGTGTCCGCCAGCGTTGAAGTTCTGCCCGTCGATGGCCGCCGACAGCGTCAGCACGACGCCTGCAAATAATCATAATGTTATATAACATCTCCACTGCAGTAGGCTTTCTGTGATGGCTGATAACGGAGATAACACATATCACGCAGATGAGGGGGACAGTGATTTATAGATCATATGATCTGATATAACAGAACAATGATGTTTCAATCTTTTGTACAATTTGTGATCATATATCATGAAATAGCAATGTAGAAAGTACAAAATGATGTTTAAGTAGTTCTACTGAACATACTGTACTCAGTCAGAACTTAAATGTATGAATTTTATCTATAATTTAATTGTTATTTATATAGTGAAAGCAAAGCCAGATAAAAAGTAGATGTCCTTCCTAATTTTATGAAAACTGCTCCAACAGTTTAACCATGAAAGTGTTACAGATTTGTAATATTAGTTTGGATTTAACAAGCTATGTAAATTATCTTCAAATCAAGTTAAATGATAAATCTTTAATAAGTTGAATGATAAATAGTTATACAAAGATTGATTCTCACCTGGGCGAAGTTTCTGTTGGTATCCAAGACCAATGAGAGATTTGTTGTTGATCTTGGCATGCAACGACGCGTCCGCGTCCAAAGCAAACTTAGTGCCAACACCAAAGAGTGTGTCAGAAGAGCCGGAGGTCCACTTCATGCTAATACCGCACTCAATCTTTTCCGATACCTTCTGGTAGATAGAACCACCAAATTCCTTTCCATTGTCACTGCATCCAATAAGAAAACAACATTGTATTCAATGTAAACAAATGATGTTTAATTTAAAATCTTAAATAATAGTGGGATCATTGTTTGAAAAGCTAGTTACTAAATAAAACATTTAGCTGTAAAAAGAAACACTACACATCTTATCGAACCAAAACTGAATTGTTCCTTGTACAAAGGAGTCTTCTTTCAATGTACAAGGAACAATTCAGCTCAATGCCTCAGTGCTAGCTAGTATTAACTGATTTGCATAACAAGAGAGATGACATCCTTTGCTAAACCTTAACTAGGCCATGTGTTATGCAATCATATAAAATCAATAGCTGTGACTCAGCTTGTAGTTATCAAGTGCCCTATAGACCTAGATTGAACTTAGCAAGTATATTATCGATTTTTCTTATTCTTATAAGATACTAGATTAAGCGTGCAGGTTCGCCCGTGTATGGCGGATAAGCATCCGACCTATTAATATAAATTTCTCTCTTTGTTCAGATATTGGAGCTCAATTATCAAATAAGTAAAAAAATTATAAACATACACTTTTAATCATACCTTTTGAGTAGCGTGATTAGAGTCAGTAAAAAGACAATGAGCGAGCGAACGCCGGTGTTCGCTTGGGGTTTAATGAATTAAGCTGAATGTTAATTGTGACCATCTATTTAACATTCATCTTGTAATAATGATAAACCATGTAATAATGATACACAAGAATTTAAATGATGCTGAAAGAAAAATGACTCACACATTGGTGTGGAGGTTGAAGTCCTTAGATTGGTATCCAAGAGAGAAGTTGTTCTTGGAGAGCTTGGCCTTCTGTGAGTCAAACTGTCCATGTATACCGGCAAGCCAGCCTTGGTAGGCGAGGACGGCAGCTACATCCACGACAGGACCAGCCAGGTCCAAGTCCAAGATAGTGTTCACGGCAACAGTTGAATTGGCAAATTGGGTCTTCAGTTTACCAGTCTTGGACCTGCAAATGATATTGTTCTATAATTTACAACATTTTCGATTTTGAAAGGAAAATTGTAGTCTAAAAAATTGTAACTGTAGCTTACGTTGAAATAAACTATCACCTGAAATATTTTAATACTGCATTTAAATTGTTGAAACAAGGAATATGTTATTTATTTCAATTTCTTACCCAGTTTGTGGTGCGAAGGTACCTTCAAGCGTAACTTTAAGTCCAGCAGCAATTTTGTCTGCAATGGTAATGTCTGTGGCGAGTGTGTTGTCAGTGTTCCATTTCTCAGTGAATGTGAGACCATAATCCTTCACTGCATATTTTGATGAAAGGCTACCAAACACCTGGAAGTTATGTTTTCTTAGTTTTTATATAAAATTGCAATGTTTGCTTTATTGGATTCAATCTGATTCATTATATTAAGTTATATTTACATTTTTGTACTATCTACTTATGCTTTAAATTAAGATTTGTAAATACTAGTTTACCTTGCATACAGTACTTTGCAGTAATATTAGAATGAATTTCAATATGATTAATATGATGGAAATAAATAGACAAGATTTACATAGGTAGGTATAACTATAAATATGATTTTGACATGATAGTTAGCTCATCTATACAGTTTCTAAATGAGCACGGCTACAGATCACACCATATTCACAATTTTGTACCTTACTTACCTTCCCACTTTCATGGTTGGAGGTGATTCCACTGGTGAATTCAACACCCGTTTCACTCTTGGTCTTCAGGTCAAGTTTGAACACACCAAAGTGGTAGCCTTTGGCAAAGACGTCACTGGCCTTCTTTCCAAGATCAGCATAATATGGGGTGGGTTGTGCTTCCTAAAGAACATTTGATTTATGATTAGAGTTATGAGACTTATAAAAATTGTACGTGGCTAGCGGGTCAATAACCTTAAAATAGTGGGTACCAATATTAAAAAAAAAAACTCTTCTGTAGACCCAAGATCCAAGAACCAAGGTGAATCTTTACACGTTTAGCAAAGTCGCGAAATTGCAATCAGTGCCAGCTGTGTCAGGGTCGAAATTGGCTTAGTGACTTATTTACAAGCCACTACTACACAAGGTATTACATAACATCAATGCATTATGACTGAAGCTGTACTACTATTAGGTTCCAGCACAGAGATACCATGAACATGAATACCTATAGTGAAGTATATCTGTAAGGCCGTAAACTTGACCTTCGAGAAAAGGGCCCAAGTTGAGCTGAAAAATCACATGCGTCAATTAGCCTGTACCCCGGTGGTGGATCAGTTTAGAAAATAGAGAGACATTATGTACAATACACTGAAAACTGTAAAGGCCTTGTCCTATAAGTGATTCTTACACCAATTCTAATTGAAAGAGAAGGAGAAGAATAAATAAAATTGGAAAATGACGTCGATTGTTCCCCGCTATCACCGGCTCACCCCGCAAATTGTAAACTTCTATAAAGCTTTCCTATTATGACTGAAAAGCAAATATGAGAAGCTTGAAGAATACTTACTGCCATGATAGAAATATTTCACTGTGAATTCCAGGCAATTTGCCGAGAAGCCGAGAACAAGACCTCCTACACTCTACCACACTACAAGACAATTTCAATTTTGACAAAACGTCGACAGAGGGCGTGATTTCCGGAATTCATGTTATTGATAATAATTTCATTTTGTTTGTACATTACGTTTATAATATTTTATTAAGATTATTAAATTACATAAAATGTAATATGGTTTAATAAAACCTTTTATGTCGTTATTTTGTTTTTTAACTGATTTCAGTATGTTTTTGACTCTTAATGTTTTCAGTGACGTTTTGTAACGAACGCACTGTGAAATTTGATGTCCTATTAAAATGTATGTATAATAATATGTAAAGTGTTTTATTTATGAAGGTGTCAAAAAATGTTATATAAATTATCTGATGATTTAATATTAACTTGAAGTGATATTTGGGTACTTCAGTTTAGTACTGAAGTATCCAGCAACGTGAAATACAGTGGCACAATTGGCACATTCGTCGTTGTTATTTGCATCGAGAAATATGCGCAAATTTTAAAAAGAGTTGTAGAATAATATTCCTTCAGGATAGGAACTGGGCCAAGGCAGGGTCAAAATATGTTTATATACTTCGAAAAAAATGTTTATAACTACTTAAATAAAACTACCTTGCCTAGATGGAAATATTCTATCTATATTTCCCTGCGCTATCAGCCATGCCGTCATTTGATTTTCTGGTTTTTACCTCAAAGTAAAGTCTCGTTACTGTAACTAGTACCTACAGTAGTTTATGAAATTGGAAAGAAATATTCGTACTATATGCACATTCGCATCTATCATATCGACCACCTTAGGGTACTACGTAACCTTGATGTGAACAAAGCTAGCGGTAAGAGTATGAAACGAGTCAACACTAAGCTTATGGCATACCAAGAAGTTAATGACATCCTCAGTGATCGTCAATACGGCTTTCGCCAAAATCGATCGACTGGGGATCTTCTAGCGCATGCCATCTACATCTGGAGTGCAATGAGGCTATCGAGAAGCACGGGGAAGCGCTTGTCTTGACTTTCGAAAACCCGAAGGCTCTTGACAAGGTGTGGCACAAAAACCTTATTGGTAAGCTTTTATCCTTCAGTCTACCCGCTGGATTGTGTGCTTTGATTGCAGATTTCCTGAGAGATCGACCCCTGAGGGACAGCCAATTGACCGGACGAGTAGCCATCGATGACTGGTTGCATCGATGGCTACTCGTCCGATTAATTAGCTATCATTGCCGGCGTCCCCCAGGGGTCGGTGCTCTCGGCAACATTGTTCGTACTGCACATATATGATCTTAAGCCTTTGGGTATGCAGACGACAGCACTGTTGCTGAGAGCTACGTGTCCAGCGCACGAGTTAGTGGGTCACAGATCCGGATGAACTTATCCTTGCCATCGCCCCATTCAGAGACCGCCTGTCTCTGAATGGGGCGATGCCAATTTGGTTAGGTTCAATGTTGCAAAAACACAAGCGTGTCTTTTTTCCGGTAAAAGGAGATATAACCGCTCTCCAATCTTCTGAGGTGAAACCGTGCCGATAACTGATCATCTTGGTATTATTACGTTAACGTCTAATCTCAATTTTGGACCATGCATCGAGGTAAAAGCAAAGCTGGCTGCCAAAAAGTTGGGAATCTTAACAAAGGTGAGAACGTACTCTACGCCAGAACAGCTGCTGAAACTTTATCAAGCACAAGTTCAATTGTGTAAGGAGAACTACTCTCACCTTTGCGACGGGTCTGCCAGATACTCGAACCAGTTTGATGCTCTTGTGTAAATTGAGAAATGAGCCAAAAGGATCATTGATAATGATGCACTCGTCGAGTCAAAGATTCAAAATTGTGATGAGCATCGACGCCGAGTTGATAGCCTGTCGTTTTTCTACCAGTTGTATTTTGGGGAGTATACGTCGGAATTGCATAACTTAATTCCGCCAAGCCCGTTCTATCATCGGAGCACCAGACGTATGGCGGTACATGGTGGACATCCCACCCATACGCACTAGACATAAGTACATTAATTGTGCGTACAGCTAAGGAGTGGAATTCCCTAGCGGAGTCTGTTTTTCCTGATAGCTAAAGTCAGGAATTAAAAGATTACTCCTAAGCAAGCGTACCATCAGGTGAGATAGTGGCCAAAACTTTTGAAATTTAAGGATATTAGATATTTGAACATTCCTTTAAAATACGAGAATCCCTCTGATCGTCTTAGCAACGTTTGTGGAGCTGGAGAGTTGAAATTTTCAAAACAGGAGAATCGTTTTCAAAAAGAGTTCATGATTTCCATAAAGGTCTTTGGAATTAAAACATGTTGCGAAATTACAAGCATGTTGATCTTTGTAAGTAAAAAATAACCGATCTACATAACTATAAAATTCAAAGTACATACTTAAATTTTTAAAGTACAATTGTTAAGAACCGGGTCAGATTTTTTTTCTGGATAATAGCTAGGGTATAAAACTCATATAACTTAGTGTTATTGCTGAAGTAATTGTCATATAAACTTCACCATCAAAAATAAGCAAGACCCCCCCCCCTCCCTGGGTGCTTACGTAGTACGTACCTACACTTGAAGGGCCTCTTAGGTACATCGAAAGAGTAGGAAACCCATTTTTCTATAACTTACTTTTGATCCAAATCCAAGACTTTCTGAAACGAAGCACAGAATTCCACATGATTCTCCATCTCCTCGGCCTGAACGTGGGCAATCTATGATATTCCCGTATTCATCTTTGCAAGTGTCCTCTGTAGACAATGTGCCATCCTAAGAGTAAAATCAATTTTCTATTTGTATAAACCTTTTGAATATATAGGGTGACTGGTAATTAGTGTACGATACTTAAACACGTGATTGTGCTCATGATAACCAACAACTTTTACTATGGGAACAAACCTGAAATCGCGAAAAAAAAATCAGCTGTTCTATTTGCCTAATGTACTGAACAGCTGATAATTTTTTCGCGATTTCGGCTTTTCTCCCATAAATTTTTTTTTTGTTATCGTGAGCACAATCACGTGTTTAAGTATCGTACACTAATTGCCAGTCACCCTATTTAAATAAGTATCTAAATTATAGAAATTTAGTTTCTAATGATTAAGGTGAACGCACTAGGGTAGTCCACGTTTTTGCATTTTACTGGTCAGTGAGTGTGGAGCTAACCCTATTGAATTACTGTTTCATGAAATAGGGTTAGACGAACTAAGAGGATTGTAGGTACGTATTGATTATTTTAATGATTATAATGCCGTAAATATATATGTGTTACGGCTAGGGTTGCCAACTTTTCAGAAAAAAAGTATATCTCATTTCAAAGGAGGTAAATAAAGAGTATGGACTTTTAAAAAAGAGTAGGTATCATTTATTTAAAATTTTAAAAAGGTATTTTTTGGTACTTTTTGCAGCACATAACAATTTTTCATTGTTTTTAAAAGAATTTTATGATACCAAACTAGTCCAAACAAGATCAGAAGCTCATTTTTAATCAATTTCAATGAAACCCTGTTCTTCTCTTCCCGCCACTTCACATTCATGAAAATAGTTGACTTTTTTTCGTTACGATATGCTTATGCTGATGCATCATATACCTAAGTGTGACTGGCACTAGTATAGTAAACACTGTGTAAAAAGAGTATTTTAACGTCTTTTATTAGTGTTATAGATTATAGAGTACTTACACCTACATGATTTAGAGTACAATACTCTATTTTAGAGTACGGTTGGTAACCCTAGTTACGGCCGCCAATCATATTTTAATCAACATGACTGACCTGCAAAAAACTTAAGAAAATTAGAGTTTCGCGGGCTACTCTGGAGCATCCACCGTATGGAGATATCTCCTGCACCCCACCACTCACATATACCACTAGTACCTATATATTATGACTAGCTACTCTAATATGAGAGTGGTGGGTCCTGGAATAATGTAGTATCTACCTACCGATCTACCCGCACTGAGCACTCTTACAGATTGCAACAGCATAAGAAAGAAGTCTAGTTGTAAAAAGGCAGATCGTACGATAATACTACTTACTTCTAAAATGCATGGAGTAGTTTCTCGAAAAATTGCTGCGCTTACGATAGGATATTTAATGTAACGCCAACAGTCCCCAAATACGGAAATGGCGAAATCAAATACTTGGTCAAAATATGACATAATTAAGAAAAAAACATTAAAATTACTATAATATTGTAACGAAAAATATATGACAAGAGAGGATGACTAGATCACTCCTTTGGAATTTTAAATAAAATAAATCCACTAGGCTATGCGCGATTGCTTCATTTTTATGAATTAGCACTAAGTATAAGTACGGTACTTCCGGTTCTACAAGATTGTATTTCCGAGTAAGCAGTACTTTGTAGTTTCTTAAACTTATAAAGGGTAAGGGCAGGGGTTCACGTATATTATTTATATTTAAAAAAAGAGTGTGTGTACTTATGTACACGCGTTAGAAGTTATACTTCTTTGGCGTATGGAAAAAAAATAACTAAAATGCAGTAGTGATTAAAGATAAATATTAAAATTAATCAATAAAAACACCAAAATAATATTTATTTATTCACACTGTTTAATTGTACTCTTACGAAACACGTGTTCTAAATATAAAAATACTAAAATATACAACTTGAACATCAACATCAATTTTCATGCATGCCACCTAGAACTAACTTCACGATGTAGAATTTAGGTGTCGGTGTGCGCGCGCATCGTAAAAATTCACTCTCATCATTTTTCTCTATCGCGCCAATAGAAGTATAACTTCAAAAAAACTTTTTACAAAAAAAATACAACCGACTTCAAAGTAAAAAAAACACTGAAAAGTGCAAAATAACTTTAATTTCGGAAGTCGGTGTTTCTATAATAGTTTTGTCTCTTTGTTATTTAACACCGACTTCCGAAATTAAAGTTATTTTGCACTTTTCAGTGTTTTTTTTACTTTGAAGTCGGTTGTATTTTTTTTGTAAAAAGTTTTTTTTTTACACTTTTTAGTTATGGTACCACCACTAAAAAGTACCACTCAGCCAAACTTAAATACCTTATAGCCAGTGAGAGTGCATCTCATGACAATTCTAATAATCCCAAACACGGTTAGATTACATTAATTTATTACAGAGTTCCGGTGCCTAACTTCAGGCTTCATCATCAGATCAGTTCGATATATTCCCCCTCTACTTTCAGTCAGGCATCGACTACACGTATAAACAAAGCAATTTTACTTGTTACGACGGTTCTGCTGTGATCCTATGAGGAGTTCTGTTCCATATCTTCGAAGTTCATGATCAGATCATAACAATATTTCTATGGGACCAACTCGGAAGCATAACCTTTCAATCAAAAAAAAAATTTTTCAAAATCCGTCCACAGTTGACCGAGAAATCGGTGAACATACATAAAAAAAAAAAAAAAACATACATTCAACCGAACATTTAACCTCCTCCTTTTTGAAGTCGGTTAAAAACCAAATGTGGAGATACGAATATACAGACAGGGGGCCGAGTGGCCGTGCCCAGCCCAATAGGTATGCATGGTCTTGCGCCCATACCAGGATGTTGCGTTACCAATTCAAAATTTTATATTTAGACGCTAAAATACTGTTATTTCACACAAAAAACAGGCATGTCAGGAGACAGGCCCCCCCTGAAAAACAACCCCAGAAACACCAATGGATAGTCGACTCGTGTGTGAATGACCGGACCGCACCGCGGAATCCGCGGTAACCTTTCCGCATGTTAGGCTATAGATGGAATACCTATCTTATTGGCATTGCTCCACACTCCACAGACGCTAGAACTAAACATCTGGAGAGTGTCTACACTTGACAGGCGTTTCATCCAAAGAAGAGAAACAAACTCCACCATCAATTTGATTTGATTATAACAGATTAATATCTCTTCTCTACATGGTATTAAACAAAATCGATTTCCGCTTCTGTCTGTTTATCCGCTATCTCCTAAACCACGCAACGGATTTTGATACGATTTTCACTAATAGAAAGAGTATTATACCTACTAGTAAAGTTAGTATTAACGAAGCCGAAGCGATCTCTAGTTGAAATATACATATAACGCCTACCAGACAGGGGACTACCATGACGCGTTAAAATATCAGTCGTTCGAGCGAGAAAGAGGGATGGAGCCCTTTAACAGTTCAGTTTAGGTCGTAAAATGGATCGCGTTAAGAGCTCGTAGTAGCACTCCTAATCACACACATCTAATAAAGTTTTTAACTGGTAGGTTTAGAGTCTTTCCATAGGTAGTAAATCTGATTTAAGCAGACTTAAAACCAATAAGCATAAATGAATTGCGATTCTTCTAAATACTTAATTTCATTTGTCACAGAAAAATCTCAGAGCATTTCCGGTTGAGCTCGCTCAATTAGCGGCTCGGCCGCTTGATATTGGTTGACATGGACGCCAGATATTTTTAGCATTGGACGTATAGACAACTTTATAAATACATATAAATATAGAATACAATAGATATTACGGGATGTAAACTTATATCGTATCATATGGGAACGTTTCGAAAGTTCGAGCGGCCCGATTCTCGAATGGACCGAAGTTTATTTTAGACACTAATCTTGTTCGTCGGGATTTCAGCTAACAGCTTCAGACGCTCAATCTCTATTTGATCAAAGCAAGGAGCACTTGTGTAGTTTACTAACGAAATGGGTGAAGACGTGAGGCATTACGAAATACAACAGAACGATAAATATGGACGATATTTGATCGCAACTAAGGATTTGGTGGCCGGCGAATTAATATTTACCGATACACCATTCGCTGTAGGACCTAAACCAGGCAAGTAACTGATTTCGTAGCTAAATATTATGCTTCAGTCTATTATCTAATTCCCGAATTGTGATTAAACCTACAACCTACCATTTATCTCTGATGGTATTTTTTTTAGGAGTAGGGACCACGAGATCTTCGATTTAATTTATTATATAATTTACTAACTTACTCCTATAGCCTTAGGTATAACTATATGCCATAATATAAATTAAGCACTAGTAGGTACCCGTGGTTTACTGTATTCGATATAGAAAGGTAGGTTTTTTGGTCTGCGAACCTCTTTTTTCGTGATTAACTTTGAGAGCCAGTCAAGTTTGAAGGCCACAAGACCCTTGTGCTGGGCCCATGGTGAGCAATGTGAAGATAGTATCTTTCTAAATATCATAGGCTGTGTTATTATCTCTTCCATGACCTAGGTTTATAACAGTGGAACGAGATAGGTAACTTCAGTTTACGCCGCCCACGTTATTTTTTTCCAGCCAACAGCACGCCCGGAGAAATAAATTCATTCAATATTTTAGGTACCATAGTATGACTTATTAATGAGACTATTCGTACCAGGTAGTTTAGAAGTTTGTTTTATTATTTTATAGGCTTTAAACATTTATTCATGTCGTTTGTATTAGCATAACTCATGCAAGCATGCGTGTTTAGTAATTGAAACGTACTTACGGGGCCTCACTCAAAACTTCCACAAGGCGAAAGTTTCTTATGCAATTCCAGAAGATGGACATGACGAATGCGCAAGATGCGCAGGACTAGTTGACGCTTATACTCCCTTCTTTCTCGTATGTCCAGCAAATGATGTAAGTAGGTACTATATCAGGTGTGATGATAAGGATGATTCAAATCTCAAACAGGTTTCAAATAACTTGAGTTTTGAGTGAGGTTTAATACCAGACCTAAATCTGAAGAATTCTAAAGAATTTCTTTAATACAGACACTCCACCTTTATGTCTTGGCTGCTACTGCCCCGTGGAGAACACGTTATGCTCTTCTTGCGGATGGCCGGTCTGTAGCGAGGAGTGCGGGAAGTCGCCCGTGCATGCCGGTGAATGTGCCTTCTTCTCCGCCGCCAGGGTGAAGTTCCAGCCGGTTGAGGACTGGACTGCTAGCGCGCCGCAACTTGATTGTATTACACCGTTAAGGTAAAGGTTAATAAAGCCTGTTTTAAAAACCCATAGAAATGCATGTCAACGATCTCAGAACGATAAACTTAACGCACCTTTCATTCGGATATATTATTTCGTCTGTACGATCCTCATTACCCCTCGATAGCATACCTAAATTAGTCAGTCAATAAGGAGTCTTTTCCATAGACTATTAAATACAAATTATCCTTCTTTTGCATGTCTAGTTCAGGGTTACCCAGATCTACGCCGGCCGTAACATCTCCATAACATATCTCCACTCGTAGTTCAGGATCCTCTAAGAGTAGTCAGTGGTACTTACCTAATCTCTATCGCCATTGGTTCAACTACCTAGGCTTTCAATTATAAATATTCGCTGCAGAGTACTTTTGGCAAAAGAAAAATACCCAGATCGATGGCAGCAGGAGCTGGACGTCATGGAAACGCACACAGAGGAACGCAAGCTGAGGCCGACCTGGGGCGCTGACCAAGTGAACATCGCCGACTTTCTCATAGACCGCTGCAAACGATTTGATAAGGAATCGGTACAAAAAGTTTGCGGCATTCTTGAGGTGAGTAAGGGTTCGTTATCGTACCTATCTATATATGACCAACATTCAAGAACCGCAATGTGTCGATTGTCGTAATTCGGCGGTTTGCATAGACATAATACTCTACACGAATATGTAGCTAAATGAATATAGGGCGTTTGCTCACCTAGGTATCTTAGTAATATATTTATTTGTGATATTGAACAAATACATCTAAAAGCCATACCATGTAATATTAGCTTCTTAATTCCAGAAAAGAATACCTGGAAGAAGTTGGGGGAGGCCTTTGCCCAGCAGTGGGACAGTATAGGCTATTAAAAAAAAAAAAAAAAATTCCAGCAGTTTTTTTTTTGTTAGACTTAGCATTTTTTTATGCACAGGTGAATTCCGTAGAGATCCCTTCTCGAGGTGGCTTCAGCATACGTGCCCTCTATCCTCGGCTGTCTATCGCAGCGCACAACTGTGTCCCTAACATCGTTCACACCATACTGCAGAATGACTACCAGTAAGTATAAGAGGGACTATCTTATTGATGCTATTAATGACGCAGCAATACCTATGCCTAAAAAAATTCCACTTGACGTCTTGAAACAGATCGAAAACCCGTGCATTATGATTGATGTTTCCTTTCGAATTTTTTCAGGGTGCAAGTTAGAGCAGCTGTCCCAATAAAAGAGGGGGACAGTCTCCTTATATGTTACACATACTCGTTATCCCCTACCCTGGTTCGACGGGAGTTTTTAACGGAGTCCAAGTTCTTCCAGTGCGATTGTGCGCGCTGTGCTGATCCCACTGAACTTGGCACAAATCTCAGCACGCTCAAATGCAGTAAATGTGATAATGGTGTTATACTGGCAACGGATCCCCTTGGTAGGTCCCTGATTGTGTCTCAATAAACTACTCACTTCGCTATTTTGCAGTGCAACGGAAATGTGCTAAAGAGTTGATACTTCGGCCGTTATAGTTCCTTCATCCGGTGCTTTCAATGTAAAAATAAATAAAATGTTATTCAGTATTCTTTTGGAACAGTTTCGTAAACATTTATATATACATAATATATCTTGTCGAAGGTCCAATAGAATTGATTTGTGGGTTGTATATATTTGTATTGTTCACAATGATTGCATCGCTGCTTACCATCGGGTGGGATCGCAGTCAAGCACTGGTTTTATATGAATTAAAAAAAAAAAAAAAAAAGATTGAATACCAGCCAACGTTGACGTCGCGGCGTTGGCGACCTAATTGTTATTTTAATATACAGGGTGTCCAAGAACCTGGCGTCCAACTGGATTCCCACGATGCCCCAAGTTCTAACAGTACTCAGAAAAATATTTTAAAAAATCCACCCCATGTACTTACAGAATTATACTGATTTCAAAAAAAAAGGGGAAATGAGCACCCTGTGACATACTTTTGAATGCTGTGACTGCTAATGCTGATAATTTCGATATTTCTTGGAGGTTTTGTAATCTAGGGTATTGCTGTGTCTAAATAGAATGTAAAAATAAAGTACTTATTGTACCATTTTAAAATAAAATATTATTTTAACTAAAGGTGATATGGAAAACTATTGAATTTCGCAACTTTGACCGACTGTAGTGTAAAAAAAATGTACCAAAATAGTATGGCAAGTGACGTCAAATTTTGACGCGTTTATTCCTCTTTTTAAAAAGGTATAATACTTACACATTAATTTGAAAAAAAAAAAATTTGATAATATTTTTACTCAACAACCCAATTTTTACGATGTCTTACAGAATTCTTAGAAAGAAAAATTTACGACGAATTGAATCTAACCTCTAAAGAATTACTATTGTATGCTCATAAAAATAACAACAGGCCTCTCAAAAAACAGGTTAGACCGTAAGGGACGGTATGTGCATGCATCTCACCATAGTGATTCGTTATTACAACAGGAGGGAGCAAGACAGAAACTATCTTTGCGATTTGCTGGTTCTTCTTTATGGTACCCCATTATTCAGGTAAGAGTGAGGGAGAAAAAGGTTAGAGGTGCGAGTGGGATAGATAGTGACGCTATCTGGGATCGTGCTATTTAGGATAACAGTACGGTCAGTACGCGTCACTGCCTCCTGCCGTTACTACGCACCTCTCTCTTATTGTTACCATTGATCACGTACTACGATTTAAAGCTTTGTTTATTGGACTCGATTACTCTTTGTGCTCTGGACTTTGAAACGAACTCTTTACGACGACCTTTGCCTGTGTTTGGACAGTTTGTGTTTTGTGTGTGCTACCATGGCGACCTACACTCCGCAAGAATACGCAAATATGCACTACATTTATGGAGAATGTAGAGGTAATGGACGAGCTGCAGCGAGACTTTACAGAGAAAGGTATCCGAGGGCTACGCGATATCCCGACCATCGAGTTTTCATTAATGTGCACAGATCACTATGTGACGGGCGGTTCCCCAATCAAGTAGCTGGTGAAGGACGACCCGTAAATGACTTCATACGCGATGAAGTTTTAGAGGCGGTGTCGGCAAATCCAAGCATCTCTGTGCGAGGAATAGAAGCTGATACGGGGATACCGAAGAGCACAGCACACAGTATTCTCCAAAAAGAAGAATATCATCCGTACCACGTACAGCGAGTGCAAAGTCTTTTACCTCGAGACTATCCGAGCCGAGTCGCGTTTTGTGAAACAATCCTGCAAAAACATCGAGAAGACGAAAACTTTATCGACAAAATTTTGTGGTCAGATGAATCAACATTTAAGAAGGATGGCTACATGAACCTACACAACTTGCACGAGTGGCATGTGGAAAATCCGCACTTGATGCGAGAAGATAGATCCCAGTACCGGTTCAAAGTGAACATGTGGACCGGTATTATCTGTGGGAATATTATTGGTCCATTTGAGATGCCCGATGATTTGCCAAACTTACTAGAAGAGACCCCACCAGATATGTGGTTCCAACACGACGGCTGTCCAGCACATTTTCGCGTATCCGTTAGAGAGTTTTTGGACGAGCAATACCCGAACAGGTGGATTGGGCGATCAGGAACAATCCCGTGGCCAGCCCGCTCACCTGACTTAAATCTGCTGGATTTTTTTTTCTGGGGAACTATGAAGGAGCTCGTTTATGCGAAGCCCATTAATGACATCGCTGACCTTCGTGAGAAGATAACACAAGCAGTGCAGGTGATACGTCAAAAAAGTTACTCGCGAAACATAAAGCGGTCCTTTTTAAGGAGAGTGAGAGCTTGTATTGCCGCGGGTGGTCAACATTTTGAACATTTATTGTAATAAAATATCTTTAAACTAACATTCTTTGCTTTTATTCTACTGGGAACCCATCTACCTGTGTGTATTTCCTTCTTGCTCACTCTTGGAACCGAAGTAAATAATAGTAGTAACATAACAGTTTCTAAGATAAGAAAGGGTCCGACAGTTACCGTTAGTAGGTAGGCACTTCGTAAAAATTGGGTTGTTGAGTAAAAATATTATCAAAATTTTTTTTTTCAAATTAATGTGTAAGTATTATACCTTTTTAAAAAGAGGAATAAACGCGTCAAAATTTGACGTCACTTGCCATACTATTTTGGTACATTTTTTTTACACTACAGTCGGTCAAAGTTGCGAAATTCAATAGTTTTCCATATCACCTTTAGTTAAAATAATATTTTATTTTAAAATGGTACAATAAGTACTTTATTTTTACATTCTATTTAGACACAGCAATACCCTAGATTACAAAACCTCCAAGAAATATCGAAATTATCAGCATTAGCAGTCACAGCATTCAAAAGTATGTCACAGGGTGCTCATTTCCCCCTTTTTTTTTGAAATCAGTATAATTCTGTAAGTACATGGGGTGGATTTTTTAAAATATTTTTCTGAGTACTGTTAGAACTTGGGGCATCGTGGGAATCCAGTTGGACGCCAGGTTCTTGGACACCCTGTATGCTGAAAAACTGACGCAATTATTTAATTACGACAGACAGTGTTTTGAAAAGTAGGTTAACTCCTGACAATGCCAAGAGCGGGTATTATACTAGCCCACTAAGCTTATTAGAAAACTCATACACGTTAATCATAACGTCATCGCTAAGATGTGTCTGTATGGTTTTGAAGGGCAAAGACGGAAAGAAAGAACCTATCTATTTTGTGGTAACCTTTAACCTTTGCTTTGAGTTTGACCCTGACCCTGACTGAGATATTAAAGCATTCTTCATCACACGTTTCCAGATAAAGACACTTCATGGACGTGTACGGACAAAAACTGTGGCTTCAAGACATCGAATGCCGCAATGCGCAAGATTTTGACGGTGGTGCAGGCAGAGATTGATCAGCTTGAATTGCTGGAGCCCGGTCCTAGCGCTGTTGAGCAGAGAGAGGCTACTATTAATAAGGTATAAGGATACGCAGAGGTAGAGTAGATACAACCACATTTCGCTAGTCATTAACGGCCCGACTGTCTAACATATATTTCCATAATCAGCCATAGTTAGGTGTTACGAGACAGATACCTGTAAAGACAACACAGTTCGATCCTTAAGTAAGTGCAATCATAAAACGTAGGAACGAGAGGACAGGACTCAGGAGACTTCAGCTCCTACTATCATCATCCCAAGCCTTTTCCAACTAATATGTTAAGGTCAGCTTTCTTCTAAAGTTTGTTCCAAGAGGTCATCTTACCGGATGGAGAGACTGCGTTATCTAATGTAAAATTTTTGTTCCAGTACAAATCAGTATTCCACCCTCGGCATTCACTCCTGCTATCCCTGAAACACTCGCTGGCACAGTTGTATGGGCGAGTGGAAGGGTACGGCATCGATGAGCTGCCTGACCTCATGCTGGAGCGGAAGGCGGAATTCTGCCGGCTGGTGCTCAAGACCTTGGACGTTATAACGCCGGGAGAGACCCGGATGAGAGGTAAGTCTAAAGTGCTCGATAGACCAGCTTTACCGCATAATGAAAGAATACGGCATCGATGAGCTGCCCGATCTCATGTTGAATAGAAGGCCGAGTTCTCAAAACCCTGAAAGTTACAATGCCGGTAGATACCAGGATGATAGGTAGGTCTGAAGCATCCGCTTCAGACTTACCGATCGGGCGAGGTCTGTCTCTGCCAGCAGTAGCGAGGGCTATGCTGAAGTTTCCTCCTTCTGCGATATCGTGATGACACTCGTATAAGAAGGTGTCGGAAAGGTAATAATTGAGTTTAAAATTCGAGATCTCGTTGTTCTCTGCGTAGCGTTAATTTAATTTAGTTAAATCTAATTAATTGTTTCTATTATTGTGTTACTGCTGATTACAGCCGGCCGTTCTAAATAATAACTTGCACTCAAACGTACCTAAATGATAGCATGAGCTGCTATCATTTACGTTTGAGTGCAAGTCAATCAATATGACAATTTGCTGCAATCTAATAAAGGCTTCGATCCGTGTACTAGGTGGTTAGATCGAAGATTACAGTCCACTAAAATACCTACCGGCCTATGCAATATTGCACTCATAGAATAAATTGTTTTTCATGATAAAATGGCCGCACACATGATGCATAGGAAGCATTATTTTTATGACTTCTGGAAAGTAATCGAGCAACGTAATGCACTGCCCGCTGTTGGACTTTCAGCACTCTGCTCAGCACTGAAAGTAGAAAATTCAACAGCGCATTTTTATATACCTAAGCATTCATTTGTGTCACCCAGATTTCGTGTAAATGTTATTAAGTTAATGTAAGTAAGGTAGGTACTTACTTTTTTCCAGGTATGATGTTATACGAGCTACACGCGCCGCTGATGTTCTTAGCGAGAAACGAGTTCGGAGCCGGCCTCATCACTCGAGAGAAATTGAAAGAAAAGTTGCAAGAGCCCATTCAATGCTTAGCCGAAGCCGCGAGGATACTAATGAGGGAAGACCCGCACAGTCCTGAAGGAATCACTGGTCAAGTTGCTCAGCAGTCCATGGAACAACTAAAAGCCAGCCTTGAGTGCTTATAAACTCTAGTTCATGAGTTCCCAACGGGCACGGTGCGCCCTCACCACAGAATAAGTAAATAGTTGCCCCCACTTAGTAGTCTCAGGCCCGTATTACAGAACCTTACTCAAGAACTACTTAGGCTGCGTTCAACCGATTACTGCTTGAGCGAAGAATCTCGACTTAAGCGTTCAGTTTATTTTAGAACTATCCTCAAATTAAAATCAAACGAAACTACGCTTGAGTAGAGATTTTGATCTCTGATTTAAATCCACAAAAATTTCCATGAGATTCTATGCTCAAGCGTGGTCTCCACTACACTTGCGAAAACAAAGATCAAATCTCGCCTCAAGCAGAGATTCTGAGCTGATTGTGATTTTAAAAGAAGGACACATTTGAGTGGAGCTCACTCAAGCACTGTTCTATAATACGTAAAAAATGACATTTTAAAGTGACACTGCTCAGGTGATTATTGATTGTAGTTTCTCTGCTCAAGTCAAGTTCTAAAATGAAAACTCCAACTGAGACTCGTTTTAAGTAATGCTTGAGTCTTGATTGTAGTTCTGTAATACGGGCCGTAGAGTAACATAAGGATGGTTATATACGTACATATATTAATACCTAGCTGTCCCCCGCTTCTTTCGCAGACAACACAGACCGCCGCGCCGACATTCCGTCCTCGCCGCCGAGGCCCGCCGCGACAATCCCGTCAACGTCCTCCCCGTCCCTTGCTCGAGCCAGCCCGCGCCGCTGAGTCGTAGTTTTAAAATTCCCCGTTAATAATAATAATATCCTTGTTCAATTCAGCCCGTCCCTTGCTGCCCTCCCCCAGCGACGCCCTAAGCCGAGGTCCGTACCCCACAGGGGGTGCCCTTACCGTGTAGTCGCTTAGTTTTAAGTTAGTTAAGTAAGCCCTGGCTGGAGGCTTTGATTTTAGAATTAAGGCCGCCACAGGCAAGTCCGGTTAAGCAGCCGACAACCTCCTAGGTTCACCTGCGAGAGGCCACACAAAACAAAAAAAAAGTCCCCCGCTTCTCTGGTTACTGCTCCGCTCCTATTGGTTGTAGCGTGATGTTATATAGCCGTCCTCAATTAATGGGCTATTCAAAGAGTATTTTTTAGTCGAAGCAATATTTCCTGAGATTAGCGCGTTTAATCAAAAAAACTTCAGTTTTATAATCATTCTATAGTAATACTAGCTTCTGCCAGCGGCTTCACTCGCGTAAAAGTAGGTTTACCCGTTTTACCCCCTTAGGGGTGGATTTTCGTAAAATCCGTTGTTAGCGAATGTCTACACCCTATAAGGAACCTACCTGCCAAATTTTAAGTTTATAGGTTTCTGAGATTTCGTGATTAATCAGTGAGTGGTATCTACCTATTTCGCTTTTATATGTATAGGTAAGTATATAGACTAGCCGCTGCTAGCGGCTTCGCCTGCTTTAAATTATTGTCTTCATACAAACTTTAGACCCCCATTGCATTCTCTTAGTGGAGGGGGAGCAAGCTTTTTGCAAAATTTCAAATTCCTAGTCGCAGTAGTTTCGGCTGTGCGTTGATATGTCAGTCAGTTTCTCCTTTATATCTTTTATATATATAAAAGAAAGTCGTGTTAGTTACACTATTTATAACTCAAGAACGGCTGAACCGATTTGGCTGAAAGTTGGTGGGGAGGTAGCTTAGAACCATCAGGAGACGGACATAGGATATTTTTTTTTTTTTTTCAGTATGGTAGAGTAAGGTAGAGTAGGATAGAGTTGGGTAGAGTAGGATATAGTAGTCAGTTGACGAACAAAAGCTAGTGTATATATATATAGATAAAGCTGAAGAGTTTGTTTGTCTGAACTTGCTAATTTCGGGATCTATTGGTCCAATTAACATGTTTTTCAGTGTTAAATAGCCCATTTATCGAAGAACGCTATACGTCATAAAACATCACGCTACGATCTACGGGAATGGAGCAGTACCTAACCAAAGACACGGTTAAAATCGCGGGGTACAGGATAAACGTTCTTGCCAAAAGCCCTGAAGTAGCAGTGACCCAAATGTCACTAAACTTGACGTTTTATTACGCATTCTGCACTCATTCTCTGCAGGGAAGAGGGCGTAATTAATTTAGAAGTTAGGGGCGCCTCTGTTATTGAGTAGGAAACCGCAGCTCTAGTCAGAGATTACTTTGTAGTTTTGTATTACTATATTTTAAGTGCCAGAAGTCCATTTAACCTTGACAATAATTTCGTATTTTAATTCACCTAGTGTGTTACAGGTATATTTTTCTAACATTTCTTGCAAAAAGCTATAAAAAGACAAAATTAGAATGATCTCTCACAATTCACGTTTGATTTTTGGTTTTAATAAAATAAAAAGTAACCTTAATAACATTTGTTTTATTTCGTAATTATTTTCTTATCTTACACTTTAGAATGTTATTTTCTTGGGTTTCTTAGTTGGTTCAGCAGGTGTCAATTTATTATTTTGTATTACTACATCTTCAATATTTTCTGAACTGTCTAATGTATGAAGTTTAACTGAGGACTCCTCCTTTTTGTCCATCACCTACAAACACAAGCAATTCTCCCATTAGTATTCCTATTATTTATTCACTAGGGTATAAAACATAGAACAAACTAAAAAATGGAGAACATAGAAAACTTGAAGCCAATAACAAGTGTTCATGTTTATTGATAAAGTAGAATTGTGGAATAAATTTATATTTTTTTCTATGATAGAAATATTTCTCAACAGATAATTGAGTGTTTTTAGGAGCTTTTTAATGGTTTTGGATGTGATTATTTATTTTTTATACATATTCCACACATCGAAATTCCAAGGCCGCTATGAACTACTCACGAAATATGATTATGTAAATTTTCATTTCATTTGCTTAGTAGGTACAGTAATTTAATTCCTGAGCTCAAAAATGTGCCGTCGCGACGCACATAAACAGATAAAGAAAAATAGCGAAAAGCGAGGCCAATTCGAACCACCATTAATTATGTCGGTCTTTCAGTTTCTCTCTCAAAATCACAGTCAAAATGTCTAACTCATAGTGCTCTTAAATCATTCTATTTATAAAAAAAATAATATTTTGAATGTAGCTGTTATTACTTACAGTAGGACAATCTTTTCGCAGATGTGTGACATCGCCACAAAGCTTGCAGGCACCACCATTGGGGTAAAGACCTTTGGGGTTATCAGGACACTGTCTCGCTATATGACCCTGAAAAAATATAAATAAAAATAATTATTATACTGCTTTTTCTGTATAAGGAGAGACCTTTGCCCTGTAGTGGAATAATATATAATATTCACACAACTATCACAGCCGTCTAATCCCAAGCTAAGCAGAGCTTGTGTTATGAGTACTAGACAACTGATAAACATACTTAAATATTTCTAAATACATACATATTATAGATAAATTACACCCAGACACAGAACAAATGATTGTGCTCATCTCACAAACATTTGTCCTTGGTGGGAATCAAACCCTTAACCTCCGGCATAGCAGTCAGGGCCACTAACCACTAGATCAACAGGCCAGTCAACAATAATGGGTTGTAACTGAAAGAAAAGATTGAGAAAACAATATGTAAAGAGAGATTCTGAATTTTGTAAGTATGTGGAGAATAATCACCGAAATTGAAAAATTTGGACTCGGTAAATGCGGGCTCTAGCAACTGATAAATAAATGTGACCTACTGGTTCCCGACAAATGAAGCATGTAGCAAATCTGAACTCTTTACTCTCCTCTCGTTGCACTTTACATTCAAACTGTCGGTGCTCTGTAGAACCACACTTGAAACAAACTCCGTCTGCCGTATCCCCGGGTATCTTAGACTTTAACTCGGGACAATCAGACAACACGTGGCCTCCTTTCCTGCAGTTGTAGCAAACTTCTCTCTTCATCCTCGCCAAAGCTTTCTCTGCCCTTCTTCGTTCTAACTTCATGGTCCTCTGTACCTCGCTCTTCGGTATCCCTTTTTTGATCATGTTGGTTTTTAATTCTTGCAGTCTTTCAGCATCCTTCTTCATGACTGGGAAGCCATCAAATCTGACTAGTTCTATTTCTTTGCCATGTACAATCAATTGGAAACTGTTGTCATTTATCTCCTTCCTGCGAACTGGTTTGCCATTTAATAGTTTTTTGTTCTTTTTATTTTTAGGTTTTGCTTCATGGTTCTTAGCATTTGGAGGACTATTGTTATTCTTATAATTTTGCGTTGAACGATTGGGAACATTAACCTTAGAAACTTCTGAAAATTCTGCACATTTATTATTTTGTTTATTCTTCTTCTTTTTATTCTTTTTAGGGCTTTGAACAGTCTCTTCTGCACAAGTGTTTTCATTCTGTTGATCTGTTACAACTTGAGACTTTTTCTTCTTTTTAGGTTTTTTCCCTGTGCCCTCAGAATTCTCAGAAACTTGGTTTTGTGAATTGTCAGCATTTGTGGCTTCAGAGGGTTCCGCTGCAATGGTATCCTTTTTCTTATTTTTCTTTTTAGTTTTTGCAGGTGAACCATGCATCTCTGGCAAATGAACTGCTTTCTTATTCCCATCTGTTTCTGGAAAATCACACCAAGTTGCTTTTCTTTTTTGAGTTTTGTGTTCTTTAAGGAATTTCTCATAGTTTTCTATGCGTTGCTGTTCAGCCTGGAATTAGACAAAAACAAAGATTAGGAATTATGATCGTTAGTAATTAGTAAGAGAGTAAAGAATCTGTTTATTATGTTTTAGTATTAATTGAAATTAAAAAAATATTTTTGAAAAGTAAATAACAATTTATATGTACGTAAGTTGTACGTCGTCCCACTGTCGCTGATGAAACAAGTTGAAAGAAGGGTACATCCGTATTGGGACAAACTATTTTCCAAGCTATAGTAAGTACGAAAAGATATAGTAGGTAAGACTAAATTATACCTCTTTCCGTTTCTTGGATTCATCACCTTCCTTTTTGGCTTGCAATAACTGCTCTTTCATAACCTCCCATGGAGTACTGTCTTCAGGGGTTCTTTCATTCGATGATTTCGAGCCTTTGGCTCTAGCAAACCTTGTCATGTTGCATATACTCTAAATAAACTGCTTTTATACAGTAATTATTTAAACTATTTATATCTCGCACGTGCAGTACAGTGTAGTCCAATGTCCACAGAGTACTTTGGTAATATACACCAATGTCAATTGGTTTCAATTTGACGACATTTGACATGTAAGCGCATGACAGCTGACACTTGACGTTAACGTTGTTATACGAGGCTGCGGAATTGTTCGAAAGAGTCACTGCCTTACCACGGCCTTAAATTAACTCTTATAGAAAGACTATGTAAATAAAACTAAGAAATGAAAATATTCCAAATCTTTTGCTAAATATTTTACTTCTAAGTGGCGCCTTTTTTTTACGTGGGAAAGCATCCAATGACTATCCGCCCTTGGGCGGGCGTGTCAGACACAGACTTAAAACCAAAGAGTATAGTAAATATAAGGGGCTTAAAACCCACTATCCTATGTTCCTTTTTTGCCTGGGCCCCGGGAATATTGTTCGCGCAACCCAACTGAGCGTACAATTTGGTCAGGTACTCTGTGAATATGGTATAGAAATGTACTGAGGTAGGTAAGCTCTGTGTGCATTTGCCAAAGAGTATAGAGTATAGTACACAATAAATAGCATAATATCTTGCACGAGCAGTATTTGTTTTTCAAGTATTTTAAAGACCAGCTTCTGCCAGCGTTAAATTCGAAAATTCTCATAATAAAACAAACCTACTTTCAGGATAGAAAAAGTACTCTATCACAGACTACTTAGTTAATTATTCCATATTCTATTTCCACCCATGGCACAAGTAAGAATTGCTGAACGGATTTGTGAAATCGAAGCAAACAAAATAATAAACTTGTATCTGAATATTGTAATTGGAATTTGGGGGAAAGTATTTTGCTTTTTTTCTAAAAGTGACCTTATTGAGACCTCTTCTTGTCGTTGTTTTTTAGTCGATTAATTAGAATTTACGGTTTTCAGACAAGTCGTTCGTCTCTAGTCAAATGTTTGTTTATAGTATCTTTTTTGCAGTTTTGAGGTTATGTTTAAGAAAACCAGTTGGTAAATACTAGATATAATTCTCATCCACAATTTTAGTAAACGTTTTAAAACTCATTCATTGTTTGTGTCACCAAAAGATGCTCAGTGTTAACTGAACCATTAGAAAAATCTGGCAAGGACTGATAATTTCAACAGGTAAAACATCTATCTATACCTTTCTTGGCGTAGCAGCACTTGGCTGTCACTTTGGTGTTTTATTTTATTTTAATAAAACATTGAATAAATAAAATTTAAGCTTTATAAAAAAGACTCAGCTACAGTGTTAAATAGCTTTAATTGAAGAACCCTTTCAGTTTCTCTGTGAAACACATTCTTTGGGGACCTTGAGATGAAAAATCTAAAATTAAATATAAATATTCGTATGCATTGCGTTTCCTTCTTAGAAAAAACTTTCACAATTCAAGCATTTCGTTTACGGAATGTATTTACCCATAGAAGTGAGGCGTGCTCTAATAATCCTACTAAGTTTAAAAAAAACCGGCCAAGTGCGAGTCGGACTCGCCCATGGAGGGTTCCGTAGCAGCAAGTAACATAATAATAATCTTTGTATCAGGTTCATATTTGGCTTGCGCAAGTATGACCACGTTTCTGAATTTCGTACTTCGGTTTACGATTTATGACGTACTAAAAAAAAACTACTGACCAGATCTCGTTCAAACCAATTTTCGTTGGCAGTTTTTATAGTAATGTACATCATATATTTTTTTTAGTTTTATCATTCTCTTATTTTAGAAGTTAGAGGGGGGGGGACACACATTTTACCACTTTGGAAGTGTCTCTCGCGCAAACTATTCAGTTTAGAAAAAAATGATATTAGAAACCTCAGTATCATTTTTGAAGACCTATCCATAGATACCCCACACGCATGGGTTTGATGAAAAAAAAAATTTTGAGTTTCAGTTCTAAGTATGGGGACCCCCAAAATTTATTGCTTTTTTTCTATTTTTGTATGAAAATCTTAATGCGGTTCACAGAATACATCTACTTACAAAGTTTCAACAGTATAGCTCTTATAGTTTCGGAAAAAAGTGGCTGTGACATACGGACGGACAGACGGACAGACAGACAGACAGACAGACAGACAGACAGACATGACGAATCTATAAGGGTTCCGTTTTTTGCCATTTGGCTACGGAACCCTAAAAAGGTGAAGAGTATTATCTCTCAGTATAATTTTTCATCTTCTTTGCTCAATTAGTTATGTGGTTCGGTATTATATGTATGTATTTTAAATTATTATGTCTAATTAATATTACTTATTTGCCCTGTGCGAGTAGAACACTCATTGTACACTTGTACTTTTATAAATGTTTGTACTGTTAATGTCAAAATCTTGTATCAAGTATTTGCTTATCAAACTACAGACCCACTTTGCTTAGTATTATATTTATGACATGTAGCTATCTACACATTAATTTATTACACTTAGATGTCTGTTTAATCGGCATATGCAATGTTGATGCACAATAGCTAACTATGTTGTTACAATAGCAAAAAGTACCAAATTACAAATGACAAACAAATATCTGTAAATAGGTCTAGGAATTGGGTCCTAACACTAAATGATAAACAACAACATTTATTTTATAAGTAGGGGTTATAATTTAAACACAGTAAAAGTAACAAAAGTAAAAAAAAAACATTGACACAACACAACACTACCGCTACTACTACTGTTAACATATAGTTAACAGTGTCAGGGACCCAGGAGAGAGGTCATACAATAATCGAAAAATCTTAATAAATCTTAATTAACTCTGAATATATCATATTCAGAGTTAGACTCACTAGTCAGTAGGTACTGGGTATAAAGACAAGTCAACAATAGATATTTATAGAGTAAGAGCCCCCAACGGCCAGACCTTCGTTATTTTATAAAAGCTGAAAGTTTTTCAGTGCTTCGTTATACAAGTAAGAACAATCAGCGACTATAGAGTTTGGGTTCTGGTTCTTATCTTGTTGTGGGGCTGGCCCTGGGCCAGAGCACTTCGACCCTTCTGGATCTTTTGTGCTATGCCCCTCCTGTCTACTCAACTTCTATTCTTCCGTACACCTTCTTCCCTTATACAGGTAAGAATGATCAGCGACTATAGAGATTGGGTTGTGGTAACTTGGGCAACTAGCAAAAGTGTATAAAATAGTACCTTAAATTCAAAAAACCTATATAAACCTTATACCTTAAGTTAAAGCATAAAGCTCATTTTTTATATTTTATTTGGGATAACTTTTGAAATCTATAAACTATAAGGAAAGTATAATTGTAATTTATTCAAGTTTAAGGGTGTCTGGTAGGGGGTAGCAAGTGTCATAAGTGTTCGGTAATAACTGACGGGATTTCTAAAGTCACTCACCTGCCCAAGTAACCACAACCGAAACTGTATAGTCGCTGGTCGTTTTTACCTATATAGGGGAAAACTTTCAGCTTTAATAAAATAACGAAAGTCTGGCCGTCGTGGGCTCTTAGGCTAATACATATAACAACAGTTTAAGAGAGGGGTTGTCGAAATGCAAATAAATTGTTGTATGTTCCTTGCACTGATATGTTAAACATATTATGGAGGCCAGAAGCTACTGCTATATGGATCTCTTTGGGGATTTAGGTTTTACTGCTGCATAGAAATGCAAATAGTTTGTGTGGTTATAATAATAAATCAAATGGAATGATCTGTCTAATAAAATAAGGAAATTATTCCCCATAAATATCTACAGAACCATTATAATAAATTGAAAGTGTTCCTAATCATATTATAATTTATAGGATTTGTATCCAATCTAAATACCCATATTGTAAGCGTATAGTATGTAAAACTCGTGGCTTGAAATCGCAGTTCACAATCCGATCGATGAATTTAGGCTGCAAAAGTCGGTCCGTGGACGGGTGATCATCCATTTCCTATAGAGACCCCTCTATGCCAGTTTACCTAAGGGGTATTGTGTTACCTAGTTATTGGGTTGTGGAGGTCAAATAGGCATTAACTAACATTTAAAATAGTGACATTCAACTACATATGTTTAGACTGGAAGCTGACGTCAATATAGCTGAAAAAGTCTACATAGAAGAACAATGGAAGTTCATGTATATATATTTAATTGATATAAATTAATGCTTGACTGCTATCCCATCTGATGGTAAGCAGTGATACAATCGTTGATGGTGAAATGCACTAGTTATGTATATGAATTCTCAACTATAAAAATTGTGCTTGCTTCCTAAATTCGTGATCTAACGTGCTTGCTATCTAATAATCGCGGCTTAAGATATAAATCTACGTGACGTTGCTTATTATTAAAGTGAAGGTAAATATAAGATAAAGTTATTTTATAACAAATGATGACAAGACCAAGCGACCGAAAACAAATAAAGTGTTATCAACTTATATAATAGCTATAGCTGCACCTTTCGCTGCATCTCCCCCGGACGTAAATTCCAGTGGTAAACTGTAAAAATGTTCCACAGCCCTTTGCAAGACAGCATTTCTGGATAATCCTGAACCATTTCCAACAATTCTCTTTACATTGGCGCTTCGCAATATTTCTTTAGGCATCATGTGATGTAAATTTTGAATTAAACTTTCACATAGAGATTTAAATACGCTACCCAGTTGTATATTAGAAAGATCGATATTTTCTACTGAAGCTTTAGCTGTTGGTGCTTGTCTTTCACCTAATAAATGTGGAACTATATTCATACTTGACGTCTGTGCTTCAAGACCCAAAGCAATTAGTTTTTCCCATACCTTTGACTGCGGCGTAGGAAATCCTAGTTCCAGCATCCATTGTTGGAGCATTTTGACAAACGTTGCTAAAACGTTGCCTCCGTTTAAAGATGCAGCAACAACCAAATAAGTGCTGTGAAAATATGGTAGATGCTCGACTGTTTTACAGCCTAAGTCTGATATTTTATCCACGACAAACGCTAGTTGAGCAGAAGTTGATATGTTTAACACAGCATCTTGTCGACTTTCAAGCGTAGCTATTATAGAGCATTGTAAATCGCCCATAGCAACACTTACAGGCGTTCCCTCAGGAATTCCATTCCAGGAAGCGTTTAACTTTCCTGCAAATTCCCTGCTTTTATTAATTTTAGGTAAGAGTTTTACTGGAAAGTCCACTGATTGCAGAATATCGATATTCCATTCATTCTTTTCAGTGTTAAAATAGCCCCAACTTGCTGCGTTTTGGTCAGACATAACCGGCGTATCCAAATCGCAAAGCATTGTTACGACAAAATCTTGTATCGTTCCAGAATATTGAAAATTTTTCAGTTTTTCGGGTTTGTGCTTAAGCATCCACAAAAGTGTGGCGCACCCGTATCCCGAGTAACAATTAAGATGTGAATCAGGTTTTGGAAGTGAATCTAAAAATTCTGGTTTGCATCTTGTGTCTTGCCAGGTATACAACGCCGACATATTCTCTCTCTTCGCCTCAAATCTCATTACTACTCCATCTTTTACAACTTTTTCCCAGGCGCTAAAAAAATCAATGATTACTTAAATGGCAGAATTACATTTCTTTGTCAGAAATAGAGTATAGAGTTCCAATATGTATAAATAAAGTAGGTCCTTGACTTTAAATTACTGTTAAAAATAAAGCAAATAGTAAATTAAAAAGAAAAGAGAGGACAATGAATATACAAAAAAAAAAAACTAGGGAATACAGTAAAATTAATTAGTGGATAAATATACTTAAAAAATTCGGTTAGTGTTAACACATACCCCTTCTTCCATAACAGAACTCCGTGCATTTGTCCACACACTCCAATTTTTGTAACATTTCGTAATACATCTCTCGGAAGACGTGAGATGCAATAGTGAACAGCTGATACTATTTTTGGCACATCTTGCTTGTTACCTTCAATACCCTGGTCACTCGGTATATTTGCTGCTGTATCCTTATTTTGTTTAGCAACAATTTCTTTTGCGTTAGGATCATAAACACAAACTTTCACTGAAGTCGTTCCAATATCCATGCCCAAAATATAACTCTTCTCAGCCATGGTGCTGTTAAATAAAATTATAAGTTAAAAAAATAATAGTCCCGATAAAGCAAGGAGACGACACAAACCGCGCGGCAATTTGTTTCGATTGCCCGATCACAGCAGCGCGCCTGAGAAGTGGGTGGCGGGTGGTCTCGTCTGGTGGCAGTGCGCCCGCATTGGCCTTGTGTTAGTTATTACGTAAAGATTAGGTTTGTATTCCTTATCTCATTGAGTGGCCGATGTGTTTATCAAACACTTCAACTATTCACTGACTTACAGCTAATAAATAACTTCAGTTGATATTAGTTTTACGATAACAGGTACAAATTGTTTTTTTTTGTTTGCTCATGTAAACATTTGCGCACTTTGTATGTATGCTATTTTTTCTGATTGAGCTAAATAAATAATTAATCAATTTGCAACAAACTCAAACCAGACTCCAGCAATTACTCTAGTATATCTAGCAGAGTCTAAAAACGTGATAACAGTAGCTACTGACGTCAGAGTTCTGTCATCATTTGTGTCAAAATAATTGATTAACTTTATTTACATACAATCTAAACTATTCTAAACGCTACATCGTTTCGACGACAGTAATTAATATTATGTGCTTTTTTTACCCACAATTATCTTGTGGCCATATTGTTTTTCAGTCATTTTGTGTGCCAACTCTTTAAAAAATATGCAGTAGAATAAGATAGGACAGACATACATGACGTAAAATATCACGAATTGTCGGGTTCTCAGTAATTAGTAATAAAAAACTTTTTACAAAAAAAATACAACCGGCTTCAGTGTAAAAAAAATCGGGCAAGTGCGAGTCAGACTCGCGCACTGAGGGTTTCGTACAAACTTACCAGTTCAATTCCAGAATTGTGTTACGAAGATTTTTCCGAATCGCAAAAAAAGTTTTTTTTTTGTGACGTAACTACTATTTTATAGTTTTCAGATTTTTCCTATACTGGTTTTATGAGACCTTGCTTCATGCCAAATTTCAGGATTCTAGGTCAACGGAAAGTACCCTATGAATTTTGATTCCCTTGAGAGTGTCGAAATATACGTTTTTTGCTACATAAACGGCCGTATCTTCTTTTTTCATTGAGTCAGAAGTTTGATTTTTTCACAGGTTCAAGGGACCTTTTCGGAAGTCGGATTTTCTATAATAGTTTTGTCTCTTCGTTATTTAACACCCACTTCCAAAATTAGTGTTATTTTGCACTTTTTAACCGACTTCAAAAAGGAGGAGGTTATATGTTCGGTTGAATGTATGTTTTTTATTTTTATTTTTTATGTATGTTCACCGATTTCTCGGTCAATTGTGGACCGATATTGAAAATTTTTTTTTTGATTGAATGGTTATGCTTCCGAATTGGTCCCATAGAAATATTGTTATGATCTGATCATGAACTTCGAAGATATGGAACAGAACTCCTCATAGGATCACAGCAGAACCGTCGTAACAAGTAAAATTGCTTTGTTTATACGTGTAGTCGATGACTGACTGAAAGTAGAGGGGGAATATATCGAACTGATCTGATGATGAAGCCTGAAGTTAGGCACCGGAACTCTGTAATAAATTAATGTAATCTAACCGTGTTTGGGATTATTAGAATTGTCATGAGATGCACTCTGGCTATAAGGTATTTAAGTTTGGCTGAGGGGTACTTTTTAGTGGTGGTACCATAACTAAAAAGTGTAAAATAAAAAACTTTTTACAAAAAAAATACAACCGACTTCAAAGTAAAAAAAAAACACTGAAAAGTGCAAAATAACGTTAATTTCGGAAGTCGGTGTTAAATAACGAAAAGACAAAACTATTATAGAAACACCGACTTCCGAAATTAACGTTATTTTGCACTTTTCAGTGTTTTTTTTTTACTTTGAAGTCGGTTGTATTTTTTTTGTAAAAAGTTTTTTATTAGTGTTTTTTTTTACATTGAATTCGGTTGTTTTTTTTTGTAAAAAGTTTTTTATTTTACACTTTTTATTTGCGGTACCACAACTAACCCCCCGCCCCCTCAATCAAACTTACAGTCATCGCGTATACGTATAAACAAAGCAATTTTACTTGTCACGACACTTTAGCTGTGATCCTATGAGGAGTTCCGTTCCATATCTTTGAAGTTCATCATCAGATCATAACAATATTTCCACTCGGAAGTAAACCTTAACCTTACAATAAAAAAAAAATATTTTCAGAAATCGGTGAACATAGGTACTTACATAAAAAAAATACATACAGCCCAACATAGAACCTCCTTCTTTTTGAAGTCGGTTAAAAATAGTTAAAAATGTTTTAAAAAATATGAATAAGAAATTACTCTTATCAGAAAAATATGAATAAGAAATTACTCTGCTCAGCAATATTTAAGAATTTGCTGTTGTCTTATGCAAATCAAGCATAAATAAATATGCAGGGTGTTTAAGTAGGCACCTCAATGATTAAATTAGCAAATAAAATCGTCTTTTTCCTTTCTCAGAATTCAAGATCATGGGGAAAAGAAGCAAATCGGATAAGACTGCTAGTGAACCCAGCTTATTGGTTCAAGGGAAAAGTGTGAATAATAAAAAAATTAAGTCCGATGCTAGCGATGCAAATAATGAATGTAAGCCAGAGGAAACAATTGTAACTACTGAGGACAAACAGGTTAAACGAAAAAAGAAAAATAAGGCACAGTTAACTGAAACTAGTACTGCAAAGAAAAATAAAAAAATAATATTTAACAATGACGATGGTGAACCAGTTGAAGTTGATAATCCCCCAATTCAACGAAAACGAAACAATCAAGAAGAATCTTCTCAAGAAAATGAAGACGATATAAAAGACGAGGATATCGACAAGTTTTGTGATGAATTAAACGAAGAAGATAATGAACAATATGAAAATTGGGTTAAATTAATAGAAGCTAAGCTTAATTCAAATAAAAAGAAACCCAAATAACGTTAAGCTTTTTCACTGTAGACACTGCAAACCACGCAAAACTTGAACTGAATTAAGATTGAATTTTCATGATAAAAATGTCTGAACAGCAATAGGTTGTGGTTAAAAATGCAAAAAAAAACCGTGAGTCATATTGCCATCTGCTGTTTAGCATTTAGTCGTTTATTTTGGCTTCGAACATTTATTTAATTAATTATATTGTGGGTAAAACATCCGTCAGCGTGAGTTATTATACTATTTGAAACATCAATGTATCACCACTCTAGTTCTCATAAAATTTTATACCCTTCATAAATATAGAGCAAAAATTAGGAAGCGACCTATTTAAGAACCCCTCGCTCTGACATTGTCTTATGAACGATGTCGTGACAATTTAAATTATTTGCGAGCCTTGTGAGCTCGTGACTAGTGCGAAGTACCTAGCTAACCTAGCTTCCTTTATTGTTTTTATTTTTACATAGACGACACGGAACTAATTACAAGTCAGTAAGATCTGAAAGTATCTGGAACGATAATTCTCAAACAGTGGATTACTTAATAGAGAAAATTTTCGCTAAACGTGCTATAAAAAAACAGTGTAGCTAAGATTGAACTGTGCATGCTCGAGGTCGCTATTATTAAGTCACCCGAACTAAAAGAAACACCGCGTGGCTTAGGAACACTTGGATAAACAGTTGAACTCCCAACAGAGACGCGCGTGCGCATCGACTCGATCGATTTACTGATTTATTTGAATATGTAGTATAAACTAATATAAAAGTTTGTATGAATGTATGTTTGTTACGTTACGTTAATGGCTGAACGAATTTGTATGAAATTTGGCACACCGGTCCATCGACATGGTATACTTTTATCCCGAGAGTATCCTTGGGATAATTCCCGACTTCCCCGCGGGCGAAGCAGCTGGCAGAAGCTAATAACTAATATATTCGGACTCCTTATACAACCCTCTTTAGTAGAATCCTAATCTCCTATTGAGTAGCGTAATTAGAGACACAATAGAAAGACAATGACCGAGCGAACGCCGGCGTTCGCTCGGGGTTTAATGAATTCTAGTTAATTCTACCCGACGTTTTATTACAAATCTACTTAACGTCTGTTAATAAAAATGAACCTCTCTTGCTTTTGTCATTTTAATAATAATATGTTTACTACAAGTACCCTTATCCTATTATCTGCTACTACAAACGACCTTGTTAATGACATGTTTGTTTATTTTAACCGAATCATAACAATGGTGTTATTAGGTTGTTAACCCCGGCAACGATTGCCACGGTAATTGATCAGCTGATTTTTATTATGCTGCTCACTCCGTAGTTTTATTTTCAGCTAATGAAGGATTCATAATGAAAAAAAAAATATTGGTACATTATATAGCTTGGATGAAAAAAAGGTTAAAAAAGTAATTTTGTAGCAAAAATCTGAATTTATTGAAATATATCGATCGTGCAATAACAATAAATGCTTATTACCTGCGATTTGGAATTGGTTTTTCTTTCTTTGTTTAAAAAGTCAATCGTCTCGCCTGAGATAATGTAATTTTAGCGTTAGCATATGTGGTACTGATGCTGTGTGAATTGCTATTCTTAAATAGATAGAGAACACAAAATCAATCCCGTAGTAACATTTTAAAAACCGAACTATAGAATCAATCGATTACACGTTGAACACCACTAACACTAAAAACTGACAGGGCCACTAAAAAAAAACCGGTGTTGACAGAAGTCAAAATGAATGACACCTTAGATGACAGATCAATTTGCGAACTCAAGTTCGCAGAATTTATTTTATGATTTCTCTTTGAATATCGGTCATCACCGGTACTAGTACAATAATAACGGGATTATGAGCTAACAGTTTTGATCTAAACGCAGTTTAGTAATGAGTATAATGACCCTCTCATTTATAAAACAATGATTTAAGTGTGTATGTTTCGTGGACAGCGGTGTTTCTTTAATTTCTACATCTAATCAAATCAAAATGGATCACAATAAGAAAACTGAAGATATGGACATACCAAACGTTGAAGGGAACCTCTTACAACAACCGAAAGAGGAAACATTACCAACTCGAAATCCGCTAATGAAAGTGCGGACTTATGTGCTTGCATTGCGTCCATGGTCGTTGAGTGCGAGTCTGCTGCCGACTCTCCTGGGGGCTGCGCTCGCGTACCGTCTGCCTGGCGAGAGTGGCTTCAGTTGGTGCACCTTGTTATTGACCCTATGTACAATTATTCCAGTTCATGGTGCAGGCAATGTTGTCAACACATATTTTGATTTTGTAAAAGGGATAGATAACCGTAAATCTGATGACAGAACTCTTGTTGATCATATTTTGAGTATAGATGAGGTAGTGTCCCTAGGTGCTATATTGTACCTGGCTGGATGTGCTTCATTTGTTCCACTGGTCATATTATCTCCAGCCCGTATGGAGCACTTGGCTCTTGTATATTTTGGTGGGTTATCTTCTTCATTTTTGTATACTGGTGGTATTGGACTAAAGTATATAGCTCTTGGTGATATTCTAGTTTTAGTTATATTTGGACCAGTATCTGTTGTTTTCGCTTTTTTAGCTCAGACGGGTAGGGTGGACTGGCAAATAATTTATTATGCAATACCACTTGCCCTAAACACAGAGGCTATTTTACATAGCAACAACACAAGAGACCTTGAGACAGACAGTAAAGCAGAAATTGTGACCTTAGCAATATTGATCGGTAGAACTGCTTCATATCTGTTGTATGCATTTTTATTATTTACTCCTTACATTATGTTTGTGGTAGCTTCTGTGCGCTGTTCTTTGTGGTTTTTAATTCCAATGTTGACATTGCCGAGAGCTTTTGAAATTGAAAGAAGGTTTAGAAGCCCTGAGACTATGAGATATGTACCGAGACAGACAGCCAGGTTAAACTTTTATTTTGGCATGCTGTACATGATCTCATGTTTGTTTGCTTATCGTCTGCCCTTCCTTCTTCGGTGAAATATTGACTGTTTCTATTTGATAAAGTAGAAAACATTAAATTAATTCTTCATAATCTTTCTTGAGCTTATGAAATTAATGTACAAGAATGGCCTTTTAATTTATTGTTACTTGATTGTAGAAAGTGACTGACCAGTTTATTAAGTCATAATATTAAAATTTGTATATTTTTGTAATCTAAGAAACTAAAAATGTAAAAAAAAAATTAGCACTTGCATCATTGTTTCCAGTCCCAGGTTTTATATAAAGATTCTACTACTGATTTGGATTCAGAGAATTGTACATGTGCAAGTTTTCCTCAAAATGTAAGCAGATATAGCATATTAGGTTCTAAATTTTTCCTTTATTTCTTTGTTATGATGAAACCAGATTATCATAATGGTTGTAAATGGCTTTGTTATGTTATGTGGCACAGTGTGAACCTCACAGCAGCATAGTTATGTATAAAGGTTGCTGACAATGAACCTACCTTCTAACAAATGCTAAATGGTTATGAATACAAAAGTAGCACTACCCTACTGGTTTTGAAATATTATTATTGTACGGAATGGAATCTGAATATCAATGATGAATGTAGTCAAAACATGACCTAATCATATCACATCTGTATGCTTTTGTGATTGCTTTAGTTTTATATTATGTTACATTTACACTATTTTAAATATTATCTACCTCTAATAATGTTTAAGAGCTACTGATGTCTATCAAGATTTGTGGTTATAGTTATTTTATCATTTGAATACAATGAAATCTCTAAATTTGAATTGACAATAATTTATTTATTAGCTAGATAAAGAACTAAATTTAGTCAAATATAATGAAGAAGTGACAATGCTTTGTTTATTATTTGTGATGATAAAAACGCTATTTATTTGCATTTATTTAATTTTATTGATATAATCAACATAGGAGACCTCTATAATATAGAATCTTCATAATATAATGATAAATTACAAGTCAAATTATCATACAAGTGAGACCATGTAATTTAAAGAAATGGATTTCATTCAGGAATGCCTGTTCTAAAGTCTACATTGAATATATATTGGCAGTGACTGGAGAAATATGACCAACTTGAGATAAATACATTGTAACACACATACTATACTGATACAGCGACGCCATAGTGCGCCAGTCCAATACTTGAACTTGCCTGCCCACTGTGGAAACATATTATGCATGTTTCAAGTCTACCTTTGTCATCACACACAAGTCAAGTGAACATGCCATCTGTGAGGGTTCCTTACATTGTAATATTGACAGGCCGTTACTGATTCTAATTATACTATTAATTGAATTATGCTAATGATATTATAATGAATACTACTCCCTAATTCTCAAGTGAAAATCCATTTCAAATCATAACTAAAGTTTTAAAGGAACAAATCACAATGTATTAAATGATAATACAAAAATCATGTTTGCTAACAAAGACTAAACATAATATCACTATAATCAAATAGTAATCAAATCCATAATATAATTAAATACATTTTACTAATTTTCATTTTGCACAAAAATAAGAAGTCTTCAACATTCCATACAATTCCTATACGTTTATATATTTATATCCTAATGTATAACCATTAGTTAAACTAATGCAAGACTAACCAATCTAAAATCGAAATTACTTGCTCACGATTTTCATTACAGAGATTTCCTATAAAATGCAGAAAAGACGTCCAGCTTACAAGTTCACACCAAATACTCTAATGTAGTGCTCATGTTCCATGCTCGTCAAGTTTGGGCTCGACACAAAAAGCACTTGTCTTACTCAGAAATGTCATGTTCTTGTATCTTAGAATTTAGGCCTTTACATCTATATGTGATGGTAGTTTCAATGGCGTGACACCACGCCAAAGTCCAAAGGTTAAATAATGATACAGATGTTAATTTAAGTTTTTTATTATTAGAATTTAGTTAATTAAATTTCATGTAATTTAATTATATAAAATTTCGAGACTCACGTGCATTTAGTGTTAAAGCTAAAAATAGATGCCAAGTTCAATACTCCGTGAAGACGTTAAAGCTTTAATTTAGTAGTAAAATATATATATTTAGTGGTGGTTAAGATAAAATTTGGTTCTTGTCACAGTGGGTAATACTAATGGAAGAATTTTGTGACAATACAAGAGTGAAAGAAATGATTAAATTAACACCTGTATATGAATTGAAAATGATCCGTTAGGTCGGAAACGTGACAATACTCGTAGTTTCAACTTCACGAAACATTCGCACTGAATAACATACATGGAATAATCTCACATTCATGCATACGGACAATAGTCCCATCAAAGGCGGAAAAATCCGTCCGGTAGTCTTTATATATGGGTTACGTTATATACATCAGACTTTAGTGTTGGCCTTGGACGATTACGACGTCGACGCTTTCTTCTCGCGCTGCCATTGGATGATCTTCTCTTTGAGCTCAGTTGCTGCAACAATTCAAGATTACGTTAGGTCCATATATACACATAAGGGTTGGAGGAATGTTCGATAGAGTTAAGCTAGAACTACGAGCGCATACGTCGTGTGCCGCACACCGATCTGGGCGCGTCGGTCTCCATAAATTTTATATGGAAACTAGACTTGTAGAGCTACACTTGATCCACGCCACACGACGTCTTTCTACGTACAAATCAGGCGTGTTACACGTGTGCATCGGTCTAATGTAGTTCTAGCTTTACCGTGGTCCTGGAAAGCAAAGGTGAATAGGAACACAGGTGGGGTTTAGTAAGTAAAAACTTGACACGCCCTCTCACTCCACTCAGAGCAGGAAAAATTATTTGATGATTTCTCACCTCAAAAACTAAAAAAGATCCAAATAAACAGGCTATTAGGCGGTAAAGTAATAAATTACACAAGTTCATTATATTTACCTGGACGTAATTGATCCTCGGAGAGAGGTTGTCGGTTGAAGGGGTCGGTGGCACTGTTCAACAAGTGACGCAAGATCACCGATCGGTCCATTATCTGTAAACATTATTCAAGTTAATGGAAGAAGAGTCTTCAGTTTTTCAATGGATGTGAAAAAAATCACTAAAATATATCTATAAAAAACAAAAAAAAAAAATTAAAGTTGCGCTTCCGAGAATAATTTCGTTACAAGCGGCGCTCCAGTGTCACTTACAATAAATTCATTGGTGTGCAGTCACTTGCACTGTTCGACGTTCGTGTCCTGTTTAGTGGTGATTGATTGATAAACCAAATAAACGTTTTGTCTTAATTAATTAACCCTAAACTACCTATCGCACTAATACTATAAAGGCGAAAGTTTGTCAGTATGTTTGTTACTTCTTCACGGTCGAACGGCTGAACGGATTTGGATGAAATTTGGCATACTGGTAGACCATATCATGGAATATCACATAGGAGACTTTATCCTAGGAGTATGTTTCCTTGTGACAAATTTTACGCGGGCGAAGCCGCTGACAGCGGCTAGTAAATAAAAAAAAACCGGGCAAGTGCGTGTCGGACTCGCGCACTGAGGGTTCCGTACAAACTTACCTATGAAAACAATTCAATTCTCGAATTGAGTTACAAAGATTTTTCCGAATCACAGTTTTTTTTTTGTGACGTAACTACAAATTTACAGTTTTCAGATTTTTCCCTGTACTTGTGCTATGCGACTTTGCTTCATGCCAAATTTCAGGATTCTAGGTCAACGGCAAGTTTCCTATGAATTTTCATTCCAAGGCAATGTGCCTTTGTTGCCTTTTATGTCGCAAAAAATGTGTAATTTTTAAAGATCGTAATTTATTTTTTTAAATCAGAAGTATGATTTTATTCAAAGCTTCAAGGGACCGCAGACTTGAGCATATTGTTTTAATTTGAAGTCGATACCTCTATGCGTTTCCGAGATAAAGGGTCTTGACAGACAGGCAGACAGACGGACAACAAAGTGATCCTATAAGAGTTCCGTTTTTTGCTTTTGAGGTACGGAACCCTAAAAAAGTAACTGCGTAAGTAAAGTTTCAAATAGCCTTGACGTGAGGAAGAAACTAATAAGTGATTTGCGGTGCGACGTTAATAGATAGGTGTAATGACGTAACAGGCGAGTGAGAGACCGCAGACGTTCAGAGTTAAAATATAAACTAAATAAAATGTAAACTGAAATAAACAAATTCTCAGTTATTTATTAGTTTTGATCTCATTATCATTACAACTGAAAGACGTTGGACATAGGCCTCCCCCAAGTGTCGCCACAACGACCGGTCCTGTGCGTCTCGCATCCATCGGATTTCCACGACCGTCACCAGGTCATCGTTCCATCTTGTGGGAGGCATTCCTACGGTTATAAATTGCTGTCGATACGGCATAAAAAATTACAGAAAATGATGTCACTGTGCTTTCTAAAGTTCTGTTTTATTTTGATAGCATAGCATAGCATAATCAGCCTTTTAATGTTCCCACTGCTGGGACTCAGGCCTCCTCTCTAGGAGAGGGAATGGGCCATAATCCACCACGCGGGCCCAGGTTATTTTGATGACCCGGTATTTTGTAAGTTAGATGTCTGAAGACTCACCTTCCCAGAAGGTAATAAAACTGGGTCACTCATTAGTGTATCCATGAGCGGGTCCCTAAACTCTTCGGGGGCGTCAGCGAATTCATCGCTTTTCTGTTGGTTGGATACTGAAACAAGGAAATACTATTAGATATCTTCAATAGAGTATTTTATTTTTAAGGCAGCCTTTGCGTTAGCAGGGGCGTTCGATGAATGAAGACAGCGACGCTGATCATGCATTAGCACATCGAAGTTTCGATATATGTATGTCGGGCTGGTGTCCGCAACAACACGTCCAAAGCGCGTATTTTACGTTCGGGTGGGACAAGATTGTCATTCGATCCACCCCAGCTCCTCAAGGAAGGCCAGCAGCCCCTTCGTGTTACTGACTAAATGGTCAGTAACACGCAGAGGGTAGGTACCTGAGTTACCGAAGTACTTTGCCCTGTATCCAGCGACCACTGGGCAGCTTAGAAGCAGACGGGCAGCTGTCTCGCTATAAATATCACATGTTCTTTATGGTAGCATCAAACTGACGTCAAATTTTGTTTGTAAGAGGTTATTAATAACCTCTACATACACTGAAACCTGGATATCGGGGAGCTCAAGAGACCTAGTATTTTTCATCACTTATCAAAACGTTAAATTGTCTCTCTTACAGCTACCTACTGAGCTAAAAAATATATATCAGCTATTAAGTTTTATTATTACCAGTGACAAAAGTATTCAAATGCAAAAGTATAGATAGGAAACTCGTGACCAGTAGCAGAGGTTTCTCACACGTCATCCACTTTACCAGGTGTCACTGGTTCTTTCATCCCGAAGAACAGTACCAGCGAAATAACATGATCTAACATGGCACTTACTTGCGATTTGATATGCATTGTCAGCGAGCGACTTGAAGCGCTCTATTTCTGTGGGTGTCTTGATGCATGACTTGGCGAGTCGCACTGAAGCCTCCTCGAATAACTCTTTGCGGAATGATCTCTGGAAACGGAACGAAACGTTTACGTTATTACGTTTAACGTAATCAGAAATCTGTGGTTCATGCTATAGCTTCGTACTTAGTTGTTCCATTTCGTACTTAGTCGGAAAAGACAACTTCCCCTATTATTTCTACATCGACAGGTCATGTGCTATATCCAGATAGAAAACTGGCTATCTATAATATCTCACATTATTTTTTTTCGTAAGTATACAATAAAGTTTATTCTATTATTTAGGTTCATTAAAACGAAGTTCCAGCCCCGTTTGTGCTGGCTTTAATTTATAAGAGGCACATACCGGTACGACGCGTTAAAAACAGTTTTAGTGTAAAATAAGTAACCTCGTCTGCGGCAAGTGCAGCATGGAACTGTGGCGAGTCAAGATGCAGGTAGATGTCTACCAGCTGGCTCAGCAACCGTCGGGGCTCCCAGCCGTACTTCTCCGGCCGACGGACCTGTACACGACGAAAAAGGAGGATTAGTGAACAGTTCATTACGACAACGACGACGGTGACGTTTTGGGAACATATTAAGGACGCTTTTAATATTTTCACTCGCTCAATTTTAGGTAAACTAGTCGCAACACATCAACATTACGCGTACGCACACAGCACGCACACATAGAATCCATTGTTCGCTCAATTTTATACTTTGACCGGACTTGTCTTAATACTTGAAGGTATTATTTTATTTTTTCTAGTATTAATTGAGTGAAGTTTGTATTTTTGGTATCAGTGATTACTGATTACAGTGCAATACGTTGGTACCTATATACTTACCCAATTTTAAACGCTGGCCGTAAGTGAAAAATAAGAAGGTACCATATCGTTACCGAGAAATATCAACCAGATTTCTTTGTACACCTACGATTATTTCCAAAGAAGCCTTATTTACTGATTTGAATTTTTTTTTTTCAAATCAGCAAATAAGGCTTGTCTAATATTCTAGTCTTGTTAGTTAGTTAGTCTAGGCTAGTAGTCTGGTCTAGTTTGGGGACCAGAAGATAATAACTTTATGCAAACTATATTGTATCCTATTACTGAACCTTTGTGACCAACTTATTGAAAATAAACTTATTATTATTTCGTTTATTCATTCGTTTAAACATATAAATTATATTTTTAAATATTTCAATAACAAAAACATTAAAAAATATAAAAAAATTGTGTCCCACCGGTATCGAGAACAGGGTCCAAGCTACCGGCGGTCAGGGCTCCAGAGAAAGGAACCTCCTGACAATACGAGCCGTGTCCAGGAGTACCGCCCTCTGAATCAAGCCCTTGATCCAGCCGCCCAACGCGAGCCTCCTAAGGTGTTGGTCGAGGCTCTTGGCTATTAAGCCATTGGCTGACCCGACTATCGGTACAATGATCGCTGAGTCCACATCCCACATGTCGACAACCTCGCGAGGCAAGTCAATATACTTGATTTGTTTATCTTTCTCGGCTTTCACGAGGTCCTTGTCATGCGGAACGGATATATCAACAATCATTGCGCTCCTCTCGCTTCGGTCCACCACCACTATATCAGGCTTATTGGCTACAATAGTCCTGTCAGTGATGATAGACCGATCCCATTACAAAGTGATATGACCATTATCAAGAACTGGGTCGGGCTCATACCTGTAGTATGGCACTTCCGATTCCACAAGAGAGTATTTCAGAGCAAGTTGCTGATGGATAATCCTGGCTACAGGTTAATGAGATAATGTTATTATTATTATTACTTGAATTTAATTTATCCGACAACACAACCCCCTTTGATATGAATAGTCTTCAAACTATGTATGAAGGAAGTAGGTAAAATTGAATACTGGATCTGTTCGTTAAAAATACCCTTATAAATATAATATGGTTATATAAAGTATGATTCCTTATTATTTTAAAATAAAAAAAAATAATTGTGGCACTCGGGGACTGCCGCGGTAAAGCTATTGCATAGCATTTTGTATCAACTTATGCAATTATAATTATTTATTTATTTTATTTATGCAGTATTTCTTTTTCTTTGATATTAATTCAAGTTACACTTTTTGAGCGTGGTGACCGATAAGAAAACAAATTTTTTTCTTTCTTGTTTACTTCATAAATTGCTACAAGTATGTTCAGTTGTTATCATAGAACATTACTATAATCTATTATAATACAAAAAGACTATTTTGTTTGACCGAGATTTGAACTCGAGGCATGATGATAACATAGGTAGAACGCTGTACCAATGCGCCACACAGGTCGTTAACGACTTTTCTAAAATAGGTGTTCGGTCTCTGTCGGCCTTCAAGCCACACCTCCGTGCCCGTCGGAGTGGGGAGCGTGAGGATTTTTCGTTACGGAATTTCTGGATTCGGTCCCCGCGCTCGAGGCCCTCGATAGAAGCTATGCAATAGCTTAATATAAAACCAAGCTCGATAAAGTAACACTTATAGGCATTTCACTACGTTTCAATACATTTGCTATTATATATCTTTGTCTTGGACGGCTTGACATTCTCACTTAACTCAGATTTCTATGTTAATTCCTACGCTGCGCTCGTGGGTTAATTATATAAATCTCTCGCTACGTACGGAATTTAACTTAAAAATCTTTTTTATCCTTATTATATATTATATTACCAAATATATATCCTATCCCTCTGTTACACAATCTATAATTTTATACACGCGCGAAATTATAGCGTTTTATTATATTCTTAGGGTCAACATAAAAATGTTACTTATTTTACGTGTTTTAGCTAAGCATTATTCCTGTCACTGACACACAACTGTCAAACTACGACTACAAGATAAAGCACGTCGTTTATTTATCTCAGTAAAATTGTCTCGTGAGTTTCGCCGGAGACTGACAAACAAACAGACCGACATGGCTTTTAAGGTTGTTGACTACGTAACCCATAGAGGGAGGATCGCTACTCCTCTATGACGGGACCCTAAAAATAAATGACATTATACCTCCTCCTAACACCGCCACAATTGACAACCATGACATTATCCAATACTAACCATCAAGTTCAACTGTATCAATCGAAGAATTTTGGTCTACAGTTACTGTCCCTTACCATTTACTGAAATAATAATATACACGCTTGCTTTTTCAATTTACTTTGAATTGGCAGAATAGTCGACATCGACTCTACTTGCCATTATTATAGAATAGAACAGAATAGAACCATGACATTAAAAAAAAACGGAACAGACTTCACAACCAACAACAACAAAAAAACACTAAAATGATCAAAATGTAAAACGTTTTTTTAACAAAAACTAACTAATTGTTAGATAGTTTTTGTTAAAAAACGAACTGTCAGTTAGTTTTGTTTATTTCTACTTTTTTTTAGTGAAGTTTTTTTTTGTAATAGTTTGTTTTTTATTTCACACTTTTTAGTTGTGATACACCTATATCCAGAGTACTGACAGCCCATAACAATTCCATTAAGCCCAAAAACTGTTAGGATGCATTGTTTTATTATGAAGTTGTTCCGGCTCCGTCACCAAATCAGTTCGATAGTGGCTTAAAGATAAAGTGCATTTATGACTATTCTAATAAATCCGATCACGGCTAGGATACATTGATTAGTTACGTAGTTCCGGTGCCTACCTTAAGGCTTCATCATCATCATCATCGGATCAGTTCGATGATACCATTTTCAACATAACTATAAATCCATCTCTATTGGATCTATTTAGATCCATTAAGTTATTTGTATAGTCATAGTTGCTTAATTATCTTAATTGTGTTTTCTATGTTAGTGTGAAATTTCATTGGTTTGATTTTCTTAATCAGTTCCACTTCATCATGACACTTTTTGATTGTAGAGTGTAGATACTCGACTTCTTGATGAAAATACCAAAATGACTATATGGTTGCCTATAATACTTGAAGAAGTGAGGGAACTGGATTTAAAAAAAAAATGGGATTAATATGGAAGCATAAACTTTTTAGTAAAAAAAAAAATGCAAATTGATCCATATATGACGGAATTCTGAGGGAACATACATAAAAAACAACCGAATTGAGAACCTCCTCCTTTTTTGAAGTCGGTTGAATAAAAATTACATCCACCATCCCCTTTATAGGACGGCCCATACAAAGTGGCCAGTAAATTGGACGATCACTTTAAGGTCGATAATTCAAAGACTTTTTTAATAATGTTGAACCTTATGATCATAAACGATAACCAATAAAGCACGCTGGCCTTTTAACTAGCCAGTGTTCAAGGACGTCACATGCAATGCAAAATTCGCGCCTTTTTTACGGTGGCCTGTCAACTGGCCACTGCGCATACCTGCACTAGTATTTGTTGTCAACACAAGTAGACATCAAGTATTTCGGTGTGTAGTGCAAGGAAAAAACATGTCTTCGTAAAAAAGGTGAGTAAAACGATTTGGTGGTGATTCCGACGCTGATGATTGTTTTGACGATATTGTCTCGAATACTAGCAGCAGTAGCAGCTTTAGTACCCGTAGTTATAGTCATCAATCATAGTCTTCTTCAGAACTCCCACACGGATCTGTATCTCCGCAAATTGCTCCACCAGCTTCTCCACCACAGCTTTCACCACAACCCCCAACAGCACCGCCACATCCCTCACTGCCTCTGCTATCACCGCCTATCCAAATTATCCTTTTCTATTGAATTTTGAACACCACAATTGTAATTTTTGATTTTTCGTTTAATTTAATAATAATTTAGAGGAGAAAACACTTTGATATTGATTTTTTATGTTTTTAGACTAAGAAGAAGAAATACTAAAATTTTGTTTGAAATGATACGCTAATTATTATTATGTTATTTTTTTGAGACTGATTAAAAACTAATCATGAAATACACAGAAATTTCATTTTATTACGTAAAAAGTAACCGGTTTTTATGTGTCCAGTTTACAGGCCAGTGATTATACAGGGAGAGTTACTGATGCAGAACGGTCGGTGGTCAGTATACTGGCCACTAGTTGTTTTGGGTTTTGTCGGAAAATAACAACTTTCTGAAAAATATATCACTACATATTATAAATAACAGTACTGAATATAATTTCACTTAAAATCTTCATAAATTTAAAAAAAAATTAAGGTGTGCGTTAAAGGGTTAAATAAAAAGGATGGACATATTCATAGTCACAACCCCCAAAAATCTCTATCTAATCAAATTACTCAATTAAAGTTGTTAAAAATACTATTTTTAGTTTCATTCTGTATCAGTAAATCAATATCCATCCAATTCTAAAAATAAGTATGGTACTAGTACTTAGTTTTATTTAAAAAAGTATCAATATTTGCAGTCGCAGTATACAGATCGGCACAGGCTGCGACGTATTTATTTTTTTCAAGAGAGCGATACACCCGACCTTTCAACAGCGCGTCTAAGCGCGGACTGAGGCTTGGAAGTTGTGCGTTCAATGATAAATGTATGAAGAATTTTTTGGAGTGGTTTTATTTTGATCATAAATCCTAAAGTTATTTATGTAGGTTGAAAATAATTAGCTACATGGATAGAAGACTATTTAAGCTGTATTATTTTATGATTTTTAAGCTAAAAATGTGCACTGGATTTAACTTACGTGTGCCTATTCAGACCCCGTTTGTATCTAATTTTCTACGATTAGTGCGTTGGTAAAATCGTATTTATATGAAAATGTTATATGAGACCATAATATTTTTTTTACGCCATCCTGGAGATGAATATATTGTCTTTTATTTGATACCATTACATCCTCATAGTTATGGTTCCTAGTGCATCATAATGGTACCCGAAAAACCGAGATATTTGTCAAAAAGCGTAAAAGCGTCCTTAATTGTGCGTACAGCTAATCACGACGGCTGCTACTGATCTTCGAAGTTGGAATGTCGACGGCCGCCGTCTACGCGTTAAACCTTAACAGCTGCAGCCGATATATCGTCGGCTGCCGTTGGCAACATGCCGCTTGTGCGGATTAGCACTAGGGAGTGGAATCCCCTCCCGGAGTCTGTATTCCTTGATAGCTACAACTTGGGGGTATTTAAGTCAAGACTGAATAGGTTACTTCTAGGCAAGCATGCTCCATCGACGACCACATCGTCGCTTGTCATCGGGTGAGATTAGTGGTCAAGTCGAGTCAATAAAAATTAAAAAATTGGCCATAAAGAAATTGAATAGAGCTGTACTGTGAATTGAGATCTTGTTGAGGTGTTGCTTAAAAGATGAAGTCATTATTGACTTGGTTGCAGCTTTGTAATTGAGATGCTATAGCCAGCATAGATGGACGTGTACAAGTCTGGAAATTACTTTATACTGTCTTGCGGCCATAGTACAACATGTTAGCTGGAATTTGAAATTAAAACATTGCCAAATAGGACTTTCGCTTTCGCATCGCAACTATGATGATTCGTCGCTTAACATTAAGTCCTCTAAATAGGAGATAACCGCTAAATAACGTCTCTGGTTGGTAAGTTGTACAATGTAAATATCTAAAGAAGTATTATAAGCAGAGGTCGGCATTAGGTAGAGTTAAACATGTACTTACATCGATTTCATACAGCGAAAGAATAAAGTGGATATGCCTCAAATCCCGAGATTAATTTTAAAGACCAGATTTTTTAATGACACTCAGAAAATCAAAATATAGCAGAAAAAAATTCTTCCTTCATTAATGACTAGAAGGAGGAAGTGTATAAATTTGTTAACCTCACCTCAGTTGACGTAGAGAGATCTTTTTCAATGAAAAATACTAATAAAAATTGTATGTTAATGATCTTTGTTTTATTTGTCTTATCTATCTCTGAGGTTTATATTATTATTTATTTGTAATATTGTTGACCACACGGAATTTATCATTAGAAATCCCGAGAAGACCCATATTAATATCAACATTTCGATGCAAGTACATGAATAACTCTACCTAATTCCGACCTCTGATTATAAGATTACCTTGAGGTTGAAGTTGGGATTGTAGGCCAGGCGGTTACCAGATCGGTAGTTAGGTGTTACAGGATGACAAAAATTTATAATATCAGCGTAGATAGACGCTGATATTATAAAGAGGTAAATTTTGTTTTTAGGAGGTAATCTTTGAAGTACTGGTCCGATTACTAAAATTTTTTCACCGATAGAAAGCTGTTTTATTCCTGAGTGACATAGGCTATATTTTATGAACGCGGGCGAAGCTGCGGGCAAAAGCTAGTGGGTTATATAAGATTACTATAACATACCTTGAGGTTCTTGCACTTGGGCCCGCACAGCTGCTGCAGGTTGAAGTTGAGCATGGAGGCCAGGCGGTCCACCAGCTCGGCGCGCAGGAACGGCTCTTTGATCTCTACCGTCAAGTACTCGAGCATGTCCACGGTTTCCCTGTAAGAAAACATTGTAAGTTATAGTTTTGGAGGTATGCGGAACTGAGTATTAAGTAAATCTTTGTTTTACTGAAAGAAAGAAAGAAAACATTTATTTCAGACTCACATAGGACAAACAACAATAAAATAAAAAGTAACTACTTAATCTATAAATACTTAATTTAAAATAAAATAAATAAAAGAAAAAAATATTAAAAGATAAAAATAAAAGACCCGTGCGAGGTCAAAAAGGCTCAGCATATGCTGCGATATTTAACAAAAAAGTAAAATAACGCAGCGCATATACTGATGGGATGACTCGGACGTTAATACTAAAACAGTTCGCAGTGATAGAGATGATGACATTCTACTCACAAAGACGATCTTTTTCTGAATCTTGGGCATTTGTTTATACTGCTTAAGTTTCTTGGGCCTGTTAATTGTGTAAGTGCTAAGTTTTTAGTTTACAGGAAGTATTGAGAAAATTATTTATGCTTGTTGTGTTTTAAAGAGTCAAAGAAGTTTGTGGATGAGGCCTTCACCTCCTTATACTCTTTGCATTTTTCACTCCCTTAGCCGCCACCTATTCAGTTATGATAAACTGTGTAAAGTTGTTCCTGGTATCAAAAAAAATTGAAATAAGTGATGTAACCTGGCGAGCGTGAGGTAGGAGCGGCACTGTCGCTCATCCTGCGCGAGCGCCCTTGCGCGCGCCTCCCCGCTGGCCGCGCCCGCCGCCGCGCCCTCCTGCGCCTCGTGGATGCGCTTCAGGTACTGCAAACAATATATTACTATTTTACACCACCTGCTCCATAATGCACTTTTTTACACCACCTGCTCGATAATGCCCTTTTTTACACCACCTGCTCGATAATGCCCTTTTTTACACCACCTGCTCGATAATGCCCTTTTATACGTCATACAACCATCACTTAAAGCAAGTCATTATGTCCCTAGGGAGATAATGTAGTATGGGCGATCCCTAGGGAATAATGAGATTTGAATTTGAAACGTGAAAAACCGTCAGCATTATGTGAATTAGAATGTAGTGCATCAAACAAGTTTATTCAAATTTCAAACTGGCCACTAACAAAAAAAAAAAATACAGAATAAAACGAGTTTCTAAAAAAAAGTAATGAACAAGTGGGAGCGTCATAGAAAATTTAAACTATAGAATCTTTGAGTAGTGAATTTTGTTGTTTCAAATCTCAAACACATTTGAGTGATAGTTAAGATTAACTCGTAAATAATACTTACATATATTTCTCTATTATATGATTTGTTTTACTAAATTGTCTTTTAATTATCTCACAGATGGTGTAAAAAGTAGAGTATCCAACATGGGGATAAAGCTGTCTTTGTCTTGGGCAGCTTGAATTCCTCACTTCACTCAGGTTTCTTTATTAACTCCCTCGCAGTGCTCGGGAGTTAATTATGTAAATCCCTCACTGACGTTCGGGATTAAAATTAGCATCCTTCGTTTCGTTCGGAATTCAACATGCCGCCCGCGACTTAAAGACACTGCTTTATCCCCTAGTCACATAATCTACTATTATATGTCATACAACCATCACTTAAAGCAAGCCATTCTGTCCCTAGGGATATAATGTAGTATGGGCGATCCCTAGGGAATAATGAGGTTTGAATTTAGAACGCCAAAGACATTGAATGAATTAAAATGTACGTGCATCAAACACGTTTATTAAAAGATCAAACTGGCCACTAACAAAAAAAAAGAAAAAATGTGGTTACACATACGGGAGCGTTATAGAAAATTAAAGCTATAGAATCTTTGAGTAGTGAATTTTGTTTGTTTCAAATCTCAAAACATTTTGAGTGATAGTTAATAACTCGTAAATAATAGTTATATTTCTCTATTATATGATTTGTTTTACTAAATTGTCTTTTAATTATCTCACAGATGGTGTGTAAAAAGTAGAGTATCCAACACGGGGATAAAGCTGTCTTTGTCTTGGGCGGTTTGAATTCCTCACTTCACTCAGGTTTCTTTATTAACTCCCTCGCAGTGCTCGGGAGTTAATTATATAAATCCCCCACTGACGTTCGGGATTAAAATTAGCAACCTTCGTTTGGTTCGGAATTCAACATGCCGCCCACGACTTAAAGACACTGCTTTATCCCCTAGTCACATAATCTACTATTATATGTCAAACAACCATCACATAAAGCAAGTCACTCTGTCCCTAGGGAGATAATGTAGTATGGGCGATCCCTATGGAATAACGAGATTTGAATTTGGAACATCAAGAACCATTATTTCGACAAAAAAAAAAAATCTCTAAGCGAATTAAAACGAACGTGCATCAAACGTTTATTAAAAAATTATAGGTACTGGCCATTTACAAAAAAAAAAGAATAAAATGTGGTTACTGACGAGTCTCTAAAAATAAGTATTGAAAGAGCAGGAGTGTTATAGAAAATTAAAACTATAGAATCTTAGAGTTGTGAATTTTGTTTGTTTCAAATCTCAAAACAAGTCTAGTGATAGTTAAGATTAACTTCTCTAATATGTAATTTGTTTTAGTAAATTGTCTTTTAATTATCTCACAGATGGTGTAAAAAGTAGAGTATCCAACACGACGGGGATAAAGCTGTCTTCGTCTTGGGTGGCTTGAATTCCTCACTTCACTCAGGTTTCTATATTAACTCCCTCGTAATGCTCGGAAGTTAATTATATAAATCCCTCACTTACGTTCGGGATTAAAACTTAGCAAACATTTCCCCCGCGACTTATAGACACTGCTTTATCCCCTAGTCAGATAATCTACTATTACGTTACACCACTGTGGATATTGTACGCTTAGCTATCAATTTGAACAAAGTTAAAACTTCAAATAAATTAATCTATAATAAATGTGTGGCCATTCCGACAAGCAAGAATGAAGTTATAACTTCATTTTAAAGGACTAAAATGGATTCCTAAACACACTGCAATGAGGAGAACTTCTCTCATACAAAGAACTATCTATTATAATTGATTTCAACTCAAATAAGATATTTTTAGACATCAGACAACCCTGATCTCAAGTTCTACGCAAACCATCAATGTTGAATGTTATCATGAAAAGTAAATTTCCAAAGAAAAAGGTCCTATGAAATTGTTGGTACTTTGAAAACATAAAATGATTAGACGTAGAGATTTTTTTTAATAATAATAAAGATAAAGTACATACCGTGAGACACTCGTCAAGAAGGAATGTAGTGTCATTCATGAGCATGTTGATGAACTTCACGAACTGACGGCCCGAGCGGGACTCCTTCACTATAGCCTGATAAAAAATAATGTCATTTCAATTTATGTGAACCATTTGATACAACCACTCCAAAGTAACTTTAAATATTTTATAGAAACCCCTTATTTCGGAAACCATAATTTCTTATTCTCTAAATCAAAAGAAAACTTGGTTTTCCTCGAGTTATGTTGTTTTTCAGGAGCATAAGCGACTTTAAACCTTATTATTAACAAAATAAATATCAAAATTGAATTCTGGAATTCAATATCAACAGGTAAAAGATCTCACCTGTTTATGAATGGGTCTCTCCCACATCCCCTTCAGTATAATACTGATATGGAACCGAATGGTGAACTTGTCATAGAACTCCGTACTTTGTCCTGTAGTTTCTATATCCGTGTAGAACTTCATGAGGGCACTAGGCAGTGCTGTCTGCGACATCGGGTGGTCCATGAATTTCTCGTATACGTTCTTCAGCTTCAGTGGCACTGATAGGTTGATCACAAAAAGAACTTCCACGATCTTCGCGACTAGGTAGGGGTTTTTGAAGAGCCGCGAATGGCAGATGGCACTTAGGAGCCAAGTTATGATCGGGTCTTCGATGTAATCGGCCACTATTTGTGGAACGTATCTATAAACGAAAATAAGATTGTTTAGGCATTATAGTAAAACTAACTGCTGCCCGCGTAGGATTATTACTATCCCCCTTTGTTAATGTCTATGTGTTCTTCTGATATATAAAAGCTACAGTCGACTACAGTCAGTGGGAGCCGATGGCAATCATGTTGATTGCCATCAGCTTCCAATTATATAAAATATAATGTATGTATAGGTCAACGACATTTTTAGTTCGTTCTATTGTTTAATTACTTAAAATTTTCTAAACGCCTACAACGTTTAATTAGCAATGGCAAAAGTCAAAAAATACAGAGTACTTCTTCTTACAATAATATTCCATACTGTGCATCTATCTCTTTCATTCGTATGAAATAACTCCTATAACTGCTACTCGTTCCGTCTCGTTTTAGTACGCGGGACGCGGATATAGCGCCCGTTCAGACACGGCGGGAACCGCGCGATTTCAAAATCGCGTGGAAATCGCGCGATTCTTATTTGTATGAGTTATTAAGTAATCGTTCAGACATAACCGCGCGGTTAATCAAGCCGCGCGGTTACCGCAACCCAACCGCCAGAAAATAGAATCGCGCTGCTCCCGCGCGTTTCTATTACTATGGAGTCTTTACTTCGCGTTCAGTTGCGTTGCGGATACCGCGCGGTTAGCACGTCACAGCTCGTGAGTTCGCCATGGATCGTTTCGACACTGAACTATTTATTGATGAAGTGGAGAAGAGACCTGCATTATGGGATATTCAGTGTGAGGATTTTTCATCATACATTTTTTAATTTTTTTTCATCATACATTCTTAAATTGGGATATAACGTTACGAACTGACCATGTACTAGTCGGTCACTTAATATTGGATGCACCCAATACCGCCTTATTCTTTTCTTTTTTGGAGCAACCACAGTAAACACACTTCTTCGTCGACCTCCATTTTCAAACTGACGTTATCCCCGCACGCAAAATCGCATAATAACCGCCGGTGTCTGAATAGCATCACAATTTTGCGGTTTCAAACCGCGTGATTCGTAAACGCGCGGTTCCCGCATGTCTGAACGGGCGCTAATAGGTTAAACCTAGGGGTCCTTAAGTCAAGAGTGAATAGGTTACTTCTAGGTGAGCGTGCTTCATCATAGACCACATCACCGCTTACCATCAGGTGAGATCGTGGTCAAACGCGAGCCTATCAACAATTAAAAAAAATAACTCGACGCCTACCGGGTTACGATAGAGCTAGATAATCAGCAGCGCACAGGTGCAAGCGAGAAGGAAAAAATCATTCATGATGTAATTGTAATGATTCAAAATAAGAATGAATTTAGCTGCATAAAACTCTCACTGGCCAGTAATCCATTTTATTTGGCAGGATTTTTTATACGATAAAATTGACATAGCGGATAATGCATTTGTGGCGCGAAATTTTCGTTTTTATATTGTTTACTTGTTGTATTTTATTTGTTTTTAGCGTTGAAGTGTGGTGAACTGGGTGAACTGTAAATTTATTTTGTGTTGAGTTGCGAACGTCGTTTGAGAAGAATTAGGGCTACGCGCAAAAAAAAAAACATTTCTTGAAATTGTAATCAAATGGGATTGTGCTGTTTTACAAGTCTGACGCGGACGAAGTCGCGGACGCTAGCGAGTAAAAAATTAAAGTAATGATCAAAAGTATTGATGTAATAAGTTTTTAATTAAGTAGATGTACGTTCATGGTACCATTTTGTCGTAGCAGCGTATTTATTTCGCAGTGGAGTGTGCTCAACCGTGCGTATATGATATACTGATATGAAAACACAATGCACATCGGTCATAAAAAAAATATTATTTGGTTATCAAACAAAGACAATAGAAACAAAACATCAATCTAGCCAGTGAGTGAGCTAATATATTAGAATAGGGACCTTACCATACGTGATAAAATGTCGAGAAAGAGGGATGGAGCTATACACCCTATATAGCTCCATCCCTTTAACAGTGTTCAGTTTATGTTGTCAAATGGATTGCGTTAGGAGCTCGTGGTAGGGCCTCTGGTCTTCCAAAGATGATTCCAGTAGTTAAAAGATACTTACTGCACAGCGAATAGCATGAACTCAGCGATGTCCTCGACGTACCACTCGGGCGTGGCGGCGAAGGCGTCGGCCAGCGCGCCGCCGCCCTCGCGCGCCGCGTCCAGCGCCGACGTGAGCAGCGCGCACACTGACGCGTAGAACTGCAGGCTACGACGCATCAGCTCGCCTTCCAGCAGGGCTGTCTCGGCGCACTGTTTCGATCTGGCAAACGGATTCATTTGAATTCAGAATCACATCATCATTCGCGTAGCCTTTTCCCAAGTATGTTGGAATCGGTTTCAAGTATAAGGAGATGCCGCTGAAAACCAATATTTTATAAGATGCCATTGTACATTCTTTTCGTGTCGCTGGACTGAAATTATTATTTTTCTGAACAGTATTTGACAACCTTACAGCTCTGTTATTTGCCTCGTATAACTCCTGAAAAATCCAGGTGGTTGTGCAGAATGGGCACCGAAACAAACTTAGGGACTTTGCTTTTGAAGGAAGAACCATACAAATTTGAGTGAACTTGTCCAGTCAGTGCAAGGATTTGTCAGTATTCGTGTAGCTCAACTCAGGACTACTAAGGAGCTCAACGAAAACTGAGACTACCAGTTTAACTAGCTTTCTGAGGCACGGCTTTCTAAGGTATGGCCACCCACCCATCCACAAACCGACCTCAGCAAGCAAAGTTTAATGTGATTTGACTTGCAGGCGGCTTTTATATTGCTTAGCCACGATAAGTCCAAAGCAATAATATCTCTATGAATCAGACATTTTGTCTTTTTTTTGGGTTGAAAATCATCAAATAACTTTTCCCACTTTGGGTGGAGCGAGAGAGTGGTTGAAAGTCTGACACTCTATGTCAGACTTTCACTGACTAAAACCTACCCGTGTTCCTTCAATTTCTTTCAAACAAACCCGCAGCGCATTTTGTCTATCACCTGGATATCAAAAACCTGGACCCTTAGATCAGCATTCACACGTACAACCTCCAACTATACAAACCAAGAGGTCTGAGCTAAGCAAAAAGTAAAATAAAAAACTTGTAAAATAAAAAATGTGTGTTCCATAGTCGACCACATCATCGCGTACTATCATAGTGAAGAGAGAAGATAGTGATCAATCTATCTCACCTGACGGTCTATCAATTAAAAAAAATCGTTACCTGTGTAGCCTTTTGATCTGCCGACGCCATCTGCGCAGCAGCTCACGATTGCGCAGAGCGGAGTAACTATTACGCCACTGTGGCTCAGCCGCCATCAACTCTTCGATCACTTTTTGTAGATCACGGAATGCTCTGTGGGGCATTCTGAATTTGAGATTCAAATTCCTTTGTCTAATACTAAGTGATCAGCGAAAAAAGGGCAGCTGACTAAAGCTGGCTAACTTTAGTTGCTAAGGTGAAGGTCGGGGGAGAGGAGAAAATAAAAATAGCTTCATAATTCCATGGTTCTACGGTAAAGGTAATTGAAATAGTGTGAGTTACGCCTTTACAAAGTTATTTCGGCTCGAAAAGTGTGAAACGTCAAACTGTACTTCTTAGTTTTGATGGCCTTTAGTTACTGTTTTACATGTTAATAGCAGTTGAGTTTTCCAGGAAACAGTTATTTCAAAAAGCAATTTAATCATAGCATTTGTTGTTCTTGCCTGAACACGTCCGTGCACTTACCGAATGCGCCTCTGGTGGGTGTGTAGGGCTGGGATGAGCGCCACATGATGCATGTGAAGTGTTAGAAACCAGCACACTGTCTGGAACTTCGCTTCGGGCCACTTGTGAGCCGGATCCTTGTCTGATTGAATTGAAATAATTTATGTTAGAATACGATAGAATTTTTTCTCTCTCACCTTATTCTTACTTGTTCTTTGCATTCGGTCAAAGCGGTCTTTTCGCAGAGGAAGGGTGAGATTTAGCAAAAAAAAAAGGGAGAGTGGAGAATAGTGGATATAAGGCCCAAAATTCACAAGCGCACGTAACTTGTACACAATGCAACAACTGCCGGCAATGTGGAGTTATTAAAAAAATAACATAACGTAATTTATTGATCAAAACACTACACGTTCTGTGGAAAGCGGTAAACCTTGTTTTAGAGAAGAAAAAAACACACAAAATAAGGAATTATTATAAAAAAAAAAATCTTTTACTTCTTGCAAATTAAATTAATGATAATTGTTGTGTGTGAAAAAGTGGTTAAATCATTGACATTTGCTCAAGTCCTTTCTATTTTCAAATGTATGATGCGATGAAACTGTAAACAGTAGGTGATAAACTTGAACTTTTAATGGTAAGTTTAGAACTGTAATACCACAGCAAAAGGTAGTTTGTTCTTGCCATGAACTTAGTTCTAAGACAGTCAATTAATATTAAATTGTCCATGATGACGTGTTTAGGTCAACGTAAAATTAAGGGTCATTGAGCTTGCTCATAGGTCATTCATTGTAATTATGTTAACGTACACAGTACAGTTAGGATATTATCAGATGTTGAGTGCTGACAGGCGTGGTACAGTTGCTGTGTGTTAATAACTGTACAGTTTGCACACTGTTTAGTGATGTCCACACTGTTTTACTTAGAATGTAAACTTGCGTTTGCATAACAGTATTTCTCTTTGGTGTCATCAGGATCAAATCTTGGATTTCTAGGCAAATTCAGACTGTGGATTGTCACAAATTTAAGCTTTCAGAAGATTATAGCCCATAATAGGTCTTAACTTGCTCACTGAGTATTAATTATAACCAACAACTTTTACTATGGGAACAAACCTGAAATCGCGAAAAAAAATCAGCTGTTCAGTACATTTATTTTTACCTAATGTACTGAACAGCTGATATTTTTTTCGCAATTTCGGCTTTGCTCCTATAATAAAAATTGTTCGTTATCATGAGCACAATCACGTGTTTAAGTATCGTACATTATTTGCCAGTCACCCTATATGATTAAAAGAAACTATCAAAATATAAATCAAATGCATCATGCATTCTCGTGTTATCTGAAGGACACTGTATAAGTAAGTGATATAATAAACCAACAGAGATCAGATTTTTGAAAGATAAAATAAAAATCGGACTTCGAAAGCTGAATTTCATCAATAATATAGCTTTGTGTGAGTGTTACTTATTCCACAACGATTTTAAGGATGTTATTTGTCAATGCATCCGCTGTGCATTAATTAGCACACACGCGCCAGTTTCATTGACGAAATTTACCCTTAACCGTATTAGTCTCTTGGATACTTACTGAGTGAATCCAGCCAATCCTGGGCCTCCTGCGCCGTGAAATACAGCCGGGTCTCATCACGAACATTGACCCACGAGTCGGGCTGGAAGGTGTACAGAGGATACACACGCTCCAACTTGATGCGCACCGACAACAGTTGTAGCACTGAACATACGTTCAACATGAAGCCATCGCCTGAAACAATACATAACGTTATTAAATATGTACTTCAGGATGAGACACGAACCGCAAGGTCTGATTCAAGGAGTTTTGACTTAGCTCATGAAAAAAAAAAGCTTTTTTTTATTATTCTTAGGCTCACGTTCCACTATCTCACCTGATGGTAAACGATAATGTGGCCGACGATGAAACACGTTTGCCTATTCATGCTTGACTTAAAGATCCCTAAGTTATAGCTATCAGGAATCAGACTCCGGCAAGGATTCCACTCTTTAGCTGTACGCATTTTGAATGTGTTCCCACTGGAAGAGTAAGGAAGAAATTGGCAGGGGCCTTTGCCCAAAGTTGTCCAGTGTCTCTTGGGGTCAGACCACCACATTTGCGGCATCAATGAGACCATCCCAATATAAGAATTACTTCCTACGCATCATTATGGTTAGCCAGAAAACTTTTTTCAAAATGTTTAAGTGTTCGATGAACACGCGTGATGGCTGGCTACCGTGAGTTAGTTATTTTGCATTGAAAGATGACGATTAATTCTACGCCACTGAATCTTTATGACGTATTCGACTCGGCATGTTAGTTTTATCGATTGTTAGTGCCCGAGTGCGCCAGTGCAGCTGTACTTTTTGTTTAGATCTGCTAAACTTTTGATTTATAAAGGAAATATGGTTGTAATAATAACATTTTTTTGTATTTTGTTTTGTATTTTAGTTGTGTAAACCACAATTGGCGTATTAAGTATGTACTTACCTACATAATAATCTTTAACAACAATATGCGTAGTTTTTTGATCATTCTCTTTTAGCGTAGGTATCATCTAAGACGCATCTTAGCAGTATTATGATTTGTAATCAAGGCACGGAAATACATTACAGGAATTAGAATACCTATGTTTATTACTTATGTTTGTTGTGAGCAACCAGTTCATAGAATACCTGCAATTATTCTATTAATAGTTTTCCTTGTTTTTCTTGTAATTCGTGTGATATTTTCGTACTTTGGCGCTTGACAAATCGTTAGTGAAATAAACACGACACGAAAGATGTTTTTTACTGTAATGTTTACTAGAATTGTATGTTTGTTTGCGAACAGTGTTTTGTCAATACGAAGATCTCGAAGTGAAGCATCAGATACAAATATAGCAACCGTAATATAATTTGCGTGTTGTCCGCGACCGAAGTATGTTTGTCTCGAACACCTGACAACGCTACAAACATAAATATTTACTGAGCACCGTCAACAAGTTGCGCTTAATGTTTCGATCAGAATCTTGGAAAGTAAATTATTTGGCGGAGTGCCAATACAAATTCGTCTAGTAGACAAGGCGAGGTGAGCGACATTTGAACGAAATATGTGGTCTATTTTCGCCAGTCATTACTAGCAGGGCCCAACTACGCACATAACGCTTCAATTTATTATATTGTCAGTGTTCTGATAAACTTCAGTAATGACTTTATCAATTAGAGCTGCAACCGACCGATATCAACGAGGTCTTGGCATACATTTATAAATAAATAAAAGAACAAAGTAAAATTAAACATGTAGGTACCTAATGTGTATGCAATTGGTGTACCGAAATACACGAATATACGCAGTCATGGATGAAATTCTGCACAAGCGGCGGACGCTTTCCGTGCTTTGTCTTGTTTATTGAGCAGCGATCAACAGATTTGTACAATATTAAAGTGATTTTCAGTTTCATGATAACATCTTTACCAATAAAATTATTTTGAGCAACGAGTTTATTGCCGTTTCAACAAGTTTCCGTTTGTACAAGTTTTGTGTCTTCTCATAACCATCCACATAAAGAAAATTTAAAGTTTTGTTTACAGAAACAAAAGATCAGAGTCGCGCTGTGTAAAACGTCAGTCGACTAGTTTATTGAAAGTAAATGCTTTGATTTTGATACACATACACAAAGTTTACTGTAGTAGGGTCCATCATTGTAACATTATTTTGTGTAGCAGCAGTGGGAACATTATAAAGCTGATAATGCTTATATCCAGAGCAGTGGGATTGTTCCGAAATTCGAAAGGGCGGCCCTGGAACGCAAAGAGAAGGTAACTGTGGAGGAACACATGTGGGTTTAAGTCAGTAAGTCTGACACTCCTCTTCACTCCACTTATCATGGGATAAGTTTTTGACGATTTCTCATCTATGTATCACAACTCGATAGGTTATTCTAGTTTACCCAGAAGTTCCTATATGCATCCTAACCTGCTAATTCTGGCCTGGGATATAGAACTGAGTTAGTAAGTAAGTAACTGGTTTTGGGAATAAATTGAAATTACATCGTTTTCCAATCTTCACGTATCCATGATCGCACGTTGTACAAGCAAGAATGTAGGTAGAGAGCAGTGGTGGCTTAATGATAACGGCCCCGACTTGCGATGAGTTGTTGGTCACCAGGTAATTTATTTCAACACCATTGCTCTCGAAACGGTGATGGAAAACATTGTGAGGAAACATGTGCTTTCCATCAGGTGGGATCGCATTCAAGCACTGGTTTATATCAATTTAAAAAAATAACCGCCATGTCCTTGAAACGACATTCGAAGACATGTGACATCAACCTATCCGCACTGGGCCCGCGTGGTGGATCATGGCTCTTTCCCTCTCCTAGAGAGGAGGCCTCAGCAGAGGAAACATTATAAGGCTGATTATGCTTTATGCGAAATGCAAGAAAACGTACCGGCCAGAGATCTCTCATCGGTCTGCAGCTGCGCTCTCCTCTCATTCCTCTGCAGCAAGGCAGCGAAGTAGTTGAGCAGCGGCTCCCTGGCGTCGGGGCACAGCAGGATGTTGTGGCAGATGTTGTGCAGCGTGTTGCGGCTCGCCTCCACCTCGCGCTGCAGAGCGAACGCCAGGCTGCGGTCGCCCGAACCATTCGCGAATAGACGCTCCGCCAAACGAGGGTTCTCTTCAGCAAACAGCGATATCTATTGAAAATCATGTTGATGTTACATTTGTGTGTATTTAGTGTGTTATCTTATTCGAATTGGATCATTGGCTGGCACTTGGCAGATTGTTGACATCAAGTGTCTTATAACTGTGAATTGATCTTAAGTTCTCTACTATAATATGAACGAAGACTCTGCGTAAACAAACGCTGCTGAATTTTATAATCGTGAAATTGAAAACAATGTTTTATTTCGTACATTTTAAGACATAAAGGAGTTTATTTTAAAAGATTTCGGAGTATTCAGGTTCAATGAGCTTTTAATGGTATCGTTAGCTCGGATTCGTTGCTATACACAGCTGCAATGTCTGAACATGTCTAAGGCATTATAAGGCATTAGCCTAAACAACAATATCAGCCCATACCATTTCGATGCAGAACAAAACCTTTTTAATAGCCTGCAGATCACTGCAAAATCCGCGCTCCATCTAGCCTAAAAGCATTCGACTTTTGATTGAAGACTACGTCTGCCGCTGAGGATCGCCACTCAACGAGCTACTCCAATTTAATAAATAAAATAAGTATCTCGATAAAATACTCACCGCAAAGAATGGTCCAAGGAAGGAGACACGCGCTATCTCCCGGCCGGACGCCGTAGTCACGGGGTCTGGGCACAGGCTGGGTAGCCTCGCCAGCAGTTCTGCCAACGGACGACGGGCATGTCGTGGGCCTGCACGCAACTCGCACAGAGCGCGCAGGGCTCGGAGGGCGGAGCCCCCGCCGCATGCACCGCGACCCCCGAGTGGGGACACTGCGCGGCGCATCTCCTCGCGAATGCCCATTACGAGTGGGATGAATACCTGCACACATATTTACACTTTTATAAAAACCGATAATATAGGTACTGTAGTCGCTAAACAACTGCCGCGAGGATGGATAGGGTTAATCATTATGGTTAAAGAGTATGGTCAAGGCATGGAATATTTCACAATAAGATATCGGTTTGATGGTCAGTAAATACCACATTTGATCCATTAGTGTATCATATGACTTCACTCACCTCTTCAAACACTTCCTTGTCATTGTAGGTAGCAAGTAGCAGCTCGGGTATGAGCCCTGTCGGCGGCGACACCACTAGCATGTACGGCAGCAAAGCCGACTTCCTGCACTTCTCCAGCTCGAACTTGCCCTGCAGCACTAGCACTAAGTGGTTCACTAATAATGTTCTTAAACTCTGAAGTAAGTCGCTTAAAGGCGGCTCCGAACTCTTCTTGGAATACTCTCGTTCATATGAGTTGATGTTCGTGTAGAATCGTACTATGTAGCTCACAGCCAGACCTTGTGTCGGTATCGTCTTGGGTAAAGGTAGTGAAGGCGCGGGGCAATCCGCTTTGTCAGCTTCCGTTTCAGAACTGATCTGTCCACTAGTCAGCATATCGTCCCCACAATCTTCACTAGGCCTCTTGGTGGTCTCGGTAATCGCAATGAGTTTCTGGTTTAAGGGGTCTGAACCATCCGCTATTTGAGTAATAACGTCAATCAAAGCCTCTGATGCCAGTTCATCTAAACTTAGTTTAGGATTGTCGAGGAGTGATGCTGCGACCGACGGCACAAATATTCCACCTGAAAAGAAGGGCCTTGTGAAAAAAGGATATCTTGGTAACTTTGGACTAGATTGGTTGGTTATTAAGAGGTTGGGAATCTTATTTTTATCTCATTTATGGCATTTCTCAGTTTGAATCTCAGAATAAATGTTTTATGAGCATTGTATCCTTTCATAACCCGGAAAAATAAACAGAAGTGTAATAAGGGTACCTGACCACGACGCATGGCCCGCTTACTGCCTACCTACAGACCAGAACAAGGTGTGCTTGTTACATCTCTTTTAGACAGCCTCTGTATAAGCTGTATTACACACTTAGTGTACAAGACAGTTTAACTTAAAACACTTTGCACCCAGTTATGTAACAAACCTGCACTATTTTCCGACTAGGACACCTGAAGGATATTGGCGACGGTTTTTCTTCAGTTGATTCTCAATAATTGTATTAAGACATAAAAAAGCCCATATATAACAGACTTGCACTATCCTGAGGGATACCTGTAGAATCATGGCTAGGAAGTTTATCAGTTAGTCCTCTGTCAGCTCATTGTATTGGACATAAGACAGTATAAGAGACCATATATTAAGGTTGAACTACACTGAAGCCACGTACGCCGATCTAGGCGCGTCGGTCTCCATACATTTTATATGGCAACTAACTTTACGTACAACTCCTTTCGGCGTCCCCCACGTGTGCGTCGGTGTAATGTAGTTCCTGCACGTACTAACCTGCACTATCTTCCGACCAGGACACCTGTAGGATCTTGGCGACGATGCTCCTCAGTTGGTCTTCAGTCAGCTCAGTGCAGCTCACTGTACGCGACCGGTGTATCTTGCGAGCTGGCGACGCCGTCGGGTTGTCATTATCATCCACCTAATATAGAGTATTCTCATGTTTAAAAAAGCTGCTTTTATTTTTCTTTGAATTGGTTTGGGCTGAAGTATTGTAGTACCCACTAGGATCAAATTGTCAAATAAGTGACATACAAAGTATAGTTGTTCTTTGGATGTCCAAATTAATAACAAATAGTCATTACAATATATAATTGCTCATGTACTACATTGAAAGGCCAAGGTGTCATATCATTTACAGTTAGCAAATGAAATGGAGGGTATTTTTAATTTTTATGCAGGTCAAGCTATATTTTACTGTGGAACTATATGGATTTACAGGCCATAGCCTCTACCAGAGTTATGCTTATTATAAGCTTAAAATAGTTTTTAGTTTCAACCATTTGTTTTTTCACTCTTTCATTGCAGCCTGGATCACTTAGAACAAATCTTTTTTCCTATGTTGTCCCTGAGCTAAGCTAATAAAAGATTGGAATTCAATTGATTCTAATATTTAAACTTTTCTTTATATTGCCTTCACCTGTAGATTTTTGGGATAGTCGTCTAAGTCGCCACGCCCACGCTTCATAGGCCTGCCTCGGTGCTGTCGTTCATCCTCAGGCACACACTGTGTTTCGACTTAAGTTAAATCTTACTGTACATAATTACACATGGGCTTAGGCTTTCAGAACTGTTCTGAATGCTGTATTACTTAATGTAAGATATGAATCAAACAGGCGATTATCTATTTTACGCAAAACAAAACAAAATTTGTTAATGCCAGCCTGTAAGCTTCCTGTTATTATGCAGTATTTGATAGTTGTTTAGATAAAGAACATCAGAATACATTTTGTTATCTGCAAAAGAATCTTGAGCTATATCAAATCAAGTGTTTTTTATGTGGTTCTGTTATTTAAACCTAATGATCTCATGCCACCTGTTATGAATGGTTGAACAAAATAATAACAAGCAATCATAAGTTGACATAAGATTTTACAGCAGTTAAAATTGATGTTATTCAAAAATTGATTATGCATTTTAAATGAAGGGTAGGAGAAGAATATAATAATTCCTCCTAATTGCAACTTATACTGACTGATGATAATTTAGAAAAATAATATGCAATAAGTAATAAGATATCAAATTCAACAGTCACCAGAGTAGATTGTATAATCCTAGGCATGAATTTCATTCATTTTATATGATTTCTGTTCAATGAATGTTACTAGAACTACTTATAACAACAGAGCCTTCACAAGCATTGTATAACGCAAAATTCTGAAAACAACACAATTTAAAAAATAATTACACATTTCAGAAGTTAAAACTTATGTCACCTAGAGTAGACTGTATTATTATGTAAGTAACTAACCTCCATTGGTTCCTGCTGTTGTTCTGATTGTGAATTTCTCTCTGACACATCATCAACTTCCATGGAGAGAGACCGTCGAGAACAACTAGGTGAGGCATTACTAGGCCGCGGCCGCACTGGTGATGGCTCGGCAAACTGTGCTGGAGATATTGACCGTGATGTGCTGTCCTCTCTCGTTGAAGCACCTTCTGACCCACCAACTGTTGACTGTGGTAAACTGGCCACTCTCACTGATCCACAACTCAACAACGTATCATCTCCCATGGAGTCAAAACTGTTGTACTGTCTTGTTTGTGACAGATCTGTCATTTTGGTATCAGGCATTTCATCTAACAGATTATTGTCTGCCTTTTCAGTGACAATTAACCCATCAGCTGTTATCTTTGTTTGATCTTCTACTTCACTTTTAACTCCATCTGAATAATTTGGTTCTTTGTTTGTATTGGCATCAGGCGTGGAGGGTTCTGTGGAGCCGCGAGGAACTGGTGCAGGGGAGAAGCGAGCTTGTGAGGACGTCTGCAGGTCTGGTGAAGGCATTGACGCGCCTGGTGTGACCGGAGGGCTGGCGGGCGACGGTGCCGAGCCTGCGCCACCGAGCGCGGCGAGGCGCGCCAGGCGACGTCTTCGTATCTGCAACAACCAACATGAGGTTCTGCAGCACGTGTGTGAACCTTATGCGCGTACAACGTCAAACACCAACGCTTTGTTTTGTTACGAAATTAGATTGGCCATACGCATTACGCCAAGGTTCGTTTACAAAACAAATTTTCTACTTACCTCTTCTTGACTCAGCTCACTCATGATTGAAGATTACTATTATGCACGTTGAGCAATAACTATTGAAACCACTATTCCTTTGAATTTAGTTTCAAAATTTTGTATAAGAAAGAAGAGCAAGCCACACAACGGCGAGTCAGTCACCTCGCTCAGCTGTTTGACGTTTGTGGTTGGTACAATGACGAGAAAGTATTGAAAATACACGCGTCATCCTTGTCCGAACTCCAGCCCCAACAAAAGCTTTATATTTTCTCTCTCTCTTTCTCTCACCTACAATTTATATAAGGCCGAAAGAGATAGTGAATAATATAGTATCCAATTTATATCTATGTATATTGGTTAGAGGCATGTTTAATAACTTGTATATTGAAGCGTAATATTCGTTTTCATGGTAATTTTTTCCAACGGCAGACTATTTGTTTTAATTATTTTATATTCTTATTGCTAACAACTTAGTTCGTTAAAATATGCAATGTTTTCTGGAATGGTTTCCGATAAAACTAAAAAAAAAATTAGTTCGCAAACTTTGCTCCTGAACAAGTATCGGTCCCAAACATCGGTTTTTAGAAATAGTCTTTAAATATTGTTATTGATAGTTTCATATAAGAAAATACAGAAACTTTGATTTGAGCGGCAGTTTTCTCTTCCGAATAGATAAAAATAATAAATGTTTAAAATGATAAAGATTATCCTTAAAAAAAAAAACATTTCAGAACGAAAGTTATGTGGTCAATGGCCGCATGTATTGTTAATTTGTTTACGTTTTGATTATTAAAAAGTTGCTGTAATACTATTTACATTTTCTTAAGAAAAGTTTAAGTTAACGTAAATTAATTCCTTCTTTATGTTTATCACTAAAGATGAATGAAATAATATTGATTAAATAATGTAAAGTGCATTTAAAGTTTGTCAATAATGTAATTCTTTTGATAGAATTATCTTTTGATTTGTTGGTGGAGTGGATTTCTTATTAAGATATAACGAAATGACGAGCTATCAAGTATCCGATTTGGTGTCGGGGTTGAAATCGCGCCATGCAGAGACACGACATAAGGCCATTCGAGAACTGTTGCACTTCACCAAAACAGACCTTCGGGAGATGTCCCAGGAGTCTCTGACGCAGGTGCTCGACGACTTCAACCAACAGATACATGCGCTCACCTCCAGCTATGACAACAATGAGAAGAAAGCAGGAATTCTTACCATAGGTGTGTACTTTAGAGGTTATATTATTTTTATAACACTAGCAATGTTCTTTAAAATGAGGATGTTACAGTATTGTCCTTGTACGAAAACTGTTTTTTATTACGTTAATTTAAGCCATGCAGAAGAGTGTCAAGAGCAATCTAGGTTATTTATGGTTCTACTTACTTTCAAAACAACTTTGTTATGATTTAAAATTTTAATAAACAAACCTATATTATTGCATTTTTTGTAGTCTGTTTGATTGGTGGAGATACGGAAACAACAAAAACAAGAAACATTCGCTATGCAAACTACCTCAGAAATGTCTTCCCATCAACTGATTTGAATGTGTTGGAGTTGGGAGCTAAGACTATGGGCAGACTTGCTGTCACACTTGGCATCAAGAGAGGAGAATATGTGGAATCTGAACTGAAGAGAGCTTATGAGTGGCTAGCAGAGGAAAGAAATGAAGGGAAAAGGCTATCAGCTGTAATGATACTGAGAGAGCTGGCTATATCCATGCCATTATATTTTTTTCAGCATATAAATGGCTTTTTTAATTACATCATGATACCTTTAAGAGATCCTAAAGAGCAGATCAGGGAAGCTGCAGCTAAGGCATTGAGAGCTGCTTTAGTTATAACTTCCCAGAGAGAGATTCCAGAGCAGAGTAACAAAGCTCACTGGTACATACAGTGCTATGAACAGTCCATGCTGTCATTTGCTGAGCAACCAGGGAGAGAGAGGGGCTTGAGTAGAGATGATCATGTCCATGGAGCACTCTTGATACTCAATGAACTGCTGAGATGTTCCAATGCTGCTTGGGAAAAGAAATACACAACATTAATGCAGAAACTTGACTCAGAACAAGACATATCAGATGAGATGACCTCACTGAACTCAAAAGTACAAAACTCTTGGACAGCTCAACAATTTCCTGATGAGAAAAGTCAACATACGCTTGTTTATGAATCAAGTATTTGTAAAAAACTGATTGGAGAGCAATATGAAAAGATTTGCTTGGGTGAGTACTCATACATTTAAACTTGAGTATGCTGTGCAATGATGCCGCTGTAATTCCTGCACAGAACAAATAATTGTACACCCTACATACATTTGTTGGGTCCAGGTGTACAACTTCCCGTAAGAATGTATGTGAGGTTTTATTTGTCAATGCACCCACAATACAGGAGTTAGTAGGAATAACTCCTGTATTGTGGGTGCAACATTTTTATAAAAAGCTAAAAAAACAGAACAGAATTTAGCTATCAAGCTGGCAAAGAAAACAGACACAAATTTATGAGGCAGCTATTTCTCATATAATTTTAAAATACCCCATACAGAAATCTTACTTGTAGTAAAGACTTGTAACCCGCCCCAGTTTCACACTGGTGTTAGACGTCTTTGAAATTCTCGACTTTTCTCTACTATAGTATACATGTATTTACACCTAAACCTTCCTGAATTACTCTGTCTATTGGTAGAAGCTGCATGAAAATTTATTCAGTAGTTTTTTAGTTTATCAGACAGACATTTGCAGTAGTGGACTTTGTTTTTTTTAGTAACAAATCCTTGCATATTATAAAAATAATATGCAAGGATTTGTATCAACTAACTACTAAAATCTTGAGCCCCTTGCACATACTGTCCACTTCTCAAAATGTCAACCAGTCGCAAAATGTTCACTTCTCACTATGTCAACTTCTTAGAATGCCAACTTCTCATAATGTCAATTTCTCAAAAGGTCGATTTCGCACAATGACAACTTCGGAGAACACCCAAATACTCCGAAATATTTTATTCCGAATTTCATAATACCTAACAATTATGATGTCTATTATTAAAAATCACGAAATTTATTTTACCGAAAGTCATAAATGCGATTTGTTTGTTTTCCGATTTTCATACGTTCGAAGAATCAAATGCTCGAAGGGTTCTCGGTCCGAAAAACGATATTCCGATTTTCAATACTTCGAATAAACTAAAAGTCAACATGTTGTGCTACATTAGTGACAGAAACGAATCGCTGCAAAACCGACTTCATGCAATCTTGTCTGCCCTACCCCTAGAGTGTTACTTAAACCCGCGTAGGCGCGGAGGGGTGAGACGGCCCGCGAGCTGAGGAGCAGGTGGTTTGAAGGCCCGCCGCCGCGGCTGAGGCTGGCCGGCAAAGCCAGCCAGCAAGCCGAAGCTTCGGTGCTGAGCGTTAAAACCATCTGCGACGATAAGCTCGCGTGGGGCCGCCCAGCGGCAGCGCTAGAGCCGTGACAGAAACAATGCTTGCTGCATGTTGCATGCCTGCTTGCATGCTACATGCCTGCTTTCATGCTGCATGCCTGCTTTCATGCTGCATGCCTGCTTTCATGCTGCATGCCTGCTTTCATGTTGCATGCCTGCTTGCATGTCGAATGCTTGCTTGCATGCTGCATGTCTGCTTGCACGCTGCGTGCCTGCAAATCCCCTGTATTATTGATGAATCACTTAGGTTAGGTTAGAACTGTGACTAATAAAGCGCGAAGGCAACAATCTATGCAATTATGAGTGGGAAAACGCATCTGTCATTAGTTTTTTAATTCTACCCCCTCATACTATACATAATATTATACTTCTCTCTGACGAGCAATTATGTGTTTATTTGTCTTGCTATACAGTTTTACAAGGCGTTTTTATTTCGGAATTGTATTAATCGGTATTTTAATAATCGGAATTCGTATTTTTGATGTTTCGAATTATCATTAAGTCGGACTTTTTGTTATTCTATCTATTGAAACTCGGTATTTTGAGAATAGTAATTATAAACGTTAGGAATATTGAAATTTAGGAATTATAAAAATAGGAGTAATGATAAGTCTGGAGTTGTTATATTCGGAATTTTGAACCATTCGGAATTATGAAAATCGGTATTTTGAAATTCGTAAGTATTTGTGACTGTCGGAATAAAGTTTTTCGTATTTATGTAGTGGGGTACACTACATACATACGAAAAACTTGCGAACGACAAGCAATGGGTAACTCGCCGTCCAGTCGTCCGGTAACCGTCCGAACCGAGCCCGAGTCGTCGACGGCGAGTAGTGTTCCACGCACGCCTCAAAGAGATGTCAGCAAAACCGTAGGGGCCAAGCAGGGCCGAAGCCTACTGGGGCCATGGGTAGACTTCCGTAAGGGAAACCCAGGGACGCAAGGCAAAGAAGGGACATAGATGTGGTTTTAGTCAGCAAAAGCCTGACACGCATAAGCAAAGTTGTAATTGTGTGAAATCGACATTTTGAGAAATTGAAATTATGAGAAGTTGACATTCTAAGAAGTTGACATAGTGAGAAGTGGACATTTTGCGACAGGTTGACATTTCGAGACGTGTACAATACGAGACCATATGCCCTTGCAGAATGTTGTGGTAATATATTTATTTATTTCTAGATGTGATGGCCCAACAAATATCAAGAGCGCATAATGTTCATCAAATGCTTCTATTAATAATACCAAGGCTTGCTGCTTTTAACAGAGAAGCATATGCTAAGAGGCATCTCAAGTCCACTATAAATCACTTAATTACCTTCTTACGTGGACGAGAAAAGGAGAAAGCAATGGCATTCACCACATTAGGCCTTATTTGTGTCGCAGTAGAGTCTGATATCCAACAGTACTTGGGCAGGATTATAGAAATCATTAAGTTCACTTTACCAATCAAAGACACTCCTAAGAAGCGTAACGGCTCTGATACACCGTTATTTAATTGCGTAACATTGTTGGGCTTTGCTATGAAAGAAGACGTCGCTAATGAAGTCAAAGAGCTGTTGGACCCGATGTGTGCTACAGGTTTGAGTCCTCAACTCACGACATGTTTCAAAGAACTCAGCCAGAATCTACCGTCATTGAAGAAAGAAATAACAGACCGGCTACTGAACATGCTATCATTGATATTGCGAAAGAAGCCGTATGCTCCAAGTAATGGTGAAAACCAAATAGTTCACATGTTCACAACAGCCATGTTGGTGGAGCCGCACGACGCTTCTAAATTAGTTCTAGCGTTGCGCACGCTCGGCTCGTTCGATTTTGAATGGAACAATACACTGATGTCGTTTATCAGAAGATGTACAGACCATTACCTTCTAAGTGAACAGCATGACATCAGAATAGAAGCAGTTAAAACTGCTTCAAAGTTACTAATAAAAGCCGTTGAAAGATGCGCTCAGACTAATTCGCGAACTTTGACCGTAATCGTTGATGAGTCTCTCGGCAAATTATTATCCGTGGGTCGCTCCGACTTTGATCATGAAGTACGTTATAGAGTGCTGGAAATATTCACCAATCCTATCTTCGATCGATATTTAGCTGTGGAAGAACATCTTAATTGCCTGTTTGTTGCGATAAATGACTCCAACAACGATGTTAGTGAGCTAGCGCTGTGTTTAGTAGGAAGACTGAGTAACATAAATCCAAGCTACACTATACCGACACTGCGCCAACTGTTCGTGCAAGTATTGATGGAACTGCAGCATTCAGAATCTACACGTAATAAAGAACAGGCGCTTCGAATGGTAAATAACATCATTTCTCATGCACCGAGAATTACGCGGCAATTTGTAGATACCATACTCAATGTTCTAGTACCGAAGCTAAAGGCAGAAGCAGATAATCCTATTATGGTTTCAACAATATTAAAGGCCATAGGCGATTTAGCGGAAGTGAATGGAGGCGGAACTGCTCTCAATCAATGGTTGCCGGAACTTATGTCGATACAGATTGCTATCCTTTCGGACCCTAACCAGCCCGAAAAGAGAAGCGTCGCCCTCTGGTCGTTCGGTCAAGTAGTCAGCGCCACAGGTCACGTCGTTACTCCGTATACGGAATACCCGCATCTAATGGACATGCTGCTGAACTTTTTGAAGACAGAACAGCAGCCACGAGAAAGGCGAGAAACCATTCGCGTCTTAGGCTTGCTCGGAGCCCTCGATCCATACAATCACAAGCTTAATCAGGGTTTGATTGATTTCCAAACAGTATCCACTTTGATTCCCGCCTCTGACACTAGCAATGAAAATATTGATGCAAATATCAGCGAAATGGTAGTTAATATGTCACCTCTCATTCTTGATGAGTTTTACCCGGCCATTGTTCTCACGTCGCTCATGAGGATGCTGCGCGACCCGATGTTGACGCAACATCACACGAGTGTGGTGCACTCAGTTACATTCATTTTCCAATCTCTGGGTATCAAGTGCGTACCCTACATATCTCGAGTGACGCCGTGCCTTCTTAACGTAATACGAACAACAGACAACAGCACCTTCCGCGAGTTTCTGTTGACTCAACTAGCGCAACTCATATCCGTAGTTAAAATACAAATACGAAATTATTTAGAAGATATATTTGACATAATCAAAGAGTACTGGACTCCAAACAGTCAGCTGCAGCCGACGCTTATAATGTTGGTAGAACACATCACTGTAGCAATTGGGCCAGAGTTTAAAGTGTATCTTCGGAAAATTCTACCGAATATCCTGAGGGTTTTGAAGTACGACAATAGCAAGGATAAAGTTTTAACTGAAAAGCTGTTGTTGACTATACAGAAGTTTGAAAATAATTTGGACGATGTGTTGTTGTCCATAGTCCCTGCTGTGACCGCGCTTTTTGACGGCAGAAACATTCCGATTTCAATATCAAAGCTTGCAATGGAGACTTTGGAGCACTTGTCGATGTATTTGTACTTCAGACCATATTCGGCGGTAATAATACAAGCTCTGGCCAAAGTTTTGGACAACAATCCTACGTTGAGACAAACTGCCATGAATACACTTTGCGCGTTGATTGTTCAACTAGGTCGTGAATACATTGACTATATACCGTCGGTGGACAGAATACTGATAAAGCATAAGATACAATGTCCCAACTATATCGTTTTGGTGACGAGATTGCAAGCTATATCTACATTGGCGTCTGATGATGATTATTTGGATGAAACTCGACTTAGATTGAGGAATCAAAAGACTGATGTAAGTAAAGGCTTAAAACTGATCAAAACTATATTTTGACAAACTAAGCATAGTGTACTAATGTTTTATTAAATTTTTAGGTTGTTGGTCCAGGTGACATCCAAACTATTCAGAAATTATCACTGAATGTGTCCAACTTACGCAAATGTTGGTCAATAAAGAATATAGTGTCCAAAGAGGACTGGATGGAATGGCTGAGACAGTTGAGTGTGGGCTTTTTGACGGAGTCTAATAGCCCTGCTATAAGGTAAGCCGACCCATGGCGGTGCACATAAGTAAACTCGCACTTTTTTCCAAAGGGGAAGGCAAAATCTAATGAGTGCTACGTGCTACGACCTTTACAATCTTAAGTAATGATTTCTTGGCAATGATAAAGGGCTTTTCAGTAATAATTTTCGTTTAGATCAAATATCTCTAAACGATGATTTAAGACTGTAATCTATTCACTTTAAGAAAATAGTAACTCATCAGTGCTACTAAAACGTAAACATGTATTTATACTGGGGTAAAAATTAAACCATTAAATATTAAAGCAAACTCTTTATTACACAGTATCTTCAAATATTAAAATTAAGTACTCAGAATTTAAGAAAAGGGAGTAATGTTCATTACGTAACATTAGCACCTGGTACCGATAAATTGGCCGTCGGTTCAAGCTAGCACGCATGTGTACGTTTAAAGTACATAGATAATAAGTAACGTCTGGGTGTTTTGAAATCTCGGATTATGATCTATGATCTCAAACGAAACTAGGACACGATAGTTTTATCATTAAATTTCGTTTAACTAATTTGTGTAACTCTTTTTCCGTGTTCCAGAGCATGTTCAAGTCTAGCCCAAAACTACCCACAATTAGCGAGTGAGTTATTCAACGCGGCCTTCATGTCGTGTTGGACGGAACTCGACGACAAATCGCGTAAGGAGCTGGTCTTGGCTCTAGAGCACGCTCTGACGGTGCCCGACGCGCCTGAGTTGGCACTGGCTGTTCTAAATCTGGCCGAGTTTCTAGAACATTGCGAGAAGGGATCGTTGCCTATTCCCATCAAGTTGTTGGGTGATACGGCTATCAACTGTAGAGCGTACGCAAAAGCGCTGTATTATAAGGTAAGATATTTTTAGAACAACTAGTATGTTTATTGTGAAATTGTTTTTTGTCGAGAGTTTATTACAAGTTCTTGTTTAAAAGCATCGCGAGTTCAACTCGATTCCAAAGTTCTTTTGATACATGTAATTAAATTTGATACATTGTCTACGTTTTACAGGAACAAGAGTACAAAAGAAATCCCACTAAACAAGTCATAGAGGCACTCATACACATAAATAACAAACTCCAAAGAAACGAAGCGAGCAACGGTCTACTCGAGAAAGTTATAACACAGAAGAAAAACGGAGACACCTCCCTAAATGTTCATGTTAGGTGGTACGAGAAACTTCACAACTGGGAACAAGCACTTGAACTTTATAGTAAGAAGTTAGAAGTAGACCCGTTAGACGAAGGGTCTCGATTAGGAACGATGAGGTGCCTCGAGGCTTTAGGAGAATGGAGGAAGATATACAATCACACTGCCGAACGGTGGGACAATGCTACCGAGGACATCAGGAACAAATCTGCTAAAATAGCCACTGCAGCAGCTTGGGGCTTGCAGGAATGGGACTCTATGCGTAAATACGTAGAATGCATCCCCGAGGATAGCCAAGAAGGCGCATTTTATAGAGCCATTCTCGCTATCCATGAAGGGCACTGGCCGGAATCTAGGCACTATATCGACTCTGCTAGAAGTGTGTTGGATCTTGAGTTAACAGCTGTAGTCGGCGAGACCTACCAACGAGCGTACGGAGCTCTTGTCAACGCCCAACTTTTGACGGAACTTGAAGAAGTCGTTACATACAAACTTGTAGAGGAAAGACGAAATCCTATCCGTAAGAGTTGGTGGTTACGACTACAAGGCGGGCAGCGGTTGGTCGAAGATTGGAGGAAAATGCTGCAGATTCGCAGTCTAGTCATGTCTCCTCGGGAAGATTTCCAGACTTGGCTGAAGTTTGCATCTTTGTGTAGGAAGACCGGCGCTATCAACCAAGCCCACAAGATAGTGCTATCAATATTAGGATGCGATCCTATCACAAACCCTGATGTACTACTGCGAATGCAGGATCCCAGAATAGTCTTAGCTTATAGTAAGAACTTGTGGGATGCTGGAAATAAACGGTACGCTTATGACGTCTTACAAAGGTTCTTAGATAACTCGGAACCGGATACGGATAACTATGAACACTGCAGGTTACTAGCACGTTGTCATCTGAAGTTAGGATCCTGGTGCGAATCTCTTCAGGAAATCAACGAGTTGTCTATACCTGAGATACTAAGAAACTACTATGCAGCGGCAGAACGTGCTCCGGATTGGTATAAGGCGTGCCACGCGTGGGCTTGTATGAACTTCGAAACAGTTTTGTTCTACAAACAACAAGACAACATTTCCGAGAGCAGTTTGGCGGGAGGTTCTGGTGAAAAGAAAGTTTCCAGAGCAGACTTTATAAATGATTACACTATACCTGCTATTGAAGGATTCTTCAAATCGATTAGCTTGTCGAATGGTAGTGCGTTGCAAGATACTCTAAGACTGCTTACGCTGTGGTTCGACCACGGCCATCACCCTGCGGTATACGATGCATTGTTCGAGGGTATAAGACAAATCGATGTGAAGATATGGTTGCAAGTGATACCACAGCTTATCGCTCGCATCGATTCACCGAGGAGTTTAGTAGCCAAGCTCGTTCATATACTCCTTATTGACATAGGCAAGTTGCACCCACAAGCGTTGGTATATCCTCTGACGGTTGCGACCAAATCCTCTTTCGTGAATAGGAAAAATGCTGCCAACTATATTTTGAAGACGATGTGTGCACATTCACAGAAGTTAGTGAATGAAGCCGCTGTCATATCTGAGGAACTTATAAAGGTAGCGATTTTGTGGCACGATCAAGTGTTTATTGCGCTGGATGAGGCTTCTAGGTAAATATTATATCCTCTCCATTATAGAATAATACTAGCTTTTGCCCGCGGCTTCGCTCCCGTCAGCTGACTACTATATCCTACTCTACAGAACTCTATCCTACTCTACCTTACTCTACCCTACTCCACCCTACTCTACCCTACTCTACCCAACTCTATCCTACTCTACCTTACTCTACCCTACTCTACCCTAATCTACCAAACTCAAAAAAAAAAGTATCCTATGTCCGTCTCCTGGTTCTAAGCTACCTCCCCACCAACTTTCAGCCAAATCGGTTCAGCCGTTCTTGAGTTATAAATAGTGTAACTAACACGACTTTCTTTTATATATATAGATATAGATCAATAAGAACCGAATTTGTTTTCGTAGTATTAAATAAATGTTTCAATATTTTCAGATTATATTTCAGTGAAAAAGACTACCGAGGAATGTTCAAGACGTTAGACAAAATGCATGTGATGTTGAACCAACCACCAGAGACTTTGAAAGAGGTGTCATTCCTGCAGATGTACGGGAGAGATCTACAGGAGGCACATCGATGGCTGGACCTGTACAAAGTAAGTATTCGGAATTTCTTCGTAATGTTATTAAATAACGACTCATATTTTCGAACTCTTTTGATTAACTTCCGAAGTTGATTTTTAAGGTATCATCAATGTATTAAAAAGGTCCTACTATAATACAAAAAGTGTATACAGTGGAATTTGAACTTTGTTCGGTACCTCATACAGTTTATTGAAACTTTAACAATTATCTCGGAATTATTTATTAATAAGACAATATTTGGACAATATGTGAAAGATTTACCCACATGTTAGTATGTTCATAATCTCCCTGGCTATAAATAAGACTATAGAAACCTCTTCCTTTTCCAACCTATCAAATCCGATTAAACAATCTTCGTCCCTATTCAGGAGACTGGTGAAAACCGTTACCTTAACGAAGCCTGGGACCTATATTACCACGTGGTCCGTCGCATCGCCTCACAGTTCCGCTCTCTGACGTCTCTGGAGCTTCAGTACGTCAGCAAGCGTCTTCACACGTGTAAGGACTATGAGTTGGCTGTGCCAGGGTCCTATGTACCCAATGAGAAGGTCATCAGGATATCGCATATACATAGCCATTTACAGGTGAGTAGTTTTATCCAATCTTTAATTTTAGTATCGACACTTTTGACATCGTAAGAGACAATTTGCGTTTTTTTGCAAGAATGGGTTTTCTCTTCCATATTTAAAAGTATTTATGATGCAATGATAATGTCTAAAGAAATATAACTTATTATTGATCTAATTTATTAGTTGCTATTAACATGTTTTCATAAATAATTTCTAAGTATTATTATGGAAGTGAAAAACCATTTTTTCACCCAAATTATCGCTTACGATGTTCTTCCTGAAAAGGCTCGATATGTGCCTTTCACACATCAATCACTAAAATAATTGCATTTTAAACCTTACGTTCAATAACATAAGTATCATAACGCGTTATGATTTTGCCAAGACATGTTACTGGTTCCATTCGGGCGCCACTAGTGCAAGGCCAATGACACGTCACCATTGTTGATCGAAGCACGTCACACAGCTTGTTGACAATAGTTATTGGTAGAATCACAATTAATGGCGGTTCGTAACATAAGGAGAGTCACTACACAGTACCATGCGTTCCAAATAAGAATAGGATCGATTGCCATGTTGTGACGTTACGTCATATTGTAAAATCGAATAAATTGTTGTAGGTTGGACAAAGCAAGAAATTTTTAAAATTTAATTTATTTACGAATCGTAAATGAAAAAAGTTTAAGGCTCCGTGCACAGAATTATCTCATTTTGAACCTTTTTGATCATGGTTTGTGAGAAAAGTAAGAAGAATTTAAACCTTATTTTTTAGGATTATGAAAGTCAAGTTCTTATTCTCTCAGTTGGCTTGACTATTTTTTTAAAATAATGTGTGTATTAATGGCAATTACCCATATTCAAAACCCTTTTCTCGCAAAAGTATCGATCGAGTGAAGTTTGGCTAGGTTTTACACAAACTACAAATGATTTATAACATTTAAAAAAATATTAGTAACATCATTATATGGTCTACTCTCAGATGGGTTGAAAACATTATTGACTTCAATAGGAAATATAGCAGAAAAAAAATGTTGAAAAAACATAATTCTTGGAAAACATCTGTACAAATAAGTATTTTTTTCTATACCATAGAAACACTTTTAAGAAAATTTAAAAATTACACAACAATCTTAAGTTAATCTGTTAATAGAATCTAAAATTTATTTTATAAATAAACAATAACTTCATTTCGTAAATTACAAACAAATTGAACTATATTATCGACCGCGCAAACACGATCGCGTCAGTAACGATCGGGCTCTCCCAGAGTGACCACGTACTACTTTGTTCCGGAGCCGCTCGCGAAATTCACGTGAATATATTCCCAAATTTGTACGCCGACTATCACGTTGTGATCCAGTAAGTATTATTTTTTATTTTATGTACTTTGTTTATTAAGATTGTTTAAATTTCTTTCGACTTCAATAGTACTTAGAGGTAACTGTTGTATGTTTGTATGTAAAGGTTATCTGCGGAATTACTCTACTACTATGATTAAATTACAATTATTTCACTAATGCCATCTACAATGGTTAATGGCAGCTATATTACCCACAGAAAGTTGATATTTTTAACCGACTTAAAAAAAGGAGGAAGTTATCAATTGGGTTGTATGTTTTAATCATTTTTTTATGTTTGTTACCTCAGAACTCCGTCGTTAATGGACCGATTTTTTTGCAGATAATGAGTCGAAAGAAAAGGACGCATTATAAAGGCGTCACTAAAAGGAAAAAAAAAAACAAAATGTGGGGCTGATACGTGCAAGACAAGTTCTTAAAGAACGCAAGTCCAATGCACTGGCTACGGTTTCGTTTCCAGAACATGTAAGATTTTACCTTCGATCAGCAGTAGAAGTGAAATAGTACATTTTGATACAGTGGAGAAAGTTTGTCATTACGACCGAGGACGAATTCACACGAGCCGTAGGCGAGCGTTTTATATGGATCTGAGTGCTGCTGATTGATACATTTTTACGTGATTGCTTAGCGCTCAGCCTGATACAATAAATGTAATAAAATATGTTGGCAACGAGCACGCGTACTTTTTCGCACTAGTGCGAAAAACAGTAAATAGTGTGCCTAAAAGCGGTAGGGATAAGAGCGGGTTTTCGAGTAAGTGTATTGAAATAGCATTTACCAGTACATACTAATTGACAATGTTGCTAATTTTTAGGAAATAGATGCTAATGAAAATTTTGAAACGACTATAGACACTAATAAAGTTGACAATATGTGTCAACTTGAACTATTCATGGTAATTATAACCATTGTGTTACGTACAGGGTGTAAATAAATAAACGCAAGACCTACTTTTAGAAATTCATAACTTGTTTTAGTTGTACTATATATGGTGATCTAATTGTTTCAGTTTATATTGAGTCTCATATTTTTTCTCTAAACTTAACTCGTAAAGTGAAATTTTGTAAGTTCTTGGTCCGAGAGACCACACAGGATGTTTTGCGTTTATTATGTTACATCGTATAAAAATAAATAATGTACTTATAATATACCAACAATAATATATTCATTTACAGGGTTATTTGTAAAACACTAACAACCTTGCAGGACTGTATTAGTGACATCATAAATAACAATTTTTGTTCTATGACTTTTAAAAATTTATCATATTTTAGTTCATCAGATTTTCATACAAAAATAAAAATATTTTAATTGAACATTCTAAACATTACGAAGTATATGGTACGCATAGTTAAAACTATTTATATAATATATACTTTCAGAATATAGGTGATAATCATTCGGACGGAAATAATATTCCGCAATATTCAGTCCATGTTGAAGAGGTTCAATCAGATATGGTCAGAAAATAAAAATATTATTTTTACATATTTTTCGCCATATTTACTTTCTGACTGTCTGGATGTTATACAGCGACTTTACATTTAAAGGTGCCTAGTATATTATGTTAAAATATACTACAATTTGTCACAGAATAAAGAAAATTTACAGGAGAATCAAACCCAACCAGTGGATTTAGATTCAGACGATGACTTTGTTATCGAATCAAATAAGGTGTGATTTTATTCAAAAGTATTTATATTTAATGTGGACGTGTACCTAAGACAATACGACTCAGGAACATTTTTTTTTTCAGGAATCATCATCATCCTTATCTATAGAAGAGCGAAGAATAGTTGATTTTCAATACCTGTTTGACCAATTGGTAACGATATCTAAACATAATTATAGGTTTGGGTGCAGTTTGTCAAATCTACTGATAAAAGAAGAGAAAGTGCAGTAATTTGCGTCAAAAATATATTTATCATGTTCTGTGTGGAAGTCGATTCGAAATAAACACATGTGAGAGTAAAAAAAAAATGAAATGGACGTTAACAACTGCGCAGTTTCGTGTATTATTAGTATTGGTTGTGGTCGGGCCAACTTGAACGAGCTAGCGGCTTCCATTAATTTGCCACTTAATAGCAAATTGACCTACCAGAAATGTCACGACAACTTGCATGACTAAAAAAAGAAAGAAGTAGCGGCCGGTAAAGAATGCAAGCTCGTCCATGGTTTGGCGCCGAATGTGATCGCGCAGACGCGCTTAAGCACGCGGCATATCGAGCTTGGGCTGACGCTCGTACGCGCAAAGCAAGCGACGTGGCTCAGAAGAAGAAGGCCTTTAACAGGGCTTCCAAGTCCTGCAAGAAGGTGTTGCAGAGGTCTCGGTTTGACCACATAAGCAGAATTGGGAGCAAACTTGCTTCATACCCCGCAGGTAGTAAAGCGTTTTGGTCCCTGGCTAAGTCGGTTGAATCGAACTTCTGCCGTCCCTCACTTCCGCCATTGCTGAAACCCGATGGGTCGCTGGCTCACACCGCTGAGGAGAAAGCAAACTTGTTTGCCTCTCTTTTTGCGGAATCTTCTCGTCTGAATTCTGGTGAGGCACGGCCACCTGTTTCTCTTAATGGATGCGCGACGAAGATGTCAGACGTTCGTATCCATCAAAAGGACGTTCGTAGGGTCCTGCGTAACCTCGATGTGAACAAAGCTAGTGACCCCGACGGGATACCAGCAATTGTGCTTAAAACTTGTGCGCCTGAATTGTTTCCGATCTTGACACGCCTATTTCGCATCTCATATGAGACTGGAAAAGTGCCGATTGCTTGGAAGCAAGCTAACGTGCAGCCTGTGCCCAAGAAGAGCAGTCGAGCTGACCCAGCAAACTACAGACCCATCTCTGTTACGTCCGTCCTCTGTAAGAGTATGGAACGGGTGCTAAACAAGAAACTTCTGGCATACCTAGAAGCTAACGACATCCTCAGTGACCGGCAATACGGTTTTCGCCAAAATCGGTCCACTGGGGACCTTCTAGCGTATGCCATTCACATCTGGAGCGAGGCCATCGAGAAGCATGGGGAAGCGCTTGCCGTCTCCCTTGATATCTCGAAGGCTTTCGATAGGGTCTGGCACGAAAACCTCATTGCTAAGCTTCCTTCCTTCGGTCTACCCACTGGTCTGTGTGATTGGATCGCAGACTTCTTGAGGGATCGATCCATCCGAGTGGTCGTTGATGGCTGCTCGTCCGGTCAAATGGATATTAATGCCTGGGTCCCTCAGGGGTCGGTACTCTCGGCAACATTGTTTTTGCTGCACATAAATGACTTACTTAAACCCGGTATCTTTGGGTATGCAGACGACAGCACTGTTGCCAAGAGATACGTGTCTGACACACAGATCCAGTCTTTCCGAGAGACTATGCTTGAACGCGTGCACTAGCTTCTGACGTTTTATAAGTGCCCATGTAGGCCTATGTGAAATAAAAAACTTTTGACTTTGACTTTGACTTTGAACTGGTCCTAAGGCAGTATCTGATTGGGACGATGCCGATCTAGTCAAGTTCAATGCTGCTAAAACCCAGGCGTGTCTTTTTCTGCTAAACGGAGACAATTTCGCACGGCTCCATATTTTCGGGGTGTAACCGTGCCGATAACCGACCATCTTGAGCTTCTTGGGGTAACGTTGTCGTCTACCCTCAATTTTGGCTCTTATATCAAGGCAAAAGCTCAGCAGGCTGCCAAAAAATTGAAGATCTTAGCTGAGGTGATTCGGTACTTTACACCGGAACAGACAGCTGCTCCACCTTTATCAAGCACAAGTTTGATCGTGTATAGAGCTGTACTGATCTCATCTTTGAAATAATCAAAAATAAATATATATATATTTGTTTTTAAAAATACGGTGATGTTCTTATTTATTTTGTTTGTTTTCCTTTTTATTCCGATATTTTTGGTTCAATTCGAATACTTGGCATTGATGAATATGTTTTTTTTACACCACCTGCTCGATAATGCCCTTTTATACGTCATACAACCATCACTGAAAGCAAGTCATTATGTCCCTAGGGAGATAATGCAGTATGGGCGATCCCTAGGGAATAATGAGATTTGAATTTGGAACGTGAAAAACCGTCAGCATTATGTGAATTAAAATGTAGTGCATCAAACAAGTTTATTCAAATTTCAAACCGGCCACTAACAAAAAAAAAACAGAATAAAAAAAGTTTCTAAAAAAAGTAATGAACAAGCGGGAGCGATAGAGAAAATTTAAATTATAGAATCTTTGAGTAGTGAATTTTGTTTGTTTCAAATCTCAAAACATTTTGAGTGATAGTTAAGATTAACTCGTAAATAATACTTACATATATTTCTCTATTATATGATTTGTTTTACTAAATTGTCTTTTAATTATCTCACAGATGGTGTAAAAAGTAGAGTATCCAACACGGGGATAAAGCTGTCTTTGTCTTGGGCGGCTTGAATTCCTCACTTCACTCAGGTTTCTTTATTAACTCCCTCGCAGTGCTCGGGAGTTAATTATATAAATCCCTCACTGACGTTCGGGATTAAAATTAGCAACCTTCGTTTCGTTCGAAATTCAACATGCCGCCCGCGACTTAAAGACACTGATTTATCCCCTAGTCACATAATCTACTATTATGCAATAACGCAATGACCTTTGTGAAATGTATTATTTTTATTGTATTTGCTGCGAATTTTTTGGTATATATGTAGGTCTTTTTATTTCCTTTTTTTACGTAGTTTTTAACGATGACCTCAACTTGGTATTATTTTGTCAATTAATTAATTTCTGAGTTGAGCTATACGTTTACTGACAAATGCTTGCACTGACTGAACAGGTCCACTCTAATCTGTATGGTTCCATCCTCAAAAGAACATCTCAGACACTTGTATACACTGTCCGCATACACCTTTACCGAGATTACATATCTGAATTTTAAAAGAGATATCTCGTAAACTTAATTTTTTTTTTGACACATGGAAAGTGTTTTTTTACAACTATTTTACTTAAATAAATATCATTGTATCATCGTTTTGTATTTATCATTTAGTTAATTGTCTAAATGTATCAACATCCATCTAACACAAAATTGAATAATTTTGGTGTGAATTGTGACAAATATAAAATATATACACGTTCCAGATTTTTATTTACAAACCATACTTACTTTATAATTTTGTAACTCAGAAAAATATCTTATAGCGGCTCAAAATTGTTTGAGCGGCCACCAAGCTCGATTTTTACGCGTGTGTGCGTGTAGCTGCATGCACGATGCACACAAACATAACATTGCAGCGAATTTGCCTAAACTCTAGCGAGTGAATTTTCTGCACGGCCTCTTAACCCATTAGAGGTCACTGTACTCGATTGAGTACAGCCTTAACCCTAAGTATAAATTACAGATCTTGTGAAGTTTATGTGAGTTTTCTTATTATTTTACTTCATCATAACACTGTCCAAGTACACTGATAAATAATATGCGGGTAGTGCAACTCTTTTTGATAAAAAGTGTCACTTGAAGTTGTATTACCAAAACACTGAGGAGGTAAGCGAATGATTTTTGATTTTCTAAAATGATTATTGTTTACAAGTTGTTTTTTTCATTTTGTTGCTATAAAATACATGTCAGAGTAAGTTATAAAGAACAATATAGTTGATTATTTATGACTAAAATAAAACTAGAGTGACATAAATGTTACTGTACTCAATTAAGTACAGTGACAACATACGTAAGTAAAATACCCGTTTTTCTTTTTCAGTTTCCTTGTAATAAAAACTCAGCAAATGACATCGCAAAAGGGCTCCAAGGGACTAGAAGAAGCTATTGAAGTTGTTTTATAGAATGACTATCATACCACCTGATCCAAGTGCGTTGACTGATAGAGAGGAAGGTGCCGATGAGGATATGGTAGCGTGTTCCATACCACAAGACGTACCTACGTCACGTACACGTAGTACTATTGAGCTATTTATGAATCAAGGGGATAGTGGTAGCGAAGTTAGTGCGTACGACGTCAGTGATGATGAACTGGGCTTAAAAAGAAGGCGATTAGATGCTACCCACCAATCCACTTCGGGTTTGAGTCCAATCTGGCAGAAACGTATCCCATCATATTCTTCAGTTTCTTAGAATACTTCACAAGTCTACGATAGGAATAGTGCTGTTTATGAAGGACTGAAGGTAGCGATACCACGTTTATTGCAAACCAACAGTAAAGACATGGGAGGTGTGGATGAATTCGACCAGTCTGTCTCATTATATAGAATTGCCTTTTATGGTTAAAAGTGGTGGTGGGCGCTATTTACCTACATGGTAGACATGGTTATTGCTAATTCCTGGAGTTTACATGTAATGAGCAATGATAATCCTATTGATCAACTTATGCTCCGCAGTCATATCACGCGATATTATTTACGCCAAGATGTCAATAGTCAAAGGTCTGCCTCAAGATGGAGTTGGACATTATCCTAATAAAATTGAAAAACAGCTGTGATGTGTCCTTTGTCCTTCAAGAGTGTACTGGCAATTTTTTTTTTTTTTTGTTTTTTAGGTGGTAAAATCATCTTATGACAAATCTCGCTCTTGGGCGGAACGAGAGATAGTGTCAGACTTTTACTGACTAAAAACCCACTCCTGTTCCTTAGTACGTGAAAAGTGCCTTAAAACACTTTGTGGCAAAAAACAGTGTTTTGACAATTTTCGTACTTAGGCGGTCAGTGTACTCAATTAAGTACACCCCTGTAACTTCATGAAAACTACATTTTTTATTTCTTTTTCTTGTATTTTGTGTTTTTTGTTCTTATTTCAATATGAAAATATAGAAAATTTAAAAAATATTTTGATACTTTTTGTTTGACCTCTAATGGGTTCAGAATCTAGTTCTTTAATTTTGCTCATCTCTGCGACACTGTATGAAGTGTCTGAGTAGTGGCAAATGGAAAAAGAAGGCGAATTATTCCTAACAATGAAAATAAGAAAGAAAATAGATTTTTTAAAATAATTATGACTTAAAACAATACACCCCTATTTTTTAATTAGTACAAAAAAAATGGAGCTCTATCCGTACCCGTTACTGATCATATTTGAGTAGTCAAAAGTAAAAAAAGCGCAATCCCAAAATTGTCCACAAAAATTTATCATAATTGGTAAATTCATAATTGAATCAATTATTCATAACAACTGCTACTAGAAAATACTACGCGCAGTGTTTTTCCGTTGTTTTTCATTCATAATCAATAGCCTGTACAATATTTCCATAAATTGAGTGATGTTTTGGGATATAAACAAACTCTTATAACTTTGCTGTTTATGAATATTATTTATTTAAACTTTACTTAAATAATAACAAGACCTTTTCTAATAAGCCCTATAAGTATTTGTACTAATTAAAAACTAGTGGTGTATATTTAGTTGCGCCGTTGCAAACAATAACGTTTTTACTTCACCTAGTTTTAACTGAGACTTAGTAATAAATACAAAGCAAAAAAAACCCTTTATTGATACGCAAATAAGCTTTCTTTGCAAACCGTACTTTTCACTCAACATTTGACAGATCGAGGTTATTGACTTTCCTATTCTTATTTGGAACGCATAGTGGTAAATTCATGTGACAACGGGGCTCAACGTCAATAAGTTTGAGTCGTATTGGCCAAAAACTGATCTTGCTAGCCGTTTTGTGACTTTTTATAATATTTTAACTTTAATATAGAATAAATATAGGCTATAGGAACCGATTGCATCATTAGTTTTACACTTGCACCTGGTTATTTTAATACTTACAATTCCACAGGTAATAAAATCAAAGCAGCGTCCTCGCCGCCTTACAATCCAAGGCTCCGACGGAAAACAGTACATGTTCCTACTCAAAGGTCACGAAGACTTACGGCAAGATGAGCGGGTCATGCAGCTGTTCGGGCTGGTCAACACGCTGCTACAGGCCGATCCGAACACCTACCGACATGACTTAGCCATACAGCGGTATGCCGTAATACCGCTGTCACCCAACTCCGGGCTGATAGGATGGGTGCCCCAGTGTGATACTCTATACAACCTCATTAGTGATTATAGAGATAAGAAGTCTAACAAAATGGCGTTGAGTACGGAGCAGCAGATTATGTTGCGGATGGCGTCAGATTACCAGAAGTTGATGTTGAAGCATAAGGTGAGTTTCTGTATTTGTTACCATCAGTTCTAAATAATAATAAAGTATTTCGAATTAGTTTCCTGTCAACCGGGATTTGTCTTTGGGTGTGCATAGCGCGTATCGTGATAATCGTCGGTTGCTACCATATTCCATGAAAAATCTCCAAGGGGCCTCTGCGAGTTAGCTTCGGCCCCACATAAGCCTTCCAAAGGTTCAGGACTCCAGGGTGCTGAGATATATAATAAAAAGTAATAAAGCCTTTATTAACTAAAAGACTAATTACAATATAATTTACTAGCCAGCGGCTTAGTGCGTGTGAATATAGAAAGTATACCTATTACATGCCTATGTCACTCAGTGATAAAGTGGCATTATACTGGTGATAGAATTTTCAAAATCGGTCCAGTAGTTTTTTGATATAGGTTTATTATTTTTTTATGTAGTTGAATATAAGTATAGCATTATAGATAAATTAAACAAACTACTATTGCACTTCGGCGCCTTCTTTTATCAGCGCGTCTCTCTTGAACGCATAAGCCTCCCCCAGGCTCTTCCATTTGTCGCGGCATCGTGTAGCTCTGCCATTTGTCGCGGCATCGTGTAGCTCTGCCATTTGTCGCGGCATCGTGTAGCTCTGCCATTTGTTGCGGCATCGTGTAGCTCTGCCATTTGTCGCGGCATCGTGTAGCTCTGCCATTTGTTGCGGCATCGTGTAGCTCTGCCATTTGGCGCGGCATCGTGTAGCTCTGCCATTTGTTGCGGCATCGTGTAGCTCTGCCATTTGTCGCGGCATCGTGTAGCTCTGCCATTTGTTGCGGCATCGTGTAGCTCTGCCATTTGTCGCGGCATCGTGTAGCTCTGCCATTTGTCGCGGCATTGTGTAGCTCTGCCATTGTCGCGGCATCGTGTAGCTCTGCCATTTGTCGCGGCATCGTGTAGCTCTGCCATTTGTTGCGGCATCGTGTAGCTCTGCCATTTGGCGCGGCATCGTGTAGCTCTGCCATTTGTTGCGGCATCGTGTAGCTCTGCCATTTGTCGCGGCATCGTGTAGCTCTGCCATTTGTTGCGGCATCGTGTAGCTCTGCCATTTGTCGCGGCATCGTGTAGCTCTGCCATTTGTCGCGGCATTGTGTAGCTCTGCCATTGTCGCGGCATCGTGTAGCTCTGCCATTTGTTGCGGCATCGTGTAGCTCTGCCATTTGTCGCGGCATTGTGTAGCTCTGCCATTTGTCGCGGCATCGTGTAGCTCTGCCATTTGTCGCGGCATCGTGTAGCTCTGCCATTTGTTGCGGCATCGTGTAGCTCTGCCATTTGTCGCGGCATCGTGTAGCTCTGCCATTTGTTGCGGCATCGTGTAGCTCTGCCATATGTCGCGGCATCGTGTAGCTCTGCCATTTGTTGCGGCATCGTGTAGCTCTGCCATTTGTCGCGGCATCGTGTAGCTCTGCCATTTGTCGCGGCATCGTGTAGCTCTGCCATTTGTCGCGGCATTGTGTAGCTCTGCCATTGTCGCGGCATCGTGTAGCTCTGCCATTTGTTGCGGCATCGTGTAGCTCTGCCATTTGTCGCGGCATTGTGTAGCTCTGCCATTTGTCGCGGCATCGTGTAGCTCTGCCATTTGTTGCGGCATCGTGTAGCTCTGCCATTTGTTGCGGCATCGTGTAGCTCTGCCATTTGTCGCGGCATCGTGTAGCTCTGCCATTTGTCGCGGCATCGTGTAGCTCTGCCATTTGTCGCGGCATCGTGTAGCACTGCCATTTGTCGCGGCATCATGTAGCACTGCCATTTGTCGCGGCATCGTGTAGCTCTGCCATTTGTTGCGGCATCGTGTAGCTCTGCCATTTGTTGCGGCATCGTGTAGCTCTGCCATTTGTCGCGGCATCGTGTAGCTCTGCCATTTGTCGCGGCATCGTGTAGCACTGCCATTTGTCGCGGCATCATGTAGCACTGCCATTTGTCGCGGCATCGTGTAGCTCTGCCATTTGTTGCGGCATCGTGTAGCTCTGCCATTTGTCGCGGCATCGTGTAGCTCTGCCATTTGTCGCGGCATCGTGTAGCTCTGCCATTTGTCGCGGCATCGTGTAGCTCTGCCATTTGTTGCGGCATCGTGTAGCTCTGCCATTTGTCGCGGCATCGTGTAGCTCTGCCATTTGTTGCGGCATCGTGTAGCTCTGACCTACAAGGCACCAACCATCTCCACTACGCTATCGCCCCAGCGCTGCAGCGTTTGCTTCCTCTTCATCTTTTCGAACCACATCTGATTCACCATTCTGTTATAACCTTTGACCTCTTATTATTCCTATTACGGATCTTCAGTTGTACTAAAGGGCAAAGGTTTTGTTTCTTTTGTATTCGGTGTTGAAAACCATTACAACAACAACTACTTTATAAACACCTAGTTAAAAAATAATGCTTTGTAGTTTGTCTGCTAATTTGTGATATCGTCATAGAGCGCCTATTACACTACTCGATATTCAGACAGTCTAAGTCTATGTTTATCTATTTATCTCATCGTTCTGTTTCATTCCTTTACACGACATTGGCATAAGTTACTCTCTTTCTTGTGTGACGCTACATAGACTAAGACTGTCTCAATATCGAGTGGTGTAATAGGCCCTTATCGCCGTTGTTAGGCGCATGTCTTGAAACCTTTGTTGTAAACTTTGTTAACTAACGGTGAAACTTAATTGCCGTCAGACTACGTCGACTTCGAGATTTCTTGTAGTTATATAGTGTTGCAATTTTTTATAGGTTAAAACCGCATACCCCACAAAAATAATAAGTATATGCTACAAGTTTACTATAAAACTAGCTGCTGCCAGCGGCTTCGCCTACGTGAAATAATTAAAAAGTCAAAAAAATACTATGAGCTATTCCTGGACATGGTCTACCCGTGTGCCAAATTTCATCCATCCAACATACACACACATTCACAAACTTTCGCCTTTATAATATTAACTAGCTTTTGCCCGCGGCTTCGCTCCCGTCAACTGACTAATCCTACTCTACCTACCCTACTCAAAAAAAAAAGTCCTATGTCCGTCTCCTGGTTCTAAGCTACCTCCCCACCAACTTTCAGCCAAATCGGTTCAGCCGTTCTTGAGTTATAAATAGTGTAACTAACACGACTTTCTTTTATATATATAGATGTGATTAATAAAAAACAAATTGAATATAAAAGGCACAAGGAATGACATTCAATATTAATCGCCTCGAAAAATAATTATAATCGACTAGCTTTTGCCCGCAGCTTCGCCCGCGTACATAAAAAAAAAATATAGGTTATGTCACTCAGGAATAAAGCAGCTTTCTATCGGTGAAAAAATTTTAGCAATCGGACCAGTAGGTACTTTCAGAGATTACCTCCTACAAACAAAAAAGCAAACTTTACCTCATTATAATATTAGTGTAGATGATCCATTGATAAACGTAATCCAGCTTGTATTTGTATGCACAACAGCAGATTATCATCTACGACATCAACCGATCGCAATCTTGTTGCAACCTACAACACATGCACCATACACGATATCATAGCATTTTGATTGTCATTGGCAATCTGTCTCTCAGAAACTTAGTTTAAAAACTAACATTTTTGTTATTGATGGAGTCGAGTTTGACCACTATGTCTCCTGATGGTAAGCGATGATGTGGTCGATAATGAAGCTCACTTACCTAGAAGTAACTTGTTCACTCTTAACTTAAAGTTAGAGGAGGTTAGAGGTTTTACTAGCAGGAAATACAGACCCCGGCTTGGAATTCCACTCCTTAGCTGTAGACACAATGTATGTGTTCCCAAAACGTTTTGTGCGCATGGATTAGATGTCTACCGTGTACCGTTGCGCATCGCAGTACGCCTGGTTGTACAGACAGCTGCAGCTGAATAAATTGGGTACCCCGCTGGCATTAAAATACCTTAGAAAAGGGGGTAAGCACTTAACCAGTAGATAACGCTGTCCGTTCATTTCGTGGAAGTGTTCCTAAAAGGTTTTGTGCAGGTGGGATTCTCATCAGGCGTACTTATCTCACTTTTTCCCCGTGTGGGTAGGGAGATACTATAATTGAACGCCTCCTGCTACGATCCTTACATACTCCTTTCGCTTCATTTTAGTTAAAAACTAATATAATAGTTGTTTTATCCCTCACAGGTGGAAGTATTCGAATACACTCTCTCACAAACTCCTGGGAACGACTTATCCCGACTCCTCTGGCTAAAGAGCCCATCAGCAGAAGCCTGGTTCGAGCGTCGCACCAACTACACGCGTTCTCTGGCTGTCATGAGCATGGTGGGCTACATCTTGGGGCTCGGAGACCGGCACCCTTCCAACATTATGCTGCACAGGGTCACCGGAAAAGTCCTGCACATAGACTTTGGTGACTGCTTTGAAGTTACCCAGTCGAGAGATAAGTTCCCGGAGAAGATTCCGTTTAGATTGACTAGGATGCTTATTAGTGCTATGGAGGTAAGTTTTCTTTTTATTGTATTTTTTACTTAATCAGTGTTTGCCAACCTTTTTTTGTTGTCAGCGGCAAACAAAAGACTTTTAGAGGTATCGCGGAACAGAGTGTAAAGTCCCGCAAACGTCCGTTGAAACAGGAGTTCCTTCAGACCAGACGAGTGTTATGTCTGATCTGGGCAACTGCCTGAGAGATGATTTCGAGCTTTGGTAAATGTTCAAATCGCACGGAGAATTCCAATTGCGCGATGCAGGATTTCTTAGTTTAGTTCCTATGTGACGCCATAGATGTCACTACAGACTAATAAGAAAAAAAAGTGTCAATCTAAAACTAAATTAAAACTTTCAGTATGGTAACGTAAAATTTCAACAATCACATCAACAACAACATTTCTGATAGATATTTAAAATCAGTTGAGTTCTTATTAGCTTTTTAAACAAAGTCGCTTTCCGCTGTCTGTCTGTTTATCCGCTAACTTCTCCTAAACCACGCAACGGGTTTTGATGCAGTTTTCACTAAAAGAAAGAGCAATAAACGAGGAAGTTTTATGTAGTATGCGTTCGAAACCTGGGCGGAACACTGAGTGTAATAATTAACAATCATTTAAGTAGATATTTAATACCAGGCATCATAATGCCGGGTAATTTTGTTATATTAACATTTTATGACATAATGAAATAGCTTTTTCGATTGTTTTCTAAATATTTGTACTTATAGCCATTCGTAAGCAGAATGGAATGGCTCTATTAATTAACAAGAATCAAAATAAAACTGACCTTCTTTCTTTATGTTTCGGTTATTATGTAATACAAAAGAAAATGTTACTCACGAGTCTAGCTATAGTAGAATGCATGATTATATTGAATTATTACAAAAATTGCGCAACTCAAGAATTTTTATTACTATCATAATAGCATCGTAATTTTGTGTTTCGTTTTAATGTCGGGCGGATTATTAACGAGTGAAACAATACTAGCAATTGCGTCGTTTACTAAATCCATTTGATCCCGCCGACCTCGAGTTTAGCACAAATTGGTTCATCTAAAACACCATGAACTATTTTACCAACTATTTGTTGTTATTTTTTTTTATCGTGTCATCAGCTGAGGCAACATGCACGGTTGAATTTTTGATGTAATTAAAAATATCTACTTTATCCAAAACTGTTATAAAGTCAAAAGTTGTACAAACGCGAACGCTGGCATCAAAAAACTCTTCTGGTCCTCCGATGGATGCACTGGATCGTTTTGTCTTGCAATATGTTAGTTATAAGTTTGCGCCTTTTCCAGCAAATAAAATGTTTTTCTTTCTTTCTTCTTTTTATTCTAATTTCAGAAAGTGAAGTTAATGGTTATTATACAATGTCATGATACTTAATTATATGCAAAAAGTAGTATGTAAAATAAATATTACTACAATACACATCTAAATAAAATTAAAATTCGAGTCTACGCCTTATATATTTTTTTAAATTTGTATTTAAATGAAAAATTTGGGTCTTATTTTCATAAAATAATAAAACTTCGATGAAAAAAAATCCACAGGGCATGAGACGTGTTTAGGGGTCTGAAAGGATAGCAGATGACCCCTCTCGTCGACCATTTCAATTTGGCACACGATGCACCAAACACCCTGTAGATTATTATAATGCTTATCGATATTATTCAAAATAGACTTCTATTTTATCAATATGCATCCGTGCATGAAGTCGTCAAATGTAATTTCCCTGCGACCTCTAGAATTATGAAACAATCAAGAATAGATAATGAGATAAAAGGCTGATTAAAACAATACTCAATCATTATTTCTAATAAATAAGAACATTATTATGATTTCTGTATATTTTCTTCTGTTCCTATTTACTTACTCATTCATATTTTATGCTTAGGTAACCGGCATCGAAGGCACATACCGTTCAACCTGTGAATCCGTCATGCACGTTCTACACAAACACCGAGACAGCGTAATGGCCGTCCTAGAGGCATTCGTTTATGACCCGCTACTGAACTGGAGGCTCGTTGACAACGACCATCATTCACTCACCGAATCTTCATTCTCGTCGGACATAGACTCTTCCTACACGCTTCCAAGTCGATCTCGCAATCATATACACTACGAATCTTTAGAAATACCTCCCGAAGCGAACCTGAACAAGCGAGCTCTCTCTATTCTCAACAGGATAAGAGACAAATTGACTGGAAGAGACTTCCCGCATGTAGAGGCAGTGGTCAGCGTTCCCAAGCAAGTTGACTTGCTCATCAAACAGGCCACGAACAATGAGAATTTGTGTCAGTGTTACATTGGATGGTGCCCTTATTGGTGATTGAATGATGGACTATAAGTATTTATTTTGGTTAATTTGTTTGGGCTGCAGTGCATGGCATTGCGGAATAAAGGCGACCTGTGCGAGCGGGAAGTGTGTGATACCTAGTTCATATAGAATGTAATGTCAAGGAAATTGATTGATAAGCTAATTAACTCTTTTATTTCTTTTTATTTGGTATCGATGCATCATGTTTTCTTTTTCCAAATTTTTCAATTAGTCATTTCAGTAGTCAGTCTTCCCTTTTCATGAAAACTGACATAACTGTTTGGAAAATTGTGTCTGAGCCTACCGTATGGGCCTGGCCACGTCGCCACTGGGCAGCACGTTACCGTGTTGTGCCTAGTTGTGTTAAGCGGCTACTTATTTGAGACGATTATTATAGATCTCAAAAAGCCTGGCACCGCATATCTGCTCGATGCCCATTACAAGACAAGTAAATGTCGTGTATTAAACTTTGCGACAATGAAGTTCCCTGACAACACCAAATTGATAGATAGAGTTTTTGCAATGCGTAGCGTTGTGGTCCTCCCAATTGTCCGCTAGCCTTGTAACGTATTATTGGAATGCCCTGAAAACGTTCGTGAGTGAATAAATAAACTCGCTATTTCATGTAAATGACTTTGTTATGTCAGGTGTGAATACAGTTTTATTACTACGACAATTATATTGTTTTATCTCTATTTGCACCTTACTATATAAACGTGTATATTATAATGTAATAAAATATAGTCGCTTAAAATAAGACTAATTATTTTAATTAAGTTATGATATTATTAGTATTTATTAAGGTAATTACGTTTAAGTTTGTTATACTTTGTATATGTTAATTATGAGTTAGTAATTGGCGAAATATGTTTTCTCAGTCAGACTATGTACCTACTACTTAATTACCAATCTGTTTATCTCGTTAGATAGTATCATATAATATTGTCTGCTTTACATGATTATGAACTTTAGAGCATGTATTCAACGACTCCAGTATTTTTTTTATCTTTACCACCGAATTGTAGTTCAAAACATTGTAGTATATAGTGAGACATCCACGTGGAGAATATACCGTTTTCGGATCAGAGTTTTATACAATATTGTATATAATATCCGCACGTACGACTCTATATTGAAAAACGTTCGAGGCTTCTACGATGTTTTCATGACTAAGGGTGTTTTTAATATCGTGTGGATTTCATCACGCATGCGAGATTGCCCCGCATGCAGAAAATTTCACGCAGCGTGAGTCAGATTAGCCTACGATCTAGGTTTCTGCGGGATGCTATGCGTTGTGGTTGTGTACCTAAATAGAATACAAACGTGCAGGGGCCCCGCGCGGTTCTGCTGTCCGGGATCATGTCCCGCGTCACGCGTGCGTCTTCCCCTCATTATAAAAAATACTCGTATGAAAAGGACATTTGCGGGGGTTACACGTGCGGGGCCATGCCGCATGCGTGATTAAAACCGGATGATATTAAAAACACCCTTACACGAGCTATTAACCACAAATAGTTCTCAAAAATAAATGCATGTGCAGAACTAGATACACATATCGAAAATGTATGTAAACAAATCTACGCTCACGATGGCATCCATGTTTTTTAATTAAAAGCAGCGTTTGTAACAGCCGCAGTCATAAAACACAAGAGTGAGAGCACACGAAACAATATCAAGTTGTCAGATATCTCGTACCAAATATTCATTGTCCTACTCGTACGATTTAGGCCTACTGTCCACGGACGCGTAGCTTCATAGACGCTCATTATACGCTTGGTATATTGCGTGGTGCTTACTTATAAACTATGAAACTGTCGACGACGCGGCATCGTCGTGCCGTCGTGACATTGCAGCTTCTTCGCAGGCGTACACCAAGCTTAATGACGAAGACGCGTCTATGAAGCTACGCGTACATGTATTACAGTAGGCCTTACTGCAACTACCACGGGTAAAGTATCGATGCAGCGCGGCATCAAGCGAGCATTATAAATCTGAGAAACTAAAAGCCATTACATACATTTGTTGTTACGGTATTTTATTTTAACTATATTTGCAATTGCCAAAGCGAATGTTCGTGTTGGTTCTGTTATTGTATATACCCTATTAAATATGAATGAGTGTTTCACGTTAAACGCGTTTATTACGCCGTCTATTGGACCCATACTATTATTTATAAGTTTTGTAAATACATTATTTACGCAATAAAAACGTTAAAGCTTTCATACTTTTTTTATTTCACATTTCAAGGAGGATATTTGTAACAAGTTGTCGATATCGATATATTTAATACTCACATCACTGTAAAAATCAATGTTTCGCTATAATATTATCAATCTTATAGCTTACGTATGCTAAAGGAAGCATATATGATAGCTTTGTGCAGAATACTTTGTCGTGCGAGGGTTTTCCGAGATATATGTCGATGTCTCCATCTGATGATCTGAACTCGCTGAGGGTCTGCCTGCAGACCCCACAAGGTGCGGTGAAGTCCTGTTGATGTGCCACTACGGCCACTGTCTTCAAGTTGAGGTACCCGTCACAGACTGTCTTACCCACAGCGGTCCGCTCGGCGCACAGTGTGGGCGATAACACCGAGCTTTCTATATTACATCCTGTGTAAACTTTTTCATCTTTTTCGGTCAATATCGCGCATCCTACGGCGAAGTTGGAATACGGACAGTATGACTTTTCTCTTACTTCTGCAGCTGCTTTCAGTAGATTTTGTACAGTCTCACCTGTAAACCGAATAAACTTCATTAATCCTTTTTTTTAGTAGCGGAGATGAGAATGTTAAGATGGATGTGTGGTGTGACGAGAATGGATAAAGTGAGAAATGAGTATATTAGGGGAAGTTTGAAAGTGGCGCCAGTGACTGAAAAGTTGAAAGGTAATCGTTTGTCTGGGGATGGTCATGTGAAAAGGAGGGATGAAACGCATGTTACTAAAAGAGTTATGAGTTTACATGTCGATGGATGGAGAGGAAGAGGGAGACCAAAGAAAAGATGGATGGATTGTGTGAAGAGTGATATGAAAGAAAAGGAAGTTAGTGATAGCATGACGAGTGACAGGGCAGAATGGAAGAAAAAAACGTGTTGCGCCGACCCCAAATAACACGGGACAAGGGCAGGAAGATGATGAATCCTTTTTTGTAGTTGCTAATTAGCCCCTAATTCCAATTTTTAAAGTTAAGTATTTTGCAGAGCAGTGTCAGGTTCCATGTTCATTAAAATATGATTTGCGACCGTAAAACGTATTTTTTTATGGAATTTATATCATTAAATCAACCCTCTCAGTTCGTTGACCCCTGTTGAATGAAAAAGTAATTTCGCAGGCAACCTAAGGGCGGTAACTACATAGTACGTTTTTTCCTAGACAGGAAAGACCCTACACAACTTGTTCAGGATTCGGAAAAATGTACAGCACTCCAAGCGTTCCGTTTGGGAATCGAACCCGTAACCTAGGCGCCAAACATGATATAAAATATATTTAAGTATTGATATAAAATAGTTATGATGGTATACGAGCCACGACTACAATGTTGGCACACATAAACCGTCAACGTTTAGAAAACCTATAGATACATATCTTTGTACAGTTAATATGCAACAGTTATACAGTTGAATGCAAGCATTGCCTACCAAAACAAGTGGTCTGTCTAGAATCTAACTAATAAATGTAAATAATTATAATTATACTTATTCGCCATGTATAGTTAATTTGTACTTATTACTACTACCTGTTTGTTTACTATCTGTTTGTTTATTTGAAGGTTCTAATCTCAGTAACTGCTGGTTCGAATTGAAAAATTCTTTTAGTTTTGGATAGCTTATTTATCGAGCAAGGCTATATACCATCACGCTATGACCAATAGAAGCGGAGCAACAATTAAAGACGCGGGTGGAACTGCAGGGGACAGTTTGTTAATCATAACCATCGATATCCGTGATCATAACACTAATAGGATCTATACCTAGTCAATTTTATAATGTTAACAGATAGAATGGCTTTTTTGAAGTGGTAAATCATCATTTAACTCCTCCCGCTCATGTTGGAGCGAGAGGCAGGCAGTGTCAGACTTTTACAGACTAAAACCCTGCTGTGTTCCTTCATTGTAGTTTGTGGTCCAGGGCTGCGGTGACCCTTTCGAACTATCCCGCAGCCTGACGGATTGAATACTTCACTTTATGTGCAACTAACAACTTTAAATAAACCGTTTCTTTTATTTATATAAAATAACAGTTTTAAATAAAAATAACAAGGAAATAGTGCGTGTTTCCGTATTGGTCTAACATTGACACAGGTATGTCTCACTCAAGTATAGTGGAACTAGTACCTATGTTCTAGGTACTACACTTGAGTCTATTTGAAGGGTAACGAGTTAGCGGCCATCATATCAATGTAATTAAATAGTCAGTAAATATAATAATTCACAGTCTCCGTAGCTAATATTTACATATGAAATTGCCGTTTTTAAAACGGGTTGCTTTGAAGTGTTATCTTTGGATTGACTTGGAATTATAAATTTAAATAAACTTTATATTAGAGGTACGTTATTATTTTTTCGAAATTAGGTATTTATTGGTTTCTTTATGTTTTGTACTTTCTGTAATATCGCAGTTGAACTTATAATTCCAAGTCAATCCAAAGATATAACACTTCAAAGCAACCCGTTTTAAAAAATGGCAAGTTGATAGGTAAAGACTTATTATTTATGAAATGTCTTATTATATAAAAGCAAGCAACGAGACAAAAGTCATAAAAAATTTGCACACGGTAAGTATAGCTGAACACAATAAAATAAAGACATAAACATTAGGCTATTTGTTTTCTGCAGAAATTGAGCAAGAAATAAGACAATATTAAAATTGTGCATTTGGCAATAAATATTACAAAACTTACTCAGTGAGCTGAAGTCTCGAATTTCGTAATTAGCCATGTGCGCGTGTTTGCGTATTATTTCGTACGGACGGAGCAGTCAAAGGGGCGCCCAGCGCTCTCTGCGGTCACCGGCCAACTGATTAAGTCAAACGATCGTTGATTAGATAGTGCTTTATGATTGAATATCCCTTGTGACAAACAGCGTGGTGTTTCTGTTTCAAATGACTGGCGCGCACTGGAAACAATCACTTTCTTCACGCATGAGGGGCACGCGTTTGTATTGCTGAATCCGGCGATGTAGTTTTAGCGTTTGCGCTATTTATTCCAAATGTTAAGGTAAATAAAACATTTGTGCATTTTCCTGTACCTACCTATAAATGCTGAGTCGGATTCGTGGTTGGGTTTGTCTAATATAAAACTAAACTAACTGAGAAATCCAGACAGGGAAACCGTACTTCAAATAGGTACGTGACTATTACACTTTTTTTTTAGGTGGGAAAATCATCCAATGACAAATGTCGCTCTTGGGCGGAGCGCGAGATAGTGTCAGACTTTTACCGACTAAACACCCACACCTGTTCCTTCGTTGCCTTCGTCCCAGGGCCCCAGGTTTTGTTTTCACACTACCCATAGACCCCCCAGTAGACTTCGACCCTGCTGGGCCCCTACGATTTACTGACATCTCCCTGAGGCGCGCGTGGAACAATATGCGCCGTCGACGACTTGGGCTCGGTCTGGACGGTTATCGGACGGCGGACTACCCATTGCTCGCTGTCCGCAAGCCCGCGCCTAGGGTGGCCGGAAATCGGGATCGGAATCCCGGCGGCGGTTGGAGCGTAAGGAACATTGCCTCACGCGATCGGTCGCCTCCTTTGCTAGCATTACTGCTTCGCAGAAGGAGGCGACCGCCAGCCACTCCTCCTCGCTCCGGACCATGGCAGCTGTACCAAGACCCAGCGCGAGAGATCGCCGCCGCCGATTGCCTCCACGAGGACACGGCGTTGCTCTGCCCAAGCGGAGCACACCTCCACCGTGGGCTCCACCGTGTCCTCCGGGCGGTCCACACAGTGCCGACACCCGGGCGTCGCTTCCGCACGAATCCGGTGCAGGAACTTCCCGAACTTACCGTGTTCGGTGAGAACCTGCGTCATGCTGAAGGTGAGGACGCCGTGAGGTCTTTCCAACCACGCCTCAAAGAGGGGACTTACCGCCATAATTGTGGCATGCCCATGACTATTACACTTCACATATTACAAGAAAGGTAGAGAACGAATTTGGTCACATAAGTGTCTTCGAAACGGTCAATGGCGATTGACTATATTTACGTGGTCGACACTGATTGATGCGAAAATTGAAGCAATTGTCAATGCATTTTTAATCGATTGTCGATACTAAAGAATATAATGTCCCATACCTACACCTATTTAAGAGTGGTCTATTGGGATGAAACATTTGATCAAATTAGATACCTACCTAGATAGTGACTGTGGAACAGTACTGTCAATGGTTTAGTTAAAAATATCTAGTTTCAGATATTCTAAGACTACCATCATACCAAGATATACCATCTCACCCTGTATAGCCAGTTGGTGGGTACCTGATTGTTACTATAGATAATTCGCCTTTTGCGACACCCAAGAACTGTCTCTGTTTCTACCAAAGTTAGGTAGGTATCTACATTTTTTTAACTCTTTACATAACTACTGCAAGTGAAAGCGTAAACAGGTACCTAGGTAGGTACATATTATTAAAGTTCAGACGGGGCCTCTTTCAATGCCATTATCTTTATTTCCTAATAAATCGTACGTTTCGACTGCAATGATTCAGTCAATCATTGCTGTCTTTATGCAATCTTGTACAGGTCGTGACTCGTGTCCTTTATAAGTTGGTAATCTAATTGCATCATTGCAAATCACGTAGGTATATATGTACCTACCTATTCATGTGCACTCGAATTAATTAAGTCCTCCTCCTCCTTGCGTCGTTTATCCTCAATGCTGAGGATCGTGACCTCGACGAATAACTTTCTTGTGGACTATATTTCACCATGTTGTCCTATCTTCGGTGATGTGAAATGGCGTCGCAGACTGTGGTCTCAGTGTAACACGGATTTGGTCAGACCAACGTATCGGACTCCTGCCCCTGGGTCTTTTCCCATCTACTTTTCCTGTCAGTGGCAACTTTTCCAGGTTATCAGCTCTCTTTCTGGCAATGTGACAAATAGACACGCCATCTCTCAGCTATGGCTTCAAGATCTGTAATTTCGGTCCCATCTTCGGCGTTAACCACCCACGACTTGGTTTTGATCTGTTTGGAAATGAGCAGAACTTTTTTGAACAAATCTGATGTCTGGAATTTTAGGGAGTGAGTTTCGATTTCAGTACTGATGTTCGATAAAAAGTTATTTTTGTCCCTGCGACACTTTTTCCTAACTGCTTTCCAAAGGTTGGAGTATTCCTTTCTGATGTTGCAGTGTTGCTGACCCCTCATTCTTACGTCTTTGTATTTTTGTATCAGCTCCCAGGTGTCGTCAGCGAGCCAAGCCTTGGTTTTATGTGCAGATTATCCACTTTTTCTACAGGCCTTGATCTCATCCAGAGTTTCATACATTTGTGTTTTCAGTTTCTCAATTGAGAGTTAACGTCTTCAAATAGGGATGGTGATTCGGTAAGTTGTGACTCTACAATGGTTTTGATACTGATTCGCTCTGGTGGTTCAGGTATCCTGAGATTAGGCTTTATAGGTTTGTTTCCTGGGAGCTTTAAGACGGAGCGCAAACCTTGCAACGAGCAAGTTGTGATTGGATCCACACTCCGCACCGGAATAGGTTTTTACATTTCTTACAGACGATTTCCAGCGTGTGTTTATAAGTATATAGTCAATTTGATTCCTATAGGTATCTCGTCCCTGGAGATGTCCACGTGTAAAGCCGCCTTGGATGATGCTGGAAATGGGTGTTGGTGATAAACAGGCCTTTCTCGATGCAAAATTCAATCAGCCTTTGCCCGCGCTCATTCCTATCTCCCAACCCAAAATTCCCTACTATATTGCGGACGTGATGGTCGTTGGTAGTGTTGCAGACGTTAGCATTCCAGTCTCCGATGATGATCGTTACTTCACGATTTGGAATTTTGTTGATTGTGGCCACTATTATATTGTAAAAACAGTTTGTCCTCTTCGGACGCGGGTGCGTAGATTTGTACGATGTTAAGTACATTTGGTTTGGCATTAAACCTCATCGTTATGATCCTATCGAACACTGGATGATGCCCAGGACATATTTGTCCTTTGTGTTTTGTTGTTTGTTAGGTATTCGTGTTTGAATTTTATTTGTTACGTTTTGCTGTGATAGCAGAACTGTCGTAACAAATAAAATTGCTTTGTTTACGCGTATACGCGATGACTTTAAGTTTGGCTAAGGGGCACTTTTTAGATGTGGTACCTACCGCAACTAAAAAGTAGGGCTTCGAGGTTCATGGCCTTGGAACGGAAAGGGTAGCTGAAGGAACGCAGGTGGGTTTTAGTTACTAAAAACCTGATACTCCCTCTCTCTCCCTTCACCCAGAGCGGGTTTGGATATTAAATTTGATGATACACAGTAAAAAAGGAGAGCAGGAAGCTATTATTTCCTACATTACTACCTACTTAATCTGTTATGTTGATAAATCCACTTATTTTCAAAACAATCAAGCACTAGAAGTCCATTCACACATTGATTAGTACACTGTTATTTATCAAGATGCTCAACTAATACCTAGTAATTAATGATAATTGAGTGTTGATTGTTGTTTAATGTTTATCTTATAGAGTGCAGCTATAAGACCGCGTAGATACTAATTGTGATTTTACAATACCGTTTATTGGCTATTCCTAGGTTCGATTCCAAAGCGCTGGTCTGCTGGATAGTTGCTGGAACACAAAGAGCAATTAGGTTCGCGGGTTGGAGTTGCATTAGAGGATCACCAGGTGCCACCTACCTCCGTCGTGTTATCGAGGCCATTCGAGGGTTCATCATCTATCCCGGTCACCAGGGAGAGAGAAACGGCGAGAGATGTCGTGCGGTGTTCTGCAGGGATCGGTACTAGGACCGCAATTGTGGAACATCGGGTACTACCACGTGCTGCGCGGCGACCTTCCCAGCCGCCTGCGGGGTATCCTCGTGGGGACAATCAGCGGTGTTGACCTCTCGCGCCGGGCCCTAATTCAGGCCATCGGTCGACTTCTGAAAGGGAAACCCATGGTCCTAGAACGCAAAGGGCAATTGAAGGAACATAGGTGTGGTTTTAGTCAGTAAAAGTCTGACACGCCCTCCCGTTCCGCCCTAGAGCGAGAGAAGTCATTAGATGAATTCCCACCTTAAAAAAGAAAAGTGACACGGGTGGGCTATAGCTAGTAAGTCTGACACTTCCTCTCGGTCCACCAAGAGCGGGAGGAGTTATTTAATGACCCCCATAACAAAAAGTTGTGCAAAGTGGGGTTTTCCCATGATGAATTTCTCAGTACTAGTTCGGAGTACTGTGTCCGGAGCCTGCATATGTGCTCACTTGATGACAAAATGCACGCCTCATGATGGTACTACTTACACAACTGGCGAAACATGATTGTACATAAGGTACACTTCTCCCTTTGGACAATATAAGCATTTACGTTAGGTATGTTTTTATTAGCGACTCGCCCCAGCTTGGCATGGGTATTAAAGTCTGAAATTCTAGGCTTTTCTATACTATAATATACATGTAATGTACCTACTCGTAAACTAGTCTATAGGTGAAAACCTCATGAAAAGCTTTCGAGTATATCGCGAATAGACAGACAGACGCGATGGGGGGGGGGACTTTGTTTTATACTAAGGATGTGTCCTAGGTTCTAAGCGTTAAAAGAAAACCATCAAAATAACAACAAATCATTTATTTCGTGAAAAATCAATTTAATTATAAGACAGTTTAACATAGCTTATTTACAAGTAGCATGATATCTTTTCCACTAGGAAATGATGTTAATATTATCACAATATAGGCACAATTTTACATGTTCTATAGTAAGAAAGTTACATACCATTTTATTCCTATCCTTACACAACCTAAACTAAATGTCATCGTTACAGTTATATGGAAAACAACCTTTTTTATAATTACATACTTATTTTTATTCATTTTGCAATAATTGTTTTTAAGTTTGTTCAGGTAAAATATTATAAATGGATTTTGAAACAGTTACTCTAACTGATAGAGCTGAAATGTCATTTGGATGGAAATACTCAATCGTCGACCACATCGTCGCTTTCCATCAGCTGGGATAGTGGCCAAGAGCGAGCTTATTAATAATAAAACAACACACGCTACTTAGAGGCGATTGCCAACCCTTTAATAACCTACCATTGGTACGAGTATGAATAAAATGTATCTAATTCTACTCACTGGGTAGGATGTCCTTACAGTGCGCGTCAATTAATTCATAATTAGCATGAGACAGTTAGTCGTTCTAACTGTGAATCTAGCGACAGCCCTTCGTCCAAGGTGTGTAGCGCATTGCAACACGTGCATGACACCTTAGCGAGTAGCTACAGACGTGCAGATTATTTTTTAGAAATTTAACTGTACCCATCAGTAGTCTAATAAAACATCACGGTTATTGCTACCGCGATAGTGACCATTTTACTATCTTATTCTCTTATTAATAAGGTTGCAAAAAGATCTACGGTTTGTTCGCGTCTATACGCCCTTTTACTAAACCAAATGGAACTAACTGAACGTTATAGTATAGATAGTGCCATTCACGAAGACGCGCTCAACTCATCCTCCAAATAAAATGACAGTGCATATAAAATATATAGTTCCATTATCGGACCGCCAGACGTATGGCGATGCGCCACAGGTACAATACATAATGGGAATCCCTGCCGGAGTCTGTGTTATTTGAAGTTGAACGCGCTAATCTCGGGTACTACTGCTTCGAATCGCAAAGTTCTTTTAGTGTTGGCCTATTTGTCAAGGCTGTATAATATCACGATACGACCCGCGGGAGCGGAGCAGTAACCAAAGATGCGGGGGACAGCTAGTTAATAATAATAAGACGACTGCACTGTAACTAAGTAGGAAGACGAACGGGGCGCGTGTTTGTCGATAGTACCACCTACATATATGTTATTTCGTCGCCCTTGCACTTTCCTGTTTCCAAATACCTTCTTATAGCGCTATAATTATTTCTATACATCATTATTCGATGGCGTCATGATACAATTGCCGAAATATTCTATTAGCATAATTACACCTAATTTTATTATTATTTTAACAAATGAGTTAGGACTAAATGCTGAGTGCAGTTATGTAAATGCATTACAGTAGTTTAGAGATAATAATGTAACACGTGTATACGGGGTGAATTATTCAAGTGGGTGCAGATTGCCAAATGAGAAACTTACTCAAAGGAGCCTGTTTTTGAAGTTTATTAAAAACCCATTGATGTCATTTTAGTTTTCATCAAAATTGAGCCTAAGACTTCTTTGAGTATTTCGCTATTCTTTATAGTTTTAGGTTAGCCATCTACGCCGACTTGAAAAACTCACTTGTATAGTACCTAAAGTAATCATTATCAAACTGTATATTGCGATCCATTTCAGTCAGAAAGTAGTAAATAAACGCTTAATTAGTGAATTATGTTACTGTACTTAATGGCGGCTCGAAACACTCCGCGAGTCGCTGCAGTGGCAAATTCATGTGATAGTACTGGCGACAGGTGGGGTACTGCGAAGCAAAAAGTGAACTTCACAGGCGTTATTAAGTTTGAATTGACGTTTATCTATTGAGAATAGTATACAATGTGAATAGGCATCATAACTTAGCATTTATTTACTTCTTTATGTTTTCAAACTCGAGATATCTCTTCGAATGTTATCTAAAATCTATGAGGTAGGCACTACACTACACTAGTTCAGCCCTTTCAACGCCAGTCTGATCTATGTGACAAATCAATTTCGTGTTCGCGCCGCCTCAGTCTCATACTTGAGACAAGTAAATGGTTTTTTTTAGAACCTAGACTTTTCGGTTGTGGCGTTTGGTGAGCATGTTTATAAAAATCCGTGGCGTTGAAAGGGTGAAAATGACTAATGTGCGTTCACATTTTCCAAATACACAAACACAGTGAAACCAAGACGTCATGCATAGTATATGTCATCGGGTAATTGTAGAATCGTTTAGTTTAAAACAAATCTCGTAAAATTATTAACTTTTTTCTCAGTAAGATAGTGGTTTTATAGTATTCGAAATGCATATCAAGACTACAATCTTACTGGGTTTACAATAATCCGGTGACACATTATATAAACGAATCACTATGAGTTATGGTCGGTTTCCTGTGACAGAGCCTTACAAAAGTCATACAAAAAATGTAGTACATACACCATCGTATAGTATTACCAGAACGGACACCACCCCACATAGCACTGGCATAGATTCTCGTTACTAGTCGCTTGCTGTATGAGCAGATCTACTTGCTTCTGCACGGAGACTATCTCATCGATATGCGGGAAGTCTCGACCAGTCAACTTGTCCCGCACTCGATTCACTATAGCCAGCGCTCTTTTGTTTAAATTCGTCTCCGCTGGTGGATCAAGGGTATCATTAAGTCCAAAATGTATCCTGCTTCTGCTAGGCTGCGGGGAGGATGCAGGGTCTGATGTAGAACAAATTTCAGCGTCGGCTCTTGACCGACGTCCAGCGTCTATAAGCCGCCAGTTCAGCAGAGGGTCGTATACGAATGCTTCTAGCACGGCCATAACGCTGTCCTTGTGGCGATGTAGCACCTCCATCACTGACTCGCATGTGCGACGGTATGTACCTTCGATGCCCGTTACCTACAGAAATAAAAGAAGATTTATGGCAGGAATACATTATACCAGTAACCAAACCAAACAGATAAATTTGAGTACAAGGTCAAGAACACTCGTGGCAAGTATCGTACTGAACGTGCCATATTGAGAACTAGCTGGGGCCCGCGACTCCGTCTGCGTCACACTCTTAAAACAAAGCAATGCTATTTGGGTACAATAAAAAAAAATATAATTTGGCATACGGCAAATCCATGTCCTGGAAAAGCACGTAGAATTTTTTATCTACATTCACGCGGACCAAGCCGCTGACAGAAGCTAGTACTATACACCACTAATTTTTAATTAGTACAAATACTTAAAGGGCTTATTAGAAAAGGTCTTGTTATTATTATATAGGGTGACTGGCAATTAGTGTACGATACTTAAACACGTTATTGTGCTCATGATAACAAACAATCTTTATTATGGGAGCAAAGCCGAAATCGCGAAAAAAATATCAGCTGTTCAGTACATTAGGCAAACATAAATGTACTGAACAGCTGATTTTTTTTCGCGATTTCAGGTTTGTTCCCATAGTAAAAGTTGTTGGTTATCATGAGCACAATAACATGTTTAAGTATCGTACACTAATTACCAGTCACCCTATATATGCAAAGTCTCAATAAATCATATTCATAAACAGCAAAGTTATTAGCATTTGTTTATATCCCAAAATGTCACTCAATTTATGGAAATATTGTTCAGGCTATTGATTATCAATGTTTGAATGACGATCAAAATGGAAAAACACTGCGCGTAGTATTTTCTAGTAGTGATTGTTAAGGATTATTGGTTCAATTATGAATTTACCAGTTATGACAAGTTTTCGTGGATAATTGTGGGATTTTTTTTTTACTTTTGACTACAAAAATATGATCAGTAACGGGTACGGGTAGAGCCATTTTTTTTGAATAATTAAAAAATAAGGGTGTATAATATAAAGCATGTGTAGATTTTCACGGTTAAACAAGGTCGGTCTCAGGATAGATTCTTTTGTGGCTTAAATAAAACATGTTACACAGTTGGACCCGGTTGATATTTGTAGATCTTTGACAGTCATTACGGATAATCGGAAGCCAGAAAATCTGACACGTCTTGCCAAGGGGTATCATGTTACCCCTTTACTTGGTTGTGGCCTACACAATGACAACTTATATAAATTAGGCTAATTTAAAATTTAGAAAACCTTGTGCAAGGTTATCTGGGGAAGGTAGATTCCGTTTTATCGAATCTGATTAATATCGATTATAATGGGTAAGACCCTTGACAATTTAATCTGTTAATTTGACACTAACAACAAGTTTATTGCATTTGGGTTACACTAGATAATATTTATTAGTTATATTATCTTCAAGATAAGTCTTTGCGGGAGACCGGCATAACAGTGGGAAACAAACAGGGAACCTAATTGCTTCCATAAATATTGCAATAAAGATTTGAGTTTTGAAATTATCTCGCTCTAGGGCGGAGCAGAAGGGCGTGTCCTACTTTTAGTAACTAAAATCACAACTATGTTCCGGTTTTCTCTTTCGGAAGTCAACCCATGGCCCCCGTCGGTTTCGGCCCTGCTAGGTTTTACTGACATCTCTTTGAGGCGCACTGCGTGCCCTCGACGACTCGGGCTCGGTCCGGACGGCGACCTACCCATTGCTTGCCGTCCGCAAGCCCACGCCTACTTGCTCATTGGCAATTGGGTAGTTGACTCATTTTCGTTTATTTTTTTTAAGAAAGATTTTTAAATCAGTTCAATATTAAGTAAGTTAGAAACCCTTCAAATCTGGTGTAAGGGGAAACTGTCATGAAACAAAATAAGGACGAACAAACTGAAATGTGACGTCACCGCCATTAGGTTACGTGTGTACAAAAGAGATAGCGACATGTTGCCGCTACGCCCCCTTTCTTCTACATACTACTAATATTTGAAATGCTAATTGCTGCTTCATTTAATAATCAATTTTGATGCTGTTTTCAGAAATAGATTTATTTGTTGTTTAGTATAAAATATTGTACAAATAGGTAAGTACCCAATTCATCTAATAAATGTATATAAGAAGAAACTTAAATATACAACAACGTTACATATTAAATTTACATAATATGTAACGTGCACATCTTGAGACAGCAAACCCACACATGGTTAGCTGTCTCATGATGTCACAGAAGAGATTGTTTAACGAGCGTTTCTCGCCATTAAACTGTAAAGCTTGGTGAGTTCAAAACATGTTCAAATTACATTAAAGAAATAATAATTAAAAAATCGCTGTTCATGTTTAAAAAAAAAAACTTTATATTCTTACCTCCATAGCATTGATGAGCATCCTGGTTAATCTGAATGGAATCTTCTCTGGGAATTTATCTCTGGTGACGGCTACTTCAAAGCAATCACCAAAGTCTATGTGCAGGAATTTTCCGGTGACTCTATCCAACATAATGTTGGAGGGGTGCCGGTCTCCGAGCCCAAGGATGTAGCCCACCATGCTCATGACAGCCAGGGAACGCGTGTAGTTGGTACGGCGCTCAAACCAGACTTCGGAGGATGGGCTCTTCAGCCAGAGTAGTTTGGCTAGGTCATCACCTGCTGTATGTTCTAGGGCATGTTCAAAAACTTCCACCTATGAAAATTTTAATAAATTAAGGTACGTTATGTCTTACTACAACTTAATGTAAGTATTAATAATGCTGCAGGCGATTGGGTAGTTGACTCAAATATTATTTTTATCAAAAAAAGTAACTAACAAAATTTTAAATATAACAACAATACTTATAATACTATACCGAATACTGGGCCAGCCAAGGAATTTAAAGGGAAAACAATAAAAAACAAATTTTTGCCATTGATAAGAAATTGTTAAGAAGAAGAATACTTGCAATGTATTTATGTATTACTTATTATTTTGTACTTTTTTAATGATTAAAAATTTTCGTTACCTATGAACCCTAATCAGACTATAATAGTTAAATAAACATATTAACAAAATATTGTAATATTGGTCCAACCGATACTCGTGTGATGTGCTACCAACAAACAGCAATTTATTTAGTTTTATTATTAGTTTACATTGGCAAATGTAAGTGGCCACACCATGGCATCAACATTGCTATGAAATTGTGATTCTTATCAGATTTGCCTTTCAAAATCTGCAAGACCATCCCTATCTTATTAGTTTTACAGTTAAAAAAGGCTGTCGTACTATAATTGTTTGTTACATAAATAAAAAGAAATAGAAAGTTTAATTTCAGGAAACCTTTAAATCCTTGAACAAAAGATATGAAGACGTGGCATCCACCAATCGACATTGGGCCAGCGACTCATACCCTCTTATAGAGAGGAGGTTTGAATTTGAACAGTGGGAATATTATAAAGCCGATTATACAAAAATATGCTTACATTTTACAGTAGAGAAAACAAAAAAGTATAATATCTTACCTTTTGCATCAACATGAGTTTGTCAAGATCAGAGGCCATCCTTTGCATGATTCTGTGTTCAATGTTCAACAAGCACTTCCTCTTCTCTCTGTAATCCCTTAAAACAGAAACGATATTTTATTCAGTTTGTTGGTTATATTAAACATATTGGGTCTAAACCAATCTCAAAACGTGCAAAGCACGGTTTCAACTACCATAAATATGAACTTGTAAACGTTAACATAAAGTCTAGAATAATTTAACTTTTTAGTCATCTAGATGACCTGCTGACGTCCGTAGGATTTACTTGAGTTCTGACCACCCTACACGTGTCCCCTGGGTAGTGCTAAACGAGCAGTAAAGGCGGTGATAGGCCATAACATCGGCTGCCAGCTTTAAAGTTACCACCAGCCTTGCCGCCAAGCGATCCGTCGTGTTTCGGCGTAATGTCTGGTGAAGACGTACGGTGGAAGTTGGGTCTGAGCAGTTGTGTTGCGATGTATATCGGGTATAACGCACCAGCTGTTGTTGCGTTGGACGTTTGATCGTGGAGGGTAGCGGGATCCGAAGCATGGTGCTCCGCTGGCTAACCGTAGGTAGTTGGCTGCCACGCCAACTGCGACAAATCCCAGGCTGGCCCCGTACCGGTCGGCAACCGGGCGAGAGGACCCGATGGCCTCCCTGGGGGAATCGGGCGTCCCCGCGGTCTCCAGATCAACCCTCCCTCCACTGGCGCAACAACTCTGGTTGTGTTGTTCGATTTAACATCGCATCACTTCGCTCAACTGCCATCTTTCACCTTTCCTATTCACTCTAAATTCGACTTGAAAATAAAAATAAAGAAAAGTAAAAAGAGAAGCAAGTGTCGACAGCGGATGCACGTCCTCTCATTCAAAGTGCCTCTCAAATATTCGAGGACTGCACTCCAATCTTGATGCGGTCCACCACCATCTGGAAACTGACAAGCCACACTTGCTTTTCTTGACGGGGACCCAGATGAGATGTCCGTCAGATGCGGCGTACCTCAACCGGGATACTCATTGGAGAGTCTTTTCCAGAAGTGTGCCGGGGTCTGTGTATACTTCCGTAATGACATTTGCTGCCAGCGTCTCCGTACCTTGAAGACAGAAATCTTTCTACACTATGGCTTTTGGTGGACACTGGTATGGACAAAATTGTCTATGCCTGAGTCTGCCGGTCGCACAGCGGTGATCAGGAGACGACTCGAATGTTTGACCACCTCAGTCAGGCCGCTGATAAGGCTCTGCATCGGTACCTTGACGCACAGCTCGTCCTTCTGGGGGATTTTAAAGCCTGCCACCAAGAGTAGCTTTTCCCATACCAGAGGACCGACCACGCTGGGAGAGAAGCGCGAAACTTTGCGGTATCGATGGGCTATTCTCAGCTGGTGAAGCAAGCAACTGATGTAGTAGGTCATACTGCCAATTGTCTGAACCTTCTGCTCACCACCGATCCGGACAGAAGTATCGGAAAAGTTTCTCCACCACTTGGAACTACAGATCACTGTCTGTATCGTCCTTCTCCCCACTTGAATGCGACTCTAGCGGTGAACGGCGAATGTGGCATTACAGGTCAGCAGATTGGGATGAGATGATACACTTTTTTTCCGTCTTATATACTAAGATCCCAGAGCTGTCCAACATAACTTATTTTCACATGGATGAAACCTTAGATTCTCAGTAGCGTTTCATGTGCTTTGAATACCTGTGTACTTGTGGAGCTCCCCCTTGGGGCCCCTGAGCAGGTACCAGGTGAGAAAGGGAACTAAAAATAACAAGTTACTTAACTTAATTTTTTATGGCTGATTTTTATATATGTTTTGTAGAATATTATTCTAAAGTAGTATCATAAGTGTCAGACACTTTCCATGGACCTAAATTTCTGTAAGACGTTCATTGAGTCCAAAGCCAAGGTAGCTGCACAAAGCACAGGTCCGATCGTGTGTGGAGTACTGCAGCCACATATGGGCTGGTGCTGCAAAATGTCACCTGGCAGCATTGGACTCGGTGGAAAGGCGTGCGAAGAGGCTAATTGGTGATCCAGAATTGGTTACGTCCAATCTACAAAGCCTTGAGTACAGGCGTAGGGTAGCCAGCTTTTCGGTATTATACAGGATGCATTTTGGAGTGTGTGCAAGAATTGAATGACTTGATTCCGCCATCTCCTTTCTACCATCGGACAACCCGTCGTACGGCGAATATCCACCCTTACGTTGTTTAGACATCTACGGTCCGGACTAAGCGTTTCGCCTCGTCATTTATACCGCGTACAACGAAGGAGTGGAACAATTTGCCTGCTGCGGTCTTTCCGTCCAATTATAATTTAGGTGTCTTCAAGGCTAGAGTGAATAGGCTCTTAATAAACTAGTGCGCCTCACCATCAACGATTGCATCGCTGCTTACCGCTGTTTAAAAGAAAAATAAACAATAACTGAACCTTATTCCAAATATCAATATCAATCAAAATAATGCTGATCATTATTAATATTTGATTTAGCACTGACCACTATACCGGGGCGTAGCGCTGGCATATTAGATGAGGTATATCTTGTTACGATTACTCTATTTAAATTGATAGAATAGCCTAAAAGCTAAACTGAAAACAATATCTTTTTGAAATTATTTGGCTAGAGTCAAATGAATGCCAACTAGTTGCATGAAAACGGTATCTTTTGGCATTTCTTTGGCTATAGATATTGTTTTGGTTCTTGCAATTTATCTGAGAAACGACAATTCAAAACGAACCTTATAAGTGAGTGTAAAGTATCGCAGTGCGGTACCCATCCGATCAGGCCAGAATTCGTAGATAGCGGAATGACAGCATATCTCTGAATGGCCAGATCTCTGCGGAAGGTGTCGGGATCAGCCTGTAGCAGCGTGTTGACCAGCCCGAACAGCTGCATGACCCGCTCGTCTTGACGCAAGTCTTCGTGACCTTTGAGTAGGAACATGTAGTCCTTGCCGTTGGAGCCACGGATGCATAGACGGCGGGGACGCTGCTTTGACGTGATGACCTGTAGGAGATATAAATTGAAGTTGTTGGTGCCGTCTGGTTATTATTTGACCATTGAAAGTCGCGTGCGGGACTTAATATTTGATCAATATTCAAACAGAATAGTAAAATGTTAAACTAGTTTAAAAAACTAAAAAACACGCTTTTAGCACGCACTAAAATTTTTTTTCGTATTCCTGACAGCAAACCCTTTCATTTGATACCCATATCATGGGGGTGCATTTCAAATATCCTGTCCGCCATATTGGATTTAAGTCACGTGACTATTTTTTTTCGTTTTCCTGACAGCAAACCCTTTCATTTGATACCCATATCATGGTGGTGGATTTCAAACAGCCAGTCCGCCATCTTGGGGAGGCCGCCATATTGGATTTGTAATGACGTTTCTTAGCTAGTCATGTATTGTCATCAGAACTCAGAGCGTGTGCAAAATTTCATCCTAATCGAAGGCCGGGAAGTGGGTCAAATTAAGATTCCAAGATTTTCTTACATACATAGTTAGTTACAAGTGAAGCTATTATAAGCGTGTTAAAAAGACCACACAACAAGGTACCACTTCCTTCCTCTGGAGATGAGGCATCATATTGGAGACATAAGTCTACTGATGGGTATCGCAAATGGCCACATGGACTGCCCTGAACTCGTTACTAATTTAAAGATACACTATCGCATTAGATTCGTGCGTAATGCACTAATCTAATGGGATAGTGTATCTTTCGCATTGACCAATTATATGAAGAATATTTTTTCAATAAGGAGAGCACTTTATTTTAATAATCTTCCTAGGGACCTTAATATAGACTTGTTTTGCACCAGTTTGGCGACCTTACGTCGGCAAATTACACAGATTTTTTTGAGGATTAACTAACTTCTCTCGTTACTAATTAATTGACTAGTGTGTACTTTCTTTTTATAGATATATTTTTTTATCTATGTGTGGAGACTTGTTATTAGCGATTTGACAATATTACACTCCTTATAACATTTTTTTTTCATTAGTCTGTAAGCCTTCTGTAAAAGTAAATAAATAAATAGATAATTATATCCTGTCTCACGGTAGAATTATTGGCCTTTCTATATATTGACGTCACACATGGTGGTATCACGTCAGGCTAGCTCGAGTTCGCGGCAGTTGAGCAGGCGCGGGCTGACGTACTGCAGCTCAGTGACGTCACACATGCTAGTGCGTAGTGCACTCACCTGCAGACTGCTCTGTATGTGCGCGATGCGGATGAGGTCCTGGTCGGGCACGTAGGAGCCGGGCACGGCGAGCTCCAGGTCGCGGCAGTTGAGTAGGCGCGGGCTGACATACTGCAGCTCCAGAGACGTCAGCTGTGGCAGCTGGCGACTGATACGACGAAACACGTGATAGTACAGGTCCCAGGCCTGGTTTAAGTCACGAACTAGGCCGGATTCCTGACAAAAAAAAAAGTACACAGTATTAATAGGTTATATGACAGGGGACAAAGCAATTTAGATCTTACAGCACTGTCATAAAAATCACACGGTTTTGAATTACTAACATTGTATTTGTTATGCTTAAGACAGTTTCTGAATAGACACCAAAGTTAACAGAAAGATAACAAAACAATAGAACTTGATTGGGTAATTACAATTGGAAACATACCTTGTATCGATTACACCACTCCTGCGCCTCATTCAAATCTCTTCCATACGCTTGACTGAAAGACACTTCCTTCAGAGTCTGCGGGCCGCGCTCCAACATAGCATGCAGAGGTTCTAAAGTCTTAAACATGGCATTTACGTCGTTTTCACTGAAATACAACCTCGAAGCTTCTTCTAGAGCTTCATGCCACTGCTCATGCCATAGGATAGCCACTCGGATAAGCTCCTCGGATATCATAGCAGCCTGGTTTACCAAGTTGCTTGAATGAGTGCACATTGACTTCAGAATCTGATTAGCTGCGTTTTTCCGAGCTATGAATGAAGACTTGGAAGCTACAGTCAAGGGATAGACTAGAGCTTGAGGATGAGACTTTCCAATATCTATTAATAGAGAGTGTATCAATTTCCCGACAAGCGCTCTTGGCGTGTCGATTCTCGCTATAAGTTGAGGAATTACTTGGAGCCACACGTTGATTTCTATAGTTCTGATGCCTTCAACGAGGGCTTCGTGAACGGCTGGATAATGGCCGTAATCAAACCATAGAGTTAATAATCTGAGAGTATCTTGCAGTGAACTGCCGTGGGATAACTTGATCGACTTGAAGAATCCTTCGACAGCTGGCACTGTATGCTGTTGGATACATTCAGGAGAAGGTCTTCTTTCTGATTGGCCGCCTGTTATATTTGTGTCCTGGTGTTTGTAGAACAAAACTGTTTCAAAGTTCATGTAAGCCCAAGCATGCCAGGCTTTGTACCAATCAGAAGACAATTCTGTGGCTGCCGCGTAATTCCGAAGAATTTCGGGAATAGAGAGTTCGTTTATACCAAGTAGGGATTCGCACCAGGACCCCAGTTTTAAGTGGCATCGAGCTAGGAGTCTGCAGTGCTCTGCATCGCCTGTTTCTGTCGTGTCAACGTATCTTTGAAGTTGATCGTACGCCAATTGTTTGTCACCAGCTACCCACAAATGTTTGGCATAGGCTAAAGTCAGTCTTGGCTCGTGTGTTGGCAGTGGCATGTCTCGGTTCTTACTGGGATCTGTTCCTAACAACATAACCAGTGTTTTGTGAGCTTGGCGAGGGGCACCACTCTTTCGGCATAGAGAGGCGAATTTGAGCCATGTGGCCATGTCCTCTTGCGGTGTTAGCACCAGACTGCGAACTTGCAAAATCCTCCTCCAGTCTTCAACTAATCTTTGGCCACCTTGCAATCTCGTCCACCAAGCTTGTCTGATAGTTTCTCTCCTCTCTATTACCGATTTGTAAGTGATTACTTCTTCTAATTCTGCCAACAGTTGAGCGTTTACTAAAGCCCCGTACGCTCTCTGATAACTTTCGCCTGCGACTGCAGTTAACTCGGAATCTAACAAAGTACGAGCTTGATCGATGTATAGTTTAGATTGATCAAAAGAACCATTGTGGATATTGAGAACTGCCCTATAGAATGCACCATCCTGAGTATTTTCTGGGAGGAAATTAACGTATTTAGCCATAGAGTCCCATTCACTGAGACCCCAAGCTGAAGCGGCGGCAAGTCTGGCCGCTTTGAATCTTTCTTCATTGGTCATTTTGACCCATTTCTTGGAAACTGTATTATATAGCTCAACCCATTCTCCTAAAGCTTCAAAGCATCTTAACTCCCCGAGATAAGAGTCAATATCGCTTACATCGTCGCTTAACTTCTCTCCATATAAATCAAGAGCTTTTTCCCAGTTGTGTAGTTTCTCGTACCATCTTATTTGGACCTTAAGGCTGGCGTCGCCGGCTTCGCGCTGTGCCATTACTCTTTCTAACAGACCTTCCGCGGCCTCTTTCTGTTGCAGTTTGTTGTTAATATGGATTAAAGCTTCCACTACTTGAGATGTGGCGCCGTTACGGAACTCTTCCTCCTGCGAGGAAATACATTGTAGTTAAGATACCAGAAAAATAGATGTCGCTGGTTCAAAAGGCAAAGACAAAAGCCTTATGTTTGCAAACATACAGAATGAAAACAATTTGGCCTTGTAGAAAACAGTCAACAAAAATAACCATAAAAAGCTATCAAAAACTTGAATTACATTAAACCAGTGTATCAAACAAACTTTTGTTGATACATATAATATATACAGGATGGCGCAAAAGTAATGTCATGATTTGAATTGGAGGCCATTTTGTTAGAAATGAAAAATAATGGATTCTGATTTCATGAAAAGTTTGTCTGAAAGTGTAAAATTGATGACATTAATTGGAAAAAATTATATCGTTCAAATGGCTACATCCCGAGCTGATGCATAATGCTCCTTTTACGGCATTTTGAATTATTGTCTGCAAAACATCGCTCTCAAATTTGGCGATTTCTTCTTTAATGTTAGATTTCAAGACTTGCAAGATCCTTAGTTTGCTGTGGTTAACTTATGCAAGGTTTCAAAGAGCTCCAAAAGAGCACCGTTATATCTGGCGATCTGGATGGCCAGTTCAAATCTAAAAACGACAGATTAAAAATTTATCAAATTAGCAGTAACAATAATACCACGTCCATAAGGTATGTATCACTCCATGGCTTGTTAACACTAATTTTCTATATGCCTACAACATAAATGTTAAAGCACAATGACATTTAGCGCCATCTAAAAAAATTAAGGCACATTCACATTATGACATTATTTTCGGGCCACCCGTTATTTTTAATCTACCTTCAAAACATGTTAGAGTGGATGTCTAGTTTTGTAATACATCCATCAAATTGATTTGTTTAGTTTTAAAATTCTCATGTAAGTAAATTTATGTAATTCTTATGGGAATAAACGATCTCAAACCTCACATTTTAATCTACTTTCAAAACATGTTAGAGTGGATGTCTAGTTTTGTAATACATCCATCAAATTGATTTATGTTTAGTTTTAAAATTCTCATGTAAGTAAATTTATGTAATTCTTATGGGAATAAACGATCTCAAACCTCACATTAATCAAATTTTCATCAGAACAAAAAATCACAACTCTTTGTTGATACATCAGTGTATAACAAATACATACCTTGTAGTGCAGTGCCTTAGCATAAGCTCTGCAATGCATTGCTCTTTCGCCGAGTAGATGAGTAGATATCGGCAGAGTGCCTCCTTCGCAGTGTTCCATGAACTCTGCCAAGTTCAGAACGGTATGCGCCAGTTCTGGTGCGTCGGGCGCCGTCAGGGCTTGTTCTAGAGCATTCGAGAGCTCGGTACGCGAAGTGTTGTCGAGTTCCGTCCAGCAGGAGACGAAAGCTGCGTTGAACAGATCTCGGAGAAGTTGCGAGTAGTTGTGTGCTAAGGCTAGACATGCCCTGTAAATAAAATATCAAGTTCAATACCTAATGCTGTGTAGCACAATGCAGTGTGGATCACCGAGCAATGATAAATGTGTGTATGAAATATTTAAACCCGGTTGAGGATAACTCTTCTATAATTCAGTTTCAAGAAATGAGCCATATACTAACTTAACATATACAACACATAAAAAAACAACTAAAACCCGACTACGACAAAAAAAAACGACGAAACTGAAAAAGTATGAAACAAGATTTCCAGGATGCTGAAATAAACAAGGTAAAAAGAAAAGCCGCAGTCACACGTTGGTAACAACCGAAACACTTTAATAAAAAATTGTTTGCTGTCAGGAATAAGAAAAACATAGTCACGTGACTTAAATCCAACATGGCGGACAACCAAGATGGCAGATTGGCTATTTGAAATGCACCCCCATGATATCGGTATAAAATTAAAGGGTTTGCTGTCAGAAATACGAAAAAAAATAATAAGAAGACTAAAAAGTATAAAATAAAAATAATAGCCAAACCAAAAAGAGTAAAGATTACATAAACGCTCCACGCTTTCTTTCATAATAAATCATAGTAAATATTCAATAAAGATGATTACCTACTTATAACCATTTCTCATAGGTAATTATTGATCGTTCATCACGAACTGAAATTGTTTATGTTTACCTGCGATCTAATGAAGATTTGGCAAAGGGAAAACTCTTGAGTCATCAAACTAAATGTCGAATTATTTTGTAATTTTTAGTGCGTGCTAAAAGCGTGATTTTTAGTTTTTTAAGCTATTATTTTTTTACTTAAACCGTTATAGACATTCAAACTATCCAATCGATGTGCCCTAGACCATTTTTTTACAAAAGCAATAATGCGAAGATGGTATTAGACCAACAATGCATTAAAAAAAAATACAAATTTCTTAACACAAAATTATTATTATATTCAATTCAGTTGTATATTTTTTTTTAATCATTTTTTTTTAAATGTTTGTTACATGGACCGATTTGCAAATTTTTTTTTCCCTTTATAAGATATGCTTCCAGATTGGTCCCATTTTTTTTCAAAATCCAGTTCTGATGATGGAATCCATGAGGAATCGAGGGAACTCCTCAAATATTACAGGCAACCAAATAGTGATTTTGGTATTTTCATCGAGAACTTAAGCATTTACAGTCAAAAAGTAACATTTGATGAAGTGGAACTGATGAAGAAGACCAGAAATGGTCAACGGAACTTCATACTCACATTGATATCACAATGAACATAGTTAAGCGACTATGACAATACAAATAAATGAATGGTTCTGAAGAGTTACGTTGAAAATGGTATCATTGAAGTGATTTGATGATGATGATGATGGAGCCGGAAGGTAGGCACTGGAACTCCGTAATTAATCAATGTAACCTAGCCGTGTTTGGACTTATTAGAATCGTCATGAGATGCACTTTGGCTATAAGGCACTATCGAACTGATCTGATGGTGGAGCCGGAAGGTAGGCATAGGAACTCCGTAATTAATCAATGTATCCTAGCCGTGTTTCGGCTTATTAGAATTGTCATGAGATGCACTTTGGCTATAAGGTACTATCGAATTGATCTGGTGATGGAGCCGGAAGGTGGAAGGTAGACACAGGAACTTTCTAATAAAACAATGTAACCTTGCAGTGTTTTGGGTTAATTGGAATCGTCATGAGAAATAGGCACTCTGTTTATAAATGGTTCGTAACTAAAAAGTGTAAAATAAAAACTTTTTAAGTACAAAAAAAACCGTCTTCACTAAAAAAACACTAAAAGGATCAAAATAACTTTAATTTTGGAAGTCGGTGTTAAATAAGACACAAACAATACCGAGAAACACCGACTTCCAAAATTAAAGTTATTTTGATCCTTTTAGTGTTTTTTTAGTGGTCGGTTTTTTTTTTGTAAAATGTTTTTATTAGCGTAGTAGCACAGGCCGCACAGTGTTTTATTTTGACCCAGATTTGGTCACTCTGTTTTATTTACTAAATTTGACTCGTTCAATCAAATTAAGACCTAGAGTAAAACTCCCATAATGTCATTTAGCGTAGTATTAGAAATATTTGAAAACTCGAGAAAAATTCATAAAAACAAAAAAAAAACAAATTTCTCACTCCAGGTTTTTTTTTTTAGGTGGGAAAATCATCTAATGACAAATCCCGCTCTTGGGTAAATTTTTATTTAATAATTGTAGTATAGGTGCATTAATATAATATTTAAGTACTGTATACTATATAGGGTAACTGGTAATTAGTGTACGATACTTAAACACTTGATTGTGCTCATGATAACAAACAATTTTTATTATGGGAACAAAGCCGAAATCGCGAAAAAAATATCAGCTATTCAGTACATTAGGCAAACATAAATGTACTGAACAGCCGATTTTTTTTCGCGATTTCAGGTTTGTTCCCATAGTAAAAGTTGTTGGTTATCATGAGCACAACTTGTTTAAGTATTGTACACTAATTATCAGTCACCCTATATACTGTGTATCAATAATAAAAAAGTAAAAATTACGATTCTTGACCAAGATTTAGAAAAAATAATTCACTCTAATTCAATAATATTAGCGATTTATGTTTTCACAAAATAATTCTACATAATCATACCATATCCCAAATAAAAAATCGTATAAAAGCAGCAAAGAATTCTTAAGATATAAATTTTCAAAATATTAGGTTAGGGTTATCACATTGCCTAAAGAATTTACCAAAGAAGAATGTTCATTTCCCGTACCATATTGCGTCACAAGTATATTAATACCAAAAATAATGTTTTATTTATGTGTACAATGTACTGATTTTTAGCCGCTTTTTTTAACCACATTAAAAAATATCGTTAAAATTGATATTAAATGATTAACAATTCCTACTTCCGAAAAAAATTACGTCATTTCAGAAATCTTTACGTTCCGATTACAGTTGTCAGTTATTTTCGTAATCTGACCAAAGAGTATGTAAAGCTGACGCTTTTAATCTTGCAATGATCATACATAAATGGTTCGCCTAATTAATTTTATCTGCTATCTAAGTAAATAAGATTATTTAGTAGAAAATAATTAAACTGCTATAAATGAATTGTGTTAAAGTATTTCATTTTAGCTCATCATTTTATAAAGTAAACATTGCGTATATTAGAAACTCAAAACTTGACACTGTCAATTTGATTATGATATTTTGGTATTTTGTTGTTAAACTGACGTTTATATCGTTTGACGATTTTGTACTGCATTTGAGTAGTGCTGGTAGTTTTATTGAATAATAATTAATTCAATACGTCTATAATAACTATTGACAGTGTTGAGATAGTGACTCATAGTGGCAAGGTTTGTAAGGTGGGCGCGCGCGGCGCACGTTCAGGACGCGCAATTCGCGCGCATGCAGCGCGCGAGGAGCAGCGCGGGGGGGTTCGTGCATGGTGCGAAGCTGACGTGCGAAGGGCACGGTGATGGCATGGAAACGGCGTGTTAACTTGAAATGCTCGCACGCAGCTCGATAGCGGCGTATTCGCCAGATGTGAACACACCCAAAAAGTTATACCTATACAGATTATACCCAAAGAATAAACTTGTGAATAGATGGAGAGGGGGAGGAAGGCTAAAGAAAAGACGGATAGATTGTGTGAAGAAAACGGAGGCAGTGATAGCGTGACGTTTAACAATCGTGATACAATGGAATTAAAAACGTGATACAATGGAAGAAAAAAATGTTTTGGGCCTACCTCAAGTAACATGGGCCAAGGGCAGGAAGATGACGATGATTTGATACTAATGTACCGTAACAGTAAATGTTTTATCTGACTAACAATTACAAATTCTTTATTTGTGTTACCTTTTTAACTACCTATGTTCACGCGAGAAAGCCAAATTGACGTCAATATTAATTATTAGTCACTAACATAATTCGACTAGGTACATCAGTTGTTTTAAACAAATGCATTAATACTATTGTAAATAGATTAATATAAATACCATATAAATATGTAATAAAGTCTCTACGCTACGAGCAACGCTGTTTCATTACGACGAGACCATCGACTCCTCTCACTGTTACTGCGCCTATAAATGGTTGCCGATAGCTCTGGCCTTATCCAGCCTTAGTTATTGGTCGGTCCGTGAGGTTGCGGATCGGCAGTGATAAAATCCCGTCCTATACACCCTTCATTCTTCCCACCTTCCGTCTGTTGCCTTAGGTCTCATGGCAACAGGCTTCCCGCACTATTATTTATATACGTAGGTATATATTGTAGCTATATGGTTAGGGCTAGGTTGTTAGGTGCAGCTAAGGTTGCTGATAGGCTAGTCAACCCCTTTACTGTATATTTCGGTAGCTGAATGTAAAACCTACAACCTTTATGTGATGTATTGCGTTTTTTGATTCGGGAAATTGAACTAAAACACGTAGTAAGTTTGTTTAGGTCTTGATAACTATGTAAATAAATAAGTAAATAAAAGACTAAACCATTACGATTTTTCTTGTGTCGTGTTCTTCAGTGTAGGCCTAGGTATAACGTAAAAATATTTCCCATGCGCGATAAAAGTCTGAGCGTAAGTAACGCCACAATATAGAAGCGAAGGAATCCGGGTCCTATCTTATCACATATATCAATAATAATGCAATACACTACTCATCAATTTGACCTAAAACGCATACCAATAGTATAGAATGCAAATTATAATAATCACTACGGTTAAAAATTGCTATGAAATATGATCAGGCGTTTTCGAACTTTTTTTAATATCTCAAAAATGTGGTTAAATATTTAAAAAAAAATTTTGATAGTGAAAGTTTCAATAATAACTATACTCTTGAGAGTAAAATTGGTTTGACGCAAGTTGGTACGGATCCACATACAAATTTGGGCAATCTCTTTTAAAAAAAAAAAGTACTAAACAAAGGGGTCTGAAGATTCGAAAGCACGGCAAAACATGTCAAGAATTGAATTTTGACTTTGAATGAAACAACACTTCACAAACAATTGTAAAAATAAAAATGTTGTTTGTTGGTTTGTACCGGATAATCTTTATTCTATTCAATTCTATTTTAATTTTTGCGGGGCTTTCACTAGCATATAGCTGATGTTATAATTACTAATTATAACATCAGCTATATGCCAGGACTATCTTCATTACTATTAGGAGATGTTATACGGAAACGCGTAACGCGGCTTGAAGTTTAAGTTTGACATGTTTCGTCGTACTCTCGAATCTTTAGACCCCTTTATTTCTGATATGTCACTAAAAAGCCGCGCAAATAAACAAAATCGGTTACCTATTCCTGCAAAAGTTCTGGTCCCTATTAAAATCAGCAACAGAGCCAAAGATCACACCAGACCCCGAAATTTAGAAAATGCCATTGCTTAATTTATACCACTGAGTCATCACGACACATAATAATAATTAACATCGAATTAAAATATAAATGCATTTATTTATTCCGTACTTGACAACCCTATTTCCATAGAATCAGTAAAAAACTTAGAAACGCTATAAATCCCAAATTCTACAAGATTAGTATTTCAAAAAAGATATTATAGGTAGACTTATTTTAAATAAACTGAGCAAAAAATAAACGCTAATATTGCAGGCATTTTAGAAAAAAAAAAAAAAATATAAAAATATAATTATTTTTATTCTTTATATTATAACTAGATTCTGCCAGCTGCTTCGCCCGTGTAAAAGTAGGTTTCACCATACAAATTTTAGACCCCCGTTTCATCCCCTTAAGGGTTGAATTTTGGAAAATCCTCTCTTAGTGCTCGCCTACATCATAAAAGGAAACCTTGTGCAAAATTTCACGCTCCTAGTCCCAGTAGTTTTGGTTGTGCGTTGTTATGTCAGTCAGTCAGTTTCTCCTTTTATAAGTATAGATTCTTAATGATAGATTTACAAGATAAAAAATAATCTGGGAATTTTTAACAGTACTTTAGGAAATATAACAATAAATAGGATAAAGGAGGAACAATAAATAGGATAAAGATATTTCACTGGGAGTTTGTTGGTAAATTATGCATAGAATGAAAATATAAAACAAGAGTGACCAAATCTGAGTCAAAATAATACACTGTGCGCCGTGTATCTATTAGTTTGGAAGGAAGTTAAATACTTACCTAAGAGCTGGGCTATGAGACTCTGTCAGCAAACCAATGCTGAACCTTCGCAGCCATTCCAACCAGTCGTCTTTAGATACGCGGCTGCTCACGGTCCAAGCTAGCTTCAAGTTGTGCGCGTTCACACACAACTTGCGGATAGATTGCGATGTATCACAGTTGTAGCCGATGCGGGCCTGTAGAATAAAACATAGGTATTTTTTAACCATCAGGTGAGATAGTGATCAAACACGAGCCTATCAATAGTAAAAAAACTATCCGCCCCAGTTTCGCACGCGTGTTATAAATCTTTGAAATTCTCGGCTGTTCTCTTACTATAATATGCTTGTTTTATACACCGAACCCTTCCTCATGGATCACTCTGTCTATTGATGTCAACCTCATGGAAATCCATTCCATTCAATAGATTTTGTTTATTGCGAACAGACAGACGGGCACGATGGGGTAATTTGTTTTACAAAATGTATATGTTACCGGCAATCTGTGTTCTCCGATATTCTATACAAAACCACAACAAAACTTAGACAATGTATAGAATGCCTAAAACATGTAGGTAATGTATGAAAGGTATTCTATACAATACCGAATGCGCAGCCGGTAATGTGTGTAAAATACGACAGCAGGGAAGGAAGTGACGTAATTTTGTGGCACCCGCCGACACGGACAGGTTAGGTTAGATAGAAGGCCAGACAGAAATAGGACCAGAGTAGGTACTTGTAAGCAAATTACATTATGTTACTCATAGTCAGAAGAATTTTTAATTTCACGTTAATTTTATTATGTATAACTACTCAGGTCCTATTTCAGTCCGCGGGGTTTAAAGTAAGGCTACTATTTCCGAGAAGTTGTAAAAAAAATTACCATGAAGGCTAAGGCAGGATCTCTGCTTTGACCGTAGCCTTTAAACCTAACCTGTCCGTGTCAGGGTGCCCTAAAATTACGTCAATTCCTTCCCTGCTCTCGTTTTTTACACACATTGATTATAAGTAACAGAACATGTTTCATTTGACCGTCGGTAGGTCAGATAACATTCATAAATATACACCAAAATCTATTTATTTTACACATTTCCGGTGGAATAGCAGGTACTCTATACAATCCCTAGGAATCGTATACATACATTACCTAGGTAAAGTATGTAATGAACCATAATATTCATAATATTTCATACATTGCCTGGATGGCCCAGGTATTCTATACACTGCCTATGTAATGTATAGAATACCTGAATTATACAGATTGCCGGTAACATATATATAAAGGTGTAAGGATATATAATATTATCCTTACGATAAGAGTGAAATAGTATAAAAGTTACAATTACCTCTTGATTATTATTCCTCGGCCTTCGCCTCGTACTTTGCAAGAACTCGTCCATTGCCAACGTTTGACTAGACTGCATTCGAGAGAGCAATAACTCATAGTTCTGGTGTTGTATCTTATGTTTAACCACCACTTTTTGCACGAGCGGAATAAAATCAGTGAACTTGCGTCCTAATTGGACAATCAACGCGCATAACGTGTCCATTGCAGTAGGACGCAACGCCGCACACGTGTCCAAACTTCTTACTAAAGGATGAATGATTCTGGAAACCAGTTCACTGTAGTTCAAAGAATCAGAGAGGTAGTCAACTGTTTCCATGGCCACCTTTGCCACATTTATTGGGCAGTCTGACGCGTCGAACAACTTCACAATTGACGGAATAATTAAATGCATGTAATCATCCAAGTTATCTTCAAACTTTTGTAAAGCAAAAAGCAGTTTTTCAGTCACCATTCTGTCTTTGCTCGTATCGTGTGCTAAAACACGCAGAATTTGTGGCATTAGCTGCGGTAAGAACACTTTAAACTCGGATCCAAGTGCTACAGCGATGTTCTCAACCAACAGAATCAAAGTTGGCTGGAACGGACTATTTGGGGTCCAAAATTCCCTGATCAAATCAAATATTTTGTCTAAGTAATTACGGATGTGTTGCTTTACAATAGCAATCAGTCTTGCTAATTGAGTAAACAAGAATTCTCTGAAGTTATTATTGTCGGTAGCTCTAGCCACGTATAAAAGACTTGGCGTTACGCGTGATATGTATGGTACGCATTTGATTCCCAAAGACTGGAAGATAAAGGTAACAGCTTGTACCACACTCGTATGATGTTGCTGCAGTGTTGGATCTTTCAATATCCTCATAAGTGTGGATATAACAATGGCTGGGTAGTATTCGTCTAATACAGGAGATGACATGTTGACTAGCATCTCACTAGTTGTCATATCGAAGTTATTGTCCTCTGCTTTGCTATCAGCTACAGGAACTAAGCTCGAGTCTGGCTGTTCACCAATCAGACCTCTAGTTATCTTATGTTTGTACGGATCCAATGCTCCTAGTAAACCTAAAACACGAATAGTCTCTCTTCTATCCTTTGGTTGCTGTTCAGTTTTTAAGAAGTTCAAGAGAACATCCATAAGGGTCGGGTACTCGGTGTAAGGAGCAACGACGTAGCCAGTAGCGCTGATAAGTTGTCCAAACGCCCAGAGAGCAACGCTCCTCTTTTCTGTAGCACTTGCATCAGACAACAGTTCTAAAAGAATGCTTAGAAGTTCTGGTAGCCATTTCTTGAGTCCACTGTTATCGCCGTGTACGTCGGCCAGATCTCCGACAGCTTTCAAAACACTAATAACAACACCAGGATTCGAATCAGATTCTCTTAGTTTAGGCACAAGAACATTTAGAATTGTCTCCATATAAGGTTTAACAAGTTTTGGAGCATGTCTTATGAGGTTGTCTAACATCCTGGCTGCCTGCTCTTTATTCCTGCTCATTCCAGAATGTTCTAGTTCAGTGAGGAACTGTATAAGCGTCTTCCTAAGCCCTGGCATGACATAAGCAGGGTTGACCATGCTCAACCGACCGACAGTGCAGATGGCCAACTCTCTAGTAGCCAAGTGCTCATCATTCATAGCCATAAAAAGGAAACCCAAGTTCTCAATTTGGGCCAAATGTATGTCAAATATGTAGTATAGAGACTCTAGTACCCAATAACGAACTTCGTAATCTGGGTCAGTAACTGTCACCACAAGTAACTTGCCTACTACTTCTGCCGTCAGTAGAGTGAGTGTCCTTGAAGGGGTATTCATAGTTCTAATAGTACAATCTGCTAATAATTTTGCAGCAGTTTTAACAGCCTCTAATCTGATTTCCTGCTGCTCACTCTGCAAGAAGTGATCAGCACAACGCCTTACAAAGGTAAGTAAGCTGTGTTGTCCTTCAAAGTCAAACGACCCAAGAGTTCTCAGTGCAAGAACAATGCTGGCAGTGTCTTGAGGTTCCATTACCAAACTCATATTACTCATCTGCTGTTCCAAACTCCTTGGAACCCCTGGATGCAAGAAGGGTTTGTTTCTCAGCACAAGAGAAAGCATGTTCAGCAAACCTTCTGATATTTCTGCTCTCAGGGAAGGTAAATTTTTGCTCAACTCTCTCAGGCAGACGGTCAGGGATGGACTTAGGCCAGTAGCAAACATGGCATCTAATAACTCTTTAATGTCAGTGACAACCAGATCGTTAACAGCACTTCCTAGTAAGGTAATGCAAGCAAAAATTGAGGGATCAATCCAGATCCTCTTTTTAGTTTGTGTGTCTCTTATGGGCAGAGTTTGTTTGATAACATCCATTATGCTGGGGATGTAGTTCTTGATATCATTCTCTATGGCAGCAGCCATGAGACCTAGGGTGGTGAATGCCATATTCCTGTCCTTCTCTCTACTTCGCAGGCAGGAGAGCAAGTAGCTCATTGTTGAAGAAAGGTATTTCTTCAAGAAAAAGTCTTTGTTGAAAGCTGCTAGTCTTGGGATTATGACCAACAGAATTTGTGGCACACCCTGCGTCTTGAGGATACGCTGGCTCATAACATCTGGAAACAAAAACTCAGCATTGAGGAAAATACTAAAGGTTCATTACTACATTAATAAATAGCAAGTTGCAATATTTTAGGATGTAACTGTTTCCAGATTTTAGGCTGGGCCTTCAATTATAATTTCCATAACAAGTTAAAATGATATAGAAATCGGAATATAGAATAGAGAATTCTATAATTTAATTTAAAACAAGATGTAATTAATTAATGTTTAGCATAATTTAATATAATGTAATTTAATAATTTTATATGTAAAATTTACAGTGCCCTTACAGGGTGCATGTTTTAATACTGTGTCATGAAATTTTAATGCCTGCTTAATATCCAGTGTTCTACATGTCAATAAATAAATAAATTTATTACACACTAGATGCTTCGCCTGAAAGTAGAAAATTGTCGTAAGAAAACATACTTCCAGGATAAAAAATAAAAAAAAAAAAAAAAAATCTGTGCTATTTCAGGTCATGATGTACCCGTGTTCAAAATTTCATTTTTATTATTTTTTATAAATTGGTAAAAAACTTGTGCTTGACTGCGATCCCACCTGATGGTAAGTAGTAATGCAATCGTTGATGGTGAGGCGCACTATTTTATTGAGAGCCTATTCACTCTAGCCTTGAAGAGACCCAAATTATAATCGGACGGGAAAACCACAGCAGGCAAATTATTCCAGTCCCTCGATGTATGCGGTATAAATTCAAATCCATTTGGTTATTCAAGAATGAAGAAGTAACAAACAAACACAACACACAAACAACCATACATAAGAACTTTTGCCTTTATAACATCAATATTGATGATGAATATTTGTGTGATAGTGTGATATCTTATGCTCATTTGTATTTTTAACCGACTTCAAAAAGGAGGAGGTTCTATGTTCAGCTGAATGTAATTTTTTTTATGAATGTTCACCAATTTCTTGGTCAATTGTGGAAAAAAACATTTTCAAAATCGGTTTTGAAAATGTTTTTTTTTGTTTGAAAGGTTATGCTTCCGAGTTGGTCCCATAGAAATATTGTTATAATCTGATCGTGAACTTCGGAGATATGGGACAGAACTCTTCATAAGATCACAGCAGAACCGTTGTAACAAGTAAAATTGCTTTGTTTATATGTGTAGTTGATGACTGACTAAAAGAAGAGGGGGAATATATTGAACTGATCTGATGATGAAGCCTAAAGTCAGGCACCGGAACTCTGCAATAAATTAATGTAATCTAACCGTTTTTGAGATTATTAGAATTGTCATGAGATGCACTCTGGCTATAAGGTATTTAAGTTTGACTGAGGGTACTTTTTAGTGGTGGCACTAAAAAGTGTAAAATAAAAAACTTTTTACAAAAAAAATACAACTGACTTCAATGTAAAAAAAAAACACTGAAAAGTGCAAAATAACTTTAATTTTGGTAGTTGGTTTTAAATAACAAAGAGAAAAAACTAATAGAGAAACACCAACTTCCAAAGTTAAAGTTATTTTGCACTTTTCAGTGTTTTTTTTTTACATTGAAGTTGGTTGTATTTTTTTTTTTGTAAATACCTAGTTTTTGCAACTTTAACTGAATAAAGTTAGCCTATATGATAAGTGAACTGAACTATCACAAGAATTCACTTGACCCTTTGACCAGTAAATAGATAATGGAAACATATTTTTAGTAATTACTCTGGCTAAATAACAATAATAAATAGGGTCCAAGCAATGCAGCTAGAGTACGACTCATTACTACCACATTGATTTAAAAGAACTTGAAACATATAGACACCATCCTGGCCTTTGCCATGTACAACCTGAAAACAATATTATTAACAAATAATTTCCCATGCCTCCTCACCTTTACAAATCCTCTCAAACTTTTCATTCAGTAGTTTTTGACAGACTTCAGATTCATAAATAGGAACTGGGTATGTAACATTCTCAGTCTTGAACCCATCACACAAGTACCCTCTTTTAACTGATGGACTGTGCAATTTGGTGCTTATAAAGATAATATCATCAGATACAGTGTTATCATTCTGTGTATCTAGGCTCTGCATTAGGTAGGAGTACTTCTTCTCCCATATAGCATTTGAGCATCTCAGCAGCTCATTTAGGATTAACAAGCCACCATGAACTCTATCCTCTTTAGACATTCCTTTTTCCTTCAAAGGAATTTCTTCAAATGACAGCATAGCTTCTTCATAGCACTGCATGTACCATTGAGGTTTAGCTGTTGATTGTTTAGCAGTTTCTCTCTGGGCAGTCACTACTAAACCAGCTCTCAAGGCTTTTGCTGCAGCCTCACGGATCTGAGGCTTAGGATCCTTCAGGGCTACAAGGATGTGATCAAAGAAGCCTGATACTTGTTGGTAGAAGTAAGTTGGCATGGCTATAGCTAACTCTTTCAACAGCAGCACTGCTGAATGGCGTCTACCCTCATTCCTCTCTTCTGACAACCATTCAAATGCTCTTTTGACTTCAAACTCGACATATTCAGCTCGTTTGACGCCCGATACCGTTGCAAGCCGGCCGACGGTTTTTGCGGCCAGTTCCATAACACCCACATCAGATGAGGGTAGGAGGTTGCGAAGATAGTTGGCGAATCTTGTGATTCGCGTTTTAGTCGTGTCGCAATCACCACCGATGAGACATACTGAAAATAGGAATGAACAAGATTATCGTCTGTACAATATTTTGTGAAGAAATACAATATAATTCATGAGAATCGTTGTCTTTTACCTATAGCTAAGACACCTCCTTTCTTTTCGTGGACATCATTACTAGATACCATTTCAAAGATCTGGTGATTGAACTCATCGAGAAATTGAGTAAGTTCCTCCTGCGGGACCTCTCGAAGCTCTGTCTTAGCGAAGTGATAGAGCTCCCGAGCTGTCTTGATTTGGATCTCCACGTTCCGGGACTTCAGTCCCGCAACGAAGGCTCCTACTTGATTGGACATCTTGGTTTTATTTTATATCATGATGCACGTACAAATAAATTCGCGTAACTTAACACGCGTTTTTTTCTTTCAATTTAAATATAAACAAAGTATTTTCCACACCGTATCGAAAACCAATCATAGACGACTAATAAAAAGTGTTTTTTATTTTCATTTCCAAATTGTCAAAACTAGAGGTGAAATGTATATATTGGAACAGGTTTTTGGAATAGGTCTGTGGCTGGACGCGCAAAGACTTATTCCGTGCGCACTACATAATGCGTATCGAGTATTTAAAGGCCTATTACACTATTTATTCAGTCAGACAGTCTTATTCGATGTCGCGTAGTGTAATGAGGGTTAGACCGGTCTTACTCGGAACAAAAAATAAGACAGTCTGAATATCGTGTGCTGAATATCGCTTAGTGTGTATGGCGTCTGACCGAATCTGACGCGTACGTACTCGTAGATACTTGACAGTTTTCGGACTACGTAGCTACCAGTGTACCCTGCGAGCGACTATTTCTGTTGCAGGAAACATTCTGTCCGAACGAAGAACACGATTAGGTGTAAGAAAGGTCCAGCAAATGCTATTCTTATAAGAAAACAAAAAAGAAATATGTAAATGTGAACCTTGATTATTAGAAATTGATTTTGTACATAAAACGAATTGAAATCTAAATACGCCAGCTTTTTTTATATAAGTTAAGCTTATTTTTTAAATAAGCTTAAATAAGCTTAACTTAAAGTATGAAGGGAAGTTTTCAATTAAATTTAATTTTAAGTGTTCTAAAATGTAGAAAATATATATATGAATAGCTACGTAGTCAAATAATCTATAAACCTAAAATAATCCATTACTTGATCGTCTCGATATTACATAAACGTACGAAGACATCCATATCCATACGCCTTAATACGTCGATACGTCAATAAACTCGAGACGTTTAGATACTCGTGGACCTAGTATCTGGAATAGGTATTTGTGCGAACGCGTACTTCTAAGACTCAGTTCGCATTCTACCTATATCTCACCTCTAGTCAAAACTTTAGAGATGCGAACTTCTATATGTTTTAGTAAGTTACGGTTTTTTTTTAATAAAATAAGTCGTAAAACAAAAATTGTTAAGATTTATCAGAAATTGAAAATTCATAGTTAACATTTTTATCAAAGCCTATTTCTGAACAAAATTGGTTAAAATAGTTGGATTAATTTATATATCCCATAACCAGTGAGTACTTGAGGTAATAAAATAAACTATGCTCTATGGTTACATGGCCGATATTTCATTCATTTCGAGCTTCCTTTTCTTTCTGTCGTTTATGGATATCTATATACGGGCGGTCATCGTTGAAGATTTCCGTATAAATTATTAAATGAAGGTGCTATAAGCGTTGATTTTATGAAAAAGCTGTAGGTTATAAATTGTTAAATAATGATCTTACTCGAGATCAATAATAGAATTATAGAAGAGACTTTAACAGTTAAATATAAAAATGCACTGGCGCGGTGAGTACGTTACGCTTAGAAAGTGTACTGTTTTTTCATAATTGTGATGTGTTTAACGAGCATGCAGTCCATAAGCGTGAATTTGGCTACACGGTTGCTGCAGTGGAACAGTCTACGAGGGGGTGATTCCTGGCCATAACCCCTTTTTGGAAGTAGTATATTGACAAGTGTCAAATTCCTGGGGTGGGCCCACGTTGGCCGCGAGCATCACAGCAGGTTCATATAAATGTATAGGAGTTGGGCATATAGTGATTCGATGTGTATTATGTCATGTAGTGAATATGACGTGATAGTGGCTATCTCAGCATGGATGAGTCATATCAGTTGTTTATTGGTGCTCTAGTGTGCGTGCGGATACGTCCCATAATGTTTTTGGATTCCAGTGGTGGTAAACAATGTAATGAATCTGATATATGAAACTGATACCCATTTGCTATAGTGCAAGAATGCCATGTTAATAACATGGTGACATGTCCCAGGATATGAGTAATTTGGTGTTGATTTTTCATCCCACAAATCTTTTATTGATGTTGTTGTTTCCAGATTAAAGCCAGAGTCAATAGATGTGAAAGTTGCAGATTTTGATGGAGTACTCTTTCATATATCCAATGTGAATGGAGATAAAACCAAAGTTAGGGTATGTAATCAACAATCAACTATAATAATTGTTTTTGTCTTTTCTTAATTCTCAATCATGTCCATAATGTTTGTAAATAAGTTATTAACTTGGTATCAAGGCATCTTTCCAATTTTGAAACCAACACCTTGGCTAGTACATCCAATTAAATTTAACATTCCAATACAGTTACTCATTCATTATGTGTTTATTAGTTCACTGTCAACAAGTATTCAGAGGAATTCATAATAATGTTTAATAAGCCAAAGAATCTAAATACTAAAATTGTTCAGTGTGAACTTGCAAAGAGTTTTAAAAAATGCCTTACTGTAGTGTTCTGGTTCTAAGATTTTTGATAATTTGTTGTCCATCAAATTCGTAACCCTTTTACTTGATAGACTATATCCTGTCTAAGTAAGTTGTGGAGCTCCATCAATAATATCTGATTTGTTTACAGGTTAGTATATCACTGAAGTTCTACAAGCAGTTAGAGGAACATGGAGCAGATGAACTGCTCAAAAGAGTATATGGGCCACTCCTCACTGAGGCAGAGTCGGGTAAGAAATTGAACTAATAAAAACTGATAAACAAAACTTGAACTCAAACAACAGGAATACAGGAGGACTTAATATTGGTTGGCAATAGGTCCATCCCCTATTTTATTAATTACTATGATGGGCTACCATATCTAGCAAAATATGAGTATAGTAGACACCGCTGGCCATCCTTTAACACATCTGGTGCCAAGGACTTGGGAGCTGAGTTGTACAATACTTGAAAAAACTAAAGAGAGATTTGGCATAGAACTTGCTAGTCAGTTACTGAGAATAAACACAAATAAATCATTGCTTGGTCTCTTTACTGAAAGTATTAAGGGAATACAGATTTACATTGTGTTGTTGGTAACAGGGATTTATATACCTGTTTATTTCTGTTATACACAACAATGAGGTCACTTGGTAATGTTCACTACGCCTTGTCAATTTTGCCTACAAGGATAATTTTAACCCCTAAAGCATGCTTAAAACCAATATATTCATTTTAACTTTTCAGTACTCAAAACCAATGATTCTTGTGAAAAATATGTGCCAAATCATTCTGATAAATCAAATAAATCTGTAGTCTAAGCAATGCACAGTTTTCAATGCAGCATAAAACTTGTTCCTCAATGGTTGCATAAAAATGAAAGCGAGTATGTGAGCCTGTTTTTATGCATTGCATAATTACCAGTGTTCACTGGAGCAGTTATTGTTCCAGTTCTTACAAATCTAAATCTAACTAATATTACTTATTTTCCTTAGTTTTTAAGGATAATTTATTTATGGTTACGGGCATGCTATACATATGTAGGTATATGAACTTCCTTGTTTGAGTCATGAATTAGATAATGTTATTATTTTACTGTTAATTGGACCTAAAAAGCGTCATCACAGCTTGGGTTTCCATGACAGTGTAAGTCAAAGTCAAAACTTATGCTAACACACTTAAAAATATATATTATTAGGCACGCCACAATTACGGCTATAAGACCCCTCTTTGAGGAGTGACTGGAGAGAGGCTTCCTCACTGAACATGGTTTGGGAGTTTTTTTTATTCCGGATTCAGGCAGAAGAAATGCCTGGGATTCACCATTACGCGAACAGCCCGGAGGACAAGTGTGGCCCGGTTCGGCGGAGCATTGCCGTATCCTCGTGGAGGCGATCGGCGGCGGGTGACCTGTTGCGCCGGGCCATGGTTGAGGCCGGAACGAGAAGGAATAGGAGAGATGGGAAATGGTGGTCGCATCCTTCTGCGCAACAGTAATGTTAGCGAAGAAGGCGGCTTTAAGGGTAAGAGAATGTACATCCTCACGCCCAAGCCGCTACGACGGCAGACGCCCCAGGCGTCGGGAATCGCAGAGCGATCCGTAAGCACGGGCTTGCGAACGACGAGCAAAAGGTAGCTCGCCGTCCGTTAATCCAAAAAGGACCAAGTTCAGTCGACAGCGCGTAGTATTCCACACGCGCCTCAAAGAGTGGTCAACAAACCGTAGTAGGAGCCCAGCAGGGCCGTTGTCTGCTAGGGCCATGGGGTCAGTTATGAAAAGGGCACATGGTCCTAAAACGCAAAAAGTAACTGAAGGATAATAGGTGTGGTTTTAGTCAGCAAAAGTGACACGTCCTCCGCTCCACAGTTGAGCAGATGATTTCCTTACCCTCGCGGCCGCCTCCTTCGCTAACGTTACTGTTAAGAAGTCAAGATGATTTCCCACACAAAAAAAAAGAATCCAAATATATTAATCAATACCAAGTCAATTTGTCAACTATTTGACCCCAACCATAAATATAAAATTTATATATTTTATATCAAGAACTCTCACACTAATAATAGAAAAGTTTGTATGTTTGTTACTGATTCATGCTTAAACATTGGAACGAATTTGGGTGAAATTTTGCGCACGGGTAGACCATAACCTGGAATAGTGTGTAGGATACTTTTTATCCCGAGAATATTCCCTTAGTATAATTTCCTATTTTCATGCGGGCAAAGCCGCTGGTGGAAGCTAGTAGCCATTTAAAGGTACATTGGTCTAGACTTCTAGAGACTAGTACAATCTGTTGAACCTATTCATGTCTAGGTCATCAAGTAATCTCAATGAGAGATATGAGAGGTAGTAACACAACTGCATTCGATTAGCTCCTTATGTGTCATTGAAATGGGAACATCAACAACTAAATGTTATTTTATTATAACAAAAATATATTACTCTTTATTTATACACATTCGTATTGGAAACATTTTGATAAGATTAGCTGGCAAGTATGGAACTCTTGATAAGATATACATGTTTTAATTTGGAACTTGAAGCTTATCTTATGGCTGTTTTTCGCTTCAATTTGAATTTCGTTTTCAGCATTGTTAAATTGAAGTTATAGCATGGCGTCGCCGCGTCGCCAATAACATCCGAATTATCAAAGAGCTGACGAAACACTGAATATAAATTAATGGTTTTCTAAAATACTTTTCTAATGACCTACAAAAGTACTGTAGTAGTAGACAGTCAAATCAATCTTCGTTGTTTTTAGGCGGGTCCACTTTATAACGACAATTTGTTAGACATAATATATTCACTGCCAATGATAAAGTAGTACTTTGAACTCTTGTATTGATTAGTCATAAAGCGACACACCTTAGCACAATCATCATAGTAACTGTGTCTCTAGGGAAATATGTTTTTGTGGAAATACACATTGACGGTCTTACTACGTTACTTCTAATCTACTACAGTTATGTAGTGTGCATAATGTGCATTATTATGTTGCACGGACGTGTTTTGGCGGTCGTTATGGAGCGGCGGAATTAGATATTCCTCCCTAGTTTTATCACGTAGCAATTAATGTTGAGCTCATGTCAGAATGAACTAATAAGGCTCTGGATCCGAACGTATGTCTTCAACAAGACAAGTACGGTGAGTGAGTGCTCGATACAATTGTGTAGTTTCGTTAAACCACACAGCAGAGCTGTCACATCACCTGGCCACGCAGACAAATATCTATCAGCCGCAACCGGTGCGGGATGCACAAAAAATACGGACAATGTCATTCGCGCCGGTTGTGTCAGCTAATGTGTATTGAGGTATCAAAATGGCTCGAATAGTCGCGTGAGTTCCTAATCATTAGAACAATTGACGCACGGAGTCCCCTGAGCATGGTTAGAGCTTAATTCCAGCCATCATTTCGCACCACTTTTCTATCTAATTATCCCAAATCCATCTACAGGCTACAACATATCCCTGCTGCTCGACTTGGAGAACATTCCCGACGACTGGGAGGACGTGGTGAAGAAGGTTGGACTCCTCAAGAGGAACTGCTTCGCGTCAGTGTTCGAGCGTTACTTTCGGCTGCAAGAAGATGGCGACGTCAGCCACAAACGTGCCGTCATCAACTACCGGCAGGATGAGACGCTGTTAGTATTCGATATTTGAATAGTAAAAATATTTGTCTTTCTAAAAAAAAACAGCTTGTTTGATAAAGTGTAAAATTACAGCCAGCCTATAACATTCTCAAGTGCAGATTGGTAGATACTAAAAAGAGTATATTCAGTAAGTGCTTCGCGCTTCTATTATTAGGTATCCGCGGCGGAAGTGTATGTTACAAAGCTGTGAACATGGTGACTGGCCAATCCTTATTAGTCTTGAGAGTTCATGCTACTTGACTACTAAATGAACACTTTTGCATGCAGACTATTGCTGCAATATCATTATTTTCATGGTATCTGAATTAACCTTAATTTTTAACCTTTCGTGTGTTTTTCAGACAAAATTGAATTGTGAGCTTTTTCTGTGTATCATTGACTATTTTTATCATTTCGGGAATATTTTTATCATAAAATTATTTGCTGTTTCAGATACGTGGAAGCGCAAGAAGACCGCGTGACAGTGGTATTCTCCACGGTGTTCCGGCACGAGGACGACATGGTCATTGGCAAGGTCTTCATGCAGGAGCTCAAGGAAGGACGAAGAGCGTCGCACACTGCGCCACAAGTAAGTCATACATGATCAGTTCAAAAGTTCCCACAGACACAACGGCCAACTCTCGATGTATGTGCCTCCACGCGGACCCACAGGTTGTTCAAATTCACATCTTATTAAAGATGGCAGGATGACCTTGACTCCTACCGAAAGTACAAGCCTTTAGCACAGAATAGAAGTTTTGAAAAGGGAGAGAGGCATTTGCCCTTTAGTGGTACAATGCTAAACAGAAAGAATTTGATAATAATTAACATTTTTAACTTTTAAAGTCATCTAAACTTGGTTGTTTGCGACCAACTAACAAAAGCAACTCTGAAGCAAGTTGACTCTATCAGTTTTTCAAATGATCAGATGAGAACAATGCAGGTCTCTGAAATGATCTCTTAATGAAAGAGTCATCCATACAGATTTGAGTGAACCTCTCCTGGCTGTACTTACATCTCCTCCTTTTGTCAGCGCGCCGAGCGAGCGTCAATATGGCACGTATCCCGCGCGACTCAGGAAGAGGTCATTGACTTGACAAGTTCTAATCTGTAGTGCGACATAAATCGAGTCTAATAGCACGAATCAAAAGTTACAATTTTGGCACAAGCATTATACAGTGTGATCTATTACGTAGTTTAGTTCTGGACCGACTCAATTTAGATTGCTAACGACACTAAGAATTAATTGTTATTAATTTAATTTAAGAAGAAACACTTGTTTTCTTACAAGTTTTCCTAAAATTAAATATTTTTGTAAAAATTCAGTAGCCAATGTTTTAATGAGGGATATTTTCGAGATAAAATATAATTTATGTGTTCGTTAATCAGATTTTCAATAAATATCGGTCGCGTATTTTTAGCGTCATCAAATCAATAAAAAATTGTAAGTAACACACAAAGTTTAGAAGTAGGGGCTTCTTTCGACACTTTACGCAAGCGTGACCGCGCGTTATTAAAAAAATAAAGACGATACAGTGTCAATTTTTTTATAAAAATATTAATATCGGCCTCGGTACATCTGGGAAATGATATCGACATATCGTTCAAACTTGCCGAGATCTTCAATTTGAAAATAATAATTTATTTAGCTTAATAATAGGTAATAGTCATTTTTATGCAAAATGTACATTATTTTAATTTATCAGAATCTTAATTAAACTAATGAAATAAAACACTAAATATTGTTTTGTATACACATATTTTATGATGTAAACACTTGAATGATATCAATCTTATTAGGAATCATACTCGCATAATTATATTCAAGAATCTGTCTAGACTGTAGAACCTTTTAGATATTTGAATGCACTCATTGTTATTTTGTTTTATTTTCAGGTATTGTTTTCACACAAGGAACCGCCCTTAGAACTAATGGACACGGATGCGAGAGTAGGTGACAATATCAGTTATGTTACGTTTGGTAAGTAATCAAATCACGTCCTTTGGATGTGAAACATCTATTGACCCGCCTTGGCAGTAAAACTGATTCGAATTAATGCCGTGACGGCAAACAGCATGATGCCGTCATGGCGCCCTCTTGACTTGTGTGCGCACGCGTATACTAACATAGATTTATCTCCTCTGCCGAGCGTCCCGGAACGGCCAACGTTTTTATCAGCAGCGGGAACATTATAATCAACCTAATAATGTTCCCGCTGCTGGGAGTCTGGCCTCCTCTCTAGGACAGGGAATGGATCCAACATGCGGGCCCGGTGTGGGTTGGTGTATGTCACATGTCTTTAAATTTTTGGTCCCAGGACATGGTTTTCTCACTATATCTTTCTTCACCATTTCGAAAGCAGTGGTGATGAAATAAATTATACAAAGTAAAGCACTTGCCGCATCGGTCGCCATACATTTTATATGGCAACTAGACTTGTAGAGCTACATTAGACCCAAGCCACGTGACGCGACGCTACGTACAACTCAAACGTCGCCCACGTGTGCGTCGGTGTAATGTAGTTCCCACATAAGTGTTGTATAGATTTAGTAATGTTCCCCTGTTCCGTCCAGTGTTATTCCCCCGGCACACGTGCGTGGCGGCGCGCGACAACACGATCGACCTGCTGCACATGTTCCGCGACTACCTCCACTACCACATCAAGTGCTCCAAGGTGTACGTGCACTCGCGCATGCGCGCCAAGGCCGGCGACCTGCTCAAGGTGCTCAACCGAGCGCGCCCGCAAAACTCCTCGCGGCCCACTGAGCGCAAGACTATCACGTTAGTATTGTCCATACTTAATATTATAAATGTGAAAGTAACTCTGTCTGTCTGTTACACTTTCACGGTTAAACTACTGAACCGATATTGATGGAATTTGATACGGAAGAAGCTTGAACTTTATACATTTCATTTGTCTTCGACTTCTCGTCCGCAATAATCAGCGTTCACGTGGACGAAACCGCTGGCTGCTGGCTAGTTTTACATATTTATCTATAGAAAAGCTTTAGCCAGCTGTCGTATACCGGACGTCGAACCATGAGACGATAAAGCTAGAAGATAATGAAAGTTGATCACGTTCATTGGCGTGTAATTCGATTGACCTATAGTCAGCATTGATTTCCATAATACTACGCCTTTCCTAACGGAGTAGGTAAGTAAATCCCTACACGAAAACTCTAATCTGGAACGACGAACCTCGAACTAACACTCAGAACTTGAGCTAATGACAAACAAGGTAGTTAATGAGTATTGAAATTGTAAGATTTTTCAATGAAACTTCCATGATTTCACAACCAGCTCTTTTGATATGGGCAGTGGTCTCCATGTAAATTGCTTACTATACAATTGATTTGATTGATGTTTGTTTGTGTTGTCACAGTGGAAGAACATTTGTGAGGCGAGACTGAGTGAAGCGTGTGGCGCTCGGAGCGCGGAGGCGCCGCGCAGCTCAGCCGTCACTCGTAAGGTTACGTTCTCCGCTAACGCGCCACTCCGGTAACATCTCCCGGCGGGACCCGCCCACACGTACCGCCCTCACTCCCGACATTGTAAGTTATACTCCTCTATCACACGATACGAGATATTATTCGAGTGGACGCGTTACCCACGAAGAAACTCCGACAATGTGCGTATTTCATATATCCAAGTTTAAATGAAATGACATATAAGATAATTATTTATTAAAATACATTGTTTGTGTTTCATTCAAACGTCACAAAGTACTTATTCTTAACAATCATCTCGATGCCATTTCTAATAAAATAAAAATTGCCAAATAATCACAGTTATGCTCAACGTTTTGTGTACTGCCTATCGACGTTTATATTAGCAAAGAAATGTGCACATTGTATTTAACATAAATATTTATTGTCAACTCTTCAAGCATAGCGTTAAAGTCAATAAATAATGTTGCCGTAGTTCTTGTTGATAACAAAATTATGCTTTATTATTACGAGAGTTCTATTTATAGCGGTGGCACTGCGACATCCAAACTTGGGTTCCTAAACTATAGCATCCACCCTCATACATAGTTACGTTAGAGAGCGTAGTGTCCATCGACTCATGAGAGCGACCGCACCGTAGCTTACGTAATTTTGTTGTAAGTTATTAACATTACCAATCCTCATGTAGGGTAAAGTGTATTATAAAATCTAGCCTATACTTACCGTTTCGGTTTACAAACTTGTAAAAATGTATATCACTGGAATATCGAGACAGGTATCATGCACAAAACTCGTACGAATTATATTCAATTAATAATTTTACGCCGCTCCTATGTTTAGTTAATAATGCTACGCAATATATACGAACAATAATTTTATTAAGAGTTTCACCCTTACGTTTTAGGTAGGTCCGATTCAATTATAATGTAAGTGAAAGTGTATAGTATTTCTCAATAGATTCTTCCATAGTCAAAAGGAACTCGATGAACAAATCATAATGGCCTTATTTATGGTGGAGGTTGAGTTCAGTTTGCTCTGTATGGAGCCGTCGGGGCTTCGGTCCGCTAGAGTCGCTAGTTTAGAACACGATACACTATGAGTATCTAACGTTTAAGTGCAATTCAATTATTACACACCACATTCTTTTTGTTCCAAATTGCATTTTTAGTTTTAGACAGAGAATAAAAACTCTATAAAATACTTTCTAGCAAAATTTATTTCACATTTTGAGTCTATTTTGTAGTTAGTTTCGTCCCGTAGCTAAACACTTCTCATTCGACGCAAGTATGTATTGTGTTTGTGTCACATTTGCACCAACAATTAATTATTGCTCAAAATATTGCAACACCAATGAGCTAGGATATCAGAGTGAAACAATAGAACAGCGTACTTTCGTACAACATGGAGTAGATGCGATGTCTAGTGTATAAGATACGATAAATAAATTATTACCTGTGTTGGGATGAGATTGTGGTAAAGTTATATTGAGTCATGGACTGAGAGGTTAGGCTATCTAAAGTGTGTCGAGTCAGAGGGATTACAATAAAATTTTAATATAATTCACTAAGTCAGATAAATGAGAAGTTAGTGACATTAAACCTGAATTAACTTGAAGGTTCTCAAAGCAAAATGTTGAATATATGGTTAAGATGGAACGTAATACAAGTATGTAGAACGATTTAACTATTTAATGAAAATTTAGCTAACTTGAATTTATGTAATTTTTATTTGCAAGATGTATTATTTATGTATTATAAAGTGTAAGTTAAATGTTGCTTTAAAGTTATCGCTTACATTGGAAGATTGTTTTTACTGTCAGTTTTAATGCGAGATTATGTAAACAGCGCAGAATACCGAAGTTATTTGTGAATATGTAATTATTCTTGTGATTTAAAATCCGTTTATACTGTATTTTTTATTTTCTAGATTAAAGAAAACTTACTGCATTTTACATGTTTATTTTATTTATTAGACACCTAATACATCCTATTTCCACACCAACAACTATCCCTAAATAAAATATATGCACAATGTTTGACTATAAATATAAAATCGTTTTGCACAGTAATAAATAAATCACTATCAAAAACATTATTTATTAGATGAGTATACATCGGAATTCCGTTTAGAAGTCCATCTTGTTGTCGTTGGCGGAGGGAGTGGGCGATGTCGGTGACTTAGGCTGCCCTAATTTGGAAAGTGTGGCCACTTTGGAAGCAAACTTGACGAAGCTGAGCCCTGATGCTTGCTGTTCCGACTTTTGACCGCCTTCAGGTTGGAAAGACGCGTCCAATGAACCTGGCAGAAACATCATGATTAATGATTTGTACCAAGAACTTAGACATACAATTTTATAAATACAGAAATTCAATTTAGTAATGATGGAGGGTAACTAAGATAACCCCGATCGATCACGTCGAAGAGGACGACCACCCGCCACCTGGTAGTAAAATATGCTAAAGAGATCCAGCAAGCAAATCATATTGTACAAAACATTTTGGGAATACATTTACTGTACGTACAGCTTTTTTTTTAGGTGGGATATCATCTAATGACTTCTCCCGCTCTAGGGAGGGGCGCAAGGGCGTGCAGGCTTACTGACTAAAACCCACTCCTATGTTCCTTAGTTACCTTACGTTCCAGGACCCCGGGTTTTCCTTTCAGAAGCGAACTCATGACCCCAGTAGACTTCGACCCTGCTGGGCCCCTACGCTTTTGCTGACAATGGGCAAGTACCAATGTGAATTTTTCAATTCATATCGTGTACTTGTCTAAGTTTATCAAGGACATTACTGACACCCTGTGCCTCGGAAAACACGTAAAAAGTCTTTAGTTCCGGTTGTTATTCCTAGATCTTTGACAGTCGTTAGAGGTAGTCGGACACCAGAAAGTCTGACCACCAGTCTATCCAAGGAGTATCGTGTTGTCTAGTAACTAGGTTCTGGAGGTCTGATAGGCAGTCGCTCCATGTAGAACACGGGTATCCAGCAGCATCCGTTTAGCCTGGGAGCCGACCCCGAGCTAGATGTGAAAAAGAATAGGGAGACGAATTTTATTCTAGAAACTATTTGAAAACTCTAATACGATTTTAAGAATTAAATGATATTTAAAAGATCCACTTACTCTGTTGTGGTGACATGATCGAGCTTGGCTGTGATCCCTGATTTTCTCCTTCCATATTAATATTGGTTTGCTGGTGAAGTATATCCAAGGCTGTAACACACGAGAGAATACCAGACTGAATGTCTTTATTATCTTATCTCTAGATGTTTTTCTATGTAAATAAATGTCATGTGGAGTGGATTGGTGATAAATAAACTCAGTGATATGCCGACTCCTTAATGTTTGTTTAAAAAATTAAAAGATCTAGAATTTTGTTTGTTTCTTGATTGCAGTTTAGATTTTTAGCCGACTGCCGCGGAAGGATTGTAATGTTTTGTGGTCAACGACATGTGTAGCTACTACATAGCTGCTGCCAGCGACTGCCGCGGAAGGATTGTAATGTTTTGTGGTCAACGACATGTGTAGCTACTACATAGCTGCTGCCAGCGACTGCCGCGGAAGGATTGTAATGTTTTGTGGTCAACGACATGTGTAGCTACTACATAGCTGCTGCCAGCGACTGCCGCGGAAGGATTGTAATGTTTTGTGGTCAACGACATGTGTAGCTACTGCATAGCTGCTGCCAGCGACTGCCGCGGAAGGATTGTAATGTTTTGTGGTCAACGGCATGTGTAGCTACTACATAGCTGCTGCCAGCGACTGCCGCGGAAGGATTGTAATGTTTTGTGGTCAACGGCATGTGTAGCTACTACATAGCTGCTGCCAGCGACTGCCGCGGAAGGATTGTAATGTTTTGTGGTCAACGGCATGTGTAGCTACTACATAGCTGCTGCCAGCGGCTGCCGCGGAAGGATTGTAATGTTTTGTGGTCAACGGCATGTGTAGCTACTACATAGCTGCTGCCAGCGGCTGCCGCGGAAGGATTGTAATGTTTTGTGGTCAACGACATGTGTAGCTACTACATAGCTGCTGCCAGCGGCTGCCGCGGAAGGATTGTAATGTTTTGTGGTCAACGACATGTGTAGCTACTACATAGCTGCTGCCAGCGGCTGCCGCGGAAGGATTGTAATGTTTTGTGGTCAACGGCATGTGTAGCTACTACATAGCTGCTGCCAGCGGCTGCCGCGGAAGGATTGTAATGTTTTGTGGTCAACGGCATGTGTAGCTACTACATAGCTGCTGCCAGCGACTGCCGCGGAAGGATTGTAATGTTTTGTGGTCAACGACATGTGTAGCTACTACATAGCTGCTGCCAGCGACTGCCGCGGAAGGATTGTAATGTTTTGTGGTCAACGGCATGTGTAGCTACTACATAGCTGCTGCCAGCGACTGCCGCGGAAGGATTGTAATGTTTTGTGGTCAACGACATGTGTAGCTACTACATAGCTGCTGCCAGCGGCTTCGCCCGCGTGATATTACACAATTATCCTAAGGGGACACTCGTGGAAAAAAGTAGGTATCCTATGTGCTCTATTGGTGTACCAAATCGTAATCCGTTCGAGCGTGAAGAAGTAACAAACATGCACTCACAAACTTTCGCCATGTAATATTAGTGTGATATCCTAAGCACACAATTATTCATCCCAATAGTTAAGCCCACTTGAAATTTTATTTACAAATTAGATGATCAATTCATAACGCTTTTATAACCTTTAACATTTTATCTATATTTTTTTAATTAGTAACATCAATGTAAAATTGTACGCTGAGGCTGACATGTCCTGATAAAAGTCCCTAAATATAAGCAGATTAAAAAAAATCTTTAGAGCACCAAATAATTGTGTACAGTTCACAAAAAAGCCAAACAACAACATCTGATCGTTCATGCCATCTTGCGTAAAGCATCATCATCATTTCAACCTAAAGATGTCCACTGTTGGACATAGGCCTCCCCCAAGTGTCGCCGCAATGAACGTTCCTGTGCGTCTCGCATCCATCGGACTCCCACAACCTTTACCAGGTCATCGGTCCACCTTGAGGAGGACCGGTACGCGGTCGCCACTCCAAACCTTTCGGCCGCAACGGTCACCGGTTCTGCGAGCAATTGGCCCTGCCCATTGCCACTTAAGTTTGGCGATTCTTCTTGCTATGTCGGTAACCTTGGTTCTCCTGCGGATATCCTCATTCAACAACAACATCTGATCGTTCATACCATCGTGCGTAAACACATCATTATATTTATAACTCAAACTTCGTAGCAAACGCCCAACATGATGAAAAGTTTAATTACAGGCATTCACCATTCATTCATCATTAATATCTCATCTGCCAATGCGACCTACTTGTCGCATTTGTTATCTGTACTTCTTGTTATTATCCCAAGCAGCAATGGAGCCGCGTGTGGATCTCATTTAAAAAATCTGTATCCTGAAGTGAGATTACAAGTAAACTAGCTGACCCCCGCGGTTTCACCCGCGCTTTAGGTTAATGCTCCGCTCTCGTGGGTTGTCTCTTCAATAAATGGGTTATACAACACAATTTTTTTTTAATTCGGATCAGTAGTTCCTGAGATTAGCGCGTTTAAACAAATAAACTTTTCAGCTTTATGGTATTCAGGTATTAAATACGATTATGCACGAAGATTATGCATCTTATAGTTAGTATATAGAGAGTTAATAAGCTCTATTCAATAAATTTACCGTCTTTTAACGATATCGCGTCCATCTTAGAGTCCTGTATAGTCTCCAACTTTGCGCGAAACTTTGTGGTGATCTTTCGTCGCTGATAGTCTGCTTCGATCTGCTGCTTCGTGCGAGGAATCCGGAACCTGAAGCAGCAGCATACTATCACAACTGAAAAATAAGTTACCTAGTAGATAAAGGACTATAAAAAATTACGAACTAACAGGTTTGCTTGGAACTTATTTTTTATACTTACCCAGTGAAGCAAGACAAGCTATACACAGAAACATTACTTGCCATAGTCTCAAGTCACCCGCTACTCTCCTTTCAAGCCATTCTGGCTCCTCAGAATTGTTGATAATATCCATAAGCGGATCCATTGTGTTGGTAGAAATAAACGACTATCTCAAATAGGAACAAAATTATCAAGAACGCGTCCGCAATGATCCCGATTGCGGTGGGAACTAATTATTATTGTTTCAATTCCAAGGAGTGGTTGTTTGCCGCACCTAGAAATATCACCCCTCGGCACTCCTATATTATCATAATTGGTCTCTCTGTTAACAGCACTTTATTTGCTTTCAGGGTTTATAAGTTAAATCATTTCTTCGAACTAATTAAGCAAGATACAATTTTACATTATAAAAACATGTAAACAAAAAAAAGTACTGTAGCTTGGCATCGCAAAATTTGAAAATTCGCGCCAACGTAGAATGTTTCTATATATAACATGTAAATATTAATTGTTCGTCTGTGGAACGTCATTGCGGCAAAATAATAATGATTTTTCTGGATTTTAATGAAAATAAAACTATAATTATGTTTATGAAATAAACAACACAGTAAAATTTAGTATTCGAAGTTATTCTGCGATTAGTCACAGCTCACAGCTTACTCAAAACAAACGTTGTAAAATTATTGTTTATATAGAAATAGCCTTTTTAGAAAACTTAATGAAGGAATTATTACTTTTATGACAAATTAATTAACTCAAGCAGATTTTTTTTTGTATATAGTTTATTTTTTCTGGTCGACTTTACTCCGGTCTTCATTATTTTAT